>CP136055.1:232853559-235253559 GCA_032464435.1 Aegilops umbellulata | reverse complement strand
ATAGTAATGCAGTATATATCGTTCTGGCTATATGAGACCGAATGAATTGCTGCAAGCCCACCATGTGGGCGAGGGTCGAGGGGCGAGGGAGAGTGCATACTATTACGTCCGTTTCAATATGGACTACATACGGAGCAAAATGAGTGAATCTACACTCTAAAATACGTCTATATACATCAGTGTTTGGAGTATGTACTAGTAGGTCATATTGAAATCTAAGGACATATATTCCAAACAATATGATAATCTCTCTAACCAAGGTAGGGACGAGGATAAACGGAGGGAGTAGTAAAATTTTCTCCTTGTCCTGCGAGCCACCGCGCCCGTGGGCGAGGGAGGGGGCGTAAGTTGTAGCACTACTACCTCCGTCCTGGTTTATAGGTCACTTTGTAGTTCATGCCAAATTTTTACCAAATATTTAGCTAACAAAATGTTAATGCATGTCAATAAAAATTATATCGTTGGATTTGTATTTCAACATAGTTTTCAATGATATAATTTTTGGTAACATGCCCGAATGTTTTGTTAGTTCAATCTATAGTCAAAATTTGACACAATATACAATGCAGACCAATAAACCAATATACAATGAGCAGTAGTAAGCAAGCTTCACCTCGTCCTGCAAGCCACCGCGCCCGTGGGCGGGGGAGATGTTGTAGTAAGCAAGCTTCTCCTCGTTCTGCGTGTTGACGGGACACATCAAAAGTAATATGTACAGAGCATCTCAAGTGTATAGAACCTTGCCTCTATGGTAGGCCCCTCATGGTTTGCCTCTTTTTTAACATAACGCGTCAAGTTGCAATTTGTTTGTCCACCCGTGGTAGACGATCCTCCATCAAGTGGACATACAGTACACGTGTCAAATTACCATGTGGTCTGCCTTTTCATATAGAAATGAGCTCCACAGTGTACCCGCGCGGGTGTTGTTGGGAAAGAGACGGGAGTACGTGCGCCATGCGTGCACCTCTTCTCTTCGTGCACGCCCCCACCTACGTGTGTGTGTGAGAGAGATACAAACCTAGACAGATGGCTTGTGCGTTCTTGAGTGTTTTTTGTTTTGAGGGGGGGGGGTGATTTCATGAATGTATCTGTGGGAATATGTGATGACATCTCAAACAAAATTTTGCATGCAATGTCTGTGAAATAGAGGCCTATCCATATCATATATAGTGGGGCGATCCACGAGAAGAGAGGGAGGGGTCATATATCTTGATAGAGTCGAAGAGGGGATCAAGTGGGTGGCTGCGAGATCGATGAAGAGAGCCATCGAAATTGTGTGTGTGCAAGTCAAATATATAGGGCGACTGACCTACCGGAACATCAGAGGGCACAGGGCAAATTTGTGTGTGGTAGGGAGACATGACTAGAGCACTCAATGTATCGGTGTGTGTGGTGCGGGGTGGGGGTGGGGGAAGGGGGGAGGCAGAGGCCTAACTAGAGAGGTAGAATGACTCGTATATGTGTTGAGAAGGAGAGACCCAGCTATGTCTTGAGGGAGAGCGGTCGACATCCATACATAACTGAAGGACGGGAAATAGGTTGGGACACACACACACACACACACACACACACACACAGAGAGAGAGAGAGAGAGAGAGAGAGAGAGAGAGAGAGAGAGAGGTAGAGTGCTGGATGGGTGATGGAGTTGCTTCTCGAAGATGGTGGGAGAGGCCTACTAGACAAACTGAGGGTAGAATTGCAATACTATCAATAAGAGTGGCGATGTGTTTCTGTGTATGCCTGTGCGTGATAGATCTGTCGGGACGCATGCATGGATGATGAAGGGAAAGCACATGTTTGGTAAGCAAACCTAACTAGATCGGTAGATCAATTGTTGTTTGTCGGAGGAAGGGAGAGGCATAATGTGACGCCCCCGATTCAATCGTACACTAATAATACACGCAAACGTGTACGATAAAGATCATGGACTCACGGGAAGATATCACAACCCAACTCTAAAAATAAATAAGTCATACAAGCATCATAATACAAGCCAGGGGCCTCGGGGATCAAATACAAGTGCTCGATTATAGACAAGTCAGCGGAAGTAATAATATCTGAGTACAGACATAAGTTAAACAAGGTGCCATAAGATGGTTAGTACAAACTGGGATACAGATCGAAATAGGCGCATGCCTCCTACCTGGGATCCTCCTAAACTACTCCCGGTCGTCGGCGGCCTGAACATAGTAGTAGGCACCCTCGGCGTCTGGCTCCTGGGCTCAAACATCTGGTTGCGACGTTTGAGAAGAAGAGGAGGAGGGGGAAAAGAGGGAGCAAAGCAACCGTGAGTACTCATCCAAAGTACTCGCAAGCAAGGATCTACACTACATATGCATGGGTATCTGTGTAAAGGGGTAATATCCGTTGACTTAACTGCATAATGCCAGAATAAGAGGGGGATAGCTAGTCCTGTCAAAGACTACGCTTCTCGCAGCCTACATCTTGCAGCATGTAGAAGAGAGTAGATGGTAAGTTCACCAAGTATCATCGCATAGCATAATCCTACCCAGCGATCCTCCGCTTGTCGCCCTGTGTGAGAGCGATCACCAGGTTATATCTGGCACTTGGAAGGGTGTGTTTGTCATAAGGTCAAGGTACAACTCCGGGTCGTCCTGTTACCGAGGATCACGGCTATTCGAATAGATAAACTTCCCAGCAGGGGTGCACCACATTACCCAACACGCTCGATCCCCTTTGGCCGGACACACTTTTCTGGGTCATCCCGGCCTTGGAAGATCAACACGTCGTAGACCCACCTAGGCACAACGGAGAGGTCAGCGCACCGGTCTAAATCCTATGCACGCAGGGGTCTAGGCCCATCGCCCACTGCACACATGCACGTTGCGTACGCAGCCGGTGAGCAGACCTAGCAACCTCCATTTCAAAGGAAGTTGCGTTACGCGGTCCAACCCGACCCGCGCCACTCAGTCACTGACGTCACGAAGGCTTCGGCTGATACCACGACGTTGAGTGCCCATAACTGTTCCCGCGTAGTTGGTTAGTGCATATAAGCCAATGGCCAGACTCAGATCAAATGCCAAGATCTCGTTAAGCGTGTTAATTTTCAAGTAACCGCGGACGCCGACCAGGGCCAGGCCCACCTCTCACCTAGGTAGTCTCAACCTGCCCTGTCGCTCCACCACAAAGATCCACTCAGATGGCCGTCGGGACAAAGGTCCTTTCAGCCCCCAATCCGTGAATCACTTGCAGGTACTCTATGAGCCGACCTGACTTTAGTCACCACATGTATCATGTATAAAGTATATAGTATATACCCGTGATCACCTCCCGAGTGATCACGGCCCGATAGTATAGCATAGCAGACGGACAAGAATGTAGGGCCACTGATGGAATACTAGCATCCTATACTAAGCATTTAGGATTGCAGGTAAGGGTAACAACTGTAGAAATAATGATAGGCTATGCAGCAGAATAGGATTAACCGAAAGCAGTAACATGCTACACTACTCTAATCCAAGCAATAGAGAGAAGGAATAGGCGATATCTGGTGATCAAGGAGGGGGGCTTGCCTGGTTGCTCTGGCAAGAAGGAGGGGTCATCAACACCGTAGTCGACCGGAGCAGCAGGCGTCGGTCTCGTAGTCTACTGGAGAGAAGAGGGGGAAGAAACAATGAATACAATGCAAGTAGATGCATATCGATGCATGACATGACAAGTAATGGTGCCAGGTGTGCCCTAACATAGTAGAAGGCGATACTGGCGGAGGGGGGAAACATTCGGGAAAATATCCCCAGTGTTTCACGTTTTCAGACAGATGAACCGAAAGAGGAAAGTTGCGTGTTCGCTATGCTAGGGATGTGTGGCGGACGAACGGGTTGCGTATCCGGATTCGTCTCGTCGTTCTGAGCAACTTTCATGTACAAAGTTTATTCATCTGAGTTACGGGTTATTTTATATGACAGGGCGTTGACTGGGTCAAACTGACGTGTGGGTGTGAGCTGTCATACTCTGATAATTCTAATTAGGGTTTAACTAATCTAATTACTGTTTAATTAAACTAACTAATTAATTAGATCAACTAAATAGAGTTAATTAACTTAATTAATTGACTAATTAATTAATTTATTTATTATTTTCATTTTTAATTATACTTTTTTAAATGTTCTAAGGGCGTGGGCCCCATCTGTCATTGTCACAGGGGCCTTAACGAGCATGGGTGGCGCTCACGGGCGCCGAGCGGAGCCGGGCGACGAGCGCCAGCCCGCCCGATAGGGCGTTGCAGGCGACGGGTGAAGGAGGGCCGGCGCGTGGCCTATGGCCGCGGCCGGAGCAGCGGCACGGCGGGGCTAGGCGTGCGGCGGCGAGCGACGGAGGCATTCTGGGGGCGGCGGCCAGAGGAGCCGCCGGAGCCATGCTGGGGCGGCGGCGTGCTAGCGGGCGACGTGGAGCCGAGGCGGGACATGGGTGGCGACAGCGGGCGAGGCCAGCGAGGCCGACGCGTGGGTGCGCGACCGGGAGGTCGGGCGTGGCCTGGTAGGGAACGGCCGGTGGCGGAGGTAGGGGCGGTAGCGGGAGCTTCGGTCGACGGCGGGCGCGGTGAATGCGGCGGCGCAGCAGAGGAGCTGAGGGAGGCGGACACGGCGAGGGCGCCAGACGGGGCTTGGTCGACGCGGGCGGCCGAGGGAGGGCAACGGTGCGCGGAGGTGGGGGTGTGCGCATCGGGCGCGGTCGGGGCCGCGGTGACCGAACGGGGAAGGGAAGGGAAGAGGAAGCAAGGCCGGGGGCCTCACCGCGGGTCTGTAGGGAAAATGGCTGTGGGGTTCGACGTGGGGGATGGGGATGACGCGAACGTAGGGGAGGCAGTCCAGCGGGGAGGACCAGCGAACGGCAGGGCAGCTCCTCAAGGTGGCTCCGGCAACGGCGGGGTCCAGCGGCGTCGGGGGCAATGAGGCAAGCCCCGATCTAGATCAGATCGGGGGGAGGAGAGCGTAGTGGGGGGTTACAGGTTAGGGTTTTCCGCGGAGTGGGGATATGGAGGAGGGGAGTGGGGCGCCGGCTGGGCCGGCCTGGCTAGCCCAGTGGCCAGCTTGGCCGAGGCCCAGTGAGGGGGGGGGCTTTTTATTTCTTTTGTTTTTCTTTATTTGTTCTTTTCCTTTCATTTATTCTTTTCTGTTTTATTTTAGTTACACTTTATTTTTAGTTTAGTAAAATATGACAATAGCTCCAAAAATAGTGTTTAAAAAAAACTCACTACCCTAAAAAGTTTTACCTCAAAATAAAATAGTCTATCATTTTATAAAATATCAAAGGCACTTATTTAATCATTTCAACTACTATTTTAATCATTTTAGAGTATTAAAACATTTTATAAAAGTGGGGTTTCTTCACCATAATTAACTTTGCATTACTTGGCACAACCCGAACATTTTAGTTTTAAAGTTTGGAAACTTTTGTTGTTTGCCTTTAATTCAATATTGAATTTGAATCGGTTTTAACTAACCCGAGATTAACTACAGTGACAGAGGTGATGTGGCATCATTAGTAGGGAATTACTGTAGTCTAATTATCCGGGCATCACAATTCCCCTCCACTACAAGAAATCTCGTCCCGAGATTTTAGAGGGGAGTAAGGGGGAAGTTCTGGTTACGGCATTCTAATGGATCTTCTCGAAGAAGTTAATCCCTTCCATTGATGTCTTCAATTCTTTATTCCAATGCATCATGATGAAGTTGTCGTCCTTTCTTCGGGAACTCCATCGTACTTACGAAAGGATAAGGGGGTATTATGAAAGAACAGACCGCTACAATGTTTGCTTATCTAGTAGATAACATCAGGGAAGGTGGCAGAAAGTAACTCTCGAATTGAAACTTAAGACATTATCAAGAGCAAAGTGAGGAGGTATTATGGGAAGTTTCGAGCGGGCAGGCAATCGTTCGATGCCTGAACCAGGGCATGAAAGGGGTCCAAAGCAATGGGAATAAGTGTTGTGTCTGATACCAAAATTGATGATCTCTCGGAAGGTGGCTCATGAATTACATATGAGGCCACACGTGAGGAATAACCTTGGGAACAGGGGTACAGGAGAGTCAGGTTTCGATCCTGTGGAACTGTGGGTTAAGGGCCCACCATGTGGGTTAAAAGTAGAAAGGGTGCTGACATCTTGCACGGTCACGATAGTAAGGTATGTCAGAGGGTAACCTGCCATTTATGTTGGCAACAACATTGGTACCAAGGGCGAGGGACAAAGAGAACCACTTTCCTGCTCGTTGAACGAGGCAGACCAATAGGAAAATTTCTCGTCCATTGGTGGTTACCGAAAGTCATCAACAATAGTAACAGGGCCTTACTGACTAGGTTGTACGACGAGGTGTTTACATAAGCAGGAGAATATTACTGCTTAGATCATATAGACCACAAGGAAGGTTAAAAAATACAATGGAATGGAAAATGTGATTATCAGATTAAACAGAACAATGTAAAGGAAAATGTGTTTAAACACATATTTCAGGGGGTATATCCTTCCCAAGGACAAGCTGAGCATGATATCCATGATATGATATAACGTAGAAAACCATTTAGGTAAGGGGAGAGGAAGTGCATGACATTACCCAAACAATGGTGTTTGAATAATTGATAAAGGAAATTTAGCATGGTGCTTCGAAATGTTCTTATCGATGATCAGAGTACCACAGACATGCTTTGAGATAGCATTGACATGGTCATCAAGTAAGGTTCAGAATCTGGATGCATGAAGGATCCATCAGGAACAACTTGTAGAATAAGTTTTACAATTTCCTCATGGAAGAATGGATATCCTTCCTAAAAAGGAAGCTATAACAATAGGGCCTCCGGCCAGGTGTGTTAGGCACGACATCACCTTACCGGGTCACATAAAGACCAATGTTATAATTATTGGAAATATGTTCCAACCATCATATCTGACCGAGATTCAGATCTGATTGGTGTCAGGATAACTCAGACTTAGGATGCCTGAGAAGAAAGGTGCAACACAAATTGTGGAGATGACATTGTAAGATTCTCGGGAATTGAACAATGGAAGCAAGTTCCACAACAAGAGTTCATCATTAAAGTAAGGAGAGGATGAGGTGGCTGATGGCCTCAGCGACAATTCATCGAGATTTCCAACAAGATGGATTTCCACAATTATGTGAACAAGGAGATAACATTTTTCAGATCAAATGGTATAATGATGTATGCTCGAGGAAAACATACACCATTAACCATTGGTTGAAAGGTGCACCCATAATATGGGCTTAGGTAGCATGATAAATGTTTAGAATGGTGATTCAATAACCAATACACAAAGAATGAAACTATCGTTCATTATCTTACAAGCAATAAGGTTGCTAGTAATTTTGAATTTTACACCTCACAGTTCAATCATCGGTATTCCGGTTGGAAACAACACGGGGACCAAGAGATGAATGTAGATGGCGGGATGTATCACTTGTACCAAGAATTCTTAAGAGGTGGTGAAATTCTCACAACATTCTTGATATATAAGATGGTATACTTCAAGGTAGAACATAAGACAAGCTGGATAGCCATGAACTCAAGGTACATCCACAACATAAACAAGTTTGTGTTGGAAAGAAGGCAAGGAAGTAGTCGATGACAACACAATTTACCGAGGGACAAGGATGGTATTTCCCATGAAGAATTCAATAGATATCTTGGAAGAGCTCAGAATGTTGATGATGATCACGACACATTTGTCAAGATATTTCAAGATGTAATCGATCGGCAATGACACCAAGTCAAAGGAATGGTGAAGCGAAAGGTTATTGGAACCAAGGGTACGACACAAAGTCGGAATCCAGTTTGTTGTTCAAGGCAAAATGATATGAAGGAGGCAAGTCGACGTGAGCTTAGATCATCATCAAAAAAAATTCTCCGGGAAGAAGGACCAGGTAGCACAGTTAAAATTAGCATGATAATGATGTAGCCGATCAGGCTAGGAATGACGTGATGGAGTATTAAACTTCTCAGCAACAAAGTACTGGAAGTACTGAATCACAGTGTTGATTTCATTCACAAATTGGTGTTCTCGGTTGACGACAACCCAGAACCCGTGGAGTGACTATGACGGGGAAAGGTACTACTTCATCAGAAATTCATAAGATGTAGTGTAATGGGTTGATATCCTCGAGATACCAGGGGGTAATACTCGAAGGTAGATCAAAATAGAGGTTGGGCAGGTGTATTGATCTGCAGAAGGCAAGTACTTTAACCTGCCCAAGAAATAGAATCAAAGGAGAATCAATCACGGTCGGAATAATGCCTGCAAAGGACCAAACATAGATACAAGATGAACTTATAACAAGGGGAATATTATTATCACAAGAAGCTTCAATGATAAGATCTACATCATGTCCATGGGCATGAACACAAAGTTCAAGGTCGACTCCCACTTGTTCAATGCATAACCTTCCATTCACTTCTCGCTTTCGACGAAGTTGTAGTGTTGAAATTATATCTGGCAAAACACTAGAATAGTATGACTCGTGAAAACTCTTCTGGTTCACACAGATTAAGGAAGGCATAGATTCAACCCGTCGGGGCATCTTAGGAACATATACCACAAACTTCAGAAGTAAATTAACTCAAGCTCAAAAGCAAAGCATGGTTGAGAAAGTAGAGGATACAATTTACCAAATACATTATGTATCCGAGGAAGGGCTCATAAGGTTATTGAATATGAAGGACATTGTCGGATAAAATTCAACAAAGGATCTGGTGGTCCATAAGGGATCTGGTGTGAGCATCGGTACTCAACCAGAAGAAGAAAGCATGTAAGGAGATCAGATGATAGAAACAACTGACTACTTCAAAGCTCAATTGCAAAGGAATTATGAATTCCAAGACAAGGGATCAGAAGCAATGCTCTGATTAGGGATGGATAAGTTGAATAGCCTTAGGGGTACAATCAATGGCAATTTGATTGGTCGAGATCCAGCTCAGGTTTGAAATGACGTCTGAGCCAGAAGGATGAATTCTAGGATCTGATTGAGGATCGCGAGCATTCGCAACTTATTGAATCAATGGACTCAAAATGATAGTGACAAAGGATGCCAATAAGATTACTTATGGGATTAACCATAATGCAGCAAGCGAGAATTTCAAGAGCAATAAGTTGCTGAGGATTTTTGGAAGATCGAATAGTATTTCGAAGACCTTTCTAAAACACATGAACAACTGGGGATGAGTGATACTTGGTAAGTGCGAGGAATTATCCGTAGGGGTATTGATATGGCAAAGAACTACAAGGCAGTAGTCACAAAGTATTCTTGGAACAACAACGGGTATTTCGGGGTATCTTGTAATAACAAGGCCAACTTGGGACTAGTATAAGAATGGAAAGTGCATGTAGTTATCTATAGGGGTTGACGGTGGAAGGGAATTGCAAACGCAATGAGCACAACTTCTCGGGATAACATTAGAGAGTATCTTCGGAGTCCTTCGGTGCACCAAGCAATCATTTGGAGTGAGGGGCTCTCCGGGAGGAAGTAATTACGCGAACCTAGAGTTTAGAGTTAGTAAAATCATTTAACCCGAATAGAAGAGAGATCAGAGTCCCAGAGTATAGACGAGGAGTAAAAGATCCTAGTACCACCCAATGGCGACGTGGGCCCGTAAGACACACAACCATGTTAGTAAAAGTTTTGTAATGTCTAGACTCGACTTCGGCCAAGGAGTGTGGAAGGGGATTCCTACAGGCAGTCGGCTCTGATACCAACTTGTGACGCCCCCGATTCAATCATACACTAATCATACACACAAACGTGTACGATCAAGATCAGGGACTCACGGGAAGATATCACAACACAACTCTAAAAATAAATAAGTCATACAAGCATCATAATACAAGCCAGGGGCCTCGAGGGCTCGAATACAAGTGCTCGATCATAGACGAGTCAGCGGAAGTAACAATATCTGAGTACAGACATAAGTTAAACAAGGTGCCATAAGAAGGCTAGCACAAACTGGGATACAGATTGAAAGAGGCGCATGCCTCCTGCCTGGGATCCTCCTAAACTACTCCTGGTCGTCGGCGGCCTGAACATAGTAGTAGGCACCCTCGGTGTAGTAGGGGTCATCATCGACGGTGGCGTCTGGCTCCTGGGCTCCAACATCTGGTTGCGATGTCCGAGAAGAAGAGGAGGAGGGGGAAAAGAGGGAGAAAAGCAACCATGAGTACTCATACAAAGTACTCGCAAGCAAGGATCTACACTACATATGCATGGGTATCTGTGTAAAGGGGCAATATTGGTGGACTTAAGTGCAGAATGACAGAATAAGAGGGGGATAGCTAGTCCTGTCGAAGACTATGCTTCTGGCAGCCTTCATCTTGCAGCATGTAGAAGAGAGTAGATGGTAAGTTCACCAAGTATCATTGCTAGCTCTTGAGCATGCGTTGGTTTTCCCTTGAAGAGGAAAGGGTGATGCAGCAAAGTAGTGTAAGTATTTCCCTCAGTTTTTGAGAACCAAGGTATCAATCCAGTAGGAGGCCACACACAAGTCCCTCGTACCTACACAAACAAATAAGAACCTTGCAACCAACGTGATAAAGGGGTTGTCAATCCCTTCACGGCCACTTGCAAAAGTGAGATCTGATAGAGATGATAATATTTTTGGTATTTTTATGATAAAGATTAAAAGTAAAGATTGCAAAATAAAAATAGATTGGAAACTTATATGATGGAAAATAGACCCGGGGCCCATAGGTTATACTAGTGGCTTCTGTCAAGATAGCATAAGTATTACGGTGGGTGAACAAATTACTGTCCAGCAATTGATAGAAAAGTGCATAATTATGAGAATATCTAGGCATGATCATGTATATAGGCATCACGTCCGTGACAAGTAGACCGACTCCTGCCTGCATCTACTACTATTACTCCACACATCGACCGCTATCCAGCATGCATCTAGAGTATTAAGTTCATAAGAACAGAGTAACGCATTAGGCAAGATGACATGATGTAGAGGGATAAACTCAAGCAATATGATATAAACCCCATCTTTTTATCCTCGTTGGCAACAATACAATACGTGTCGTTTCCCCTACTGTCACTGGGATCGAGCAACACAAGATTGAATGCAAAGCTAAGCACTTCTCCCATTGCAAGAAAGATCAATCTACTAGGCCAAACCGAACTGATAATTCGAAGAGACTTGCAAAGATAACCAATCATACATAAAAGAATTCAGAGAAGATTCAAATATTGTTCATAGATAATCTTGCCCACAATTCATCGGATCTCGACAAACACACCACAAAAAGAGTTACATCGAATAGATCTCCAAGAAGATTAAGGAGAACTTTGTATTGAGATCCAAAGAGAGAGAATAAGCCATCTAGCTAATAACTATGGACCCGAAGGTCTATGGTAAACTACTCACACATCATCGGAGAGGCTGTGGTGTTGATGTAGAAGCCCTCCATGATCGATTCCCCCTCTCGCGGAGCGCCGGAAAAGGCCCCAAAATGGTATTTCACAGGTACAGAAGGTTGCGGTGATGGAAATAGGTTTTCATGGTGCTCCTCGTTGGTTTCGGGGGTACACTCCAAGTCCTCTGGATCACGTTTTTTCCAAAAATCACGCTCCCAAAGGTTACATTCCGGTTGGACTCTGTTTGATATTCCTTTTCTGTGAAACACTGAAATAGGAAAAAAAACAATTTGCACTGGGCCTTGGGTTAATAGGTTAGTCCTAAAAATAATATAAAAGTGTATAGTAAAGCCCATTAAACATCCAAAATGGATAATATAATAGCATGGAACAATCAAAAATTATAGATACGTTGGATACGTATCAATCATCGCTAAACATAATCCTACCCGACGATCCTCCCCTTTTCACCCTGTTTGAGAGCGATCACCGGGTTATATCTGGCACTTGGAAGGGTGTGTTTTATTAAGTATCTGGTTCTAGTTGTCATAAGGTCAAGGTACAACTCCGGGTCGTCCTGTTACCAAGGATCATGGCTATTCGAATAGATAAACTTCCCTGCAGGGGTGCACCACATTACCCAACACGCTCGATCCCCTTTGGCCGGACACACTTTTCTGGGTCATGCCCGGCCTCGAAAGATCAACACGTCACAGCCCCACCTAGGCACAACAGAGAGGTCAGCACGCCGGTCTAAATCTTATGCGCAAAGGGGTCTGGGCCTATCGCCCATTGCACACCTACACGTTGCGTACGCGGCCGGTGAGCAGACCTAGCAACCTCCATTCCAAAGAAAGTTGCGTTATGCGGTCCAGCTGTCAGGACCCCGATCCTAAGTCACACCGATCTAGCATGTAACACATCATATCACTTTGCGGCCTCACGCACGGTATTCCACGGGTGCCACCTTACCTGGCCCAGGACCGTTTGCGCCTTTTGGCTCACGTATATGATAGTGTCGCTAGCATCCATATGACAGAGAACCCGGGCCGACATGGCTAGTCGTGAACCCAAGGCGGCGCTAACCCATGAGGACAGGCATACATGAATCACATCGAGCATGTCGGTCATCAGCGTGTGAATCCGGGCTGTAGCACTGGGCTAACAGGACTCCGGTGAACCGGGCTGTAGCAGGCTAGGCAGGACTCCGGATGTCACCGCGTGACATTTCCCCGAAGGGACAGACACATGAACGAAGTGAATCACATGCCGGCCAGTCAAGTGTTCCGAGCAGTAGTGCTGGGCTAGCAGGACTCCGGTGAACCGGGCTGTAGCGGACTACTATCGCTCAGAAGCACTAGACTACATTTCCCCATATGATAGGCTGCCAAGGATAAACAACTAGATAGTCGGATCCCACCCATACCAAGCATTTCAATCATACACACAATATGCCCGATATGAGTAAATACAACATGGCATCACAACAAGACTCTACGACTCAAGTATTTATTCATTAGGCTCCGAGGAGCGAGATATTACAAACATGGGTCTCATGACCCAACATACAGAGCATACAAGTCAAACACATGCGGAAGCTAAACATGTCTGAGTACAGACATCTACAAATGAAAAAGGCTGAGAAGCCTGACTATCCACTAGATCCTGCCGAGGGCACAAGATCGTAGCTGAGGTAACAAGCTAAACGTCGAAGTCCAAGCGGTACTACTAGCGAGACTGAAGTCTCTCTGCAAAAACATAAAATAGGCAAACGTGAGTACAAATGTACCCAGCAAGACTTACATCAGATCTAACTACATATGCATCAGTATCAAAAGGGGGTGGTGGAGTTTGACTGCAGCAAGCCAGCTTTGACTCGGTGGCTATCCTGAACTACGACTGCAAGTAACTCTTTTGAGGTGGCGCACACGAGTCCACATATTCACCATATCAATACACCACTATGGATCCGCTCCCATCTCCCTACGGGGACGCCATCCATAGCACTCACGCTTATCTTGCGCATTTTAGAGTATCCACTTTCACTTGTCTATGAACTATGCAAGGGGTCCAAGTTTCCATATCCGAGGAATCCGGCTATTCGAATAGATAATGATAACCCTGCAGGGGTGTACTTCTTCACACACGCTTTCGCCACTTATCGCCCTGTACACGTCATGTACCTCGGCAACCTTCAAGCGGAAGCCGGGCGAGGGAGTCGGCCACGACCTGACTAACCACACAAGTCTCTCGTCCAGGTTTATCGCCTATTCGGGTTCCATCCGCAAGGAGATCCGGCCGGGGTGTCGCTCACGGCCCCAAACGATGTGTACAGGGTTCCAAGCCCACCAAACGGGCGGCGCTTGGTCTACCCGGCCACGGTGCCTAGTCTGTCCCAAGCCCACCTGTACCGGGTGCCACTTGGTAGACTACTAACACTACCTACAAACACCAGAAACTAGTTGCAACTCCTGGACAGAGATCAGGTTGATTAATAAGTCGAGAGAGCTTGGAGTGCCCGGAGCCCAATGTGTGGTAGTAACTGTTCATGGATCACAAACACAGAACTCAGTTCCTGAGGACGGCTGCAATGAGACAACCCACCATGTACTCCTACATGGCCTCTCACCGCTACCTTTACCAAATCGTGTTCACACACTTGGCTCTCAACAGTAGGACATGTTCACCACATTCCAATTCATTCCCGATGAATCAGACCCGACACAACTCTAAGCAGTAGCAGGCATGACAACAAGCATGAATGAGTAGGCACATCAGGGCTCAAACAACTCCTACTCATGCTAGTGGGTTTCATCTATTTACTGTGGAATGACAGGTCATGCAAAGGATAAAGGGGTTCAGCTACCGCAGCAAGTAACACATGAATCGTTGTTGTCCTAATGCAATAAAAGAGAGCAGGAGCGAGAGAGTGGGATTGTATCGGAATGAACAAGGGGGTTTTGCTTGCCTGGCACTTCTGAAGATATTATAGTTCTTCATCGGTGTCATCGATCTCATCGTCGGTATCACGTCTATCGAGAGGGGACAAGTACCGACAAACAAGGGAGAACACAATTAATGCAATGCACAATATGATGCATGATCATGACATGGCAAGATGCTGTGATTTGGGCTAATGCAACAGGAAGTCATTTTAATTGAAGTGGAATTCAAAACTACATCAAATACCAACTCCAAACCTATTATGAAATTTGCCCTAATCACGTTTCATCCTAAACAGTGGGGTTAACTTGCTCAACATGCATGAAAATGGCATAAACAGATTCTTTGGATTTTTCTGATCATTTTTCATATATAACTTATTTCCATTGGAGTTACAGATTATTTTCTATGAATTTTAGAAGTTTAGATCATTTTCTGGAATTTCCTGAATTATTTTAAAAACAGAAATTATTTACTACGTCAGCATGACGTCTGTGTGACGTCATCAGGTCAACAGCGTCAGCCCAGGTCAAACCTGACGCTGGGGTCCACATGTCAGTCTCTGACTGAACTAACCTAGCTTAGTTAATATACTAACCTAACTTAATTAGCCGAGTGGAGTCATTAGCACTAACCTAAACATGATTAGCACCTAAGCTAATGGTGCCACGTCAGCTGCCGGCGTTTAACCGCCGGCGACCACAGACCGCGGCGGTGGCCGCGTCGGGTTTGCTCTACGGGCCACCATTCGACGCGCAGGAGGGCGCGTTTGAAAGAGGGAAGCGAGACGCAACCGCGGGTGGCCGTGGTTCGAGCGGGGGTGGACGGAGTCAACGGCGACGACCAAAATGGCGGCGGCCGGAGTTCGGCAAAGACGGGTTCGGCGCTACGGTGCACGGCGGATGGAGCTAGTGGTGGCTACGGGCTCCTGGTGCTGCGTTGAGCACAACGGTGAACTTGGCTTCGAGCCGCTGTGGCTCTAGCCACGACGGCGCCCTGGCCGGCGGCGAGGAGCTTTCGGGTGCGGTGGCCAGCGGGGTTAGAGGAAGAAATCGAGTGGGAGGAGAGAGGGGTTGGGAGCAGAAGCTCACAGTGATCACGTAGGGAAGGTCAGCGAGCTCGGGGAGGCGCCGGAGCGAGCGGGGCGGCGAGGCGGATCCCCGGCGCCCGAGGTTGAAGACGAGGGCAAGGCGGCGTTGTGGGGCGTCTGGCGGAGCGTGGCTCGGTGGGGAGGAAGAGGGGGTCGAGGCGGAGCTTCTGAGCACTTCGGCGAGGCGAGGCAGTGGCAGCGGCCGCGGCGAACGGCGTCGGTGGCGGCGGCTGCGCTCGGGCATGAGAGGGAGAGAGAGCAGAGGATGGAGGGAGCTCGGGAGAGAGTGAGAGGCGGTCGAGGGGGTTGCGTGGCGTCGTCCAGACGCATCGAGGAGGAGCCAGGCAGGCAGGGAGGGAGGAGGTGGCCGTGGCGTGTGCCGGCGCGCGTCGGGCACGCGCTGTGCATCCGACTGGCGGGAGGAAGAAGACCTCCCTGCCCTTGGTGGGCTGGGCCGACCAGATGGGCTGCCAGGTGAGCGTCAGGTAAGTGCTTTCTCCCTCTCTCTTTTCTATTGTTTCAGTTTTCTATTTTATTTCTCTGTTTTGAATTAGTAAAAATACTAATTCATTTTGTAAAATCCTGAAAATAATTGTGGGCACTTTTGAAACTATTTCCAACAGCCCTCAAATGTTTTCAAGATTATTTGGACATTTAAAATATTTTATAGAATTTAAATGTCCAAATTCAAATACTTAGGATTTAATTCAAAAATCCAGAATGTCCTAGAAAAGTGTGCACCATTTTTGCCAGGGGTTTTAGCCCAAACCAGAAATGATGAACATTTTGTGAAGGCATTTTGGGTTCATTGAAACCAATTTTAGTAAGCCCTAGTTAGTTTCAGGGGAGGTGCTGGGGTTCTGTCATCCCCATTTCAAGATTAATTGAAATTGAAAAAGATGCATGGATGCAATGCCACTAATTACAAGAAGAATTCTAGGGCTGTGACACCAACCCGGCGCGCGCCGCTCAGTCGCTGACGTCACGAAGGCTTCGGCTGATACCACGACATCGAGTGCCAATAACTGTTCCCGCATAGTTGGTTAGGGCGTATAGGACAGTGGCCAGACTTAGATCAAATACCAAGATCTCGTTAAGCTTGTTAATTTTGAATTAACCGCGGACGCCGACCAGGGCCAGACCCACCGCTCACCTAGGTAGTCTCAACCTGCCCTGTCGCTCTGCCACAAAGATCCACTTAGAGGGCCGTCGGGACAAAGGTCCTTTCATCCCCCAATCCGTGAATCACTCGCGGGTACTCTACGAGCCGACCCGACTTTAGTCACCACATGTATCATGTATAAAGTATATAGTATATACCCGTGATCACCTCCCGAGTGATCACGGCCCGATAGTATAGCATAGCATACGGATAAGAATGTAGGGCCACTGATGGAATACTAGCATCCTATAGCAAGCATTTAGGATTGCAGGTAAGGGTAACAACTATATCAACACTGACAGGCTATGGAGCAGAATAGGATTAACCGAAAGCAGTAACATGCTTCACTACTCTAATGCATGCAATAAAGAGAAGGAATAGGTGTTATCTGGTGATCAAGGGGGGGGGGGCTTGCCTGGTTGCTCTGGCAAGAAGGAGGGGTTGTGTAGGACCTTGAAGTAGATGTATCTAGAGGGGGGGGGGTGATTAGACACTTAGTGCTAAAGTTACCGTTTTTAAGTTTTTTCAGTTTGAGTGGAGTTTTAGGCACAATTTCAACATACACAATACATATCAAGCAAGCATGCAAAGAGTAAATGAGCATCGGAAAGTAAAGCATGCAACTTGCAAGAATGTAAAGGGAAGGGTTTGGAGAGTTCAAACGCAATTGGAGACAAGGATGTTTTTGTCGTGGTTCGGATAGGTGGTGTTATCCTACATCCACGTTGATCGAGACTTCAACCCACGGAGGGTAACGGTTGCGCGAGTCCATGGAGGGCTCCACCCACGAAGGGTCCACGAAGAAGCAACCTTGTCTATCCCATCATGGCCATCGCCCACGAAGGACTTGCCTCACTAGCGGTAGATCTTCACGAAGTAGGCGATCTCCTTGCCCTTACAAACTCATTGGTTCAACTCCACAATCTTGTCGGAGGCTCCCAAATGACACCTAGCCAATCTAGGAGACACCACTCTCCAAGAAGTAACAAATGGTGTGTTGATGATGAACTCCTTGCTCTTGTGCTTCAAATGATAGTCTCCCCAACACTCAACTCTCTCTCACAGGATTTGGATTTGGTGGAAAGAAGATTTGAGTGGAAAGCAACTTGGGGAAGGCTAGAGATCAAGATTCATATGGTAGGAATGGAATATCTTGACCTCAACACAAGGGTAGGTGGTTCTCTCTCAGAACATATGAGTTGGAAGTGTAGATGTGTTCTGATGGCTCTCTCCACGAGTGAAGAGGAGGTGGAGGGGTATATATAGCCTCCACACAAAATCCAACCGTTACACACAATTTACCAATCTCGGTGGGACCGAATCAACAAACTCGGTCGGACCGAAATAGTAAACCTAGTGACCGTTAGAGATTTTCGGTGGGACTGATATGCAACTCTGTAGGACCGATATGGTTAGGGTTAGGGCATAACGTAATCTTGGTGAGACCGATTACACAAACTCGGTGAGAGCGATTTTGGTAATTAGCTAGCCAGAGAGTTGGTCAGGCAAATTCGGTGGGACCGGTTACTAAACTCGGTTGGACCGATTTTGGTAATAAGTTAACCAGAGAGTTTGCATTGTAATCTCGGTAGTACCGATTACCTAAACTCGGTGAGACCGATTTTGGTAATGGACATACACAGTGAGTGTCGGTGTCAAAACCGGCGGATCTCGGGTAGGGGGTCCCGAACTGTGCGTCAAGGTCGGATGGTAACAGGAGACAAGGGACACGATGTTTTTACACAGGTTCGGGCCCTCTCGATGGAGGTAATACCCTACTCCTGCTTGATTAATATTGATGATATGGGTAGTACAAGAGTAGACCTACCACGAGATCAAGGAGGCTAAACCCTAGAAGCAAGCCTATGGTATGATTGTGTATGATGATGGATGTCCTACGGACTACAACCCTCCGGTTTATATAGACACCGGATAGGGTTAGGGTTACACAGAGTCGGTTACATAGGTAGGAGATCTTGAATATCCGCATCGCCTAGCTTGCCTTCCACGCCAAGGAAAGTCCCATCCGAACACGGGACGAAGTCTTCAATCTTGTAGTCCGGCTACCCGAATACCCCCTAATCCAGGACTCCCTCAGTAGCCCCCGAACCAGGCTTCAATGACGACGAGTCCGGCGTGCAAATTGTCTTCAGCATTGCGAGGCAGGTTCTTTCCCGAATTCCGTGTACCTGTACGAATAATGTCCGATTTTTGTAGCGCTCCTCGGCTTCTGTGCCCAATAATGGCTGTCTTCCATGTGTTGAACGAATGCGAAAAGCCTGGGGCGTTCTTACATCCACACCCCTAGCCATGTAAATGAGCCGCCTATTTAACGGGATGAGGATTTAGATCCAAACCGCATCCTCTCCTCTCCACGAGTTATCATCAGAGCTTTCCCGGCTAAGGTCCATTCCAACATGGCCAGTCGTCGCAGCTCCTCCCCTCGCCCCTCCGGTCCTAAGCCCGGGGACTGGGAGAGTTGCACCATTCCGCATAGCGAGTTAGTGTCGCTTCAGGCCAAGGGATTTCTCCCTCAGGCATACATGGTCCCTGTTCGAGCCGGTCTCGCCACCTATAGTGGCGGAAAACAAGCGGAGAACACCCCCAATCCTTCTAAAGGAGAACGGGTGTGCCTTGTCCCCTATCTGATAAGGGGACTAGGATTTCCAATTCATCCATTTCTCCGCGGGCTTCTGGAGTTCTACGGCCTCCAGCTGCATCATCTCACGCCCGGCTCCGTGCATATTGCGGGCTTCGTTGCCCTTTGCGAGCTACTTTTAGGCGTCGAGGCTCATTTCGCGCTCTGGAAGAAGATATTCTGCCTGGTGCCCCGTTCTCAAGAGGGGTCTATATACCAAGTGGGCGGAGCCGAAGTATGGCGCATCGCCGGGACCGGATACCTATCCGGGACACCGAAGAAGGCGTCCGAGGACTGGCCTTCAGAATGGTTTTACATAGGCGACGTCCCACTGCCGGACCCTATCCGGGCCGGTCTCCCTGAGTTCCACAGCGTTCCCTTGAAGAAACGCTTGAGCTGGCGTCCACGGAGCTCTCAGAGAGAAAGCGACAGAGACGTCCTTTACTTCATGGGCCGGATAAGACTGTTGGCTCATTCCGGACTAACCATGATCGGATTCATGGCCGCATGCATTATGCGAGGGGTGCAGCCGCTTCAATACAGAGGCCGCCCCATGTGGGATTTCAATGGGGAGGATGACGCCACGCGTTACGGCCGTAAGGGGCCGGACTCGGCTGCCGCCCTAATAAAGATTCTGTCCTCTTTGTACAAGGGAGAAAAGGAGGAGTTCCTCTGCGTTAACCCGCGGGCCGGATTCACTATGTATGAACCTCCAAGTTGGGTAAGCGAACAATTGCGCTTGCCCATTTATTTTATATTTCCATGGTCAGATACGTAGTCTGACGACTTCAATGCAGGAACTGCGACAGGAAGTGAAAGATATAAGCAGCCGCCCTCCACAACCCGAGGACCCAGAACGGTCCCTCGATCCGGACTCTGAAGAGGATCCGGACATATCAGCGGAGCTTATCGATGGGGTGTTTCATCAGCTAAGCAAGGACAACACCTTGGTCGCTATTGTGGCTGATTACCCTGGGTTAATTCCGGCCTCCCAGGTGACAGAAATCGGAGTCTTTATTCCCTTGAGGGGGATTCCATTTTTCCGTATTCCGGCGTTTCTAAAAACAATTGTGTTTCACAGGGGAGATTTCCGAGGCGGGAAGCTGAACCTGCGGCGGCTAGCCAACAAGGGGCCGCAGGGCCCCATGGGGAAAAAAAGAAATGCAGTCCGGACCGAGATGCCGGCACAAAGGTATTACGCACCCTCCGTTTTCACGGCGTTATTCCGCCAGGGCATATTAACGTTCGTGCCTTCTTCAGGACAAAGAGACCTCGTCGGACTATATCCGGAGAGGATGCCAATCGCGCTTCCACCAGCCAAGTTCTAGTGACCGGCCAGGAAGCGGAGGCGAGCACAAGGCATGCACCGGGCGCTCCTCCGACAGAGGATGCGGACAGGCTGTCTGCCACAAATTCTGAAGTGGAGAGTGCCATGAACCACAGGCGTCGCCGAACAGTTTTACGCGACGCTTGTTTCTCCCAAGAGGCTTTAGATGCCTTTAATTCGGGAGATGCGTACCTCCATGCCGCTCAAGACGGTTTAGCCAGAGCCACGGAGCAGTATGTGAAAGACATACGGGTAAGAAAATTTTGTTTAAATATATATATATATATATATATATATATATATATATATATATATATATATATATATATATATATATACACCAGTAGCCCCCGAGACTTGAAACAGTTAAAGTAACTGATTTAAGGATCATATAACATGCAGGTTCTTACCGAGAAGAACACCGTGCTGTCCAAGGAGCTGGAAAAGTGCAAGGCCCAACTAGAGGCCGCACTAGCCGCAGCAGGGGAACCTAAAGGGACCCCCTCAGGTAAGATACACTTCGAAAGATTAGTATTGTGCGGTTTTGGTGCAAATCTGACAATTAATGTTGCAGATGGCGCCAGAATTGATCCTGAGAAGCAACAACTCTTACGCCGATTAAAGGCCGGTGAGAGTACATTGACAAAGGTGAGGCGAGAGAAGAATGATCTCCAGGATGCCAACACCAAGCTGGACGTTGATCTTAAGGACGTTCGTGGCCAGCTGTCGGACTCCACGAAGGAGAATCAGCGGCTTCGACGCGGCATATTTAGTAAGTGCTTGAACAAACTTTGAAAAATGAGTTCGGCGAGGAAGTCGAATAGCAGAGTATTGTCTGTAGGTATGCTCACAGGTCGTCCTGCAGAGGAGATGCCCGGTTCTACGGGTGACCTTCTTCCCGAACTCCTGCAACTGCACGAGCGAATTCGGCAGGCAATGCAAGGCGTTGCCCAAGCCTTATGGCCTGCCCACTCCATGCCCAAGGGCCTCGGAGAGCTTGCAGAGAAGCTGAAGGGAGCTCGGCGGCGCTTCCGGTTGTGGAAGATATCAGCCTGCCGACAAGGCGCTAGGGAGTCCTGGGCTATGGTGAAGACCCGTTTTACGAAGTCTGACCCAAACCATATGGCCGAGGTCGGACCGGTGGGGCCTGACGGGAAGGAGATCCCTGTAAGCTTAGTGTACGACCAAGTAGAATTGGCCGCAAAGTATTCCCAGCAGGACTGTAAATTAGACAGCCTGTTAGATGGTATAGAGGAGGAATACAATCAGTCGAAATGACTGTGTACTTTTGAATTGACATATGTAATGCCTTCTAGCCGGATTGTAGATCGTTTGTCATTGCCGACCTTTTCGCTTCAACCTCGGGACCTGACGGTCCGGAGTGTGTCTGAATACCATAGCGGTTATAAAAGAACCGTGGTATGCGTGGAGACCAGGCGTAGGGGTCATTAGTGCTTTATTAGACAAGTGCCCAACTAGTTATGTTATATTACATGGTTAGTAAGAAACATCTTCCAGAGAGAATAGTTCCGTTAAGGGTTCCTTTCGCTGGGGAGGCATGCCCTAAAGTGCATGTCCGAACTGCGTAAAAAACGCAGAAAAAGCATCTGGGGGCGCATGATCTTTTATTCCACCGACCGAATATTCCCTTAAGAACGCTAGCTTTCGGCTTCACCCAGTCTGAGGTACACATCCGGCTGACCCGGCAGTAACAATCGCAGAGGTGCTCCCTTTACCGCCTAGCCGAACAATCGGGAACCTAGGGGTAAGCACAGGAGCCAGGCAACCCAGCTTGGCCAAAACTTAAGTCATATCGATGCATATAATGGTGAAAAAAAAGGTACATGCGGAAGTTTGACACATGCGTGGGGCACGAAGCCCGTATAAATAAGCTTCTGTTAAAGAAGCCCCCAGGTTAAATGAGCGCGAGTGCGCGTCATGTAGTGAGCCTTTTAAGGGCTATAAAGGAAAAAAGGGGGGGGGAAGGAGAGAAATATAAGACAGAAAAATGTAAAAATTGGCAGGGGAAGGAGACGAACACGGAGTCCGGCGCTAGGCATAGAATCTTCAAAGACGTGTGGCGTTCCACGGGTTCGGCTCGAGTCGGTTATCCGACGCATCTCGCAGGCGGTATGCTCCACCAGTCAGGACTTGGTCGATTATAAATAGACCTTCCCATTTGGGCTTGAGTTTGTCCTTTTTCTTATCCGGCAGGCGTAGAACTAGTTCGCCAACATTGTAATTTTTGGCCCGTACTTCTCTGCTTTGGTATCTTCGGGCCTGTTGTTGATAAAATGCGGAACGGGCTTTCGCCACGTCACGCTCCTCCTCCAAGGCGTCCAGGCTGTCCTGCCGATCGAGCTCGGCTTCTCTTTCTTCATACATGCGCACTCTAGGTGAGTCATGAATTATGTCGCATGGCAGAACTGCCTCTGCGCCGTACACCATAAAGAATGGTGTGTATTCGGTGGTGCGATTTGGCGTGGTCCGTAGCCCCCAGAGTACGGAGTCGAGCTCCTCTACCCAGTGCGTGTTAGATTCCTTGAGGGACCGCACTAGTCTAGGTTTGATGCCGCTCATGATAAGACCGTTTGCACGTTCGACCTGGCCATTGGTTTGTGGGTGATAGACTGAAGCATAATCGAGCTTGATGCCCATGTTTTTGCACCAAAGTTTTACCTCGTCGGCTGTAAAGTTTGTACCGTTATCGGTTATGATGCTGTGGGGGACGCCATAACGGTGTACAACCCCGGATATGGAGTCTATCACAGGTCCGGATTCAGCCGTTTTGACAGGCTTGGCTTCTATCCATTTGGTGAACTTATCCACCATGACCAGTAACTATTTTTTCTTATGGGTTCCGCCTTTAAGGGGTCCGACCATGTCAAGCCCCCAGACCGCAAAGGGCCAGGTGATAGGTATAGTTTGGAGTGCGGTGGGTGGCATATGGCTTTGGTTGGCAAAAAGTTGGCAACCAACGCATCGTTGGACTAGGTCCTGAGCGCCTGCCCTGGCCGTCGGCCAATAGAAGCCTGTGCGGAAAGCCTTGCTAACAAGGGACTGAGCAGCAGCGTGATGACCACCGAGTCCGGCGTGGATTTCGTCCAGAAGATTCCGCCCTTCCTCTTCGGAGATGCACCTTTGAAGGACTCCGGTTGTGCTTTTCTTATGAAGCTCCCCCTCGTGGACTTTGTAGGCTTTAGATCGCCGCACTATGCAGCGGGCCTCGTTTTGGTCCTCTGGGAGTTCCTGCCTAGTAAGGTAGGCTAGGAATGATTCTGTCCACGGGGCGATGACCGCCATTATTACGTGGGCTGAAGGTGTGATTTCGTTGGCAGGACCTCCAATTATGTCAGGTTGTTCGGCGTCGAGAGGTGCGGCTGCGTCCGGGCTTTTAATTGCGGGTTCCCCCTCCCATGTTACGGATGGCTTGAACAATCTTTCCAAAAAGATGTTGGGGGGGGGGACTGCATCGCATTTTGCTCCGATGCGTGCCAGGACGTCCGCTGCTTGATTATTTTCGCGGACTATATGGTGAAACTCCAGCCCTTCGAACCGAGCTGACATTTTTAGGACGACATTGCGGAAGCTGCCATTTTTGGATCCTTGGCGTCGAAGTCGCCATTTATTTGGGAGATCGCGAGGTTCGAATCCCCGCGTACCTCTAGGCATTGAATGCCCATGGATACTGCCATCCGGAGACCATGTAGGAGGGCCTCATATTTGGCTGCATTGTTGGAGTCCGTGTACATAATTTGGAGTACATATTGGACTGTGTCTCCTGTGGGGGACGTCAAAACGACTCCAGCCCCCAGTCCGACCAACATTTTGGAGCCGTCGAAATGCATGATCCAGTTTGAGTATGTGTCGTACTCTTTAGGGAGTTCGGCCTTCGTCCATTCTGCGACGAAGTCGGCCAATACTTGCGATTTTATAGCTCGCCGTGGCTTATAGGTTATGTCGAACGGGAGGAGCTCAATGGCCCATTTTGCGATCCGGCCCGTTCCATCGCGGTTATTGATAATGTCATTGAGTGGTACTTCCGAGGCTACTGTAATCGAACACTCTTGAAAGTAGTGTCGTAGCTTCCGGGATGCCATGAATACTGCGTATGCAATTTTCTGATAGTGTGGGTACCATGATTTGCATGGAGTGAGGACAGTGGACACGTAGTAGACCGGCCTTTGAAGGGGGAATTTGTGTCCATCCGTTTCCCGCTCGACGACGAGCACTGCGCTGACAGCTTGATGGGTTGCCGCGATGTACAATAGCATTGGCTCGCCGGTATTTGGCGCGGCCAGGACTGGGTTTGTTGCCAATATGAATTTTATTTCATCGAGTCCGGCCGTGGCGGCATCCTTCCACTCGAAGTGTTCGGTGCGCTGTAGGAGGCGGTAAAGGGGCAGCGCCTTTTCTCCCAGGCGGGAGATGAAGCGGCTTAGAGCCGCCACGCATCCGGTTAATTTCTGTATTTGTTTGAGGTCTTTTGGGACATCCAATTGTGACAAATCTCGGATCTTGGCTGGATTTGCTTCGATTCCTCTACCGGATACAATGAAGCCCAAGAGCTTTCCAGCTGGAACGCCAAAAACGCATTTTTCCGGATTGAGCTTGATGTCGTATTTTCGGAGGTTATCGAATGTAAGCCTCAAGTCGTCTACTAGAGATTCGACATGTCTTGATTTGACGACCACATCATCCACGTACGCCTCCACTGTTTTGCCGATCTGGTTTGCCAGACATGTTTGGATCATGCGCTGATATGTTGCGCCGGCGTTTTTTAGCCCGAAGGGCATTGTGTTGAAGCAGAATGGGTCGTATGGTGTGATGAATGCCGTTGCAGCTTGGTCTGATTCTACCATCTTGATTTGATGGTAACCGGAGTATGTGTCGAGGAAACACAACGAATCGTGTCCTGCAGTGGCATCGATAATTTGATCGATACGAGGGAGGAGGAAGGGATCCTTTGGGCAGGCCTTGTTAAGGTCTTTAAAATTGACACACGGGCCCCAGGATTTGTCCTTCTTTGGTACCATCACCAGGTTTGCTAGCCAGTCCGAATGTTTAATATCTCTAATGAATCCGGCCTCCAATAACTTGGCTAGCTCCTCTCCCATAGCCTGTCTCTTTGGTTCGGAAATGAGCCGAAGGGCTTGTTTGACAGGTTTGAATCCTTTCTGGATATTTAAGCTGTGTTCGGCCAGCCTGCGTGGGATTCCTGGCATGTCTGAAGGGTGCCAAGCAAAAATGTCCCAGTTCTCTCGTAGGGACTCTCGCAGTGCGGCATCTACATCAGGGTTCAGTCGTGCCCCGATGGAAGCTGTTTTATTGGGGTCCATTGGATGGACCTGGAATTTGACTATTTCGTCCGCTGGTTTGAAGGATGTGGATTTGGATGTCTTGTCGAGTATCACATCATCCCTATTAACCATGGAGCGCAGCGCAGCCAGTTCCTCGCCCGCTAAGGCTTCGGATAGTGCCTCAAGGGCCAATGCGGCTGTCTTGTTTTCGGCGCGGAGTGCTATGTCTGGATCACTAGCGAGAGTGATAATTCCGTTTGGCCCAGGCATCTTTTGCTTCATGTACCTGTAATGGGGTATGGCTTGGAAGACTGTGAATGCCTCCCGTCCTAATATAGCGTGGTATCCGCTATTGAACGGGGCCACCTGGAACGTGATTTCTTCGGACCTGTAATTATCCGGCGTGCCGAACAACACATCTAGTGTGATTTTTCCTGTGCAGTGCGCTTCCTGACTGGGGATTATTCCTCTAAAGGTTGTGCTGCTTCGCTCGATGCGGTTCCAGTCTATTTCCATCTTTTGGAGGGTTTCCTCATAAATGAGGTTCAATCCGCTGCCTCCATCCATGAGTACCTTTGTGAGGCGAGAGCCGTCCACTATGGGACTGGGGACCAATGCGGCTGGTGCTCGGGTTGTTCGAAATTTAGGTTCGTCACTCGCGTTGAAGGTGATAGCAGTGTCGCTCCATGGGTTTATTGTTGCTACTTGATAGACTTCGGTGAGGCTGCGGAGTGTTCTTTTTCGCATATTATTTGATGCGAAAGTCTCGAAGACTGTGAGAACGGTACTGGTGTCCTCGGGCTGGCTTTCTTTGGCCTGTGAAATTAGGAGGTCCTCGCAAATTTTGGCCACCTGCCGGAGTATCCAACATGCTCGAAGGCTGTGAGTTCGTGTGGCATCCTCTGTACTGTGAATTCTACAGGGTCCATCAAGCCACCTTTCCAGTACGGTTCCATGCCCTGTAGAGGGTTTTGGCTTTTTGATATTTAATCCGGGTGTCTTACTGTGGTGCACCCTCTTAGTTCGGACGAGATTGCTATTCAAGGCCGGATTGTCCCAAAATGTTATTTCAGTTTTCGAAGCGCTTTCCATCGCACAGTACTTTTGTACTATGGACGCCAAGTCAGTGAAGCTTGTAATATCACGACGACTTACGGCGTTAAGTATTCCCTCGTCCGTGCAGTTACTGCAAAAGATTGAAATTGCGTCTCCCTCGCGGCAGTCCTTTGTCCTGTTCATAACCAGGAGGAATCTGGCCCAGTAGTGATGTACTGTTTCCTCAGGCTTTTGCCTGATTTGGGAAAGATCGCTTATGTTCGGGCGGGCGGGTGGCGTTGAATCTGAAACCTCACCCCATTTAAGATTCGGAGGCCGAAGAGCTTCCGAACTCTGAAGTCCGGAGTCTTGGATGTTGTTCAATGAATCTAGCCCGTTGCCTGATTCTAAGCTCAGGTCTTGGATTGTATCCTCCCCTCCGCGGGTATCCGGCCTAGAGGGTTCGGGAATTCGGACGTAGCTAGTCCTTAGAATAGATGAAGGGTTGCCGCACTGCGCCTCTACCACGGCAACGTGGTGGGTGACTTCGGGAGAGTTAATTTCTCTTAGATCGGGTTTAAGCCCAACCTGGTCGTAATTTGTAGCGACCCCCAGTGCGGCGATGCGATCCAAGAGCTCGTTTACGGAAGAGAGCTCCATCGGATCCAGCTGCTCGGCGAGTTCTGAGCTGACGTGAAGGTTGCTTTCGATGACCCGAGAGGTCACCGCCGGCGCAACGGCCGAACAGGCGGTCGTGAGAAAACCACCTAGCCGGAGGGTTTGGCCAACAGCCAAGGCTCCCTTAGTAATGGCGCCGTCTTTAAAGACAGGAAGAGGCATCCTTCCTAATTGCGACGGCACAGAGGAACTCTCAATGAAAGCACCAATGTCGGTGTCAAAACCGGCGGATCTCGGGTAGGTGGTCCCGAACTGTGCGTCAAGGTCGGATGGTAACAGGAGACAAGGGACACGATGTTTTTACCCAGGTTCGGGCCCTCTCGATGGAGGTAATACCCTACTCCTTCTTGATTAATATTGATGATATGGGTAGTACAAGAGTAGACCTACCATGAGATCAAGGAGGCTAAACCCTAGAAGCTAGCCTATGGTATGATTGTGTATGATGATGGATGTCCTACAAACTACAACCCTCCGGTTTATATAGACACCGGATAGGGTTAGGGTTACATAGAGTCGGTTACATAAGTAGGAGATCTTGAATATCCGCATCGCCTAGCTTGCCTTCCACGCCAAGGAAAGTCCCATCCGAACACGGGACGAAGTCTTCAATCTTGTATCTTCATAGTCCTGGAGTCCGGCGAAGGTATAGTCCGGCTACCCGAACACCCCCTAATCCAGGACTCCCTCAGTGAGATTACAATCCCATCTCGGTGAGACCGAGATCCCTATCGGTGAAACCGATTTGCTTAGGGTTTGGCAGTGGCTTATGACAAGTGAAACTCGGTGGCGCCGGATAGAAAGAATCGGTAGGTCCGAGTTTGGCTTTGGGTTTAGGTCATATGTGGAAGTGGGAAAGTAGCTGAGGGTTTTGGAGCATATCATTAAGCACGTGAAGCAAAGGGCTCATTAAGCAACACCTCATCCCTCCTTGATAGTATTGGCTTTTCCTATGGACTCAATGTGATCTTGGATCACTATAAAATGTAAAATAAAGAGTCTTGAGCTTGAAGCTTTAGCCAATCCTTTGTCCTTAGCATCTTGAAGGAGTTCCCACATCCTTTAGTCCATGCCACTCCATTGTTGAACTTATCTGAAACATGCTAGATAGAAACGTTAGTCCAACAAGAGATGTGTTGACATTAATTACCAAAACCACCTGGGGAGCACTTGTGCTTTCAATCTCCCCCTTTTTGGTAATTGATGGCAACATACATCAAAGCTTAATGTAAAGATATGAAGAATAGCAAGTAAAGCTTTGGAAGGACATGTAACAACCATAGGCTCCCCCTACATGTATGCAATCATATGAATATAAAATATAGAAGCATGTGAGAGCATAATCATGACAGAGTAGGCAATGTGTTACATGTATCTTGTCCATATGTATCAGAGCAAAAGATTATTAAGAAGAATACCTTCATGCTCATGAGTCCTTCTTGCAAACAGTATGTACATAAGCAAGAATTCCTCATACTCATGATTCTGATGCATATACTTACCTTGTAGTCTTGAGTTGGCTTAGGATGGAACGAATCTGCACAAACAAGGTTAGATAACACATGTACATCCACTAGCCAGAGCAAACCAAAAGAAACCACAAGAATACCAAGACTGGGATGACATGTAGAAAGTGAGTACAAGGTACCACATTGAATTAGACATGTCCCCAAGAGTAAAGATATGCAGTGAATTTGAATGATTTCTTTCCCTTAGATGTCTTGCTCCCCCTGAATCTGACATGGGATATTGGGAGAAGATAGGGAACAGAAAATCAGAGCTTAAAGATATAAATGAATAGAACTTAATGCAAATAAGCACATATGAACATGTCTTTCCCCCCAAAAAGACATGTGGCATCTCTCCTCTTGAACATCAAGCATCTGGGATCCTTGAGTATTCTCTCCTCCTGGAGATCTCTTTCTCCCCCTTAATACTTTCTCCTTTGTAGGTGATAGGCTTTGATGTGATCTCTCTCTCCCCCTTTGACATCAATTTCCAAGAAGGGCTTTCTGGAATCTGTCAAATGGGTTTGGTCCTTGAGACTCAGCACAAAGCAATGGATAAAAATGTGATGCTTGTAGAGGACAAGATTCATTGAGTGGAGCTGGGTCAGAAGAAATATGGAACAAGTGGCAAACTGTTTTTCCTGTTGTGAAATCGGTGGCACCGAGTGGCATGTTTTGGTGGTACCGAAAAGATTCGGTTGGACCGAAAACTACACTTTGGTGAAACCGAGTTCATCACAGAGAAAAACACTTGTCACCTCAGCTCACTAGACAAATAAGATCTCACAAAGATTTGCAATGAATTAACTGAAGGATTTGCAAGGAATTAGATATAGAAATATGCAGAACAAGAAGCAAAAAGAAAAGAATGAAGATTCTAGATGAAGTTTTTGTTTGTTTTTGTTGTTGTTTGAAAAAGAGGGAAACAAATATGCAAGGGACAAATGCAATAACACAGAAAAGAACACGAGAGAACTTCATGTAGAGTTGGGCGGTGACATAGTCACCTATGTTAGAGTATATTGACTTAGGAGTCAAGCAAGAACACTTGATCATAGGTCATACTCATTGTTTAAGCTCAAAATGGGGTTAACATTTTTTGTTTAAGCATCTTGATGTATTCACATCTTGTTGAGTTGCTTTGAATCATGATTTGGAGTAAAGCTTCTCTAAGATGGAATAACATACCTTGGGTGGTGGTGTGGGTCTTGCTCATGTAGTTGAACTTGTGTGGGTGCTCAAAGTTGATGTAGCTCATCAAGAGTTGGGAGCACCACTTGGAATTTGAGTTCATCTACCTACATGGGTTAGTTCTTGCAAGGAAGAGCACTTGTATATCCAAAAATGACAATCATGAAGCTCAACATAGAGTTTGTCAAAGGATATGTTTGAATGGTTTTGTGCTTCCTTTTCGTCAACCACCATTGTGTAGAGACTCGGTGATGTAGAGATTGCTCAAGATGTGAGTTAGTTGCAATCTCATAGAATTAGATTCAACCAAGTACCTACATGGGTTAGATAACATGCAAGGTGCAAATATATCCAAGACATATGAATAGCATCATAAGAGAAATATCAAGGATTAGTCATAGGCTCATGCCTCGCATGTATCCAATGGAGTTCCTACTCCAAGTTTGAAGCATCAATGATGTTCAATTCTCCTCTCAACCTGCAAAATACTTTCTCATCAAGTGGTTTAGTGAATATATCCGCTAATTGCTTATCGGTGCGAACATGCTTAAGATCAAAGTCACCCTTAGCAACATGATCTCGGATGAAATGATGACGAACTTCAATGTGCTTAGTTCGAGAATGTTGTACAGGATTATGAGCAATTTTTATAGCACTTTCATTGTCACAAAGCAATGGAACATGTTTCACATAGATCCCATAATCTTTAAGAGTTTGGGTCATCCAAAGTAATTGAGCACAACATGAACCATCGGCAATGTACTCCGCTTCGGCGGTGGATAAGGATACCGAGTTTTGTTTCTTGGAGGACCAAGACACAAGAGATCTACCAAGAAATTGACAAGTACCCGAAGTGGACTTTCTATCAACCTTGTCTCCGGCATAATCCGAGTCGGAATAGCCAACAAGATCAAAAGAGGACCTCTTAGGATACCAAATGCCAAAATTTGGTGTATGGATTAAGTATCTCACTATCCTTTTCACAGCCTTAAGATGACATTCTTTAGGAGCAGCTTGATATCGTGCACACATGCACACACTTAGCATAATATCGGGACGTGAAGCACATAGGTATAACAATGAACCAATCATAGAGCGGTAGACCTTTTGATCAACCGGTTCACCATCTTTGGTCAAATCATTATGTCCACTAGTAGGCATGGGTGTAGGCATACCTTTGCATTCTTGCATATTGAACTTCTTGAATAAGTCTTTGGTGTACTTCGTTTGAGATACAAATGTACCTTCCTTAGTTTGCTTGATTTGCAAACCGAGAAAGAATTTGAGTTCACTCATCATAGACATCTCAAACTTCTTTGACATTAGCTTTCCAAACTTTTCACTAAAAAGAGGGTTAGTTGAACCAAATATGATATCATCAACATAAATTTGGCATACAAATAGTTCTCCATTAACTCTTTTAGTAAAAAGTGTGGAATCAATTTTTCCAATTTCAAAACCACTTGCAATAAGGAACTTGGTCAAGCATTTATACTATGCTCTAGGAGCTTGTTTAAGACCATAAAGAGATTTATGAAGTTTGTAAACATGATTTGGCTTCTTAGGATTGACAAAGCCGGGAGGTTGTTTGACATAAACTTCCTCCTCTATTTCACCATTTAAAAAAGCACTTTTAATGTCCATTTGGTACAAGGTGATATTATGGTGATTAACATAGGCAAGTAAGATGCGAATGGACTCAAGTCTAGCAACGGGAGCATATGTCTCACCATAGTCCATACCTTCGACTTGTGTGTACCCTTGGGCGACGAGACGTGCTTTGTTGCGAACCACTTGTCCATCTTCATCTTGCTTGTTGCGAAACACCCATTTGGTACCAATGATGTTGTGGTTGTTGTCGGGCTTCTCAACCAATGTCCAAACTTGGTTTCTCTCAAAGTTGTGTAGATCTTCATGCATAGCGTTTATCCAATCCGGATCTTCCAATGCTTCTTCTACCTTCATAGGTTCAATGCTAGAGATGAATGAATAGTTTTCACAAAAGTTAGCTAAACGAGTTTTAGAGCGAGTGATTCTCCCAGTTTTAATATCATTGTAGATTTGCTCGACGGGATGATCTTTGGCAATTCTTGCTCGAACTCGTGAGAGCTTTTGCTTGGGTCTTCGTTGAACATCTTCTTCATCTTGTTCTTCTTCTTGGCCTTCTTCATTGTTGACATTGTCGTTCTCTTGTCGTGGTGGAGAAGGAGGTTGTTGATGTTCGTCTTGATGCATTTCCTCGTCTTCTTCTTGGTGTCCCACTTGTGGATGCTTCTGTACCAATTCTTGGTTCACCTTGTCGTGAAGTAGAAGCTTCCACTTGGACGGACGAAGTACTCTCCTTCACCTCCGTTGGACGAACTTTGCCAATGGACAAGTCTTGGATTGCTTCTGAAGGGTCTTTGTCTCCTACATCAATTGGCAATTGCTCTACTTGCGAGCCATCAGATTCATCAAACTTCACATCTACCGTCTCTTCAACCTTTCGGGTGAAGTTGTTGTAGACACGGTAAGTGTGAGAGTTTGAGCCATAACCAAGTAGGAAACCTTCATGAGATTTAGGAGCAAACTTTGAACGACGATGCTTATCAATAATGTAGCATTTTGAGCCGAATACTCGAAAGTATCCAACTTGGGGTTTGTTACCGGTGAGGAGCTCGTATGCCGTCTTGCCGAGTAGCTTGTGAAGATACAAGCGATTTGTTGCATGACAAGCTGTCTCAACCGCTTCTGCCCAAAAGTGCTTTGGCGTCTTGTACTCATGAAGCATCATTCTCGCCATTTTAATGAGCGTCCGGTTCTTCCTCTCAACAACTCCATTTTGTTGAGGTGTGTACGTAGCCGAGAACTCGTGTGAAATCCCTTCTTCGTCAAGAAAGGTATCCACATTTGCGTTCTTGAACTCCGTTCCGTTGTCACTGCGAACCTTCTTGATCTTCACTTCAAATTGATTTTGGGCCTTCCTAGCGAAGTTTTTGAAGATCTTTTGGACCTGCGATTTGTCATCAAGAAAGAACACCCACGTAAATCTTGAAAAATCATCAACTATAACTAGACCAAAAGAATTTCCACCGAGGCTCTTGTAGGCGTTGGGACCAAAAAGATCCATATGAAGTAGCTCGAGTGGCCTCCTTGTGGTCATGATGTTCTTCACGGGATGCCTTCCTCCAACCTGTTTACCTGCTTGACAAGCACTGCAAAGTCTATCCTTATCAAATATGACATCGTTAACTCCAAGGATATGATTTCCTTTAATAAGCTTGTCAAGGTTTCTCATGCCAACATGACCTAGTCGTCTATGCCACAACCAACCTTTTGAGGATTTAGCGATAAAGCAAGTTTTAGGTTGTGCCTTTTTAGAGAAATCGACAATGTAAAGATCACCTCTACGTATACCGGTAAAGACCATTTTATGATTGTCTCGAGGAAACACTTGGCAATCTACCTCAGTAAATAGGACATTCAAACCAAAATCAGAAAGTCTAGATACTGAAAGTAAGTTGTAGCCGAGAGATTCAACGAGCATGACATTTTGAATGGAGCTATCGTGTGAGATGGCCACCTTACCAAGGCCAACCACCTTACCCTTTGAATTATCACCAAAGGTGACATATTTTCGAGGGCCGTCATTTTCAGCAAGCTCACGGAACATCTCTTCATCTCCGGTCATATGATCAGTACATCCACTGTCGAGAACCCATTCCTTTCCTCCTGACACGTATCCCCGAAGATTTGCCATGAGACCAAAATGTCTCATTGCATCATCAAGATCGAAGTCACTATCATCATCCTCATCATAGTATCCATGTTCAACATGATCTTGTGACTCATCATCTCCTAGAGAGAGTAATTCGTTAGATAAATGATCATCAAAGTGGTCACTTTTATGAATTCTTATAGCTTCGGATATAATATCACTAATGATTCCAACATTTCCTTTAGCGTGCATGAAATTAGTAAGCTCAAATAGACAATCACCAAAACTAGGATCACTAGAGTTCATCTTACTCAAGGCAATAGATTTATGGAGAAGTTCATCTAGATTTTTCAAGGAATAATCGGGAAATCGTTCCTCTAGAAATTTCCATATAGCATAGGCACAATTTAGAGTAGGTAAACTAGCAATCAAGTGTTTGGGCAATCCTCTAATGATGAGCTCAACGGTTCTAAGATTGCGAATCATGTCAATATCTTCATCTAGGGTGGGATGCATAGGATCAACATGAGGTGCACAAGGACTAGCAATATACTTGTTCAAATGATATTGATTGAAAATTACAAGCATCTCATTTTTCCACTCATGAAAATACTCTCCATCAAGAATAGGCACTCTATGTCTAAGACTCCCTAAAGTAGACACATCCATCTTCCTCCAATGGTGATTAAACCAAAGCAATGGAAACCTGGCTCTGATACCACTTGTAGGACCTTGAAGTAGATGTGTCTAGAGGGGGGGGGTGATTAGACACTTAGTGCTAAAGTTACCGTTTTAAAGATTTTTCAGTTTGAGTGGAGTTTTAGGCACAATTTCAACATACACAATACATATCAAGCAAGCATGCAAAGAGTAAATGAGCATTGGAAAGTAAAGAATGCAACTTGTAAGAATGTAAAGGGAAGGGTTTGGAGAATTCAAATGCAATTGGAGACAAGGATGTTTTTTTCATGGTTCGGATAGGTGGTGCTATCCTACATCCACGTTGATGGAGACTTCAACCCATGGAGGGTAACGGTTGCGCGAGTCCACGGAGGGCTCCACCCATGAAGGGTCCATGAAGAAGCAACCTTGTCTATCCCATCATGGCCATCGCCCACGAAGGACTTGCCTCACTAGCGGTAGATCTTCACGAAGTAGGCGATCTCCTTTCCCTTACAAACTCCTTGGTTCAACTCCACAATCTTGTCGGAGGCTCCCAAGTGACACCTAGCCAATCTAGGAGACACCACTCTCCAAGAAGTAACAAATGGTGTGTTGATGATGAACTCCTTGCTCTTGTGCTTCAAATGATAGTCTCCCCAACACTCAACTCTCTCTCGCAGGATTTGGATTTGGTGGAAAGAAGATTTGAGTGGAAAGCAACTTGGGAAAGGCTAGAGATCAAGATTCATATGGTAGGAATGGAATATCTTGACCTCAACACAAGGGTAGGTGGTTCTCTCTCAGAACATATGAGTTGGAAGTGTAGATGTGTTCTGATGGCTCTCTCCACGAGTGAAGAGGAGTTGGAGGGGTATATATAGCCTCCACACAAAATCCAACCGTTACACACAATTTACCAATCTCGGTGGGACCGAATCAACAAACTCGGTCGGACCGAAATAGTAAACCTAGTGACCGTTAGAGATTTTCGGTGGCACTGATATGCAACTCTGTAGGACCGATATGGTTAGGGTTAGGGCATAACGTAATCTTGGTGAGACCGATTACACAAACTCGGTGAGACCGATTACACAAACTCAGTGAGACCGATTTTGGTAATTAGCTAACCAGAGAGTTGGTCAGGCAAACTCGGTGGGACCGATTACTAAACTCGGTTGGACCGATTTTGGTAATAAGTTAACCAGAGAGTTTGCATTGTAATCTCGGTAGTACCGATTACCTAAACTCGGCGAGACCGATTTTGGTAATGGACATACAGAGTGAGATTACAATCCCATCTCGGTGAGACCGAGATCCCTATCGGTGAAACCGATTTGCTTAGGGTTTGGCAGTGGCTTATGATAAGTGAAACTCGGTGGCGCCGGATAGAAAGAATCGGTAGGTCTGAGTTTGGCTTTGGGTTTAGGTCATATGTGGAAGTGGGAAAGTAGCTGAGGGTTTTGGAGCATATCATTAATCACGTGAAGGGCTCATTAAGCAACACCTCATCCCTCCTTGATAGTATTGACTTTTCCTATGGACTCAATGTGATCTTGGATCACTAAAATGTAAAATGAAGAGTCTTGAGCTTGAAGCTTTAGCCAATCCTTTGTCCTTAGCATCTTGAAGGAGTTCCCACATTCTTTAGTCCATGCCACTCCATTGTTGAACTTATCTGAAACATGCTAGATAGAAATGTTAGTCCAACAAGAGATTTATACTTTTTTTAAACGTTCTAAGGGCGTGGGCCCCATCTGTCATTGTCACAGGAGCCTTAACGAGTGTGGGTGGCGGTTACAGGTGCCGGGCGGAGCCGGGCGACGGGCGCTAGCCCTCCCGATAGGGCGCTGCGGCCGGCGGGTGAAGGGGGGCCGGTGCGTGGCCCGTGGCGGCGGCCGGAGCAGCGGTGCGGCGGGACTAGGCGAGCGGCGGCAAGCGACGGAGGCCTTCTGGGGGCGACGGCCAGAGGAGCCGCCGGAGCCATGCAGGGGTGGCGGCGCGCTAGCGGGCGACGAGGAGCCGAGGCGGGACGTGGGTGGCGACAGCGGGCGAGCGGCGTGGGTGGCGACAGGGGGCGAGGCCAGCAAGGCCGGAGCGTGGGTGCGCGGCCGGGAGGTCGGGTGTGGCCTGGTGGGGAGCGGCCGGCGGCGGAGGCAGGGGCGATAGCCGGAGCTGCGGTCGACGGCGGGCGCGAGCGACGCACGAGGGCACGGTGAGTGCGGCGGCGCATGCTACCTCTTGAGCACTACATTGGTTTTTCCCTTGAAGAGTAAAGGGTGATGCAGCAAAGTAGCGTAAGTATTTCCCTCAGTTTTTGAAAACCAATGTATCAATCCAGTAGGAGGCTACGCGCAAGTCCCTTGTACCTACACAAACAAATAAGAACCTCACAACCAACGCGATAAAGGGGTTGTCAAGCCCTTCACGGTCACTTACGAGAGTGAGATCTGATAGATATGATAAGATAGTATTTTTGGTATTTTTTATGATAAAGATGCAAAGTAAAGTAAAAGGCAATAAAAATAACTAAGTGTTGGAAGATTAATATGATGGAAGATAGACCCGGGGGCCATAGGTTTCACTAGTGTCTTCTCTCAAGAGCATAAGTATTACGGTGGGTGAACAAACTACTGTCGAGCAACTGATAGAATTGAGCATAGTTATGAGAATATCTAGGTATGATCATGTATATAGGCATCATGTAACACCCCGGATGTAACTTGCCATATTTGTAACTCCAACTCTTGCCATTTTCGGCAATGTGATATGATATTCCCTCCGTGGTTGGGTTTCCCGTCATTTTGCATTTTGTCCTTGTCATGCATTTCATATCATGTCATCATGTGCATCGCATTCGCATACGTGTTCGTTTCATGAATCCGAGCATTTTCCCCGTTGTCCGTTTTGCAATCCGGCGCTCCTATGTTCCCCGGCGTCCCCTTTTACCTTTTTCCGTGAGCGGGTATTAAACTTTCTCGGGATGGACCGAGGTTTGTCAAGCCGCCTTGGTATAGCACCGGTAGACCGCCTGTCAAGTTTCGGGTCATTCGGAGGTCGTTTGATACTCCAACGGTTAACCGGGTAACCGTGAAGGCCTCGTGTGTGTTGCAGCCCAACACCCCTCCAAAACAGCCCAATAACCCATCTAAGTCACTCCCATGTCCATCGCCGTTCGATGACGATCGCGTAGCCGAAAACCGTGCTCAATTTGGAGCCTCCTAGCCCCTCCTACCTATAAATACACCTCCCCTCCGAAATTTTCGGGCAAACCCTAGTCTTCTTCCTCCCCCGCCGCCACTGGACACGTCCGGCCCGAGCCGGACGAAATTCGGCCGCCGCCCGCGGCCACTCTCCGCGTGCCACGTGGCCCGGCCACCGCGCGCCGCCGCCAGCCCGCCGCGGCCCATCGCGGGCCCGCCCGGCCCGGGATCTGCGCGCCGCAGCCCGCGCGCGCGCCTCCTCGCCGCCGTTCGCCGCGCGCCCCGCCGCCCGCTTCGCGCCGCCGCCTCGCCGCCTCCCCGCGCCGCCGCGCTCGCCCCACGCCGCCCGGCTCCGCGCCGCCCGCCGAGCTCGCCGCCGCCTCCGCCCGCGCCCCTGCCGCGCTGCCCCGCCGCCGAGTCACCGCCGCCCGCCGCAGCTCCTCCGCCCTCCATCGCCGTCGCCGGCGCCGGATCCGGCCCGGATCCGCCGTCCCCGGTCCTCCCCCGACCTCCTCGGCCTCAATTCCGGCGACAGCTCCGGTCCCGCCTCGGTTTGCGTGAGAACCCTAGATCTCGGAGGTCGATATTTCCCCTAAGTCATTTTTCTGATGTTATTTTGTTGCATGTTCATCGCATCATAACTTGCTTCATACTGCACCGTTTCGTGCGTGTAATATGTCAAATTGTTCGCCCCGATGAGTACATCATTCCATCTCATTGCATCATTCTCATTTGAGCTCATCTTGATGCCCGAATTGCTGTTGGAAGAGGGCTATGTGATGTTAGTTTCAGATCTGTTTCAGTAGATGCTCTTTTGTCATTTTTGCCATGATTGATGTGTGCACCCTATGAAGTTGAGTCCTACATCTGTTTTGTAATATGACATGCCATCTTTACAGGGGTGTATGCCATGTATTTTTGTGATATTTGTGGTGACTAGAACAAGCATGCAAACTAGGGATCATATTGTTGCTTATTTCAGGGACTTAGTAATTTCACTAAGTTAGTCCCTGCAGTTATTTTTATGCCATGTGTTCATGTTGTTTCAGAGAGATCTATGCCTCTTTTGAGCATGATCATTAAGGGTGTTTTGAACATATGGATTTGCTATATCCATCCATGCATTTGTTTGTAATTATGGAGTGCTATAGCTTGAGTCAATCGAGCTATACTTTTGCTATAAAATGTTCCTGGCAGATTGTTTACATGTTATTCGATTTTGCCAAGCTTGTTGTAGTTGATCCTTGCATGCTATGATGTTGTTCTTGCCATGTCTAGCTTTTATGACATGTCTTATTGGTGGTTGTGTGCTTAGTTTATCATGCAAAGCTCTTTAGTGAGTGCATCGAGCTCGTAAACATGCCTACTTGTTATCTGTTTTGACATGTCCAGTTTTCTGCCAAGTCTGAAAACTGTAACGAAACTTGCTTAATTGACATGGGTGTTAGTATATTATCTGGTCCTTTTTGGCTCATGGTCAGTAAGGGACTTTTGTACTATGCTTTGAGTAGATTCATTCCATACCTTGTTTTGCTATATTGTGTTCCTATAGTATGATGTTTCCTTGCTCTAAACATGTCATCCTGATGTTAATTTCTGGCATGTTGATTTCACCAAGTCTGTGAACCTGTTATCTTTTGCACTTTTGCCATGCTCGTTTGAACCTGTTATGTTGTGATTTAGCCGTAGCTAAGTGTTCATCTTTTGTCAAGCATCGTGAGTAGATCACTGTCATATGCTTTTCTGATATGTTTGGGTGCAGTAGCTTAATTTCTTGTTGCGTGCTAAGTGGCATCATGTTGTTAAACGCAGAAATATGTCATTCTTGTTTTGCTTGTCATTTGCAAACCGTGCCTCCGATTCCGGTGATCTTTATATCGATTTCAACCGAAATCACCTCACCTTTCCAGTGGCATGCCTGGTTTTCCAAGAATATGCCTTGTTCATCTTTTTCCGTCCAGAGCACGCATATGCACTGCATATGACATCTCGTATATCATGCCATGTTTTGCATCATGTTGCTTGCGCGTTGCATCGTGGTTGATAGTTCTTCCTTTGCTTGTGTTCTTGCCTTGGGTAGAGCCGGGAGACGAGTACGTGAACGAGGAACCTGTTGAGAACACTTACGAGGATCAAGCTTTCGACAACTCTGAGAACCTTGCAGGCAAGATGACCATACCCTCGAAATCACTTCTATCCTTGCTTGCTAGATGCTCGCTCTTTTGCTATGACTATGCTACGATACCTACCACTTGCTATATCATGCCACCCATATTGCCATGTCAAACCTCTAACTATCCTTTCCTAGCAAACCGTTGATTGGCTATGTTACCGCTTTGCTCAGCCCCTCTTATAGCGTTGTTAGTTGCAGGTGAAGATGAAGTTGGTTCCATGTTGGAACATGATTATTTTGGGATATCACAATATATCTTATTTAATTAATGCATATATATACTTGGTAAAGGGTGGAAGGCTCGGCCTTATGCCTGGTGTTTTGTTCCACTCTTGCCACCCTAGTTTCCGTCATACCGGTGTTATGTTCCTTGATTTTGCGTTCCTTACACGGTTGGGTGATTTATGGGACCCCCTTGACAGTTCGCCTTGAATAAGACTCCTCCAGCAAGTCCCAACTTTGGTTTTACCATTTGCCACCTAAGCCTTTTCCCCCCGGGTTTTCGCGAGCCCGAGGGTCATCTTTATTTTAACCCCCGGGCCAGTTCTCCTTCGATTGCTGGTCCAAACTGAGCGATGTCCGGCGCCCCTTGGGCAACCAGGGTCTATGCCAACCCGACGTCTTGCTCATCTGGTGTGCCCTGAGAACGAGATATGTGCAGCTCCTATTGGGATTTGTCGGCACATTCGGGCGGCTTTGCTGGCCTTGTTTTATTACTGTCGAAATGTCTTGTAGTCCGGGATTCCGAGACTGATCGGGTCTTCCCGGTAGAAGGAATATCCTTCATTGACCGTGAGAGCTTATAATGGGCTAAGTTAGGACACCCCTGCAGGGTATTATCTTTCGAAAGCCGTGCCCGCGGTTATGAGGCAGATGGGAATTTGTTAATGTCCGGTTGTAGAAAACCCGAAGTTGACCTTAATTAAAACACATCAACCGCGTGTGTAACCGTGATGGTCTCTTCTCGGCGGAGTCCGGGAAGTGAACACGGTGTTGGAGTTATGTTTGGCGTAGGTTGTTCTAGGGTCACTTATTGATCACTTCTAGTTTCACGACCGTGCTTTGCTTCTCTTCTCGCTCTCTTTTGCGTTGTTAGCCACCATATATGCTAGTCGCTTGCTGCAGCCCCACCTCACAACCCTACCCTACCTTTAAGCTTAAATAGTCTTGATCTTGCGGGAGTGAGATTGCTGAGTCCCCGTGACTCACAGATTCTACCAATACAGTTGCAGGTGCCAACGATGCCAGTGCAGATGATGCATCCGAGCTCAAGTGGGAGTTCGACGAGGAACGTGGTCGTTACTATGTGTCTTTTCCTGATGATCAGTAGTGGAGCCCAGTTGGGACGATCGGGGATCTGTGTAGCTTTTGGGGTAGTCTTCTTTCATTTTGGTTCCGTAGTCGGACCTTGAGTGTAATCTGGGTGATGAATGTTTATTTATGTATTGTGTGAAGTGGCGACTGTAAGCCAACTATGTATCTCTTTCCCTTATGTATTACATGGGTTGTGTGAAGATTACCTCACTTGCGACATTACTTTCAATGCGGTTATGCCTCTAAGTCGTGCTTCGACACGTAGGAGATATAGCCGCATCGAGGGCGTTACACATCACGTCCGTGACAAGTAGACCGAAATAATTCTGCATCTACTACTATTACTCCAAACATCGACCGCTATCCAGCATGTGTTTCGCCTCGTGGCGGCGGAATCTCGTCCCGAAAGCTTGCTTATGATTTTTTTCTTGGACGAAAGACTTCATATAGCAGAAGATGGGCACCGGAGGGCCAACAGGGGCCCACGAGGCAAGGGGCACGCCCCCACCCTCGTGGCCAGGGTGTGGGCCCCCTCTGGTATTTTCTTTGGTCATTATTTTTTATTATTTCCAAAAATAACTTCCGTGGAGTTTCAGGACTTTTGGAGTTATGCAGAATAGGTCTCTAATATTTGCTCCTTTTCCATCCCAGAATTCCAGCTACCGGCATTCTCCCACTTCATGTAAAGCTTGTAAAATAAGAGAGAATAGGCATAAGTATTGTGACATAATGTGTAATAACAGCCCATAATGCAATAAATATCGATATAAAAGCATGATGCAAAATGGACGTATCACAATTCCGCACACCGATCCATCATTATTCCACACTCGCTATTTATAATATATAGTAATATATTCTTAACTTTATGATAACAGCACCTACTTTTATATTTTAGTTCTCCGATATGATGCAAAGTTATCCTCTTCAGACCCACAACATAGTTTTATTTCTCGTTTGTAGCTGGAAGCAAACGTTCGGTGTACGTGGAGTCGTATCAGTGGCAGATAGGGCTTGAGAGAATATTGATCTTACCTTTAGCTCCTTATGGGTTCGACACTCCATACTTGTCACTTCCATCTTTGGAAATTGCTACGATGATTCCTTGCACTTGGGGATTATCAGGAGGAGAGATGACTCTAGCTAACTAATGGAGAGGGAGAGAGATGAGCTAGCTAGATCTATATGTATGGAAGGAGGGAGAGCCAAATAAATGAGGTAGCTAGATAGAGATGAGAGGCCATTATGAAGGAGAATTATGGTGGAGGGGGCATTAATGGGGAGAGATGAGAGGTGAAGGTAAGAGAGAAGAAGGGAATAATGGTGGAGAACTAACTTAGAGAGGGGAGAGAGGAAAGGAGGGGGGGTCAAAAGGTGGCACCAGACACGCCTAGCAGTACCGTTGTTTCCTAGACAGCGCTACAGCTATGGTGCTTAGTAGTAGCGCTTGCCAGGAGAAGTGCTACTACTAAGTAGGGCCCATTAGCAGTAGCGGTGTTGTCAAAGCAAGCGCTACTGATAAAATCTTAGCAGTAGCGCTGTATTTTGGGCCGCGCTGCTACTATAGCTAGCGTCGATGGGCGTTGGGTCCCACTTAGTAGTACCACTTTTTCCATTTCTAGCGCTACTACTAAAGCATTACTTGTAGCGCTACCCAGATCGGCGCTACTACTAATTAGCAATAGCGTTTGTTATTTTCCAGCGCTACTACTGATGTCCTACCTATAAGCATTTCCCTAGTAGTGCGAGTCCAGATGGGTAACATGCTAGTATAAAAGATTTTGGTCTATGTTGGGGGATGACCTGACCGAAGAGGTACTCTGAGCGGTGAATACTTGTACCATACCTGATGGGTGGAATGAGACAACAATTGTAATGCTCCCAAAGATTAATTCTCCCAAAAAGGTAACTCAATTCCGACCAATTAGTCTGTGTAATGCCATGTACAAGGTAATTTTAAAAATGATTGCGACCCGTTTGAAGATAATCCTTTTTGATATTATCAGCATGACTCAGAATGCGTTTGTGCTAGGATGAATGATTACAGATAATATTTTAGTGGCATATGAACGCTTCCATACTATAAAGAAAAAAGGAATGGTAAAGAGGGCCTGTGTGCTATCAAACTGGATATGCACGAAGCATATGACCAAGTAGAGTGGTCTTTTCTGAAGGAGATTATGCTTAGATTGGGATTTCAAGAGAACCAGTAAATTTAATTATGCAATGTGTAACCTCAGTGGAATAGCAGGTTCATTTTAATACAGAAGAAACTGAGAGTTTTAAACCTACTAGAGGATTGAGGCAGGGAAACCCTCTCTCTGCACACTTGTTCTTGTTATGTACGGAGGGGTTGACCGCTCTATTAGCTAATGCAGAGGAGAATGGAAACATTTCAGGAATAAAGGTTAGCAGGAATGCACCATTGATTTCAAACCTTCTCTTTACTAATGATTCTCTAATCCTTATGAAGCAAATTCTATGAATGTGGAGGTGTTGAAATTGGGTTTTGGACTTTTATTGTGCTGCCTCAGGGCAGATGGTGAGTGTTGATAAGTCTATTATATTTTTAGTCCCAGTACCAAAGTGCAAGACAAGGCGCAAATCTGTACAATTCTGAATATTATGACTGAAGCACTCAAGGATAAGTATCTGCGATTGTATGCAATTGTGGGTATGGACAAAAGTGATTGTTTCCAATTCCTGATTGATCGAATTGTTATGAAAATTAGTGGATAGAAAGAAAAATTGTTATCCGTCGGAGAAAAAGAAATTTTGCTCAAATCTGTTGTACAAGCTATCCCAACTTATGCCATGTCCGTCTTTAAAATTCCTAAAAAAAACTTGTAAAGAAATCATTGACACGATGTCGCAATTTTGGTGGGGTGACGAGGACAATTAGAAGAGAATGCATTGGATGGCTGGTGGAAGATGTGTGTCCCAAAAGACCAAGGAGGTATGGGTTTTCGAGATATACACTGTTTCAATTTGGCATTGTTGGCCAAACAAGCGTGGTGTCTGCTTGATAATCCTGAGTCTTTATGTGCTACTGTCTTGAGATCTAAATATTTCCCAGCTAGCGATTTAATGAGTGCAACTATGGAAAAGGGTTCCCCTTTTACTTCATTCAGTGACTTTGGCATTCAAAAAACGGGTCGTCCTAAACAAGGGGCGCTTCCGGTTCTGTGCGTGCTTCAAACAATTTACAAAGTATTATGGGGGGAGTGAATTCTCTAAAAAATGATTATATCTGGCGAGTTGAAAATGGACATAATAATATTTGGAGAGATGCGTGGATCCCTAACTGTGCGAATAGGAAAATTATTAGTCCTAGCAAGGGGCATCTTCTATCAAAGGTTTGTGGACTTATTGACCCAGTCACGAATTCGTGGGGTGAAGATTTGATGAGACAAACATTATGGCCAATTGATGCTCACGGGATACTCGCAATTCCACTTCCCATGCATAATATGACGGATTTTATTGCTTGGAGCTATACAAAAAATGGTATGTTTATTGTCCGATCAGCTTATTTGGAAGAATGGAACCAACAACAGGGGGAAAATTGCAACATGCAAATGGAATGGGTAGAACCATTGTCAACCCTATTTGGGGTAATATTTGGAAATTATCTTGTCTGGCAAAGATACAAAAATTCATATGGCATACACTACATGGAACCCTCCCATGCCATGTTACACTTGCTAATAGACATATAAAAGTTTCGCCCATCTGCCCATCATGCTCTAATGATCCGAAAGGTACAAAACACGTCTTGCCTCGGTGTCAGAAGGTGAAAGAAGTTTGGGGAAAATTAGGTCTGCACAAGGTGACCAATAAAGCTTGTGTTGTTGGTCATGCGGGAGAGGCGGTATTTGAATTCTTACTCGTTATGCAAGATCAGGAATTAACTATTATGGGCATCCAGAATGTACGTGAGTTGATCGCTATAACAAATTAGTATTTATGATGTGATAGACATAAACTGGTTCTTGAAGCAAAGTTTCAGGATGCAAATTAAAGTTTGATGAGGGCTCGTGCCATAAAGGCAAACTATGTTAATGCATACTCCCTTAGAGCAACTTGTAAATTAGGGGGATGGAGCATCCCTCCTACGTGTTTTGTGAAGCTGAATGTTGATGCCGCTTTTGATCATGATCTACTTCAAGGTACAGCTGGGCGGTCCTTAGAGATGACAAGGGAAGGTTTGTCGTTGGTGGAAACTGGAGGATTGATTGATGTGATGATGTATTAACAGCAGAAGATCTGGATTTAAAGTTTGGTTTATTCCTTGCACAGAAGGCGGGCTACAACTGCCTCACTGTAAACCCGAACAATATGAAAGTGATTGACACAATGAAGACCAGAGGACACTCGCGGGAGCGGCAGCTGCAACTTTTGATAACTGTTACTTTTTGGCTTGTGATTTTTCTTTATTAGATTTGATCATTGTAATATGTAAGCAAATAAGATAGCCCATGAAATAGCTAGGTTCGCGAAATTTTCAGCCACTAGGGATTGGTTCGAGGAGCCTATGAATGATATTGTACCTTTTATGGACGATGTAACAATTATTTCGAATTAATAAAGTTGAAGTTTTATTTCAAAAAATATGTAATGAATTATTGTAATAACCTTTTACTTAATTAATGCATGGGAGGTGTTTCAAAGAAAAGATGTTCATGATTTGTGATGCGAATTTGTAATGTGAGAATTTCTGTAAATTTGTAACAACGTGACAATGATCATTACTTGTAAAACTCAGCACTCAGAAGGCAAAGGTTCGAAATGTGCGAGCCGTTAGGTGTACGGACGGGCGGCAGCGCGGGCGACTGCGCGCCTACGTCGGTGCGGGCGTCGGCCACGGCTGCGTCGGCGGAATGGTCCGTGGTCTGTCGAGGTGCGGGTTCCCCCAGGTGAGCGGCGTGGAGGGACACGTTGGCTCACCGCCGGCGAGGGTAGGTTCCCGCCGCAACCTTTTCTGGGCGTTGGAGATGGGGGACTCGAAAGACGAGGACGGGGGCAAGGATTCGGAGGCACATCGATGTTTACGCGCGTTGCTGGATGGGCCGTCGATCGGAGATTTCGTGGCCTTCGCAGCGACGGAGAGAGAGGACGGCTCGGGGCATGGGCGAAGCTTCGCGCCGGGCGGCCGCGGCTCCAGGGCCATGGCCTCGCGCATCTGGCAGCCGTTGTCTCCGATGCGTTCGGCTCGGGATCTGGAGCGTCGCCGGGGGCGGCGCGACTAATCAGGTCCAAGACAACGGCGTGCTTGCTGGAGAGCAGGCCGGAGCTGTCCAGGGAGGACTGGCCGTGCCTGCTGGCTCCCTCTTCCCCTGAGGCGGCGGCGGCGGTGGCATCGTGCGGTCAGGAGGGGACGCGCACCGCTCTGGGGCCTAGGGTTGGGCCGGATGGGTCGGCTGTGGGTGACAGGCCTGGACCGACTACGGGTGCGGGGCTGGCTGCGGGTGATGGGCTTGGGACGGTCGGCTTGTCAGGAGCCGTCTCTGGTCTGCCTGTGGAGCAGGGTCTGGAGACGGACCTAGACTCGCGGTCTCACACGCCTCCTTAGCCCAAAGAGACACGGCCCGTCCCACGGCCGACCGCTGGCTATAAATGGATGCGGAGGGGTTGCCTGGATCCCCATTTAGGGTTTCCAGCCACCACATGTGAGGTGCGGCGCCTCGCTCACTCCGCCCGCATCCTCAAGATCTGCTCTTCCCCTCCCCCCTCCTCAAATCCTTTGCGGCGGTGGTGATGGGCGACCGGCGCACCGACAAGCGGCCGATGGAGATTTCAGATCCAGAGGCGGAGAGGTGCAGGGAACGTGAGCTGCGCGACAAGGAGAAACGCGTGATGCGTGAACGCTCTGGTGGGCTCGAGGTCAGAGACAAGCGCGGTGGTTCTCGTGACCGAGGCAGGCGCGAGGAGGATTGGGGTCCTCCTCCCCCGTGGTGGATCCAACAGCAAGAGCGTAAGAAGAAGAAGAAGGTCCTCCAGTAGCGGCGTGAGCTTGAGAGGAAGCAAGTGGCTCATCCTAACTGTGGTGGGGGCCATGGGGATCTGATGGCCAAGAAACCGCGTGCGCCCGCAGATCCTCTGGCGGTGGTGTTGCCCTCTTCGTCCAAGGGAACGGCGGAGGATCCCATCCCGGTGGAGGAGGCACCGGACGTCGAGTGCTTCAAGTGCGGGCGCCTTGGACACTTTCAATCCAAATGCAAGTTCCAACACCTATGTGTTCTCTGCAAGGAAGAAGGGCACGCGTCCGCCCACTGCCCGACGAGGGGCCATTAATTGCATCTACAAATCATGGGAAGTGCCATCTCTAGGGAGGGTTTCTTCTGCCTAGAGTTTGAAGACGAAGATGAGTCCGAAGCCCCCATCGATGCTCCCATCAAGAACGCGGCCATCCTCTCCACAGAGCCGAGGGAGCTTAACCTCTGCATCCTTAAACAAGAACTGAAGCACATGGTGACGGGTGATTGGGATTGGCAGGTCACTCAAGTGGGAGATGACGATTTCGTGGTGGTCTTTCCGTCTCCAGATCTGTTACACATGGCGAAATCGAGCGGGAAGTTGTTTATGTCTATCAATGACATCACTGCGCATGTGCGCGACATGCTTCACGAGGAGATCCAGCCTATGGTGATGCCTGAGACATGGGTTCGGCTACATGGCATTCCAAAGAAGCATCGGCGTGAGGACCGCATCAAGGAGGGGTCCCGGATGCTGGGCCAGCCAATCATGGTCGATGAGCTATCTCTGATCAGGTTGGGACCTGTTCGGATGAAGCTCGCATGCAAAGCCCTGGAGAAGCTTAATGGAGTCATCGAGATGTGGTTCAACCACAAGGGATATCAGATCAAGGTTGAGCAAGAGACCCTGCCCAAACAGGGTGGCGAACGGGCAGTGCACGGCTCTGGCCCCTCCAATCCCCCCCCCCCCAAGGACACGGATCTGTCAAAGGATGCGCGGCCTCCGGGCAACACCAAGCAGGGCAGGGCCGAACCGGGCAATGACCAGCAAGGGGGCGAGAGCGCCCCAAGTGCTGCGGTGAACCAGGACGCCAAGATGCTCGACATGGGGGACGAACAAGACGACAGCATCCAGGACACATCCATTGACATGGAAACTTGGGTCAAGTTGGGAGCGCTGTCGGCTGGTGCTGGAGCCATTGGGGTGGCGACACAGGACACAGCGGTGAGTGTGCCTCCGCTAGCTCGCTCTCTGGAGCTGACCTTCAATGAATATGGGTCCAACTTCTCGGCTCTGATCCAGGAGGTGGCGTCTCAGCTTGGCATGGTTGGGACATCCATTGTTGCTCCTCTCCCTGTCTCATCCTCTCCAGTGGCCATGGGGGCGGACTCTGGCTGCATGGTGAACGAGGGTGCCGACCTGACGCCTGCTCCGCGTCATGGATCCAACAGCGTCGGGAGGCAACCCAAGAAGACGGCGGGGAGGAAGTCGGCTAACAAGTAGGTGATGACCGTGGTGGCGGTGGCTACGTCTGACCTTGGAGGAGATTTGGGGGCGGCACTGGGGGCAACTGGAGCGAGTAGCAAGGCCAGGCGCTCCAAGGCAACTCCGGTGGTGCAGAGAGCTCCTAGCGTTCTGGCCAAGGCCAAGCTGGGTGATATGTCATCCATGGAGAACGCCAAGCTCCGCATCATAGACAAGAACATGGACTCCTCAGGTAACCCCTTGCCCTCTTTCCGTATTCTAAATGCTTACCCGGACGATCACCTGGCGAGCATTTTAGATGATTGCGGAGTGGCGATTAGTGGTCCTCAGAGCGATATTGTACCTCTCATTCGTGCTAGGGAAGAGGCGCAAGCAGCGCTGGCTGCTGCTGTTCGTTGCGATGATAGCAACACGTTAGCCATCATACCAGTAGAGACTGGTGACGAGGACGTGCCTGATGAAGCGACACAAGCTAGGGAAGCTGGTGTCCTTCCTTCTAATGGTCGTGTGACGGCTAGGAAGAGAGTGGTGAAGGCGGTGACCTCTCGGGGTGTGCGCCTACATAATAGAATTCTATAGATGCAGTACATGTTCTGGAATATCCGTGGTTGTGGACACGGTGGCCGCCGCACTCAACTAAAAGAGCTCATGGCCAAAGAATGCATCGATGTGGTTGCGCTTCAGGAGACGATTAAAACAGACTTTACTTTTAGAGAACTGCTCGCGTACGACCCCCTTCAGGGTTTTGATTTGCATTGGCTTCCCTCTGTGGGGCATTCTGGTGGCATTTTGATGGGTTGTAATCGGGATGTATGTGATGTTTTGCAAAGGGATGTTGGTGTTGCAACTATTAAACATCATGTATCTGGTTTGTTGTGGGTTGTCGTGTGTGTTTATGGACCAGCTGATCACTCCAGATCGCCTGCATTCCTTCTCGAACTGACAAATCTGGTTGGGGCCAAACAGTCTAACAACCTCCCTGTGGTTGTTGGCGGCGATTTTAACTTGATACGCTCAGGGCGGACAAGAATAATGCTAATATTGATTGGACTAGGGTGTCCTTATTCAATAATGCCATTGCGGCAGCAGCATTGCGCGAAGTGGCACGGACCGGGGCCAGATATACTTGGATTAACAAACAAACACAACCGGTTCGTAGCGTGTTGGATCGGGTCCTTTTTACGTCCGAATGGGAGGTGCTGTTCCCCATGTGTTCTCTCGTGGCCGAGACGCGCATTGGATCAGACCATGTACCGCTTATGTTTTCCTCACGGGAGGATCTCATCCGTCGTAGCCCTAGATTCTACTTCGAAATGGCTTGGTTCGAAGCGGAGGGTTTCGCCCAGATGGTGGTAGATCGATGGGGATCGATCTGTGCCAATTTGGGGCCTCAACATGGGCCAGCGGCGAGCTGGAACACGGCAGCAGGCAAGCTCCGTGATTTCCTGTGCGGGTGGGGCGCTAATCACGGTAGCGAATCCAAGAAGGCTCGTGCGTGTATCATAGAGGCAATTGCGCTGTTAGATGCGGAGGCAGATCACCGTCCTTTTTTGGAGGACGAGTGGGCCCATAGGTACACCTTGGAAAACCAAGTCACGGCGATTTTGCGCACGGAGGAGGAGTACTGGCGACGTAGGGACGGAGTCAAATGGGTCACGAAAGGAGACACAAACACCGGATATTTCCACGCTTATGCGAACGAGAGGAATCGGAAGTGCTCCATTCTGCGTCTTCAATCTGATCACGGGCTCCTGTTGACATAGGAACAAATTGTGGCTCATATTTATGAGTTTTTCATAGGCCTTTTGGGGACGGCCGACGAAAAACCTCTCTGCTTGCTCGATGATCTGTGGGATCACGCGGAGCGTGTCTCCCCGGAGGAGAACGATAGGCTTGCTCTGTCTTTTCTGCCCGAGGAAATAGATCTGGCCCTAGACGGCACGAAAACGAGCACGGCGCCCGGGCCGGACGGGTGGCCTGTCGAGTTCTTTAAGAGGTTTTGGCCCTGCCTTAAGCACCTGTTCTATGATATCGTCAACGGCTTTGCTTTGGGCACGCTAGACCTTTCTCGCCTGAATTATGGAGCCATTAGCCTTATTCCAAAGGTGAAAGGGGCAGATAACATTAAGCTTTTTAGACCCATCACGCTGATTAACGTTTATTTCAAAATTTGTGCGAAAGCTTATGACTCGCATTTGGCACCGGTCGCTCAACGGGTCATTAGTTCTTGTCAGACAGGTTTGCTTAAACGCCGAAACATACTTAAGGGCCCAATCGCGTTACAAGAAATCGTTCATGAGTTAAAACGCACCAGGGCACAGGGCGTGTCCTTAAATTAGATTTTGAGAAAGCTTATGATCGCGTGAACTGGGAGTTTGTGCGAGAGGTCTTCCTCAAAAAGGTTACTAAGGCAGGTTTTGTGCATCGCATGATGCACCTCGTGTGTAGTGGGCACATGGCAGTCACCATCAATGGCACAATGGGTATGTTTTTCCGTAACAAACGTGGTCTCAGGCAGGGAGACCCCAGCTCGCCTCTCATTTTCAACTTTGTTGCGGATGCCTTGGCGGCCATGATTAACAAAGCGCGAGTAGCGGGACACATTAAAGGGCTAGTTTCCCACCTTATCCCTGATGGGGTTACGCATCTGCAATACGCAGATGATACGATGCCCTTGTTCGAGCTCGACGACCACAACATAGCTACAATCAAGCTACTGCTGCTCGCTTTCGAGATATTATCGGGGCTTAAGATCAACTTTCTGAAGAGCGAAGTTATCACCATTGGGGTGGATGATCTAGAAAGCGCTCGGATCGCCAACCTACTTAATTGCAAGCTGGGGAGCTTCCCGATTAAGTACCTTGGCCTCCCGATCTCGACCAAGAAACTAACCATTGCGGAATTGGAGTCTCTTTATGCAAAAGTCGCTAACCGGGCGAGCCCTTGGAGGGGCAGGTTTATGTCCTCGGCGGCGCAGCTTATTCTCACTACCTCGAGCTTATCCTCCCTCCCACTTTTCACAATGGGAATATTCCTACTAGCGGATGGGCTTCACGCTAGATTCGATACTCCGCGCTCTCGGTTCTTTTGGGAAGGAGCTGGGACCAAACGCAAATATCACTTAGTGAAACGGGCAGCGATTTGTAGACAAAAAAAATTCGGCGTCTTGGGTGTTATGAATTCTAATCTCATGAACGTGGCCCTGCTTACTAAGTGGTGGTGGCGTCTTGCCCAAAACGAGCCGGGACTCCGAGCCGACATCCTTCGGGCTAAATATTTCCCGGATGGGAAATTGTTCAAGGCAAAAAGCAATGGTTCGGCCTTTTGGAATGGGGTCCAAGCTGTGACGCCCCCGACTCGATCGTACACTAATCATACACGCAAATGTGTATGATCAAGATCAGGGACTCACGGGAAGATATCACAACACAACTCTAGACACAAATTGAAATAATACAAGCTTCATATTACAAGCCAGGGGCCTCGAGGGCTCGAATACAAGCTCGATACACAAGAGTCAGCGGAAGCAACAATATCTGAGTACATACATAAGTTAGACAAGGATGCCTTAAGAAGGCTAGCACAAAAGCAACACGATCGAAGAGGCAAGGCCTCCTGCCTGGGACCTCCTAACTACTCCTGGTCTTCGGTGGCCTCCATGTAGTAGTATCTGTCGGCGGTGGCATCTGGCTCCAAGGATCCACCATCTGGTTGCATCAACCGGAAAGAAGAAGGAAGGGGAAAAGGGGGTAGCAAAGCAACCATGAGTACTCATCCAAAGTACTCGCAAGCATCATATCTATACTAAGTATGCATTGGTATCAAATGGAAGGGATGTATCTATGGACTGAACTGCAGAATGCCAAAATAGAGGGGAAGGCCTAGCCTATCGAAGACTAGCATCTTCAAGCAGCTCCAAGCATCTTGCAGCATGTAGAAGAGTAAAGAATAGTAGTTTATATTTAACAAACATGTTGTAGCAATAACACCCAGAGATCCTTCCTCGACTCCCTACGAGAAACCAAACCCGGAGCCACATAACTTATTTATCCATTTCTAGTTGTATTAGATCAAGATATAAGTCTGAACGTCCATTATCGTGGACACGGTACTCAAATATGTATCTTCCCTGCAGGGGTGCACCACATTTTCCAACACGTTCAATCACTCTGGATAGACACACTTTTTTGGGTCAATGCCCAGCCTCGGAAGATCAACACGTCGCAGCCCTACCTAGGCTCAGCAGAGAGGTCCCCGTCGGTCTGGGCCCATCGCCTGTTGCACTCCGGGTCGTTGTGCGCAAGGGGATACCAGCACCAGCCGTGAAGTGGATGGCATGATCCGGCCCGGCCACAATGCTGAACTGGACATCTGACAAAGCTTCTGCTGATATTGCGATGTCGAGGCCCATAACTATTCTCGCGTCGTGGTTAGTGTGTAAAGGCCAAAGGCCAACTCAGAACAGATACCCAAACCATAGTGTATTATTAGCTTGCGGAGACGAGCAGAGATTCACGATAATGTGACCCCGTCACCCCGTCTCGAGGAAATACGGCAAGGGCAAGCCCAGCCCACTCGAGGGCTTCCTGACTTCCCGGCCGTGCCTTGTAACCATCTTGCGGGTGCTCTTCGGGCCCGCCTGACTTTCCCAAAGGTCTCAAGTAATTTCAAGGTATCCTTGTGTCCAAACATCAAGGGTAAAACCCAAGGAATCACCCAGGGAGGATTACACTCAATGTAATCATCAAGGTGAACGTAAGAGGGACCACCCTCGAGGTTCACACTTGAGGTGTTGAACGACAGAGCTGTATCGGGAATGGTGAAAGAGCAAATCACCCTCGATGACCACGACCGAATAGCTACACTACAGAATTATCATCAGGAGTGCATTATGAGGGATCACCCTCGGCACTCGATAGTAGCTCTGCAAAGTCGAGCAACAAAAGGGGTGTGATGTGATGTGAGGTGTCGGGCTCTGGTCATCGATCATGTTGATCGAGTCGTCGATGATGAAGCAGGGCAACAAGGACAATGTGGTGGTCACTGATGGATCACTAACCAACCTATACTAAGCAGTTTAGGACAAGCAGGTAGGTAACAAAAGCAGGTACAAAAGCAGGCTATGCATCAGAACAGGAGTAATCAATAATAGTAGCAAAATCTAATGCAAGCATGAGAGAATGGAATGGGCGATATCGGGATGATCAAGGGGGGGGGGGGGGCTTGCCTAGTTGCTCAGACAAGAAGGGGTCGTCATCGACGTAGTTGATCACAGCGGCAGTCTCGGGGTCTACCGGAGAGAAGAGGGGGCATAAAAAGTAAATACATAGCAAGCAAGAGCATAACAGGACAACAGGCAGAGCTAGACGTGTTCTAACACGGTGCTACACGTTACCGGCGAAGGGGGATAACATCCGGGAATGTTTCCCCAGGTTTAGTATTTTCGGACAGATGAAACAGAGGGGAAAAGTTGCATGTTCAGGTAGTTAGGGGCATGTGGCAGACGAACGGATCGCGAGTCCAGATTCGGCTCGTCGTTCTGAGCAACTTTCATGTAGAAAACTTTTTCATGCGAGTTACGGATTATTTTATATGATTTTCCAAAGATTTAAACAATATTCCAAAAATTATTATTAATTCGAAAATAAATGCTAAAATGCTAGATGCACCCAGCTCAGGGTACACAGAATTGTACCCAGTGGCTGGCAGGTGGGCCACGGGGTCCCAGTTGACCAGTCAATGTTGACTAGTCAACAAGGGGTGGGGTACCCTTGTCATACACTCACCTAACTAATTAAAGATTAGATAGTTAATTAGCAGGTTAAGTTAATTAAGCAAACTTTAATTAAGTTAATTAATTGATTAATTAACTAACTAATAAATTATTATTTTTTAAATCTTAAACTTTTTTAACTTATTTTTTTCGACAGGGGCGTGGGGCCCCCATGTCATAGGCCCGAGGGGGGCCTAACGGGCGATGGCATTAGCGGGGAGGGGAAGGGGCGGACGGGCACCGGCCGACGCGCGCAGGCGGCTGCGGGCGGGGCTGACAAGGACGGCCACCGGCGTGGCCAAACGGCGGACAGGCGCGGCGCTAGGCAGAGCAGAAAGTGGACGCAGCGGAGGGCGCGGACTGGCGCACGGGGGAGAGAGAGGAGGGCGGACGGAGCTCACAGCGGAGCGTAAGGAGGCGGCAGTGGGCTCGGGGAGGCGGACGGGGAAGCGACGCCGATGAGTTGGTGGTGAGCGTGAGCGGCGATGGTGTTGCGTCGGGGCTCGGGGCGCCGCGGGGTCGCGCTCGTGTCGAGGGGGGGGGGCGGGCGCCGTGCGGGAGGAGACGGACAGGCGCGGTGGCGTCGGGCGGCGCGGCTGGGGCCGCGCCGAGGATGGGCGCCGGCGGCGGAGGCGTGGGTTCGGGCTCCTCCCCGATCCAGGCGAGTGGGGAGGGAAAGACGAGGGAGAGAGTGGGGGTCGTGGGGGGATCTGGGGAAGATGGGGATATGGTTCGGTCGGGTGTGGACTATAGGCCAGGGGAGCGGGGGAGTGGGCCAACTTAGGTGGGCTGGCCAGTGGGAGTAGGCCGAGGCCCAGGGGGTCTTATTCTGTTTTTTGTTAGTTTGCTTTCTCCTTTTCTTTTATCCACTTTTGCCGTTTGACTTAATTTCAAACTCAGGATTCGAACGTGTTTAAACCATCGCGAGGTTAACAATAGTAAACGCGGTGACGTGGCATCATTAGCATGGGATTACTATAGCATAATTATTCGGGTGTTACAATTCTCCTCCACTACAAGAAATCTCGTCCCGAGATTTAGGAGGTAGAAGGAAACAGTTCGGGGTATTCATCACGCAGGCGATCCTCGCGTTCCCAAGTGGCTTCGTCTTCATAGTGATGCGACCACTGGACCTTGAGGAACTTGATCGCCTTCTGACGTGTGCGGCGTTCAGCTTGGTCGAGAATGCGGAATGGATGCTCTTTATAGGAGAGGTCCTGTTGCCACTCGAGCACTTCATGATCCACTGCTCGGATTGGGTCCTTGAAGCAGCGGCGAAGTTGTGACACGTGGAACACATCATGAATATGAGAAAGGTTCGACGGAAGCTCCAACTGGTATGCCACTTTTCCACGCCTTTCGAGAATAGTGAAAGGACCAATATAGCGAGGAGCTAGCTTGCCCTTGATCCCGAAGCGGTGTGCACCCTTCATTGGTGTGACCCGAAGATAAGCCTTTTCACCGGGTTGATAGACCATGTCTTTGTGATGACGGTCATAATTACTCTTTTGACGTGACTGAGCAGTCTTAAGATTCTCACGAATGATGCAGACTTTTTCTTCGGCGTGTTGGATAATATCCGGACCGAAGAGTGGACGTTCCCCAGTTTCTGACCAGTTCAGAGGGGTTCGGCACTTTCGTCCATATAACACTTCGAATGGGGCCATCTTCAAACTAGCTTGATAGCTATTGTTGTAAGAGAACTCAGCATACGGGAGAGATTCCCCCCATTTCTTGCCAAAGGAAATAACACAAGCTCGAAGCATGTCTTCGAGAACTTGATCGACACGTTCAACTTGTCCCTGCGACTGAGGGTGAAAAGTAGTGCTGAAAGACAGATGAGTTCCCATAGATTCTTGGAAACTTGCCCAAAATCTTGAAGTGAATAAGATGTCACGGTCTGAGCTGATTACCAGCGGAATACCGTGAAGTGAAACAATTCTAGACATATAGAGAGTTGCCAGCTGACTAGTAGTGATCGTCTCTTTGATGGCCAGAAAATGTGCAACTTTGGAAAGTCGGTCAATGACGACAAGTATAGCATCATTACCCTTCTGCGATTTGGGAAAACCAGTAACGAAGTCCATTTCAACGTGGTCCCATTTCCATTCAGGAATAGAGATAGGTTGCAGAGTTCCAGCGGGCCTTTGATGTTCTGCTTTGATACGATGGCAAACGTCACATTCAGCAACATAACAAGCAATCTCTTGCTTCATATTTGACCACCAGAATCTCTGACAAATGTCTTGGTACATCTTGGTACTATCAGGATGAATAGACAACAGAGTGTCATGAGCTTCTTTCATAACCTCCTTAGTCATATCCAGGTTGTCTTTTGAAGGAACAACTAAGCGACCTTTGAAGAACAAAGCTCCAGCATTATCAACAGTGAAGAATGACGGCCTTCCTTCTGCAAGGTAGCTGAGGGAGTCCTGGATTAGGGGTTGTTCGGATAGCCGAACTATACCTTCAGCCGGACTCCAGGACTATGAAGATACAAAGTTGAAGACTTCATCCCGTGTCCGGAAGGATCTTTTCTTGGCGTGGAAGGCAAGCTAGGTGTGCGGATATTTAAGATCTCCTACCATTGTAACCGACTCTGTGTAACGCTAACCCTATCCGGTGTCTATATAAACCGGAGGGTTGTAGTCTGTAGGACAATCATCATCATACACAATCATACCATAGGCTAGCTTCTAGGGTTTAGCCTCCTTGATCTCGTGGTAGATCCACTCTTGTACTACCCATATCATAAATATTAATCTAGCAGGAGTAGGGTTTTACCTCCATCGAGAGGGCCCGAACCTGGGTAAAATAAAGTGTCCCTTGTCTCCTGTTACCATCCGACCTTGACGCACAGTTCGGGACCCCCTACCCGAGATCCGCCGGTTTTGACACCGACATTGGTGCTTTCATTGAGAGTTCCTCTGTGCCGTCGCGATCAGGAAGGATGCCTCTTCTCGTCTTTAAAGACGGCGCCATTACGAAAGGAGCCTTTGCCGTCGGCCAAATTCTCCGGCTAGGTGGTTTTCTCGCAACCACCTGTTCGGCTGTTGCGCCGACGGTGACCTCCCGGGTCATCGAAAGCAACCTCCACGTCGGCTCAGAACTCGCCGAGCAATTGGATCCGATGGAGCTCTCCTCTGTAAACGAGCTCCTGGATCGTATCGCCGCACTGGGCGTCGCCACAAATTACGACCAGGTTGGGCTTAAACCCGATCTGAGAGAAATTAACTCTCCCCAGGTCACCCATCACGTTGTTGTGGTGGAGACACAATGCGACGACCCTTCGTCTATCTTAAGGACTAGTTACGTCCTAATTCCCGGACCCTCCATGCCGGATATCCGTGGAGGGGAGGATACAATCCAAGACCCGAGCTTAAAATCAGGCAAATCGGATAACATCCAAGACTCCGGATCTCAGAATCCGGAAGTTCTTCGGCCTCCGAACAACAAACTGGGCGAGGTCTCATATTCAACGACACCCGCCCACCCGATCTTAAGCGATCTTTCCCAAATCAGGCAAATGCCCGAAGAATCAGTACATCATTACTGGACCAGATTCCTCCTGGTTATGAACAGGATAAAGGACTGCCGCGAGGGAGACGCAATTTCAATCTTTTGCAGTAACTGCATGGACAAGGGAATACTCAACGCCATAAGTCGTCGTAATATTACACGCTTTGCTGACCTGGCATCCATAGTACAAAAATACTGTGCCATGGAAAGTGCTCGGAAAACCGAAATTGAATTTTGGGATAATCCGGCACTGAATAGCAATCCCGTCCGAATCAAGAGGGCGCACCGCAGTAAGGCGCTCGGATTAAACGCTAAAAAATCAAAACCCTCTAGGGGGCATATAACCGTACTGGAGAAGTGGCTAGATGGACCCTGCAAGATTCACAGTGCAGAGGACGCCACCCCAACTCACAGCCTCAGGGCATGTTGGATACTCCGGCAGGTGGCCAAAATTGGCGAGGACCTCCTAATTCCAGAGGTCGAAGGAAACCAGCCCGAGAATTTCAGTTCAGTTCTCATAGTCTTTGAGACTTTCGCATCAAATAACATGCGAAAAAGAACACTCCGCAGCCTCACTGAAGTCTATCAAGTAGCGACAATAAACCCATGGAGTAATCCTGCTATCACCTTCGACGCGAGTGACGAGCCTAAAATTCGAGAAGCCAGGGCACCAGCCGCACTGGTCCTCAGTCCCATAGTGGACGGCTGTCGCCTCACAAAGGTACTCATTGACGGAGGCAGTGGATTGAACCTCATTTACGAGGAAACACTCCAAAAGATGGAAATAGACTGGAACCGCATTGAGCGAAGCAGCACAACCTTTAGAGGAATAATCCCCAGTCAGGAAGCGCGCTGCACCAGAAAGATCACACTAGATGTGGTATTCGGCACGCCGGATAATTACAGGTCCGAACAGATCACGTTCCAGGTGCCCCGTTCAAAAGCGGATATCACGCTATACTAGGACGGGAGACTTTCACAATTTTTCAAGCCATACCCCATTGCAGGTACATTAAGATTAAAATGCCTGGGCCAAACGGAATTATCACCCTCGCTAGTGATCCGTACATAGCACTCCGCGCCGAGAACAAGACAGCCACACTGGCGCTCGAGGCACTACCCGCAACCTTAGCGGCCGAAGAACTGACTGCGCTGCGATCCACGGTAAATAGAGATGACGTGATACTCGATAAGAGATCCAAATCCACATCCTTCAAACCAGCGGGCGAAATAGTCAAATTCCAGGTCCACCCAACGGACCCCAATAAAACAGCCTCCATCGGGGCACGACTAAACCCTGATGTAGACGCCGCACTGCGAGAGTTCCTACGAGAGAACTGGGACATTTTCGCTTGGCATCCCTCAGACATGCCAGGAATCCCACGCAGTTTGGCCGAACACAGCCTAAACATCCAGAAAGGATTCAAACCTGTCAAACAGGCTCTTCGGCGTTTCTCCGAACCAAAGAGACAGGCTATGGGAGAGGAGCTAGCCAAGTTATTGGAAGCCGGATTCATTAGAGACATAAAACACCCGGACTGGCTAGCAAACCTGGTGATGGTACCAAAGAAGGACAAATCCTGGCGCCTGTGTGTCGATTTCAAAGACCTTAATAAGGCTTGCCCAAAGGATCCCTTCCCCCTCCCTCGAATAGATCAAATCATCGATGCCACTGCAGGACACGATTCGTTGTGCTTACTCGACGCATACTCCGGTTACCATCAAATCAAGATGGCAGAATCAGACCAAGCCGCAACAGCATTCATCACACCATACGGCCCATTTTGCTTCAACACAATGCCCTTTGGTCTAAAAAACGCCGGCGCAACATATCAGCGCATGATTCAAACATGTCTGGCAAACCAGATTGGCAAAATAGTGGAGGCGTATGTAGACGATGTGGTCGTCAAATCAAGACATGTCGAATCTCTAGTAGATGACTTGAGGCTCACATTCGATAACCTCCGAAAATACGACATTAAGCTCAATCCAGAAAAATGCGTTTTCATCGTTCCAGCCGGAAAGATCCTGGGCTTCATTGTATCCGGTAGAGGAATTGAAGCAAATCCAGCTAAAATCCGAGCTCTGTCACAATTGGATGTCCCAAAAGACCTCAAACAAATACAGAAACTCACCGGACGCGTGGCGGCTTTAAGCCGCTTTATCTCCCGCCTGGGAGAAAAGGCATTGCCCCTTTACCGCCTCCTTAGGCGCACCGAACACTTCGAGTGGACAGACACTGCCACAGCCGGACTTGAGGAAATAAAGGCCATCTTGGCAACAAACCCAGTCCTGGCTGCGCCGAACACTGGCGAACCCATGCTATTGTACATTGCCGCAACCCATCAAGTTGTTAGCGCAGTACTCGTCGTCGTGCGGGCAACAGACGGACACAAACTCCCCCTTCAAAGGCCGGTTTACTACGTGTCCACTGTCCTCACATGTAACACCCCGGATGTAACTTGCCATATTTGTAACTCCAACTCTTGCCATTTTCGGCTATGTGATATGATATTCCCTCCGTGGTTGGGTTTTCCTTATTTTGCATTTTGTTGTTGTCTTGCATTTCGTATCATGTCATCCTGTGCATCGCATTTGCATACGTGTTCGTCTCTTGATTCCGACCATTTTTTCGGTTGTCCGTTTTGCAATCCGGCGCTCCTATGTCCCCCGGCGTCCCCTTTTACCTTTTTTCCGTGAGAGGGTATTAAATCTTTCTCGGAATGGACCGAGGTTTGTCAAGCGGCCTTGGTATAGCACCGGTAGACCGCCTGTCAAGTTTCGGGTCATTCGGAGGTCGTTTGATACTCCAACGGTTAACCGGTTAACCGTAAAGGCCTCGTGTGTGTTGCAGCCCAAAACCCCTCCAAAACAACCCAATAACCCACCTAAGTCACTCCCATGTCCATCGCTGTTCGATCACGATCGCGTGGCCGAAAACCGCTCTCCATTTGGAGTTTCCTAGCCCCCTCTACCTAAAAATAGACCCCCTCTCCCGAAATTTGCGGATGAATCCACCCCTAACCCTAGCCCCGCACCTCTCCCCGCCGCCGGACGTGTCCGGATCGGACCGGACGCGTCCGTCCGCCGCCGCCCGGCCAACCGGCGCCTGCCACGTGGCGCCCCGAGCCCCACCGCCGTCGTCCCGCGCCGCTGGCCCGGCGAGGCCCGGATCGGGCCCCCCGAGCCCACCCGCGCGCGCCCCCGCGCCCGACCCCGCCGGACTCCGCCGCCAAGTGCCGACTCCGCCACCGGCCCCGCCCGCCGCCGCCTCCCGCCGGCCGCGCCGCCCGCAGTCAGCCGCGCCCTGCAGCTCCTCCGCCGCCGCCGCCGCGCCGTCCCCGCCGTCTTCCTCCTCCGCCGTCCCGCCGACCGGATCTGGCCGGTCCCGACCTAGCCGGCGCTCCCCCGTTCCTTCTCCGGCCGCCGCGCGCCCTTCTCCGGCGAGATCCGCCGCCCGCCTCGGTTCCCGCGCCGCCAAACCCTAGGTCTAATTCCTCTAAGTCTTTTTTTCTGTCATTATATCTTGCCATGTTCAACGCATCATAACGTGCTGCACACTGCTCCGTTTCGTGCGTGTAATATTTCAAATTGTTCGCCTCGATGAGTACATCATTTCATCTCATTGCATCATTTTCATTTGAGTTCATCTTGATGCCCGAAATTCTGTTAGAAGAGGGCTATGTGTTGTTAGTTTCAGATCTGTTTCAGAACATGCACTTTTGTCATTTTTGCCATGATTGATGTGTGCATCCTATGAAGTTGAGTCCTATGTGTTCATGTTGTTTCAGAGATATCTATGCCTCTTTTGAGCATGATCATTAAGAGTGTTTTGAGCATATGTATTTGCTCTATCCATCCATTCCTTTTTTGTATTTATGGAGTGCCATAGCTTGAGTCAAGCGAGCTCTACTTTTGCTATAAAATGTTGCTGGCAGATTGTTTACATGTTATTCGATTTTGCCAAGCTTGTTGTAGTTGATCCTTGCATGCTATGATGTTGTTCTTGCCATGTCTAGCTTCTATGCCATGTCTTTTTGATGTATGTATGCTTAGTTTATCATGCAATGCTCTGTAGTGAGTGCATCGAGCTCGTAAACATGCCTACTTGTTATCTGTTTTTGACATGTCCAGTTTTCTGCTAAGTCTGAAACCTGTAACGAAACTTGCTTAATTGACATGGGTGTTATTATATTTTCTGATCCTTTTTGGCTTATGGTCAGTAAGGGACTTTTGTTAAGTGCTTTGAGTAGATTCATGCCGTGTCTTATTTTGCTATGTCCTGTTCCTGTAGCATGTTGTTTCCTTGCTCTAAACATGTCATCCTGATGTTAAGTTCTGGCATGATAGTATTTTCACCAAGTCTGTGAAGCTGATATGTTTTGCACTTTTGCCATGCCTGTTTGAACCTTTTATGGTGTGATTTAGCCGTAGCTCAGTGTTCATCTTTTGTCAAGAATCTTGATTAGATCACTGCCATATGGCTTGCTGATACGTTTGGGTGCAGTTGCTTAATTTCTTGTTGCTTGCTAAGTAGCATCATGCTGTTAATGGCAGAATCTTGTCATTCTTGTTTTGCTTGTCATTTGCAAACCGTGCATCCGATTCCGGTGATCTTTATATCGATTTCAACCGAAATCACCTCACCTTTCCAGTGGCATACTTGGTTTGCCAAGATTGTGCCTTGTTCATCTTTTTCCTTCCGGAGCACGCATATGCATTGCATATCACATCTCGCATATCATGCCATGTTCTGCATCATGTTGTTTGTGCATTGCATCGTGATTGATGTTTGTCCCCTTTGCTTGTGTTCTTGTTGTGGGTAGAGCTGGGATACGAGTACGTGAACGAGGAACCTGTTGAGAACGCTTACGAGGTCCAAGCTTTCGACAACTCTGAGAACCTTGCAGGCAAGATGACCATACCCTCGAAATCACTTCTATCTTTTCTTGCTAGATGCTCGCTCTTTTGCTATGCCTATGCTGTGATACCTACCACTTGCTATATCATGCCACCCTTATTGCCATGTCAAACCTCTAACCATACATGTCCTAGCAAACCGTTGATTGGCTATGTTACCGCTTTGCTCAGCCTCTCTTATAGCGTTGTTAGTTGCAGGTGAAGATAAAGTTTGTTCCGTGTTGGAACATGGAGATGTTGTTCCTTGTTGGAACATGTTTACTTGTTGGGATATCACAATACCTCTTATTTAATTAACGCATCTATATACTTGGTAAAGGGTGGAAGGCTCAGCCTTATGCCTGGTGTTTTGTTCCACTCTTGCCACCCTAGTTTCCGTCATACCGGTGTTATGTTCCTTGATTTTGCGTTCCTTACACGGTTGGGTGATTTATGGGACCCCCTTGACAGTTCGCTTTGTATAAGACTCCTCCAGCAAGGCCAAACTTGGTTTTACGATTTGCCACCTAAGCCTTTTTTCCCCGGGTTTTCACGAGCCCGAGGGTCATCTTTATTTTAACCCTCAGGCCAGTTCTTCTTCGATCGTTGGTCCAAACCGAGCGATGTCCGGCGCCCCGTGGGCAACCAGGGTCTATACCAACCCGACGTCTTGCTCATCCGGTGTGCCCTGAGAACGAGATATGTGCAGCTCCTATCGGGATTTGTCGGCACATTCGGGCGGCTTTGCTGGACTTGTTTAATAACTGTCGAAATGTCTTGTAGTCCGGGATTCCGAGACTGATCGGGTCTTCCCGGTAGAAGGAATATCCTTCGTTGACCGTGAGAGCTTATAATGGGCTAAGTTGGGACACCCCTGCAGGGTAATATCTTTCGAAAGCCGTGCCCGTGATTATGAGGCAGATGGCAAGTTGTTAATGTCCGGTTGTAGAAAACCCGAAGTTGACCTTAATTAAAACACATCAACCGCGTGTGTAACCGTGATGGTCTCTTCTCGGCGGGGTCCGGGAAGTGAACACGGTGTTGGAGTTATGTTTGACGTAGGTTGTTCTAGGATCACTTCTAGCTTCACGACCGTGCTTTGCTTCTCTTCTCGCTCTCTTTTGCGTTGTTAGCCACCATATATGCTAGTCGCTTGCTACAGCTCCACCTCACAACCCCATCCTACCTTTAAGCTTAAATAGTCTTGATCTCGCGGGTGTGAGATTGCTGAGTCCCCGTGACTCACAGATTCTACCAAAACAGTTGCAGGTGCCGACGATGCCAGTGCAGATGATTCAACCGAGCTCAAGTGGGAGTTCGACGAGGAACGTGGTCGTTACTATGTGTCTTTTCCTGATGATCAGTAGTGGAGCCCAGTTGGGGTGATTCGGGGATCTGTGTAGCATTTGGGGTAGTCTTCTTTCATTTTGGTTCCGTAGTCGGACCTTGAGTGTAATCTGAATGATGAATGTTTATTTAGGTATTGTGTGAAGTGGCGACTGTAAGCCAACTATGTATCTTTCCCTTATGTATTACATGGGTTGTGTGAAGATTACCTCACTTGCGACATTGCTTTCAATGCGGTTATGCCTCTAAGTCGTGCCTCGACACATAGGAGATATAGCCGCATCGAGGGCGTTACAAGTTGGTAATCAGAGCCTTCCCCGACCTTAGGAGCCCCCACTGATTGATCGTTTTTAGCGGCCGAGTTGTGTCTAGAAAAATGTTTTGAGTCATTTAGGAATTATATATCGGAGAGTTTAGGAATTCTTTTTACTTCCCAGTCTCCTCATTGCTCTGGTAAGGCATCCTGACGTAGAGTTTTGACTTTTCTCTTCTCAAATTACACAAAAAAAAAATTAGGATCACGCGGGTATCTTAGAATCGTTCCGATGGTTTTGTGATGACAACATTGTCTTGGTGCCTCCCGTCAGCAGGGGTTTAGTGGAGGTGTCCCGGGGAGTTGAGATCCGAGGTGTTGTCGTCATAATTTTATCGTTACAGTTCTGGAATACTTGAGTTTAGTACGCCGACATCGAAAATCTCTTTTGTACAGTTGTTGGTGAGATAACCCTGATAGCCCAGTACTGAGGCGAGTGCGGGAGTATTGCCATGACTCGTATAACGGATGCTTTTCGAAGGTTGAGGTAGACGATTTCTGAAGGTTTCTTGGTTATGTGTTGAAGGATGGATACAGCTGGATCTAGGTATTGTTAGTTTGGGTGATATATTTTGTGTCCCCTGTATCCCCAACACCTGATTGCATAACCAGAAAGTTTCGGGAGTTTATAAGTGGGAATTCATGTAGCTCTAGTATTTCTTCCCGCAGATATTTGGTTCGTGATTGGGTAATCCTTACCAAGTATTTGTTCACATCCGTACCTTGTTGATTTTATTCCATACCTTTTATCTAAGTGGCTTCTCAACTTATGGAAGCGTGATGATTTACTTTGGAATTCGTTCGTTCATTCTCATTCGGATGTTTTTTGTGAAGACTATATGTTGCAATTTCGATCCTTTGATTCAGCTTGAATATATGTCTTTCAAGATGCTAATGGATGTCACCCTCTTCAGGATGGCTCCGCCAACGCGTCAGAATCCGGAACACAATGAAGGAAGTCAGGCTAACCCTCCGCCACCACATCCGCCTCCGGAGGCATGGCAAGCCTTGATGACAGCCACCAATGCCAACGCTCAGATTCTGATTCAGCTCTTGCAAGATCGCAACCAAGGGCAAGGTAATCAAGGAAATCAAGGCCAAGGCAACAATCAGCCGCACTTCGTTTCACTCAACAAGTTCCTTGCTAATCAGCCAAAGACTTTCATCTACTGTGTCGAGGCCACAGACGCCGATGATTGGCTCGTGGACATCAACAAGCACTTCGAATGTAGCAATGTCAGACCTGAGGACTTTGTCAAGTTTGCCTCGTTTCAACTCAAGGATCAAGCTGCTGAGTGGTTCCAACAATACAAAGATTCCAGAGGAGGTCGTGTGATTACCTGGGATGATTTCCGCCGTGACTTCGAAGCTCATCACCTTCCAGAAAGTGTTGTTGAGAGTAAGCGTGAGGAATTCCGCAATCTCAAGCAAGGCAACATGTCTGTGTATCAATACAACACTCAGTTCCAGAGGCTCTCTCGTTTTGCTAAGCAAGACATCCCTGATGAGAAGAGTATGATCTACCAATTCAGGCGTGGTCTCAGAGAAGATTTGCAACTAGCTCTCGTGCTCTTTGAGCCATTAAAGTATGATGAATTCTACAACATGGCACTGAAACAAGAAGCTGCTCACCTTAAGTGTGAGGCATCTAAGAAGAGAGTCAGAGACGCAGTTCAGTCTTCTTCTTCCTCACTGGTGGCAGCTAAGCAACAGAAGTTCTGGTTGCCTCCTCCTCCTCCGTTCCGTCAGCCTTACCAACAGAAGAACTCAGGTGGTCGTGGATCTTCCCACCCACCCAACCCTGGCTATCAGAACAAGTCTCAGAACCAAGCTCCTAGGCCAAATGCTCCTTATCATCGTCCGCTCTCAGAGGTGACTTGCAACAAATGTCAGCAAAAGGGTCACTATGCGAACAAGTGCTTCAACCAAAGGCGCCTTCCGCCTCCTCCTCCTGTGAAATCTTCCAGCAATGCAGTGGTCAAGCATAATTCCAAGTCTGCAAAGGTGAACATGATGAATGCAGCTCAAGCGGAGGATTCTTCTGATGTGATCATGGGTAATCTTCCTGTTAATGATATTCCTGCAAAAGTCTTATTTGATACTGGTGCATCGCATTCTTTCATTTCAAGACCTTTTGCATCCATGAACAATTTGCATACTGTCGATCTGCCCAAGCCAATGGAGGTTTCCTCTCCGGGTTTGTTCATGAATACCAAGATGATGGCTCCGGATGTTTCTATCAAGATGGGCGACTATAGATTTCTGGCTAAACCTATGGTTCTTGGTGACTCTGATATTGATCTTATTCTCGGGATGGACTGGCTTTCTAAGCACAAGGCTCAGCTTGATTGTGCTGCCAGGGAAATTCAATTGACTCACTCTTCTGACGATGTGATCATCTATGCCGCTCGTGATGATACCATTCGGTTGTTTTCTCTCAATGAGAAGGGTGAATTGGATCCTATCTCTCAAATTCCAGTCGTTTGTGAGTACCAAGATGTTTTTCCAGAAGAGCTTCCGGGTATGCCTCCTCACCGGCCAATTGAGTTCGTTATTGATCTTGAGCCTGGCACGAAACCCGTTTGCAAGCGTCCATACAAGCTTGGACCTAAAGAGCTGAAGGAATTGAAGAAACAGCTCGATGAACAAGAGCGTCTGGGTTTGATCAGACCGAGTTCTTCTCCATGGGGTTGTGGTGTTCTTTTTGTCCAGAATAAGGATGGCACGGACCGACTTTGCGTGGATTACCGTCCATTGAACAAGAAGACAATCAAGAACAAGTACCCACTTCCCAACATCAATGAGCTATTTGAGCAACTTAAAGGTGCTAAGGTGTTCTCCAAGCTTGACCTTCGTATGGGGTATCATCAGATTCGCATTCGTGAAGAAGATATTCCCAAGACAGCATTCAGAACAAGTTTTGGTTCTTATGAATATACTGTCATGTCATTCGGCCTTGTCAATGCTCCTCCAACATTCACTCGCTTGATGAATTTCATCTTCAACCCCTACACCAATGAATTTGTCTTGGTCTATCTCGATGATATTTTGGTCTTCTCCAAGAATAAGAAGGATCATGCCATACATTTGCGATTGGTGCTCGACAAGCTCAGAGAGTATCAATTATATGCGAAGTTCTCCAAATGTGAATTTTGGCTTGATGAAGTTCTTTACCTTGGGCATATCATCTCTACCAAGGGCATTGCTGTTAATCCTGAGAAGGTGTCTGCAGTCGTGAATTGGGAACCTCCTCAGAATGTCAAGCAGCTTCGCAGTTTTCTTGGACTTGCAAGCTATTGCCGAAGATTCGTTGAGAATTTCTCAAAGATTGCAAAGCCTCTTTCCAACATCCTCCAGAAGCATGTGAAGTATGTCTGGTCTCCTGAGTGTGACGTTGCTTTCAACACTCTCAAAGAGAAACTTGTCACTGCTCCAGTGTTGACTCCTCCTGACGATTCCAAGCCTTATGAAGTTTTCTGTGATGCTTCTCTTCAAGGCCTCGGTGCCGTGTTAATGCAAGAGAAGAAGGTTGTGGCCTATACCTCTCGTCAGTTGAAGCCCAACGAAAAGAACTACCCCACTCACGATCTTGAGTTGGCGGCAGTTGTCCACGCACTAATAACATGGAGACATCTCCTGTTGGGAAGGAAAGTGGACATTTTCACCGATCACAAGAGTCTCAAGTACATCTTCACTCGCCCAACCTCAACCTCAGGCAAACTCGATGGGTCGAAATGATTCAAGAGTATAATCCGAGTATTGAATATACTCCAGGCAAGGCTAATGTGATTGCAGACGCTTTGAGCAGGAAGGCTTATTTCAACAGCTTAATCCTCAAGCCCTTTCAACCGGATCTTTGTGAAGCTTTCCGCAAGTTGAATCTCCAAGTTTTTCCTCAAGGTTTTCTTGCCAACCTCATCGTCTCTCCTACTTTGGAAGATCAAATTGGTGAGGCACAACTGATGGATACCATGGTGAAGAAGGTGAAACGTGGTATTGACAAGGGCATTTCCAAATACAAGTGCTATCGAGTTGATGACAGAGATACTCTTTTCTTCGAGGACCGGATCGTGGTTCCAAAGGGTGATCTTCGGAAAGTCATTATGAACGAGGCGCACAATTCTCTTCTGTCAATTCATCCTGGAAGTACGAAGATGTACCATGACCTCAAGCAGTCTTATTGGTGGACCCGAATGAAGCGAGAAATTGCTCAATTCGTGAATGAATGTGCTGTCTGCAGAAGGGTGAAAGCAGAACACCAACGACCAGCTGGTCTCCTCCAACCTCTTGCTATTCCAGAATGGAAGTTTGGTCATATCGAAATGGACTTCGTTACTGGATTTCCTAAGTCCAAGCGTGGAAATGATGCTATCTTCGTCGTCATTGACAAGCTCATTAAAGTGGCTCATTTTCTCCCTATCAAAGAGTCTATCAAAGCAGCGCAGCTGGCAGAGCTCTACACATCCAGAATTGTCTCCTTGCATGGCATTCCACAATTGATTTCTTCAGACCGTGGCAGCATCTTTACCTCCAAGTTTTGGGATTCTTTTCAGAAGGCCATGGGCACAAATATTCGCTTCAGCACAGCTTTCCACCCTCAAACTAGTGGACAAGTCGAGCGTGTCAACCAAATTCTTGAAGATATGCTCAGAGCTTGTGTTATCTCTTTCGGCATGAAGTGGGAGGATTGTCTTCCTTATGCTGAGTTCTCTTACAACAACAGCTTTCAAGCCAGCTCGGGCAAAGCCCCATTCGAGATTCTCTATGGCAGAAAGTGTCGTACTCCTCTCAATTGGTCTGAAACCGGTGAATGCCAACTGCTTGGCAACGATTTGATCTCAGAGGCTGAGGCAATGTGCAAGGTCATTCGCGAGAATCTCAAAGCCGCGCAATCGCGCCAGAAGAGCTATTACGATAGCAAACATCGTGATGTGGCATTCGAGATCGGAGACCATGTCTACCTCCGCGTCTCTCCAATGAAAGGCACTCGTCGCTTCGGTATCAAAGGGAAACTTGCCCCTAGATACGTCGGTCCTTTCAAGATCATCGGCAAACGAGGCGATCTCGCCTATCAACTTGAGCTTCCCTCCAACTTTGCAAATGTGCATGATGTGTTCCACGTGTCACAGCTTCGCAAGTGCTTCAAGACGCCTGAGCGCACCATCAACTTCGAAGAGATTGATCTTCAAGAAGATTTGTCCTATCATGAGCATCCCGTTGCTATTCTTGAAGAAACTGAGCGCAAGACTCACAACAAGTCAATCAAATTCCTGAAAGTGAAGTGGTCACACCATTCAGACCGAGAAGCCACCTGGGAACGCGAGGACCACCTCCGTTCCGAGTATCCGGAGTTCTTTTAGTCCTAGATCTCGGGACGAGATCCTCTTGTAGTGGTGGAGTGTTGTAACACCCCGGATGTAACTTGCCATATTTGTAACTCCAACTCTTGCCATTTTCGGCTATGTGATATGATATTCCCTACGTGGTTGGGTTTTCCTTATTTTGCATTTTGTTGTTGTCTTGCATTTCATATCATGTCATCCTGTGCATCGCATTTGCATACGTGTTCGTCTCTTGATTCCGAGCATTTTCCCGTTGTCCGTTTCGCAATCCGGCGCTCCTATGTCCCCCGGCGTCCCCTTTTACCTTTTTTCCGTGAGCGGGTATTAAATCTTTCTCGGAATGGACCGAGGTTTGTCAAGCGGCCTTGGTATAGCACCGGTAGACCGCCTGTCAAGTTTCGGGTAACCGTAAAGGCCTCGTGTGTGTTGCAGCCCAAAACCCCTCCAAAACAGCCCAATAACCCACCTAAGTCACTCCCATGTCCATCGCCGTTCGATCACGATCGCGTGGCCGAAAACCGCTCTCCATTTGGAGCTTCCTAGCCCCCTCTACCTATAAATAGACCCCCTCTCCCGAAATTTGCGGATGAATCCACCCCTAACCCTAGCCCCGCTCCTCTCCCCGCCGCCGGACGTGTCCGGATCGGACCGGACGCGTCCGTCCACCGCCGCCCGGCCAACCGGCGCCTGCCACGTGGCGCCCCGAGCCCCACCGCCGCCGTCTCGCGCCGCCGGCCCGGCGAGGCCCGGATCGGGCCCCCCGAGCCCACCCGCGTGCGCCCCCGCGCCCGACCCCGCCGGACTCCGCCGCCACCTGACGACTCTGCCACCGGCGCCGCCCGCCGCCGCCCGCCGTCAGCCGCGCCCCGCAGCTCCTCCTGCGCCGCCGCCGCGCCGTCTTCCTCCTCCGTCGTCCCGCCGACCGGATCTGGCCGGTCCCGACCTCGCCGGCGCTCCCCCGTTCCTTCTCCGGCCGCTGCGCGCCCCTCTCCGGCAAGATCCGCCGCCCGCCTCGGTTCCCGCGCCGCCAAACCCTAGGTCTAATTCCTCCGTCTTTTTTTCTGTCATTATATCTTCCATGTTCAACGCATCATAACTTTCTGCACACTGCTCCGTTTCATACGTGTAATATGTCAAATTGTTTGTCTCGATGAGTACATCATTTCATCTCATTGCATCATTTTCATTTGAGTTCACCTTGATGCCCGAAATGCTGTTAGAAGAGGGCTATGTGTTGTTAGTTTCAGATCTGTTTCAGAACATGCACTTTTGTCATTTTTGCCATGATTGATGTGTGCATCCTATGAAGTTGAGTCCTACATGTGTTTTGAAATATGCCATGCTATCTTTCCAAGGGTGTATGCCATGTATATTTGTGATCTTTGTGGTGACTAGCACAAGCATGCAAACTAGGGTACATAATGTTGCTGATTTCAGGGACTTGGTAATTTAACTAAGTCCTTGCCTGCTGTTATTTTATGCCATGTGTTCATGTTGTTTCAGAGAGATCTCTGCCTCTTTTGAGCATGATCAGTAAGATTGTTTTGAGAATATAGATTTGCTCTATCCATAAATGCCTTTTTTTGTATTTATGGAGTGCCATAGCTTGAGTCAATCGAGCTCTACTTTTGCTATAAAATGTTTCTGGCAGATTGTTTACATGTTATTCGATTTTGCCAAGCTTGTTGTAGTTGATCCTTGCATGCTATGATGTTGTTCTTGCCATGTCTAGCTTCTATGCCATTTCTTCTTGATGTATGTATGCTTAGTTTATCATGCAATGCGTTGTAGTGAGTGCATCGAGCTCGTAAACATGCCTACTTGTTATCTATTTTTGACATGTCCAGTTTTCTGCTAAGTCTGAAACCTGTAACGAAACTTGCTTAATTGACATGGGTGTTATTATATTTTCTGATCCTTTTTGTCTTATGGTCAATAAGGGACTTTTGTTAAGTGCTTTGAGTAGATTCATGTCATGGCTTATTTTGCTATGTACTGTTCCTGTAGCATGTTGTTTCCTTGCTCTAAACATGTCATCCTGATGTTAAGTTCTGGCATGATAGTATTTTCACTAAGTCTGTGAAGCTGATATGTTTTGCACTTTTGCCATGCCTGTTTGAACCTGTCATGTTGTGATTTAGCCGTAGATCAGTGTTCATCTTTTGTCAAGCATCTTGAGTAGATCACTGTCATATGGCTTGCTGATACGTTTGGGTGCAGTTGCTTAATTTCTTGTTGCTTGCTAAGTAGCATCATGCTGTTAATGGCAGAATCTTGTCATTCTTGTTTTGCTTGTCATTTGCAAACCGTGCATCCGATTCCGGTGATCTTTATATCAATTTCAACCGAAATCACCTCACCTTTCCAGTGGCATACTTGGTTTGCCAAGATTATGTCTTGTTCATCTTTTTCCTTCCGGAGCACGCATATGCATTGCATATCACATCTCGCATATCATGCCATGTTCTGCATCATGTTGTTTGTCCATTGCATCGTGATTGATGTTTGTCCCCTTTGCTTGTGTTCTTGTTGTGGGTAGAGCCGGGAGACGAGTACGTGAACGAGGAACCTGTTGAGAACGCTTACGAGGTCCAAGCTTTCGACAACTCTGAGAACCTTGCAGGCAAGATGACCATACCCTCGAAATCACTTCTATCTTTGCTTGCTAGATGCTCGCTCTTTTGCTATGCCTATGCTGCGATACCTACCACTTGCTATATCATGCCACCCTTATTGCCATGTCAAACCTCTAACCATCCATGTCCTAGCAAACCGTTGATTGGCTATGTTACCGCTTTGCTCAGCCCCTCTTATAGCGTTGTTAGTTGCAGGTGAAGATAAAGTTTGTTCCGTGTTGGAACATGGAGATGTTGTTCCTTGTTGGAACATGTTTACTTGTTGGGATATCACAATACCTCTTATTTAATTAATGCATCTATATACTTGGTAAAGGATGGAAGGCTCGGCCTTATGCCTGGTGTTTTGTTCCACTCTTGCCACCCTAGTTTCCGTCATACCGGTGTTATGTTCCTTGATTTTGCGTTCCTTACACGGTTGGGTGATTTATGGGACCCCCTTGACAGTTCGCTTTGTATAATACTCCTCCAGCAAGGCCCAGACTTGGTTTTACCATTTGCCACCTAAGCCTTTTTTCCCCGGGTTTTCGCGAGCCCGAGGGTCATCTTTATTTTAACCCCGGGGCCAGTTCTCCTTCGATTGCTGGTCCAAACCGAGCGATGTCCGGCGCCCCTTGGGCAACCAGGGTCTATGCCAACCCGACGTCTTGCTCATCCGGTGTGCCCTGAGAACGACATATGTGCAGCTCCTATCGGGATTTGTCGGCACATTCGGGCGGCTTTGCTGGACTTGTTTTATAACTGTCGAAATGTCTTGTAGTCCGGGATTCCGAGACTGATTGGGTCTTCCCGGTAGAAGGAATATCCTTCGTTGACCGTGAGAGCTTATAATGGGCTAAGTTGGGACACCCCTGCAGGGTAATATCTTTCGAAAGTCGTGCCCGCGGTTATGAGGCAGATGGGAATTTGTTAATGTCCGGTTGTAGAAAACCCGAAGTTGACCTTAATTAAAACACATCAACCGCGTGTGTAACCGTGATGGTCTCTTCTCGGCGGGGTCCGGGAAGTGAACACGGTGTTGGAGTTATGTTTGACGTAGGTTGTTCTAGGATCACTTCTAGCTTCACGACCGTGCTTTGCTTCTCTTCTCGCTCTCTTTTGCGTTGTTAGCCACCATATATGCTAGTCGCTTGCTACAGCTCCACCTCACAACCCCATCCTACCTTTAAGCTTAAATAGTCTTGATCTCGCGGGTGTGAGATTGCTGAGTCCCCGTGACTCACAGATTCTACCAAAACAGTTGCAGGTGCCAACGATGCCAGTGCAGATGATTCAACCGAGCTCAAGTGGGAGTTCGACGAGGAACGTGGTCGTTACTATGTGTCTTTTCCTGATGATCAGTAGTGGAGCCCAGTTGGGGTGATTCGGGGATCTGTGTAGCATTTGGGGTAGTCTTCTTTCATTTTGGTTCCGTAGTCGGACCTTGAGTGTAATCTGGATGATGAATGTTTATTTATGTATTGTGTGAAGTGGCGACTGTAAGCCAACTATGTATCTTTCCCTTATGTATTACATGGGTTGTGTGAAGATTACCTCACTTGCGACATTGCTTTCAATGCGGTTATGCCTCTAAGTCGTGCCTCGACACGTGGGAGATATAGCCGCATCGAGGGCGTTACATCACACCATGCAAATCACGGTACCCGCATTACCAAAAGATCGCGTACGCGGTGTTTATGGCATCCCGGAAGCTACGACGCTACTTTCAAGAGTGTTCTATAACAGTAGCCTCGGAAGTACCACTCAACGATATTATCAACAACCGCGATGCAACGGGCCGGATAGCAAAATGGACCATAGAGCTCCTCCCGTTCGACATAACCTACAAACCACGGCGAGCCATTAAATCGCAAGTCCTAGCCGACTTCGTCGCCGAATGGACAGAGGCCGAACTCCCTAAAGAGTATGACACATATTCAAACTGGATCATGCATTTCGACGGCTCCAAAATGTTGGCCGGACTAGGGGCTGGCGTCATTTTGACGTCCCCTACAGGGGACACAGTCCAATATGTACTCCAAATTATGTACACGGACTCCAACAATGCAGCCGAATACGAGGCCCTTCTACATGGTCTCCGGATGGCAGTATCCATGGGCATTCAACGCCTGGAAGTACGCGGGGACTCAAACCTCGCGATATCCTAAATAAATAGCGACTTCGACGCCAAGGACCCAAAAATGGCAGCTTATCGCAATGTCGTCCTAAAAATGTCAGTTCGGTTCGAGGGACTGGAGTTTCACCATATAGCCCGAGAAAACAATCAGGCAGCAGACGTCCTGGCACGCATCGGAGCAAAACGAGATGCGGTCCCCCCAACATCTTCTCAGAAAGATTATTCAAGCCATCTGTAGCATGGGAGGGGGAGCCCTCGAACAACAGTCCGGACATAACCGCACAACCCGACGCCGAAAAATCCGACATAATCGGAGGCCCTGCCACCGACACCACACCTTCAGCCCACGTAATAATGGCGGTCATCGCCCCGTGGACAGAACCATTCCTAGCCTACCTTACTAGGCAGGAACTCCCAGAGGACCAAAACGAGGCACGCTGCATAGTGCGGCGATCTAAATCCTATAAAGTCCACGAGGGAGAGCTATATAAGAAAAACACTACAGGAGTCCTTCAAGGATGTATCTCCGAGGAGGAAGGGCGGAGTCTGTTGGCTGAAATTCATGCCGGACTCGGTGGCCATCACGCTGCAACTCGGTCACTTGTAAGCAAGGCTTTCCGTACGGGCTTTTATTGGCCGACGGCCCGAGCGGACGCTCATGACTTAGTCAAACGATGCGTCGGTTGCCAGCTCTTTGCAAATCAAAGCATATGCCGCCCAACGCCCTCCGAACCATCCCCATCACTTGGCCTTTTGTGGTCTGGGGGCTTGATATGGTGGGACCCCTTAAGGGTGGAACCCACAAGAAAAAATACCTATTGGTCATGGTGGATAAATTCACCAAATGGATAGAAGCCAAGCCTGTTAAGACGACCGAATCCGGACCCGTGATAGACTTCATATCCGGGGTCGTACACCGTTACGGTGTCCCCCACAGCATTATCACCGATAACGGCACAAACTTCACCTCTGACGAAGTAAAGCTGTGGTGCAAAAACATGGGCATTAAGCTCGCTTTTGCTTCTGTCTATCACCCACAAACTAATGGTCAGGTCGAACGTGCAAATGGTCTCATCATGAGCGGTATCAAACCCAGACTAGTGCGGTCCCTAAAGGAATCCAATACGCACTGGGTAGAGGAGCTCGACTCCGTACTCGGGGGGCTGTGAAAAACGCTGAATCATACCACCGGATTCACACCATTCTTTATGGTATACGGCGCAGAGGCAGTTCTGCCCTGCGATATAATTCATGACTCACCTCGAGTGCGCGTGTACAAAGAAAGAGAAGCCGAGCTTGATCGGCAGGACAACCTGGACGCCTTAGAGGAGGAGCGCGACGTGGCTAAAGCCCGTTCCGCATTTTATCAACAGCAGGCTCGAAGATATCGAAGCAGAGAAGTACGAGCCAAAAATTACAACGTTGGCGAACTAGTCCTACGCCTGCCGGATAAGAAAAAGGACAAATTCAAGCCCAAATGGGAAGGTCCCTTCATAATTGACCAAGTCCTGACTGGTGGAGCGTACCGCCTGCGAGATGCGTCGGATAACCGACTCGAGCCGAACCCATGGAACGCCGCACGTCTCCGAAGATTCTATGCCTAGCGCCGGACTCGGGGTTTGTCTCCTTCCTCTGTCCACTTTTATATATATTTTTCTGTTTTTGTCTCCCTCCACTCTTTCCTTTTATAGCCCTTAAAGGCTCATCATGTGACGCGCCACTCGCGCTCCTTAAACCTGGGGGCTTCTCTAATAGAAGCTTGTTTATATGGGTTTCACGCCCAACGCATGCGTCAGACTTCCGCATGCACCTTTTCTTCACCATTATATGCATCGATATGACTTAAGTTTTTGCCAAGATGGGTTGCCTGGCTCCTGTGCTTACCCCTACGTTCCCGATTATTCGGCTAGGTGGTAAAGGGAGCACCTCTGCGATTGTTACTGCCGGATAAGCCGGATGTGTACCTCAGACTGGGTGAAGCCAAAAGCTAGCGTTCTTAAGGGAATATTAGGTCGGTGAACTAAAGATGAACCTTTTTTACTTATACATGCCCCCAGATGTTTTCCTGCACTTGCAGTACGGACGTGCACTTCAGGGCACGCCACCCCAGCGAAAGGAACCCTTAACGAAACTATTCTCTCTGGAAGATGTTTCTTACTAACCATGTAATATAACATAACTAGTTGGGCACTTGTCTGATAAAGCACTAATGACCCCTACGTCTGGTCTCCACGCATACCTCGGTTCTTATATAACCGTTATGGCATTCGGACACACTCCGGACCGTCAGGTCCCGAGGTCGAAGAGAAAAGGTCGACAACGACAAACGATCTACAATCCGGCTAGAAGGCATTATACATGTCAATTATAAATTTCATAGTCATCAGGACTGACTGTATTCCTCTTCTATACAATCTAACAGGCTGTCTAATTTACAGTCCTGCTGGGAATACTTTGCGGCCAATTCTACCTGGCCATACACTAAGCTCACAGGGATCTCCTTCCCGTCAGGCCCCACCGGTCCAACCTCGTCCATGTGATTGGGGTCAGACTTCGCAAAGCGGGTCTTCACCATGGCCCAAGCCTCCCTAGCGCCCTGCCGGCAGGCCGATATCTTCCACAACCGGAAGCGCCACCGAGCTCCCTTCAACTTCTCTGCAAGTTCTCCAAGGCCCTCGGGTATGGAGTGGGCAGGCCACAAGGCTTGGGCAATACCTCGCATCGCCTGCCGAACTCGCTCGTGCAGTTGCAAGAGTTCGGGAAGAAGATCGCCCGTTGAACTGGGCATCTCCTCTGCAGGACGACCTGTTAGCATACCTACAGACATAATTCTATTAGCCGTCTTCCTCGCCGAACTCCTTTCTCAAGAGTTCGCTTAAGCACTTACTAAAAATGCCGCGTCGAAGTCGCTAATTCTCCTTATTGGAGTCTGACAGCTGGCCATGAACATCTTTTAGTTCAACATCCAGCCTGGTGTTGGCATCCTGGAGATCATTCTTCTCCCGCCTCACCTTTGTTAGCACGCTCTCACCAGAATCTAACCGGTGTAGAAGTTGTTGCCTGTCCGGATCGAGTCCGGCGCCATCTACAATACAATTTGTCAGATTGGCATTTAAATCCGTACAATACTAAATATCCTAGAGTAATGTTTACCTGCAGGGGTCTCTTTAGACCCTCCTGCTGCTGTTCGTGCGGCCTCTAGTTGGGCCCTGCACCTTTCCAGCTCCTGGGACAGCGCGGTATTCTTCTCGGTAAGAAGCTGCATGATATATGATTCTCGAATCAGTTATTTCCACTGCTTCAGGTCTCGGGGGCTACTGGCATATCTATATTTACCAAAATTTTCTTACCCGTATGTCTTTTACATACTGCTCCGTGGCTCTGGCTAAACCATTTTGAGCGGCACGGAGGTACGCGTCTCCTGAATTAAAGGCATTTAAAGCCTCCTGGGATAAACAAGCATCGCAAAGAACTGTCCGGCTACGCCTGTGGTTCATGGCACTCTCCACCTCGGAATTGGTGGCTGACAGCCTGTCCGCATCCTCTGATGGAGGAGCGTCCGGTGCGTGCCTTGTGCCGTCCTCCGCCTCTGGGCCGGGCGTTGGAGTCTGGCTGGTGGAGGCCCGATTGGCAACCTCTCCGGATATAGTCCGGCGAGGTCTCTTCGTCCTGAAGATAGCATGAATGTTAATATACCCTGGAGGAGTAAAACACCAGGAGGGTACGCCATACCTTTGCTCTGGCACCTCAGACCGGACTACGTTCCTTTTTGCCCGACGGGGCCCTGCGCCCCCCGTCGGCTAGCTGCAGCGGGGTCGGCTTCCCCCCTCGGGAATCTCCCCTACAAAGCACGGTTGTTGTCAGAACAACCAAGCCCATGAAAACGGAACCCCTCTTAAGGGGGTAAAGCTTCGGTATTTGTCACCTGGGAGGCCGGGATTAATCCTGGGTAATCAGCTATAATAGCTACCAAGGTATCATCCTTGCTTAGCTGATGAAACACTCCGTCAATGAAGTCCACCGCTAAGTCCGGATCCTCTTCGGAGTCAGGATCGAGGGACCGGTCTGGGTCCTCTGGCTGTGGAGGACGGTTGTTTATGTTTTTTACCTCCTGACGCAGGTCCTGCATTAAAGTCGTTAGACTTCCTATTTAATCATGGGAATGTAAAATGAACAGGGAAGTACGACTGTCCGCTTACCCAATTCGGAGGACTATACATGGAAAATCCACCCTGCGGATCGACGCGGAGGAATTCCTCTTCTTCTCCCTTGTACAAAGAGGATAAGATCTTCATTAGAGCGGCAGGCGAGTCCGGCCCCTTACGGCCGTAACGGGTGGCGTCATCCTCCCCGTTAAAATCCCACATGGGGTGGCTTCTGTATTGGTGCGGCTGCACCCCTCGCATAATGCATATGGCCATGACTTTAATCATGGTCAGTCCGGAATGAGACAGTAGCTTAATCCGGCCCATTAAGTAAAGGACGTCTCTGTCATTCTCTCTCTGAGAGCTCCGAGGGCGCCAGCTCAGGTGTTCCTTCAGGGGAACGTTGTTGAACTCAGGGAGACCGGCCCGGACAGGGTCCGGCAGGGGGACGTCGCCTATGTAGAACCATTCTGAAGGCCAGTCCTCGGATGCCTTCTTCGGGGTTCCGGACGGGTATCCGGTCCCGGCGATATGCCATACTTCGGCTCCGCCCACTTGATATATAGACCCCTTTTGCGAATGGGGCACCAGGCAGAATATCTTCTTCCACGGCGCAAAATGAGCCTCAACGCCTAAAAATAGCTCGCAAAGAGCTACGAAGCCCGCAATGTGTAACACGGAACCGGGCGTAAGGTGGTGCAGCTGGAGGCCATAGAACTCCAAAAGCCCGCGGAGAAAGGGGTGAATTGGAAATCCTAGTCCCCTTACTAGATAAGGGACCAGGCACACCCGCTCCCCTTTAGAGGGACTAGGTGAGTTCTTCGCTTGTTTTCCGCCTTGATAAGTGGCGAGTCCGGCTCGGACCGAGACCATGTGGGCTTGAGGGAGAAATCCCTTGGCTTGGAGCGACACTAACTTGCTGTGTGGGATGGTGCATCTCTCCCAGTCTCCAGGTATAGGACTGGAGGGGCGAGGGGAGGAGCTGCGACGGCTGGCCATGTTGGAATGGACCTTTGCTGGAGACGCTCTGATGATAACTCGCAGAGAGGAGAAGATGTGGTTTGGATCTAGATCCCCATCCCGTTAAATAGGCGGCTCGTTTATATGACTAAGGGTGTGGATGTAAAAAACACCCCAAGCTCTTCGCATTCGTTCAGCACGTGGAAGACGGCCATTATTGGGCACTGAAGCCGAGGAGTGCTACATTACAAAAAGCGGACATTATTCATACAGGTACACAAGATTCGGAGGAGGAACCCGCCTTGCAATGCCGAAGACAATCTGCGCGCCGGACTCGTCGTCATTGAAGCCTGGTTCGGGGGCTACTGAGGGAGTCCTGGATTAGGGGGTGTTCGGATAGCCGAACTATACCTTCAGCCGGACTCCGGGACTATGAAGATACAAAGTTGAAGACTTCGTCCCGTGTCCGGAAGGATCTTTTCTTGGCGTGGAAGGCAAGCTAGGTGTGCAGATATTGGAGATCTCCTACCATTTTAACCGACTCTGTGTAACCCTAACCCTATCCGGTGTCTATATAAACCGGAGGGTTGTAGTCTGTAGGACAATCATCATCATACACAATCATACCATAGGCTAGCTTCTAGGGTTTAGCCTCCTTGATCTCGTGGTAGATCCACTCTTGTACTACCCATATCATCAATATTAATCTAGCATGAGTAGGGTTTTACCTCCATCGAGAGGGCCCGAACCTGGGTAAAATAAAGTGTCCCTTGTCTCCTGTTACCATCCGACCTTGACACACAGTTCGGGACCCCCTACCCGAGATCCGCCGGTTTTGACACCGACAGTAGCGTTTAATCTTCTCCACTTGAGAGTCATATCCCTGCATTCTCTTGATGGAGTCCAAGAGATCTGGTTCAACAGCCAGGGTATTGAGGGAACCCTGGGAAACAACACGGAGGTTCATCTTACGAAACTCCTTAGGAGGGGGAGCGAGTGCACCCGAAAGAACAATATGGAGGTTCAGCTTTCTGAATTCTTCAACAAGCGAAGGCTGAACTTTGCAAACCTCTTGCAATATGACTTGCGGCTCAAGGCATCAGCCATTACATTAGCCTTGCCTAGTGTATAGGAAATACCCATGTCTAAGTCTGCTACGATCTCCATCCATCTCCACTGGCGGAGGTTCAAATCTGGCTGAGTAAACAGGTACTTCAGACTTTGGTGGTCAGTGAAGATCTCGCAATGATTACCAAGAAGGTAATGTCGCCACTGTTTCAGTGCATGTATGACAGCAGCAAGCTCGAGGTCATGAACTGGGTAGTTCTCTTCGTGAGGGCGCAACTGATGAGAGGCATAAGTAATCACTCTGCGCTCTTGCATTAGGACACAGCCTAATCCTTGTCGTGAAGCATCGTAGTAAATGACGAAATCCTTCTTAGTATCGGGAGGAGCAAGAACTGGGGCAGAAGTCAGCTTGTCCTTGAGTGTCTAGAAACTTTCCTGACACTTTTCTGTCCATTCGAACTTGACGCCCTTGTGAAGCAGACCAGTTAGGGGCTTGGCAATCTTGGAGAAGTTCTCGACGAATCAACGACAATAGCTGGCGAGTCCGAGAAAACTTCTGACTTGCTTGACATTCTTCGGAGGAGTCCAATCAAGAATAGCCTGAAATCGCTCGGGGTTGACGGCAATACCATCCTTGGAGATGACATGCCCAAGGTAGGTCACTTCGAGAAGCCAGAATTCACACTTGGAATACTTAGCATATAGTTGATGTTCTCGAAGTTTTTCCAGAACAAGACGAAAATGTTCAGCATGTTCTTCTTTATTCTTGGAATATACAAGGATATCATGCAGATAAACCACGACGAACTTGTCGAGGTATTCCATGAATATATAGTTCATCAGACGAGAGAATTTTGCTGGAGCATTGGTCAAGCTGAAAGACATGACGGTGTACTTGTATGAACCATAGCGAGTAACGAAGGCGGTCTTGGGAATATCCTCTTCACGACCTCGAATCCGGTGGTAACCTAACCTCAAATCAAGTTTTGAGAATACTGAGGAACCAGCAAGATGATCATACAGATTGTTGATTCTGGGAAGTGGATACTTGTTCTGAATTGTTGCCTGGTTGATAGGACGGTAATCTTGGACCAAACGATTAATTCCATCCTTCTTCTTGACAAAGAGAGAAGGTGCTCCCCAAGCAGAGGAACTTGGACGGATAAAACCCTGACGAAGTGAAGTGTCGATTTCCTCCTTGAGCTCAAGGAGTTCATGTGGCGGCATCTTGTAGGGTCGCTTGGCAATAGGAGTTGTGCCCGGTTTCAAGTCTATGACGAATTCGACAGCTCTAGCCGGGGGTATTCCTGGAAGTTCTTCTGGAAAGACATCTTCAAATTCACGAACAACTGGAATGTTCTCGATTCCCTCAAGAGGTGAAGCATTCAATGCACTGAGAACATACATCTGACTCTCAGCATTCTGGATCATCAGAGCTGAGTAGTGGATCAACTGGCCAGAAGGGTGTGTGAGTTGGACTTTTTTAGCGGCACAGTCGAGGAAAGCATTATGTGCTTTCAGCCAATCCATACCGAGAATGACATTTACGGTAGAACCCTTGAGGTCCATGAGTGAAGCAGAGAACACTAATCCTCCAATTATAATGTGGTTGTTGTGGGCTACCATCAAGGTATCCCACCTGGATCTTGGAGAGTTAATCACCAGCGAAGGGTACACGTTTTCAAATGATAAGTCTTGCTCGCATGCAAATGCCTCAGATATGAAGGAATGCGACGCTCCTGAATCAGAAAGAATAGACGCTGGCATTGAGTTAACGAGGAGGGTTCCCATCACGACAGTCGGTTCCTTCTAAGCCTTATCAACATCAATGTGGTTGGCCTGGCCAAGTATAATAGTAGACGGCTGGGTATTGTTGTTTCTGGAATGATAGCTTCGACGGCTCTTCTTACGACCAGCGGAAGGACATGATGCATTCTGCGGCTGACCCTGGCGACAATCAAGGGTAAGGTGTCCTGGTTGTCCACACTTATGGCATAAGCCATCATTATGGGGAGGAGCCATAGCATTGGATTGTCCACCATGAATCGTTAGTTGTCTCGGCGTCGGAGGCAGGCGAGGTGCAACATAAGACGACCTTGGTGTTGGAGCAGGTCGGTGATGAACATTGTGTGGGATCCAGACTCGACGTTTCTGAGCAGGCTGACTCGAGGATGGGCCAACATCTCGAGTATGCTTGAGCGACTCCTGGTACTCAGTCAGACCAGTTTCAGTTCGGAAAGCTTGGCTGACAAGCGTCGCAAAGTCCGCGCAATCATGAGCAATAAGTGCGAGCTTTATATCGGGACGCAGTCCTTCACGAAATTTCTCCTGCTTGCGGGCATCAGTGCAGACGTCATCCGCGGCATAGCGAGATAAATCAAGGAACTTCCTCTGATATTCATCCACAGTCATTGTGTCTTGTGAGAGTTTGCGGAACTCCTTCTGGCCTATCAGACCTTGAGGAATGTGTCGTGCACGGAAGGCTAATTGAAATCCCTGCCAAGTGGTTACAGTCTCTACAGGCAGCATACCCCTGTGGCTTTCCCACCATTGAGCAGCTGGACCCTTCAAGTGAAATGTCGCAAAGGTGACATAACTGGCAGGGGCAACATTAGCTGACTCCATCTCAAACATGATGTCACGAAGCCAATCATCAGCATCCATAGGATTGGTGGAGTTCCGAAAAATGGACGGGTTGAGGCGCACAAATTCTGGCAGTGTTATTGGGGCAGGCTGTTGATGAGCATTCTGGTTTGGAAACTGAGCCATTACTCCAGTCATAAACTGACGATTCATGTCAAACTGTTGCATCATTGCGGCAATATAAGGTGGAGGTGGAGGATCGTCAGCCATCCTGCTAAGAACATCATGGAGCAGTTTTAACAAGAGGTTGGAGCAGGTGTATGGAGTCATTCATGATGTAACTTGAACAATGAGCAAAGGCGCAGTATGTACAAAACAGTAGTCATTAAAGACATACATATACATATACATAGCCATTTACACGTTGTTAGCATGAGTTCGGACAAGAGAATCATCCTAGACATACTAGGTGGCACGTTGGCACGCGATGGAGGTATACAACAACGAGATATAGCAAAGGCTACATCCATGTCGGAGAAAACCACTAGAGCGAGGAATCTGTAGGGGACGATGCATGGTGCCCTCGATTAAAGGGTCCTGCGGTCCATGAACAATGTGAAGCAGATCCTGGCTCTCAACTCAAGAAAGGCGTATTACAAATCGCCGGATGGATGTGATCACGAGAACCTAGGATAGAGTTAGCAAAAACATTTAACCCGAATAGAAGAGAGGTCAGACCGAGAGTATAGACGAGGAATAAAAGATCCTAATACCACCCAATTGGCAAAATGGGCCCGTAAGCCACACATCCATGTTAGACAAGGATGCCTTAAGAAGGCTAGCACAAAAGCAACACGATCGAAGAGGCAAGGCCTCCTGCCTGGGACCTCCTAACTACTCCTGGTCTTCGGTGGCCTCCATGTAGTAGTATCTGTCGGCGGTGGCATCTGGCTCCAAGGATCCACCATCTGGTTGCATCAACCGGAAAGAAGAAGGAAGGGGAAAAGGGGGTAGCAAAGCAACCATGAGTACTCATCCAAAGTACTCGCAAGCATTAGATCTATACTAAGTATGCATTGGTATCAAATGGAAGGGATGTATCTATGGACTGAACTGCAGAATGCCAAAATAGAGGGGAAGGCCTAGCCTATCAAAGACTAGCATCTTCAAGCACCTCCAAGCATCTTGCAGCATGTAGAAGAGTAAAGAATAGCAGTTTATATTTAACAAACATGTTGTAGCAATAACGCCCGGAGACCCTTCCTCGACTCCCTACGAGAAAGCAATCCCGGAGCCACATAACTTAAGTATCCATTTCTAGTTGTATTAGATCAAGATATAAGTCTGAACGTCCATTACCGTGGACACGGTATTCAAATATGTATCTTCCCTGCAGGGGTGCACCATGTTTTCCAACACGCTCGATCACTCTGGCCGGACACACTTTTCTGGGTTAATGCCCGGCCTCGGAATATCAACACGTCGCAGCCCTACCTAGGCTCAGCAGAGAGGTCCCCGCCGGTCTACATCCTAAGCACTCCGGGGTCTGGGCCCATCACCCCTTGCACTCCGGGTCTTTGTGCGCAAGGGGATACCAGCACCACCCGTGAAGTGGAAGCACGATCCAGCCCGGCCACAATGCTGAACTGGACGTCTGACAAAGCTTCGGCTGATACTGCGACGTTGAGGCCCATAACTATTCTCGCGTGGTGGTTAGTGCGTAAAGGCCAAAGGCCAACTCAGAACAAATACCCAAACCATAGTGTATTATTAGCTTGCGGAGACGAGCAGAGAATCACGATAATGTGACCCCGCCGTCCCGTCTCGAGGAAATTCGGCAAGGGCAAGCCCAGCCCACTCGAGAGCTGCCTGACTTCCCGGCCGTGCCTTGTAACCATCTTGCGGGTGCTCTCCGGGCCCGCCCGACTTTCCCAAAGGTCTCAAGTAATGTCAAGGTATCTATGTGTCCAAACATCAAGGGGAAAACCCAAGGAATCACCCTCGGAGGATTCCACTCAATGTAATCATCAAGGTGAACATAAGAGGGACCACCCTCGAGGTTCACACTTGAGGTGTTGAACGACAGAGCTGTATCGGGAATGGTGAAAGAGGAAATCACCCTCGATGACCACAACCGAACAGCTACACTACAGAATTATCATCAGGAGTGCGTTATGAGGGATCACCCTCGGCACTCGATAGTAGCTCTGCAAAGTCGAGCAACAAAAGGGGTATGGTGTGATGTGAGGTGTCGGGCTCTGGTCATCGATCACGTTGATCGAGTTGTCGATGATGAAGCAGAGCAACAAGGACAATGTGGGGGGTCACTGATGGATCACTAACCAACCTATACTAAGCAGTTTAGGATAAGCATGTAGGTAACAAAAGCAGGTACAAAAGCAGGCTATGCATCAGAATAGGAGCAATCAATAACAGTAGCAAAATCTAATGCAAGCATGAGAGAATGGAATGGGCGATATCGGGATGATCAAAGGGGGGGGCTTGCCTGGTTGCTCAGACAAGAAGAAGGGGTCGTCATCGACGTAGCTTATCACAGTGGCATTAGCGGCAGTCTCGAGGTCTATCGGAGAGAAGAGGGGGCAGAAACAGTAAATACATAGCAAGAAAGAGCATAACAGGACAACCGGCTGAGCTAGACGTGTTCTAACACGGTGCTACACGTTACCGGCGAAGGGGGATAACATCCGGGAATGTTTCCCCAGGTTCAGTATTTTTGGACAAATGAAACGGAAGGGAAAAGTTGCATGTTCACGTAGTTATGGGCATGTGGCAGACGAACAGATCGCGTATTCGGATTCGCCTCGTCGTTCTGAACAACTTTCATGTAGAAAACTTTTTCATCCGAGTTACAGATTATTTTATATGATTTTCCAAAGATTTAAACAATATTCTAAAAATTATTATTAATTCGAAAATAAATGCTAAAATACTAGATGCACCCAGCTCAGGGTACACAGAACTGTACCCAGTGGCTGACAGGTGGGCCAGGGGGTCCCAGTTGACCAGTCAATGTTGACTAGTCAACAGGGGGTGGGGTCCCCCTGTCATACACTCACCTAACTAATTAAAGATTAGATAGTTAATTAGCAGGTTAAGTTAATTAATTGGATAGTTAACTAATTAATTAATTAATTAATATTTATTTATTTAGTCTTAATCTTTTTTAACTTATTTTTTTGGATAGGGGTATGGGGCCCCCATGTCATAGGCCCGAGGGGGTCTAACTGTGACGCCCCTGATTCAATCGTACACTAATCATGCACGCAAATGTGTACGATAAAGATGAGGGACTCACGGGAAGATATCACAACACAACTCTAAAACATAAATAAGTCATACAAGCATCATAATACAAGCCAGGGGCCTCGAGGGCTCGAATACAAGTGCTCGATCATAGACGAGTCAGCGGAAGCAACAATATCTGAGTACAGACATAAGTTAAACAAGTTTGCCTTAAGAAGGCTAGCACAAACTGGGATACAGATCGAAAGAGGCGCAGGCCTCCTACCTGGGATCCTCCTAACTACTTCTGGTCGTCGTCAGCGGGCTGCACGTAGTAGTAGGCACCTCCGGTGTCGTAGGAGTCGTCGTCAACGGTGGCATCTGGATCCTGGGCTCCAACATCTGGTTGCGACAACCAGGTAGAAGGGATAGGGGGAAAAGAAGGAGAAAGCAACCGTGAGTACTCATCCAAAGTACTGCAAGCATGGAACTACACTAAATATGCATGTGTATATGTGTAAAGGGCCATATTGGTGGACTGAACTGCAGAATGCCAGAATAATAGGGGGATAACTAATCCTATCGAAGACTACGCTTCTGGCCACCTCCGTCTTGCAGCATGTAGAAGAGAGTAGACTGAAGTCCTCCAAGTAGCATCGCATAGCATAATCCTACCCGACGATCCTCTCCTCGTTGCCCTGTTAGAGAGCGATCACCGGGTTAGCGATCACCGGGTTATATCTGGCACTTGGAAGGGTGTGTTTTATTAAGTATCTGGTTCTAGTTGTCATAAGGTCAAGGTACAACTCCAAGTCGTCCTGTTACCGAAGATCACAACTATTCGAATAGATTAACTTCCCTGCAGGGGTGCACCACATAACCCAACACGCTTGATCCCATTTGGCCGGACACACTTTTTGGGGTCATGCCCGGCCGCGAAAGATCAACACGTCGCAGCCCCACATAGGCACAATAGAGAGGTCAGCACGCCGGTCTAAACCTAGCGCACAGGGGTCTGGACAGTAGGATAGCATGTAAGGATAACAACTATAGCAACAATGACAGGCTATGCATTAGAATAGGATTAACCGAAAGCAGTAACATGCTACACTACTCTAATGCAAGCAGTATAGAGAAGAATAGGCGATATCTGGTGATCAAGGGGGGGCTTGCCTGGTTGCTCAGACAAGGAGGGGTCGTCGGTGACGTAGTCGTACTCGGTGGCGTCAACGCCGGTCTCGGGGTCTACCGGAGAAGAAGAGGGGGGAAGAAACAGTAAATACGGAGCAAACAAAGCATCACAAAACATAACGAGGCAATACGCGGTGCTAGGTATGCCCTAACGCGGTAGTATGTGATACCGGCGAAGGGGGGAAACATCCGGGAAAGTATTCCTGGTGTTTCGCGTTTTCGGACAGATGAACTGGAGGGGGAAAGTTGCGTGTTTGCTATGCTAGGGATGTGTGGCGGACGAAGGGCTACGTATCCAGGTTCGAGTCGTTGTTCTGAGCAACTTTCATGTATAAAGTTTTTTCATCCGAGTTACAGATTATTTTATATTAATTTTAAAAGATTTAAAACATTTTTAGGATTTATTTAATTATTTAAATCAACATTATCCAGAGGGCATGGGGCCCCATGTCAGTGGCACAGGGGCCTTATCAGGCATGCGGTTAGGGGCGCGGGCAGGGAGTGCGCCCGTTTGCAGGCCTGAGGCCACCAAGGGGGGCGCTGGCCACGGCGGCCGGAGCAGCGCGGCAAGGGGGCGACAGAGCGGGCCGGACGGGCGAGGCACGGCGGGGCCGGGCGGAACCGGGCGCTGGCGGGGCGCGGTAGTGGGGGCGAGTCGCGGCAGCAGAGAGCGGAGCCGGCACGGAGTGGTGCGAGCGACGCGGCGCGTGCTCGCGCGGCGAGGCAGGGGCGAGGCCAGGAGGGCGCGGGCCGCGCCCGCAGAGCGGCCAGGGCGCGGCCGGAGCCGGTCGGAGGCAGACGCGGGTGAAGGCATCGGGGGCGCGCGCTGGAGCAGCCGCAAGCAGCGGCGGCCGGGGTTGCAGACGACGCGGGAGCCCGGGGCGAAGGCGACTCGGCGATGCGGGGCGTGTGCGGCCAGAGACGCGCGTGAGCGCGGCTACACGGCGGTGAGCATGAGTGTGGGTGCGCGCGAGCGAGCAGGGGAGGAGAGGAGAGGCTCACAGCGGGGAGTAGGGGAGTGGCAGCGGGGCGCGAGGTGGAGACGGTGACGGCGTGATGGAGAGGAGGCCGGCCGTTGAGGAGGAGGAGGCAGTCCGGCGAGGCCCGTGGAGCTCTGGCGGCGGCGGGTCCGGTGGGCGTCAGGGGCGTCGGCTGTCCCGACAGGACCCACGTGGGGCGGAGGGTCGAGGCGGCGAGGGGCTCCGGTGAGGTCGCCGGCAGGACGCGCGAGGCCGGGGGGTAGGAGGCGCACGGGGTGGCGTCGGCCCAATCCTAATATGGATCGGGGGAGGGGCAGAGGGAGGACATGAGGGAGAGGGGGATCATGGGGGGATCGTGGGGCGGTGTGCGCTAGGGTTTGGGTATAGGAGTGGGGTTATCCGGCCGGGGTGGATCGGCTGGGTCGCGTGGGTGGCCAGCTGGGCCAAGAGGTTCCGCGCGCGGGGGGGGGGGGGTCTTTTGTTTTTTTTGTTTCTTTTGTTTTATGTTTTCGTTCTTTTATCTTTTTTTACTGTTTTCTTTTATTTTACTTTTGTGTTTTTAGTTTTGTAAACTATAAAATAGTCTCTAAGTCAGCATTACTAAATATAATACTGCCATTACAATTTGGTTATCCAATAGAAAATAGTTAAACATTTTATAAATTACAAAAGGCTTTTAATAATTGTTTTACTGCTGTTTTATTTATTTTAAAGCATTTAAGCATTTTATAACAATGTGGTTTCTTCACCATATTTTCTTATGAATTATCTGGAACCACCCGAGCATTTTAGTTTTAATATTTGAAAACCTTTAACGTCAAACTTGATTTCGAATTTCGAATTTGAACGGGATCTGAACCAGAGTGAGTTTAGTAACAATAACAGTGGTGATGTGGCATCATTAGTAGCGGGTTACTATAGCTTAATTATCCGGGCGTCACAATTCTCCTCCACTACAAGAAATCTCGTCCCGAGATTTAAGAGGGGAAGTGCGGGGAATGGATTTGGTTACGAAATTCTAACGAGTCTTCTCGGTCTTGGTTGCTCTTCTCGAAGAGGTCGATCCATTACGTTGATGTCTTCATTTCTCTGCTTCCGGTCATCGTGATGAGGTCGGCATTCTTTCCTCGGGAACTCCATCGTACGTACGACAAGGGGTAACTTCAGAAAAATGGACCGCTACAATGTTGCTTATCTGGTAGATAACAGCGGGAAGGGTGGCGGAAAGTAACTCTTGAATTGAAACTTCAGAAATTATCGAGAGCAAAGTAAGAAGGTGCCATGAGAAGTTTCAAACGGATAGGCAATCGTTTGATGCCTAATCCGAAGGTGAAAGGGTTTCAGGGCAACGAGAATAAGTATTGCGTCTGATACCAGAATAGATCACTAGGAAGGTGGCCCGTGAATTACATACGTAGACAGGCTTGAGAAATAACTTTGGGAGACAGGGATATACAGAAGAGTCAGGTTTTGATCCCGTGGAACTGTGGGTTTTGGGCCCACCATGTGGGTTAGAAGTAGAAAGGCGTTGACAGCTTGCATGGTCATGATAGCAAGGCACGTCAGAGAAGAGACTGTCAGATATGTCGGCAACAACTTCGGTACCAAGGGTGAGGGACGAAGAGAACCATTTTCCTGCTCGTTGAAACGAGGCGGACCTATAGGGAAAGTTCTTGTCCATCGGTGGTTACCGGAATGCCATCAACAAAAGCAACAGGGTCTTACTGACACGGTTGTACACCAAGGTGTTTTCATAAGCAGAAGACTATTACTGCTTAGATCATACAGATCACCAGAAAGGTTAAACAAAACAATGGAAAGGAAAAGGTGATCATCATATTAAACAGAACAATGGAAAGGAAAATGTGTTTAAACACATATTTGAAGGGTATATCCTTCCCACGGACAAGTAGAGCATGATATCCGTGACAGGATATAAAGTAGAAAACCCTTTACGTAAGGGGAGAGAAACTTCATGACATTACCCATACAACGATGTTTGGATAATTGAGCAAGAAACATTTAGCATTGGGCTCAAATGTTTTTGTTGAAAATCGGAGTACCACAGACATGCTTCGAGATAGCATTGTCATGGTTTGCAAGCAAAGGTCAGACTTTGGATACACAAAGGATCCATCAGGATAAACTTATTAAACAAGGCATTCAATTTACTCATGGAAAAACGGTTAGCCTTGTTTAAAAGGAAACTATAACAGCAAGTCATCCGGCCAGGTGTGCTGGGCATGCCATCACCTTACCGGGTCATAAAAGACCAGTGTTATAACTTTTGGAAAAATGTTCCAACCATCATATCTGACCGAGATTTAGATCTGATCGGTGTTAGGATACCTCAGACTCGGGATGCCTGAGAAGAAAGGGTGCAAAACAAATTGACGAGACGACGTTGTAAGATTCTCGGGAAATTTACTACAGAAGCGAGTTCCGAAACAAGAGTTCATCATTAAGCCAAAGAGAGGATGAGGAGGTGGCTGATAAACTAAACGACAATTCATCGAGATTTCCAAAAGATGGATTTCCACAATTATGTGAACAAGGAGATAACATTTGTCAGATTGAATGATATGAAGATGTATGCTGGAGGAAAACATACACAACTAGACATTGGTTGAAAGGTGCACCCGAAATATGGGCTCAGGTAGCATGATCAATGTTAGAATGGTGATTCAATAACCAATAGTCTAAGAATGAACTATCGACCATTGACTTCATGGCAATAGGGTTGCTAGAAGTATAGAATCCAGGGAGCATTGTTCACTTGTTAGTATCCCGGTTAGAATCAACACGGGGACTAAGAAAGAATGGTGATAGCAAGAAGTGTTACTATATCAAGAATTCTTAAGAGGTGGAGCAATTCTCACAACATTCTTGACATAAAAGATGGTAATACTTCCAAGGTAAAGAAGAACAAATGCTGGGTATCAAGGATCTCAAGGTATAACACAAAACACGAACAAGTTTGTGTTGAGAGGGAAATCAAGGATGTTGTCGATGATAACACAAATCATCAAGGGGCAAGGATGGTATTTCTCATCATTAATTCAATTGATATCCTCGAAGAGATCAGAATGCTGATGATGATCATGACACATTTGTCAAGAGATTTCATGAAGATGTAATCAATCAGCGATTACATCAAGTAAAAGGAATGATGAAGCAAAATGCTATTGGAACCATGGGTACGACAAAAACTCGAAATCAAGTTTGTTGTCCAAGGAGAAATGATATGACGAGGAAGATCGACGTAAGATTAGTTCATCGTTGAAAGTTGTGCTCCGGGAAGGACCAGGTAGCACGGTTAAAATTTAGCATAATAATGATATAACAATCAGGCTAGGGATGACTTGAAGGATTATTAAACTCATAAGCAACGAAGATTACTTAGAGTTATCGAACCAGAGTGCTGAATCGGTTCACTTACCGGTGTTCTTGAGCGACTAACAACTCAGAACCCATGAAAAATTGGAACAAGTGAGAAATAATAGCTGATGAAGACTCATAAGATGCGACACAGTTCTTAGATATTCTCGAGATTCCCGAGTGTAATACTTGATAGTAGATCAAAGTAAAGGTTGGGCTGGGGAATTGATCCGCAGAATACAAATGTTTAAACTTGCCCGAGAAATGGGATCAAAGAAGAACAATATGGTCAAAACCATAACTACAAGGGGTCCAATTTAATGACACCGAAAGAATTACTCGAATGAGTAAATATTTGGTAAGGAGCTTCCATGATAAATTCCACATCGGGTCCATGGGCATGAACACAGAGTTCAAGGTCGACTCCCACTTCTCCAATGCATACCCTTTCATTCACTTCTCATTTTCGACGAAGTAGTAGTGTTGAGATTTTATCTGGCATAACACCAGTAGAGTATGACCCGTAGAAGTTTTCGGGTACACACAGATTATGGAAGGCATAGATTCAACCCATTGAGGCATCTTAGAAACATATTACACAAACTTCAGGAGTAAACTATACCAGCTTGAAAGTAGAGCATGGTCTAGAAAGCGGAGGATACAATTTACCAAAGGCATTATGTATCCGAGGAAAGGCTCACAAGGTTATTGAATAAGGAGGACACTGTCGAATAATAATCCAATAAAGGATCTGACGGTCCATAGCGGAGCTGATGTGAGCATCGGCACACAACCAATTGAAGAAAGGATGCAAGGGCATCAGCTTATATAACATCTGAATGATTCGATGCTTAGATATCAAAGGCATTATGATTTCCAAAGCGAAGGATCAGAAGCAGACGCTCTGATCGAGGATGGATAAGTTCAATAGACTCAGGGGCATAATCGATGGCAATTTGATTGGTCGAGATCGAGCTCATGTTTATAATGACGTCTGAGCGGAAAGGATGAATTCTAGGATCTGATTAAGGATTGCAACATTCGCAACATTTTGAATCAATAGGATCAAAATGACAGTGTTTAGGGATACTAACGAATATTGCCAGACATATGGAAAGCATCCATAATGCAAGCAGACAAGTATTGCAGAGCAATAAGCTACTCAGGATTTTTGGAGGATTAAATAGTATTTCAAAGACTTTTGCGAAATACATGAACAACTGGGAATGAGCAGATGCTCGATAAGTGCGAGGAATTATCCGTAGGGGTATTTCTGCGTCAAGGAACTACAAGGCAGTAGCACAAAGTATTCTTGGGGTACCTTGTAATAACAAGATCGACATGTGTAAGCATTTGTCCATAGGGATATTTCGGTGGTAGGGAATTGCAAAAGCAACGGGCACAAGGTCTCGAGAGAATATCGGAGAGTATCTTCGAAATCTTCTGGTGCAGCCGGCGATCATCTGGACTAAAGGGGCTCTCCGGGAGAAAGTATTTTCGAGAACCTAAAGTTAGATCTTTTAGTAAATTCATTAAACCCGAATAGGAGAGAGTTCAGAGTCCCAGAGGGAAGGTCGAGGAATAAAAGATCCTAATACCACCCAATGGCGACGTGGGCACGTAAGGCGCACAGTCATGTTAGTAAAAGTTTTGTAATGTCTAGATTCGACTTCGGCCAAGGAGTGTGAAAGGGGATTCCTACAGGCAGTCGGCTCTGATACCAACTTGTGATGCCCCCGATTCAATCGTACACTAATCATGCACGCAAATGTGTACGATCAAGATCAGGGACTCACGGGAAGATATCACAACACAACTCTAAAACATAAATAAGTCATACAAGCATCATAATACAAGCCAGGGGCCTCGAGGGCTCGAATACAAGTGCTCGATCATAGACGAGTCAGCAGAAGCAACAATATCTGAGTACAGACATAAGTTAAACAAGTTTTCCTTAAGAAGGCTAGCACAAACTGGGATACAGATCGAAAGAGGCGCATGCCTCCTGCCTGGGATCCTCCTAACTACACCTGGTCGTCGTCAGCGGGCTGCACGTAGTAGTAGGCACCTCCGGTGTCGTAGGAGTCGTCGTCAACGATGGCATCTGGATCCTGGGCTCCAACATCTGGTTCCGACAACCAAGTAGAAGGGATAGGGGGAAAAGAAGGAGAAAGCAACCGTGAGTACTCATCCAAAGTACTCACAAGCAAGGAACTACACTACATATGCATGTGTATATGTGTAAAGGGCCATATCGGTGGACTGAACTGCAGAATGCCAGAATAAGAGGGGGATAACTAATCCTGTCAAAGACTACGCTTCTGACCACCTCCGTCTTGCAGCATGTAGAAGAGAGTAGACTGAAGTCCTCCAAGTAGCATCGCATAGCATAATCCTACCCGACGATCCTCTCCTCGTTACCCTGTTAGAGAGCGATCACCGGGTTATATCTGGCACTTGGCAGGGTGTGTTTTATTAAGTATCTGGTTCTAGTTGTCATAAGGTTAAGGTACAACTCCAAGTCGTCCTGTTACCGAAGATCACGGCTATTCGAATAGATTAACTTCCCTGCAGGAGTGCACCACATAACCCAACACGCTTGATCCCATTTGGCCGGACACACTTTTTGGGGTCATGCCCGGCCGCGGAAGATCAACACGTCGCAGCCCCACCTAGGCACAACAGAGAGGTCAGCACGCTGGTCTAAACCTAAGCGCACAGGGGTCTGGGCCCATCGCCCTTAGCACACCTGCATGTTGCGAACGCGGTCAGAAGCAGAACTAGCCTCCTTAATACAAGAGCAGGCTTACGTTCCAATCCGGCGCGCGCCGCTCAGTCGCTGACGTCACGAAGGCTTCGGCTGATACCACGACGTCGAGTGCCCATAAATGTTCCCGCGTAGTTGGTTAGTGCGTATAGGCCAGTAGCCAGACTCAGATCAAATACCAAGATCTCGTTAAGCGTGTTAAGTATCCGCGAACGCCGACCAGGGCCAGGCCCACCTCTCTCCTAGGTGGTCTCAACCTGCCCTGTCGCTCCGCCACAAAGTAATAGTCGGGGGCCGTCGGGAACCCAGGCCCACCTCTACCGGGATGGAGCCACTTGCCCCTTCAGCCCCCACAGCCGAACAGTATCACAGGTAATGTTACAGTGTAAAGTATATAGTATAAGCCCGTGATCACCTCCCAAAGTGATCACGGCCCAGTAGTATAGCATGGCAGACGGACAAAAGTGTAGGGCCACTGATGGAACACTAGCATCCTATACTAAGCAGTAGGATAGCAGGTAATGATAACAACTGTAGCAACAATGACATGCTATGCATCATAATAGGATTAACCGAAAGCAGTAACATGCTACACTACTCTAATGCAAGCAGTATAGAGAAGAATAGGCGGTATTTGGTGATCAGGGGAGGCTTGCCTGGTTGCTCAGACAAGGAGGGGTCGTCGGTGACGTAGTCATACTCGGTGGCATCAGCGCCGGTCTCGGGGTCTATCGGAGAAGAAGATGGGGGAAGAAACAGTAAATACGAAGCAAACAAAGCATCACAAAACATAACGAGGCAATACGCGGTGCTAGGTATGCCCTAACGTGGTAGTATGTGATACCGGCGAAGGGGGGAAACATCCGGGAAAGTATTCCTGGTGTTTCGCGTTTTCGGACAGATGAACCAGAGGGGGAAAGTTGCGTGTTTGCTATGCTAGGGATGTGTGGCGGACGAACGGGCTACGCATCCGGGTTTGACTCGTTGTGCTGAGCAACTTTCATTTATAAAGTTTTTTCATCCTAGTTACGGATTATTTTATATTAATTTTTAAAAGATTTAAAACATTTTTAGGATTTATTTAATTATTTAAATCAACATTATCCAGAATAGTGTGAGATGACGTATGTATGACGTCAGCAGTCAACTGTACAGTTGACCTGGTCAATCTGACGTGCGGGTCCCGTAGGTCATACTCTGTTTATTCTAATTAGAATTTAACTAATCCAATTACTATTTAATTAATGAACAATAGTTAATTAAGTTAACAAACATGATTAATTAAGTTAATTAATTTAGTTAATTAATTAATTAATTAATTAATTAATTATTATTATTATTATTTAAATCATTTCCAGGGGGCATGGGGCCCCATGTCAATGGCACAGGGGCCTTATCGGGCGTGCGGTTAGGGGCGCGGGCAGGGAGTGCGCCCGTTTGCAGGCCTGAGGCCACCAAGGGGGGGCGCTGGCCACGGCGGCCGGAGCAACACGGCAAGGGGGCGACAGAGCGGGGCGGACGGGCGAGCACGGCGGGGCCGGGCGGAACCGGGCGCTCGCGGGGCGCGGAAGCAGAGAGCAAAGCCGGCGCGGAGTGGTGCGGGCGACGCGGCGTGTGCTCGCGCGGCGAGGCAGGGGCGAGGCCAGGAGGGTGCGGGCCGCGCGCGCAGAGCGGTCAGGGCGCGGCCGGAGCCGGTCGGAGGCAGGCGCGGGCGGAGGCATCGGGGGCGCGCGCTGGAGCAGCCGCAAGTAGCGGTAGCCGGGGTTGCAGACGACGCAGGAGCCCGGGGCGGAGGTGACTCGGCGATACGGGGCGTGTGCGGCCAGGGACGCGCGTGAGCGCGGCTACGCGACGGTGAGCACGAGCGTGGGCACGCGCGGGCGAGCAGGGGAGGAGAGGATAGGCTCGGAGCGGGGAGTAGGGGAGTGGCAGCGGGGCGCGAGGTGGAGACGGTGACGGCGTGACGGAGAGGAGGCCGGCCGCTGAGGAGGAGAAGGCAGTCCGGCGGGGAAAACTCCGGCGAGGCCCGTGGAGCTCCGGCGGTGGCGGGTCCGGTGGGCGTCAGGGGCGTTGGCTGTCCCGACAGGATCCACGCGGGGCGGAGGGTCGAGGCGGCGAGGGGCTCCGGCGAGGTCGCCGGCAGGACGCGCGAGGCCGGGGGGTAGGAGGCGCTCGGGGTGGCGTCGGCCCGATCCCGATCTGGATCGAGGGAGGGGTAGAGGGAGGACACGAGGGAGAGGGGGATCGTGGGGGGATCGTGGAGGGGTGTGCGCTAGGGTTTGGGTATAGGAGTGGGGTTATCCGGCAGGGGTGGGCCGGCTGGGCCGCGTGGGTGGCCAGCTGGGCCAAGAGGCCCAGCGGGGGTGTTCTGTTTTTGTTCTTTTTTCTTTTTTTACTGTTTTTTTATTTTACTTTTGTGTTTTTAGTTTTATAAACTATAAAATAGTCTCTAAGTTAGCATTACTAAATATAATACTGCCATTACAATTTGGTTATCCAATAGAAAATAGTTTAACATTTTATAAATTACAAAAGGCTTTTAATAATTGTTTTACTGCTGTTTTATTTATTTTAAAGCATTTAAGCATTTTATAACAATGTGGTTTCTTCACCATGTTTGCTTATGAATTATTTGGAACTACCCGAACATTTTAGTTTTAATATTTGAAAACCTTTAAACGTCAAACTTGATTTCGAATTTTGAATTCAAACGGATCTGAACCAGAGTGAGTTTAGTAACAATAACAGTGATGATGTGGCATCATTAGTAGCGGGTTACTGTAGCTTAATTATCCGTGCGTCACACTAACGAGCGCTCGCGTTAGCGGGGTTGCGGGCGATGACGCGCGCCTCGAACGAGCCACGGGCGCGTGTGTGCGCTGAGGCACCGGCGCCGGGCGCGTGGTCGGCGACGAGGTTGGGCAGAGGCCGGCGAGCAGCGGGGAGGGGAAGGGGCGGATGGGCACGGGCCGACGCGCGTAGGCGGCTGCGGGCGGGGCTGACAAGGACGGCCGCCGGCGTGGCCAAACGGCGGACGGGCGCGGCGCTAGGCAGAGCAGCAAGTGGGCGCGGCGGAGGGCGCGGACAGGCGCACGGGAGAGAGAGGAGGGCGTACGGAGCTCACAACGGAGCGTAGGGAGGCGGCAGTGGGCTCGGGAAGGCGGACGGGGAAGCGACGCCGACGAGTTGGTGGTGAGCGTGAGCGGCGACGGTGCTGCTTCGGGGCTCGGGGCGTCGCGGGGTCGCGCTCGTGTCGATGGGGGCGGGCACCGTGCGGGAGGAGACGGAGAGGCGCGGTGGCGTCGGGCGGCGCGGCTGGGGCCGCGCCGAGAATGGGTGCCAGCGGCGGAGGCGTGGGATCGGGCTCCTCCCAGATCCAGGCGAGTGGGGAGGGAGAGACTGGGGGTCGTGGGGGATCTGGGGAGATGGGGATAGGGTTCGGTCGGGTGTGGCCTATAGGCCAGGGGAGCGGGGGAGTGGGCCAACTTAGGTGGGCTGGCCAGTGGGAGTGGGCCGAGGCCTAGGGGGCCTTATTCTGGTTTTTTTTGTTAGTTTGCTTTCTCCTTTTCTTATATCTACTTTTGCCGTTTGACTTAATTTCAAACTCAGAATTTGAACATGTTTGAACCATTGCGAGGTTAACAATAGTAAATGCGGTGACGTGGCATCATTAGCATGGGATTACTGTAGCATAATTATTCGGGCGTTACACAAGCGGTTCGGCCGGCTTTCGCAGTGGGTGCGCAGTTCTGTGTTAAAGATGACGAGTCCACATGTTTCTCGCTCGATCATTGGTGGGGTCAGGAACCGCTATGGCATTCCCATTCGGAACTGTAACAACTGGCAACGGACACCAACATTATGGTGGCCTATGCTCTCCGACTCCATCCGCCTGCTATCTCCTTTATTAGGACACTAGAGACGACGGAGGCCGCCAGCTGGGACTCGTTGGCGGCTGACTTGGGTGGATTGACTCGTAGTAATGGGGCGGATACGATTATGTGAAAGTTGACCTCCTCCAAGAAATTTACGGTCAAATCCCTGTACGACAAGCTATCCGAGGGTACTACGCTAGATATAGCTAGGGGGCTATGGAAGGCCGGTATACCTCTCAAAATCAAGATCTTTTTGTGGCAAATGTTTCGCAACCGCTTACCAAGATCCAATAATGTGGCCAAACGCAATGGGCCGGCGGACGGAACGTGCACCACTTGCAGTTTAGGGGAAAACGCAAACCACGTGTTCTTTGGTTGTGTGCTTGCTAGATTTGCGTGGAGTGCGGTTAGAGACTCTTTCAAACAAAATTGGAATCCATAGTCTAGCCACGATTTACTTGCTATCTTAACGGCGCAAAGAGGGGCCAATGCAAGAATAGTTTGGAGATGCGTTGGGGCGCTGCTTTGGTCCCTTTGATCGGTTCGGAACAAAATTACGATTGAGCATAAGTTCCCGGCCCACCCCGCTGATATCATCTTCAAATGTCACATTTTCCTTCAGATATGGGCGCCGTTGGGGAAGAAGCGTGACGTGGAACGCATGAACGAGACTATGAAGCTGATCAAGATGACCATGGTGAAGGCTCGACAAGACGGGACAACTCCTTGACCATGAGAACTCTACTTTTAGCTATCTATCCTCTTGATGCTCCGCTTTTGTGATTTAAAACTACTGTCTGTTCCTTCTTAGCTTTATCCGGGGCCTAGGGCTCGATGATAATTCGATTTGTATGACTTAAGTATGTGTGGATGCTGCCTGGTGGTTTTATTAATTTAAAGGCGGACGCTCCTAGCGTCTATGTTCCAAAAAAAAATCAGCACGCTTTTACATATTCAATTATACCCCACTATAGGCTTTTGGCTATTAAAGAATTATACTTTTTTTCTAAATACACCCTCTTTAAATCCTGGGCCCGCCCCTGCACTCAACACTAACAGTAACAAATTTCCTGTGAAAGATTGAAACAACAATTGGCCTCATCCTCCATCATATCTTTATCTACAAAAGGCAAAATCTCTTTACAGCGCGCGCATCTCCTTGGACAAAGTAGATACGCACAAGAGAATGGAGATAAGTAGTGTAATCCTAGAACCAAATCTATCAACAATTTAGTGATGACTTAATTAATCTCGTTCACTGCCACTAATCAATGAAGTCAAGTCAAGCAAAGGCCAAGCCATGGGAACCATGCCGGTGACGGCCAATGCCCCTGGAAGCTGTGATCAGCTGAGGTGCGGGAACGCGAGGTCCCTGGCGAGCAGGTACCGGAAGCTCTGCCTGTGCGGCGCCCACTCCACCACCGCCTTACTCGCCGTCGTCCCCTGCTGCTGCTGCTGCCGGCACCGCTGCACCGCTCCCCGCACGCTCTCCGGCAGGCACCGCTGCGCCACGTCGAGGAGCCGCTCCGGTGAGAGCCCGACGTCCTTGGCGTAGGCCTCCACCAGCTTGGGAAGCAGCACCCTGCCGCGGCTGTGCTGATGGTCCGGCGGGCGGACCCCCACCGTGGCGCGGATGTACTCCTCCTTGGCCGCCTCGAGCTGCTGGAACAGCCGCTTCGGCGTGTACACCCTCACCTGCAGTATGCCCATTGCGCCATGCATGGATCAGTAATCTATACTGCTGGACTGCTGGTTGGTACTTTCTTTGGCCAACAAAAGAAAAGATGCAGCAACATTCCATGGAGAAAGAAAAAGGGGTGTCAAGTTATGTTTTGTTTCATCATTGTGTCATGGTGCGGTGCATTTAGCTTTATCACTTTCGAAAACATTTGTTCCACTCTACTCATGTTTCTTCCACATCGAATTAGTCAAAAGAAGTCTGGCGGCAGTGTATGTATGTTTGTATGTCTCGATGCTAAGTGTGTTGTGTCTTTTGGGAGCATCTTTTGCTAGCTAGAGAGGAGGTGGAGTTGGTTCATACCGCGGGATCGGAGTGGCTCCCGGAGCAAAGCGCGAAGCGCAGAAGAGGCTCGGGCCGATGGATGGCAAAGGCTTGCCATTGCCCCCCTGCTTTGCTCCCTCTGCTTTTCATCCTCGGCTGCAGCAAAGTCCTCAGCCACTGCACGCGCCGGCCAAACGGGTAAAAATCAAAATCTGTCCAGACATTTAATCAAGTATTGCAGGAACATTGTGCTCGATCTGCACGATGCTTTCTTGACCAAATGATGCAGCATCGGAGATACTACCACTCGATCAGCACCATGCCTTCTTGACCAAATCATACATGGTTTGGGAGTACATACCTGTCCGGGACAGTGGGTGCAGCATCCGAGGACCAGCCCCTGGATGGCCGCCGCGTTGATGCTGCGCCCGGCGATCTTGCACTCAGCCTGTTTCGAGGAAAAGAAATTCCCTCTGTCAGTGTCACATCCCAAGAAAGCAACAACAAGAAGAAGAAGGGCGCTTGCTTTCGATGATTCAGCTGTCCCACCTTACCTTGACAAGAAGTGATGTCTTCTTCAGATGGTTCTGCGGGATGCCATGCTTGAGGTAAGCCTGTGGGAGTTTGTGCCAACGCTTCATCATTTCACTCATTCAGACAAATATGGGTGAATTCCATATATGCCACTCAAAACTTGCCCGTACCCTCATCTGCCATTGAAAATTTCCCTCTCCCAAATATGCCATTGAAAATTTGCACCGTGTACAGATATGCCACTATGGCCAGTTTGACCGTTAGTTGACTGTCAAGTGGCATGTGAAAAGACGACTTTGCCCCTGGTACTGTAGTGACGGCATACTGTAGCACTCCGAACAAATTTGGTTAATCTCCAATTGCGGGGCGTTTGTACTGTAGCGAGTATACTGTAGCATCCGAACAGATTTGAAATTCGAACATTTTTTGAATTTCAAAATAAATCTCCGTAATTTCAAATTCCGAATTTCTAACACTTTTTTGAAAGAACTGTACGCAATTTTTAAAAACTGGCATTTTTTTTGTAAAAGTGGATGCTACAGTACGTTTGCCCGCAATTTTGAAAATGATCAAATTTGTTCGGAATGCTACAGTGTACCGCCGCTACAGTACCAGGGGCAGAATCGTCTTTCCACGTGCCACTTGACAGTCAACTAACGGTCAAACTGACCATAGTGGCATATCTGTATGCGGTGCAAATTTTCAATGGCATATCTGGGAGAGGGAAATTTCGAATGGCAGATGGGAATACGGGCAAGTTTTGAGTGGCATATATGGAATTCACCCGACAAATATACACTGTACGTGAGTAGTATGGACCAGGGAGCAAGCAAGCATTACATGCATCAACAATGCGTTGTGTATGTTGATCCAGAAGGCGAGCTTCTCCTCGTTCGCCATCCTCCGGAGGTCGACGCTCTCCAACCGATGAAGAATTAACCTGAAAACGTCAAACCTATAAGTGCTAGCTCATTCACAACTGCTGATACCACACTAGTACTGAAAAAAGAACACAAGAATTTTCATATATTTGAGGAGACTAGAAAAAAACTCACTCACCTGTAAGTTTGGAGCAAATCTTCGACTTCTTTAAGCCTCGGGCGATCGCGGGAAATCGACGGGACCTCAACCATGGTGTTGTACGGTCCACTGAACTCCTTGAGCCCCTCCACGTGGAACGGGTTGATCAGCCGCGAGTCCAGAGTGGCTTCTCTCCTGCAATTGGGGCTCCACATGTCCCCAAGGTACTGTGGAGAGACCACACTCGTCGTCGAGGAGAGCGACGAGGTCGGCGACGACGATGCACGGTGGTGCACCAGAGGTGGATCTGCGAGCTTGCAGTACACCCCTGCCATGCACCTCGCCATCTCCTCCGAAAGGTTGTTGGGGGTTTCAGGGATGTGGTCAGCCACATTGGTCCCCAGATAGTCAGCCAGGCTTACCACTCCTGATGTAGTAGCAGCCTCTCCTTCCTGTGAAATAACATAATAATACTAGTCAAGTTAGCTGATAAGTAACAGAATTTAAAATCTTGCAACAGTTTGCAGCAGCAGCATCAACCATTTTGAATTTGAATGTTGCCGTTGCAGCACATATATTCAAATTTCAGTGAAGTTTCTGTTACTAGGAGTATGTTACTGTCTCAAGTGCAACAGGAAACAACTGAGCCAACTGTCGAATTCGCAAATTCAGATGGATCACCTCCAAGAAGGAGAAAGGCTGAGAGTGGCAGGAGCGAAGAGCTCTCGCCAGGCTCTCCTCCGACGGCGATATCCTCGACGAGCACACGCCGCGGAACGACAGCGCGGACTGGCTGCGCAGGCCATGATCAGAGTCCATGGCCTTGGTTGGGCATGTGGACGGAGAGCAGTCCTCCATCATCGTGCCATTCCTCCTCTTGCTAAGGGGAGGGCAGCTGTAATGGAGCATTGCATCGCCACCTCTTCCGGCGGTGGCCTTTGGCTTGGGCGTTTCCTCCACCAGCGCGGACCGTGAGCTCACTGACGGCTTTGGCGGCGCCGGCTCCTCCTGACGGACGGCAAGTGAGGATGGCAATGTGGGCGCTTGCTCAAATGCCTTCCTGTACAGTGTTAGGAGGTACTGCTCCAGGTGCTTGATCTCCAGCTCCAGTGTGGCAACCTCCCTTATCAGCTGATTAGTGGGCTGCCAAAAGAAAAACATCAGTTTCTTTCATCTGATGAACATATACTAGTGTACTATTCATGAATTAACAGATGGTGTTAAAATGAAAGATAGATTCCCTGATAATAAAACTATAAGTGTCACCTGGAGGATTGGGCTCTCATTGGAGAGAGTGAGCGGAGCAGGGTTGGGACCCAACGCTTTCTCCAGTGCGCCGCGCACCGTTTGCTGATCGTCAAGGTGCCTCTCCAGCTGCACAATCTGCATCAGAGCACCATCTTCATCTCATTAGACCAAAATGATGCTGAGTGCAGTTCAGCATCCGGAGATAAAAATGTTGTGGCAATTCTTTCAAGATTCAGTCTCTGATTTCTTCTGCCTGTGAGCTAACAACAGCAAAAAAAAAAAAAAGCTGGGTGCTTGCCTCTTTTCTGAGGGAGTCTTGCGTGTCAGTCTTGGGCTGGATTCCCTTGTTGGTTTCGCTCTGCAGATGAGAGTTTGAGTTTCTAGCGTTCTAGAAGACACCACAAAACAAAAGGGAAAATCTCAAATCTACAGAGAACCAGTGGCACTATATGGAGCACAAGAAAAAGGACAAAAACTTACCAACTTTGGGTGATTATGAGACGCTTTCTGCGAAGAATGCAGCGCATCCTTGGCATTTTTCTCCTCCAAATCACTGCCATTACACGAAGCATAAAAACAATTTGATGAGCACTAACTTATAAGCATCAATCAAGATGAGCAAAAGAAGGAGGAAATTTGCAGAGGAGAAGATGATGTTTCCAGCAACCTCTTGGAACGCTTGTGCCTGGATGGGGCATTGTACTTGTAGGAGGGCTTGAGTGGTTTGGCTTTGGCCAAGGATCTATGGCCTTTCTTCTCCAGTGCCTCCATCTCTCTCATTCTTGAAGCCAACCAAGAACTGAATGAAATCAGCATCAACTCAGGAGCAAAACCATGGCAGTGCAACTGATCAAGAACCGAAAGAGCTTGCGCCAAGACGCAGTGAGAGAAATGCAACGAAGAATACAAAAGAAAGAAAAGAGAGAGAGCTCACACAATCAGCTGGTGGAGTGCTCAGAATTAATTGAAGGGTCGAGCAGTGGAGCAGAGGTGGGAGAAAGAGAGTTGAAGGCTGGACTGGAGCGGTGAAGCGGGAGAGTGGGGGAGAGAGGGAGAGGGAGCACCCAACCCAATGATGCAAGCGAGCAGAATGGTGGCTTCAGAAAGGCACACTAGGCTCCAAGAAGCTCTGCCCTGCCCTGCACATACATAGCCACCGGTGCCATCTACCCACCAGGCCAGCACCTACTCCTCAGGTCAAAGTAACTACTCTACTGGTAGTGGACATTTTCTTTTTTGAACAGATGGAGATAGTGGACATTTTCTTTTTTGTTTTCTTTTTCGAACAGATGGAGATAGTGGACATTTTGCAAAGCCTCATTATCCGCAGAACAGAAACACCCCAATTATCCACACGCAACAACTTCACCATGAGCCGATTATAGCATGTGTATGTGTTGCCTGCAACTGCAAAAAGGAACTGGCATAAAGATCTCCACAAAACAGACGGCTCTTTTTCCCTTTGCCTTTCTTAATTATGCTGCACCTTTTTAACCCGACTACCTTCACGGCTAGCAGGAGTACTCGGTTATTTGTGTGCTAGTTTTCAATTTTTCATTCATTTCTATTTTTATGTCTACCCTGACCATGGGCAGTAGTACGTCACTAATTTCATGTGCTGACTGTGAAGCTGAGAGATTCTATGATTAGATTAATGGAAGATTGTGTTGCTAATAAGCCAATGCTTGGTGACAAATGCCAACGCAAGCGTTAGGGCTGCTCTCTCGCTTTTCTTGCTCCAAGATTTCAACCATATAAAAATGGAGCAGGCCCCCCAACCAATGGGCACATGAAGCAATGCCACATCAATGCACCACGTCCTTAATTAAGCAGTGCCTGTACGTAAGACTAGTACATTTAGGACTAATAGTATGTCTCTGCTTAACCCTGGCGCACAGTTTCAATTGCAGTGAGTAGGTTTTCCAAGATGTGACAGTCAAGAGAAGAACACATTTCAAAATCTCTGTCCTGGTACGTACTGCTAGCATTTCCTCTCCCTTTCATTCACATGGAGATCGCTGTGGCATTGATGGACAAGTGAACAACATAGTGTGATATGATATGATATGAGTGCAAGGGATCTGCTACAACATTTATAGCAACTGCAGGATGGTATATAGGATCTTTGACTGTGGCATTTACTAACCAGCCTAACCACCACATACACTTGAGAGGTTTGCTCATTTATTTCCTCTTCCTCAGTGGAGAATTCAAAAGCTACATGTACCCTCATTGTCTCTTCTTGTACTATCATTTTTCAAATAAAAACAAAAAAGGTAAAGAAAGAAGGGCATGCACTATGTTAAAAAAGAAACACTTGAACAGTGGTAGTGACTGCTTATTGGTGAAAGGCTCCATCATCATCTAGAGCTGTTAAACAAAAGCTTCCGCGAGCATGGAAATGGTGGACCATACCCATACATAGGAGTACAAATCAGGAGTAAAAACCAGTCATTAGGAGACAAAACCCCAAGTTTTGTCCTAAGAATAGAATGTTTAAACTTGAAACCTTCTTCAGGCCTAAAGAATGGAAGGAAAGGTGCAGGGGTGGCCTCAAAAGCGGTGAAAGTGTGCGTGGGGGGATAAAAGGAAGGCCTTGCTCTCTTGGGCTTTTCCTCTTGTTTGGGACTAAAAACTGCTAGTGCTCTTTTCTCTTCTCAAAAGAAAGCCTCATTTACAACTAACTACTTGTCCCCTGCACTAAGCCAGCTTCTTGCTTGTCACCGGAATAATTTTGGGTGTGGAATGTTGTCTCTGCCTGTCTCCTTTGGATGGATATCTCTTTGCTTGCATCTGATTTGGTGCATGGACTAACTAGTTAATAGTAGGCGTGTAGGCTTAGACAAAGTGAAGGATAGACAAAAAGTGTAGCAGCTCCCTCTTTTGTTGCTCTTTTCTCAGATCAATTTACAACCCAAACATGCTGATCCCACATCATCTGTATCCTGTTTGTGAGTCTTGCTAAGCTTTCCCCGTGTCTACTTTTTCACCCTCAGGATAATGATGGAACTTCTAAAGGACATGTGGTTCCATTTTTTGGCAAATTAAAAAGAAACTGACAAATATTAAAATAGATATGAATATGATCTGATCAACATAATAGGACAATTGTTCGAGTCAGCATTCATGTTACTGGTTTATGTCCATTAGCGTAACAGTGTCCTCAATTGCCCTGATGATTGTAAGATGATGCAAAATTTATATGCACAGCAGAGCAACTACAACAAGATAACAAGATGGACAGACAGGAAGACAGCCGGACGCAGTCGTAGTCTGGAATCTGAACAATTGTATGAAACTCTCACATGGATCTTCAGATCTGTGGTGTGATCTATAATTAAATTGGAGGTTCGATTATGCATTTTTTTTCGAAAAGGGGGGCTCTCCGGCCTCTGCATCAGAGTGATGCATACGGCCATCTTATTAACCAAATAAAAAGGTGCCAACAAGGTTCCAAAGTCTCCAAGTGTAAAAAAAAAAAAGAAAGCTCACACAGAGTCAAAAAGGGCTAGAAACACAAACTAGCCAAGAAAAGACGCCATAACCGGCTGGCTAAAGATAGATAGGTAAACTAATTGCCTATCCTATTACATGACCGCCATCCAAACCGGTTGAAGATATCCCGAGCTACCATCTCCCAGCGGATAGATCCAGTAACCAAATGCTCCCTGGCCTCCATCGGAGTGAGTAGCGACCACGAACGGATCACTGCCGTGGCTCGGAAAATAACCTGCAAAAAATGAATACGTGATGTTCTGTTAAAAACCAAATCATTTCTGCAATTCCAAATAGTCCACAGCAAAGCGCAAACTCCAACCTGAATGTGTCTCGCTAAGTCAGGCTCAATCCCATTAAGCCATGTCCCAAATAACGCGTTAGACAGAATTCGGTGGATTAATATTAAAAGCAATGTGGACCGTCCGCCAAAGGACTTTGGCCAACGGGCAATCAAGAAAGAGGTGTTTGATCATCTCATCCCGATCACAGAAACTACACCTAGTAGGTCCTGTCCAATTACGTTTTATCAAATTGTCCTTGATTAAAATAACTTGTTTATGGACGAACCACATAAACACTTTTATTTTCAAAGGAACTTTGACATCCCAAACATTCTTGGAGGTAGGAATGGAGTTCGAATTAATAAAATCAATATACATTGATTTAACTGTGAATACTCCAGACCTAGTCAGTTTCCAGCGTAATTCATCGGGTTATTGAGAAAGTTGAACCTCCATCAGTCTCCTAACTAGACGGAGCCATTCTTCCCAACGATTGCCCGCTAGCGACCGTCTAATCTGAATATTAAGGGGGATAGATTGAAATACCGTTGCAACGAACACCTCACGTCGTTGAACAATACGATATAAAGACGGATATTGAATGGCCAAGGGTGTGTCGCCGAGCCAAGTATCCTCCCAGAAACGTGTGCTAGCGTCGTTTCCAATAACAAACTTTGTCCTATTAAACAAGGATTGTTTAACTTTCATCAGTCCTTTCCAGAAAGGCGAGTCAGTCGGCCTGACTGTGACCTGGGACAATGTTTTTGTCTAAAGGTACTTGCTGCGAAGGATTTGCGCCCACATGGCATCAGTCTCAGATGAGAGCTTCCACAACCACTTACTAAGAAGGCATCTGTTCTTAAATTCAAGATTCTCAATACCAAGACCCCCTTGGTCTTTCGGTCTACAGATGATATCCCATTTAGCAAGCCGGTATTTTCTTTTAAGTTCCTCACCCTGCCAAAAGAAACGCGATCGATAGAAGTTCAGTCTTTTCCTAACACCAACTGGGACCTCAAAGAACGATAAGAGAAACATAGGCATACTCGTGAGCACCGAATTTATCAGGATTAATCGGCCTCCGTATGACATGAGCTTACCCTTCCAGCAACTCAGTTTCTTCTCAAATCGGTCCTCGATGCACTTCCATTCTCTGTTTGTCAGCCTACGATGGTGGATTGGAATACCTAGGTAAGATAAGGGTAAATCCCCCAACTCGCACCCAAACAATTGCCTATAAGCCTCCTGCTCGTCTTTGTCTCTACCAAAGCAGAACAACTCGCTCTTATGAAAGTTAATCTTTAACCCGGTCAATTGTTCAAATAGGCATAACACCAGCTTCATATTTCTCGCCTTGGCCAAGTCATGCTCCATAAAGATGATTGTATCATCAGCGTACTGAAGGATGGATACACCTCCATCAACAAGATGAGGTACCAAGCCACCTACTTGACCATTCTCCTTAGCCCTTCCTATCAAAATTGCTAACATATCCACCACAATGTTAAACAGGATAGGGGACATCGGATCTCCTTGTCTTAGGCCTTTATGTGTCTGGAAGTAATGACCTATATCATCATTCACTTTAATTCCCACACTCCCTTTTTGCGTAAATGATTCAACCTGTCGGCGCCAGGCTTCATCAAAACCTTTCATACGCAATGCCTGTTGGAGGAATGGCCATTTGACCTTATCGTACGCTTTCTCGAAATCCACCTTAAAAATTACTCCATCTAATTTTTTAGAATGGATTTCATGGAGCGTTTCATGAAGGACGACCACCCCTTCAAGGATGTTTCTGTCCGGCATGAAAGCAGTTTGGGATTGTTGCACCACAGAATGCGCAATCTGTGTGAGCCTATTAGTCCCGACCTTGGTGAAGATTTTGAAACTAACATTGAGGAGGCAGATCGGCCTGAACTGCTCAATTCTCACAACATCCATTTTCTTAGGAAGCAGTGTGATAGTTCCAAAATTCAAGTGAAATAAGTGAAGCTGTCCAGAGAACAGATCATGAAACATAGGTAGCAAATCCCCCTTAATAATGTGCCAACACTTTTTATAGAACTCGACTGGGAATCCATCCGGTCCGGGAGCCTTATTGTTTTTCATTTGTGCAATAGCATCAAACACCTCCTTCTCTGAGAACGGGGCAACCAGAATATCATTATCCGCAGCCGATAGTTGAGGCACATCCTTAGTCCTGGACTTATCAAGGGACACACAGTTATCCTCCGGAGGTCCAAATAACTGCCTATAATACTCGGTAATATAGGTTTTTAGGTTATCGTGTCCTAAAATAGTGCCCTCATCTTGTTCAAGTTGAAAGATTCGCTTCTTTCTGTGCTTACCATTAGCGATCAAGTGAAAGAATTGAGTATTCGCGTCCCCCTGGACCACTTTGCGGACCTTAGCTCGCAAAGCCCACTTCAATTCTTCTTCGCGGAGAAGTTCTTTCAACCTCTTCTCCGCCTCAGTTTTAACCTGAAGCTCAACTGGCAGCAAAATCGTGGATTCGGCCTTTATGTCCAGGGCCTGTATAAGAGAAAGGAGCCTATCCTTTTCAATCTTATACACCCCACTGGGGTGCTTAGCCCAACCCCGTAAGAAACTTCTCAAATTCCTAATCTTATTCTGCCAACGCTCGACCGCAGTCCTACCTCCTACACCCCTAGCCCATTCCCTGGCAATCAGGTCCAAGAACCCCTCGCGTTCGAACTAGGCCATCTCGAATGAAAAGGTGTTTTTGTTTCCCACGTGGTTCGGCTCCCCTGAGTCCACGAACAAGGGTGTGTGATCGGATATTCCCCGCGAGAGAGCTTGCACCGTAACAAGAGGGAACTTCTGTTCCCACTCCACGCTCGCGAGAACTCGATCATGTTTTTCGTATGTCGGGTTTGGCATAGCATTAGCCCAGGTAAACTTTCTACCAGAAAGCTCTATCTCCCTCAGATCCAAGCTTTCAATAATGGTATTGAACATAAACGACCACCTGTCGTCAAAGTTATCATTATTCTTCTCCTCTCTCCTCCTAATGATATTGAAATCACCCCCAACTAAAATTGGAAGCTGCTCTGACCTACAGATACGAACAAGGTCCGCCAGAAACTCAGGTTTAAGCTCGGGCTGTGCGGCACCATAAACCGCCAACAAAGCCCAGTTGAAACCATCAACTTTAGACCTGACTCGAAATTTTACCGCGAAGTCGCCCATCACTACACTCCGGACTTCAAGCGAATCGCATCTCACACCCAGCAAGATACCACCTGATCTTCCTCGCGGAGGGAGGCAATGCCAATCGAAATCAACACCACCCGCAAGAGAGGAAAGAAACTGGGGCGCAAAGTTATCTCTACCAGTTTCCAATAGAGCAATAAAATCTAAACGATGCTCCAGAGATGCCTCAGCAAGAAACCTTCTTTTAGCCAAGTCTTTCAGACCTCTACTATTACAAAAGATTCCTTTCATAATTCGTCATGGAATCTTTTAGTAGTCCGAATCCTAGCACTCCTACGAACTGCAGAATCGGGATAAATCTTCCGTTTCCACTTGCGCTTTGGTTTACTAGGCTCTGTCGCCGGGTTCTCATAACCGGGCTCAACGGTACTAACAACGGCATTATCTAGGGGCACATCATCGTCCTCAGACTCATGAATGGAGGGTGCTAGATCCGCACACAGATTATCGAGCACTCTAACCCCTAACGCATCAATCTCATCATCATTCATGGGTTTAATCGTTGCGAGATTACGAATAGTCTCTAAGGCACGCTCCGCCTCCAAATCTAACAGATCATTCACCGAATTGGAAATCTCACTATCAGTAGCACCTAGAGAAACTCCTAATTGGTTTGCATTATTTATAATCTCCTCATTAGAAAAATGCAACAAAAAATTAGATATGTTAAAGGACATACCAGAAGAGATCGCAGCATCATGAAGCTTGGCCTCCCTCATAGCGCACCGCTGCTGCATGTCATCAACCTCCGGAAGCTCCCGAATGCGAGCACTCATCTGTCTCCCCGTTGAGACCGGGTCCGGGATCCCGCCAAAAGCAACGACCTCCTCCCTAGTAAAGCCTCGCGCTGAGTCCCGCAAAGGGTCAACCAAGGTTACCGGAGGAGGCGGTTGTGGGCTCCCATGCCCCTCAGACAAATACCCCACACCGAGGCCCAAGGCCACGGGTATGACAGGAGAGGGGATGGCTGGGGCCGCCTGCCCGAGCCCTCCTCCCGCCCCACCCGCCGGTGCAGAGTGGAGCGTCGTCGTCGTAGGAGACGCGGTCCTCCTGACTGCCGAAGAGGAAGGAGGAGCCAGGGCCACCTGCCCCAGACCCCCCCAGCGCCACTGGAGGCGCCGGTGCCGTCGCCACGACCGGAGGAGAAAGAGCCGAGGCCGCCTGCCTCGGGCTCCCTCTCCCAGCGCTGGCCGACCCCAATGTGACCGGCATCACCGGTGTCGGGATAGGGAGGGGAGAAGTCGATGCCACCTGCCCCGAACCCCCTCTCCCAAGCCCCACCTCAAACGTAGACGTCATCACCGGAGCCTCGACCACAGGTGAAGCAAGGGAAATAGAAGCGACCTCCGGCTCCACCTCCCCAACTCCATCCAAAGTCCTCGCCGACGCGGCTCTCACCAAGCGTCCAGCCGATGATCCGCCAGCACCCTCGAACTCCAACAAAGGGAGCGTATGTTCAAACACATCATCAGAATATACCCGGTCACTCCAAAGTCTGGGAGGCGCTGAGGCTGGCTCAAAGGACCCAAAACGCAACGAAGTAATAGGCACCGAAGGTGAGGGTGCCGGCTCAACCCCAGTCCCATCCCCGGGCAACTAAGCATCTGGGCGAGAACCGTTAGACCCCTCTCGTGTGGACTCATCAGTCGGTGCCCCCTTGGCTCCCGCACTGCCGTCACCCTCGTGCATATCAACATCATTCCCATTAACCGCCTCAGCAAACAGATCAGTGTCCTCAAACTCGATCTCGAGCGGGAACACCTCTCCCCTATAAGTCCAGTTGACCACATCAGGCGCGAACTCAATATCCAGAACACTCACTAAAATCCGGGCCACCCCATGAGCACGGGTAAAAGCCATATCCACTTTCTCCATCTTCCCAACCACAATACCCATACTGGCCACAACTCGAACATCCTGCAAAGGCTTAGCACGAGCCCCCGAAAACCTCAACCAGACCTGGGTAAGCGGCTTTCCCTTAGGCTCCACCTTCTTCCACTCGTGAAACTCCAGAATGCACTTAGTGCCAGGAACTCTACACAAGTCAAAGCTCAGCAGTCTCTGCAAATCATCCACAGTGGGGAAATCGACCTTAAAAACATTGTCCTCGAGAACAACCAGTTCCCAATGGAAGTCCCCCGGTGCCAGCTCCTGAAGCCTCCGCACAATCTGATCCTCAGTTACCTCACCCTGGGTAGCTTTCACAATCCCGGTGGTCAAGCTCAGTGTCTCCTCCGGAATCTCTCTCGCAACCGGGGACTCAAAGAACATTAGCTCAGCACAATAAACTCCATACATTGTCAGCGACGGAGCCTGGTCATGCAATAACGGGCACTCCCTCGAGGCATGTGTTGGCTTGCCACACGACTCACACAGCTCGGCCACGCACTCAGCAATGAAGTGGCCCTTCTCACCACAATGGTAGCAAAGCATCCTCTCCTTCTTACGCGCCCACTTGGACGCCCTCTCTGCATCAGACCTGTCAGTAGCCTCAGCCACAGTCCCAGACTCAGGAACCTCAACACTGGCCAAGGCCATGACCACCTCCATCGCCTGGGTAGGGAGATCCGTGGAAGCGTGATCGGTCTCCACTGCTGACGCCGCATGGTCAACAACTGCCGGAGGCGGAGGCGGTCGGCGATACCTCCCTCGGCCCCCACCACGACCACCACGATGTCCACGATAGCCTCCTCTCTGGCGGTGGTACGGACCTGAGGCTCCCTCGACAAAACCACCTGGAGGGCCGAGAAACGGTCTCTCAACAGACCCATCACTCTGCCAGGCATAGCCACGACCTCCTCCCGTGGATGAGGAACCACGGTGTTGTCCATCACCATACGCATCATACCCATCGTCCCCCCACTGGCCTCGGGGCGGAGCATGGGACTCTCTATTGCTTGAATTCTGCCTCGTCTGTGTCGGTCCCGGCCAGTTCTGAGCCGGCCTCGCGACGAAGTGAGGCGGAGGCTGCCCGCCCGAAGGCGTCGGCACAGCCCCAAGGGCAGCACCACCGCGGCTAGCAGCAGCCACACCGATCATGCTCGGCGCTTGAGGCCGAGGTCCAGCACGACCCGCGAACGGCTGAGTGACGGGCGCCGCACCCGGCGCCGGAGGCCTCAGCCCGCCCCGTCCCGCAGCAGATTGAAAGGGCACCTGCCCCGGCGGCCGCACGCCCAAGTGGCCATTACCTTGGCCCGAGTTACCCTGCGCAACACCCCCGCCCGCCGGCGGCCCCTGGCCAAGCGGCGCCAGGGCTCCACGCCCGGCACCTGCCGCCGGCGGCGGAGCCGCCCCACCCCGTCCCGCTGGAACGGATGAGGTCTTCTTGGCTGGCGGCGGCGCAGCCCCGCGGCCAGCCATGTCCAGGAGTGGTCGGATCCTCCTTGCCCGACGAGCTCCATAGATCGGGAAGCCTCTCGTCCCGCGTTTGCGAACCCTAGAACCAGGAGGCGACGGCGCACGACAGAGAGACAAACGATCGCCAGCGTACGTGCATGGGATCATGATATGGGCAGGAGTCTGGTCCCGTACAGCATGGGCCTCATACCCATCTGACCATGGCCCATCACCTCGCGGACCCGGTTCCCTCCAAGCCGGCCCAGCACAACCCAGCAGGAGTTTCAAACGCAGCGATCTCGCCTCCGAGATCCCGGACGCCGACACGGCCATCACGGGTGCCGCCGGCGCCTGACGAACGGCGAGCCGCCTCACATGCTTCCTCTTCTTCACAGTAATCCACGACTCCGGCCTAATCATATCGAATAACGTAAGATTCGGGAGACTCACCTTAGGTAGGGGACCCTTCCAAGGTCTGAGCGCCGACGCCACCGTCTTCCGATGAACGACGCGTCGGATCATCTCTTTCTTCTCGCCCGCGTGAAGACCGATTCGCGCCGGATCGTCCGGTGGCAGAACACGATCGATCGTCGTAGCCACTTCATCCTCGTTATAACCTGAATGAAAAAATTCGCAAATGAGATCCGAAGGTGTCGGTGAGGGCGGCGACTCCGCCGGGGATGCATCCCCATCGTCGTCCGCGTCGTCATCGTCGGACTCGGCGAGAGCCCAGAACCGCCCGCCGACGCGCCGGCGATCACCGGCGGCGGACGGCAGTCGCGGTCAGGTGCACGGGCGCTCGCCCTGTCGCCCTCTCAGTCGCCCCCATCCCACCTGGACCTCTGTTCGATTATGCATGATGTTAAACATGATATTGTTGCAGCGTGTACTACAAGAGGATGCGTGTATGAGAAGGAGAGTCATCAACCGGAGTATTTAGTTAAGCTAGGATACTTTGTAATCTTTATCTTTTCTTATCCCTAGTATTCTTTCTCTCCAAGATGTATCTCAACCGACTTGTACGCGTATCCAGGGCTCGCAACCTAGCTATTTAACACGCAACACGTCCGGCCAGGAAGGCAAGACGTTTACCGCAAGTCGCACATGGTATACAGAGCCATCTTCTTCCACTAAAACCCTAGCCAATCCATATCCACCAAAGTGCGCAGCCATGTCTTCCTCCACCTCCTCCTTCCAGCCAACTCTTAGCAGAGGAGTCCTGGAGAAACTCTCCCACACCAACTACATCCTGTGGCGGACATAGATCACGCCACAGCTGCGAGGCGCCGGCGTCTTCCACTGCGTCGACGGCAGGTCAACCGAGCCGGCCAAAACACACGTCACCAAGGATGCCGCCGAGAAGGAAACAGAGGGGCCGAATCATCTCCATCCACTCTGGGTGAAGGAGGGTCAGCAGGTCCTTGGATACCTGCTCCAAAACCTCTCCAAAGAGGTGCTCGTCACGGTGACCGTGATCACCACAGCGCAGGAACTCTGGGTGGCGCTGGCGAGCATGTTCTCGTCGCAGTCACTCAACTGGGTCAACAACATCCGCACGACGCTGATTAACGCGCAGAAGGGCAATCAGTCGGTGCCCTCCTACTTCGCCGCCATGAGGGGCCTCGCTGATGAGCTCTCCGCGGAGAGAAAACCCATCCAGGACGATGAGCTCATGTCCTACATCATCGACGGGCTGGACCAAGACTACCAGCCCCTTGTCTCTGCCTTGGATGCACGCGTCAGTCCGGTAACCCTTGACGAGCTCTTTGCCATGCTTAACAATTTTGATCAGCGCATGGCGCATTACCACAGCTCCGGTGGCGGCTTCAAGTCATCGGCAATCCAACAACGCTCGCGGCGGCGGACGCTCCGGCAGCTCAAAAGGGCGTCGTGGCGGCGGCTCCAACAGATCTCGCCCGGAACTGCCTCGCTACAAAATTTGTGGCAAGCCTGGTCATACCACGAAGGACTGTTGGTACCGCTACGAGGACGATGATGGTGACTCCTCGCAAGATGAAGAAAAAGTTGTCGCGGCTGTCGATGGCTCCTATGGGATCGACACGAACTGGTACGTCGATAGTGGCGCCACCACCCACATCACCAACGAGCTCGAGAAGGTCACCATGAAGGAGAAATATCGTGGCAATGATCAAATTCACACGGCCAATGGTGAAGGTATGGGTATACGTCACAGTGGTCATTCAATTTTTAATACCCCTAGTCGAAAAGTACATCTCAAAAGAATTTTGCATGTTCCTAGTGCCCATAAAAATCTTTTATCTGTTCATAGAATTCCCATTGACAACCATGTTTTCCTCGAGTTTCATCCTTATTTCTTTTTGATCAAGGATCAGGCAACGAAGAAAGTTCTCTATCGTGGTAGATGTGTTCAAGGGCTCTACTCGTTGATTCCGGAGTTTAGAAGATTCAATAAACAAGCTTGTGGTGCTATCAAGCTTTCGTCCACACAATGGCACGATCGTTTAGGACATGCCTCTTTTTCTTTTGTTGAAAAATTACTTAGGAAAATAAGCTCCCTTTTGTTGGTGAGCGCAATATTGAAACTATTTGTGATTCATGTCAGTGTGCTAAAAGTCATTAATTACCATATCCCATATCTACTAGTGTCTCCACTAAGCCTTTGCAATTGCTCTTTTCTGATGTGTGCGGCCCTGCTCCCTCCTCTATTGGCGGACACACATACTATGTGAGTTTCATCGATGACTATAGGAAATTTTCATGGATCTATCTTCTTAAGAAAAGGTCCGATATGTTTCAAGTTTTTATAAACTTTCAAGCACTCGTTGAAAGGAAGTTTGACAGCAAGATTATAGCTGTCCAATCCGATTGGGGAGGGGAATACGAGAAACTCAATTCCTTCTTCCAAAACATAGGCATATCTCACCATGTATCATGCCCACACGCTCACCAACAAAACAGGTCGGCCAAACGCAAGCATAGTCACATTGTTGAGGTTGGTTTGGCCCTTCTAGCAGGGGCTTCTATGCCTCTCAAGTTTTGGGACGAGGTGTTTCTCAAGGCTCTCCACATCATCAACATGTTACCTAGTCGTGTCATCAATAACGAAACATCTCCTCCATGTCAACCCAGACTACACATCTCTCCATGTCTTTAGCTGTGCTTGTTGGCCAAATCTCCATCCTTACAATAATCATAAACTCATGTTTAGATCAAAGCAATGTGCTTTTCTTGGCTATAGTGCTCAACACAAAGGTGTCAAGTGCCTTGACATCTCCACCGGCCGGGTCTACATCTCACGCGATGTTTTTTTTGATGAGACCAGTTTCCTTTCGCGGATCTACGTCCTAATGTTGGTGCTCTCCTACGCAAGGAAATCTTGCTTTTACCTTCTCATCTCTCGGGCTATGATCAAGGGGGCATTACTAATTGTGATGATCATATGTTGACTAACCCTACTAATAGCCTTCATGAGCCTTGTGATGATGCAGAAAACAACAGTGAAAAAATCACAGGAAATGGTGAAGAAAATAGTGCGGCAGACTCATATTTTATGTGCCCTGGCCTAGGGAGCAAATCCCCCTCGGGATCGGGCCAGGAGCTGCTGCGCAGTGAATATGCTTCGGGATCAGCGCCCTGCAACGAATCTGCCCCGATAGGCGCAGGTGGGCGTGCGGCTGTGACAGTGGCAGGTGGGCGCGCAGAGTCACCCGCGCCAGCCACACGGCAGACCCTAGCGGGCAGCGACGCCTCTCCTCGCGCGCGCCAACCGCTCGTGTACAAGCGGCGGACGGCGACTCGTCTGACAGGAGCGGGGACAGATCCTGTCGACGCAGGGGCCAGGCAATCACAAGGCAATGATGACGCCTCACGTCCCAGATCCTCTGTGGATGATTCGTCAAGAGCACAACAGCTGGCAACCGCAAAAGATCGGGACCCGACTTCCACTGCTGACAACGCTGGTTCTAGAGCTGCTCATGGATTCTCCTCGGGATCCGGGGAGGATCAGCTCGATCCAGGCATGGGATCCTCTACGCCGGATCTCTCTGTGGCGCCTCCTGCTATTACTCCACGTCGCACACAACTACAACAAGGGGTAATTAAACCTATTGATTATAAACATATTACAAAATATGGGATGATACGCTCGACAGGTGAACCAGGAGAACCCAACACTCTCGAAGAGGCTCTTGGTGATGCAAATTGGAGAAAGGCAATGCATGATGAAATTGTGGCACTCAATAAAAACAGAACAAGGCACCTGGTTCCTCCACGACAAGGTAAAAAATCTTATTGACTGTAAGTGGGTCTTCAGGATAAAAAGGAAAGATGATGGAACTATTGACCGTTACAAAGCTAGATTAGTTGCAAAGGATTTTAAACAAAGGTATGGTATTGACTATGAGGACACGTTTAGTCCATTCGTTAAAGCTGCTACCATATGTCTTGTTTTGTCCATTGTTGTGTCTAGGGGATGGAGTCTACGACAGCTAGACGTTCAGAACGCGTTTCTCCATGGTGTTTTGGAAGAAGAGGTTTACATGAAACAACCTCCTGGGTTTGTGAATACACATGCACCACTTCATGTGTGCAAACTTGACAAGGCCCTGCATGGATTGAAACAGGCCTCAAGAGCATGGTATTCTCGCCTCAGTAAAAAAATGCAAGCACTTGGTTTTGTTCCTTCGAAGTCTGACACTTCATTGTTCATCTATAACAAGTCAAGTATATCCATATTTGTTCTTATTTATGTTGATGATATAATTGTGACAAGTTCATCTGATGAAGCAATAACATCACTGTTGAAGGATTTAAGTCAGAATTTCCTCTCAGGGATCTAGGAGATCTACACTATTTTCTTGGTATTGAGGTCAAGCAACACAAAGATGGTCTTCACCTCTCTCAAGAAATGTATGCAGCAGACTTAGTAAAGAAGGCTGGTTTGCAAAGTTGTAAGCCTGCACCCACTCCTTTATCTAGCACAGAAAAATTATCTCTTGCTGAAGAAGAGCTTTTGGATCCAGAAACAGTACAAAACACAGAAGTCTCGTAGGTGCTCTTCAGTACTTAACACAGACCAGACCAGACATTTCTTTTGCTGTTAATAAATTATGTCAGTTTTTACATGCACCTACTACAGTTCACTTGATTGCTGCAAAACGCATAGTAAGATATGTGAAGAACACATTGAGTATTAGCCTAAATTTTAGCAAGTCATCATCTACACTTATTAGTGCCTTCTCTGACTCAGACTGGGCAGGATGTCTAGATGACGGACGCTCAACTGGTGGTTTTGCAGTATTTTTTTGGACCTAATTTAATATCTTGGAGTGCAAGAAAACAAGCCACTGTCTTCAGGTCGAGCACAGAAGCAGAGTACAAAGCATTGACAAATGCAACAACAGAGATCATATGGGTGCAGTCAATTTTGAAGGAACTAGGTATGAAAAGCACTAGAGCTCCATGTCTATGGTGTGATAATCTATGTGCTACCTACCTATCAACAAATCCAGTCTTTCATGCTAGAACTAAACACATTGAAATAGATTTCACTTTGTCCGAGAAAGGGTTGCAAATAAACTCTTAGATATTCGATTTATTCATTCTCAAGATCAAGTTGCGGATGGTTTCACCAAAGCTCTACCCACACGAAGTTTTGAAGACTTCAAACATAATCTTAACTTGATGAATTTGTAATTAAGGAAGGATGTTAAACATGATATTGTTGCAGCGTGTACTACAAGAGGATGCGTGTATGAGAAGGAGAGTCATCAACCAGAGTAGTTAGTTAAGCTAGGATACTTTGTAATCTTTATATTTTCTTATCCCTAGTATTCTTTCTCTCCAAGATGTATCTCAACCGACTTGTACGCGTATCCAGGGCTCGCAACCTAGCTATTTAACACGCAACACGTCCGGCCACGAAGGCAAGACGTTACCACAAGTCACACACATGACTCTGATTCTTAAACGTATGGTCGGATACTAACCAACCCTTACTGTGGCAGGAGACTAAATTTAAGTGGCACCCCATGTAATGTTCACTCATCTTGTGAACAGTATGTGTTATGTTTTTCTAAAAAACTGTGAGACAGTTTCCAAAATACCGGTATTAATTTTAAAATCATATTGAGTGTTTGGAAATCATGCATGTGTGTAGATTTGTCAAAAAAGTACTTCATCATGTTACTAGTTGGAGCTTGAAGTGAAGCACTAAGAAAATACTCCCATGACAAGTATCTAGATACTTGTCATCAAAATGGATTAAAAGGGTTGTATCTAGATACAACCCTTTTAGTCCATTTTGATGACAAGTATTTCCGGACAGAGGGAGTACTTTTGACAAGTTTTAAGATGCTAGCTCACATGTTACCAATGAATGCTTGATACATGTTTAACTTATCTAAATGCACCCAAGTCCAAGTGTGCAAACTATTTAGTGTCTCGATGAGGTCTTCTCCCTAGCCCTAGGTTACTGAGCCGTTTTCTTCTTGTTTACTGCAAAGTCAAAAGACAGGAGAATCCAATATCTTGTACCCAAGTCCACACGGATGCTGCTAGCTGTACAAAACAAGTTGGGGTAATCATCCAACTAATTCCTGTTCCAGCTCGTACTACTCCGTTATTTATAGGCAAGCGCAAAGGGGAGGTCTTTTGCAGTACCAGCTTTTCTCTGCTTTGAACTTTGAAGTGGTAGCTTTAGTCATCAGAGAAGATAATCCTCTCCGGTCTGCATCAGCTGCAAATATAGCCTACAACAAGTGAATCTTGATGGATGTCTTAACCAACCGAGCTCACTAAATAGAGCAGCATTTGTCATCAGGAATCGTGCTCCTGCTCCTGCTCCTGCATCTGCATGCATGCACGTAAAAGCACCAAAAGGTCAATGATACGTGCGCCCAACAGAGACAGAGACATGCATCAAAAAACACGAAGGCGAAAGCAGCAAGCAAATATATATTACATGAGGAAAAAAGATGAAAATGAAAGTCCCGTGCATGCAACAAAAGCCAAAAGGGGTCAAAAGGGGGGAGAACTAAAGGGTTTCAATTACCACATTGCACAAACGGCAGACATTATTATTACTATTATGCAACAAAGGCGAACAAAAAAGCACATTCTTTTTCCAAATAAGAAGGCAAAAAGAAGACACAAATGTGAGTAGAGAAAAGCCTTCTTTTTTTTGCTTCCACTAAAAGCTGGGACACGCACTATTAGCCGGCGAGTATCGCGTGCAGCAGTTTCAGACCTTAATTTGCCTTCTAGGGAAATAGCATGGCTTAATTAAGGGGAAAAAGGGTTTTTAGTTTTAATGCCAAAAATTCTTACGAGATTTTTCTCAAGCGGTGAATAGATTGGTGTATGAATTCCATGTGCCCAGCTGAATCCTTCTTCCTTTTCATCCTTTCTTAAGTGCTTAACTGGAAGCTGAAAAAGGACTGTAAAAACACTAGTAATCTGGGGTCGGACGTGCTGATTTCAGGCGAAACAACGACTGTGTCATGTCAGGAGTAGTAATGGCAAATGGGAAGCAGAGATGGAATACCAACATAAGTATCAGGCATTCATTTCTTCCTCGCCATTTCACCAACCTCAAGGGTTCAGTGCTCTCAATCTTTCATAGAGTACCAATTGAACAGGACAAGATGCAGACAAGCCTGCACATGTTGCCACTGCTCCAGTTATTTACTGCAGTCTGCGGCAATAAATCTCTCTACGTCGCAATAAATGACTGTGAGCCATTAGCTGGGACTTCCTCTATTTGAAATGGAAATCGTACTGTATTTCCCAGACAAATTTTTGAGCCATGAAATTCTAGACATGCAGTTTTAAGTTCTATGTGAATTTCACGACTCAGTGGTTTGCTGGCCACGAAAGAGACGAGGGGGTACAAAATTTGTACAGCTGTAATTGGCTACTTTCCGCCAAAAAAAACCTGTAATGGGCTGCTATTTCCATTTGTAAAACTCTGTCCCACAAATATGTTATTAGTTCATTGTCGTCCAGCCCGGTTAGGATACCTGGCTTTCACCCAGGCGACCCGGGTTCAAATCCCGGCAATGGAGCATTTTTGCATTTTTTTTTTCACTTTTACTTTCACGCTCCAGATAATAATTCTTTCTACTCCTACGTAGTTTGATTTTAGCTCACTACACTCAAAACTTTGCCTTTGATTAGCAGCTTTATGGTATTTTCGGCAAGACAGCAACTGCCCTATCATCATTCCTTAACATAGTATATGGTCAGATGTACCCCAAAAAAGATCTAAACTTTTGTCAAACCGATAGTTTAAATTGATTTACCTAAAAGCTGCTTTTATTGTTGACATGTACATAGTAGAATTCTAATACAGCACAAAAGGTTTCGGCTTTTAGCCTCTGCTTGGAGGTGCGTGACCCACCTAAACCAACACGTGAAACAGATACAAAACCCGTAGAAGTTTCAGTTGTACTAAAAGGGCTAAGGAAAACACGCTCCCATGCTATTGGAAGGGTCGTGAACTCGTGATGTTGAATTGTCGAGACTAGCCCGCCTACAATTCTAATACAACCCGCCTAAACTATGTACATGTCGTCATCATCAGCTCATAGTTCTCTCCTTGCTTGAAAAATAATATAAAGGTAGTATTTGGAATGAGTAGTACATCTATATACCCCTATTACTAAAGAGAGGGCTTCTGCCCGTCCCTCACGCTCTTTGCAGAAAACCGCCTCCTATTTTTAAAATCAACCCGCGCATTATTTATTGTTTCCCCTTTGTTACTTTCTTTCTGATAGACTCCGAGACCGCTGATGATCCGGTGATCGACTACACCGTGAAGATCCGCTTTCGATTGCAGAGCAACCATGCAAGCAAAACCCCCTTGTTCATCCAGTTATCGACCATTCTTTCTCTCCCATGCTTGCATTAGATTTTGCTACTGTATTTTATAGCTCTTATTCTGATGCATAGCTTGATTTTGTAACCTGCGGTTGATACTTTACTATTGTCCTACATGCTCAGGCCCTACACCCTTGTCAGTTTTTCCATGCTCTACTACCAGGTGATTCGATCTATGTGATCGATGTGCAGAGACTGAACACACCACTTGTCGTTGATTTGTCACGGCATATGTCCTAGTGTGAGGACTTGTCGTGAGGCCAACACAACTAGGTAGTAGCTTGAGAGGGGTTGATAGGGACGAGAGATGTGTGTAGATCGTTGAAGCGGATTAGCACACCGAGACAAGATTTAGACAGCTTCAGGCCCCGGGAAACATCATCCGGCAATAATCCTACATGTTGTTTGTGGCTAGGTCTTATTCAATATGCTCATGAGGGAGTTCCTGTATAAGTTGGCTCTCCTCTTGTTGTATCTAGCCCTTAAGATTATTTCTCGCTCCCCCTCTTGGGGTGCCCTGCCCCTCCTTATATAAGGTGGAGGGGCGGGTTACATGTGGAATCCCACTAGGATTAGGATTAATCTATCTTCTAATACAAGCCGGATACAAGTCCGGATCTTGATTCCTTATAAGGGAAATATTCCTCATGCCTTTTCTCTTAAGCCGGCCCACCATAACATAAGCCGACCTTCTGGGCCTTGGGCCGAGTCGCCACGACCAGTAAGTTGTCAAACCCCGGGCGGGTCACCCGTGAGTCGCCAAGTTCCGGGCAGGTCATACATCAGGTCGGGTCACACCGCGGGGTATATCCCCGACATTAGCCCCCAGTTTAATTTGGATTTATCCATGTTAAACTGATCCTGCAAAATAAACACCAGAACAAATTTGACAGGTTGTGCTCCGGGTTAAAAGTTTTTCTGAACCAGCACCCGATCATCCTTAAGTCCTTGTCATTTCTTCTTGATACGTGTCCATGATCTTATAGCAAATCACCTTTATCAGATATGTTCACACTTTGCTAATGCAAAAAATCCGGGCACTTCTTCTGAAAAGTCCGGGTCAATAGGTCAGCCTCATATGTAGCCCCCAAGTGTCGGGTTGTCATGCTTGCAGCAACCTGGGACTTGTAATTGCCTTATGCTCATAAAAACTTCAACCAGTGTAACCCCCAAGGGCCGGGTTATTATGCAATAATGAGTAGGGACTTTGTAGATATGATCATGTAGATTTGAGCAGTAATTAATAACACCAAATGATGTAGCTCACGAGTTTCGGGTTACCTTTGACAGGAGCAATTAGTAGCCCCCAAGGGCCGGCACATCACAATGTGACGGGTCGGGTCTTCAATAAGGCAAGTTAAAAATGACCTTGCATTAGCCCCAAGTGTCATGGTGCATGCTTGCAGCGACATGGGACTTCCATATTTGATATAATCATGATTTGAATAATGTAGCCCCCAAGTGCCGGGTCGTGTGCCTGCAGCGACTCGGGACTATTTCTTCCATTGTAGAATAAATCATATCTATTGATAAAGAAATAACAGCCATTGCGCTGAAGCGACTTTCAAAACCTCAATCATAATACTGGTTATTGATAACCATAATAAAAATCCAGCCATGTTGGCTATTCAAGATTTGAATAATATAATCCGGTATGAAAACCTCAATTATTCAATATTATAATGAAAATCCAGCCAAGTTTGGCTATTTAAAGATTTGAATACTTTATATGTTGACAAGTAAATTAGGAGTTTAAATACCCAGCGGCTCTTGGCCGATGGCGACTTAATGTGCATCCATTGTACTCCGGGATGCAACCCGGCGGCTTATAACCTTTGCAAAAAAAATAGGAATTGATAACCCCATCCATGGCGGCTCATAGTCATGTCCAGTTTTTAAAAAGATCACTTTGGCGGCTCATAGCCTCAATAAATTTAATATTGAGCAATATAATCAGGAGTTGGATAACCCGGCAATATCTTCATATGGCCAGATGACGGGTTTAAACGCAATGATTCATATGAGCCATAGCAGTATTCTTACTTATGTGTAAAGCTCTGCATGTCCTACACAAAGTTTAAACAACATATGCCATGACGACTTAACGTCCAAAACCAGGGCGGGTAACAAACCAAACATAAGATAGTCTTATGCAATTATGGGAAAGACTAAAATTAAGGCCATCTAAGCCAAAAATGTACTGGCGACTTAAAGTCAAAAGCCAGGGCGGGTTATGAAACCTCGCATATTCATATAATCAGGAAAACATACCTGAAGGGTTGATTTATACCGCTGGCTTACATCGCCATACCTAGTGAGGGTAACAATCCAATGATTTATAAGGGCATGATTCCAATGGCGCAATCCAAAATATACTGGCGACTTAACATCCAAAGCCAGGGCGGGTTATCAAACCTTGCATATTCATCCAGCCATTTAAAAACATACATAGAAAATTGGCTCAAATTGTCGACTTACATCGCCACATCCAGTGAGGGTGACAACCCAAGTATTCATAAGCGCATAATCCCAATTGCGCAATCCAAAATATACTGGCGACCTAAAGTCCATAGCCAGGGTGGTTTACCAAACCCAAAATATTCATACCATTATTGAAAGACATACATGTAGATTAATACCATGGTAATGCCTTGATAATTCTAATTGGGGGCCAGTATCAACCGGGAGTCATCAAATATAATCATTTTGATTGCTCAAGGCAAAATATCCTGGCGACTTAAAGTCTGCTATCAGGGCGGGTTATCAAACCCAAAGATGCTCAATGATGAGTCATATAATCAAGGCTACATGGCCTGTGAAATTGGTTCATACTTCCGGCTTACCACGCCATATGCAGTAAGGGTAATAGCCCAAAGACTTAGAGCGCAGCGCCCTGTTCAATTCATTCATATTGCCGACTTACAACACCATACACAGCAAGGGTAACATCCCAAAGACTTAGAGTACAGAGCTCCAAGCCTATAATCAAATCATACTGGTGACTTATCATCCAAAGCCAGGCCGGGTTATCAAAACTCCGGATATACTCGAATACGAGTCATGAGGACTAAGGCTACATGGCCTGAATCATTTTAAACCATATGTCAATATGGTACAAGAATATGAACCAAAACAATATTAATAGAAAATAACAAATCAGGAAAAACAAGGCTTTCATAGGCTGCCAAACCTCAATATCAAGTGCTATTCAAGGGCCGCACAGCCACCGAGTTAATCCTTTATTCAAACCTGTAAGCCGGGCCTCACATGACCAATCATCGTTTTAACTTTGACAAGTTCAGGGTCTTTATAAGATTGACTGTCAAGAGTACGGCGAGTCATTCCAAGATTACCTGGCCGGAGTGGCAAGTATACAAAGGCAGGATAACCTAGATTTTTGGTGAATACACCTGGCGTCCAAGCCTATTAACAGGGTAAACAAAGCTCTGTTCATTAACAGGGAGCCCCCAAGTAATATTTCAATCAAGGCATATAAGCCGGATCAGTAGGGTAGTCATAGCTGTGCTCAATGAGCAGGAAGCCCCCAAGTGACCTATCATAATTCATTAAGGCAGGTTACCTATGTTTGAACTGCACATTGTAACAAATTCTCTTTGGTAACCTTTTAACTTGGGCAGAAAATCCTCAAATCGGTTACAACAAGGCGTATCAAAGTGTAGACAGAGCTATGCTTCATGAGCAGGAAGCCCCCATATAATTTGTAACAAAGTGTGCAAGCCGGATCAAGAGGGTAGTCATAGCTATGCTCAATGAGCAGGAAGCCCCCAAGTGACCACTAATATGATAAGCCAATAAGGCAGGATGCCCATGTTTGAACCGCGCATCATGGAAGCAAGCTCTCTTTGGATACCTTTATTTTTTCTTGAGAACTCGAACTTGCGAGAGATGGATTCCTTTTTAACCGGAATCCTTCATTTTAAGCCGGAAATTTTCTGACGGCCTTTAAATTTCATCAATATGGCAGTAGCCTCCGGGACCGGGTTATTGTGACGCCCCCGATTCAACCGTACACTAATCATACACGCAAACATGTATGATCAAGATCAGGGACTCACGGGAAGATATCACAACACAACTCTAAAAATAAAATAAGTCATACAAGCATCATAATACAAGCCAGGGGCCTCGAGGGCTCGAATACAAGTGCTCGATCATAGACGAGTCAACGGAAGCAACAATATCTGAGTACAGACATAAGTTAAACAAGTTGCCATAAGATGGCTAGCACAAACTGGGATACAGATCGAAAGAGGCGCAAGCCTCCTGCCTGGGATCCTCCTAAACTACTCCTGGTCGTTGTCACCGGCCTGCATGTAGTAGTAGGCACCTCCAGTGTAGTAGGAGTCATCGTCGACGGTGGCGTCTGGCTCCTCGGCTCCAGCATCTGGTTGCGACAACCAGGAAGAAAGGAGGGAAAGGGAGGAGCAAAGCGACCGTGAGTACTCATCAAAAGTACTCGCAAGCAAGGATCTACACTACATATGCATGTGTAAAGGGGCAATATCGATGGACTGAACTGCTGAATGACAAAATAAGAGGGGTATGGCTAGTCCTGTCGAAGAATACGCTTCTGGCAGCCTCCATCTTGCAGCATGTAGAAGAGAGTAGATGGTAAGTTCACCAAGTATCATCGTATAGCATAATCCTACCCGGCGATCCTCCCCTCGTCGCCCTGTGTGAGAGCGATACCAGGTTATATCTGTCACTTGGAAGGGTGTGTTTTATTAAGTATCCGGTTCTAGTTGTCATAAGGTCAAGGTACAACTCCGGGTCGTCCTTTTACTGAGGGACACGGCTATTCGAATAGATAAACTTCCCTGCAGGGGTGCTCCACATTACCCAACACGCTCGATCCCTCTGGCCGGACACACTTTCCTGGATCATGCCCGACCTCGGAAGATCAACACGTCGTAGCCCTACCTAGGCACAACAGAGAGGTCAGCACACCGGTCTAAATCCTATGCACGCATGGGTCTGGGCCCATCGCCCATTGCACACCTGCACGTTGCGTACGCGGCCGGTAAGCAGACTGATACGTCCATTTTGCATCATGCTTTTATATCGATATTTATTGCATTATGGGCTGTTAGTCACAATACTTATGCCTATTCTCTCTTATTTTACAAGGTTTACATAAGGAGGGAGAATGCCGGCAGTTGGAATTCTGGGCTGGAAAAGGAGCAAATATTAGAGACCTATTCTGCACAACTCCAAAAGTCATGAAACTCCATGAAAGTTATTTTTGGAATTAATAAAAAATACTGAGCGGAAGAAATACGTCAGGGGGGCCTCCACCTGTCCACGAGGGTGGGGGGCGCGCCCTACCCCCCTGGGCGCGCCCCCTGCCTCATGGGCCCCCTGTTGGCCCTCTGATGGTCATCTTCTGCTATATGAAGTCTTTCGTCTGAAGAAAAATCATAAGCAAGCTTTAGGGACGAGACTCCGCCGCCACGAGGCGGAACCAATCTAGGGCTCCGGCAGAGCTGTTCTGTCGGGGACACTTCCCTCCGAGAGGGGGAAATCATCGCCATCGTCACCAACGCTCCTCTCATCGGGAGAGGGCAATCTCCATCAACATCTTCACCAACACCATCTCCTCTGAAACCCTAGTTCATCTCTTGTATCCAATTCTTGTCTCTAAGTCTGGGATTGGTACCTGTAGGTTGCTAGCAGTGTTGATTACTCCTTGTAGTTGATGCTAGTTGGTTTATTTGGTGGAAGATCATATGTTCAGATCCTTTAGGCATATTAATACCCCTCTGATTATGAACATGAATATGCTTTGTGAGTAGTTACGTTTGTTCCTGGGGACATGGGAGAAGTCTTGCTATTAGTAGTCATGTGAATTTGGTATTCGTTCGATATTTTGATGAGATGTATGTTGTCTCTCCTCTAGTGGTGTTATGAGAACGTCGACTACATAACACTTCACCATTATTTGGTGTAAGTGCATCTAGTGCCCCTTAGTGATTTTGGTGTATTGAAGACTTATAGGTTAAGGATCTAATGTGTTTATGAGTATACACAGGTCTATAAGTCTATGAGGAGTTTAATATTTACAGAGAAAGTCGACCCCTAAAAACGAAGTTTTTCAACTGAAGACTTTGATATTCTGAAGACTTTCTGAAGACTTTGAAAGTGAAGAAATTGGTGTGACCTTGAAGACTTGGTTATCACTCGAGGAACATGAAGCGTGAAGACTTTTATTTTCGTAGTTTCATTTTCTCTTTCTTGAGTCATAGGAAACACCGTACTGTTAAAGGGGGTCGAGGAAATACTCAGGAGAATATTTCCACGTGATGCTCAACTCAAATCCTACACCTACCAATCCCTTCGAGTGAAGCCATTGGAAATCTCATACAGTTCGGTCAATTTCTTCAGTGACAGAGACGCAGTTCTTCTGGTCACTGAGGACTTTTCTCTGACTGAGGAGTTAGGAATTCGCCAGTGCAAATTGCCTACACAGTGAGGAACATGATAGCCCTGAGGAATTTGAACCTCAAATTTCCGACCGTTGCTGTGCTACGCGCCAGCTGTCCCAAAATATCTTATCCATCCAACGGTCATATCATTGAAGGGCATTTATGTCTTATCATGTCGGGCTACTCCCTAGGCTATAAATAGCCGCCCCTACAACCACTAGCTGGTTGGCTGCTCCGCGAGAACTTGACACTTGTCATTTGAGAGCAACCCATCCTCCGAGGACTTTGAGCGAAAATCATCAAGTGAGGAAAATCCAAACCCAAACCCAAACACCTACAAACCCAAAGTGATTGAGCATCACTGAAGAGATTGATCCTGCGTGGATCCGACGCTTGTTACCTTTGAAGACTGTGCTTCTTCCAGACGGTTAGGCGTCAAGGTCTAGAGCATCCAAGAGGAATTGTGGATCGCCGAGTGACCGAGTTTGTGAAGGTTTGGAAGTCACCTGAAGACTTACCACGAGTGATTGGGCGAGGACTGTGTGTCCTTAGCTCAAGGAGAATACGGTGAAGACTGTGTCTCCGGGACTAGGTGTCCTCGAGTTTAAATACTCAGCCACTCTAACCAGACGTACAACTGAGACAACAGTTGGAACTGGTCTACCAAATCATTGTCTTCACCAAGCCAATTGGTTCTATTTCCTCAACACTTTCATTCCCTCATTACTGTGTTGTGTGTTTGTTCATATCTGCGTTTGAAGACTTTGACTGAAGACTTTCTCAATTTCCTCAGTTCAATTTCTTCAGTCTGTTTGTCTTCATCTTGTGCTATCCTGTGTTTATGCTTTCTGTACTCTGTGTTTGTCTTCATTTCATCATGATGACCATGCATGTATTCTGTTATGTTTACTTCTGAGTACTTATTCCACTGCTAGTAGTTCTTCACTAAGGAATTTCCTCACTAGCAAATTCCTCAGCGAAGAATTTCATAAAAATCGCCTATTCACCCCCCCTCTAGTCAATATAACGCACTTTCAATTGGTATCAGAGCAAGGTACTCCCTTGTTCTGTGTGATTTTGGTTTAACCACCTGGAGTTTTAGTTATGTCGACCGCAGATATGAAGAAAGTGACATGCCCCATCTTTCACGGTCACGAGTATCCCAAATGGAAGGCCATGATGAAAAAGCGTCTCATGGCGATGAACAGCGAGCTGTGGACCGTCACTGAGATTGGTCTGACCGATCTGTGCAAGATGGCGGAAGCTGATGACATTCGCAAGTACACCCATCTCAACCTCACAGCAAAGGCCGTCATCTGCTCTAGTCTGTCTCGAAATCAGTTCAGGAACGCCATGCATCTCGATCAGGCGAAGCTTATCTGGGACCGTATCTCTGATGTCTATGAAGGCCATCGAACCTGTCACGATCCTTGGTTTGAGGACTTCAAGAAATCTCTCAAGTCAATGACATTTGAACCAGAATCCTCCTCCTCCTCATCATGTCTCATGGCAGATGGTGAACAGGTAACTAAATGCTATCTGTCTGAATCCAGTGATGATGAATCTGGTGATAAATTTGGACCCAGCTATGTCAAACTTGCCTCACTTGCTGCTAAACAACAAAGAGCTTTGGAAAGGGCTAACAACATGCTTAGTAAGAGCAATGATATGTTGGGTGAAGAAATGGACCAGTCACAAGCTTTGGCTGAAAGTCTTCAGAGACTTCATTCCAAGTATGACTCCCTTCAAGATCAGCATAACTCTCTCTTGTCCGATCTTGAGAAGATAAGAGTGAGTTATGAAGATCTTCAGAAGGAGCGCGATTCATTACTTGCTCAAAAAATCAGCACTGCTCAGGAAGAATTTATTCCTCCATGTTTGAAATGCATTGAACGAGAATCTGCTAATTCTTCACCTGAATGTTCAAATGCTTCTAATGTTACAAATTCTTCACCTGTCTCTGCTATCACTGATTCCTCATCTGAGGACATTGCTAGTATCACTGATGATGCAGGGCTGAAGGAATTGTACATGACAGGCATGTACAAAAGCCTCAAAGGGCATCAGACTCTTTGTGATCTGCTTAAAAAGCAGATCCTCAACAGGAACCCTAGGAAAGAGGGAATTGCCTTTGAGAGGAAACTCAATGCTGATGGTACATATTGGAAGCCTGAGCAGTACCCCAAAACCTCATGGGTTGCTGCTAAGGGACCTCCAGTTGATCCATCTAATTTATCTGGTTATACATGTGAATCTTCTCATTCTTCTGATGAGTCATTTGACTCCAACTATAAACTGTTCAAAAATCAGAATGGTGAAGTATTTGCTAGATATGTTGGCACTAACTGCAAGAATGGTACCCCTATGAAGAAAATCTGGGTTCCCAAAAGGTGCCTTGAAAGTCTTCAGGTGAATGTCCTCATGACACCACCAGTGAAGAATAGGAACCCCAGATCAAATTCTTCATATGGACCAAATTCTTCATATGGATCCAAGTCCTCATACGGACCAAATTCCTCACATGGATCAAAGTCCTCATATGAACATCATCGTGCTAACAACTCTGTTTCGCAGGGAAGAGCCAAGGGCTATGAATATGAGCATTATTCTTCAAATTATTATGTTCATAAGTCCTCGAAGAATTTCTCTGCTTATTCATATGCTTACCCTAACCCCTCTTATGTGAAACATAATGGTTTGGCCGCTATGCCACCATTCTCATATGGAGCTCGCAGAGTGATGAACTCTTTGCCACCCCTTCAGATGTGGGTGGTGAAGAACAAGAACTAATCTATTATGCAGGGTCAGGTCTCCAGACGTACTGTAACGTCTGAAGAATTTGCTGGGGACCTGACAAATTGCCTGAAAGGACGCAGGCTAATCATGATGAAATGAACTTTCATTTCACACGTCCTCCCTCTGCTTTATCTGTCCTACTGCTTGATGAAATTGAGCTGATGAATTGTGATATCATATTCTTCACTGCTGAAGTATATGAGGTTGTAAGTTGCACTAATTCATCTGCAGGATAATCAACCCAAAGCCACTGAGTGGGTACTTGATAGTGGATGTACAAATCACATGACTGGTGACAGGAATCTGTTGATGGATGCTCCCTTATCGTCATCACATCTGAAGCATGTCATCTTCGCGGACAAGAGCAAAAGTCAGGTATTGGGTCTAGGTAAGGTTGCCATCACAAAGGAACGACACATGGACAAAGTCATGCTTGTTGAGTCCTTAGGATACAACCTTATGTATGTCTCAATGCTTTGTGATCTTGATATGGTTGTTGTCTTTGGCAAGTATCGTTGTGTTGTGATTATGGAAGCTGACAAATCCAAAGTCTTCGAAGGCTTTAGGAGAGGAGACTTGTATATTGTTGATTTCTCTGCAGATTCACAACCAGCCGTGTGCCTACTTGCAAAAGCTTCAGAAGGATGGCTATGGCATCGACAACTTGGTCATGCAGGCATGAGGAATTTGCACACACTTGCGAAGAAGAAGCATGTTATTGGCACTGAGAATGTCAAATTCCTCAAGGATCACTTATGCGGTGCCTGTGAAGCTGGAAAGATGACCAAGGCCAAGCATCCAGCAAAGACCATCATGACCACTACTCGACCATTCGAATTGCTTCACATGGATCTCTTCGGTCCTAATCACTATTCCTCTGTTTCAAATTAAGCATCTCAATATGGCTTTGTTATTGTCGATGATTACTCTCGTTACACATGGGTACACCTTGTCTCTTACAAACATGAAGTGCAGGAAGTCTTCAAACGATTTTCCTCGAGGGCTTCAACCAACTTTGGTGTGAAGATCAAGCACATCAAAAGTGGCAATGGCACTGAGTTCAAGAATTCGGGTCTCGATGACTATCTTGATGAACTTGGTATTACTCATGAGTTATCTGCTCCTTACACACCTCAACAGAATGGCGTCGTGGAGCGCAAGAACAGGACTCTTGCTGAGATGGCTCGCACTATGCTCGATGAGTACAAAACCCCTCGTCGCTTCTGGGTTGATGCAATTGATACTGCGTGCCATATCATCAACAGAGTATGTCTTCACAAATTCTTCAAGAAGACTGCCTATGAACTCCTCACTGACAAGAAACCCAATGTGAGTTATTTCAAAGTCTTTGGTGCTAACTGCTGGATTAGAGATCCTCATCGCCACTCTAAATTTGCACCGAAAGCACATGAAGGTTTTATGCTTGGTTACGGAGAGGACTCGCACACCTACAGAGTCTTCAACAATGTTCTTCACAAGATTGTTGAAACTGTAGATGTGCGGTTCGATGAAACTAATGGATCACAAAGAGAGCACCTACCTTCTGTGTTAGATGAACCAGCACCCGAAGATTCTATCAAACACAAGGCTACTGAAGAAGTCATTCCTACTGAAGAATCTGCTGAAGAATTCATTCCAGAATGTGAAGAACGTCGAGATGATGAACCTGAAGAAAATGCTGAGGAAATTGATGTTGAAGAAAATGCTGATCAAATTCCTCAACGACAACCAGCTCATCCTCGCGTTACAAAAGAAGTGCAAGTGGATAAGATCATTGATGACATTAGAGCACCAGTGATGAATTTGCCTATATGATGAGTGAAGAATATCAAATGTCTATGATGGGAGAGTTGAAATTCTTCTTAGGTCTTCAAATTTGTCAACAGCGCAATGGCATATTCATATCTCAGGACAAATACCTCAAGGATGTCCTGAAGAAATTCGGCATGCAAGATTGCAAAGGCATCAAAATTCCTATGCCCACAAATGGTCAACTATGTACTGATGAAAATGGTATTGACTTTGATCATAAGGTATACCGCTCCATGATTGGCTCTTTATTGTACTTATGTGCATCTAGGAGAGATATAATGCTTAGTGTTTGCATGTGTGCCCGATTTCAAGATGCACCGAAGGAATCACACCATAAGGCTGTGAAGCATATTCTTCGATATCTAGCTCACACACCAACACTAGGATTATGGTATCCCAAGGGCTCGGATTTTGATCTCATTGGATATTCTGACTCTGACTATGCTGGTGACCGTGTGGACCGCAAGTCAACATATGGTACTTGTCATTTCCTCGGACGATCCTTGGTCTGTTGGTCCTCGAAGAAACAGAACTGCGTATCACTGTCTACTGCTGAAGCTGAGTACATTGCTGTCGGTTCTTGCTGTGCTCAATTGCTATGGATGAAGCAAACACTCAAGGACTATGGCGTCAACATGAAGAATGTGCCTCTCCTCTGTGACAATGAGAGTGCCATCAAGATTGCTCACAACCCAGTTCAGCACTCGAAGACAAAGCACATTCAGATTCGTCATCATTTTCTTCATGATCATGTGTTGAAGGGCGACATTTCTATTGAGCATGTGAAGACTGAAGAACAGCTAGCCGATATCTTCACTAAGCCCTTGGATGAGAAGAGATTTAGCAAGTTGTGGTGTGAGCTAAATATCTTAGAGTCTTCGAATGTACTTTGAAAAAGGCACTCATCCTAACCCTTATGCAAAATTGATGACTTAGATGTGCAACACATCAAGAAACGTTTTTCTTCAATCAATGAAGAATAACACTCTAAGTGTGAATAAATTAATGAAGAATTTGATTCTCAGAACCCTACGACAATTGTACGCGGTGTCTGAAATCATCATTCTTATACGGTGGGTCACGCCACCACAAAAGTTGAAAATCTTCAATTTGAGTTTTTCCTCAACTTTTGAAATTCCTCAGTTGTTCAAATTCTTCAACTTGCAATCTTCACTTGTGCCGTCGTTTTTATTCATTGGCTATATATATATATATATATATATATATATATATATATATATATATATATATATATATATATATATATATATATATATATATATATATATCCTCTACAGCATTCACTTATAGCTATTTCTTCAAGTTGATTTTTCTACTAAGTGAATGTGATCGGACCCTTCCTCTCTATGCTATACTCAATCCAATCTGTTCACAAATTCTTCATGTGCGTTCTATTTGAAACTCGTTCAAAATCTTCACTGTGTCCTTGTCAGCTAAAGAAATTGCGAATGGGACGTTAAAACTGATCTTATCCAAATTTTCGGTTTTGCCGCTCAAACCGTTCCGCATCCCACGATGCATTATTTTACTCACCCACGATCTTACACAATCTCCAGTACACAGTACGTGGGTGACACATGTCGTGAGAAGGAGAATGGTCAGGGGCACGTTCGTCCTAAATCTTCGGGCGAACAGTTTTTCACTGCCTCTATAAATACCCCTCTCCCCTTCCTCACTTCTTTTACTCCGCTCGATCTCTCTCTCCCGCTCGAGCTTCTCAAACCCTAGCGCCGCCGCGACTCCATCGTCACCGGTGAGGAAGAGCTTCACTGCCTCGACCTCGTCGCCATCGTACTCGCGCCGACCGTGGAAATCTTCACATCCGCCGCCGCCGTAGATGTCTTCCTCCGCTGAGTTAGGGCGTGGAAGATCTACATCGACGAACTCCACTGTTTCACCTCTTTGTTCGTCGTGTTCTTCATTCAGGGTAATTAAAAGTTACTTTTACTGCCCTCCTTGATTCGAAATTTTTCTACAAAATCTTCAAAGGTGTTTTATTCTTCAAATCCTCACACACAAAACACCTCACATGTTATCTGTTCTTGATTCATTTCCCTAAGCATCGTTTTCTTCAAGATTCCTCAATTGTGTGGATCTTCGATCTATACAACTCTGGAACCTAAGATATAGCGCGCTTAGTGAAATTCTTCAAGACGCATCTGGTCAAATTCCTCAAACTTGTTCTTTTTGAAAAACTCTCTGAGAACGCATATGACCTCTCCAAATTCCTCGCAACTATACTCTGTTCACAGGTACACATGTCCGCTGCTGAATCATTAGGTTCTCATCAACTTAACTCGTTTGCAGCGTTCCTCGAAGAAAAACTGCATACCTCTTCAGAGAATTCAATTGTTCAAATTCCTCAACTGAAGGAAATGGATGACGGTAAAAGGCCACAGAAAGGAGGAAAGAAGCCTGAGGTCATGACTGCCTTTGAAATCCCTGAGGATTTATATAAAGATTACTGCACGCCTAATGAAGCCAAGTTTGGCAAAGAAGATAAAAATCAGCGCAAGGTGCGCATTCAGAGGATTGAACAGAGATGGGCACGTGAATGGAGGGAGTACAGATACATCACTCCAAAGTACATGAAGAAATTCGCACTGAATCCTCCATGCCCAAGAGCCCCATTGGCACCTGGCCAAGTGGCTTCCCACTAGCGTCAAACGCGGTGAGGATTTTCCTGAAGAATGGGCCAAGCGCCAAGGCAAATTGGCAAGACAAGCCAGAGAAGCAGTGAGGAAATTCAATGAAGATTCTGCTGCTGCTGCTGCCACTGAGGCCTCTGTCAAGCCGAGGAAATCAATGCTTAAGAAGCCCGCTCGAAAGCCAAGTGCTTCACCAATAATGCCCTCACGACCAAGTTCCTCAGCTGCGCCCTCATGGCTAGAAACTTCAAAATCTTCAAGGCAAATTCCTCAAGCTGCCCCTGCTCCTCCAAAATCCTCAGCACCTCCTCCAAAGTCCTCAGCTGTTCCGCCAAAGTCCTCAGCACCTGCGCATCTTGCCACGTGTCAAAGGACAGTAGGCATCTCTATTGCCTCTGGTGTCTCAGCAAGTTCCTCAGCTGCACCAAGTTCATCAGCTGGACCCTCTCTGCTGAAGAAAAAGGCTACTGCTGGACACGGTACTCGCCCAAGTCCTAAGAAGAAGCAGGTAGTCTTCAATGTACCATCTGACGAAGATGAAGCTGATGAAGAAGAACTTGCAGAAATCATCAGGGACCGACAAGAAAGGGCCGCTAGAGCCAAAGGCACACCTGTGCCACTGCTGTTGGATCCAAGGGTGATCCTCGATTACATTGATCTCTGGCATAAGGATCCCAACACACCTATGCCTGACTTCAAGCTGACACCTGGCCAAAGTCACATGCTGACTCACTTCATCCAAGAGGAGAAGTGGAAATATGATAGGGCCAGAGAGATCAAGAAATCGCAGTACAGAAAAGAGAAACTGCTGAAGAAAAATGTTGTCAAAATGACAACTGAAGAACTTATCAAGATGCAGGCTGAAATCAAAGCCCTCAGCGACAACTTCAACTCATACTATGCTGATTGGCAAGGAGGCAAAGTCAGGTTTGTGAGACTGACTAAAACATGCACCAATGTTGCAGCTCCAACGCAACAAGAAGTTCCTCAAGCTAAAGCTTCTGCTCAGCCAATTGAAGAACATGCCAGCACCGCTGATGATTTTTAGATTGCTGAAGAACATGCTAGTTCCAGGGCTGATGACTCCATTCCAGCCGCTGAAGAAATTGCCGGGGCATCCACTAGTGGTGTGCCTGAAGAAACTGAAGAAGTCAGGGCAACTGCATCAGTTGCGCCTGAGGAAAATCAACCAGATTCCTCAGCTCCACCTGCGCCTACACCAACTCCTATCCTTCCATCTGCATCAGATGTGAAGAAGACCAAGGATGCAGAGCGAGCTGCAGTGAAGAAAAGGAAAGCATCAAGTGCTTTAGAATCTTCAGCTCCAAAGAAGATGAAGCCGATGACCAGCTCGTTTGAGAATCCAATTGATATTGTTCCGATCTCAACCATGCCATCGAAGGACCTTGTTCCTTTTGATGAAGAATATGTGATCCCAAGCGGATCTGATAAAGAAACTCAATCTGCTACTTCTTCAGAGCAGATTGATGAAGAAATTGAAGTGGATGCAATCCCTTCAACCCCAGTGGTCTCATCACCAATGCCTCAGTTTACTGCTGAAGAGGCTGGTGTTGAAGAATTGGAAGATGAAGATGTGGATATTGGAAGCACAACTCCAGTGATGAATGACGACTTTTGGGAAATTCAGCATCCCAATTCTCCACTCTTCACCCCACTGCAGCAAATCCCTCACTCTCCTGCACCAACAGTTCAATTGGGCTCTAAAGAAACTCATCCCACTACATCTGTGCATGAAGAAATTCCAGCCACTAGTGCTGAAGAAACTGCTGCTGCTGCAGAAAATGTGACTGCACCTGATGAAGAACCTGAAATTCCTCAGCCTGAAGAACCTGAGATCGTGATTCCTGAGGTAGTGATGCAACTCAGTAACACTCCTCTGCCCAAGCCAAAGGATCCGTTCTCCAGGAAGCAAAAGTTCAAGGCTGAAGACTTCTTTGGCGAGCACGTGTTCTTCACAGAGTATAATCCATATGACTCTGCTCGCATAAGGAAGAGGTGCTTCTGGACTGCAAGTCAAGCTAACTTCTATTCCTCAGTGCTGTTTAACAAAGACAAAGTCTTCGACCATGCACATATTCCTCACGTGGATATGGAGTCCATGCCGTGCTTCACGCCAGTCCTCAGTGTTCTTTATGATGCTGGACTACTCAATTTCTGCACTGACATTTGTGATTGGAATGAAGAACTCATTCTTCAGTTCTACGCAACACTGCACATCACCGGCAACTCTGAAGATGTGAATTCATGGGTTCTGGACTAGATGACTGAGAACACACATTACAAGGCACCAGCATCTGAATTGCTTCGTGCCCTTCCTCTAAGTCCTCCCCTTGAAGATGCACGTTGTGTTTACAACGAACCCGAGCTTTCAAATCACTATACGCAAGTGCTGATGAAACCTTTGAAGCCAGGGCAGGCCCCTCGAACCAAATTCCTCGTCAAGGAATTGTTGTATGTGCCTCGGACTGTCTATCGCATTCTGACAAAGACAATAAGTCCCATCAAAGGCCACGACTCAACTGATCAAGAAGTCGTTGGCATCATGAAGAATATGCTTTTCAACATCTGTCATGGCATTCCCATCAACTTCCATGATTTCTTCATGAGGACTCTGGCCAACATTGCTATGTCACCATTTGAGCTGAAGCCTTATGCGCCATGGATTATGAGATTCATCAGGACAAGGTCTTCACTCAATTACAAAGCTGAAACTCTGAACCACTGCAGCTACTTGCCCCCTATTGGAGTCCTCAAAAGGACATTTTCCTCAGCTGAAGAAAAGGGCAAGGCCACTGCTGTGATAGATGAAGGCATTCGTCCATTGGATGGTCAATTTCGCAAGGCTGCATCTTATTCCACCAATGATGACTCTGCCACACATGACACTGCCGCCAACAATGCCAAGCCAAATCCTCAAGCCACAGCACCCAGGGTGATGACTGATCGTGAGTTACTCCTCAGTCTTCATCAAAAGGTTGATCGCAATCACAAATGGGTCAAGCGTCAGTTTGGTTCAATTCTTCACAACATGACTGCAACCCATAATGCAGTGAAGAAAAACCACTACTACCTTCATGAAACCCTCAACCGCACCTGGGCTGTTCTGTCTCAAGTTAACAGCGCTGATGATTTGAAGCAAATGGGTCTCAAAGAAGAGTTTGACTGGTCTGCACCTCCTCCAAAGAAATACAAGAAGGTCAAGGTTCCTTCTTTGGTGGCCAGCTCATATTCTTCATCGCGTGAGACTGATGAAAATGAAGACTTGGACGACACTGCGGCAGGCCCTACTTCAACAACCGACCCCAACAACGCTGGCGCTCCTTCATCAACTTGATTATCTTCAAGAGCGTTAGTCCTCAGTTTCTATCCTTTTGGTCATTTGATGACAAAGGGGGAGAAATTTGAGTTAGTCTTCAAGCGGGTCTATTATATCGTTTTTTTGCTAAGTTACAACTCTCGTTCTTCTGAAACTTTATTGGATCAAGTTGTAATCTTAAACCCGATGGTGCTCTGATACTTTTTATTGCACTATGCTCTGATACTTTTGATGCACTATTCGGCATGCTTATTCCTCATTAATATCATTTCACGCATGCTGAATTTCATCAGGCACCATATTTCATCATGCATTTCAAATTCTTCATATTATATATCAAATGCGTGTACGAATTACAAGATATAGGGGGAGATCTCCGTGATTCAACTCTTCAAGTGTGCATTGCTTCAAAAGCAAATTCCTCACTATGCACAACTTCAGGGGGAGTTCTTCTATATCTTGCAATCAAATTCCTCAATATCATCATTTACACTTCATATGTTTATCCCCGTTGAAAACTTAACCTATATTGTCATCAATCACCAAAAAGGGGGAGATTGTAAGTGCATCTAGTGCCCCTTAGTGATTTTGGTGTATTGAAGACTTATAGGTTAAGGATCTAATGTGTTTATGAGTATACACCGGTCTATAAGTCTATGAGGAGTTTAATATTTCCAGAGAAAGTCGACCCCTAAAAACGAAGTTTTTCAACTGAAGACTTTGATATTCTGAAGACTTTCTGAAGACTTTGAAAGTGAAGAAATTGGTGTGACCTTGAAGACTTGGTTATCACTCGAGGAACATGAAGCGTGAAGACTTTTATTTTCATAGTTTCATTTTCTCTTTCTTGAGTCATAGGAAACACCGTACTATTAAAGGGGGTCGAGGAAATACTCAGGAGAATATTTCCACGTGATGCTCAACTCAAATCCTACACCTACCAATCCCTTCGAGTGAAGCCATTGGAAATCTCATACAGTTCGGTCGATTTCTTCAGTGACAGAGACGCAGTTCTTCTGGTCACTGAGGACTTTTCTCTGACTGAGGAGTTAGGAATTCGCCAGTGCAAATTGCCTACACAGTGAGGAACATGATAGCCCTGAGGAATTCGAACCTCAAATTTCCGACCGTTGCTGTGCTACGCGCCAGCTGTCCCAAAATATCTTATCCATCCAACGGTCATATCATTGAAGGGCATTTATGTCTTATCATGTCGGGCTGCTCCCTAGGCTATAAATAGCCGCCCCCTACAACCACTAGCTGGTTGGCTGCTCCGCGAGAACTTGACACTTGTCATTTGAGAGCAACCCATCCTCCGAGGACTTTGAGCGAAAATCATCAAGTGAGGAAAATCCAAACCCAAACCCAAACACCTACAAACCCAAAGCGATTGAGCATCACTGAAGAGATTGATCCTGCGTGGATCAGACGCTTGTTACCTTTGAAGACTGTGCTTCTTCCAGACGGTTAGGCGTCAAGGTCTAGAGCATCCAAGAGGAATTGTGGATCGCCGAGTGAACGAGTTTGTGAAGGTTTGGAAGTCACCTGAAGACTTACCACGAGTGATTGGGCGAGGACTGTGTGTCCTTAGCTCAAGGAGAATACGGTGAGGACTGTGTGTCCGGGACTGGGTGTCCTCGAGTTTAAATACTCAGCCGCTCCAACCAGACGTACAACTGAGACAGCAGTTGGAACTGGTCTACCAAATCATTATCTTCACCAAGCCAACTGGTTCTATTTCCTCAACACTTTCATTCCCTCATTACTGTGTTGTGTGTTTTTTCATATCTATGTTTGAAGACTTTGACTGAAGACTTTCTCAATTTCCTCAGTTCAATTTCTTTAGTCTGTTTGTCTTCATCTTGTGCTATCCTGTGTTTACGCTTTCTGTACTCTGTGTTTGTCTTCATTTCATCATGATGACCATGCATGTATTCTGTTATGTTTACTTCTGAGTACTTATTCCGCTGCTAGTAGTTCTTCGCTAAGGAATTTCCTCACTAGCAAATTCCAGAGCGAAGAATTTCATAAAAATCGCCTATTCACCCTCCCTCTAGTCGATATAACGCACTTTCATTTGGGCCTAGAGGAAGGTATTGGGAAGTAATAAGTAGATGATGGGTTGCTAGAGTGACAGAAGCTTAAACCCTAGTGTATGCGTTGCTTCGTAAGGGGCTGATTTGGATCCATATGTTTCATGCTATGGTTTGGTTTACCTTAATACTTTTGTTGTAGTTGCGGATGCTTGCAATAGAGTTTAATCATAAGTAGGATGCTTGTTCAAGTAAGAACAGCACCCAAGCATCGGTCCATCCACATATCAAACTATCAAAGTACCGAACGCGAATCATATGAACATGATGAAAACAAGCTTGGCGATAATTCCCATGTGTCCTCGGGAGCGCTTTTCTCTATATAAGAGTTTGTCCAGGCTTGTCCTTTGCTACAAAAAGGATTGGGCCACCTTGCTGCACTTTATTTACTTTTGTTACTTGTTGCTCGTTACCAATTATCCTATCACAAAACTATCTGTTACCTATAATTTCAGTGCTTGCAGAGAATACCTTGCTGAAAGCCGCTTATCATTTCCTTCTGCTCCTCATTGGGTTCGACACTCTTACTTATCGAAAGGACTACGATAGATCCCCTATACTTGTGGGTCATCAAGACTCTTTTCTGGCGCCGTTGCTGGGGAGTGAAGCGCCTTTGGTAGGTGGAGCACCTTGTCTATCCCACCATGGCCATCGCCCACGAAGGACTTGCCTCACTAGCGGTAGATCTTCACGAAGTAGGCGATCTCCTTGCCCTTACAAACTCCTTGGTTCAACTCCACAATCTTGTCAGAGGCTCCCAAGTAACACCTAGCCAATCTAGGAGACACCACTCTCCAAGAAGTAACAAATGGTGTGTTGATGATGAACTCCTTGCTCTTGTGCTTCAAATGATAGTCTCCCCAACACTCAACTCTCTCTCACAGGATTTGGATTTGGTAGAAAGAAGATTTGAGTGGAAAGCAACTTGGGGAAGGCTAGAGATCAAGATTCATATGGTAGGAATGGAATATCTTGGTCTCAACACAAGGGTAGGTGGTTCTCTCTCAGAACATATGAGTTGGAAGTGTAGATGTGTTCTGATGGCTCTCTCCACGAATGAAGAGGAGGTGGAGGGGTATATATAGCCTCCACTTAAAATCCAACCATTACACAAAATTTACCAATCTCGGTGGGACCGAATCAACAAACTCGGTCGGACTGAAAAGGTAAACCTAGTGACCGTTAGAGATTTTCGGTGGGACTGACATGCATCTCGGTAGGACCGATATGGTTAGGGTTTGGACATAACGTAATCTCGGTCAGACCGATTACACAAACTCGGTGAGACCGATTTAGTAATTAGCTAACCAGAGAGTTGGTCAGGCAAACTCGGTGGGACCGATTTGTTCTTTCGGTGAGACCGAAAAGTTACAAAAGGGAAACAGAGAGTTTGCATTACAATCTCGGTGGGACCGATCCGCTCTTTCGGTGAGACCGAGAAGTTACGAAAAGGAAACAGAGAGATTGCAATCCCATCTCGATGAGACCGAGATCCCTATCGGTGAAACCTATTTGCTAGGGTTTTGGCAGTGGCTTATGACATATGAAGACTCGGTGGTGCCGGATAGAAAGAATCGGTATGACCGAGTTTGGTTTAAGGTTTAGGTCATATGTGGATATGGGAAAGTAGTTGAGGATTTTGGAGCATATCATTAAGCACGTAAGGCAAAGAGCTCATTAAGCAACACCTCATCCCTCCTTGATAGTATTGGCTTTTCCTATGGACGCAATGTGATCTTTGTCGGGGGGAATCGGCTTCCTCGAACACCTATGGGGACCGAGCCCCTTACTGGTTCGGCGGGGGGCGGAGGTTGCACAAAGAGCAGATCGAGGCGGTGCACACGAGGGATTTTACCCAGCTTCGGGCCGCAAGGATGCGTAAAACCCTACTGCTGCTTGGTGGATTGTATTGTGTTCTTGCTCGGGAGCGCGCGGTGCTACAGTACACGCGGGCCGCTGGCGAGGTCGGGCGTGGCGACGATGGGTCTCTCCTCCCTACGTGCGCATGGGGCCTCCTTTTGTATGCTCAAGGGGTTACCCACAGGTGGCAGCGTAGGTGGGGGTAAAACTGGTAGAATGCTGTAATGGGTACAGCTGCCTGCACAGTGGCTATACAGTGCTATCATACCTAACTCTGCCGGCGGGGGACAAGGGCATTAAATGCCCGTCTGCGTCGCCCAGACGGAGCAGGGAAGTGGACCGTCAGGAGCGCCACCGTTCGCCACGATGGCTACTCCGTCAGCTTCGCTTCGCCACCGCATGCCTCTGGCTGCACAGCCTCCCACCACGTGCGCCTGAGGCGCCGCCCAGAGCGACACGTTGGTGGGTGAGCTGGAGCGCAGGCATGAGGTGGTAACTTGCCGCGGCAAGCGCCTTGCCGCGGTGGATGTCTTGTCGCGCCCGGGAGCTTGTTGCTCACCGGGCCTTGCCGGGGCGCGGGGCGCGCTGTGGCGGGGTCCTTGTCGTGCCGCGGATGGCCTTCCCGGTAAGCTCCTCTTGCCGGGGTCTTGTGCTTCGAGCGGTAGTCCTGGCAAGCTCCTCTTGCCAGGGCCTCGCCCTCTTCGGGTGACCTTCCCGGCAAGCTCCTCTTGTCGGGGCCTTGGCTCAAATGCTTTGTTCTTGAATGGCCCAAGAGGGGACCATTGAGGGTTTTGGCGATCGCCTGGCAGGCCTTGCCGCGGGGTGCTACGACTGCCCGTGCACAAGTTCGGGGTACTAAGGTACCCCTATTTTAGTACACCGACAGGAGCCCCCGGGCCTGGGCCACACACGGTGCCGAGTGCTGTTGGGCGAGGCCCAAAACAGTGCACAGGCACGCGCGGCCTGGGTCACGCTGTATCTTTTTCTGTGCCCACCACGTCCTCCCCGAACGGCACGCGTCGAATGCGGCATCGTGGGGAGAGGCGTGCGTGACGTGGGCGGCGTGCGCGGGGCCAAGCCCTGCAGGCGCGCATCATGTCGCGGGCGATTTATTTCTTCAGAGCAGCCCCCAGCGTAAGCATATGGGTTGCTTCCCGCCGTTGGACGCGCCCGGGTACCCTTCGCTTCTTCTGACATATGGCTGATGATTCGTGTAGGAGCAGAGCAACCCCACCAGGAGCGTCCGGAGACCGCCCCCGATGAGCCACCCGCTACAACTGCACTGCCAAGGGGGAGTTCTCCGGCGAGGGAGCCGTCCCCGGCGCGGGAGCGGTCTCCGGCGAGGGAGCGGCCCCCGACAAGGGAGCCGTCCCTGGCGAGGGAGCAGCCCCCGGCAAGGGAGCCGTCTCCGGCGAGGGACGATGCCGACGCCTCCTCGGCGACGGAGACCGCGACGGCAGACCCTGGCCCAGGTAGCCTTCTTGCCATGAAACTCCCCTGGGGTTCTTCTTCTTTGGATGATTGCTTGACTTCTCCCCCTCCTACGGCCTTCAGACCCGCCCGCCACGGACCCGATGGAGACCGAGGTCGTCGTCGAGGAGGACGCGTGCGGCCATTCCGATGACGTGGCCGCCACTGGGGAGGCGGAGGGTGCTGAAGATCCGGTCAGCGAAGAGGCCGCCGAGGCTGCCGCGGGTGAGGGGGCCGGCGATCGTACTGACGGCCCTGAGGCCGCAGGAGCACCAGGCGCTGCGCCGACCGCCGATCCTGCCTCCGCAGCGGCGTCGGGCCCCGAGGAGCCCCAGCCAGGCGCCTACCTGAGGGCGGCGACGATATCTTCATCAAGCTCCCCCGGGAGTCGACTTCCAGGGCGCCGGTCGAGGGGGAGGCCTTGGACGGAGAGGTGCTCGCCTCCGCCGGGATGACGCTGGTTGACACGCCAAGCAGCAGCGGCGGTGAGCCTGAAGAGGAGCGGCTGCTCCGGAAGCCGGTGTCGCTCGACTGCGCCCGACAAGCCCAGGTAGAACGCCGGGAAGCGCTTGTCGCGAAGGCGGGGGCTGACATGGAGAAGCGCGCCGGGGAGCTCCGGGAGCTCAACCAGGAGGCCCTCCGTTCCTTGGCGGAGGAGCGAAGGCAGCTCGACGAGGCGCGGACGGCCTTCATCCTCGAGAAGGCGGAAGCCGAGGAGTAGCAAAGGCTTGCCGCCGCGGGGCTAGCCGCGCGGGAGGGCGAGCTGGCCCAGCGGAAAGCCAGCCTCGCCAGCCACGAGGAGGAGGTCGCCGCACGCGAGCAAGCACTCGGCGGAGCCCTCAAGGAGGCGCGAGATGCTGCCGCGGCCGCCGAGACCGCCAAGGAGGCACTGGAGGCGAAGGTGGCGCAGCTCGACACCGACCTCAAGGCGAGCAGCGAGGAGCTCGCCGTGCTCAAGCAGGAGCGCGAGAAGGGTGCCCACACCCTTGGTGAGCTTCAGGGCCGCTTCGCCGAGAAGATCAAGGAGCTCGACGCCGCCAAGGACTCCAACGCCGACCTCGAGCTAAAGCTGGACACCTTGTCCAAGGCGCTGGACAGCGCCAAGGAGCAAGAGGTGGCCTTGCGGAAGGAGGTCGCGGACAACGAGGCGTTGTTGGAGAGCGCCGCGGTCACCCAGAACGAATTCAGGGCGACGGTGGAGCAGTGGACCGAGGGCCTCGTGGACATCGCCGCCTCCATCGACAAGGAGTTGACACTGCTGGGGATGGAGGGCCACGAGTATCCCACTGGTGAGAACGTCCCACCCAGCGCCAAGCTCACTTCGTTCTTCAGGGGCGTGGTGGCGGCCCTCAAGCATCTCCGGAATGCGGTTCCAGAGCAGCTGGCCAGCGAGACGCGCGAAGCCGTCGCCGGAGCCCTCGAGAAGGTGTTGGTGAAGGTCGCCTTCCACAACCCCGACATCAGGCTCTCCAACGTCCTCAAATCCCTGCCAGCAGAGGCCGACCTTGAGGAGATCAGGGCCCTCGTTGCGCCCATAGTGGAGAAGGTGGCCGGGATCAAGAGGATCGAGGGCGACCGTGTGGACTAGGCTGCCTCCCCTTTCCTTTTCTTGTCGCTGCTGGCCAAGTCATGAAGGCGATTCATTAGGGCTGCGACAAGCTTGCCTTTGTAATATAACTCTATCTTAGGTAGTAACTGCACTGTTATTTCCTCTACTTGACTCCGTGCTTTGTATGTTTTTGCCCTACGCTTCTGGGGACTTGTCGGCGTAGGCCTTCGCCTTACCGCGGGCTCTGAGCGCGGGACATCAGCAGCCCGCCAGCGGCGCCTCTACCGGCAAGAAACCTTGTCGCGGCTAGTTGCAGCTCACTTAAATTGTTGAGCAGGCTCGAAGCAAAGTAAGTGTTGCGACTGCAGTCGCAGCACACCTAAGTTGCCAAGCGAGCTCGAAACAAAGTAAGGACGCCACTCTGGTTGTAGCACACTTAAGTCATTGAGCGGACTCGAAACGAAGTAAGGGCGCAACTAGTCACGAGCCGGTCCCTCCGCGCACAGGCTTTCCATACAGAGTACGGTCGTTCGAGGAAGATAACCTCAAAAATTTAAAAACTCGATTGCTCAAGCTTTAGCAACTTAGCTTTTCTGTGGCTCGCTGCCCGGCAAGGTCGCTTTCCGGCAGGGCGAGGCATGGGGCTCGCCGTCGTTTACCGGGGGTCAGTGCTGCGCAGAGTGTCAGATAATGCATGCAAAGAATGAAGAGCACGAGATCGACAAAGTGCGCGGAGCACATGAACCCAAGCTACGCACAGGGTCTGCACCTGGCTCTGTACAAAGGATCACATGCAACAGCGGCAAGACTTTGTACAGAAGGGTGGTTGCCGGACGGGGTCCGACAACCGCGCCTTATGATCGAAAGTAACGAAGATGCCCAACGTTCCAGGAGTTGCTCACCGGAGTGGTATCTTCGGTCTCAAGGCGGACAGCGCCAGGCCTATCGACTCGTTTCACCCGATAAGGGCCTTCCCACATTCCCGGGACTTCTGGCACTAACCTTGCGGCTATAAAAGCGGCGCAAAGCTTGCTGGTAGCGAGCAGCTCGCACAGCGGCCTGAAGACGGTCCTCCTCGAGGAGCAGCGCGTCATCTCGACGCAGCTGCTCTCACTCGAGCTCAGCGCGAGCGAGCACTCGAGGTGGGCCGTACGCGAGATCCGTGGGGCTAAACGCCTCCGCTCCATGGAATAGAGCGAAAGGTTGCCTGGTATGACCAGGGCATGCCTGCGCCGAGGGGCATCGGCGCGGGTGTGGACGTCGTAGCGTTATGGGCTCGGTGCATGTTCGGACGTCGTGGCGCCATGAGCTGGCTCGACGACGCCCGTTCCGTCGCCGGCGCCATCCCCATCGCCCAATCGCTCCAAGGGCGGCGGATTCGATGCGGACGGACCAGTCACCTCTGGAGCCTTCTTCTTCGGCGGCATGTCGACGAGGATGGCGGAGATCCAGTTGGTGTAGGCGCCGGATCAGGTTCGCACAACTTCGACGCCCCCTACCTGGCGCGCCAAAGATGTCGGGGGGAATCAGCTTCCTCGAACACCTATGGGGACCGAGCCCCTTACTGGTTCGGCGGGGGGCGGAGGTTGCACAAAGAGCAGATCGAGGCGGTGCACACGAGGGATTTTACCCAGCTTCGGGCCGCAAGGATGCGTAAAACCCTACTGCTGCTTGGTGGATTGTATTGTGTTCTTGCTCGGGAGCGCGCGGTGCTACAGTACACGCGGACCGCTGGCGAGGTCGAGCGTGGCGACGATGGGTCTCTCCTCCCTACGTGCGCATGGGGCCTCCTTTTATATGCTCAAGGGGTTACCCACAGGTGGCAGCGTAGGTGGGGGTAAAAATGGTAGAATGTTGTAATGGGTACAGCTGCCTGCACAGTCGCTGTACAGTGCTATCATACCTAACTCTGACGGCGGGGGACAAGGGCATTAAATGCCCGTCTGCGTCGCCCAGACGGAGCAGGGAAGTGGACCGTCAGGAGCGCCACCGTTCGCCATGATGGCTACTCCGTCAGCTTCGCTTCGCCACCGCATGCCTCTGGCTGCACAGCCTCCCGCCATGTGTGCCTGAGGCGCCCCCCAGAGCGACACGTTGGTGGGTGAGCTGGAGCGCAGGCACGAGGTGGTAACTTGCCGCGGCAAGCGCCTTGCCGCAGTGGATGTCTGGTCGCGCCCGGGAGCTTGTTGCTCACCGGGCCTTGCCGGGGCGCGGGGCGCGCCGTGGCGGGGTCCTTGTCGTGCCGCGGATGGCCTTCCTGGTAAGCTCCTCTTGCCGGGGTCTTGTGCTTCGAGCGGTAGTCCTGGCAAGCTCCTCTTGCCAGGGCCTCGCCCTCTTCGGGTGACCTTCCTAGCAAGCTCCTCTTGTCGGGGCCTTGGCTCAAATGCTTTGTTCTTGAATGGCCCAAGAGGGGACCATTGAGGGTTTTGGCGATCGCCTGGCAGGCCTTGCCGCGGGGTGCTACGACTGCCTGTGCACAAGTTCGGGGTACTAAGGTACCCCTATTTTAGTACACTGACAATCTTGGATCACTAAAATGTAAAATGAAGAGTCTTGAGCTTTTGAGCTTGAGCCAATCCTTTGTCCTTAGTATTTTGAGGGTTCCACTTTCACCATTCATGCCATGCCAATCATTGAGCTTTCCTGAAATAGTTATCTTGGAATATCATTAGCTCAATGAGCTATATGTTGTTATGAATTACCAAAACCACCTAGGGATAGTTGCACTTTCAATCTCCCCCTTTTTGGTAATTGATGACAACATATAGATCAAAGCTTCAACAAATGATAATAAGAATGAATTACATCGTCGCTTTGAGAAGTATGTGATAAGTAAGAGCTCCCCCTAAATTTGTGCATATTTAAGATTTGCTTTGGACTGCAAATGCACAAGAAGTTAGAATTATGGGTTACTCTTCCATGTCACATACATCTTGGTGGAGCGCTCAAAATGATTAATAGTGAAATACATGCACTCATCACCAAGGCAAAGTGAATGATCACATAAGATAGATAAGATATATCAAGCATGCATAAGTGTAGCTTATGATCAAACACATGATCATCAATGTCTCACAAGCATATCAAAGTATCTCGACCAAAAGCAAACAATGTTTGAAAAACCACCAAATAAAGGCAAGAGAGAATAAAAGCAACTCTCTCTCTCTCTCTCTCTCAAAGCCTATGATCTATACATTTTTGTCCCCCTTTGGCAACAAGTTACCAAAAAGTTTCTGGAAAATGCATAGTGTTAGATCGACACTCAGGCTTGATCTTCAGGTGGTGGTGGAGTCTGGATCACTCCAAGGACGAAGGCTTCCGTAGATGCTGTTGGAGTTGGAGCTGAAGTGGATGCTGGAGCAGGTTGGGTTGGTGCCGCGGCTGGTGCTGAGGCGGTTGCTCTTGTGTCAGGAACTGGCAGTGTAGACGACCTTGGACCTCGTGGCACTCTGGCAAATGCATCTGTGGTTGTCTTCCCTCTCCTCTCTTGCATGTCATCTTGGAGGTGCTCCACTGCAGTCTGAATCTCTGTCACCTTGATATCCAAGTCATAGAACTTATGTTCTACGATTCTCTCTAAGCTTGCCTGGTTCTGAGTTAGGTTGGCCAATCCCTTCACAATCCGCAGGGTGGATGCAATTAGGTAACTAAGCTGCTCTTGCTTGGTTTTCAAGAAGTATTCAGATGCCTCCTCTTGAGTTGGCATCCTTGCAGCTTTCTCCTTCCTTGCCTTCTCCTTCTGTGCTTGTGCATGGGCTGAAGATGGTTCATCTTTGTTCATCACAACCTGGTTGTCCTCGAAATCTGGATGGATGGGCTGATGTTCCTTATCCAAAAGATATATGCCAGTGCCCATCTTGGAGTTGATCAGTTTCTGGATCTGAGGGGCATATCCACAGCTCCTCTTCTGGTCTGCTGCAGTCCTCTTGATTGTTTCTATCATAAGGCTCATGACTTTGAACTTCTGAGGCACATCAAAGATATGAAGCAAATTTGCATGGCCTCTGATCATCTTGTGATCTCCAGACTTGGGCAACAGAGTGTGCCTTAAGATCCAATTGATGGTTGGCAATCCTGACAGAAGATAGTGTACAAATCCATACTTGAAAGTTTCAAGTGCCTTGTCAGGGATCTCTTTGTACATGTTGATCATGGAGTTGTGGTCCATCTTCTTCTTGGAATAGACATCCAAGTCATCTTCATTTTCCTCTGGGGCATTGATAAGCTGTGCCCACTCAGCAACTGTTGATTGGTACCTCGTACCTTCAGACATCCAAACAATCCTCCCATCTGGATAAAAATGTGTTGTGGAGTAGAACTGCATGATAAGCTCCTCATTCCACTTTGTGAGCTTCTGCCCAACAAAGTCTGCTACTCCACAAGCTCTGAAGCTATCTTGCACTCCAGGGTAGTGCTCTTTGTTGTCCTTGATATACTCCCAGTCGACCCATCTCATATCACATACTATTGGCTTCTTGTCCAATAAGACTGTCTCATAGAAGTCCTGTTGTTCCTTAGTGTGGAACCTGTAGTCAACAGTAGTTCTTCTCCTGGTAGCATAGGGATCCTCATCTCTCCATTTTCTCAATCCAGAGTCTCTCCTGATTTTCATATCCTCAGCCACAGGATGAGCATCATTGTGGTCTGGGATCTTGGGCTTCAACTTTCTCAGCACTTGGCCTTCCTCTTCTTCAACAACAGCTTCAGGCACTGGGGCCTTGTTCTTCTCAACAGCTGGGATGCTCCTAGTATTCCTCTTTGGTTTTGGCTTTGGAGATGGCTTGGCCTTGGAAGCAGACTTGGGGGCTTCCTTTGGCTTAGATGCAGCTGCTCCTGATCTAATGGCATCACCCATCAGCTTGGGTGCCTTAGGTGCTGGTGCATCACCTTCCTCTTCTTCTTCTTCTTCATCAGAAGAATGCTGTTCAAATTCAGCCATGGGATCAACTTTCTTGCACCATCTGCCTATTTTCCTTTCTTTCTTTGTTTCAGCTGCAACTGGCTCTTTGGTTGCAGGCTTCTCAGGAATCTTTGTTGAGGATCTAGCCTTTGGAATGGGTTGCCTGCCTGCTGGCCTTTTGACCTTTAAGCCTGGCTTGTTGGCTGCAGCTAAGCCATATTCTTTCTTCAGCACAACTCTCTTGGAAGTTGCCTCTTCCTCTGCCACATAACCTTCATCCTCTGAGTCTGAAGTTCTCTTCTTTCTCTGTCTTGTGGCAGCTTTTGGCAGATTGCTAGGGGTGCTCCTGCTGCCATCATCTGAGGAACTGGAGGGACTAGTGCCCTCAGTCATGTGCACAAGCTGCTCTGACTGATTCTGACTATCACTTTGATCTGACATGATGAACAAGCTGACTGCTGACTGCTGAACCCTGTGAATAGTTTATAGATGAGGTAGAGTGGATGAGCATCACAAAATGCAGAGATTTTTGCAAAAATAATTATTCAAAAACTTAGTTTTAGTTTCCCACAGAAAGCATCTCGGATCTACCGATGTTTAAACTCGGTGATACCGAAGCAGTTTTTGGAACCGAAACTAGTGAACTCGGTCAGACCGAGTCACAGTTCGGTGGCACCAAGACTGCTAGGGTTTCACAAAGTTCAAAAATTGGTCACACCGATTAGTTACACTCGGTCAGACCGAGTTTCACTTGTGCAATGGCATAGGCCAAATCGGTGGGACCGAGTTTTTCAACTCGGTGGGTCCGAGATGGTTTCGGCAGAAACCTAACCCTAAAATTTTCGAATCAAAACTAATCTACGAGTTCTTTGACTGGATAGAAGTTTATCAATCGTGGCAAGAATCATTATGATCACAATGTGCTAGGAATCGGATTGGGGAATAGCACAAAGATCGAGTCCGTACCCTAGTTCGGCTGAGACTCGCTACGGCGGCAACGGCGGGGTTGATTCCCGTTGACGGCGACGGAGACCAGCGACTGGAGGCTGCTGGCGGCGAGGAGACAATCCGGAGACCACGTCGGCAGAGCAAGCTATGGCGCGGGCGAAGAGGTTCGGAGAAATTTCCAAAATTTTGCCCGTGTCCATATATAGCCCGACCCTGTCGGTGTAACCGAGTGGAACAACTCGGTGGCACCGAGATGCAAAACTGTGTACAGTTATTGCAACTCGGTGTGACCGAATAGTTCAAATCGGTTGCACCGAGATCGAAAACATAGATCAACTTAATGATCTCGGTAAGACCGAAAGTGGGGTATCGGTCAGACCGAAAATCACAAAGAGGTTTTGGAAGTTTAAGTCTATGACGAATCGGGGACTCCGAGTGCTCCTCACACAGAGTGGTTCGAATCTGACTTGATCAATTTTGTGATGTAGCATGAATAGAGTTTGAGACGAGAAAAGCATAGATAGCTAGAGGGGGTACTTTGGCATTCTTGTCCATCCACTTGGCAAAAGAACAATAAAACCAAACAATCAAAACAACAAGTGGATGTCCTCGAATGAGTAAAATATGCAACCAACATGCTCACACAATAAAATGGCAATTGAAATATGTGACAAAGCATGCACACCCAATTCTAGCATCTATCAAGCAATTTGCGATGACTAGGTCATCTATATATGAGTATATTGACTTAGGAGTCAAATGAGAACATTTGATCATAGGTCATACTCATCGTTTAAGCTCAAGTTGGGTTACCACTTTTACATAAAGCATTGTTGTGTTCACATCATTAGAGTTGCTTTAGATCAAGTCATAGAGTAAAGCTCCCCCTAGATGTGATATCCCCCCGAAGAGGGATGAACTAACCTTGGGTTTTGTCGATGATGACTTCATGTAGATGTTGAAGATGTGGATGCTCAATGTTGATGTAGATCACTTGGAGCTATCCTTTTGAGTGAATTGCACTTTCAATACCTACATGGGTTAGTCCCACAAGGAACAAGCAAGTATATCCATAGACATAGAGTGATGCACATACAAGATGATGTCTATGAAAGCTTTTAGGTTACCTTGTCCCTTGACTTACCAACGAGAGGGTTTGTGACTCCTTGAACTAGTGCAAGATGTGGAAGTTGATTGCACTTGTTCTTGCCAAAATGATAAGAGTGAAGTTTGTTGGTGGAGTCACCCTCAAGAACTCTCTAGCTCTTCTTCTTTTGGATCCACACAATCTTGATGGGAATCCTTGGAGTTGTAGTCGTACTTGATGAAGTGGAACTTGAAGTAGTCTTGGGAATCCACTTGACTAAGGTCTTGGGAGCTTCTTCAAATGCATCTATTTCCTCTTGAAGCTTGTCCTTGCCTTTTTGCTTGTAGTCTTGTGGTGGAAGATCATCTTGAGTTTGTGTCCCCTTAAAAGAAGTTGGGTCATACTTCTCTTGTTGAGGAACAAACTTTGTCTTGGGGTATTGATCTTCTTCCCACTCAACTCCATTGGCATTGAACTTTCGTTCAAATCCAACACCTTGATTCTTCCGGTGCCTTCCTTGCTTGTGTACAATCTCCTCGAATTGCTTACTTCCGGCAAGGCTTTTGTACACTCCTTTCTCTATGATTTCCTTCAATATGCTATTTTCTTGCTCAAGTGTAACTTGGCTAAGAGAATCATTAGTGGAATCAAGAGAACTACTAGAAGCAACAATATTGGATTTAACATGATCATTGTTACTACTAGAAGAAGAATCTTTCTTGTTCTTGTTACTAGACTTGACTTGATGCATGTAAGTGGATAAGAGTAAACGTTTGGCAATGTAAGAAGAACTTTTCTTGCGGAGATCATCATTGATTGCCTTTAAAAGCTCATGCTCTTGCTCAAGATTGAGCTTTTCAAAGCGTAACTTCTCATGAGCCCTTAAAAGTTCTCGATGATCTTCGAAGATAGTTTCATGAGCTAACTTAAGAGTGTTTAGTTCTTTAGTTAGAGCCTCAATTTTCTCCTTATCATTGTCATTCGTTTTAGCATGATTAATTGACGTTTCATCATAGGATTCATCACTAGAGTTGTCAACAAGTAAATCATCTTCGCCTAAGAAGTCATCTTCATCACTATTAAAATCTACATACTCAGGATGAGTTACCTTAGGACCTTTGGCCATGAAACATCTTCCAATTCCTTCATTTGGTGAATCAAATATGTCGTAGGAGTTGGTTGACACAAGTGCTACACCGGCAACACCTTCATCTTGAGTATATTCGGAGTCGGAGTGATAACTTCTCTCGGAGTGGTTGTCGGAGTCGGAGCCGGATACCCATTCACCAACATGAGCTTGATGTCTTTGTTTTGTGTAGCTCCTTGATGATTTTTCCTTCCTTTCCGAATCCTTGCTTCTCCATGAGTATCTTCGTTCATAACGATCATCTCTACTCCTTCTCTCTCATGATGGTGATTCCTCTCTTTTACTTCTTCTTTTTGGAGAATCTTCTCTTCTTTTGTAGGGAGCCGTACACTCATTGGAATAGTGTCCGGGTCTTCCACAATTGTAGCGGTTTCGCTCTCGACTAGAAGATCTTTTGTCATTGTAGGACCTTGACTTGGAGCTTCTATCTTTGCTTCTAGTCTTGTAGAACTTGTTGAAGTTCTTCACCATTAAGCTCAGTTCTTCATTGAAGTTTTGTTTCTCACTTGATGATGTGGGGGCTTCACATGAGGCTTTGTAAGCACCACTTGATTTGTTGTGAAGTTCCTATTTATCCTTGAGTGACATCTCATGAGCAACAATTCTTCCAATGACTTCCGTTGGCTTGAGATCTTTGTAATTGGGCATCATTTGGATCAATGTGCACACGGTATCATATTTTCCATCCAAGGCTCTTAGGATCTTCTTGATGATGAATCTGTCGGTCATCTCTTCACTCCCTAAGCTGTCAATCTCATTTGTGATGAGAGCAAGCCTAGAGTACATTTTAGCGACACCTTCACCATCCTTCATTTTGAACTTGTCAAGTTGACTTTGAAGCACATCCAACTTGGATTCCTTGACGGAGTCGGTACCCTCGTGCATATCAATCAAAGTATCCCAAATTTCCTTTGCATTCTCAAGACGGCTGATTTTGTTGAATTCTTTGGGGCACAATCCGTTGAAGAGAATATCACAAGCTTGAGCGTTGTATTGTAGCATCTTCAACTCATCCGCGGTAGCTTCACGGTTTGGTTCTTTCCCGTCAAAGAAGTCACCTTGCAAGCCAACACACACAATAGCCCAAACGGCTGGGTTATGTCCAAGAATATGCATTTTCATTTTATGCTTCCAACTAGCAAAGTTAGTACCATCAAAGTAAGGACCTCTACGGTGATAATTTCCCTCGCTAGACGCCATACTCTCCTAGGTTGTGAAACCAAGTCTATGACCACCAAAAGCTATGGAAATCAAAGCAAATGGAGACAAAAGCTTTGATACCACTTGTAGGATCGGAAGTATGTCTAGAGGGGGGGGGGGTGATTAGACTACTTGACCAAATAAAAGCTACGCCTTTCCCCAATTTTAGTTCTTGGCAGATTTTAGCAACTTTTAGGACAAGTCAAGCAATCATCACACAATTCAAGCAAGCATGCAAAGAGTATATAGGCAGCGGAAAGTAAAGCATGCAACTTGCAAGAATGTAAAGAGAAGGGTTTGGATAAATCAAACGCTATTGGAGACACGGATGTTTTTCCCGTGGTTCGGATAGGTGGTGCTATCCTACATCCATGTTAGTGGAGACTTCAACCCACGAAGGGTAACGGTTGCGCGAGTCCACGGAGGGCTCCACCCACGAAGGGTCCACGAAGTAGCAACCATGTCTATCCCACCATGGCCATCGCCCATGAAGGACTTGCCTCACTAGCGGTAGATATTCATGAAGTAGGCGATCTCCTTGCCCTTACAAACTCCTTGGTTCAACTCCACAATCTTGTCGGAGGCTCCCAAGTAACACCTAGCCAATCTAGGAGACACCACTCTCCAAGAAGTAACAAATGGTGTGTTGATGATGAACTCCTTGCTCTTGTGCTTCAAATGATAGTCTCCCCAACACTCAACTCTCTCTCACAGGATTTGGATTTGGTAGAAAGAAGATTTGAGTGGAAAGCAACTTGGGGAAGGCTAGAGATCAAGATTCATATGGTAGGAATGGAATATCTTGGTCTCAACACAAGGGTAGGTGGTTCTCTCTCAGAACATATGAGTTGGAAGTGTAGATGTGTTCTGATGGCTCTCTCCACGAATGAAGAGGAGGTGGAGGGGTATATATAGCCTCCACTTAAAATCCAACCGTTACACACAATTTACCAATCTCGGTGGGACCGAATCAACAAACTCGGTCAGACCGAAAAGGTAAACCTAGTGACCGTTAGAGATTTTTGGTGGGACTGACATGCATCTCGGTAGGACCGATATGGTTAGGGTTTGGACATAACATAATCTCGGTGAGACCGATTACACAAACTCGGTGAGACCGATTTGGTAATTAGCTAACCAGAGAGTTGGTCAGGCAAACTCGGTGGGACCGATTTGCTCTTTCGGTGAGACCGAAAAGTTACAAAAGGGAAATAGAGAGTTTGCATTACAATCTCGGTGGGACCGATCCGCTCTTTCGGTGAGACTGAGAAGTTACGAAAAGGAAACAAAGAGATTGCAATCCCATCTCGGTGAGACCGAGATCCCTATCGGTGAAACCGATTTGCTAGGGTTTTGGCAGTGGCTTATGACATATGAAGACTCGATGGCGCCGGATAGAAAGAATCGATATGACCGAGTTTGGTTTAAGGCTTAGGTCATATGTGGATATGGGAAAGTAGTTGAGGATTTTGGAGCATATCATTAAGCACATAAGGCAAAGAGCTCATTAAGCAACACCTCATCCCTCCTTGATAGTATTGGCTTTTCCTATGGACTCAATGTGATCTTGGATCACTAAAATGTAAAATGAAGAGTCTTGAGCTTTTGAGCTTGAGCCAATCCTTTGTCCTTAGTATTTTGAGGGTTCCACTTTCACCATTCATGCCATGCCAATCATTGAGCTTTCCTGAAATAGTTATCTTGGAATATCATTAGCTCAATGAGCTATATGTTGTTATGAATTACCCAAACCACCTAGGGATAGTTGCACTTTCAGGTATGTTAGAAAAACTGCTAGCTAATCCTTTTGCAGGAGATGGAACAATGCATCCTGATGAGCACCTAATCTATGTGGATGAAGTTTGTGGATTATTTAAGCTTGGAGGTATACCCGATGATGTTATTAAGAAGAAGGTCTTCGGGATATGTGTTGACATGGTATAGGCTATGTGATGATACGGGGTCATGGAACTACAAACGATCAAAATTGGAATTTCATCAGAAGTTTTATCCTATGCATCTTGTTCATCGTGATCGCAATTATATATATAATTTTTGGCCTCGTGAAGGATAAAGCATCGCTCAAGATTGGGGGAGCCTTAAATCAATGTTATATTCATGCCCCAATCATGAGCTCCCAAGAGAAATAATTATTCAAAATCTTTATGCTCGGCTTTCTGATAACAATTGCACCATGCTCGATACTTTTTGTGCTGCCTCTTTTATGATGAAGACTATTGAATTCAAATGGGATTTATTGGAAAGAATTAAACGCAACTATGAAGATTGGGATCTCGACGAAGGTAAGGAGTCAGGTATGACACCTAAGTTTGATTGTGTTAAATCCTTTATGGATACCGATGTTTTCCGTAAATTTAGCACTAAATATAGACTTGATTATGAGATAGTAGCTTCTTTCTGTGAATCTTTTGCTACTCATGTTGATCTCCCTAAGGAGAAGTCGCTTAAATATCATCCTCCCATAGAAGTAAAAGTAGATGCACCTATTAAAGTTGAAGAAAAGACTATCACTTATAATGATCCTATTGTTCCTACTGCTTATGTTGAGAAACCACCTTTCCCTGTTAGAATAAAGGATCATGCTAAAGCTTCAACCGTGGTTCGTAAAAGTAATATTAGAAATTATACACCTCCTGAGCAAGTTAAAGTTGAACCTACTATTGCTATTGTTAAAGATCTCTTGTCTGATAATATTGATGGGCATGTTATTTATTTCCATGAAGAAACTGCTAGAATTGCCAAACCTTGTGCTAAAGATAAACATAGACCTAAGGTAGGCATGCCTGTTATTTCTGTTAAAATAGGAGATCATTGTTATCATGGCTTATGTGACATGGGTGCTAGTGCTAGTGCAATACCTATTGACTTATACAAAGAAATTATGCATGATATTGCACCTACTGAGTTAGAAGATATTGATGTCACAATTAAACTTGCCAATAGGGATACTATTTCACCCATGGGAATTGTTAGAGATGTTGAAGTCTTGTGTGGGAAAACTAAATATCCTGCTGATTTTCTTGTTCTTGGTTCCCCACAAGATAGCTTTTGTCCCATTATATTTGGTAGACCCTTCTTGAACACTGTTAATGCTAAGATAGATTGCGAAAAGGATGTTGTTACTATTGGCTTGGGTGATATGTCTCATGAGTTTAATTTCCCTAAATTTAGCACACAACACCGTGAAGAGGAATTGCCTAGTAAGGATGAAATTATTGGTCTTACTTCTATTGCCGTACCTCCTAGTGATCCTTTAGAACAATATTTGCTAGACCATGAAAATGATATGTTTATGAATGAAAGAAGGGAAATAGATGAAGTATTCTTTAAATAGGAACCTATCCTGAAACACAATTTGCCTGTTGAAATCCTAGGGGATCCTCCTCCACCCAAGGGTGATCCCGTGTTTGAGCTTAAACCATTACCTGATACTCTTAAATATGCTTATCTTGATGAAAAGAAGATATATCATGATATTATTAGTGCTAACCTTTCAGAGCATGAAGAAGAGAGATTACTGAAAGCTCTGAAGAAGCACCGTGCTGCTATTGGTTATACTCTTGATGATCTTTAGGGCATTAGTCCCACTCTATGCCAACACAAAATAAATTTGGAGAAAGATGCCAAACCAGTTCGTGATCACCAATGACGGCTGAATCCTAAGATGAAGGAAGTGGTAAGAAAGGAAATACTAAAGCTTCTTGAGGCAGGTATTATTTATCCCGTTGCTCATAGTCAGTGGGTAAGTCATGTCCATTGTGTTCCTAAGAAAGGAGGTATTACTGTCATTCCTAATGATAAAGATGAACTGATTCCGCAAAGAATTATTACAATTATAGGATGGTAATTGATTTCCGCAAATTAAATAAGGCTACTAAGAAGGATCATTACCCCATACCTTTTATTGATCAAATGCTATAAAGATTATCCAAACATACACATTTTTGCTTTCTAGATGGTTATTCTGGTTTCTCTCAAATACCTGTGTCAGTTGATGATCAATCAAAGACCACTTTTACTTGCCCTTTCGGTACTTTTGCTTATAGATGTATGCCTTTTGGTTTATATAATGCACCTGCTACCTTTCAAAGATGCATGATGGCTATATTCTCTTACTTTTGTGAAAAGATTTGTGAGGTTCTCATGGACGATTTCTCTGTTTATGGATCCTCTTTTGATGATTGCTTGAGCAACCTTGATCGAGTTTTGCAGAGATGTGAAGAAACTAATCTTTTCTTGAATTGGGAGAAGTGCCACTTTATGGTTAATGAAGGTATTGTCTTGGGGCATAAAGTTTCTGAAAGAGGTATTGAAGTTGATAAAGCCAAGGTTGATGCTATTGAAAAGATGCCATGTCCCAAGGACATCAAAGGTATAAGAAGTTTCCTTGGTCATGTCGGTTTTTATAGCAGGTTCATTAAGGACTTCTCAAAAATTTCTCGGCCTCTGACTAATTTATTACAAAAAGATATACCATTTGTCTTTGGTGATGATTGTGTAGAAGCATTTGAAATACTTAAGAAAGCATTGATCTCTGCACCTATTGTTCAACCACCTGATTGGAATTTACCTTTTGAAATTATGTGTCATGCTAGTGATTATGCCCTCGGTGTTGTACTAGGGCAAAGAGTTGATAAGAAATTAAATATTATCCAATATGCTAGCAAAACTCTAGACAATGCTCAAAGAAATTATGCTACTACTGAAAAAGAATTCTTAGCAGTTGTATTTGCTTGTGATAAGTTCAGACCTTATATTGTTGATTCTAAAGTAACTATTCACACTGATCATGCTGCTATTAAATATCTTATGGAAAATAGAGATGCTAAACCTAGACTTATTAGATGGGTTTTCCTGCTACAAGAATTTGATTTACATATTGTTGATAGAAAGGGAGCTGAGAACCCCATTGCAAACAACTTGTCTAGGTTAGAAAATGTTCTTGATGACCCACTACCTATTGATGAGAGCTTCCCTGATGAAAAATTAAATGTCATAAATACTACTCGTACTGCTCCTTGGTATGCTGATTATGCTAATTACATCGTTGCTAAATTTATACCACCTAGTTTCACATACCAGCAAAAGAAAAAGTTTTTCTATGACTTGAGACATTACTTTTGGGATGACCCACATCTTTATAAAGAAGGAGTAGATGGTGTTATTAGATGTTGTGTACCTGAGCATGAACAGGAACAAATCTTACGCAAGTGTCGCTCCGAAGCTTATGGAGGACACCACGCTGGAGACAGAACTGCACATAAGGTATTGCAATCCGGTTTTTATTGGCCTACTCTCTTCAATGATGCACGTAAGTTTGTCTTGTCTTGTGATGAATGTCAAAGAATTGGTAATATTAGTAGACGTCAAGAAATGCCTATGAATTATTCACTTGTTATTGAACCATTTGATGTTTGGGGCTTTGATTATATGGGACCTTTTCCTGCCTCTAATGGATACACACATATTTTAGTTGCTATTGATTACATTACTAAGTGGGTAGAAGCTATTCCAACTAGGAGTGTTGATCATAACACTTCTATTAAAATGCTTAAAGAAGTTATTTTTCCGCGGTTTGGAGTCCCTAGATATTTAATGACTGATGGTGGTTCACATTTTATTCATGGTGCTTTTCGAAAAATGCTTGCTAAATATGATGTTAATCATAAAATTGCATCTCCTTATCACCCACAGTCTAGTGGTCAAGTAGAATTGAGCAACAGAGAGCTCAAATTAATTTTGCAAAAGACTGTCAATAGATCTAGAAAGAATTGGTCCAAGAAACTTGATGATGCATTATGGGCTTATAGAACTGCATATAAAAATCCTATGGGTATGTCTCCGTATAAAATGGTTTATGGAAAAGCATGTCACTTACCTCTCGAACTAGAACATAAGGCTTATTGGGCTATTAAAGAGCTCAACTACGATTTCAATGTTGCCGGTGAGAAGAGGTTATTAAAGAGCCCAAGCTTATGAGAATGCCAAATTGTTTAAAGAAAAAGTTAAAAGATGGCATGACAAAAGGATACAAAAGCATGAGTTTAATGTAGGTGATTATGTATTGCTATACAACTCCCGTTTAAGATTTTTTGCAGGAAAACTTCTCTCTAAATGGGAAGGTCCTTACGTTATCGAGGAGGTCTATCGTTCCGGTGCCATAAAAATCAACAACTTCAAAGGCACAAACCCGAAGGTGGTAAACGGTCAAAGAATCAAACACTATATCTCAGGTAATCCTATAAATGTTGAAACCAATGTTATTGAAATCGTAACCCCGGAGGAATACATAAGGGAAACTTTTCGGAACGCTCCACACTCCAAAAAGGAATAGGTATGTGGTACGGTAAGTAAACCGACTCCAAAACAGTTCTAATGGCAATTTTTCTCCGTTTTGGAATATTTAGAAAAATAGAAAAATAAGAAGTAGTCCGGGAAGGACACGAGGCTTCCACGAGGGTGGAGGGCGCGCCCTACCCTACTGGGCGCGCCCCTACCTCGTGGGCACCTCGTGTGCCCTCCGGACTCCATTTTCTTGCATGATATGTATTTTGGTCGGTAAAAATTCATTATATAATCTCCTGAAGGTTTTGACTCCTATATCATGCAATTGTCCTCTGTTCTTATTTCGAGCTGTTTTCTGTCAGGGTTGTCAAAACCGGGCATCATGTCGTCCCCCTCCTCCAACAATGGTGACAACAATGCTTGGCTAATGAAGATAGAGCTGAAGAGGGAAGAACCCGTGGAGATCAACAAGGACGAAGGGATCAAGAAGGCCACTGAGGACCAAGTTCCGGCTGCAGGAGACACCCTTCAACTTGATCACAATCTTCTTACCCCAATTGAGATCAAAGCTTTCAAGATGATTGAGTTAGCTCGTATACAAAACAAGTATCTCACCCGTGAAAATATTTTGTTGAAGGAGCATATCGTCGAACTCAAAGGCATTATCCGCAAGTTGGAGGATCTCTTACGCTCGATGTGCGATTACCCATCATCAACAACTCCACCTTCTTCACCAGCAAAGGAGACATAATCACATGGGTATGGGCACTCCCCTTGGCAACTGCCAAGCTTGGGGAGATGCCCCGGTATCGTATCACCACCACATCTCCTATCTTTACTATTTTTCTTAGCTCGATCCTTTTAGTAGTATCTTGATCTAGTAGAATAAAAGTTTTGGTATGATCTAGTTTTGAGTTTTGCTTTATGATTCCTCTATGTAATCGAGTTCGTGAGCTATATATATAATAAAGATTAGTGTTGAGTCAAGGGCTTGATTATCTAGCTATGATCTTGAGTGAATAAAAGAAAGAAAAAGAAAAGAATAAAAAGAAATGAAAAAGAGATCATATTGATCTTATTGAGAGTAATGACTTCACATAGAAAGAGTATGATGATTAAAAGTTGTTGAGAGTTGACAAACATAGCTTTGGTCATCATTGCAATTAATAGGAAGTAATAAAGGAAGAGAGGTTTCACATATAAATATACTATCTTGGACATCTTTTATGATTGGGAGCACTCATTAAAATATGACATGCTAAAGAGTTGATGTTGGACAAGGAAGACAACGTAATGGGTTATGTTTTCTTATATCTGAGATAAAGTATATTGTCATGGATCATCCAACATGTTGAGCTTGCCTTTCCCTCTCATGCTAGACAAATTCTTTGCAACAAGTAGAGATACTACTTGTGCTTCCAAATACCCTTAAACGCAGTTTTGCCATAAGAGTCCACCATACCTACCTACGGATTGAGTAAGATCCTTCAAGTAAGTTGCCATCGTTGCAAGCAATAAAAATTGCTTTCTAAATATGTATGATTGATTGGTGTGGAGGAAATAAGCTTTATACGATCTTGTGATGTGGAAGAAATAAAAGCGATGGACTGCATAATAAAGGTTCATATCGCAAGTGGCAATATAAAGTGACGTTCTTTCGCATTAAGATTTTGTGCATCCAAACCTGAAAGCGCATGGCAACCTCTGCTTCCCTCTGCGAAGGGCCTATCTTTTATTATTACCTTCTACCTTATGCAAGAGTCATGGTGATCTTCATCTTTCCTTTTTACATTTTATCCTTTGGCAAGCACAGGATGTTGAAAAGATCCTGATAGATATATCTAATTGGATATGGGTTAGCATGAATTATTATTGTTGACATTACCCTTGAGGTAAAAGGTTGGGAGGCAAAACTATAAGCCCCTATCTTTCTCTGTGTCTGACTAAAACTCCGTAACCACAAGTATTGCATGAGTGTTAGCAATAATGAAAGATTAAATGATAGTTGAGTATGTGGACTTGCTAGAAAGCTCTGACATAGACTCTTTCTGATGTTATGATAAATTGCAATTGCTTCTTGACTGAGATTTTGTTGGTTCTCAATAAAGTTTCTGATTCATACTTGGCATTGTGAATAGATTATTACTTGAGCATAAGAAATCATATGACAATATCCATATATGTTGTTGTTATAAGAATGATCATGATGCCCTCATGTCCGTATTTTATTTTATCGACACCTCTACCTCTAAACGTGTGGACATATTTATCGTTATCGGCTTTCGCTTGAGGACAAGCGAGGTCTAAGCTTGGGGGAATTGATACGTCCATTTTGCATCATGCTTTTATATCGATATTTATTGCATTATGGGCTGTTATTACACATTATGTCACAATACTTATGCCTATTCTCTCTTATTTTAAAAGGTTTACATAAGGAGGGAGAATGTCGGCAGTTGGAATCCTGGGCTGGAAAAGGAGCAAATATTAGAGACCTATTCTACACAACTCCAAAAGTCCTGAAACTCCACGAAAGTTATTTTTGGAATTAATAAAAAATACTGAGCGGAAGAAATACGCCAGGGCGCCTCCACCTGTCCACGAGGGTGGGGGCGCGCCCTACCCCCCTGGGCACGCCCCCTGCCTCGTGGGCCCCCTGTTGTCCCTCTGGTGGCCATCTTCTGCTATATGAAGTCTTTCGTCCGAAGAAAAATCATAAGCAAGCTTTCGGGACAAGACTCCGCCGCCACGAGGCGGAACCTTGGCGGAACCAATCTAGGGCTCCGGCAGAGTTGTTCTACCGGGGACACTTCCCTCCGGGAGGGGGAAATCATTGCCATCATCATCACCAACGCTCCTCTCATCGGGAGAGGGCAATCTCCATCAACATCTTCACCAGCACCATCTCCTCTCAAACCCTAGTTCATCTCTTGTATCCAATTCTTGTCTCTAAGTCTGGGATTGGTACCTGTAGGTTTCTAGTAGTGTTGATTACTCCTTGTAGTTGATGCTAGTTGGTTTATTTGGCGGAAGATCATATGTTCAGATCCTTTATGCATATGAATACCCCTCTGATTATGAACATGAATATGCTTTGTGAGTAGCTACGTTTTTTCCTTAGGACATGGGAGAAGTCTTGCTATTAGTAGCCATGTGAATTTGGTATTCGTTCGATATTTTGATGAGATGTATGTTGTCTCTCCTCTAGTGGTGTTATGTGAACATCGACTACATAACACTTCACCATTATTTGGGCCTAGAGGAAGGCATTGGGAAGTAATAAGTAGATGATGGGTTGCTAGAGTGACAGAAGCTTAAACCCTAGTTTATGCGTTGCTTCGTAAGGGACTGATTTGTATCCATATGTTTCATGCTATGGTTAGGTTTACCTATATACTTTTGTTGTAGTTGCGGATGCTTGCAATAGAGGTTAATCATAAGTGCGATGCTTGTTCAAGTAAGAATAGCACCCAAGCACCGGTCCACCCACATATCAAATTATCAAAGTACCGAACGTGAATCATATGAACGTGATGAAAACTAGCTTGACGATAATTCCCATGTGTCCTCGGGAGCGCTTTTCTCTATATAAGAGTTTGTCCAGGCTTGTCCTTTGCTACAAAAAGGATTGGGCCACCTTGCTGCACTTTATTTACTTTTGTTACTTGTTGCTCGTTACCAATTATCCTATCACAAAACTATCTGTTACCTATAATTTCAATGCTTGCAGAGAATACCTTGTTGAAAACCGCTTATCATTTCCTTCTGCTCCTCGTTGGTTTTGACACTCTTACTTATCGAAAGGACTACGATAGATCCCCTATACTTGTGGGTCATCACAGACCTAGCCTCCTTAATACAGGAGCAGGCGTTCCAGTCCAATCCGACGTGCGCCGCTCAGTCGCTGACGTAAAGAAGGCTTCGGCTGATACCACGACGTCGAGTACCCATAACGTTCCCGCGTAGTTGGTTAGTGCGTATAGGCCAATGGCCAGACTTAGATCAAATACCAAGATCTTGTTAAGCGTGTTATATTAAAGTAACCGCGAACGCCGACCAAGGCTAGGCCCACCTCTCACTTAGGTGGTCTCAACCTGCCCTGTCGCTCCGCCACAAAGTAATAGTCGGGGGCCGTCGGGAACCCAAGCCCACCTCTACCGGGATGGAGCCACCTGTCCTTTCAGCCCCCACATCGGAATCACTTGCGGGTACTCTATGAGCCGACCCGACTTTAGTCACCACCTTGTATCATATAATATGTATGTAAGTATATACCCGTGATCACCTCTCGAGTGATCACGGCCTGGTAATATAGCATGCCAGACGGACAAGAATGTAGGGCCACTGATGGAATACTAGAATTCTATACTAAGCATTTAGGATTGCACGTAAGGTAACAACTGTAGCAACAATGACAGGCTATGCAGCAGAATAGGATTAACCAAAAGCAATAACATGCTACACTACTCTAATGCAAGCAGTAGAGAGAAGGAATTGCTGATATCTGGTGATCAAGGGGGGGCTTGCCTGATTGCTCTGGCAAGGAGGGGTCGTCAACACCGTAGTCGATCACGGGGGTATCGGCGGCGATCTCGAGGTCTACCGAAAAGAAGTAACGGAGGGGGAACACAAATAAATAATAGAGCAATCAAAGCAACACAAAGCATAACATGGCAATACACGGTGCTAGGGGTGACCTAACGCGACAGTAGATGATAGCGGCAAAGGGGGGACATCCGAGAAAGTATTCCCGGTGTTTTGCGTCTTTGGACAGACGGTCCGGAGGGGGAAAGTTGCATGTTCTCTATGCTAGGTACGTGTGGCAGACGAACGGATTGCGTATTCGGATTCGTCTCGTTTTTCTGAGCAACTTTCATGTATGAAGTATTTTTCATCCGAGTTACGGTTTATTTTATATTAATTTTCAAAGTTGCTTAGAATTATTGAAATTATTTAATTCGAAAATTTAAATAGAAAACCGCTATGTGTACACAGCAGAGGCCAGCCACAGCCTATGACATGTGAGGCCAGGGGACCCAGTTGATCCAGTCAACTGTTGACTAGTCAATGGTGTGAATAGTGCATCTGGGACCCGCATGTCATTCTCTCTATTAATTTCAACACAGATTTAACATTTATACATAGCAGTGGACCCCATCTGTCATTGTTACAACATGGCAATTAGTAGGGGGGTTATCCTTTAATTAATTTCTGTTAGCCCTTAAACTAATCCTAACCATACACACACTCACACCTACACAGCACGCGCGCACACAGAACGCACACACGCACGCATGGCCGCTCGGCCATGGCCATCAGCAGCCGGTGGGGGCGTGCGGCGAGCGGCGCTGGAGCGGAGCTCCGGTGGGCGCGCAGGGCGAAGCTCCGGCGAGCGTCGGCGATGGACGCGTGAGGAGGCACGTGAGTGAGGCGGCTAAAGGGGAGCGGACGGCGGTGGCAGTCGCGGGAGTAGCACACGGGGCTGCAGGGAGGCCAAGGGGCCGAGCGGTGCGCGCGGTCGCGGGAAGAGGCGGCCGCCGGCGGCAGCGACAACGGCAGAAGGCGGGGCACGTAGGGCCTAGTGCAAGCAGTAGCAGCAGTGGCCGCACGCAGCAGCAATGAAGCAGCAGCAGTGTCGCAAGCAGAGTAGCGCAGCAGTTACAGCGGCAGCGGAGCCGCATCGGCAAAGCAACAACGAGGTGCGGTCGAGAGAAGTCAAGCACTGGCAGGGTGAGCATGAGCTCACAGAGGGTTCCGACGTGGGGGCTAAGACGACCTAAGGCGACAGATTCGACGGGGAGAAAAGGGGGAGACGACGGGGAGCTCACCGGGCTTGGGGGAGGCTTGGTGACGACATCGTCATGACGGCGTTCTCCGGCAACCGAAGGAGGCGGCGGGGTCGAGCGTGTCGATGACAGACAGCGACGGTTGCTCGCGGAGGGGATTGACGGGAGCGACGGCACGAGGGAGTCCTGGCTGGTGGCGCTCGGCGTGGAAGAAGAGGATGAAGACGCGCTTCTTCTGGGCATCAACAGACGACGAACGGTGGCCGATGGCTATGGGATTGACGCGGCGCGACCATGGATGCAGACGGTCGAGATCGGGATCGAGCGTGGGGGACGATGTAGAAGAGGGGAAGTGGCTAGGGTTCGGCAAGGGGGTCATGGGTGTCCTCCTTATCCTCTCTAGGGCACTCGAGAGGAGCAGGTGTCGGCCATCCGGCCGTGGCGCTATGGGATGGCCGCCACGCCATGGCCTCTGCCTTCTCTTGTGTACAGGAGAAGAGGAAAGGCATGTGGTGGGCTGGGTCGTGCACTATAGCACTGGGCCTCTAGTGCACAGTGTGCACTTAGCCCCTGTTCCTTCTTCCAATTTTCTGTTTTGTATTTTATCCACCGTTTTGTATTTTAATTTAATCCAAATAATTTTATTGAATACAAAACTTGTCACATAAATAGTAGGCAATGTTTTGAGCTAGCACACGCGATTTCAAGTGGTTTGTAAATACATAAACATTCATTTATTTTGAAATGGCTAATTTATTTGCTGTTGGACCACTTATTAATTTCCTATGGATTTATCTATGAGTCAAATGAAGTTGGTACCATCATGGCAATGATCAGGGGAATTTATAGAATAGTGTGAACATTTTAGTCTTATTGTTTGAAAACTTTTGTTGTTTGCCTTTAACTAAAATTTGAATTTAAATTGTTTTGAACTAACGCGAGATTATCAGCAATAACCGAGGTGACGTGGCATCATTAGTAGAGGGTTACTGTAGCTTAATTATCCGGGCGTCACAATTCTCCTCCACTGCAAGAAATCTCGTCCCAAGATTTAAGAGGTAGTGAAAGGGGGGAAGGTTTGGTAACGAATCTAGTGGGTCTTCTCATTCTGCCTTGATCTTCTCAAAGAGGCCGGTCCAATACATTGATGTCTTCATTTCTCTGCTTTAGGTCATCATAATGAAGTCGACATCCTTTCTTCGGGAACTCCATCGTACGTACGAAAGAATAAAGGATGGGCATTCTGGGAGAACAGACCTCTGCAAGGTCGACTATCTGGTCGATAACATCGAGGAAGGTGGCGGAAGTAACTCTCGAATTTAAGCTTAAGAAAATATCAAGAGCAAAGTAAGGAGGTATCATGTGAAGTTTCGAGCGGGCAGGCAATCGTTCGATGCCTGAAACAGGGCGTGAAAGGGGTTCAAAGCAATGGGAATAAGTATTGTGTCTGATACCAGAATTGATGATCTCTCGGAAGGTGGCTCGTGAATCACATACGAGGCCAAGTGTGAGGAACAACCTTAAGAACAGGGGGTGTATAGGAGAGTCAAGTTTCGATCCTGTGGAACTGTTGGTTATGGGCCCACCATGTGGGTTAAAAGTAGGAAGGCGGTGATGCCTTGCACGATCATGCAAGTAAGACATGTCAGAGGATAGCCGGTCAGTTATGTCGGCAACAACATCGGTACCAAGGGCGACGGACGATGAGAACCATTCTCCTGCTCGTTGAAACAAGGCGTACCAATAGGCAAAGTTCTCATCCATCGGTGGTTACCGAAATGCCATCAACAAAAGCAACAGGGTCTTACTGACACGGTTGTACACCAAGGTGTTTACATAAGTAGTGAATAATTACTCCTTATGTCATATAGATCACAAGAAAGGTTAAACAAAACAATGGAAAGGAAATGTGATTATCATATTAAACAAAACAATAGAAAGGAAAATGTGTTTAAACACATATTTCAGGGGTATAGCCGGCCAGGTGTACTAGGCATGACATCACCTTACCGGGTCATATAACGACCAATGTTATAACTCTTGGAAAGATGTCCCAACCATCATATCTGACCGAGATTCAGATCTGATTGGTGTCAAAATACCCGAGACTCAGGATGCCTGAGAAAAAAAAGGTACAACACAAATTGACGAGATGACATTATAAATTTCTCGGGAAATGAACTATGGAAGTGAGTTTCATAACAAGAGTTCATCAGTAAAACAACGAGAGGATGAGGAGGTGGCTGATGGAATCAGCGACAATTCATCGAGATTCCCAACAAGATGGATTTCCATAATTATGTGAACAAGGAGATAACATTTGTCAGATCAAATGGTATAATGATATATGCTCGAGGAAAACATACACCATTAACCATTGGTTGGAAGGTGCACCCATAATATGGGCTTAGGTAGCATGATCAACGTTTAGAATGGTGATTCAATAACCAATACACAAGGAATGAAACTATCGTTCATTATCTTACAAGCAATAAGGTTGCTAGTAATTTTGAATTTTACACATCATAGTTCAATCGTCGGTATTCCGGTTGGAAACAACACGGGGACTAAGAGATGAATGTAGATGGCGGGATGTATCACTTGTACCACGAATTCTTAAGAGGCGGAGCAATCCTCACAACATCCTTGACATAAAAGACAGTACTACTTCAAAGTAGAACAAAATACAAGCTAGAAAGCAAATTGCATCCATAACATGAACAAATTTGTGATGAAAGGGAGTAAGGATGTTGTCGATGGTAACTCAATTTACCAAGGGACGAGGGTGGTACTTATCATCATGAATTCGATTGGAATCCTGGAAGGAGTCAAAATGTTGATGATGATCACGAACAATTTTGTCGAGAGGCTCCACGAAGAAGTAATCGAACATTCACTACATCAAGTAAAAGGACCGATGCATCAAAAGATTATTTGAACCATGGATACGACACCAACTCAGAATCAAGCTTGTTGTTCGAGGTGGAATGATAAGATGAGGAAATCGACATAAGCTTAGCTCATCATCGAAGGTTGTGCTCCAGGATTAAGGACCAGCTAGCACAGTTAAAATTAGCATGATAATGATGTAGCCAATCAGGCTAGGAATGACGTGATGGAGTATTAAACTTGTCAACAACAAAGTACTAGGAGTACTGAATCTCAGTGTTGATTCGCTTCACAAATCGGTGTTCTCGATTGACGACAACCCAGAACCCGTGGAGTGATTATGACAGGGAAATGTACTACTTCAAGAGAAATTCATAAGATGAAGTGCAATGGGTTGATATCCTCGAGATACCAGGGGGTAATACTCGAAGGTAGAACAAAATAGATGTTGGGCAGGCGTACTGATCTACAGAAGGCAAGTACTTTAACTTGTCCGAGAAATAGAATCAAAGGAGAACAATCATGGTCAGATCCACGGTTCCAAAGGATCAATTCATAGATACCAGATGATATTTATCAAGGAAATAGTTATTATTACAAGAAGCTTCCATGATAGGAACTACATTGTGTCCATGGGCATGAACACAAAGCTCAAGGTCTACTCCCACTTCTCTAATTCATAACCTTTCATTCACTTCTCGCCTTCGACGAAGTTGTGTTGAAATTTTATCTGACATAACGATGGTAGAGTATGACCCGTAGTAGTTTTCAGGTTCATGCAGATTAGAAAAGGCATAGGTTCAACCCATCAGGGTCTCTTAGGAACATATACCACAAACTTCAGGAGTAAATAACACAAGCTCGAAAGCAGAGCATGGTTGGTCAATCAGAGGACAGGATTTACCAATGGAGAAAGAACTTCTAAAGTGATTGAATATGAATGACACTATCAGATAAAATCCAACAAAGGATCTGGTGGTCCTCAAGGGATCCGATGTGAGCATCGGTACTCAACCAGAGGAAGAAATAATGCAAGGAGATCAGACTATAGAAACAACTAACTAATTCAAATCTCAAATGCAAAAGAATTATGATTTCCGATCAAGGGAATATAAGCAAATGATCTGATTAAGGATGGATAAGTTGCGTAGGCTTAGGGGTACAATCGATGGCAATCCGATTGGTCGAGAACCAGCTCGTGTTTAAAATGATGTCTGAGCCAGAAGGATAAATCCTGAGGATTGCGAGCGACTCAAAATGATAGTGACAAAGGATGCCAATAAGATTACTAGACTTATGGTATTAACCATAATGTAAGCAAGCAAGAATTTCAAGAGCAATAGGCTGCTGAGGATTTTCGGAAGATCGAATGGTATTTCGAAGATTGGTGACATACATGAATCAACTGGGGATGAGTGGATACTCGGTAAGTGCGAGAAATTATCCGTAGGGGTATTCATGTGGCAAAGAACTGCAAGCCAGTAGGCACAAAGAAATTATCCGGAGGTGGGCTAGGGGCCCAGCCAGGAGCCCACAAGGCACCAGGGCGCGCATGTCCCCCTCGTGTGCCCTGGTGGCTTGTGGGGCCCCTAGCCCACCTCCGGTGCCCATCTTCTGGTACAGAAGGTCTTTTGACCTAGAAAAAATAAGGAGAGTACTTTCGGGATGGAGCGCCTCCGTCTCGAGGCGGAACTAGGGCAGGAGCACTTTTGCCTTCCAGCGGAGCGATTCCGCTGGGGGAAATTCCCTCCGGGAGGGGGAAATCGAAGCCATCGTCATCACCAACAACCCTCTCATCTTTGGGAGGCCAATCTTCATCAACGTCTTCAACAACACCATCTCATCTCAAACCCTAGTTCATCTCTTGTGTTCAATCTTTGTATCAAAACCTCAAATTGGTACCTGTGGGTGACTATAGTAGTGTTGATTACATCTTGTAGTTGATGCTAGCCGGTTTATTTGGTGGAAGATTATATGTTCAGATCCATTATGATATTTATTACTCCTTTGATCTTGAGCATGAATATTATTTGTGAGTAGTTTCCCATGTTCTTGAGGCCACTGGAGAATTCATGTTGCAAGTAATCATGTGAATTTGGTATTCATTTGATATTTTGATGATATGTATGTTGTGATTCCCTTAGTGGTGTTATGTGAACGTCGACTACATGACACTTCACCATATTGGGTCTAAGGGAATGCATTGTCGAGTAGTTATTAGATGATGGGTTGCTAGAGTGACAGAAGCTTAAACCCTAGTTTATGCGCTATTCCATAAGGTGCTGATTTGGATCCATATGTTTAATGCTATGGTTAGATTGTTACCTTAATTCCTATTTCGTAGTTGCGGATGCTTGCGAGGGGGTTAATCATAAGGGGGAGGCTGGTTCAAGTAAGAACATCACCCAAGCACTGGTCCACCCACATATCAAATTATCAAAGTAGCGAACGTGAATAAAACAAACATGATGAAAGTGACTAGATGAAATTCCCGTGTGTCGTCAAGAACGTTTTACTTATTATTTGAGACCGTTCCGGCCTATCCTTTCCTACAAAAAGAATTGGGATACCTGATACGTCTCCAACGTATCTATAATTTTTTATTGTTCCATGCTATTATATTATTTGTTTTGGATGTTTTGTAGGCATCCATATGTGGTCTTACATAGTCTTACATGTTCAAATTCATCACTGATACGTCTCCGCCGTATCTACTTTTCCAAACACTTTTGCCCTTGTTTTGGACTCTAACTTGCAAGATTTGAATGGAACTAACCCGGACTGACGTTGTTTTCAGCAGACTTTCCATGGTGTTATTTATGTGCAGAAACAAAAGTTCTCGGAATGACCTAAAACTTCACGGAACGTCTATTTGGAAATAATAAAAAATCCTTGCCAAAGATGAAGACCAGGGGGCCCACACCCTGTCCACGAGGGTGGGGGCGCGCCCTCCCCCCTAGGGCGCGCCCCCTATCTCGTGCGCCCCCAGGAGCTCCTCCGACGCCAACTCCGACTCTATATATTTGCTTTCGGGGAGAAAAAAATCAAGGAGAAGAAATCATCACGTTTTACGATACGGAGCCACCGCCAAGCCCTAAAACCTCTCGGGAGGGCTGATCTGGAGTCCGTTTGGGGCTCCGGAGAGGGGGATTCATCGCCGTCGTCATCATCAACCGTCCTCCATCACCAATTTCATGATGCTCACCACCGTGCGTGAGTAATTCCATCGTAGGCTTGCTGGACGGTGATGGGTTGGATGAGATCTATCATGTAATCGAGTTAGTTTTTTTAGGGTTTGATCCCTAGTATCCACTATGTTCTGAGATTGATGTTGCTATGACTTTGCTATGCTTAATGCTTGTCACTAGGGCCCGAGTGCCATGATTTCAGATCTGAACCTATTATATTTTCATGAATATATGTGTGTTCTTGATCCTATCTTGCAAGTCTATAGTCACCTACTATGTGTTATGATCCGGCAACCCCGAAGTGAAAATAATCGGGACCACTCCCGGTGATGACGATAGTTTGAGGAGTCCATGTATTCACTATGTGCTAATGCTTTGTTCCGGTTCTCTATTAAAAGGAGGCCTTAATATCCCTTAGTTTCCATTAGGACTCCGCTGCCACGAGAGGGTAGGACAAAATATGTCATGCAAGTTCTTTTCCACAAGCACGTATGACTATATTTGGAATACATGCCTACATTACATTGATGAATTGGAGCTAGTTCTGTGTCACCCTATGTTATGATTGTTACATGATGAACCGCATCCGGCATAATTCTCCATCACCGATCCAATGCCTACGAGCTTTTCCTATACTAGTTCTCTCTTATTTACTTTACCGTTGCTACTGTTACAATCACTACAAAACACCAAAAATATTACTTTTGCTACCGTTACTTTTATTACTGTTACCACTACTATCATATTAATTTGCTACTAAATACTTTGCTATAGATATTAAGTTATCCAGGTGTGGTTGAATTGACAACTCAACTGCTAATACTTGAGAATATTCTTTGGCTCCCCTTGTGTCGAATCAATAAATTTGGGTTGAATACTCTACCCTCGAAAACTGTTGCGATCCCCTATACTTGTGGGTTATCAGTCACCCTCCATACATACTCATACAAGCGCACCTCCACCAACATGGGGAGAGGATGCTCTAGTATGGTGGGACGGAGTGGTGATGCGGCTTGAACTACGTCGGTATTTCCCCAAAGAGGAAGGGATGATGAAGCACAACTACGGTAGGTATTTCCCTCAATGATGAGACCAAGGTTATCGAACCAGTAGGAGAACCACGCAACACTACGTGAATGGTAACTGCACACAAAGAACAAGTATTTGCAACCCGACGCAAAAGAGGGGTTGTAAAAAGATAGATAAAATTATAGTAGATTGGATAAATAGATCTCGCGGGAACGCGAGATAAAATAAATAGCAATAAATTGCAGCAAGGTATTCTGGGTTTTTGGATTAATAGATCTGAAAATAAAAGCAAATAAAAATAGATCTCGAAGATAAATATGATAAAGAAGAGACCCAGGGGGCGTAGATTTCACTAGTGGCTTCTCTCGAAAAATAGCATACGGTGAGTAAACAAATTACTGTTGGGCAATTGATAAAACTTCAAATAATTATGACAATATCCATGCAATGATCATTATATAGGCATCACGTCCAAGATTAGTAGACCGACTCCTGCCTGTATCTACTACTATTACTCCACACATCGACCGCTATCTAGCATTCATCTAGTGTATTAAGTTCATGGAGAAACAGAGTAATGCAATAAGAACGATGACATGATGTAGACACTATCTATTCATGTATGAATAGAACCCATCTTGTTATCCTTAATAGCAACGATACATACGTATCATTTACCCTTCTGTCACTGGGATTGAGCACCATAAGATTGAACCCATGACAAAGCACCTCTTCCCATGGCAAGAAAAATTGATCTAGTCGGCCAAACTAAACCAAAGATTCGAAGAAGAAATACGAGGCTATAAGCAATCATGCATATAGGAGATCAAAGAAACTCAAATAAGTTTCATGGATAAAAATATAGATCTGATCATAAACTCAAAGTTCATCGGATCCCAACAAACACACCGCAAAAAGAGTTACATCAAATAGTCTCCAAGAGACCATTGTATTGAGAATCAAAAGAGAGAGAGGAAGCCATCTAGCTACTAACTATGGACCCGTAGGTCTACAGTGAACTACTCACGCATCATTGGAGAGGCGCCGATGAGGATGATGAACCCCTCCTTGATGGTGTCCAGATTGAATCTGTGGTTTTTGGAACTTGTGGCGGCTGGAATTGTGTTTCGTCGACTCCCCTAGGGTTTTCGGAATATTGGGGTATTTATAGAGCAAATAGAAGGTGCGGGAGGTGGCCGAGGTGGGCACAACCCACCAGGGCGCGCCTAGGCCCCCAGGCGCGCTCAGGTGGGTTGTGCTCCCCTTGGAGCCCCCCTCTGGTACTTTCTTGGCCCAACGTGTGTCTTTTGGTCCAGAAAAAACCAAAAAAAGTGTTGCTTCGTTTGGAATACGTTTGGTATTGATTTTCTACGAAGTAAAAAACAAGCAAAAAACAACAACTAGCAATGGACACTATGTCAATAGGTTAGTCCCAAAAAATGATATAAAGTTGCTATAAAATGATTGCAAAACGTCCAACAATGATAATATAACAGCAAGGAACAATAAAAAATTATAGATACTTTGGAGACGTATCAGCATCCCCAAGCTTAATTCCTGCTCGTCGTCGAGTAGATAAATGATAGAAACCGAATTTCTGATGTGGAATGCTGCCTATCATGTTCATCGCATATTCTTTTCTTTTGTAGCATGGACATTTGGACTTTTATATGATTCAAAGCGATAGTCTAATTTTGACATGAAGATTTCAATACTCAAGCATATCAACAAGCAACCATGTCTTTCAAAATATCAACATTAAAGCAAGTTATCCCTAGCCCATTATGCTCAGTCATTGATCTATTCATGAAACACACTCGCATATTAGCTACACCCAATGCTCAAGTACGATCATAGTGCCCCTTAGTTGGTGCTTTATAAGAGAAGATAGAAACTCAAATAAAAAATTTCATAAAGTAAATAGAAAGGCCCTTTGCAGAGGGAAGTAGGGATTTGTAGAGGTGCCAGAGCTCCAAGGGAAAAAGATAGAGATAAAACATTTAGGGTGGCATGCTTTTCCCGTCAACGAAAATGATCAAGTAGTTCCCAATACTTTCCATGCTAGATATATCATATGCGGTTCGCAAACAGAAAATAAAATTTATTTCTTTTCCCACCATACTTTCACATTCCACGGCTAACCGAATCCACGGGTGCCGTCCATACCAACACTTTCCAAAGGATTTATTATTTGATAACATAAAGTAAATTCATTTTTCATTTCTAGACTGGGCATCCCTAATACCTTTTGCCATACTCTCGTGCAATGACAGGTGAATAAACACTCGTCTTGAGAATAACATCTAGCATGGAAAAATATCAGCCACCCCCTGCCGTTTTAAAGAGCGGTACGAGCACACAAAAGAGAAATTTATTTTGAAGATTAGAGATGGCACATACAAATTTGCTTAGAACCGCAAAAGAATACCGCATATAGGTATGTATAGTGGACTCATATGGAAAACTGGTTTAAGGATTTTGGTTGCACAAGTAGTAGTCATACTTAGTACAAGTGACGGCTAGCAAAAGATTGAGAAGCAACCAACCAAGAAACGAAAAATCTCATAAGCGAGCATTAAGCATAACTAACACTGAATAATGCACCATAAGTAGGATGTAATTTCATTGCATAACTATTGACTTTCGTGCTTGCATAGGGAATCACAAACCTTAACACCAATGTTCTTACTAAAGCGTAACTACTCATCAACATGACTCACATATTATATCATCATACCGCAAAACTATTACAAAGAACCAAGTTTATTTTGGTCCAATGATCTTCATGAATTTTTTTTATTATATCCCTCTTGAATATCTATCACTTTGGGACTAATTTCATATGTTGCTTTTGATAGCTCAAATAAATCTAAGTGAAGAACATGAGCATGAAAATTTTCTTCTCTCAAAATAATATAAGTGAAGTAAGAGAGAATTTCTTAAGAAATTTACTAACTCTCAAATAAATCTAAGTGAAGCATGAGAGCGTTTCTCCAAAAATACTAAAGCACACCTTGCTAAAAAAGATATAAGTGAAGCACTAGAGCAATTCCATAACTCGTAAAGATTTAAGTGAAGAATAGAGAGCAATTCTAACAATTCATAGCATGATTTTGGCTCTCTCAAATACTTGTGTCCAGCAAGGGTAGATGACACAAAATAAAAAGCAAAACAAGCAAAGACTCATATCATACAAGACGCTCCAAGAAAAATTCATGCTATGTGACGAATAAAAATATAGTTCCAAGTAAAATACCGATGGTCATTAGAAGAAAGAGGGGATGCCACTCGGGAATCCCCAAGCTTAGTTGCTTGCTTATATTTTAGATAATGGCTTGGGATGCCATGGGAATCCCCAATATTAGGCTCTTATTAATCCTTATTCCTTCATCCTTCGTGATCTCACCCAAAACTTGAGAACTTCAATCACGCAAAACTCAACAAGACCTTCATGAGATCTGTTAGTATAACAAAGCAAATCACTGCTCTAAGTAATGTTGCAAACCCATTCATATTTTATTCTTGCATTATATCTACCGTATTCCAACTTTGTTATGGCTCATACCCCTAAGAGAGTCCATAGATTCATCAAAATAAGCACACAACGCAAAGAAAACAGAATCTATCAAAAACAGAACAGTCTGTCGCAATCTGAAAACTTTGAATACGTATGTAACTCCAAATATTTTGAAAAATTAGGACAACATGGGCAATTTCTATATCAATCTTGTGTAAAAATATTCAGAATTTTATCACACTTGTGTGAATTTTAAAAATTATTTTACTCGGCGCAAAAGTTTCTGTTTTCCAACAACATCAAATCAACTATCACCCAACATGATCCCAAAGGCTTTATTGGCACAAACCATAATTAAATCATAAAAAAACAATCATAACAATATCATAATTGTGCAAACACTCAAGAAAACAAAGAAAAGGACAAAAATAAATTTTATTCATTGGGTTGCCTCCCAACAAGCGCTATTGTTTTATGCCCCTAGCTAGGCATAAAGCAAAGATTCGAGTATTGTCATCTTTATTTTTAGGTCCATAGGATGCCCTCATGATTGATTCATATGTTGGATTAATTCTTGTTCTAGGGAAGTGCTCCAACCCTTCCTTAGTGGAAATTGAAATTTAATATTGCCTTCTTCCATATCAATCACGACACCAATAGTACGTAAAATGGTCTACCAAGTATAATTGGACAAGATGGATTGCAATCAATATCAAGAACAATAAATCTATGGGCACATAATTCCTATTTACAAGAATAAAAACATCATTAATTCTTCCAAAGGTTTTTTTAATATTAGAATCCACCAAGTGCAAATTTAAAGAACAATCTTCAATATCGGTAAGACCAAGCACATCACATAAAGATTTCGGAATTGTAGAAACACTAGCACCCAAGTCACATAAAGCAAAACACTAATGATTTTTAATCTTGACTTTGATAGTAGGTTCCCATTCATCATGTAATTTTTTAGGAATTGAAATCTCTAATTCCAACTTTTCTTCCAAAGATTTCATCATCAATGATATGTTTAGTAAAAGATTTATTTTGTTCATAAGCATGGGGTGAATTTATCATGGATTGCAACAAAGAAATACAATCAATCAAAGAGCAATTATCATAATTAAATTCTTTGTAATCCAAAAGAGTGGGCACATCACTAGTTAAAGTTTTGACCTCTCCAAACCCACTTTTATCAATTTTTTCAACAAGATTTTCACCCTCCAAATTATCGGGACACCTTCTAACTAAAGTTGACTCTTCTTCAGTCACTTTATCATCAATCTTGATTTACTAAACAAGGAATCAATAGAATAAACACCAATCATTTTAAGATCTTCATCATTTTTATGAAAGCAATCACTAGAAAACGCCTTTCTAAAAATTCTCTTTTAGCTCTAAGCATAGCGGTTCTTTTCTTACTTTCATCCATAAAAACATATAAAGCTTTAATTGATTCTTCAACCTTAGGCACAAAAAATTTCATCTTGAGATATACTACATCATGACAAATTCTATCAATGCTTCTAGACATATCATAAATCTTATTCAACTTTTCTTCTATCGTAGTGTTAAAATTCTTTTGAGCATTGATAAATTATTTAAAATTATTCTGAAGATCAGAGGTGTTCCTATTATTATTATAGGAAGGATTACCATAATTATTAGAGAAAATTCCCGGAAAAGGTCTAGGATTAAAATTACCTCTATAAGCATTGTTATTAAAATTGTTTCGCAAAACAAAATTCACATCTACGGCATCACTATTTTGCTCGATCAAAGTAGACAAAGACACATCATTAAGATTAATAGGAGTATTTTTATTAGAAACCAACTTCATAAGAGCATCAACTTTTGCACTCAAAAGAATTTATTGCCTCAACCGAATTAACCTTTTTACTAGTAGGAGCTCTTTCGGTATGCCATTGTGAATAATTTGCCATAATATTATCAAGAAATTTAGTAGCTTCACCCAAAGTAATTTCGACCACCTGCGGCGGAATCTAAAAGATTTCTAGAAACAAAATTCAATCCCGCATAAAAAAATGTATGATCATCCAAAGATTTAAACCATGAGTAGGAAAATTTATTAGCATCAATTTCATTCTTTCCCAAGATTGCGCAACATGTTCATGCTCAGGTTGCATAAAATTCATGATTTGTGTCCTAAGGGAAATAATTTTCGCGGGCGGAAAATAGTTAGTAATAAAACCATCATTGCACTTATCCCAAGAATTGATACTATTGCGAGGCAAAGAAGAAAACCAAATTTTTGCACGATTTCACAAAGAAAGCGGGAATAATTTTAACTTCACAATATCATTGTCCACTTTTTTTTGCATATCTCATAATTCCATGAATGTGTTAAGATGGGACGCGGCATCCTCATTAGGAGTACCGGGAAATTGATCTTTCATAGCGAAATTCAACAATGCAGCGTTAATATCACAAGACCCCGCACTAGTGGCGGGAGGAGCAATTGGAGTGCTAATAAAATCATTATTATTGGTGTTGGAAAAATCACACGACATGGTATTTTCTTGAGACATCGCAACTACGCAAACAAGAACGCAAACAAAAAACAGATCTGACAAGAAAACAACAAACGAAAAAGAGGTCGAATAAAACGGCAAATTTTTGTGAAGTGGGGGAGATGAAAATGAGAGGAAAATGGAAAATAATGTAAATTGCAAGGAGATGAGATTTTTTATTAGGAACCTGGTAGATGTTGATGATGTATCCCCGGGAACGGCGCCAGAAATTCCTTTTGATGCGACTTGAACTACGTCGGTATTTCCCCAAAGAGGAAGGGATGATGCAGCACAACTACGGTAGGTATTTTCCCTTAGTGATGAGACCAAGGTTATCGAACCACTAGGAGAACCACGCAACACTACGTGAACGGTACCTGCACACAAAGAACAAATACTTGCAACCCGACATAAAAGAGGGATTGTCAATCCCTCCCGGGTAAAAAGATAGATAAAATTGTAGTAGATTGGATAAATAGATATCACGGGAACGCGATATAAAATAAATAACAATAAATTGCAGCAAGGTATTTTTGGGTTTTTGGATTAATAGATATGAAAATAAAAGCAAATAAAAATAGATCTCGAAAGCAAATATGATAAAGAAGAGACCTGGGGGCCGTAGATTTCGCTAATGTCTTCTCTCGAGAAAAATAGCATACGGCGGGTAAACAAATAACTTTTGGGCAATTGATAAAAATTCAAATAATTATGACGATATCCAGGCAATGATCATTATATAATCATCACGTCCAAGATTAGTAGACCGACTCCTGCCTGCATCTACTACTACTACTCCACACATCGACCGCTATCCAGCATGCATCTAGTGTATTAAGTTCATGGAGAAACGGAGTAATGCAATAAGAACGATGACATGATGTAGACAAGATCTATTCATGTAGGAATAGACCCTTCTTGCTATCCTTAATAGCAATTATACATATGTGTCATTTCCCCTTCTGTCACTAGGATTGAGCACTGTAAGATCGAACCATCACAAAGCACTTCTTCCCATGGCAAGATAAATCGATCTATTCGACCTAAATAAACCAAATATTAGAAGAAGAAATACGAGGCAATAAGCAATCATGCATATAAGAGATCAAAGAAACTCAAATAACTTTCATGGATAAAAAATATAGATCTGATCATAAACTCAAAGTTCATCGGATCCCAACAAACACACCGCAAAAAGAGTTACATCAAATAGATCTCCAAGAGACCATTGTATTGAGAATCAAAAGAGAGAGAGGAAGTCATCTAGCTACTAACTATGGACCTGTAGGTCTACAATGAACTACTCACGCATCATCGGAGAGCCACCAATGAGGATGATGAACCCTTCCGTGATGGTGTCTAGATTGGATATGTGGTTTTTGGAACTTTTGGCGGCTGGAATTGTGTTTCGTCGACTCCCATAGGGTTTTTGGAATATTGGGGTATTTATAGAGCAAAGAAGCGGTGCGGGAGGCGGCCGAGGTGGGCACAACCCACCTGGGTGCGCTTGGGCCCCCAGGCGTTCCTAGGTGGGTTGTGCTCCCCTCGGAGCCCCCCTTTGGTACTTCCTTGGCCCAACGTGTGTCTTCTGGTCCAGAAAAAATCACCAAAAAGTTTTGCTGCGTTTGGACTCCTTTTGGTATTGATTTTCTACGAAGTAAAAAACAAGAAAAAAACAGCAACTGGCAGTCGGCACTATGTCAATAGGTTAGTCCCAAAAAATGATATAAATTTGCTATAAAATGATTATAAAACATCCAAGAATGATAATATAACAGCATGGAACAATAAAAAATTATAGATACATTGAAGACGTATCAGGTGGTGATTCCGCAAGGACTAGAGAAGTAGGAAGCAGAGGTCAGGGAGAATTTACAATGTGGGTTATACAATGGAATCAGCAAAGTTTTTCATGAAGTCAACTAAGGATGGCTTGACGCTATGTGCTAGTAAGGCAAAGTCCATTTTGAATCTCTTCCTCTAGGAGGCATGCGTGTTGGGTATTCCTTGGATGATTCGGCCATTTCTTTCTTTCCAGATACTCCATGATGATGTCATGAAAATTTCCATGAATGCAGGGCATCCCCGCCTCCTTTTTCCTAAGTGCAAGATGTGCAGCCTATTTTCATCATCCTCCCAAGTCATGTGCAACCTGTTCCAGCATGCTTTACTGAACTAGCAAGTGAAGAAGAGGTGTTTGACTGTGTCCTCCACTCCTTGTCCACATATCACACAATTAAAATCACTTCCAATATTATAGTGCCTTCTCTTAAGCATGTTTCTTGTGTTGACCCGATCCTCCAGTACAAGCCAAGTGAGCACCTTAATTTTTATTGTGGCTTTGGAGTTCCATATCCATCCAAACGCGTCATCAGCCACAACGTCTCTAAAATAGAATTTGTAGTATAGAGATGATGTATATTTAGGCCCCCACTGATAAGTCCAAACGTCTCACCTGTTGACAGAAGGCTCCGTGGAGGCAGTTACCAACTGCAGCTCACGGAGTTCATCCATGGCTTTTGTTGAGTGTTGTAAGTAAAAGCCCATTTGGGGGTCAGTTATGGATAGGAAGGTGGCCACATATGCGTCCTCAAGTTTTGTAAAGGAGAACGCTCGGGGGAATGTTTCTTCAAATATATTATAATGCCATGAGTCCTTCCAGAACAGTACAGAGGAGCCATCACCTACATTCACCTTCGCAATTCCTCTATATATGTCATTGAGACTCATAACATCACGCCACCAGAAAGATCCACACGCCTCAGTTGCATGAGGTATTTTGTCAGTGTAGTAGGTGTTCCAAATTAGGTTCACCCACGGGACATCTCTTCTGTTGTAGAAGTTATGCATGGATTTTAGGAGTAAAGATGTGTTCTGCACTTTTATATCCATGACTCCAAGCACCCGGTGCTTCTTAGGGTGACATACTAATTCCCAGGCCGCAAGTGAGTTGCAGGTTTCCCCTTGGTCAGTCTTCTTGCGCCATAAACATCTGCGATGTATTTTGTCCAAGTGGTCGATTAGTTTGGGCAGAAATTTTAGTGTGCACGTGGGGAACATCATGATGGAAGTTATGAACGAATTCAATAACGTCAGTTTGCTCCCCTGATTGAGCATGCTGAGCAACGAGGATAATTTACGTTTAGCTCTCTCCACAACTGGCATGAGATCATTCACTATTGGTTTCGTTGTTCCCATCGGCAAGCCCAAGTACGTGAAGGGCATGCTTCTAATAGAGCATTGTAGGATCTGTGAGAGTTGTGTTACTGGCGTCTCCTCCACATGGATAGGCACTAGCATTGATTTTTTAAAATTGATCTTGAGTCCAATGGAGTCTGCATAGTCAATTAGTTTTTTTCTTCATGGTTTCCACTTGCACCGGACACGCGGGCATGATAAGAATCATGTCATCGGCGTATTGCACCACTGGGTAATCTGACGATCTTCCGGCTGGGAGAGGGAGCTCGGTCAGATTGTTTCGGTAGGCATCATTGATCGCTGATTGAAGTAGGTCTGTCGCGAGTACGAATATTAATGGAGATAGGGGATCTCCTTGTCGCACTCCTCGTCAGCAATGGAATTGGCGACCTGGCACCCCATTTAGTAATACCGAAGACATGCCAAACTCAAATATTCGCTTGATCCAGTTCATCCAACGATCATCAAAGCTCACTTGTTCCATAATTTTCAGCATCGATGAGTGTTCGATCGTGTCAAATGCCTTCGCGAAGTCCAACTTGAGCAAAATGATGGGTCTCTTAGATGCCTTGCATTGATATATGTACTCAAACGCCCATGCGAGACAATCTTGTATTGTCCGGGAATGCAAGAACCAGTATTGATTTTTGTGGGCAATTTGTAGTATGAATTTCTGTAGTCTGTTGGCTAGAATTTTCGTAATTATTTTCAAACAGCAGTTGAGGAGGGTAATCGGTCTGAAGTCATTGGCCGTCTCTTGGGATCCAATTTTTGGAATCGGAGTAATGAATCCCGATTTGATGCTAGTGATATCGAGATTACCTTTGTAGAATTCTTCACATTGCGCATAAAAGTCATTCTTAATGATAGGCCAACATGATTTCAAGAAACCTCCATTAAATCCATCCGGACCCGGCGCTCTATTAGCAGGCATTGATTTCACAACATCGTTGATTTCTTTGTGTGTGAAAGGAGTGGACAGAGATTCCAGTCCTTCGACATCTTTGATCATCGATGCCAAATTGAATTTTATGGTTGGAGGGTCTGATTCCCCTAATCTCTGCTCGTAGGAAGTGAATAAAACTGCTTCTTTGGAGTTATGGTCACTTACTACAGAATCATCTAGTAGCTTGATTGTTTTCATAGAATTCCTCCTATATCTTTCTGTGGATAGAGCATGGAACAATTTAGTATTTTCCTCTCAGAATTTGATATATCTAACCGTACATCTTTCCCTACAGTATTGGTTTTGATATTGGAGAAGTCTGAGAAGATGGGCCTTCACTATTTGACGGAAATTCACCTCTGGTGTTGTGAGTGTCCGCTGCTCTTCTAGCCCATTTAACTCCAGTAAGGACAGGTTGTAGTTTTGAATGAGAATCGTTAGGCAGGAAATCCCCTTGCTCCAAGATTTGAGATCATACCGAAGGTTCTTCAATTTTTTGGTGATCAGTGTTGCACATTTTTTGGCATAGCATGCTTTGTTCCAGGAAGTAGCAACTGCATCAAGGAAGCCAGGGTGGTTTATCTAGAAAGTTTCAAAGCAAAAGATTTTGCTCTTCGATATACTTGTTTAATGTTTATCACAATAGGTGAATGGTCTGAGGCTGGTTTTCCCAACGCTGAGACGATCGTGTTTGGATATGTTTGGGTCCAGTTGCAAGATGAGAAGCACCAGTCCAATTTCACGAGGAGTGGGTCGTCTTGCATATTACTCCACGTGTACGATCTCCCTTTGAGCGGTATTTCAATCAGAGCTTGGGATCGAATGATATAATTAAACATAAGAATGTCATTAGTATTCCCTCCAGGTTTGTTTTGGTCATCTGAGGATCTAATGAAGTTATAATCCCCTACCAAGAGCCAATCTTCAGTGTTTGGTATAGTTGGATCATATAGCCAGTCATTGAACCAAATGCGATCATCCCTACGGTATGGTCCATAGATATTGTATAATTTCCAGGTATTACCAGAGACCCTGGAAGAGAAAGAGATTCCCAACGCAAAGAAATCTGAGAAAACCAAAGTACCATCAAAATTTGAACTATTCCAAATGGTGATTATCCCTCCTGAAGCACCCCGGGAAGGAACAAATAAAAACTTATCAAATCTGCGGGGGCAGAATGTCTTAATAAAGGCATGATCTAAATACATGTGTTTAGTCTCCTGCAAGCATATAACATTACATCCACAGGCATCGATCGCATTTTTAATAGCTAAAAGTTTTGCATCCGAATTTATTCCACGCACATTCCAGACCAGCATGTTCCACTGCTGTCTTGGAGGCATGTTAGATGAGTACTAAGAAGAGGATGAAGGATCCGTTGAGTCCTTCGATTGCGCCATAAGCTTGGAGGGGGTGAGCTCGTCTGCTGGAACGCCGCACTTGATGATTCTGATTTGCTGCAGGAGAGGGATGGGAGTCGGGGGTGCAACCTATGGTGTCGCCATGGTAACAGCAGATGTGGTGTTAGCAGGATTGGGCGCTGCTGGGACCACACGTGGCTTGACCTTGCTCTTGGTCTTCCTCCCTTACGCCATGGAAGGAGCCTTGAACCCATCATACTTTGTGGCTCGGGTGCTATGACGCAGGTTGGTGTAGTCAATCACTTCTACTTTCTTGCTTCTCTTCTCTTTGCGCTTCGGTGGTGCCATTAATTCAGAAGTTGCAGTGTTGTCGGTGCTATCAAAGAGAATATCTTCAGAGTGGTCCACACACCCTGTATCCCAACTACTGTTATTGTCACACTCCAACTGTGATGCAGTATCTTTCCAGGTGATCAGAGTTGCAAAAGTAGTATCCCAGTCTGTTTTATCCATCATGATGATTTTGGTGTCTGGAGTAGGGACAATGGGTCTCTAGAACGACTTAAACGCGTGTGCCACAAATGTGAACTGAAGATTTTTGCAAAACTGAAGTTGGTCTTCAGTCTGGTGAGGCCTATATGTGATCATGGGGTTCACCTTCTTGTAAATGAAGGTTTTGAAGAACTTGATCAGATTCGGTCATCTCATCAGTATTTCCATGGATAAAGCTGAAGCTGCTACTACTAGATCCCAATATAATATCATCTGCAGCTCATTCCACCTCGGCCACATGAGCATTCCACACAGCAAGACAATCTCCTTGCACATTGTCATCTGGAGTAACCCCATCCATCATAGATGGACCAGTGTAGCCAGTTATTTGGCGCCAGGTTTCACTGTTGTATTGTGGCGGGACTTCTGGCCATGCCTGCCATCCGTTGGCCTGAACTTGGTTCTGCTGCGGTTGAAGATCCTGCCCCCATGCCGCATTGGCTTGCTGTTGCTGCATCACCATGGCCTCAAAAGACATCTGATGTGTTGCTATCAGATACAGGAGCTCCCTAAGATGTGGGGATGCATTCATGTGCGGCGGCAGCTCCTCCGTCCCAACGTTGGGGGGATTAGTTGGCCAGTTTGTCAGAATATAGACTGGCACAGTCCAGGAGCGTCCAAGCCCCCAAACACATCTGCACGCTTGATCACCAGGCTGTGAGGGATATTGGAGAACTAGTTGTAAGCACCCCTACGAGGACACGAGTTTTGACTTGACCCGGGTTGTGCCATGTTTCAAAATTCCCAAAACAGCTTACTGCTTTATTGACATAATACTCATTCTGATAATCCAGTGGGAATCCAAGAAAAACTACCAAGCAACTGCTTCAAAGACTGGGATTCTCATGTTTGGACCTTCATCCTGGCGTACAAAATAAAAAGTTATGTCTTCATCTATGGGGTCAGGTCCAGTGGTGATCAGAAAGTCCCTAACTGCTGCTGCTCTGAATCCAATTAATCCTACTCCAAGATGAAAGATATCGGAGTAAATCACCTAAGCATCGAAGTCCTCTTCAAGGATTTGCAGGATCTCCGCAAGAACATAAGGGCGCTGGCGGTCGGGCGTCAGTGGATTGGTGAGAATGATGGCATAGTTTTCATGGTGGAGGGGTGGAGCACCGACCACCATCATGTTTCTTTGCAGCCGATCGTCAGGGCCATTGAAAATGGCAAAGGGGCCGGTGATGAACTGGTATGGCATCACTGCGAAGTTGGCCATGGATGACGCTGCCGCGGCAGGGGAGGACGAAGGGGATGCTGTCGGCGTGGTGGAAGTTTCTATGTTGGGTGGTAGGAGAGGTGGTTTGTTTTGGTTGGGGGGGCTTTTGTCGAGGCGGGAGGGCGTGGGGGTGAAGGTGGACCGTTAGTCCCAATGGAAGGTGGCCGCATGTCCTAGGTCTGTGATGGTAGGGTCTTAATTCTCCAAATTTGTTTCCTTCCACCGATAATTTTTTTAATTTGTGGAAATCAGATTGTTTCCTGGGTAGGCTTGGCTTTCCTTTCTTACTTATCCAAAGGACTACGATTGATCCCCTATACTTGCGGGTCATCATTTTTGTTCTTGAGGACACGGGAGATGTCATGGTACAAGTAATCATGTGAATTTGATATTCGTTCGATATTTTGATGATATGTATGATGTGATTCCCTTAGTGGTGTTATGCGAACGTCGACTACATGACACTTCACCATCTTTGGGCCTAAGGGAATGCATTGTGTAGTAGTTATTAGATGATGGGTTGCTAGAGTGACAGAAGCTTAAACCCTAGTTTATGCGCTATTCCGTAAGGGGCTGATTTGGATCAACTTGCTTAATGCTATGGTTAGATTTTATCTTAATTCTTCTTTCGTAGCTTGTGAGAAGGGTTAATCATAAGTGGAAGGCTTGTTCAAGTAAGAACAACACCCAAGCACTGGTCCACCCACATATCAAATTATCAAAGTAGCGGACGCGAATCAAACAAACATGATGAAAGTGACTAGATGAAATTCTTGTGTGTCCTCGAGAACGTTTTACTTATTATCAAAGACCGTTCCATCTTGTCCTTTACTACAAAATGGATTGGGCTACCTTGCTGCACCTATTGTTACTATTGTTACTTGTTACTTATTACAAATTATCTTTCTATCAAACTACCTGTTACCGACAATTTTAGTGCCCGCAAAAAATACCTTGCTGAAAACCGCTTATCATTTCCTTCTGCTCCTCATTGGGTTCGACACTCTTACTTATCAAAAGGACTAAAATTGATCCCCTATACTTGTGGGTCATCAAGGATCTCAATGTATTGTATTGATGTGTTAATTATAAGTTGGTATTGTATATGCTCATACTCCTTCCCTTGCAGCAATATGATCTACTCTCCTCTCGTCTATTGCTGCAAGATGGCGGCCCTTGTGTTGCGTAGAACTTCCCCCTCTAGTTCTGGCACTTATGCAATTTATTCCACTGGGATAACCCCCTTCTTTGATACCCGATGCATACTTAGTATAGATCTAATGTAAGTCCTGCGAGTACTTTGGATGAGTACTCACCGTTGCTTTGCACCCCTTTTCTTCTACCCAGTTGCTCTATCAGATAGCAGTGCCCCGGATGCAGGTTCCATCACTGATGATTTCTACATGGGGGCCAACGACCAGGAGTAGTTCAGAGGTCCCAAGCAGGAGGCATGCGCCTTTTCGATCTAGAGTCATTGATTGTTTTCGCCTTCCTAAGGCACCTTTGTAATTGTCTGTAGTCAGACCTAATTCTTTATGTTATATCGGGTCCTATGGCCCTGGTGAGGGAGTCCTGGATTAGGGGGTCCCCAAGCGTCCGGGCTATGTGACGTGGGCCGGACTGATGGGCCGTGAAGATACAAGATGGAAGGCTTTCCCCCCGTGTCCGGATGGGACTCTCCTTTGCATGGATGGCAAGCTTGGCGTTTGGATATGAAGATCTCTCTCTCTCTCTCTCTCTCTCTGTGTGTGTGTGTGTGTAAACCGACTCTGTACAACCCTAGGCCCCTCCGGTGTCTATATAAACCAGAGGATTTAGTCCGTAGAGGCAATCATTGTCATAATCATACAGGCTAGACATCTAGGGTTTAGCCATTACGATCTCGAGGTAGATCAACTCTTGTAACCCCTATACTCATCAAAGTCAATCAAGCAGGAAGTAGGGTATTACCTCCATTAAGAGGGCCCGAACCTGGGTAAACATCGTGTCCCTGTCTCTTGTTACCTTCGATCCATAGACGCATAGTTCAGGACCCCCTACCCAAGATCTGCCGGTTTTGACACTGACATTGGTGCTTTCATTGAGAGTTCCACTGTGCCATCGTTGAAAGGCTCGATGGATCCATCGATCATCTACAACAATGCTGCCGTGAAGGAGATTTTTCTCCCCGGTCAAATTTTTGTATTCGGCGGCTTCGCACTGCGGGCCAACTTGGTTGGCCACCTAGAGCAGATCGACAGCTACGCCCCCGGTCATCATATCAGTTTTGGAAATCTAAACTATGCCGCTGATATCCGAGGAGACTTGATCTTCCAAGGGTTCGCGGCCCCAACCATCGCTCTGTCCTTAGATCCGGAGCATGTCACCAGGTCCGAAGACATGATTTAGAGCCCGCCGGACTCTCTGCAGCTATAGAGCTCGATACTGGAGAACCGGAGGGGATAGCATCACCGGGAGGCCCGGAGCTACGTCAGGCTCCTTCTATCATCATAAAGCCGGACTCTCCTCCGGACACTAGCTCTGAACCCTCGAAATCCGCGTCATGTGAGCTCGGCCAGGGAACTTCTGTCCAGCCCAACTCCACGGACTCTTGCTTCCCCGTCAAACCTCGCTCTTAAACGAGGCTTTGGACTTAATGCGGTTCCTCACCATCACAGAGGAATCACTTCTGAATTACGCCCAGCCCGGACGAGGGGCTGAGAGCATGGAATTTTACTTCCCACCCACCACCCACTTCATAGCCACTACCGAGGATTTAACTAACATGCTCGATTACGCCTCTGAAGACATCAACGGTATGGACGACGATGCCGGAGAGGAGCAGGCCCAAAACCCGCCGTTCACCAGACGCTGGACGGCCACTTCCTCGTACGACATGTACATGGTGGACACACATAAAGAAGGTGACGGCAATGATGAGAAGGATCCAGTCGAGGACGAACCTCCTGAGATACCACCAAAGCGTCGACGTCAGCGGCGCCACTCTAAATCGCATCGCGGAAAAGATAGCAATACCGGTACCGGAGACAATAATACTCCGGAGAACGCCGAAGACCAAGAAGCCCCCATCGAACCAACATCCGAATAGGATGATCGGGAGGACGGGCAAGTTGACCCTGACGAGCCAGCAGGGAACGAGGACTCGGAGGATAGCAACTATCTACCACTCTCTGAGGACGACGTGAGCCTCAGCGACGAAGATTTCATCGTGCCAGAGGAACCCTTGAACAAGAGCGCTTTAAGCGCCGGCTAATAGCCACTGCAAGAAGCCTGAAAAAGAAGTAGCAGCAGCTTCAAGCTGATCAAGATCTGCTCAATGACAGATGAACTAATGTCCTGGCAGTCGAGGAATACAGCCTCAAACGCCCAACTAAGAGTTACCCGAAGCGCAAGCTGCTACCCCAATTCGACGATGAGGCGCTGGAGCCCATACCACCAGCGCGTAACGCTGCTGACGGACTTGACCGACCACCACGTGGCCGGGACAGAACGGCAACTCAAGCCGAATACCAGCCCGCACCACCTTGCCGTAAAGGCAGAGAAACAACGGCTCGGGGATACACCTATGACCTACGACATGACATGGAAAATAGAGCCGGTCAGGCCAGATCAATCTACGGATCACGGGGGCATGCCCCGGTGCGAGAAGACGGCTATCAAGCCTGGCGCAACAAGCATAACCACGCCCGAGCCGAAAACCGCATACAGACTTCATCCGAGCTGCGTCATGACATGACCTGATACAGAGGTGCCGCACACCCCCTATGCTTCACCAATGAGGTAATGGAGCACCAGTTCCCAGAGGGGTTTAAACCCGTGAACATCGAATCATACGATGGCACAATAGATCCCGCAGTATGGATCGAAGATTTTCTTCACCACATTCACATGGCTCGCGGTGATGATCTACATGCCATCAAATACCTCCCACCAAAACTTAAGGGGCCAGCTCGGCACTGGTTAAACAGCCTCCCAGAAAACTTTATCGGAAGCTGGGAAGACTTGGAAGATGCCTTTAGAGACAGCTTCCAAGGAACGTATATCCGGCCTCCGGACGCCGATGACCTCAGTCACATAGTCCAGCAGCCCGAAGAGTCGGCCGGGAAATTCTGGACCAGGTTCCTAATCAAAAAGAACCAGATCGTCGACTGTCCGGACACCGAAGCCCTAGCGGCCTTTAAACATAGCATCCACGATGAATGGCTCGCTCGACACCTCGGCCGAGAAAAGCCAAAGTCCATGACAGCCCTTACAGCACTCATGACCCGCTTTTGCGCGGGCGAAGATAGCTGGCTAGCTCATAGCAGTAATAGTACCAATGACCCTGGCACTTCCGAAGTCAAAAACAGCAACGGCAGGCCTCGACGCAACAAACACAAGCGTTGAAGTAGCAATGACAATACTAAAGATACGATGGTCAACGCCGGATTCAGTGGCCCCAAGTCCGGTCAGTGGAAGAGGCCATTCATAAGAAACAAAGACGGTCCATCTAGCTTGGACCGAATACTCGATCGATCCTGCCAAATTCACGGCACCCCCGACAAGCCTGCCTATCATACCAATAGAATTTGTTGGGTCTTTAAATAGGCTGGTAAGCTAAGTACCAAACATAAGGAGAAAGGGTCGCCCAGCGAGGACGACGACAAGGAGCCTCGTCCACCGAACACAGGGGGACAGAAGAAATTTCCCCCCGAGGTCAAAACAGTGAATATCATATATGTTACTCACATCCCCAAGCGGGAGCGCAAGCGTGCGCTAAGGGACGTCTATACGATAGAGCCAGTCGCCCCAAAATTCAACCCATGGTCAGCCTGTCTGATCACTTTCGATCGCAGAGACCATCTGACCAGCATCCGTCACGGAGGTTCGGCCGCACTGGTCCTCGACCCAATTATTGATGGATTCCACCTTACGCGAGTCCTCATGGACGGCGGCAGCAGCCTTAACCTGCTCTATCAAGACACAGTCCGCAAGATGGGTATTGATCCGTCAAGAATCAAGCCCACCAAAACTACCTTTAAAGGAGTAATACCTGGTGTAGAGGCCCGCTGCACGGGCTCAATCACATTGGAGATCATCTTCGGTTCGCCGGACAACTTCCAAAGCGAAGACTTGATCTTCGATATCGTCCCTTTCCGCAGTGGCTACCATGCACTTCTCGGACGAACCGTGTTCGCTCGCTTCAATGCGGTTCCACACTATGCCTATCTCAAACTCAAGATGCCCGGACCACGCGGTGTCATAACAGTCAATGGAAACATGGAACACTCCCTTCGTACTGAGGAGCACACCGCGGCCCTGGCAGCGGAGGTACAAGGCGGCCTTATCAAGCCAACTATCACATCGGCGGCCAAGCCTCCGGACACTATCAAACGAGTCCGGACTACCCCGCAGCACGACAGTCTAGCTCGTCAGGAGCTCGATTAGCAATTCGGCCTCCGTCTCATCCCCAACTAAATTGCGGCATATGTACCACGTGTACATAACTACGCACTAAAGATACCATGGACAAAGATGGAGGCATAGTAAAGATAAAGTCCACAATACGGCTAGACCCCATCCGGACCCTCATATTTCTTTTTTCTTATTTTCATTTTTCCAGGTTCCTTACAACCCACATCACCTTTTGACGGTACCAAGGGCCCTTTTCGGGGCCCATCATGAAAACCCGCTCATTGATCCTTTCGAAGGATAACACGCCAAGGAGAAAAGAGGCATAGACGCGTGGCAGAGTAGCTAAAGGGTCTTTCAATATCACCTCGTCAGTTTTCAGGACCCGTACACAGCTTTCCCTTGTGCTCGGCATGTAAACTAGCCTTGTTGCTTGTCGCATTATTTGTATAAATACGTTTTGACGTATCAATCAGACTATAATGGAAACAGTTTCTAGCCCAACCTATACGGTATTGGCTTATTTCTTAATCTGCATTTCCCTGTTTTTCGTCCGATTGCCATGTACACCTTGGGACGACTTAAATCGCCAGGGGCTCTATTGAGCCACGTACATTTCGTAAACATAAAACAAGTCCGAACACTTTTATAGTACAATTCGGCGTCCCGAATATAGCATTATATGCATCGGCGCCGAATCATGTCTTTGGTCAATAGTTGGGTTGCCCGGCTCCTGTGGTTACTGCATTACGTTCCGCTTGTTCGGCTAAGGTAGTAAAGGGAGAACTACTGCGATTGTGTTTCTGGTTCATCCGGATAAACACCTCAGTAGAGAAAGCCGAAAACTGATTGTCACGATGCGGCGAGAGCTGGTCATCTATTCGGTGACTAAGTATAAATCGTTTGTGATTTTTTCCGCATCACGCGACAAACCAGCCTTCACCCGGCCGGGTGATACGACTCCGTCGTATCTATAATTTTTGATTGTTCCATGCCAATATTATTCAACTTTCATATACTTTTTGGCAACTTTTTATACTATTTTTGGGACTAACATATTGATCCAGTACCCAGTGCCAGTTCATGTCTGTTGCATGTTTTTGGTTTCGCAGAATATCCATATCAAACGGAGTCCAAACGGAGTAAAACTTCACGGAGATTTTTTTTGGAATATTTATGATTTTTGGGAAGAAGAATCAACGTGAACCGGTGTCCGAGGTGGGCACGAGGTAGGGGGCGCGCCCTACCCCCTCCCCCCGGGCGCGCCCCTAACCCTTGTGGTCCACCCATAAGGCGGTTGGTGCCCTTCTTTCGCGGCAAGAAAGCTAATTTCTGGATAGAGATCGTGTCCAAAATTCAGCCCAATCGGAGTTACGAATCTCCGGGAATTTAAGAAACGGTGAAGGGCCAGAAAACAGAACGCAGAAATAGAGAGAGACAGAGAGACAGATCCAATCTCGAAGGGGCTCTCGCCCCTCCCACGCCATGGAGACCATGGACCAGAGGGGAAACCCTTCTCCCATCTAGGGAGAAAGTCAAGGAAGAAGAAGAAGGAGGGGGGCTCTCTCCCCCTCGCTTCCGGTGGCGTCGGAACGCCGCCGGGGGCCATCATCATCACCGCGATCTTCACCAACACCTCCGCCATCTTCACCAACATCTCCATCACCTTCCCCCCTCTATCTACAGCGGTCCACTCTCCCGCAACCCGCTGTGCCCTCTACTTGAACATGGTGCTTTATGCTTCATATTATTATCCAATGATGTGTTGCCATCCTATGATGTCTGAGTAGATTTTCGTTGTCCTATCGGTGGTTGATGAATTGTTATGATTGATTTAATTTGCTTGTGGTTATGTTGCTGTCCTTTGGTTCCCATCATATGAGCGCGCGCATGGATCACACCATAGGGTTAGTTGTATGTTGATAGGACTATGTATTGGAGGCAAGAGTGACAGAAGCTTCAACCTAGCATAGAAATTGATGCATACGGGATTGAAGGGGGACCAATATATCTTAATGCTATGGTTGGGTTTTACCTTAATGAACATTAGTAGTTGCGAACGCTTGCTAATAGTTCCAATCATAAGTGCATAGAATTCCAAGTAAGGGATGACATGCTAGCAGTGGCCTCTCCCACATAATACTTGCTATCGGTCTAGTAAAGTAGTCAATTGCTTAAGGGACAATTTCGCAACTCCTACCACCACTTTTCCACACTCGCTATATTTACTTTTTTTTGCTTCTTTACTTACAACAGCCCCTAGCTTTTATTTGCGCTCTCTTTATATTCTTGCAAACCTATCCGGAAACACCTACAAAGTACTTCTAGTTTCATACTTGTTCTAGGTAAAGTAAACGTCAAGCGTGCGTAGAGTTGTATCGGTGGTCGATAGAACTTGAGGGAATATTCATTCTACCTTTAGCTCCTTGTTGGGTTCGACACTCTTACTTATCAAAAACTGTTGCGATCCCCTATACTTGTGGGTTATCAAGACCTTTTTCTGACGCCCGGGGAGTCATAGCGTGGGGTGAATATTCTCGTGTGTGCTTGTTTGCTTTATCACTAAGTAATTTTTATTTGCTTTCTTAGTTGTTATTTATCTTTAGTTATGGATATGGAACACGAAATACCAAAAAAATTAGATGTACTTGCTATTCATGGAGATGAGGAACCTCCTAAAACCCTCGATGCTGGTTATGTGAAAGATATTATGTACTACTTTAATAATCCTGAGAAAACCCCATTCAATTATGTAATGGGGGTAACGTTGGATCAACGTGAATACTTTAGGGGTTACCGCTTGACACAAAAAGGGAAACTATTATGGGATCAAATTCATATATTGAAGTGGTATGCTAGACAACTATGCTTGGAATATGATTATACTTGTTGCTCTAGGATGAATGCTCCACACCTTCCCTTCTCATGCAAATTTAATGATAACGAAACCTTAGCTTCTTATGCTAGAGGTATATATGATTACTATGATGTGGAACAAATAGAAGAATTTGTTGCTTTTATGGGTGCTTATGAAATTGAATCTATGTTTAAAGAGTTTGAAGATTTTGATGATGCTGTTTATAGACCTGAAAATTTAGCTATCCTGAAATATTGTTATGATAATTATGAATACAATTACGAAATTAATGCACTTATTGAGAAAGTCTCCGCTGTCCAAGAAGAGACTAATATTTTGCAGGAATCTATGGAAGAAGAAATTGATGAAACTGTGAGCTCATTGGATGAAAAAGATGAGGAGGAGAGCGAAGAACAAAAGGAGGAAGAGCGGATTGATCACCCGTGCCCACCTTCTAATGATAGTAACTCTTCAACTCATACATTGTTTAATTCCCCTTCGTGCTTACCGAAGGATGATTGCTATGATGACTATTATGATCCCGTTGATTCTCTTGAAATATCCCTTTTTGATGATGCTTGCTATGCTTGTCGCCAAGATGCCAATATGAATTATGCTTATGGATATGAACTTGCTATAGTTCCTTATGTTATGAATGAAATTGTTGCTATTGCACCCATGCATGATAGTCCTATTATCTTTTTGAATTCTCCCGATTACACTATATCGGAGAAGTTTGCTTTTATTAAGGATTATATTGATGGGTTGCCTTTTACCATTGCACGTGATGATTTTGATGAGTATAAAATGCATGTGCTTGTTGCTCCTACTTGCAATTATTATGAGAGAGGAACTATATCTCCACCACTCTATGTTTCCAATACAATAAAATTGCAAGAAACCGTTTATACTATGCATTGGCCTTTACTTTGTGTGCATGAATTGTTCTTTTATGACATGCCGATGCATAGGAAGAGAGTTAGACTTCGTTGTTGCATGATATATGTTACTTTGTGCTCACTACTAAATTACAAATCATTGTTCATTAAAATTGGCTTTGATATACCTTGAGATCCGGGTGGATTCACTACTTGAGCGCTGCCAGGGAGACAACCCGGAAGTTTTAGAGAGTCATTTATTTCTGTTGAGTGCTTTTATATAGTTTGAAAACAACAAAAATAAAGAGGGGAACCCAAAACTTTTCAAAAAGGAAAGTGAAAGTGAGAAATACAAGCATTGTTGAAGTGGGAGAGCTCCTTGAACTTTGTTCATGCTCACGGCAACTTTGTGAATCTTGATTACAGAAAATTTTCAACAAAAATAATTATCCCCTTGTACAAATCCATTGTATTATGAAAATAATGTGCCAAGGTTTGCCTTTAGGATGTTTACAATGCTTGTTGGTTTGTACGGTGCAGGACAGAAACTTTGGCTGTAGTGCGAGAATTTTAATTTTTTACTGGAACGTAAAATGGTTCTGATTATTTTTGCACTGTCTTTCTGTACAAATTTTTTATTTTTCCTAATTTTGGCAGAATTGTTCAAGTATCAGAAGTATGGTGAATGTTCATATTATTACAGACTGTTCTGTTTTAGACAGATTCTGTTTTTGATGCATAGTTTGCTTGTTTTGATGAAACTATAAACTTATATCAGTGGATTAAGCCATGGAAAAGCTATATTACAGTAGACACAATGCAAAAACAAAATATGAATTGGTTTGCAACAGTACTTAGAGTAGTGATTTGCTTTATTATACTAACGGATCTTACCGAGTTTTCTGTTGAAGTTTTGTGTGGATGAAGTGTTCGATGATCGAGAAGGTTTCGATGTGAGAAGAAGGAAGAGAGGCAAGAGCTCAAGCTTGGGGATGCCCGAGGCACCCCAAGTAAATATTCAAGGAGACTCAAGCATCTAATCTTGGGGATGCCCTGGAAGGCATCCCCTCTTTCTTCAACAAGTATCGGTACGTTTTCGGATTCGTTTCGTTCATGTGATATGTGCAATCTTGGAGCATCTTCTGCATTTAGTTTTCATTTTTCTTTTATGCACCATGCTGGTATGAGATGGTCCTTGGTTGATTTATAGAATGCTCTTTGCACTTCACTTATATCTTTTGAGTATGGCTTTATAGAATGCTTCATGTGCTTCACTTATATCATTTGAAGTTGGATTGCCTGTTTCTCTTTACTTAGACAACCGACATTTGTAGAATGCTCTTTTGCTTCACTTATATTTGTTAGAGCTTGGGCATATCTTTTGTAGAAAGAATTAAACTCTCGTGCTTCACTTATATTTATTTAGAGAGATGACAGGAACTGGTCATTCACATGGTTAGTCATAAAATCCTACATAAAACTTGTAGATCACTGAATATGATATGTTTGATTCCTTGCAATAGTTTTGCAATATAAAGATGGTGATATTAGAGTCATGCTAGTGGGTGGTTGTGGATCGTAGAAATACTTGTGTTGAAGTTTGTGATTCCCGTAGCATGCACGTATGGTGAACCGTTATGTGATGAAGTCGGAGCAAGATTTATTTATTGATTGTCTTCCTTATGAGTGGCGGTCGGGGACGAGTGATGGTCTTTTCCTACCAATCTATCCCCCTAGGAGCATGCGCGTAGTACTTTGTTTCGATGACTAATAGATTTTCGCAATAAGTATGTGAGTTCTTTATGACTAATGTTGAGTCCACGGATTATACGCACTCTCACCCTTCCATCATTGCTAGCCTCTTCGGTACCGTGCATTGCCCTTTCTCACCTCGAGAGTTGGTGCAAACTTCGCCAGTGCATCCAAACCCCGTGATACGATACGCTCTATCACACATAAACCTCCTTATATCTTCCTCAAAACAGCCACCATACCTACCTATCATGGCATTTCCATAGCCATTCCGAGATATATTGCCATGCAATTTCCATCATCATATACATGACTTCAGCATTTATTGTCATATTGCTTTGCATGATCGTAAGATAGCTAGCATGATGTTTTCATGGCTTGTCCGTTTTTTGATGTCATTGCTACGCTAGATCATTGCACATCCCGGTACACCGCCGGAGGCATTCATATAGAGTCATACTTTGTTCTAGACATTGAGTTGTAAGTAAATAAAAGTGTGATGATCATCATTATTAGAGCATTGCCCCAGTGAGGAAAGGATGATGGAGACTATGATTCCCCATAAGTCGGGATGAGACTCCGGACTTTACAAATAAAAAAAAGGCCAAAGAAGCCCAAATAAAAAAAGAGGCCAAAGAAGCCCACCAAAAAAATATAAAAAAATAAATAAATAAATAAATAAATGATAGAAAAAGAGAGAAGGGGCAATGTTACTATCCTTTTACCACACTTGTGCTTCAGAGTAGCACCATGTTCTTCATATAGAGAGTCTCTTGAGTTATCACTTTCATATACTAGTGGGAATTTTCATTATAGAACTTGGCTTGTATATTCCGATGATGGGCTTCCTCAAATGCCCGAGGTCTTCATGAGCAAGCAAGTTGGATGCACACCCACTTAGTTTTCAGTTTGAGCTTTCATACACTTATAGCTCTTAGTGCATCTGTTGCATGGCAATCCCTACTCCTCACATTGATATCTATTGATGGGCATCTCCATAGCCCGTTGATATGCCTAGTTGATGTGAGACTATCTTCTCCTTTTTTGTCTTCTCCATACAACCTCCACCATCATATTCTATTCCACCTATAGTGCTATGTCCATGGCTCACGCTCATGTATTGCGTGAAAGTTGAAAAGGTTTGAGAACGTCAAAAGTATGAAACAATTGTTTGGCTTGTCATCGGGGTTGTGCATGATGTTAATATTTTGTGTGGTGAAGATGGAGCATAGCTAGACTATATGATTTTGTAGGGATAACTTTCTTCGGCCATGTTATTTTGAAAAGACATGATTGCTTTATTAGTAGGCTTGAAGTATTATTGCATTAATGTCAAATGATAGACTATTGCTTTGAATCACTCGTGTCTTAATATTCATGCCATGATTAGATACATGATCAAGATTATGCTAGGTAGCATTCCACATCAAAAATTATCTTTTTTATCATTTACCTACTCAAGGACGAGCAGGAATTAAGCTTGGGGATGCTGATACGTCTCCGTCGTATCTATAATTTTTTATTGTTCCATGCCAATATTATTCAACTTTCATATACTTTTTGGCAACTTTTTATACTATTTTGGGGACTAACATATTGATCCAGTGCCTAGTGCCAGTTCCTGTCTGTTGCATGTTTTTGGTTTCGCAGAATATCCATATCAAACGGAGTCCAAACGGAATAAAACTTTACGAAGATTTTTTTGGAATATTTATGATTTTTGGGAAGAAGAATCAACGCGAACCGGTGTCCGAGGTGGGCACGAGGTAGGGGGCGCGCCCTACCCCCCCCCCCCCCCCCGGCGCGCCCCTGACCCTCGTGGTCCACCCGTAAGGCGGTTGGTGCCCTTCTTTCACCGCAAGAAAGCTAATTTCCGGATAGAGATCATGTCCAAAATTCAGCCCAATCAGAGTTACGGATCTCCGGGAATTTAAGAAACGGTGAAGGTCCAGAAAACAGAACGCAGAAACAGAGAGAGACAGAGAGACCGATCCAATCTCGGAGGGGCTCTCGCCCCTCCCACGCCATGGAGACCATGGACCATAGGGGTAACCCTTCTCCCATCTATGGAGAAGGTCAAGGAAGAAGAAGAAGGATGGGAGCTCTCTCTCCCCCTCGCTTCCGGTGGCACCGGAACGCCGCCGGGGGCCATCATCATCACCGCGATCTTCACCAACACCTCTACCATCTTCACCAACATCTCCATCACCTTCCCCCCTCTATCTACAGCGGTCCACTCTCCCGCAACCCGCTGTACCCTCTACTTGAACATGGTGCTTTATGCTTCATATTATTATCCAATGATGTGTTGCCATCCTATGATGTCTGAGTAGATTTTCGTTGTCCTATAGGTGGTTGATGAATTGCTATGATTGATTTAATTTGCTTGTGGTTATGTTGCTGTCCTTTGGTGCCCATCATATGAGCGCGCGTGGATCGCACCATAGGGTTAGTTCTATGTTGATAGGACTATGTATTGGAGGGCAAGAGTGACAGAAGCTTCAACCTAGCATAGAAATTGATGCATACGGGATTGAAGGGGGACCAATATATCTTAATGATATGGTTGGGTTTTACCTTAATGAACATCAGTAGTTGCGGACGCTTGCTAATAGTTCCAATCATAAGTGCATAGAATTCCAAGTAAGGGATGACATGCTAGAAGTGGTCTCTCCCACATAATACTTGCTATCGGTCTAGTAAAGTAGTCAATTGCTTAAGGGACAATTTCGCAACTCCTACCACCACTTTTCCACACTCGCTATATTTAATTTTTTGCTTCTTTACTTACAACAGCCCCTAGCTTTTATTTGCGCTCTCTTCATATTCTTGCAAACCTATCCGAAAACACCTACAAAGTACTTCTAGTTTCATACTTGTTCTAGGTAAAGTAAACGTCAAGCGTGCGTAGAGTTGTATCGGTGGTCGATAGAACTTGAGGGAATATTTATTCTACCTTTAGCTCCTCGTTGGGTTCGACACTCTTACTTATCGAAAACTGTTGCGATCCCCTATACTTGTGGGTTATCATCGGGCATTTACAGCACCGAATTTCGGATAATCGAATAATACTAGGGGTTGCGCCTACACTCCCATTGTCAAACTCCTATGGCTAAGTGAGAGTGATAAAGCCACATAGTCCGATTGTCTGGTTCGCCGCACTAACACCTCCTTCAAGAACCAAGTCGTTGGGTCAAGTGTGTTTAGATGCTATCCAGAACACCCTCGTACTACCTACATAGGGGCTGAAGCCGACGACTGGCCAACTCTCAGATACCATAAACGGCCGCACAGGAGGAAACATTTTTAAGTAAAACAAGCAACATGTCATGCACAAGCCTTGTTTCATAATACAAAGATTGGACAACATGGACACATTCATTAAAAATTAATGTCCTTCAAACACTGGCCCTCTACAATGCGGGATCCTTCCAGGACGTCCTCGAAATACCACTCTGGCGTGCGGTGCTCTTTGCCTGCGGGCGGTCCCTCGGTTGCAAGCTTGACGGCATTCATCTTCGCCCACTGCACCTTGACACGGGCGAAGGCCATCCGCGGACCTTCGATACAGACCGACCGCTTCACGGCATCAAGCCGGGGGCAGACACTGACCAGCCGCTTCACGAGCCCGAAGTAGCTACTGGGTATGGGTTCGGCAGGCCAAATACGGATTATAAAATCCCTCATGGCCAATTCGGCCACTCTATGCAGTTCGGTCAACTGCTTCAGCTGATCGCTGAGGGGCACCGGATGCTCTGGTGCAAGATACTGCGACCAGAACAGCTTTTCCGCCGAGCTCCCCTCTTCGGCTCGGAAGAACTCCGCGGCATCGGCAACACTCCGGCGCAGGTCCGCAAACGCTCCTGGAAAATTCCAAATCCAGGTCAGTAAGATATACTTTCTTCTCACAAATTTCCTCTGCATGTTAAAGGCCTTACCCGCCGCAATCTGGTTTGCCTCTTGGATGTCCCGGCAGGCGCTTTGGGCTTCGGCCCGGGCCTCCTGTGCACTTTGGAGGGCCTTAGCAAGTTCGTAATTTTGATCCGAAATCTTGCGCTGTAAGGACTCACATTTGCTTATAGCATCCTTGAGCTCTTGCTGGACATCCTCCACCCTTGATTCATGTTTCAAGCGGGCGGCCTGTTCCTCCTCCGCCTCCTTCTTCGCCTCGGCCAGCGCGCTCTTGAGGGTCTCGACCTCAGACGCGTCATCTATGAGCATAATTATAACACTCATTCAGATAACAAATAATAGCTTATATCATTTTACACGCGTTTTCGGTATCACATACCTTGCTTTTCCTCTAACTTCCGCCTCAACTCGGACGCTTCGGCGGCATGGGAAGCTGACGCCTGCATCACAGCCTGTTTGTTCAAATAGATATGTATGTTAATCTCCTGCGTGAGTTATTAGATCCTCTGTTCAGCCTTTCTTTGCGAACACCGAACAGAGTCTCAGGGGCTACTAACTATACACAGGCATTCTTCTTATATAGCTAAAAGGCATTATATCACATACCTCAAAGTCTCTCAGAAGGCTAGTGTAGGCCTCGTTCAATCCGCTTTTAGTGGACCGAACCTTTTCAACCATCGTGCCCATAAGGGTATGATATTCTTCCACAATGGTGGCGCTCTGAAGCGCTCCCACCAGAGTGTCCGGCGCCTCCGGATTGATAGAGGTCGCCGATGGAGTGGGTGTGCCCCCTTCTTTTGAAGGAGGCTACTCATCTGACTCCGGAGCCGTGTGGGTCTCCGGAATGACATTTGGTTGGGGGCCAAATTGGACAAGGCCCCCGTCTCCGGTCTCCATGGGGGTCGGTTCCCCCATGTTCTCAGCAGCAGGGGTATCACCCTTTGGCGTCGTCTTGGCGGCTTCCTGCACCTTTCCCTGTCCCGGAAGGGTCCTTTGGGACAACACCTCGGTGTTATCTGTAGAAGTGGGGGGAGGCTGGCGGAGGTGACTCGCTCTCCATCATGTTCGTACCCAGCGAATTCCCAGAAGATGAGGATCGCTGGGGGAGGTCACGAGCCGGACTGCAACACGCAATTCAACGTGTTTAAACCACAAGGCGATAAGCCGGATATATATACAGTACCTTTGAATACTTACGATCCGGCCAGGGGCTTCGGCCTGGGGCGCCACTCGTGGATGTCGTCGGCGTCCGTCTCGGAATCATCCGTAAGGGAGATTCTCCCTTTCTTGGACGCCTCTGTATCTAGATCCATGGAAGCCGCCCTCTTCTTCTTTCCCCCTTAAGGGGGGAATTGCTCTCTACCTCCTCCTCTTCATCTTCGTCATGAGAGGAGAGAGCTTCGGTGTCTTCGGACACTACGTCCGAAGCGCCTTTACGGCGGAGGCCACCCTTGGCCTCCTTGCTCTTCTTCTTGGCCTTCTTTTCGGGTGCCTGATACGGCGCCGGGACCAGCATCCTCGTCAACAGAGGAATGGCTGGGTCTTCGCGTAACGGAGCCAGACAGTGAATCCGCTCCACCTTCTTCGTCCAGCCCTGTGGGAAGAATGGAAAGCTTAGTATGCTCCTTGGATTTACAGAATAAGGTTATTGGAAAACTTACGGGAGTCGCCACGTGAGTGCAGTCGAGGCCGAGGTCTTCGGTCGTTTTCGGCCACGTCTTTTGGGCCTTGAAAAGCAGCTTCGACATGTCTTCGTGCTGCGTGCCGAAGAACCGCTTCAGGGTCCGGGGACTGGCCGGGTCGAACTCCCACATATACTGAGTCTGGCGTTGGCAGGGGAGAATCCGGCAAAAGAGCATTACCTCGATCACGCTGGCAAGACTGGTATTCTTGTCTACCATACTCTTGACGCGCTTCTGCAGCATCATCACCTCGTCGTACGACGCCCAGTCCAGGCCCTTGTTGAGCCAGGATGTCATCCGCATTGGAGGCCCGGACTTGAACTCAGAAGGAGCGGCCCATGTGGAGTCACAGGGTTCCGTGACATAGAACCACTCCTGCTGCCATCCCTTCACGGTCTCCACGAAGGTGCCTTTGGGCCAAGTGACATTGGGGAGCTTGCTCACCATGCGCCGCCGCACTCCGCGTGTTAACCATCCACCACTTTCGGTTTCACATTGAAGACCTTGAGCCATAGACCAAAGCGGGGAGGAATGCCTCACACACGACGATAAACGCTGAAATGTTAAGGAAGGAATTCGGGGCTAGATCATGGAAATCTAGCCCGTAGTAAAACATAAGGCCGCGGACGAAAGGATGGAGGGGAAACCCTAATCCGCTAAGGAAATGGGGGATGAATACTACCCTCTCATTGGGCTCCGGAGTAGGGACGATATGCTTTTTGGCCGAAAGCCGGTGGGCGACTTCCTTGGCTAAGTACCCCGCTTCCCGGAGCTCCTTGATGTTCCCCTCCGTGACGGAGGAGGCCATCCACTTGTGTGACGCCCGGATACTTAAGCTACAGTAATCCTCTGCTGATAATGCCACATCACCGATGATTACTGTTGATAAACTCACGTTGGTTCGAAACTGGTTCAAATTTCAAATTCAAATTAAAGTCCAAAATTTAAAGTTTCTCAAACATGCGAAATTAAAATGTTCAAAGGGTTGTAAATATTCCATAACTAATTATGGTAGTGGACCAACATTTTTTTTCAAAGTTGCTTAATGCCCTAAACTATTTATAGCAGTGGCTAAAACAATTATTAAATGCCTTTAGTTAATAAACAAATGCAAAACTATTTTGTTAGGGTGCCAAAATAATTATGGCAGTGGTCTAACTATTAATACTAATTTAGGGACTAAGTTTGTGTTTTATAAAACCAAAAAAAGAAACTAGTAGAAAGCAGAAACTGAAAAAATGTAAAATAAAAAAATCATAACGAAAGGCCCCTCCCCTCCCCCTGGACCACTTGCCCAGTTGGTCTCCTGGCCCAGCAGCCCACCTCCACCGACTCATCCTGTTCCTCTCGCTACAGGAGACCACAGGGGATCGTGGCGCCCATCCGCGCCGGCCATGCCATGCGTGGAGGCCATCCACCGCCTCCCCGATGGCTACAAGGGCAACCCCCAAGCCCCGCTCTCTTCCTCGGTCGAACCCTAGCCGCCACTCCTCACCTCCCTCTCTCGCTCCTTTCGATTTCTTCGACGCCCGAGCCACCGTCACCATGGCCGTCGACGATTCACGCGCCCACCATCGACCTTGGGCCCTAGGACCTTGTCCAGAAGAACCGGCATCCTCTGCTACGTCATCTACTCCCACCAGGTCGAGTTGGGATCTACAACAACGAGCGCATCGTCGCCGTCCTCTTCCTCTGCCCGTCGGGGATCTCCTTCGATCCCGTCTGCCCTGCTGCTACTAAGCTTTCGCCGGGCCCCCTTGAGCCTTTTAGGTGAGCTCCTCATTGAAACCCCTCTCTTCCCCACGCATCTCCGTCCCCGCATCTCGCCGCGCCACCGTTGCTGTTACTTTTGCTTTTGCCCGCATCGTGCTCACCCTGGCCGTGGCCGCACCCCTGTGAACCCCCGCGCGCTCGTGGCCTCGCTTCTGCCATTTTGCTGCTGCTTGCGCCGCGCCCCGCGCCGGGTCGCGCCTCGACCGGACGCGTTGCCCCGCTCCCGGCCGCCCTGGTAGCCCCCGGGCCCCGAGCCGCTCGCACCGTCCGCCCGCGATGGACTCGCCGCCGTCCGTCTCATCCCGCAGCCCCGCCATCGCCCTGCTCGCCGTTTGCCATTGCTGGTGTTGCTCCCGCCGATAGCCACTGCTACTGCTGCTACCTACGCTCCGCGAGCTGTCCGCCTACTGCTCTACTTGATGTCGCCACTAAGTGTAGCTCCGCTGCCCGTCGCCGCCGTGGGCTGCCGATTCCGTTGCCGCCCTGTTGTCGCTGTCACTGCTGCCGCCTCTCCCCGTGCTGCTCGCCTGCTATGCTGTTGTTGTCGCTGCTGCACGTTCGCGTGCTCGAACCGCAGCAGCGCCTGCTGCCGCTCGCGCCGCCCGACGCCGCTCCCTTGCGCCGGCGGCTCCGCGCCTTCCCTTGCGCCCGCCCGCGTTCGCGCCTTGGCCACCCCCGGTGTCGCGTGCTTGCTGCGTACGTGGGCCGCTCGCTCGCGTCACGGTGTTGGTGCACTGCCTCGTCCACGCCACGCCACTGCAAATGCTCTGCTTAGTACTATAGCTACGCTGGCTAGCTTTTGTGTTTCCACAATGAGTAACCCCCTAGACTAAACTGCGGTTAAACAATTATTAACATGACTAAAAATAATATGAGTAGGAAGTATACTTGAGAAACTCCATTTTATCCCACTGGACCAAATCCTTTCGATGCATGGATTAAATCCTACAAAAAACACAAAATGCCATCTTCTCTTAAACCTAGTATTGTGTGTGTATACAGCCACCACTGGCCATGCCCGATTGCTTGTTGTGTGTGCGTGCTTTGTGTTTCTGGCCGGATGGGCCACTACCAAATGGCCGACCATAGATTAGGATTAGTCTTATTTAATAACTAACCCAAAACAGGTATTGGTACTAAGTCTAGATGCTATGTAGAATGACTTAGGGGCCCCTCCACAATTTTGACTAATTAAATAATCTGATATACAAATGACCCTATGACACTTGGGCCCCGCTATGACCCTGTTGACTAGTCAACCTTGACTGGTCAACTGCTGACTAACCCCCTGGCCCCACCTGTAATACGCTTTGGCTAGAGTAGCATTAGGTGACAAAATTATTTAATTTTTTTAATTTGAATTAATATATTCCAAAAAATGTTTAGATCTTTGAAAAATCATAGAAAATGAGCTGTAACTCGGATGAAAAAGTTTTATATATAAAAGTTGCTCAGAACGACGAGACGAATCAGGATACGCAGCCCGTTCGTCCGCCACACATCCCTAACATATCCAACTCGCAACTTTCCCCCTCCGGCTCCTCTGCCCGAAAACGCGAAACACCGGGAATACTTTCCCGGATGTTTCTCCCCTTCGCCGGTATCACCTATCCCTGCGTTAGATCACCTCTAGCACCACGTTTGTCATGTTATGCTTGATTGCTCTGTTATTTATTGTGTTCCCCCTTCGTTACTTTTCCGGTAGACCCGAGACCGCTGCCGGTACCCCTGTGATCGACTACGGTGTTGATGACCCCTCCTTCTTGCCAGAGCAACCAGGCAAGCCCCCCCCCCTGATCACCAGATATCGCCTACTCTCCTCTATACTGCTTGCATTAGAGTAGTGTAGCATGTTACTGCTTTCGTTATTCCTATCCTGATGCATAGCCTGGCTTTGATACTGCTGTTGATACCTTTACCTGCAATCCTACTGCTTAGTATAGGATGCTAGTGTTCCATCAGTGGCCCTACACTCTTGTCCGTCTGCCATGCTATACTACTGGGCCGTGATCACTTCGGGAAGTGATCGCGGGCATATACGATATACTTTACACTGTTACATTACATGTGATACTGTTCGGAGATGGGGGCTGAAGGGGCAGGTGGCTCCATCCCGGTAGAGGTGGGCCTGGGTTCCCGACGGCCCCCGACTGTTACTTTGAGGCGGAGCGACAGGGCAGGTTCAGACCACCTAGGAGAGAGGTGGGCCTGGCCCTGTTGGCATTCGCGGTTACTTAACACGCTTAACGAGATCTGGGTATTTGATCTGAGTCTGGCCATTTGGTCTATACGCACTTACCAACTACGCGGGAAAGATATGGGCACTCGGCGTTGTGGTATCAGCTGAAGCACTTCTTGACGTCAGCGACTGAGTGGCGCGCGCCGGGTTGGACCGCGTAACGTGACTTCCGTTGTACTGGAGGTTGCTAGGTCTGCTCACCGGCCGCGTACGCAACGTGCAGGTGTGCTCAGGGCGATGGGCCCAGACCCCTGCGCGCATAGGTTTAGACCGGCGTGCTGACCGCTCTGTTGTGCCTAGGTGGGGCTGCGACGTGTTGATCTTCCGAGGCCGGGCATGACCCAGGAAGGTGTGTCCGGCCAAATGGGATCAAGCGTGTTGGGTTATGTGGTGCACCCCTGCAGGGAAGTTTATCTATTCGAATAGCCGTGTCCCTCGGTAAAAGGACGACCCGGAGTTGTACCTTGACCTTATGACAACTAGAACCGGATACTTAATAAAACACACCCTTCCAAGTGCCAGATACAACCCGGTGATCGCTCTCTAACAGGGCATCGAGGAGGGGATCGCCGGGTAGGATTATGCTATGCGAGGCTACTTGGAGGACTTCAATCTACTCTCTTCTATATGCTGAAAGACGGAGGCTGCCAGAAGCGTAGTCTTCGCCAGGATTAGCTATCCCCCTATTATTCTGGCATTCTGCAGTTCAGTCCACTGATATGACCCTTTACACATATATCCATGCATATGTAGTGTAGCTCCTTGCTTGCGAATACTTTGGAGGAGTACTCACGGTTGCTTTTCTTCCCCCTTTTCCCCCTTTCCCTTCTACCTGGTTGTCGCAACCAGATGTTGGAGCCCAGGATCCAGACGCCACCGTTGATGACGACTCCTACTACACCGGAGGTGCCTACTGCTACGTGCAGCCCGCTGACGGCGACCAAGAGTAGTTAGGAGGATCCCAGGCAGGAGGCATGCGCCTCTTTCGATCTGTATCCCAGTTTGTGCTAGCCTTCTTAAGGCAAACTTGTTTAACTTATGTCTGTACTCAGATATTGTTGCTTCCGCTGACTCGTCTATGATCGAGCACTTGTATTCGAGCCCTCGAGGCCCCTGGCTTGTATTATGATGCTTGTATGACTTATTATATTTGTAGAGTTGTGTTGTGATATCTTCCCGTGAGTCCCTGATCTTGATCGTACACATTTGCGTGCATGATTAGTGTATGATTGAATCAGGGGCGTCACAACTTGCCCTGCCCTCCAGATCCGGACATGGCTGGAGTGTTTTCTGGGGACAGAAAGGATTGAAGCTTGGGCGCTGGAGCTCGAGGGCGGATGGGATGAGGAAGAAGAAGGCGCGGGGTGAAAAGGTGGATCCTTATCTCCTTATAAAGGCAGTGAATATCAAACGTCCCCCCCCCACGAGCCTTAAAACTTGTCTATTCCCAAGGGGTCGTGCGGACGACACGGTTGGATTACTCAAACCCGTATTGATGAGGATCCCGTAATAAGGGGACACAATCTCTGCTTTGACAAGACGTGTCACCGGAGGCTGCGTCTCGAAACGCGAACGGGAGATTGAAAAACAATTTGAAATAATGAAGAGGCCAGACGTAACGTCTCGCCAGCAAAACTGTCAATAAAGACATATTATGTTTTTGATTAAGTAGTATGCCCTTGTGGTAATGGGTTGTAACTGTTAAACAGAGCCGGACATAGTTCTTGTTGAACAACTACTTTGAAGTGTTCGGAGGAGGAACCCGCCTTGCAATGCCGAAGACAATCTGCGTGCCAGACATATCGTCATTGAAGCCTGGTTTAGGGGCTACTGAGGGAGTCCTAGATTAGGGGGTCCCCGGGAGTCCGGGCTATGTGACGTGGGCCGGACTGATGGGCCGTGAAGATACAAGACGGAAGGCTTTCCCCCGTGTCTGGATGGGACTCTCCTTTGCGTGGATGGCAAGCTTGGCGTTCGGATATGAAGATTTCTCTCTCTGTAAACCGACTCTGTACAACCCTAGGCCCCTCCGTGTCTATATAAACCGGAGGGTTTAGTCCGTAGAGGCAATCATCGTCATAATCATACAGGCTAGACATCTAGGGTTTAGCCATTACGATCTCGAGGTAGATCAACTCTTGTAACCCCTATACTCATCAAAGTCAATCAAGCAGGAAGTAGGGTATTACCTCCATTAAAAGGGCTCGAACCTAGGTAAACATCGTGTCCCTGTCTCTTGTTACCTTCGATCCTTAGACGCACAGTTTGAGACCCCCTACCCGAGATCTGCCGGTTTTGACACCGACACCTGGCTTGTAATATTTGTTTCTTTATTTAAATTTGAGTCTTAGAGTTATGTTGTGATATTATACCCTGAGTCACTGATCTTGATCATGCATGTTGCGTGGATGTTTAGTGAACGATTAATTTCCGGGGCGTCACAGATAGTCTCTCATCAACTAAATGAGGTGCCACCGTAGTTATTAGATCTTCTAACTTGGCTCTCTGAATTATAATCGCCAGCATGTCAACAACTATATTAAAAAGAATAGGAGATGGGGGATCTCGTGACAAAGGCTTTTCTTGTTTGGAAATAGTCGCCTAAGTCTTTTTTAACTTTAACGTCAATATTATGAGTGTATTTTGTGTCATTTTTTAGAGCCTATTTGTTACATATTTTCGTGTCAAAATCCCTCACAGCATATCCATCTAGCCCTTTTATGTCCATTTAACGTAATTTCTATTTTCTATCCATATTATTAAGGTCATTGCATAATCTTTATTTTTATTATTTTTCCTTGATTCTAGTGTCTTTGTAGGTGTATTAGAACTCCCATGGACTTATCACGCTAGCGACCAAGTCAGGCCAGACCAAAGAAGTTGCAAGCATCACACTCATGAATTTTGGAGATTTTCACAAAATCATGTTTCCCAAGAAGCCCAAACAGAAGATCCAATACCAAGAGGTTATCGGACTTGTTCATACAAACCCAACGAGCCCAAGAACATCCAAATCAGAGTTCATATGAGGAAATGACAACAAAAATACGGAACACCACGCCCAAGTTTCGGAATAGAAGATGGGGTGTAGTATGAGCATGGATACTCATACCGATACTAGTACCGCCGGATCATGGCCACGGATTTGGCTCTAACTTCTGTAATTCTTCACCGATTTCGTTCACATTTTTTCATACGAGATACTTGGCCATCGAGGAAGGTATTGGGAGAGGTTTAGACCCCTCTAGAGTCCTTGGATCAAAGGAAGAAGACACATCCACGAAGAATATCCGTGGAGGCCGGCTATATATACAACACCAATTGTAATCGTCGGACTCCTTCCCCCACATGCCGTCCCTACTCTATCTCAAGCTGCCACACACCTCCATTGTTGCACAAAGATTATCTCCATCATAGAGAAAGGGCCAAGGCAAGGAAGAAGGAAGGGGGGCCTCTGTCAATGATTCCGCCGTCATCACCATCATTGACACGTCCCTCTTGTTCCCCAACATGATCTTATCTTGTAACTTGTCTCCCATCTTTATGCCCATTACATTCATGTACGAGTAGAACCCCTAATTCTCGAGGTTATGGAGGAACCCTAGTATGTGTGTGATCTGAATGCTGATAAGATACATTATTCTATTTATATGTTTTTGTTAATTATTCTTCATTATGTTGTGTGAAGTCGACCGCCCAACATTTGTCTTTGGATACGAAGATGGCTAGTCCCACCAGGTTTTGTGATCATAAAATTGTTTTCTCTCTTTCCAGGATATAGTCATGAAACAAACATTTTACACTGAAAGCGGTAGGGCTATTTTTAATGAATATGAACAAAACTGTTTTTAATGAATATGGACGAGGATCTAACAATACACTTTTAATGGTTAAGTTGTGTACATTGTTGGTGCTTTATTGCTCCAAACTTTATGGCGAGTTATAATCTGTGATGATTTTCTAAGATGGATACATGTATTGGTCAATGCAGAAGTTTGGAAATGGTCATTTCAAGCAACTTTTCAATAATATATAAAAGAAAGAAAGAAAATAAAACAATGAAACTTACTGTGCTCCGATTGGTAAGATGCACCAACATTACTCCAACTGCGCGCTCGGGGGACAAACATGATGAGTGTTTTTCTTTTGTGATCTAAAGAGAGTTTTATTCCATCATAATAGGGTTACAATCGAGAGGCAAAAGATCCTCTATACATGGTGGTGCGCTATGTAGCCAACAACAGTACTAATTTCTACACGACTATACGACACCAACCGATCAGCCACCCCATTTTGCTCATGCTTGATTTTCATGGGAATAAACTCTCTCCCTTGCATAAGGAACTTTATCTCTGCCACCAAATGGCCATATGCCTATCTCGAGAGGACTTCCCCGGACAAAGCTAATGATGCTTCCAAGGAGTCTAATTGGGCAATAACATGAGCTTCAGTATGTTGCAACGCCAACGCCATACCATGCATGATAGCATGCAACTTCGCCTCAAGAGCGTCATTGCAATTAAAAATGTATCGATATATGGCGAAGATAACCCCACCATCATGTCGTCTCAAGATCATGCCGGACGCCGTCGTGCCGTCCACTCCTAAAGATCCGTCCACACACAAGGCAACACAGTTCGCTATAGGCAGCGGCCACGACAAAGTTTTTGATGCTTTCTTTCTTTCTGTTTCCAGACTCACTTCCACCACAGGCATCTTCCCCTTCATAAGCTCCTTTTTTACTGTACCTCCTAGAAAGTTCAAGTGATAACATATAGCTTTGAAGATGAGATCAGCAAATACTTGAGCTGATGGGACATCTTTTCCACGTGTATTGTCCGTTCTCAAGGATCAAATCCTCCAGACTAGCATAATGATGCAGTCCCGCTCATACTGTCCACAGCTAGGGAGTAGGTCTAGTAGCCATTCATTCCCTGTATCAATAAGCACATAACTATTAGGTAATTGCCACCTTTCTCTCATACGTTCCCACAATTCTCTTGCATGTTCACATGCGATCAAGGCATGGTAGCTTGATTCTTCCTCTCTGCCACAAAGTGGGCATGTAGATCTCTTTGAAATGTGCATGTACTTCTTGTAAACATTGGTAGCTAATGCTCGGTGTTACTTGTATTAAACCTGTGCATTCGGTTTGTAAAGTTTGATCGGTCCAGTCATTTCGATCTTCCCTATTTGATGGTTGAATTTACTTCCTTCTTTTCATTTTCTCTCTATTTAGTCTTCGGTCAATACGGTTCGGTCATTGTCTTGACCAAACGAACAAATTTCACAATAAAAGCAGTGTGATTCATTGGTTCTAACATGAGTAAGGGAGGAATTGTGGAAGGCACTTATGTTGAGACTTGCAACTTTGTGAGACTCCCAGAGTTACGAGTTGGGAGAAGGGCAAAGGAAATGAAGCCTGGGACTCCGGGTATACGAGATTGATAGGACTAGAGGGTTGTAGGCATGAGTGTGTAGGCCTCACGGGTGTATGGCGGTTGCGGAGTAATTCAGTTTCTTTGTTTTATTCGGTCAGGTGCGGAAGATGACCGATCTGACCAAAATTAATCGGGTCTTTGATATATTTTTTTTATGACCGATCTCAATTCGGTCTTCTACAGCTCATATCATATCAATTCGGCCAAAGAAATGATGAACTACAGCGGACAAGGGTATGTGAGATTGGCTGGCTAAGACCCAACCAAAGGAGTTAGCGGGCTGATTTTATACAAATGGCGCATATCATAATTCTTTATCACCATTCCATTGTCGTCCAGCCCGGTTAGGATACCTGGCTTTCACCCAGGCGACCCGGGTTCAAATCCCGGCAATGGAGCCTTTTTGGGTTTTTTAGTCCCTTTATACCGCTGACGTGTATAGATGGTGAATTACGTACAACCAACAAACCACTTTGTCTTCTCTTTTTTGGCGTGAACGCTCCATACTCAAAGAAAGTCCTTCTAGAATGGCACTTATCGCAGCTTCGAGGACATATTTGCAATGGAATATATATTTGTAAGCAGAGAAAACAAAATAATTGACTCATCTGCGTTCCTTAGCATCACACCGCCGGCGACCGAAAGAGCCGCCCAACCTTGAGGCGGATTGGGCCACGGCTTGCTCACCACCAGTGCCAGTTCATGAGGTACCGGAGGAACAAATATTGGAGACTTGCCCTTTATGATTTTCTGAGCACTTTTCTTTTGCGCTTGATCGTATTAACACCTCGTCTAAGAAGACAAAACGTACAACAGCGATTGACGTCAAAATTTAAGATGAGTCAGGAAAGAATCAACGTTGTGCTTCTGGATATCGATTCTTTAAGACCAGCTCTACTTTGTCCATCATGTTCATTATGCTGGCACTACAGTACAGCAATTTCGCGTGCAGTGGTTTTCTTCTTCCACGAAGCACAGGCAGCGTAGGAATAGATCGCATTGCCTCCTCGATCGCTTGGCTTCTATAGCGTCTCCGACTCTGTCCTGCCTTTGCTTTACTTTTGGAGTACTTAGATGTATGATTCGATGTTATGTTTCACGTTCGTAGAGAAATATGCCGAGTATCCTTTTAATGTGGTAGTGTTTATTGTAAAAGTGCACTCAGTCGCCTGCGTGCGCATAAATAGTAAACTTTGTGACCAGAGCGAAGGATTCGAACGATACCATGCTGATTACAAGGTGCAGCAAACTCTCCTGCACTAACGCAAAAGTTATGCTACCACCTGCGCGGATGTGGGCTGCTACCACTGCTTAACTGCGACGCTGCACCCAGCCCTCCGGTCCTCCTTTTCTCTCGAATGTATCTGCGACACTCTTTTCTCTCATCTTGTTAGCAGCTCAATATCAGCTCCGACTTCGGTGATCTTCGAGTCCATGGAAGCTTTTGCGCTGCTTGCGACGCTCTTCACATCGAGGTCAAGGGCGATCGACTTGACCAGGCCGTTCAACATCTAAAGGTTAAACAGGTCAAGGGAAGCACATGCAAAGGTGATACCTCGTGCAAAACTCTGCCACAATAAATATGTTATTTTGCGTAATGAAATGTCGAAAAGGATACAAGAGAGCCGATTGCAACAAGGGCCCTGTATTTCGAATCGGCATCTTGGGCATCGTCTTCAGCAATCTGTGGATCCAGACAAGAAATGTAAACACAGGTGGCTGCAGGGAGTAGAGTGATTTACAGGGGTCAGAGATATGGGAACTCACTTCAAGGGCCGCAGAAAGAATTTGTGCCTGACTTTGTTCATCCTTCGATTCAATTGAAAGAACAGAATAGCTGCAGAAAAATATACATATTACTCAAAAAAAAAGAGACAAGACCAATCAATGCAGGGACATCACCAGCATTGCCAGGTGTGCCTGCTAAGTATGTTCCAGCATCATGACCAACAAAATTGTAATGCATGGCTAGGTACAAGTATAACACAACTCAAAACTTACTTCAGTAAAAGTGTGGCATATGCCAAGTGAGCGTTCTTGCTAAAAGACGGCTTGCAGCTCGAGAAAGAATCAATAATCTGAAGTTATAGCAAACAAAAGTCACTATGGCACACCAAAATTTACTTGCCACCCCCAAAAATGTATTCAAAACCTAATTTCGTTTTATGAACTAAAAGAGGCCCAGAAATAAGACCGATAGATGTTGTAGTAATAATTATTGAATCATAAAACCAACAGCTACTTTCGAGTCAAAATATATAAATAGGCTGAAACAAAAAATAAGTGTATGTAGTTTGAAAACTAACCTCAGCACAATGGGTTTTCAACCATTGGTGTAAGCATGCCTTGTCAAATAAGTTAGTAACTGCTTTGAGGATTGTAAGCACATTCGGTGAGTGCACAGGTATTGCTACAGCCTTACGGAAAGTTTCCATGAGTATATCTGATTGATAACATGAGTAAAGAATCTTAGTTCAGTACCAATAAACAAAACAAGGTTGACCATTTTGCTATAAAATACTACTCCCTCCGTTCAGAATTACTTGTCTCGGAAATGGATGTATCTAGAACTAAAATACGTCTAGATACATTCATTTCTGCGACAAGTAATTCCGAACGGAGGGAGTACCAGCTATTCTTAAAATGAACACAATAACCAAAAATACTGAGTCAAAAAAAAAACTCAGACAAGAAAGACTGATGCGCTAAAGCATAAGCAGGCACAGCATAAACTCACCGTTTCCACTTTCGATGGTCTTAAGAAGTAAAGTAGCCCCGTCAGGATGCAACACAAACATCCTCAGAAAATCAACAACTGTAAGGTAGAGAGATGGGCAATTATTTCAGATGAACCAGAAACCATCTCCATCAAAAACATAATGTAGCTTCGAATATCCAAACATAATACACTAGTTGTTAAACCCAAGCAACTGTCCACTAATATTAGATAAGAATGTTTTACTGCAAAAAGCATCTTGAACAGAATCCACATGTAAAAGATAGCTCCATAGGAGAAATCAAGCTCCGGCATTCTGAACAGTTTGTCACCTTCGGTGAGAACATTGGGAAAGCAAAATATATCTTAGTCGGTTGAATTTTATCCGATTTCTTTGACCAATACCAAGGCTTTATAACGAAATTGTCCTCATCCATGGATGCATCAATTATTTTTCTCACTTTTAACACTGAGAAAATGACATTTTTCCAAAAAACTACTTTAGCTCTATAATTCAAACTTTTGGCAGGAAAAAAGAGCATGCCACAATTAATTGAAACTGTCAACTACAACAGCGGAATTGTTACATTATAATAGCTGACGACAATTCAATTAGGCTAAGAGCGACAGAAGGGATGTACTCAGTCAATAATATCCTTGTGTTTTAGTTCTTGTTTCGACTGACATCGGAATTCAAGAGTCTACTCTAGTAATCACCAGGTGAAAACAGAGAGCTTGGAGTCAACCATTATGTTGCTAACAGTGTTAATGGGGTCCCAAAGTTTTTTAGAGAAGGGATGTACCTGGAAACATCATCTGTGAAGGCCAAGACTTCAATATTTTTAGTAACAACACGATGTCAGCATCTGCAAGCTTGCTTGTGTGATAAAATGATGTATTTTTCAATACTTTCACTATAGCAGCTAATCTTGAAAAGTCTGTCTCGGACAAGGATAGATGTTTTTGTTCCTGAATAGACAGAAGTCAATTATTAAGCCTAGTAAGACATTAATGGTCCCTATGAACAGAGTGAATCCCCTGAAAGTATGAAATAATATAGAAATTAAAACCCCTCGTGAAGTTTGAACATGATTGTATTCTAAGAATCCCATGTGGAGATACCAGACTGAACTAAGCTGTGGTTAAGCCCACATAACTCCATAATTATTTTAGCTTTGTGCTAGATGAACCAGTACTCAAATGACAGCGATATGGTTATTGTCGTCTAAAGATTTTTCCATCGCATCCCATAGAAAGCCAAAACACAAGAAATTCGCAGTTTTGCTAGCCAGGTCAAGTTATCCAATTCATACTTCAGCATAGCATAGTATCATAATTACACACCCATCAAGGACATGGACATCCAACACATGTCTCTGCACTTCGAATAGCTGGAACAAACTTTGTTCAACTATGCTGAGAACCTAAGGTGGTTTAGTAGCATGTCTTTTCCATACTACTACGTGCCTAAGAAAGTTATATTCCTTATGCCAGGGACAAAATTATCAGCACAAGCTCGCAGCTTAAGAAATAAAAGGGCCAATGAGAGGGTGAGAGATGTGGGAGTTCATGGACCTAAAGCACCTTGATAGTTCTAAAATAAATCTTTAAGGATGTAAATAAAGTTGTGAGATACTGATATAAACTTCAAAATTACCGAGTCGGATGCAAGTGTTGCACTGAATTCTGTAATTTTCTTAAGGATTCCCTCAAACTGAGCCGTCTCAAATAGTAACATTCCGTTCTGCAAACAAAGGGAAGTTTTTTTTTGTGTGAGAATTGCAATAGATCATAACTCAAATCTGATGGCAGCTTGTTTCTAGTGTGTACAAGAACAAAGTACAGGTAGTTGAGTTCAACTGTTTTAGTTTCAATCAAGTACTCGTATTAGATTATCATCAGTTAATAGCAATCATGAAGATCCATTCGTACCTTTGGTATGTGCTTGAAAGTTTGTTTTGGGGCACTGCCTGCAATTATGTATGGAACATTATGGCAGGACTCGTCAAAAGATGCTAGAGATATTTACATTTTATGCGAGGAAAAAGGAAGAAAAAACTATTGTAACAAATTGAATACTATGTGCATGAATACATACCATTTGACGAAGACGGTTGCCCGGGTACATATGCATTACCTGATATATAATTAATAAAGTCAAGCGTCAACAGACCGAAACTGGCAATATATTAATATTTTATAAACGACTGCCGAAAGATATAAAATCTAACACGCTTACCCCCAGTATAGGGATCACGGAAAGATGGATCTGGAACAAAATTGTTCTGCCCAGAATTTTGCAGTATGAATTCTACAACTTGCTGGCGATATGTCAAAGGAAGATTTTCTTTCAGGAGCCATTTGTCTGCAACTGCGTATGGATCATCTGCACAAAACAATTCATAGGTAAGACGGGTGGTCTTTAAAGTAGCAAAGTGGTCAAGCATCAAATCAAAGTGCAGTACATGCAAGCGGAGAAAAAACTTCATGTTAGATGGCTATTTAAATGATGATTTTTCTAAACATTACTATGTGGATCACAATATTGCTTTTTTACTCTGGAAACAATAGCAGAGAAACAACTTCTAAATGCAAGACAAATGTGTGATATACCTGATCGATTGTAGGGCAGTTTCCGAATGGGCTCTCCGTCTCCAATGTCAACATTAAAAACTGCACAAATATATAAAAAATAATACTATAAAGAAACAGAAAAGGTTAGGAAAAGGCTAGCACTCAACCGACTGATTTTCTGTCTGTCCCTGTGGGAGCTCAGCCAGGGATTATAAACATGGCCCACGTTGCAGTTCCAATACAGGCCATGTTGCAAAGGATGGGGCAGAGCGACGTGCGTGATGCGTGGGAGCTCAGCCTCGGATTGCAACATGGCCCATGTTGCAAAGGACGGGGGCAGCACGAGGAGCATGATGCATGCCTGTGTGCGAGCTCAGCCTGAGATTTGCAACATAGCCCATGTTGCAAAGGACTGGGGCGAGACCATGTTGCACTGGAAACATTTTTTTTTCATGAACCACAAAAAAACTGTTCGGCAGAGTGCAACACGGCTCTGTTGCAAAGCCCCAAATGCAACACGAGCCATGTTGTGGACGGACTGGGGCACCCGGCTGACGCAAGAAGAGATTGAACGGCTGTCTCACACGCTAGCCAACGGCTACCAAGGCGGTTAATGCGATTCGATTATCGCTCTGCTGACGCGTAGCGTCGCCTAAAAGCTTAACGGTGAAACACATCAAAGAGAAAATAACTTACCGAAGTCATAGTGAGCACCATCATAAACCTGACCTTGTGCAGCATCCCCAGGTCCGTCCACCACTTCACCAATCTAGCAATTTGGTTTATGACAAGATAAGTCACCGACGCTTATTTTGGGACGGAAGGAGTATACAACAAAGCAACAAATCCAATGCAAGGTCAGGCGTGGTAAAAGCATATCGAGTGCTAAATTAGGTTCCATTTTATGTGTAATAAATGTGTCATCAACCCTATCATATTTGAAGATTGTATGTGTGAATTTGGACCGTTACTGCAGGCATTGAGTACCTCACGGATACCTCAAATTGCATAAAAACTTGCATTTAAGTTAAATAACTCAAGCAGCATCAAGCAACTAAAGATAGCAACACACCAAATATGTAAACATTTCTCAGCTTTGCAAGTTCTAATACTATGGAAAGGTCTAATGCACAAAGGTACTTACTTTGTCCCATTTTAGCTCTTTTGAATTCCATGAATAAGCAACACCGTTATCCCCCTCTCTAACAATTAGAGTTTGCCCATCAGTGTTTCCTGCTTGGGCAAAAAAAAAGTTACAAACATGGCATTACCATGCAAAAATAACATGCACGGTGATGACTGGATATTGTCAGTTACTTTACATACACCGGAAGTCCACGACAAAGAATTTATAGAAAAATTGTTTTTATATTGTGATCTCCTTAATCCCTTATGCGCTGAAATATGATGAAGGCAAGGTTTATTGCAAACTGGAAAGATATGAATATTTTCAAAAGCTCAAGATTATTTCAGTGTGCAACAGTACATCTTCAATCCGATTTAAATTTTAAACTCCATAATATGCTGACATTATGTTTCGTGAAAACACACCCAGCCTGCAGAATTCACTACAAATAGTTGGAGCATCATGGAAATATGAACACAATACCCGTGTAACATATCAGAAAAATGAGATATATGACCTTGAACTTGCAGTGCCTCAACTCCTGGTAGATCCATCAACTTCAGTCCACCAACAGTCTTTCTGTAGGAAAAAAAAAGGCATAAAGATCATTTGGTCAAATTAGTAGCAACATATGATTAACCCCATGGTTCCAACCATTATTATTTTTGGACAACAAGAAGTCTCGCCTAAAAATCAAAAGGTTAGCATAACAATTACATGAGAGTAATCCGACAACAAAACTGATCCTTTAAGCAGAAGATGTCAAAACTTCAGAATGTGAAAAAAAAAAACAGGAACCAACTTGCTTAGTGTGTACTGAGAAATAATATCCGTATATGCTGCAAGTTCCTCATCACTGCAGAACCTATTATTGTCGGTTGTCCATATCCTCACAACTCCGTCAGAACATGCAGTAACAACATCTCCATTATCCAAAAATTTAGCATCCCATATACATCCTGGGTGTTCAATGCTCTGAACACAGATTCCATCTGCATTATATTACTTGACAGTCATATAACAAGGTACATGAAGAAAAATCTGGATTCTGCTACGTACTAACAACCAAAACCAAAAAAATGCACTATAATGCACCTCGAATATAAATTTCATTTCTACAATGGTTCATATTATGAATCCAAACATACTATCCCAAAAAAGAAGACAGATATATCCTAGCTGCATCCATGAAACACACACCTCAAATCAGCCCAAGAAACTGGTTTACATCATCATAGGTACAGGTGAAAGAAGACCGTGTGTGGGTATCGGGATTCTTATTTTCAGTGTGGAAGAAAAGAAGACTCGAACTGCTCATGGACTAGCCAAAGGAGGAATCAAGAAGACAACTATACAGATGCTTAATGACAATTAGCACATCTCCCTTTACTAATTGTCACAATTTCCGTTATCATGCTAAATACAAACTACCTTTCCCATATGCCACTGCCCAATATGTTTGAGGTCAAAGTATTTACAATCTTTTGCCTATAATAATGGAATCCCGTGCAATATTTTGCCTCTAACAGAATCCCACTTAAGAGGAAGTACTGTCATAGACTGGGACTATTTTTGTTTGGAGAAAATATTAGACTGAGGCATGGGGGACAAACCAGCTTACGAGTGGATAGTAACCCCAATGGAACGGTCAGGGTTTAGAGTATAGTTCATAACAGATGGTACAAGTACAGATGGGAATAAAAATTTAAAAAGGTAAAAAATAAACCCAAACCAAGAAAAGAAAAATATAATGTTAAATCAGCTCGGGGTCCATACATCAGTTGCCACGCATAGAAAACCGAATTAATATCAGTTAGTTCGGTTTTAGGTTCAGTTTAACCAAACGGACTGAAAGAATCTGCTCGTCCTATGGCCCCATTTCCGGGGGCCATGCTACCGTCCTTATCTACTTTAGCAAAAAGCAAGTCCATCAAAATCTCAACTAAAGCCCAGCAAGATCTCCACCAAGTCAGCTAGGCGCCTAGGCCCATCTCTTGCTCTCACGTACCAATGCAATCACGACGGTCAACAGGCCACAGGGAAACAAAGTTACGAACACTTCGCCCAATCCTAGCCGTCACAGCACCAGCGGACGTGCGTGCAATCCATCCCAACGACCAACAGCACTGCGCTCGGCGGCCCCATCAGTGGACTAGCACTCCTGACAGTCTGTCACCGTCAACGAGACGATTCAAAGGATTTAAAGAGGAGCAGCGCCATGCAACAATGACGGTAGCAAAGTGCAATCATGTATGCTCTGCATTGCTGATTCAACAACAAGATTTTGGATCTCAATCATGACCTGTTGATAAAATCCGAGTATTTGACAGCATGCACACCCTGTTATACTATTGAATTACAGTTCCGTTTAAACCGAAAAGCAAACCGAGGTTTGGGTGAACCCAATTTCCGGTTCATAGTAATTTCCAGGCTAACTCAGTTGTCAATTTTAGAAAACCAAAATACCGGGAAAAAAAGAGGAAGAGCCGAATGCCCACACCTAGATTAAAATATAAAAGAAATTGCATCCTATAAAAAAAAGTGCCACTGCATTTTAACAAGAATTCTCCAAAGCAGACAAAATAAATCACCTTTCCATATCTTGACAGAGCGATCTTCACTGCCACTAGCAATTAGACCAGATGAATGCGCATCCACGGAATATACAAGAGAGGTATGGCCAATCATCTCCAACAGGGGTTGGCCAGTTAATGCCCATAACTTTATAGTTCTGCAACCAGACAAAATATCATATGTTATCGTGTAAACAGAGTAGCTGTAAACTGAAAGAATACATTTGACGCACAAAAATGTAAGATGACAATGAAAATGATGAAAATTCAAATAGATGAGCAGTTCCTTTCAGCAAAACATTGGCAGGATATTAGTACGAATATTCAAGATTAAACGAGAAATTATGATATCTTCATGTACAATTTTATAGAAAGAATAATAGCAGCTTCTACTGTACTGATCCATCCTTTCGTTCTAAAGCAGGTGGAACTAGTCAGGTGATATTTTAATCACTCACCCATCATGTGATGCAGAAAGTATACCCATCCCTGGCATCTGTGCTAAACATCGAACAGTGTCTGCAATGGAACAACATTTGTCAACTGATCAAGTATGTGTGGATGAGCACAAAAATGCCGAAAGCACTAGCGCACATCAGGAGTTAACAAATAACCTGCATGCCCAGAGAATGTATGTAGACAAGTCCTTCCTTTCCAAAGTTTAATGGTGGAATCACTTGAACCTATGCAAAAGGGGAAAGATGTGAAGTATTAATCAACCAAAACAACAACAACGCCTTTAGTCCCAAACAAGTTGGAGTAGACTAGAGGTGAAACCAATAAGATCTCGGGACCAACTCATGGCTCTGGCACATGAAGTATTAATCAACCATTTGACAAATTTAGTTATAGATATTCATGGGCAGTCACAATTGCTCTCAAATATATACTTTCATAATTCATAAACCAGGATGCCACATGATGTTGAAGCCAATGACACCAGTTCAGTTATGGAAACGCTAGAAAACAGTGAAAATAATAAATCGCACTAGCAGTACAAGGTACCAGCGCACCAATGTAGAAATTTAATAATAAAAATCTAGTAAAAATGGAAAATGAAGACATAGCGGAAGCTCTACCCGTAAATAGTTCTCCCGAGGGCAGCTTTAGAACAGTTTGCACTGCAACTTTATGAGCCTCCCAAACTTCTACAGCATTGCCATCTCTCCACCTTCTTAAAGTACTGTGCATAATACAAGTGTCAGGGTACAGCAAGAAACAATTAGCTACAACAGGGAAACTTCATAATTTATTAGCCCATTATGTCATTTGACAAAAAAAATACAGCATAAAGTATAATTCATAAACGCTCATGCCCAAAAATACTGAATACACCACATCCTAAACACAAGTAACATTGGAAACGTTTTCGATCAGAGACACAGAGTGTAGAAAGAAACAGAAGTACGATATGTGAATTTGTACAAATAGAAGAAATATAATTTATTATATTACATTCATGTTACACCACTACATCTGTCAAACAATTACCCCATGAACAAATTGTTTGCATTTGTTGTGTTATTACCATCATATACAAGAAAGACCCTCAGGATGAAATCAGCACAAACAAGCAATCAAGAAGTATGGTGAAGCCATAGAAGCAAGTTCTGCACAGGAATTACACTGGTTGGGAAAAAACATACCAATCCATCGATGAAGATATAATGTCACCGTTGTCGTCGATAGCAAGACCAGTCACCTGTGAGGTGTGACCCTTCATTGTTCCAACAACTTCTCCTGTATGCAAATTCCATAGCAATACTAGCGTATCCATGCCACCAGAAACAATCGCTCCTTCCGGAAAGCGATCAGAAGGTGGGGCCCAGGCCATCGGGCCAACAAAACTTGAATGTCCTACAAGTGTTTTTGAGAGGACATATTCGCGCTTCTTTTCCGGGTGCTGCGTCCAGAATCTCACCGTTTTATCTCTTGACGATGTTGCGACCCCCACATCACCACAGATACAGATCCCACGAACCTATTAAAAAAGAGCAAGGACAAGTTAGCCAAGAACCAAATGTGTAGCAAATGTAGAAATTATGAAAGAGTTTGATAACAAGGATCTAACTTTATTGGTTAAATACATACCAATGCTCAAAGTCTCGAACTACTTAGTGATGCAGATATGCGTTCCACGTATGCAAAATAAACTTTGCCTAAGCTCTTAACAGTTTGAGCAAAATAATCGGTTAATACACATGGATCGCCTTTATCTCCAAATTTGGTTGATCATCATATACAAAAATTTTTATTTTCAAGACTAACATGCTCCCCTTTTACTATCCTTTGGACATACACATGGGTTTGCATAAAGGGGTGTTTTGTATTATGTTTGGCATTTACATGCTAAATGTAAGTTATAATTGGAACCATAAATCCATCGTTAGAAAAATAGAACGTGGCATTCTGGATGAGCATTGATTCCTGAAATAAGCACGACAATTTGTTGAATTTTGGTGGAACATAACATAGGAACTAACCATCTGATTACACATGTGAAAAGAACTCCAGCAAAACCAAGTAACCAATGACTCCTAGATCCACAAATCCACTACAAATATCGTATCAAAAGCAAGTCAAACTGCAATGACTAACCGCCCGCTATTTTTACACTACATATTCACCCCTAAACCCTGTAAATCGACTGTTACAAACCGAAACTAAAGTCACAAGAGCATGCGCAGGGAAGAAGTAAATTCGGACGGGCAATTGAAATCTAAAACTTGTGGGGAGGTGTTGAACCGGAGGAGGGGGCAAGCTGAACCCGCGGGAGGGCAACCAAGCTAGCTAGGTCGAATTACGCAAACCCGCGCCGCCCCTCCAGCGAACGCGTCCAACTAGCAGATCGAGACGGCCCGCGCCCGCCGCAAACCCTCCGTCTAGGGTTCGTCGGGGCCGGCCAGGTGGGATCGAATCGCGTACATACTTGCAGGGGAAGCAAAGCGGAGAACTGAGGCGACGGACGCGGGGCGAATAGTGCAGGGGAGAGGGAGAGGCTTACATCATCCTCGTGGCCGTGGAGCTGCGCGCTGAGGTGGTACTCGGCCATGGGCGGCGCCGGACGACGTACGGCGGCGAGAGAGAAAGATTGGCGGAGGAGGGAGACGGCGAGTCGAGACTGACACGATGCTAACTGCGAGTTTCGTGGGTTGTTGTGTCTCGGTCGTATCTCGTGTTGTTGCGATTTTATGGAGGATGGGCCGTGCGAGGTTGAGGTGGGCTCTCTTTATGGGCTGAGAGCATCTACCACCAATTCGGCGGACGAGCCCGGTCAGGTCCTGACGCGTCCGCTTTCGACGAGAGCAACAGTTAACGAACGCTCTTTCTGAAAGAGCCTCACAACGATCAGCCCCATTTGTCGCGCTCTCAACCATTAGTTACGTATCGTGTTCTGGGCGCTTCTTTCAAATTTTGTTTTTTATTTTTTCGCACGCGTTTTCGGCTTTTTAAACGGTTTTTTCTGGGTTTTTTCGACGTTTTGGTTCATCGGTCGTTCTTAGCTTTTTGATCAATTTTTTAAAATTATTTTGAAAAAGAAACTTTTTTTACGAAAAACGCGTTTTTTTTCTTTCGCGAGAGTCACGGTTTTGCCTTCGCGAGAGTCACGGCTGTGCCTCTTGAAAACGGAAAAAAATGTGTTTCCTCGTTTTTTCCGCGAGAGTCATGGTTTTGCTTCCGCGAAAGGCACGGATGTACTTTCGCGAGAGTCACAGCCGTGCCACTCGGAAACAGAAAAGCAAACACGTTTTCTGGGTTTTTTTTCGCGAGAGTCACGGTTGTGTTTTAGCGAGAGTCACGGCCGTGCCTCTCCGAAACGGAAAAAAACGCATTTCTGTCTTTTTTTCCTTTCACGAGAGTCACGACCGTACCTCTCAAAAACAAATAAAAATATGTTTTCTAATATATTTTTTTTCTTTTGCGAGAATCATTGTTTTGCTCCCACAAAAGGCACGGTTGCAGGGGCGGATCTGGGCCCCAAGCCCGGGGCTTGGCTTTTTTTAATAGTTGTTACCTAGCCAACTTTTCTGAACGAGCCTGGGGCTTAGCCCAAAACACAGCCAGGGCCCAAGCCTGGCTCTCCATCTTCACACGTAGGGTGCAGCCTATCTCGCCCCCGACGCCCAGACCTAGTGTGATAGCCTGGCTTATTAGGGATGATAGACTACTCATATCAATAAGGAATTCCTTCTTTTTCGGGAGCCCATTCGGACAGAACTCCAAAGTTAAGCGTGCTCAGCTTGGAGTAGTGTCAGGATGGGTGACCGACCGGGAAGTTGCTCCCGGGTGCGCACGAGTGAGGACAAAGTGCGCAGAAAAGACTAGTATTGATCTGTGGGGCCAGTCTAGATCCCGCCAGGAGTAACGACCACCGGCGGATGTGTCTGGGACGTTATAAGTTGGTATCAGAGCCGACCCTCGCGGTTACACGGATGGTTGCGGACAGGTGCGTGGTCATGTTGTTCATGACGTTTGTGACCCGTCGTGGCACCCGGCATGGCACATGTACCGGACTGGAAGCACAGGCGTTTGTACCAAGAGGGAACGTTCCTGTGGCCCGACGAGGACGTCGGTTCCTCTGAGTGGGGGTGTATGTGATAGCCTGGCTTATTAGGGATGATAGACTACTCATATCAATAAGGAATTCCTTCTTTTCCGGGAGCCCATTCGGACAGAACTCCAAAGTTAAGCGTGCTCAGCTTGGAGTAGTGTCAGGATGGGTGACCGACCGGGAAGTTGCTCCCGGGTGCGCACGAGTGAGGACAAAGTGCGCAGAAAAGACTAGTATTGATCTGTAGGGCCAGTCTAGATCCCGCCAGGAGTAACGACCACCGGCGGGTGTGTCCGGGGCGTTATACCTAGCCACGGCCACGCAGTCACGCACGCGCCGCTACGTCCAATGCGGCGAGGCAGCCGTCGGTGACTCCCCCTCCGCTCCGGCGCTTGCCTGCTCGCCTACTCCTCCGCTCGCCCGCGCCCTTAGGCGCTCGTCCGCTTGGACTGCTCCGCTGTTGGCCCTGTCGCCCGTCCCCTGCTCGCCTGCTCCACTGCTCCTGCTCGCCCGTCCCCTGCTCGCCTGCTGCCCTGCTCCGCCGCTCGCGCAGCCCAGCTCGCCGCCTCGCCCGCTGCTGGCTCCTGCTCTCCGCCACGCCCAGGAGAGGCTTGGTGTGGGCAAGTGCCTGAACATCAGGCACACCAAGACGTGTTGCTGTTGCTAGCTAGAAATGTTAAAGATTGAACATTTTTTACCTGCTAGACTGCTATAATGTTTGGATTTGTTACTACAGACTGCTTAAAGATGGGTGATGATTGGTTGAATTATTCTATGATGTGCAATATTGAGCGAGAAATATTTGCAAAGGTTGATGATGATGCTATTCTATATCGCTTTCAATCTTATACATCTCGCAAAGGAATTCTACCTCCTTGCAGTAGTAAGTGTTCAACTTTGTACAATATTATTTGTTTCACTTGATGTTTATGTCTTCTTTTATGAAAGTTTGCTTTGATTTCTCTAAGGTGTTGGCTCTTCTTCCACCATTGATCAAGTTATGAAAGACACTGATGAAGCAAGCCATTGATTTGGTATTTTTTTACTGCATGTGTATGTAGTTTTTGTCATCTTTTTATCTATTTTGTTGTATCTCTAAGCATTGAGTTTAAATTCTAAATTTTTGGGGCAATTGAGCCATAGCTTGATGGACGTTAAGTTTTCGCTCGCGACGAAAAAAATTAGGCCCGGGACTTGCTCCAATCCTGGATCCGCCACTACACGGTTGTGTTTTCATGAGTGTCACGGCCGTGCCTCCTCGAAAACGAAAAAAACATGTTTTCTCTTTTCTTTTCCTTCCGCGAGAGTCACGATTTTGCTTCCGCGAGAGGCACGGTTGTGATTTCGTGAGAGGCACGGGCGTGCCTCTTTCGGAAAGGAAAAAAACCATGCTCCCGGTTCGGTTTTTTCATGAAAAAAAAAGTTTGTCAAAACCTATCAACATGGGTGAGGGAGTCCTGGATTAGGGGGTGTCCGGATGGCCGGACTATACCTTCAGTCGGACTCCTGGACTATGAAGATATAAGATTGAAGACTTCGTCCCGTGTCCGGAAGGGACTTTCCTTGGCGTGGAAGGCAAGCTTGGCAATGCGGATATTTAGATCTCCTACCATTGTAACCGAATTTGTGTAACCCTAACCCTCTCCGGTGTCTATATAAACCTGAGGGCTTTAGCCCGTAGGACAACAGACAATATACCGTAGGCTAGCTTCTAGGGTTTAGCCTCCTCGATCTCGTGGTAGATCTACTCTTGTACTACCTATATCATCAATATTAATCAAGCAGGACGTAGGGTTTTACCTCCATCAAGAGGGCCCGAACCTGGGTAAAACATTGTGTCCCTTGTCTCCTGTTACCATCCGCCTAGACGCACAGTTTGGGACCCCCTACCCGAGATCCGCCGGTTTTGACACCGACATTGGTGCTTTCATTGAGAGTTCCTCTGTGTCGTCGCTTTTAGACCCGATGGCTCCTCCGATCATCAATAACGATGCAGTCCAGGGTGAGACTTTTCTCCTCGGACAGATCTTCGTCTTCGGCGGCTTCGCACTTCGGGCCAATTCGCTTGGCCATCTGGAGCAGATTGAAAGCTACGTCCCTGGCCATCAGGTCAGATTTGGAAGTTTAAACTACACGGCTAACATCCGCGGGGACTTGATCTTCGACGGATTCGAGCCACAGCCGGGCGCGCCGCACTGTCGCGATGGGCATGATCTAGCTCTGCCACCGAACAGTGCCTTGGAGGCCGCACACGCATCGGTTCCGACCCTTGATTCGGAACCAACTGCGCCGATCGAGGATGAGTGGTTGGACGCCGCCTCTGTGACCCCCGGATAATTAGGCTACAGTAATCCCCTGTTAATGGTGCCAAGTCATCGCAATTGCTGTTGCTAATCTTGCTTTGATTCAAACACAATTCAAATTCAAATTCAAATTATAAGTGAATTAATAAAATTCTCAAACATGAAAACTAAAGTGTTCAAAGTATGGCAAATAATTCATAGTCAATATTGGTGGAGGAGCTAACATTCGACAAAGTGTTTAAAGTTCCTAAAATAAGTAAAACAACGGTAAAACAATTAATTAAATGCCTTTTTGAGAATTGTAAAAATGTAAACTATTTTGATTGTGTACCAAACACTTTGAGGCACTAGAATAAACTAAAACATTAATTTAGTGACTAGGCTTATGTTTTATAAAACTACAATAATATAAGAACAGATAATAAATAACTTAAACAAAAAAACAAAACAAAACAAAAATAAAATAGAAAGAAGCCTCCCCCTCCCCATTGGGCCTTGGCCTAGATGGCCTATTGGCCCAGCCAAATGGCCCAACCCACCAGGAGATCCCCTTCCTCCTCCTATTCACCCAAGCGCCATGGACGCAGAGCGCCCGTCCATGGTGAGGATCGCTACGTGCCGGCCATCCAGCTCCTTCCCGTCGCCTACTTGTTTCCCCCGACCTCCCTACACGAACCCAAGCTCCATTGCCCTCCCTTCCTCGCGCCGCCATCGACCTCCCCACCCCCCTCCTTCCCCGCATGAGCCCGAAGCACTGCCGCCATGGCCTCCGTCGATCTCGCGGCCACCGTTGCCCCCACACCTCGAGACCGCGACTAGGAGATGCGTCGTCGTCCACTACGTCCTCTACGAGGACTCATTCAAGCTCTGTGCCTCTTCATCGCCAGATCCAAATCGTCTTCTACCTCCGGCCACCGGAGCTCCGCCGCGTCGATTCGCCGCCCCCCCCCCCCCCCCCCCGCGCGCGCTCCGAGACCTCGCTGAGCCTTTCTTGTGCTCCCCGGTGAGAACCCGCTCGAAAACCCTCTCCCTAGTACTCGAATTCCTGCCCGTAGCCACCGTTTTCGTCGCGAACGAAGCTCGTCGTCATGTCGTACTCGTCCTTTGGCCACACCGCGAGCCTCTGGCCGCCACGCTAGCATCCCCGTGCCCATGCGCCCGCTCGCGCCACCCACTCTCCTCTCCCCAAACGCCCGCACGCGCCTTGCTGCCGCGCGCCTCGCCATGGCCCGCTCCTGTTCTTCTGTCGCTGTTGCTCCCTGGATTGCCGCTGCTGCTGCCCCGCGTGCCCCCGCTTGCGCTGCTACCGCTGCTGGCGGTGACCACCTCTTCCCGCGACCACGCGCGTCGTTCGGCCCCTTGGCCTCGCTGCAGCCCCGCACGCTACTCCCGCCGTCGTCCGCTCCCCTGCAGCCGCCTCGCTCGCGCGCCTTCTCCCGCGTCCATCGCCGATGCTGCCGGAGCTCCGCACCGCGCGCCCGCCGGAGCTCCACCCCGGCGCCGCTCGCCGCACGCCCCCCCTCCCCACCGGCTGCTGCTGCTGGCCATGGCTTTGGCCATGGCCGAGCGCCATGTGTGTGTGCGTGCGTTCTGTGTGCGTGTGTGCTGTGTAGGTGTGCATGTGTGTGCGGTTAGGATTAGTTTAAGGATAACAAAATTTAATAAAAAAGTTAAACCCCTGCTTATTACCCTGTTGTATCAATGACAGATGGGGTCCACTGCTTAGTATAAATGTTAAATTAGTGTTGGAATTACTAGAGAGAATGACAGGCGGGTCCCGTGTGCACTGTTCACACTGTTGACCAGTCAACAGTTGACTGGGTCAACAGGGTCCCCTGGCCCCACAGGTCATAGGCTATGGCTGACCTCTGCTGTGTACACATAGCCTTTTATTATTTAAATCGAATAAAATAATTTCAGAAAATGTTTAAATTTTTTGAAAATTAATATAAAGTAAACCGTAATTCAGATGAAAATACTTTGTACATGAAAGTTGCTCAGAACGACGAGACGAATTCCAATACGTAGCCCATTCGTCTGCCACACATCCCTAGCATAGCGACCACGCAACTTTCCCCTCCAGTTCATCTGTCCAAAAATGTGAAACACCGGGGATACTTTCCCGGATGTTTCCCCCCTTCGCCGGTATCACCTCCTACCGCGTCAGGGCACACCTAGCACCGCGTATTACCCCGTTATGTTTTGTGATGCTTTGTTTGCTCCGTATTTACTGTTTCTTCCCCCTCTTCTTCTCCGGTAGACCCCGAGACCGACACCGCTGCTACCCAGTACGACTACGGTGTTGACGACCCCTTCTTGCCAGAGCAACCAGGCAAGCCCCCCCTTGATCACCAGATATCGCCTATTCTTCTCTACTACTTGCATTAGAGTAGTGTAGCATGTTATCGCTTTCGGTTAATCCTATTCTACTGCATAGCCTGTCCTTGCTACTACTGTTGTTATCTTTACCTGCTATCCTATTGCTTAGTATAGGATGCTAGTGTTCCATCAGTGGCCCTACACTCTTGTCCGTCTGCCATGCTATAGTACTGGGCCGTGATCACTTCGGGAGGTGATCACGGGCATATACTATATACTTTACACTGTTACATTACCTGTGATACTATTCGGAGATGGGGGCTGAAGGGGCAGGTGGCTCCATCCCGGTAGAGGTGGGCCTGGGTTCCCGACGGCCCCCGACTTTACTTTGTGGCGGAGCGACAGGGCAGGTTGAGGCCACCTAGGAGAGAGGTGGGTCTGGCCCTGGTCGGCGTTCACGGATACTTAACACGCTTAACGAGATCTTGGTATTTGATCTGAGTCTGGCCATTTGGTCTATACGCACTAACCAACTACGTGGGAAAGTTATGGGCACTCGAGGTCGTGGTATCAGCCGAAGCCTTCGTGATATCAGCGACTGAGCGGCGCGCGCCGGGTTGGACCGCATAACGTGACTTCCTTTGTAATGGAGGTTGCTAGGTCTGCTCACCGGTCGCGTTCGCAACGTGCAGGTGTGCTATGGGCGATGGGCCCAGACCCCTGTGCGCTTAGGTTTAGACCGGCGTGCTGACCTCTCTGTTGTGTCTAGGTGGGGCTGCGACGTGTTGATCTTCCGCGGCCGGGCATGACCCCGAAAAGTGTGTCCGGCCAAATGGGATCAAGCGTGTTGGGTTATGTGGTGCACCCCTGCAGGGAAGTTTATCTATTCGAATAGCCGTGTCCCTCGGTAAAAGGACGACCCGGAGTTGTACCTTGACCTTATGACAACTAGAACCGGATACTTAATAAAACACACCCTTCCAAGTGCCAGATACAACGCGGTGATCGCTCTCTAACAGGGCATCGAGGAGGGGATTGCCGGGTAGGATTATGCTATGCGATGCTACTTGGAGGACTTCAGTCTACTCTCTTCTACATGCTGCAAGACGGAGGCTGCCAGAAGCGTAGTCTTTGACAGGATTAGCTATCCCCCTCTTATTCCGGCATTCCGCAGTTCAGTCCACCGATATGGCCCTTTACACATATACCCATGCATATGTAGTGTAGGTCCTTGCTTGCGAGTACTTTAGATGAGTACTCACGGTTGCTTTTCTCCCTCTTTTCCCCTTTCCCTTCTACCTGGTTGTCGCAACCAGATGCCGGAGCCCAGGAGCCAGACGCCACCGTCACCGACGACTCCTACTACACCGGAGGTGCCTACTACTACGTGCAGCCCGCTGACGACGACCAGGAGTAGTTTAGGAAGATCCTAGGCAGGAGGCTTGCGCCTCTTTCGATCTGTATCCCAGTTTGTGCTAGCCATCTTATGGCAACTTGTTTAACTTATGTCTGTACTCAGATATTGTTGCTTCCGCTGACTCGTCTAAGATCGAGCACTTGTATTCGAGCCCTCGAGGCCCCTGGCTTGTATTATGATGCTTGTATGACTTATTTATGTTTTAGAGTTATGTTGTGATGTCTTCTCGTGAGTCCCTGATCTTGATCGTACACATTTGCGTGCATGATTAGTGTATGATTGAATCGGGGGCGTCACAAGTTGGTATCAGAGCCGACTGCCTGTAGGAATCCCCCTTTCCAACTCCTTGGTCGAAGTCAAGTCTAGTCATTAAAAAACTTTTACTAACATGGCTGTGTGGCTTTCGGGCCCACTTCGTCATTGGGTGGTATTACGATCTTTTACTCCTTGTCTGTACTCTAGGACTCTGATCTCTCTTCTATTCGAGTTAAATGAATTTTGCTAAATCTAACATTAGGATCTCGTTATCACTTTCACCCGAAGAGCTCCTTATTACTGATGATCGTCTGCTGCACGTGATGACCCTGAAGATACTCTCCCCTGTTAACCCGAGAACTTGTGTTCATCGCGTTTGCAATTCCCCTTCCATCGTCAACCCTTATGGATAACTACTTGCAGTTGTTATTCTTACATTCGTCCCGAATTGGTCTTGTTATTACAAGATACCCCGAAATACTCATCGTTGTTTCGATAATCTTTTGAGCTTACTGCCTTGCTGTTCTTTGTCACCTGAATACCCATACGGATAATTCTTGCACTTATCGAGTATCCGATCATCCCCCAGTTGTCCATGTGTTTCACAATGGTCTTCGAAATACTATTCGATCCTCCAAAAATCCTTAGTAGCTTATTGCTCTGCAATACTTGTCTGCTTGCATGATGGATGCTTTCCATATGTCTGGCAATATTTGTTAGTATCCTTAGGCACCATCATTTTGATCCTTTTGATTCAACATGAGTGCGAATGCACGCAATCATCAGTTGATCCTTTTAATTTATCTTTCTGGCTCAGACGTCATTTTAAACATGAGATGGTTCTCAACCAATCCAATTGCCGTCGATTGTATCCCTATGCTTACTCAACTTATCCATCCTTAATCAGAGCGTTTGCTTCTGATCCATTGATTTGGAATTCATAATTCCTTTGCGTTTGAGCTTTGGATTATTCAGTTGTTTCTATAAGCCAATGCCCTTTCATTGTTTTTCTTCCTCTGATTGTGTGTCGGTGCTCACATCAACTCTGTTATGGACTTTCACATCCTTTGTTGAATTTATTATCCGACAATGTCTTTCATATTCAATAACCTTGTGAGCCTTTCCACGGGTATGAACTGCCTTTGGTAAATTGTATCCTCTGCTTTGTCAACCATGCTCTACTTTCGAGCTTGTATTATTTACTCCGAAATTTGTGGTATAGGTTCCTAAGATGCCCCGATGGGTTGAACCAACGCCTTCCCTAATCTGTGTGATCCCGAAAGATGTGATGGCTCATACTTATCTGGTAGGTAAAACTTTCAACAACTAATGTCATTTTCGAAATACGAGCAGTGAATGAAAGGTTATGCATTGAAGAAGTGGGAGTCGACCTTGAACTTTGTGTTCATGCCCACGGACATGATGTAGATCTTATCATTAAAGCTTCTCTTAAATTAATTATTCTGTTGGTATAAGTTCATCTTATATCTGGGATCTGACCTTTTGCAATCATGGTTCCGACCATATTTTCTTCTTGATTCCATTTCTCGGACAAGTTAGAGTACTTGCCTTCTGCAGATCAGTACGCCTATCCAACCTCTACTTTCATCTGTCGTCAAGTATTACCCCCTGGTATCTCGATATTATCACGGAACTGCATAACTTCTTATGAGTTCTTCATCAAGTACTTCATTCTCACTGATTCCAATTTTTCACGGGCTCTGAGTTATTAAACACTCAAAAACACCGAAACTGACTCGAGTCTGCACCGCAATTAAACAACTCTTGATAACCTTCATTACTTACGAGTTTGAACTCGATCACGTCATTCCTAGCCTGCTTGGCTATATCATTATTGTGCTAAATTTTAGTTGTGCTACCTGGTCCTTCTTGTTGGGGAACGTTGCAGAAAATTAAAATTTTTCCTACGGTTTCACCAAGATCCATCTATGAGTTCATCTAGCAACGAGTCATGGGAGAGATAGATTGCATCTACATACCACTTTGTAGATCGCGAGCGGAAGCGTTCAACGAACGGGGATGAAGTAGTCGTACACACCGTGATCCAAATCACTGGAGATCCTAGCACCGAAAGCACGGCACCTCCGCGTTCAACACATGTACGGTCAGCGTAACGTCTCCTTCTTCTTGATCCAGCAAGGCAAAGAAGAGGTTGGGGAAGAAGACTCCAGCAGCAGCACGACGGCGTGGTGATGGTGGAGCCGCAGTACTCCGACAGGGCTTCGCCGAGCTCTTACGGAGGAGGAGGAGGTGTTGGAGAGGGAGAGGGAGGCGCCAGGGCAAAGGGTGCGCAGCCCCTCCTCCCCTCCCCCCTTTATATAGCCCCTTGGGGGGGCGCCGACCCTAGGAGATGGAATCTCCTAGGGGGGGCGGCGGTCAGGGAGGGGACTTGCCCCCCAAGCAAGGGGGGCGCCCCCTTTAGGGTCCCCCCCCCCAACCCTAGGCGCATGGGCCCTTGGGGGGGAGGCGCACCAGCCCACTTTGGGCTGGTTCCCTCCCTCATAAAGCCCATGGGGCCCTCCGGGATAGGTGGCCCCACCCGGTGGACCCCCCGGGACCCTCCGGTGGTCCCGGTACAATACCAATAACCCCGAAACTTGTCCCGATGTTCGTATGACGACTTTCCATATATAAATCTTTACCTCCGGACCATTCCGAAACTCCTCGTGACGTCCGGGATCTCATCCGGGACTCCGAACAACATTCGGGTTACTGCATATACATATCTTCACAACCCTAGCATTACCGAACCTTAAGTGTGTAGACCCTATGGGTTCGGGAGACATGCAGACATGACCGAGACGGCTCTCGGGCAATAACCAACAGCGGGATCTGGATACCCATGTTGGCTCCCACATGCTCCACGATGATCTCATCGGATGAACCACGATGTCGAGGATTCAATTAATCCCGTATACGATTCCCTTTGTCAATCGGTATTTTACTTGCCCGAGATTCGATCGTCGGTATCCCAATACCTCGTTCAATCTCGTTACCGGCAAGTCACTTTTCTCGTACCGTAATGCATGATCCCGTGATCAAACACTTTGATCACATTGAGCTCATTGTGATGATGCATTACCGAGAGGGCCCGGTGATACCTCTCCGTCAAGCGGAGTGACAAATCCCAGTCTCGATCCATGTCAACCCAACAGACACTTTCAGAGATACCCGTAGTATACCTTTATAGTCACCCAGTTACGTTGTGACGTTTGGCACACCCAAAGCACTCCTACGGTATCCGGGAGTTACACGATCTCATGGTCTAAGGAAAGGATACTTGACATTGGAAAACTCTAGCAAACGAACTAAGCGATCTTATGCTATGTTTAGGATTGGGTCTTGTCCATCACATCATTCTCCTAATGATGTGATCCCGTTATCGATGACATCCAATGTCCATAGTCAGGAAACCATGACTATCTGTCGATCAACGAGCTAGTCAACTAGAGGCTCACTAGGGACATGTTTGTTGTCTGTTATTCACACATGTATTACGATTTCCGGATAACACAATTGTAGCACGAATAAAGACAATTATCATGAATAAGGAAATATAATAATAATGCTTTTATTATTGCCTCTAGGGCATATTTCCAACAGTCTCCCACTTGCACTAGAGTCAATAATCTAGTTACATTGTGATGAATCGAACACCCATAGAGTTTTGGTGCTGATCATGTTTTGCCTTAGGGAGAGGTTTAGTCAACGGATCTGCGATATTCAGATCCGTGTGCACTTTACAAATCTCTATGTCTCCATCTTGAACATTTTCACGAATGGAGTTGAAGCGACGCTTGATGTGCCTGGTCTTCTTGTGAAACCTGGGCTCCTTTGCAAGTGCAATAGCTCCAGTGTTGTCACAGAAGAGCTTGATTGGCCCCGACGCATTGGGTATGACTCCGAGGTCGGTGATGAACTCCTTCACCCAAATTGCTTCATGTGCTGCCTCCGAGGCTGCCATGTACTCCGCTTCACATGTAGATCCCGCCACGACGCTTTGCTTGCAACTGCACCAGCTTACTGCCCCACCATTCAAAATATACACGTATCCGGTTTGTGACTTAGAGTCATCCAGATCTGTGTCGAAGCTAGCGTCGACGTAACCTTTTACGACGAGCTCTTCGTCACCTCCATAAACGAGAAACATTTCCTTAGTCCTTTTCAGGTACTTTAGGATATTCTTGACCGCTGTCCAGTGTTCCTTGCCGGGATTACTTTGGTACCTACCTACCAAACTTACGGCAAGGTTTACATCAGGTCTGGTACACAGCATGGCATACATAATAGAACCTATGGCTGAGGCATAGGGGATGACACTCATCTCTTCTATATCTTCTGCCGTGGTCGGACATTGAGCTGAGCTCAATTTCACACCTTGTAACACAGGTAAGAACCCTTTCTTAGATTGATCCATATTGAACTTCTTCAATATTTTATCAAGGTATGTGCTTTGTGAAAGACCTATGAGGCGTCTCGATCTATCTCTATAGATCTTGATGCCTAATATATAAGCAGCTTCTCCAAGGTCCTTCATTGAAAAACTCTTATTCAAGTAGGCCTTAATGCTGTCCAAGAGTTCTATATCATTTCCCATTAAAAGTATGTCGTCTACATATAATATGAGAAATGCTACAGAGCTCCCACTCACTTTCTTGTAAACGCAGGCTTCTCCATAAGTCTGCGTAAACCCAAACGCTTTGATTATCTCATCAAAGCGAATGTTCCGACTCCGAGATGCTTGCACCAGCCCATAAATCGAGCGATGGAGCTTGCACACCTTGTCAGCATGCTCAGGATCGACAAAACCTTCCGGCTGCATCATATACAATTCTTCCTTAAGGAAACCATTAAGGAATGCCGTTTTGACGTCCATTTGCCATATTTCATAATCATAGAATGCGGCAATTGCTAACATGATTCGGACGGACTTCAGCTTCGCTACCGGTGAGAAAGTCTCATCGTAGTCAACCCCTTGAACTTGTCGATAACCCTTAGCGACAAGCCGAGCTTTATAGATGGTCACATTACCATCCGCGTTTGTCTTCTTCTTAAAGATCCATTTATTTTCTATGGCTCGCCGTTCAACGGGCAAGTCAGTCAAAGTCCATACTTCGTTTTCATACATGGATCCTATCTCGGATTTCATGGCTTCTAGCCATTTGTCGGAATCCGGGCCCGCCATTGCTTCCTCATAGTTCGAAGGTTCACCGTTGTCTAACAACATGATTTCCAAGACAGGGTTGCCGTACCACTCTGGTGCGGAACATGTCCTTGTGGACCTTCGAATTTCAGTAGGAGCTTGATTAGAAGTATCTTGATCATTAATTTCCTCTCTAGTGGGTGCAGGCACCTCAGAAACGGTTTCCTGAGCTTCGCCATTTTCCGGTTCAAGAGGCAACACTTCATCAAGTTCTACTTTCCTCCCACTTACTTCTTTCGAGAGAAACTCTTTCTCTAGAAAGGATCCATTCTTGGCAACAAAGATCTTTCCTTCGGATCTGAGGTAGAAGGTATACCCAACAGTTTCTTTAGGGTATCCTATGAAGACGCATTTTTCCGACTTGGGTTCGAGCTTTTCAGGTTGAAGTTTCTTGACATAAGCATCGCATCCCCAAACTTTTAGAAACAACAGCTTAGGTTTCTTCCCAAACCATAATTCATACGGTGTCGTCTCAACGGATTTTGACGGAGCTCTATTTAAAGTGAATATGGCAGTCTCTAAAGCATAGCCCCAAAAAGATAGCGGTAAGTCGGTAAGAGACATCATAGATCGCACCATATCTAATAGAGTGCGATTACGACGTTCGGACACACCATTACGCTGAGGTGTTCCAGGCGGCATGAGTTGTGAAACTATTCCACATTTTCTCAAGTGTGTGCCAAATTCATGACTCAAGTATTCTCCTCCACGATCTGATCGTAGAAACTTGATCTTTCTATCACGTTGATTTTCAACCTCACTCTGAAATTCCTTGAACTTTTCAAAGGTCTCAGATTTGTGTTTCATTAAGTAGACATACCCATATCTACTCAAGTCATCAGTGAGGGTGAGAACATAACGATAGCCACCGCGAGCCTCAACACTCATTGGACCGCACACATCGGTATGTATGATTTCCAATAAGTTGGTTGCTCGCTCCATTGTTCCTGAGAACGGAGTCTTGGTCATTATACCCATGAGGCATGGTTCGCACGTGTCAAATGATTCATAATCAAGAGACTCTAAAAGTCCATCTGCATGGAGCTTCTTCATGCGTTTGACACCTATGTGACCAAGGCGGCAGTGCCACAAATATGTGGGACTATTGTTATCAACTTTAACTCTTTTGGTATTCACACTATGAATATGTGTATCATCACGTACGAGATTCATTAAGAATAAACCATTAACCATCGAAGCATGACCATAAAACATATCTCTCATATAAATAGAACAACCATTATTCTCGGATTTAAATGAGTAGCCATCTCGAATTAAACGAGATCCAGATACAATGTTCATGCTCAAACTTGGCACTAAATAACAATTATTGAGGTTTAAAACTAATCCCGTAGGTAAATGTAGAGGCAGCGTGCCGACGGCGATCACATCGACCTTGGAACCATTCCCGACGCGCATCGTCACCTCGTCCTTCGCCAGTCTCCGTTTATTCCGCAGCTCCTGCTTTGAGTTACAAATGTGAGCAACTGCACCGGTATCAAATACCCAAGAGCTACTACGAGTACTGGTAAGGTACACATCAATTACATGTATATCACATATACCTTTGGTTTTGCCGGCCTTCTTGTCCGCTAAGTATTTGGGGCAGTTCCGCTTCCAGTGACCACTTCCCTTGCAATAAAAACACTCAGTCTCGGGCTTGGGTCCATGCTTTGGCTTCTTCCCGGCAACTTGCTTACCGGGTGCGGCAACTTCCTTGCCGTCCTTCTTGAAGTTCTTTTTACCCTTGCCCTTCTTGAACTTAGTGGTTTTATTCACCATCAACACTTGATGCTCCTTCTTGATTTCTACCTCTTCTGATTTCAGCATAGCATATACCTCAGGAATGGTCTTTACCATCCCCTGCATATTGTAGTTCATCACAAAGCTCTTGTGGCTAGGTGGAAGCGACTGGAGGATTCTGTCAATGACCGCTTCATCCGGGAGATTAACTTCCAGTTGAGTCAAGCGGTTGTGCAACCCAGACATTTTGAGTATGTGTTCACTGACAGAGCCATTTTCCTCCATCTTACAGCTAAAGAATTTGTCGGAGACTTCATATCTCTCGACCCGGGCATGAGCTTGGAAAACCATTTTCAGCTCTTCGAACATCTCATATGCTCCTTGTCTCTCAAAACGCTTTTGGAGCCCCGGCTCTAAGTTGTAAAGCATGCCGCACTGAACGAGGGAGTAATCATCGCAGCGTGACTGCCAAGCGTTCATAACGTCTTGTTATGCAGGGAGAATAGGTGCGTCACCCAACGGTGCTCGTAGGACATAATCTTTCTTGGCAGCTATGAGGATGATCCTCAGGTTCCGGACCCAGTCCGTATAGTTGCTACCATCGTCTTTCAGCTTGGTTTTCTCTAGGAACGCGTTGAAGTTGAGGACTACGTTGGCCATTTGATCTACAAGACATATTGTAAAATTTTAGACTAAGTTCATGATAATAAAGTTCATTTAATCAAATTATTTAATGAACTCCCACTTAGATAGACATCCCTCTTCTAGTCATCTAAGTATTACATGATCCGAGTCAACTAGGCCGTGTCCGATCATCACGTGAGACGGACTAGTCAACATCGGTGAACATCTTCATGTTGATCGTATCTTCTATACGACTCATGCTCGACCTTTCGGTCTTCTGTGTTCCGAGGCCATGTCTGTACATGCTAGGCTCGTCAAGTCAACCTAAGTGTTTTGCGTGTGTAAATCTGTCTTACACCCGTTGTATGTGAACGTTAGAATCTATCACACCCGATCATCACGTGGTGCTTCGAAACAATGAACTGTCGCAACGGTGCACAGTTAGGGGGAACACTTTCTTGAAATTATTATGAGGGATCATCTTATTTACTACCGTCGTTCTATGTAAACAAGATGCAAAACATGATAAACATCACATGCAATCAAATAATAAACGTGACATGATATGGCCAATATCACATAGCTCCTTCGATCTCCATCTTGGGGCTCCATGATCATCTTGTCACCGGCTTGACACCATGATCTTCATCATCATGATCTTCATCATCATGTCTCCATGAAGTTGCTCGCCAACTATTACTTCTACTACTATGGCTAACGCGTTTAGCAATAAAGTAAAGTAATTTACATGGCGTTTCTCAATGACACGCAGGTCATACAAAAAATAAAGACAACTCCTATGGCTCCTGCCGGTTGTCATACTCATCGACATGCAAGTCGTGATTCCTATTACAATAGCATGAACATCTCATACATCACATATAGATCATTCATCATTCATCACAACTTTGGCCATATCATATCACAAAGCACTTGCTGCAAAAACAAGTTAGACGTCCTCTAATTGTTGTTGCAAGTTTTACGTGGCTGAATTAGGGTTCTAGCAAGAACGTTTTCTTACCTACGTGAAAACCACAACGTGATTTGTCAACTTCTATTTACCCTTCATAAGGACCATTTTCATCGAATCCGCTCCAACTAAAGTGGGAGAGACAGACACCCGCCAGCCACCTTATGCAACTAGTGCATGTTAGTCGGTGGAACCGGTCTCACGTAAGCGTACGTGTAAGGTTGGTCCGGGCCGCTTCATCCCACAATACCGCTGAAGCAAGATAAGACTAGTAGCGGCAAGAAGAGTTGACAACATCTACACCCACAACAAATTGTGTTCTACTCGTGCAATAGAGAACTACGCATAGACCTAGCTCATGATGCCACTGTTGGGGAACGTTGCAGAAAATTAAAATTTTTCCTACGGTTTCACCAAGATCCATCTATGAGTTCATCTAGCAACGAGTCATGGGAGAGAGAGATTGCATCTACATACCACTTTGTAGATCGCGAGCGGAAGCGTTCAACGAACGGGGATGAAGTAGTCGTACACACCGTGATCCAAATCACCGGAGATCCTAGCACCGAAAGCACGGCACCTCCGCGTTCAACACACGTACGGTCAGCATAACGTCTCCTTCTTCTTGATCCAGCAAGGCAAAGAAGAGGTTGGGGAAGAAGACTCCAGCAGCAGCACGACGGCGTGGTGATGGTGGAGCCGCAGTACTCCGACAGGGCTTCACCGAGCTCTTACGGAGGAGGAGGAGGTGTTGGAGAGGGAGAGGGAGGCGCCAGGGCAAAGGGTGCGCATCCCCTCCTCCCCTCCCCCCTTTATATAGCCCCTTGGGGGGGGCGCCGGCCCTAGGAGATGGAATCTCCTAGGGGGGCGGCGGTCAGGGAGGGGACTTGCCCCCCAAGCAAGGGGGGCGCCCCCTTTAGGGTTCCCCCCCAACCCTAGGCGCATGGGCCCTTGGGGGGAGGCGCACCAGCCCACTTTGGGCTGGTTCCCTCCCTCATACAACCCATGGGGCCCTCCGGGATAGGTGGCCCCACCCGGTGGACCCCCCGGGACCCTCCGGTGGTCCCGGTACAATACCGATAACCCCGAAACTTGTCCCGATGTCCGTATGACGACTTTCCATATATAAATCTTTACCTCCGGACCATTCCGAAACACCTAGTGACGTCCGGGATCTCATCCGGGACTCCGAACAACATTCGGGTTACTGCATATACATATCTTCACAACCCTAGCGTTACCGAACCTTAAGTGTGTAGACCCTACGGGTTCGGGAGACATGCAGACATGACCGAGACGGCTCTCGGGCAATAACCAACAGCGGGATCTGGATACCCATGTTGGCTCCCACATGCTCCACGATGATCTCATCGGATGAACCACGATGTCGAGGATTCAATTAATCCCGTATACGATTCCCTTTGTCAATCGGTATTTTACTTGCCCGAGATTCGATCGTCGGTATCCCAATACCTCGTTCAATCTCGTTACCGGCAAGTCACTTTTATCATACCGTAATGCATTATCCCGTGATCAAACACTTTGATCACATTGAGCTCGTTGTGATGATGCATTACCGAGAGGGCCCGGTGATACCTCTCCGTCGAGCGGAGTGACAAATCCCAGTCTCGATCCATGTCAACCCAACAGACACTTTCAGAGATACCCGTAGTATACCTTTATAGTCACCCAGTTACGTTGTGACGTTTGGCACACCCAAAGCACTCCTACGGTATCCGGGAGTTACACGATCTCATGGTCTAAGGAAAGGATACTTGACATTGGAAAACTCTAGCAAACGAACTAAGCGATCTTATGCTATGTTTAGGATTGGGTCTTGTCCATCACATCATTCTCCCAATGATGTGATCCCGTTATCGATGACATCCAATGTCCATAGTCAGGAAACCATGACTATCTGTCGATCAACGAGCTAGTCAACTAGAGGCTCACTAGGGACATGTTTGTTGTCTGTTATTCACACATGTATTACGATTTCTGGATAACACAATTATAGCACGAATAAAGACAATTATCATGAATAAGGAAATATAATAATAATGTTTTTATTATTGCCTCTAGCGCATATTTCCAACACTTCTTCCCAGAGCACAATTCTCGATGATGAGCTGACCTTACGTCGATCTTCCTTGTCGTATCATTTCGCCTTGAACAACAAGCTTGATTTTGAGTTTGTGTCGTACCCTTGGTTCCGATAACTTTTCGGTTCATCATTCCTTTGACTTGATGTCATCGTCGATCAGTTGCATCTTCTCGAAACCTCTTGACAGATGTGTCATGATCATCATCAACATTATGAGGTCTTCTAAGATATCTATCGAATTCTTGATGAGAAATAGCATCCTTTGCCCTCGATGATTTGGGTTATCATCCACAACATTATTGTATTCCCTCCAACACAAAACTTGTTTCTGTTTTGTGTTGTACCTTGAGTTCCTTGCTATCCAACTTATGTTATGTTCTACCGCGGAGTATTACCATCTTTGATGTCAAGAATGTTGTGAGGATTGCTCCACCTCTTAGTAATTCTTGCTATAATGATACTTCTCACCATCACCATTTTTTTGGTCCTCATGTCGATTCCAACTGGGGTACCCACAAGTGAATGGTGTTGTTTGGATTCTGCACTTCTAGCAACCCTATTGCTTTGAAGTTAATGATCGATAATTCATTCTTAGCCTATCGGTTGCTGAACCACCATTCTAACATTGATCATGCTACTATAAGCCCATATTTCGGGTGCACTTTTCAACCAATTTTTAATTGTGTATGTTTTCCTCGAGCATACATCATTATATCATTTGGTCCGACAAATGTTATCTCCTTGTTCACATAACTGTGGAAATCCACCTTTTTGGAAATATCGAGGATTGTCGCTGACTCCATCAGCTACCCCGTCATCCTCACTTTGGTTTAAATGATGAACTCTTGTGTCGATACTCACTCCCATAGTTCATTTCCCGAGAATCTTACAATGTCATCTCGACAATTTGTGTTGCACCTTTCTTCTCAAGCATTCTGAGTCTGAGTTATCCTGACACCAATCAGATCTGAATCTCGGTCAGATATGATGATTGGAACATATTACCAAGAGTTATAACAATGGTCTTTATGTGACCCGGTAAGGTGATGTCATGCCTAGCACACCTGGCCGGAGGACCTATTGTTATAGTTTACTTTTAGCAAGGTTATCTATTCTTCCATGAGGAAATGGTAAGACTTATTCTATAAGTTGTTCCTAATGAATCCTTTGTGTATCCAAAGTCCGACCTTTGCTTTAAGACCATGTCAATGCTATCTCGAAGCATGTCTATGGTACTCCGATTTTCAACAAGAAAATTTGAAACCCAATACTAAATGTTTCCTGCTCAATTATCCAAACACAACTGTATGGGTAATGTCATGAAATTTCTCTCCCCTTACCTAAAAGGGTTTTCTACTTTATATCCTATCAAGGATATCATGCTCTGCTTGTCCTTGGGAAGGATATACCCCTGAAATATGTGTTTATACACATTTTCCCTTCCATTGTTTTGTTTAATCCGATGAACATAATTTCCTTTCCATTGTTTTGTTTAACCTTTCTGTGATCTATATGACATAAGCAGTAATATCTCCCTGCTTATGTAAACACCATGGTGTACAACTCGGTCAGTAAGACCCTATTACTATTGTTGATGATATTCCGGTAACCACCGATGGACGAGAACTTTGCCTATTGGTCCGCCTCATTCAACGAGCAGGAAGATGGTTCTCTTCATCCCTCGCCCTTGGTACTGATGTTATTGCCGACATAACTGACAAGCTATCCTCTGACCTGCCTTGCTTACATTATCATGCAGGACGTCATCTCCCTTCCTACTTTTAACCCACATGGTGGGCCCATAACCCACAGGTCCCAGGATCGAAACCTGATTCTCTTGTACACCCCATGTTCCCAAGGTTGCTCCTCGCGCGTGGCCTCGTATGAAATTCACGAGCCACCTTCAGGTCTGATATCGGACACAATACTTATTCCCGTTGTTTTGACCCTTTCACGCCCTATAACAGGCATCAGATGATTGCCTGCCCGCTCGAAACTTCCCAGGTTACCTCCTTACTTTGCTCTCGATATTTTCTTAAGATTCGATTCGAGAGTTACTTTCCGCCACCTTCCTCGATGTTGACGACCCGATAGTCAACCTTGCCGATGTCCGTTCTCCCAGAATGCCCACCCTTTATTCTTTCGTAAGTACGATGGAGTTCCTGAAGAAAGGGCGCCGACTTCATCATGATGACCTGAAGCAGAGAAATGAAGACATCAATGTATTGGACCGGCCTCTTCAAGAAGAGCAAGCCAGGATGAGAAGACCTGCTAGATTTGTTACCAAACCTTCCCCCCTTACTCCCCTCTTAAATCTCGGGACGAGATTTCTTGTAGTAGAGGAGAATTGTGACCCCCGGATAATTAGGCTACAGTAATCCCCTGTTAATGGTGCCAAGTCATCGCAATTGCTGTTGCTAATCTTTATTTGATTCAAACATAATTCAAATTCAAATTATAAGTGAATTAATAAAATTCTCAAACATGAAAACTAAAGTGTTCAAAATATGGCAAATAATTCATAGTCAATATTGGTGGAGGAGCTAACATTCGACAAAGTGTTTAAAGTTCCTAAAATAAGTAAAACAACGGTAAAACAATTAATTAAATGCCTTTTTGAGAATTGTAAAAATGTAAACTGTTTTGATTGTGTACCAAACACTTTGAGGCAGTAGAATAAACTAAAACATTAATTTAGTGACCAGGCTTATGTTTTATAAAACTACAATAATATAAGAACAGATAATAAATAACTTAAACAAAAGAAAAACAAAACAAAACAAAAATAAAATAGAAAGAAGCCTCCCCCTCCCCGTTGGGCCTTGGCCTAGATGGCCTAGTGGCCTAGCCAAACGGCCCAGCCCACCAGGAGATCCCCTTCCTCCTCCTGTTCACCCAAGTGCCGTGGACGCAGAGCGCCCGTCCATGGCGAGGATCGCTACGTGCCCTGTTGCCTACTTGTTTCCCCCGACCTCCCTGCACGAACCCTAGCTCCATTGCCCTCCCTTCCTCGCGCCGCCATTGACCTCCCCGTCCCCCTCCTTCCCCGCATGAGCCCGAAGCACTGCCGGCATGGCCTCCGTCGATCTCGCGGCCACCGTTGCCCCCACGCCTCGAGACCGCGACTAGGAGATGCGTCGTCATCCACTACGTCCTCTACGAGGACTCATTCGAGCTCTGTGCCTCTCCATCGCCGGATCCGCATCGTCTTCTACCTCCGGCCACCGGAGCTCCGCCGTGTCGATTCGCCGCCCCCTCCCCCCCCCCCCCCCCCCGTGCTCCGAGACCTCGCCGAGCCTTTCTTATGCTCCCCGGTGAGAACCCGCTCGAAAACCCTCTCCCTAGTACTCGAATTCCTGCCCATAGCCACCATTTTCGTCGCGAACGAAGCTCGTCGTCATGTCATACTCGTCCTTTGGCCACACCGCGAGCCTCTGGCCGCCACGCTAGCATCCCCGTGCCCGTGCGCCCGCTTGCACCACCCACTCTCCTCTCCCCAAACGCCCGCAGGCGCCTTGCTGCCGCGCGCCTCGCCATGGCCCGCTCCTGTTCTTCTGTCGCTGCTGCTCCCTGGATTGCCGCCGCTGCTGCCCCGCGTGCCCCCGCCTGTGCTACTACCACTGCTGGCGGCGATCACCTCTTCCCGCGACCACGCGCGTCGTTCGGCCCCTTGGCCTCGTCGCAGCCCCACACGCTACTCCCGCCGTCGTCCGCTCCCCTGCAGCCGCCTCGCTCGCGCGCCTCTTCCCGCGTCCATCGCCGACGCTGCCGGAGCTCCACACCGCGCGCCCACCGGAGCTCCACCCCGGCGCCCCTCGCCGCATGCTCCCCCTCCCCACCGGCTGCTGCTGCTCCTGGCCATGGCTTTGGCCATGGCCGAGCGCCATGCGTGCGTGTGTTCTCTGTGCGTGTGTGCTGTGTAGGTGTGCATGTGTGTGCGGTTAGGATTAGTTTAGGGATAACAAAATTTAATTAAAAAGTAAAACCCCTGCTTATTACCATGTTGTATCAATGACAGATGGGGTCCACTGCTTAGTATAAATGTTAAATTAGTGTTGGAATTACTAGAGAGAATGACAGGCAGGTCCCGTGTGCACTGTTCACACTGTTGACCAGTCAACAGTTGACTGGGTCAACAGGGTCCCCTCGCCCCACAGGTCATAGGCTATGGCTGACCTCTGCTGTGTACACATAGCCTTTTATTATTTAAATCGAATTAAAATAATTTCAGAAAATGTTTAAAACTTTGAAAATTAATATAAAATAAACCGTAATTCAGATGAAAATACTTTGTACATGAAAGTTGCTCAGAACGACGAGACGAATTCGAATACGTAGCCCATTCATCCGCCACACATACCTACCATAGCGAACACACAACTTTCCCCTCCGGTTCATCTGTCCAAAAATGTGAAACACCGGGGATACTTTCCCGGATGTTTCCCCCCTTCGCCGGTATCACCTCCTACCGCGTCAGGGCACACCTAGCACCGCGTATTACCTCATTATGTTTTGTGATGCTTTGTTTGCTCCGTATTTACTGTTTCTTTCCCCCTCTTCTTCTCCGGTAGACCCCGAGACCGACGCCGCTGCTACCCAGTACGACTACGGTGTTGACGACCCCTTCTTGCCAGAGCAACCAGGCAAGCCCCCCTTGATCACCAGATATCGCCTATTCTTCTCTACTGCTTGCATTAGAGTAGTGTAACATGTTACCGCTTTCGGTTAATCCTATTCTACTGCATAGCCTGTCCTTGCTACTACTGTTTTTACCTTTACCTGCTATCCTATTGCTTAGTATAGGATGCTAGTGCTCCATCAGTGGCCCTACACTCTCGTCCGTCTGCCATGCTATACTACTGGGACGTGATCACTTCGGGTGGTGATCACGGGCATATACTATATACTTTACACTGTTACATTACCTGTGATACTGTTCGGAGATGGGGGCTGAAGGGGCAGGTGGCTCCATCCCGGTAGAGGTGGGCCTGGGTTCCCGACGGCCCCCGACTTTACTTTGTGGCGGAGTGACAGGGCAGGTTGAGGCCACCTAGGAGAGAGGTGGTCCTAGCCCTGGTCGGCGTTCGCGTATACTTAACATGCTTAACGAGATCTGGTATTTGATCTGAGTCTGGCCATTTGGTCTATACGCACTAACCAACTACGTGGGAAAGTTATGGCCACTCGACGTCGTGGTATCAGCCGAAGCCTTCGTGATGTCAGCGACTCAGTGGCGTGCGCCGGGTTGGACCGCGTAACGTGACTTCCTTTGTAATGGAGGTTGCTAGGTCTGCTCACTCGCCGCGTTTGCAACGTGCAGGTGTGTTATGGGCGATGGGCCCAGACCCCTGTGCGCTTAGGTTTAGATCGGCGTGCTGACCTCTCTGTTGTGTCTAGGTGGGGCTGCGACGTGTTGATCTTCCGCGGCCGGGCATGACCCCGAAAAGTGTGTCCAGCCAAATGGGATCAAGCGTGTTGGGTTATGTGGTGCACCCCTGCAGGGAAGTTTATCTATTCGAATGCCGTGTCCCTCGGTAAAAGGACGACCCAGAGTTGTACCTTGACCTTATGACAACTAGAACCGGATACTTAATGAAACACACCCTTCCAAGTGCCAGATACAACCCGGTGATCGCTCTCTAATAGGGCATCGAGGAGGGGATCGCCGGGTAGGATTATGCTATGCGATGCTACTTGGAGGACTTCAGTCTACTCTCTTCTACATGCTGCAAGACGGAGGCTGCCAGAAGCGTAGTCTTCGGCAGGATTAGCTATCCCCCTCTTATTCTGGCATTCTGCAGTTCAGTCCACCGATATGGCCCTTTACACATATACCCATGCATATGTAGTGTAGGTCCTTGCTTGCGAGTACTTTGGATGAGTACTCACGGTTGCTTTTCTCCCTCTTTTCCCCTTTCCCTTCTACCTGGTTGTCGCAACCAGATGCCGGAGCCCAGGAGCCAGACGCCACCGTCGCCGACGACTCCTACTACACCGGAGGTGCCTACTACTACGCGCAGCCCGCTGACGACGACCAGGAGTAGTTTAGGAGGATCCCAGGCAGGAGGCCTGCACCTCTTTCGATCTGTATCCCAGTTTGTGCTAGCCATCTTATGGCAACTTGTTTAACTTATGTCTGTACTCAGATATTGTTGCTTCCGCTGACTCGTCTATGATCGAGCACTTGTATTCGAGCCCTCGAGGCCCCTGGCTTGTATTATGATGCTTGTATGACTTATTTATGTTTTAGAGTTATGTTGTGATATCTTCCCGTGAGTCCCTGATCTTGATCGTACACATTTGCGTGCATGATTAGTGTATGATTGAATCGGGGGCGTCACAAGTTGGTATCAGAGCTGACTGCCTGTAGGAATCCCCCTTTCCAACTCCTTGGTCGAAGTCGAGTCTAGTCATTAAAAAACTTTTACTAACATGGCTGTGTGGCTTTCGGGCCCATGTCGTCATTGGGTGGTATTAGGATCTTTTACTCCTTGTCTGTACCCCTGGATCAAGGCGACTGAAAGAGGTTGACGACGTCATCCGTGACGATTGATCCAAAACAAGGCACTCATGTAACACAGAGAACCGGTCGGAAGGGTCCTTAACTCCTCCCCACTCAAACCTCGATCCATTCGGGGGCTAATGATGAAGCTATGTACCTAGGGTAGGGGCATGGACCTGTCCTAAGTGCCCTACCCAAGGACATCCCTAGAAGAAGTCACCTTTCAATCGACTTGGAGGAATCCCACTCGATGGATTCAAGACACTCGACCATGACGCTATCACTCGACCACTAAGCAAAGCACTCGACTGCAAGGATTTCTACAGTCACTCCGCACACAAACGGTCAGTCATTAAGTAGCTCTTATGGTCATTATAGCACTTTATTAGGGACGTTACCAGTAACGCCTAACCTTAATGTACTTAAAACCCAGTATTACTGAGGGCTGGAGGGGCCTGGCGAACTCTATATAAGCCACCCCCTCCTCAGTATCAAGGGTTCGCACCCCTGTTATCTTTACACACGTAATCCAATCGACCGCCTCCGGGCACCGAGACGTAGGGCTGTTACTTCCTCCGAGAAGGGCCTGAACTCGTAAACCTTGTGTTCTGACAACTCCTACATAGCTAAGATCTAGCCTCTCCATACTTACCCCCCTACATCACTGTCAGACTTAGAACCACGACAGTTGGCGCCCACCATGGGGCAGGAATCTTAGCGCTTGATTGTAGGAGTTGCAATTTTTTCGATCTCCTTGATCATGGTTTCGTGCGGAGCTTTGGTGGAGGGCCGCGAGATCCGTCTCGGCGCGCTCACGTTCATCGCCGACGACTCCGCTTGGCTTCAGGAGGCTCCACTCGACATCGACGCGCTCCCCGTCCGCGGGGCGACGCACTTCCGCGCATGTGTTCGTGGCGTCCTCTTGCGGCAGCCGTCGACCGAGATTCAGACGACTCCCGAGTCGTCTCCCCACCTTATCTCTCGCCGGCGCAAGCGCTCTGGTCGATCGAGACTTCAGAGGTGGGTGAGGCATGCGGTGGCTCGCCAGTCGGCCACCCCGCAAGTCGCGGAAATCGAGCCCGGCGAATCTCTCTACGGCATGTTCGACCTGTCGACTAGCTCCGCAGAGACCGCATCCGAATGCGACAGCAGTGACCCTGCGGCGGAGGTTCTGGCAATTGATGGGATACGCAGCCCTCCCGGTTTTCCCCGTACCGACGGAGGCGCCGGTGGGGGCGACCCGTCGCATCCCCACGAAGAGTATCTCCCCGAGCCTCTCACGTTGTTGCAGCAAAAGGAGCTTCGCCGCCGGAACATGGATGCACTCCACACTCCTATCGTTGGAGAAACCCCCGAGGCCCGAGCCTTGGAGGATGCGCGCTTGGCTAACTTGGCCGAGCGCACTCGACTGGAGAATCTCCAGCGAGTACTCGACGAGAAAGCGCGTCAGCGGGCCCCCGAGTCCAGTCGACATCAGCTCTTCCCGCCTACGCAGGTATATCGTACTCCAGTTCAGAATTTGGCAGCCGCGGCCCGAATAGCGGAATCAATTCAGCCCTCCCAGTTAGAGGCTGGCAGGGGCTTGTTGCAGATCAGGGCGTTGCTCCGGGCAGCGGGAAACCAGAACTCCGCTGTTTCTCAGTCCCAGAATAGGATCCACAGTGGTCCGTTGCAGCGGATACAGTGCAGTCGGCTCACAGCCCAAGATCGCCCCGCGGCATGAGGGACGAGGAGACCGACACGATCAGTACAGAAGAAATGAGCAGTATGAACCGATTCGATCGTGATGATCGACGTCGAGTGCCAACCCCTCCCCCAAGGAGTGGGTCATATGCGCCTCGACAGCAGGATGACAGACGCCCTCATAGTGTTGGGCGGAGGATTCCAGTCGACCCCAGGGAACCAGGCTTTGATGTGAGATCCATCCTCGTTCAAAGTTTGGTCGACAGGAACAGAGCCCACCGAGAAGGCCACGACAGAGATGCGCCTACCAGCAGCAGAGTGCATGTTTCAGGGCCAGAGTGTTTCAGTCGAGCCATCAGGGCCGCAGTGATTCCTCCCAATTTCAGGTTGGCGACTGGAGTCAGCAAGTTCACTAGTGAGTCTAAGCCTGACACTTGGCTCGAAGATTACCGAGTGGCTGTCCAGATTGGCGGTGGCAACGATGAGGTGGCTATGAAGCATTTGCCTCTCCTGTTAGAGGGCTCAGCCAGAGCGTGGCTGAATCAGTGAGCACCCAGCAGCATCTACACTTGGGAGGACCTCTCCCGAGTGTTTGTCACAACCTTTGAAGGAACATGCAAGCGACCGGCCGGCCTTACAGAATTGCGGTCTTGCGTGCAAAAACCGAATGAAACTCTGAGGGATTACATCCAGAGGTGGATCACTTTGCATCACACAGTTGAGAATGTACCAGATCATCAAGCAGTTTGTGCATTTAAAGAAGGTGTTAAGAACAGAGAATTGAATCTGAAGTTCGGTCGGACCGGAGAAATGTCTCTGAATCGGATGATGGAGATTGCCACCAAATACGCTAATGGAGAAGATGAAGATCGACTCCGGAGTGGCAAGCAGAAGGCAGTCGCCCAGGAAACCGAAGGCAATTCTAGTCGGAAACAAAAGCGGAAGGCCGAGCCGGCCGCTCCTGGGGAGGCCCTGGCCGTAACTCAGGGAAAATTCAAGGGAAAACCCAAGGGGCCTTGGAACCCCAAGAAAGTCAAGGATCAAGATGGAAATGATGTTTTGGATCTGCCATGCCACATTCACACCAAGAAATACGAAGAGGGTAAACTCATTTACCCAAAGCATACCACTCGAGAGTGTCGGCTCTTGATCCAGCATTTTCAGGGCAAACAGTCCAAAGACATGGAAAAAGAGTTGGACAAAGTTGAGGACAAGGAAGATAGTGACGACGGATACCCTCAAGTCAATTCCACCTTGATGATTTTTGCTGATGTTGAAATCAAAAGTCGACTGAAAGTCACTAACCGTGAGGTGAATATGGTTGCCCTGGCAACACCCAGTTACCTGAAGTGGTCTCAGACTGCCATCACATTCGACCAGTCCGATCACCCCAGGCACATTGCCACCCCCGGGAGGCAAGCTTTGGTGGTCGACCCAGTTGTCGAAGGCACTCGACTGACCAAAGTTCTGATGGATGGTGGCAGCGGCCTGAACATTCTGTATGCAGAAACGTTGAAAGGGATGGGCATTCCGATGTCCAGGCTCAGTACCAGTAACATGAGCTTCCATGGAGTCATTCCCGGGAAGAAAGCCGAGTCACTCGGCCAGATTGCTCTCGATGTGGTTTTCGGTGATTCGAAGAATTACCGCAAGGAAAAGTTGACATTCGAGGTTGTGGACTTCCAAAGTGCTTATCATGCTATTTTGGGCAGGCCAGCTTATGCACGCTTCATGGCTCGACCGTGTTATGTGTATCTCAAATTGAAGATGCCTGGCCCCAGAGGTGTGATCACTGTTACGGGCAATCGGAAGAAAGCAGAAGAGTGTTTTCAGAAGGGCTCAAAAATTGCCGATGCCCAGATGGCAGTGGTCGAGTTGCAAGAGTACCAGAAGACTGCAGATCCGAGTGAATTGCTACGAGCCAAGAAGCCTGCTTCAGAGTCAGCATTTCAGTCGTCCGGTGAAACGAAGCCAGTTCACATTCACCCGACCGATCCCAATGCAGCTCCGACTCACATCTCAACGACGCTCGATTCCAAATAGGAAGAAGCGCTCATCCAGTTCCTCCGTGAGAACTGGGACATCTTCGCATGGAAACCTTCTGACATGCCTGGAGTTCCCAGGGGACTGGCTGAGCACCGTCTATGAGTCGACCCGAAAATTAAGCCGGTGAAGGAACATCTTCGACGGTCCGCCGTCCAGAAGAGGAAAGCTATTGGCGAAGAGGTGGCTTGACTCTTAGCAGCAGAATTCATCAGAGAGATTTACCACTCCGAGTGGCTCGCCAATGTTGTCATGGTCCCCAAGAAGGACAAGTCACTTCGCTTGTGCATTGGCTTTAAACATATCAATCGGGCCTGCCCGAAAGATCATTTCCCTCTCCCCCGCATCGACCAAATAGTCGACTCGACCGCGGGGTGTGAGCGTTTGTCTTTTCTGGACGCCTATTCAGGGTACCATCAGATCCGTCTGTATGGACCCGATGAGATCAAAACGGCTTTCATCACTCTGTTCGGGTGCTTCTATTATGTCACCATGCCCTTCGGCCTCGAGAATGCTGGAGCCACGTTCATGAGGATGATTCAAAAGTGTTTACTCACTCAGATCAGTCGAAACGTGGAAGCGTACATGGATGATATTGTGGTCAAGTCACGTAAAGGTTCCGACCTACTGACTGACCTTGCCGAAACCTTTGCCAATCTCAAGAGGTATGATATCAAGCTCAATCCATCAAAGTGCACATTTGGAGTTCCAGGTGGAAAGTTACTCGGTTTTCTCGTTTCCGAACGAGGAATCGACGCCAACCCCGAAAAAGTTGGCACCATACTCCGGATGAAGCGTCCTGTGCATGTGCACGATGTCCAGAAGCTTACAGGTTGCTTGGCCGCTCTAAGTCGATTCATTTCTCGTCTCAGTGAAAAGGCGTTGCCTCTTTACCGACTGATGAAGAAGTCTGACAAGTTCGAGTGGACTCCAGAAGCTGATGCAGCGTTTGCAGACCTCAAAGCTCTGCTCTCCACCCAGCCGGTGCTTGCTGCTCCAATCAGTAAAGAGCCTCTGTTGCTTTACATTGCAGCCACGGGACAAGTTGTCAGTACAGTACTTACGGTCGAGCGGGAAGAAGAAGGAAAGGCCTTCAGAGTTCAGCGCCCAGTATATTATGTGTCTGAAGTTTTGACTCCTTCAAAGCAAAGATATCCTCATTACCAGAAGCTTGTGTATGGGATTTATATGACCACGAAGAAGGTTGCGCATTACTTATCTGACCACTCCATTACAGTCATCAGCGACGCCCCACTGTCAGAGATTCTGCACAACAGAGATGCAACTAGTCGAGTGGAAAAGTGGGCGATTGAACTCCTTCCCTTAGATATCAAGTTTGTAGCAAAGAAGGCTATCAAGTCCCAAGCAATTGCAGATTTTGTCGCTGAGTGGATTGAACAGCAGTTTTCGACTCATGTTCACTCGGAGCACTGGACCATGTTCTTCGATGGATCTAAGATGCTGAATGGTTCCGGTGCTGGGGTAGTACTGGTCTCCCCCCGAGGAGATAAGCTCAGATACGTTCTCCAGAATCGAATGAAGCAGAATATGAAGCACTTCTGTATGGGCTGCGCATGGCCATTTCACTCGGCGTCTGTCGCCTCATGGTCTATGGCGACTCAGATCTGGTAGTTAATCAGGTGATGAAGGAGTGGGACGTCAGAAATCCAGCTATGACCGGCTACTGCAACATAGTGAGAAAGTTGGAAAAGAAATTTGAGGGGTTAGAGCTTCATCACATCCCCCGACTAAAAAATCAAGCAGCCGATGATCTGGCAAAGATAGGCTCCAAGAGGGAAGCCATTCCCAGTAATGTGTTTTTGGAGCACATTCACTCGCCGTCAGTCCAGGAGGATCCTTTTACAGAAGAAGCCCCGCAGCCGAAAAGCGCCACAGATCCGACTGAAGTTGAAATTCCTGCTGTGGTCGACCTAATCATGGAAGTCTTGGCAATCACTCCTGACTGGACGATACCGTACATCGCATATATCTTGAGGAAAGAACTCCCAGAGGACGAGGAAGAGGCTCGACAGATCGTTCGTCGATCCAAAGCCTTCATAGTAATAAAGGGACGATTGTATAGAGAAAGCGCGACTGGAATCGGTCAGAAGTGTATAACGCCGGAAGAGGGTCAGATAATCCTCGATGATATCCACTCGGGGACCTGTGGTCACCATGCGTCCTCTCGGACCATCGTGGCTAAAGCATACCGAGCGGGTTTTTATTGGCCCAGAGCAAATGAAATGGCGAAAGAGATAGTCGACAAGTGTGAAGGCTGCCAGTTCTACTCCAACATGTCGCACAAGCCAGCATCTGCCCTGAAGAACATTCCACTCGTCTGGCCCTTCGCTGTTTGGGGACTGGACATGGTTGGACCGTTGAGAACAGGCAGGAGCGGATTCACACATGTGCTTGTGGAAGTCGACAAGTTTACCAAATGGATTGAAGCTAAGCCTATCAAGAATCTTGATGCTAGCACTGCTATCAGTTTCGTCAGGGAGTTAACATTCAGATATGGAGTCCCGCATAGCATCATCACTGACAATGGGTCAAACTTCGATTCAGACAAGTTCAGAGCTTTTTGCGCCTCTCAAGGCACACGAGTCGACTACGCGTCGGTCGCACATCCCCGGTCGAATGGACAACCTGAAAGGGCAAATGGTCTGATTCTCAAAGGACTAAAGCCTCGACTGATGCGTGATCTCAAGCACGCAGCAGGCTCTTGGGTCGACGAGCTTCCGTTAGTTCTGTGGGGATTGAGGACCACCCCGAACCGGTCGACTGGAAGAACTCCGTTCTTTCTGGTTTACGGAGCCGAAGCAGTTCTGCCGAGTGATCTACTTCACAATGCGCCCCGAGTCGAGCTTTATACCGAAGATGAAGCAGAGCAAGCCCGGCAAGATGCAGTCGACCTCCTAGAGGAGGAGAGGGAAATGTCTATGATCAGATCGACCATTTATCAGCAAGACTTGCGTCGATTCCACGCCAGAAATGTGAAGAGTCGAGCCTTCCAAGAAGGAGATTTGGTCCTCCGAGTGGATCAACAGAAACCACACAAACTTGCTCCTACTTGGGAAGGTCCCTTCATTGTCACCAGAGTCCTCCACAATGGAGCATATCACCTCTACAATGTTGATCGCCAGATCGACGAGCCACGAGCTTGGAATGCGGAACTACTCCGCCCATTTTACACTTGAGTTCTTACTCGGATGAGATGTAATAAGAAAAACTTCTGTAGTTTATTTTTATCAAAGACAAGAGTGTTCCAATTTCTCCTGTAATTGCTGTCACTTTTGTTTGCGTATGAAATCCCCCAGTGGGTGACTTAGCTGTGAATCCATTTCGCCTAAGTTTGCAAAAAAAAAATCCTACCGAGTGGTGAGCCAGACTCCCACTCGGGGGCTTAGCTGCAGCCCAGTGCTTGCCTAAGTGTATAAAAATCCTATCGAGTGGTGAGCCAGACTCCCACTCGGGGGCTTAGATGCAGTCCAAGTACTCGCCTAAGTGTATAAAAATCCTACCGAGTGGTGAGCCAGACTCCCACTCGGGGGCTTAGCTGCAGCCCAGTGCTTGCCTAAGTGTATAAAAATCCTACCGAGTGGTGAGCCAGACTCCCACTCGGGGGCTTAGCTGCAGTCCAAGTACTCGCCTAAGTGTGTAAAAATCCTACCGAGTGGTGATCCAGACTCCCACTCGGGGGCTTAGCTGCAGTCCAAGTACTCGCCTAAGTGTGTAAAAATCCTACCGAGTGGTGATCCAGACTCCCACTGGGGGGCTTAGCTGCAGTCCAAGTACTCGCCTAAGTGTATAAAAATCCTACCGAGTGGTGAGCCAGACTCCCACTCGGGGGCTTAGCTGCAGCCCAGTGCTTGCCTAAGTGTATAAAAATCCTACCGAGTGGTGAGCCAGACTCCCACTCAGGGGCTTAGCCGCAGTCCAAGTACTCGCCTAAGTGTGTAAAAATCCTACCGAGTGGTGATCCAGACTCCCACTCGGGGGCTTAGCTGCAGTCCAAGTACTCGCCTAAGTGTATAAAAATCCTACCGAGTGGTGAGCCAGACCCCCACTCAGGGGCTTAGCTGCAGTCCAAGTACTCGCCTAAGTGTATAAAAATCCTAGAGTGGTGAGCCAGAACTCCCACTCGGGGGCTTACCTTTAAAAATCCTACCGAGTGGTGAGCCGGACTCCCACTCGGGGGGCTTAGCTGCAGCCCAGTGCTCGCCTAAGTTTGAAAAATCCTACCGAGTGGAGAGCAAACCTCCCACTCGGAGGCTTAGCTGCAGCCCAGTGCTCGCCTAAGTTTGAAAAATCCTACAGAGTGGAGAGCAAACCTCCCACTCGGAGGCTTAGCTGCAGCCTAGTGCTCGCCTAAGTTTGAAAATCCTACCGAGTGGAGAGCAAACCTCCCACTCGGGGGCTTAGCTGCAGCCCAGTGCTCGCCTAAGTGTTTGATAATGCTACCGAGTGGAGAGCAAACCTCCCACTCAGGGGCTTAGCTGCAGCCCAGTGCTCGCCTAAGTGTTTAAAAATCCTACCGAGTGGAGAGCAAATCTCCCACTCGGAGGCTTAGCTGCAGCCCAGTGCCCGCCTAAGTGTTTAAAAATCCTACCGAGTGGAGAGCAAACCTCCCACTCGGGGGCTTAGCTGCAACCCAGTTGTCGGTGTCAAAACCGGCGGATCTCGGGTAGGGGGTCCCGAACTGTGCGTCAAGGTCGGATGGTAACAGGAGACAAGGGACACTTTATTTTACCCAGGTTCGGGTCCTCTCGATGGAGGTAAAACCCTACTCCTGCTAGATTAATATTGATGATATGGGTAGTACAAGAGTAGATCTACCACGAGATCAAGGAGGCTAAACCCTAGAAGCTAGCATATGGTATGATTGTGTATGATGATGGTTATCCTCTATCGACTAGCCTGGCCTCGATTTATATAATGCACCAGAGGCCTAGGATAACAAGAGTCCTAGCCGAATACGCCGGTGGGGAGGAGTCCTTGTCTTGATTGCCAAGTCTTGTGGAATCTTCCTTGTATGTGGCAGCTGTCTGGACTGGCCCATGAGTATACAGCCATGGGGGTCCTCGGCCCAATCTAATAGATCGAGAGATGACGTGGTGAGTACCCCCTAGTCCAGGACACTGTCAGTAGCCCCCTGAACCGGTCTTCAAGTTAGGGACGCTCCTCGATTCTTCCGAACTGTTCTTCATCTTCGGTCGCCGGTCTTGAAAACTGGTTCAACAAATCTTCTCATCTTCGATCTTGAGGATCGCCGAAATGCATTCGACGAGTTTACACGTCGGGTATCCGAGGAGCCCCTTTAAGTTTCCGGCCTTTATCAATGCCTCGTTATTTTTATGCCACACCTCGGGTTTGAAGTTATTCCCGGGAGGTAGTGTCCTCTTGCGTCCGAGCTCCAACGCCGGACTGCATTCGAGGTATCTTTTGCAGCCGAGCACCAAAGCCGGACCGCTTCCCAGCTCTAATGCCGGAATGTATCCGAGCTCCAACGCCGGACTATGTATCCGAGCTCCAACGCCGGACTGTATCCGAGGTGTTGTAAATCACCTTGGTTCAAAGAAGTTTGAAGGAGTTTAGCCGAGCTTAATGCCGGAAATGCCCTCTATGGAGCCAGCCACTAGCGCCCGAGCTTTATGCCGGACTGCTTCCGAGGTGGTGCACCACCCCGAATGTGGGCCGATTTTTGTCATTATTTTTGATTGGTGCAATTTATTCTCTGCCGAGATATATAGCCAGTAGCCCTCAAGGTGGGTATCGGTCTAAAACCCGAGATGCACATGAAGGATGACATAAGACCGCTGATCCTAGTAGCCGCTGAGACTCAGGTCGATTTGCAAAATCGGCATGAGGATCAAATCCTAGCTCGGCAGAATACTTCGGGACACTGAAAGCGGCATGATCAGTCCTCGAGACTCAGGTTGGGTGCGCCCGACCAACCTGAGGATCAAAATCTCCTCGGAAACTATATTGCACATAAAATTTTCTGCATTGGACAAGCAATGCAGTAGCCCCCGAGACACTGGTCGGGTGGCAACACCAGATCAGGGGATCCATGTGCCCCTTTAATATGTTTAAATAATAAGCCCGAAGCCCAGTAGCCCCCGAGCCTTAATGCGGGCACGGGTGGCCGAATTAAGGATCGATATCCATAGTAAAATCACAAATTGTGTGTAATGACTCTATGTATCCAAGTACTTTACGTCATTTAATGCTCAGATCCGCATTGTACAAAACTTTGTTGACCGACCATCGTCTTCCACCTCCTCGGCCAGTAGCCGAGGAGTGTTTGTCTTACTTTATAAAGCCTTTATGAGGGCAAAGATTTACGACAAACAAGGCAATCTGGCCATACGGTTTTATAAACAAAGGTACGCGGAGAGATATGTTATATTACTGTTTAATAGAAGAAATGTCTTCCAAAGAAAATAGTCCCGCTATCGATTCCTTTCTTTGGGTTGTCATTCTAAGCATGATCATAAAACCTCAGCTCCAATGTAAGAGCAAAATATCGAGGATTTAGTTTGAGAGGCTAGTTAATAGCCCCCGGTAGTGTTCGGCGACAGTCGAGGTCAAGCCGTAAACACTTCGGCCAATGTTATGAACAGCCTGTTATTTAACATAATCATCGGATCGCTGATCAGTTTACGCTTATTGTGACAGTCAGTTTTCGGCTTTCTCCACTAAGGTGCTTAACCATGTGAGCTGGAAGCACAATCGCAGTGGTTCTCCCTTTGCATGCCTAGCCGAACAAAATGGAACATAGGAAGCAAGTGCAGGAGCCGGGCAACCCAACTATTGACCGAAGACACAATTCGAAACCGATGCATATATAGCAATATCTGAGAATGTTTTTGCCGAATCCCTAAAAGGTGTCCGGCGTTGTACTGCGAGACTAATGTTGGAAAAGCACAAATAGTTTAAAAGTGCTAAAAATCTTGGAAAACCAAGAAACGTCAGCAAAAACATGACGTCCGAACAATATCAAGTGTTCGGTGCCAATCCGAAAATTGGTCTTAGAAAAAAGAAGTGCTTATGTCGTGCTTTAACATGATACATCATATCTCAAGACTTCGAGCGGGTCAGCCTACGGCTTCAACCTCCTATCCCGAGGGCGGAGTACTTCTCATCAGGCCAGTTTAGCAAACTAAACTCTAGCGGCTTTGAGAGAGAAATTAGGCTCCCCGGCTAGTGACCGCACACTCGTGTCGAAAAAAGGAGTGATAAATAATAATAATAAAAACTTTGCAACGACTAAGAAGAAGAACACTTATTATAAAACGGCTCAAATAAACTTAAGAGCCCCCAAGTGACTTGGGTAGGAGAATGATTGCATGTACCGAAGTACTTATATCATATCTATGTTCAACCGAACTTTAAACGCGTCTTAACCGACCGTCGGCTTCTCCCTCTTCGGTCAAGGACCGAAAAGTGTTATGTACTCCATCGGTTGAGAATATTGATGGTGTTTCCAATAACCAGGCAATTAGGCCATAAGGCTGTAACAGACAAAGCGCGCTCAGGAAACTTATGCTATATTACTGCGAAGTGTAAGAAGCATCTTCGAAGAAAATAGTACCCCCACCGATACCTTTCTTCGGTGCTCATTGTTATTATGAGACTTGTGCAATAGATTTTTTGTACTCATGAGTTCCGTTGTGTGCCGACCATCATTGAAAACTATAAGAGCGCTAGCTTCTGGCTTCACCCAGTCTGAGGTCCGGCTCGGGTGACCCGATCGTGACAATCGCAGAGGTGCTCCCTTTACTCCCTAGCCGAACAATCGGGAACATAGGGGTAAACACAGGAGCGAGGCAACCCAGCTTGCAAATCGCTTAAGTCAATATGGTGCATATTGTGGCGTAATACACGAACAAGGAACGAAGCCGTACAAGTATAATCATATGCAAGAGGAAAAGCTTCATGAAGGAAGCCCCCAAATGAATTGGGTATTTGAATTTATGCGTCACAAACAAAGTTTGGACAAGGAAATTTTTTACAAGCAACTTTTTTCGAAAAAAGTATAATGCTTGGTCGAACCGAACACAAGTTAGAAAATAAAGCTTTGAGCATGAAAGCGACTTAGCTGGTTAATGTGTTCGGTATTGATGACGCGGTCCGAGCTTGATGCGGGGCAAGGTTCCATCCCCCAAGCCGGTCCCGAGGTGGCGGCGCGGAGAGCTCGACACGCCGAAGTGGTGACATGGCACGGTCAATACAAACCGGCAGAGTGACGCCGAAGTCCTCGGATCATTTTCCTGTGCACAAAAAATAGTGCAAACCGGAGATAATAGTAATAATGATAATTAAAAAAAATCGTTGCATAATAAATAATTTATGCAAAGTGAGTAATAAAAGAAATATGGCCTGGCGCCGAAGTCAATGTCGATGCAGGGCGTCGGCGTGATGCGGTAAAGACGTGTCAAAGCCTGAATTCGCAGGTCGGTCCGAGATCCGGATGCGGCGTTCGCCGGACTATGTACGGAAACTGACCGAACCACCATGCGACTGTCGTGAATGCGGCCACCATTTGATAGACCTGTGTACATATGATGGACAAACCAGAGTAATAATTCCTTAGGAAAAATGAACCCAAACAAACAAAAAATATTAGGGATTGATAACACCTGGTTTATTTGTTGTAGCAATCCGAAGTAAGGTGATTCCCAAAATTGGGACTCGATTCACACACCCATTGCCTGATGGGCGATAAAACGACGGCATGGCAATGCTGGCAAAGGTTGGCTCGCCGAGGCAAAGCCCTCGGCCCAGCTAACGTGACGGAGCTGGTTGGCTAGTGACGCTGAAGTGTCCGGAGTAGGTTGATGAAGAGATAGCGAAGGCCCCGGTCCAGCCGAGATGTTGAAGTAGGTCGGCGTGATGGACACCAGTTTGAAGAAGCAATAGTGCGGCCCTGTCGATGCAGGTCGTGACGTGGTTGATGCCAGCTTGATGAAGCAACCATGCGGCGATGCCGGTATGCCCGCTCCGTGTAATCCGTGGGGCGGCGATGTTGGTGATGATTTATCCTTCGCGATGCCGGACTCTTGTTCGGCTTGCCGAGATGATGATCCGAAGAAGTTGAGCTCGGCTCAACAAAGTGACGCCGTGTCTTAGCGCAGGTCGGCAGCCGTGGAGTAATATTGCCGGACTGGTTTGACACTAGCATGATGTTGAAGATCATGTTCAAAAGATCTTAAAGTTAGTGGGATGTGTTTGGGAACAAAACACAATACCCCATACAAAACTTCCTTCAAAAGGGATGTCTGAAATCCCGTTCATAGAAAAGATGAACTCGGGTCGGATTCGTTTTCGCGCAGAAAACAGATCCGAAAAGTGATGCACTAATCGGAAGGTTCCCGGAGTTTGGATGGTCGGATCGAGCTGAAATTTTGACAGGTGGTAGATACAGGAATTCCGCAGCCGATCAACGGTTGGATCTCCCAAAGGACGTCCGAGCTAGAAGCTGGACACCACGCCCTAAACACATCCAAATTCCTGTCCAGATTTGACAGGGCTCCGGTATATCGTGGATTGCCAGAGATTCCTCCATCGGAACTCGACGAAATTTTCCAGGGTTGTTGTAGACTCAATTCCGCACAATTCCACCAAAGCGATCGTCAAAGCGATACTCGAGGAGGTGGTGGCAGCAGATACGAGTTCGCTGTCCAGAAAAACAGCACGGTCGCTTGAGGGCAATGTTGACGTTGAGCCCCCGAGCTCCATGGATGATTCCTCCGTGATCTTGATAGAGATAGGAGTTGATGTTTGATGAAGGCCCTCGTCCGAACATGGTGATCCGAACACGAGGCGCAATTCTTGGTCGAACCAAGGTGACCAGTCGAGCTAGTGACGAAGATGCCGAAGTCGCAGTTGATCTGCAGGCGAGCCATCGATCCTTTTGTCGATCACACAGCGGAACTCTCAATGAAAGCACCAATGTCGGTGTCAAAACCGGCGGATCTCGGGTAGGGGGTCCCGAACTGTGCGTCAAGGTCGGATGGTAACATGAGACAAGGGACACTTTATTTTACCCAGGTTCGGGCCCTCTCGATGGAGGTAAAACCCTACTCCTGCTAGATTAATATTGATGATATGGGTAGTACAAGAGTAGATCTACCACGAGATCAAGGAGGCTAAACCCTAGAAGCTAGCCTATGGTATGATTGTGTATGATGATGGTTATCCTCTATCGACTAACCTGGCCTCGGTTTATATAATGCACCAGAGGCCTAGGATAACAAGAGTCCTAGCCGAATACGCCGGTGGGGAGGAGTCCTTGTCTTGATTGCCAAGTCTTGTGGAATCTTCCTTGTATGCGGCAGCTGTCCGGACTGGCCCATGAGTATACAGCCATGGGGGTCCTCGGCCCAATCTAATAGATCGGGAGATGACGTGGTGAGTACCCCCTAGTCCAGGACACCGTCACCAGTGCTCGCCTAAGTTTGAAAAATTCTACCGAGCGGAGAGCAAACCTCCCACTCGGGAGCTTAGCTCGCCGAAGTACGGAACACATCCCGATCCGCAAGGACGGCAAGATGCGAATCGACTGTTACCTTCTCCTTCGGAGCTGCACCACAGATACGAGGTTATTTCGAGTGAAGGTCCAGTTCCACTCGACAGATAATTCATGAAGATATTCGACGATAAATCAAGTTCGGATAAGACCCAAAGGTCCCAGACCTCAGATCAAAGTACTCGAGCCCTCGGCTCGACAGAGTTTAACGGTTACAAAATCCACTCGGCATTCCGAGGCAAATTCAAAATGAAGCATTAAAGTTTTTCATTCCTCAGGCGGAGGACTGGAAGGGGCGACAAACTCGTCCAAATCGATCCTGTCTGCAATACGGGTGGCAGCAGCAATGAAAGTCTCCATGAAGTCTTGAAAGCTGAGCTTCCTGGTATTGGCAACTTGAATAGCAGCCAACTTCTCCTCTCGCACCTCTTTGAAGTGGACGTGGACCAGGGACAGAGCGACATCAGCACCGCACCTTGCAGAGGATTTCTTCCATTCCGTCACTCAACCAGGAACGTCATTCAGTCGAGTCATCAGGGACTCGAGATCATTCGAAAGCATCGCCCTGGGCCAGAGAGACGTGTCGATCCGCGACACTGCAACCTTCAGTCGGGCCAGATAATCAACCACGCTGGCAATACGAGACTCCAGACGGAGCACATTCATAGCAGCCTCGTCCTTCATGAGTGAATTGGCGGGGTCCAAGCTTGGCTCCACTCGACTGGTCTCCTCTTCAAAGTTCTGACAGAATTCTGTAAATACAATTCAAGAATAAGACAGTGGCTCTACACGAGTTTGGTTACTGCAAGCCAGTCAGGTGAAGATTGTTACCCTCAAGCATGATGAACAACTTCTTGGCGAGTCCCCCGAGATAAACCTCAAGATCGTTCTTCTTCCCCGCCAGTTCGCCTGCCTTGTCATTCAGAGCAATCTTGTCGTTCTTCAGTCGGCTGACCTCCTTATTAGCTGCGTCGAGAGCAGCTTTCAGTCTGGAGTTCTCCTGTTCAAGAGTATAGACTGAAGCCAGCTTTTCTTCAGCAAGCTTCGTTTTGTTCAAAGCCTCCTTCTGCGCTTCGGCAAGATCTTGCACCTTCTTCTTCAGAGCTTCTTCCAGTTTATCTGCGGCACGTCGAGTGAGATCAACATCAAGAACGGACAAGAAAGAAAAGTCACTCGTCAAGAATGAAGGACCTCACCAGCCATACCTTTTGCTTCTTCTCGCGCCTTCTGCAAGTTCTCTTGAGCAAGTTTCAAGTCAAGGTTGAGCTGGATCTGTTGGTTCTCCAACTCGGTGAAGCGAGCCACAAGTTCACAGGATTTCTGCGAAAAACCAGTCGACAAACGTCAAAGATAGGTTGCTTCCGAGTAACCAAGAAACAATGATGGCATTTCTAAGACTACAGCCGAATCAAAAACATTCGACAGCAGTCTCGGGGACTACACCCAGTGGGTGCACTCAGCGTGCCCCCACTGGTTCGACCAAAAAAAAAGTCGACTGCCCGCAGTCGACCGGATACAGTTACATTCGACATGGCCTGACCAGACTGAGTGAAGAAGTACAACTACAACAACACAATATAAAGACTACAGTCGACTGCCAGCAGTCCACCATAGTCTCGGGGACTACACCCAGTGGGTGCACTTAGCGTGCCCCCACTCGTCCAAAAATTGGCAGACACGCCCAGCGGGTGTACAGATATAAAGATCTTCGGAAAAGAGATTCTTCAAACAGCATATCGTAACAGACCAAGTGTTGAGTTGACTGACCTGGACGTTGCTCTGAAGAGCTGAACTCGCGTCATATGCTGCTTGGTTGGCGTCCCGAATCACTTTCACTTGCTCCATCATGATTCCCGCCTGGTGTATAGCCTCTTTTGCGGCACCCACTTGGTCCTCAAGGACAGGGTATGTGGCAAAAAGCGAAGGTGGATTTGTAGTCGAAGGCCGCACGCTCGTCAGAGGATCAGCGAAAGTCACGGAAGTCCGAGTGGTATCACCACCGTCCCGAGCTACAGCCTCAGACGCCGGAGCAGATTGGGAGGTCTTGCCAGCCGACGCCCTCCTGTTCCTTCTCACTCTTAGCGGCACGTCGTCTTCGTCATCCAGTAGGTTGATAACATGAGGAGGAGCTACAATAAAAAGTCAATCGACCAGAGTTATAAGAAATATCCAGTCGACTCAAGGCAGAACATCAGTAATCATACCAGAGTTGGAAGTAACAGCATCCTCCATCTATTGATCATCGTCCTTGGCAGAGATCTCAGAAGTAGCAACACTGCAAATTTTGAAAGTCAGTCAGTGGGCTCAATGAATCGACCAAGAATCTGTTCACGGTCGACAAAGGAAAACAAGTCTTATTATTACCAAGAAATGGTGGGGACAGTCATCTTCATCTTGGGCAGGACCTTGGGCGGCTTGGACGGCGTCGCGCGTGGGTGCTTGGGAGCCTTTTCAGTCGGCGTAGGAGAAGAGGTCCGAGAGCGTTTCGACGACTGCCCAACAGGAGCAGTCGCCTTACCACGTTCCCGCGCAGGATCGTGTGCAAGCTTGGATCGCCTCTCCGAGCGGGGGGGTTCAACTTCCTCCTCCTCCTCTTCGCTGGAGTCGACGTCGTCGTCTCCCAGATTCCCACTCGCCGTGTTCGTCTCCACTTTCGCCTCCGCTCGCCTCCCCTTCCTCAGCCTGCTCCTGTGCTCCGTTGGGTGTCGAGTACATCTCAGTAGTTGCCTGGAGAACAACAGACAAGACAAAAGTCAATCGACCAATTCAAAGAAGACCAATGAAGAAAACAAGATCTCAGTCAGGAACATAAGGTCAGACCTGGTCCACTTCGTATGTGTTGTCGAGTGGAGGAACCCTCCTGGCTCCTCGGGGGTTGTCTTTGTTCCCTGTGATGCTTGACAGCCACCCTTCCAGCATCTCATCAGTGACCTCCTCTGGGTGAACCCGAGTGGTGTCTTCAAGACCCGAGTACAGCCACATCGGGTGGTCACGAGCTTGGAGCGGTTGGATGCGCCTCCGAAGGAAGACCTCCAGCAAGTCCATGCCGGTCACACCCTCGCGGACAAGCTGAACCACTCGACCCACTAGCACTTTAACTTGCGCCTTTTCTTCCGGCGCCACTTTCAGAGAAGCAGGTTTTTGAGCTCGGTCCAGAGAGAAAGGGGGAAGCCCAGTCGACTGTCCTGGGGTCGCCTGATCTTTACAGTAAAACCAGGTCGACTGCCAACCACAGACCGACTCAGGGAAAGTGATAGATGGAAAAGAACTTTTTCCCCTTGTTTGGATCACCAGGCCCCCACACAGCTGGATCACCCGCGTCCTTTCATCACTCGACTTGGCCTTCTTGACCGATTGGGAGCGGCAAGTGAAGATGTGCTTAAAGAGTCCCCAATGGGGGCGGCAACCCAAGAAACCCTCACACAAGGAAACAAAAGTAGCAAGATACACGATGGAATTGGGAGTGAAGTGATGGAGCTGCGCTCCAAAGAAGTTCAGAAAGCTCCGGAAAAAAGGATAAGGAGGCAGAGAAAACCCGCGATCAATATGGGTGGCGAGGAGGACGCACTCACCGTCAAGAGGTTGGGGTTCGACTTCTCCCCCCGGGAGACGCGTCGCTTTGTGAGGAATGACTCCTCCCTCGACCATATCATCAAGATCTTCCTGCCGAATCACCGACGGCATCCAGTCGCCCTGGATCCAGCCCTTGGGCAGAGCAGTCCTGGAGGAAGATCCGCCCCGAGCGGACTTCTTCCCTTTCCCCTGCACCGCCGCCTTCTTCACGCGCTCCAGAGCGGACGTCTTGTCCTTCATCATCGTCGCCGGCAAAGCTCGAACGGGCCTACGGCGCTAAGGTGAGAGCGGAGGTGGCGAAAGACCTTGTGAAGGGAGAAGGAAAAGAGAGAGCACACTGTTGGGGAGCCCCGAGCTTGCGGCTTATAAGAGGCCACTTCCGAGTAGCTGACTGGTAGGCCCAGGCTATCCCGTCAAATCCCGTAGCAGACGCGCACGCGGTACGTGGCGAAAAAGGTGGCGCGGAAATCGAGGAGCTTCCGCCTTATCACATCCGATTACTGCGGCCACCCCCGTCCCACGCGCTTCCCGAAATTCAAATCCCGCAAAATCCGCGGGCTGCAGAACGGTCCGTCGGACAGAATATCCCTTTCACACCATCACTCAGAACTTCACAAGCAAGGAAATTCATTCGACGAAAGGCCTAGAATGGATCAAGACGACTGAAAGAGGTTGATGACGTCATCCATGACGATTGATCCAAAACAAGGCACTCATGTAACACAGAGAACCGGTCGGAAGGGTCCTCAACTCCTTCCCACTCAAACCTCGATCCATTCGGGGGCTAATGATGAAGCTATGTACGTAGGGTAGGGGCATGGACCTGTCCTAAGTGCCCTACCCAAGGACATCCCTAGAAGAAGTCACCTTTCAATCGACTTGGAGGAATCCCACTCGACGGATTCAAGACACTCGACCATGACGCTATCACTCGACTACTAAGCAAAGCACTCGACTGCAAGGAGTTCTACAGTCACTCCGCACACAAACGGTCGGTCATTAAGTAGCTCTTATGGTCATTATAGCACTTTATTAGGGACGTTACCAGTAATGCCTAACCTTAATGTACTTAAAACCCAGCATTACTGAGGGCTGGAGGGGCCTGGCGAACTCTATATAAGCCACCCCCCTCCTCAGTATCAAGGGTTCGCACCCCTGTTATCTTTACACGCATAATCCAATCGACCGCCTCCGGGCACCAAGACGTAGGGCTGTTACTTCCTCCGAGATGGGCCTGAACTCGTAAACCTTGTGTTCTTACAACTCCTACATAGCTAAGATCTAGCCTCTCCATACTTACCCCCCTACATCACTGTCAGACTTAGAACCACGACACAAGCCGCTATCAAGCACTGCTGGGACGCGAAGCTTTCGCCCGCTTTAACGCAATACCGCATTACGCATCTCTTACGCTCAAGATGCCCGGTCCACGAGGCATCATCTCACTAAAGGGAAACATGGAACGCGCCCCCACACGGAAGATCGTGCGGCTACCTTAACAGCCCCACAATAATACGGCTTCATTAGCCAAAAACATCCAAACAGGTCGTTAAGACCACAGACACGGCTAGACGAGTCCGGCATAAACATATAATTAATAAAGGCTTAATAGCCATATACCCCTGCGCTAGGGGCTCCGCGCATATGAAATACGAGACAATCAAGCTCAGTTTTACCCATTTCAATTTATACTTTGCTTATTTAGTATAACTTCTGTTTGGCACGACCTTTTTTCAACTAAGTTCCTCTCTTTTACAGATGAACACCGTGCTGCGCCCGTCCAGGATACGGCACAACAGAGACACAGGCGCAGACATGCAGCAGGGACCCGTTCCAAGGATTCTTTTCAGATTAAGACCCTGCGTAAACCTTTTTTACTGTCTCTTGTTGATACACATCCTCCAGTTTTTCGGTATAATCAGGGAGGAGGCTGACGTCTTGGCATGTGGCCACGTCAGAATTTTGCATGTACCTAGACACCAGGGGCTTATAACCAAGGGCGTTATCTCGCCCGCACTCATAAAGACCGAATACCTTAGGGAGTGCTCAGCGTCGCGAGTTTGACCTTATATGCATTAGCTCCGAATCATGTCTTTGGTCAAATGTTGGGTTGCCCGGCTCCTGTGTTTTGTTGCCTTACGTTCCGCACTATCGGCTAAGGCGGCACCAGGAGAACTACTTCGATTGTTCCCCGGTTCGGCCAGGCGAGCACCTCAGTACAGAAAGTCGAAAACTGACTGTCATGATATAGCGTGAGACTGGTTAACCACTCGATGACTCACCGGAATCTATAGGATTCCTCCGCATTAACGAAGGGCCGTTTCCCGGCCAGACACATATGCGCCCCGAGTTCGGGCGAGCGCAGGCGCCACCAGGGGCTATCTAAGTAGCCTCACTGTCAAGCTCCTATGGCTAAGTGAAAGTGATAAAGCATTATAGTCCGATTGCCTAGCTCGCTGCGCTATCACCTCCTTTGTAGGACCAAGACATTGGGTCAAGTGTGAAAATGCGCCTTCTGCGAGCATCCCCGCATTATTTGCGTGGGGGCTGAAGCCGACGACTGCCATCTTTCAGATTATATATATATATATATATATATATATATATATATATATATATATATATATATATATATATATATATATATATATATATATATATATATATATATATATATATATATATATCTTAAAACGGCCGCACAGGAGGTGTTACAAATACTTGAAGGCACAAGTATAAAAGGCTTCTACAATTTATCAAAATATTGTTTTACAATAAAATATGCTACTAGAACATAGCATCCTTCGAGCAGTGCGTCTCTGTTACACGAGCGCCTTGAAGGACTTCCTGAAAATAGTGCTCGGCAGGTACTCGGCTTATGTCCGAATCTCGGGATGCAACAACGGTGGTCTCCATCTCCGCCCAGTATGTCTTGACACGGGCAAGAGCCATATGTGCGCCCTCTATGCATGTTGACCTCTTCATGACATTAATACGCGGTACCGCACCAAGGAACTGCTGCACCAAGCTGAAATAACTCTTCGGCTCCGATCTCTCCGGCCACAGATGACTCATGACGCACTTCATGGCGAGTCCGGACAACCTATTCAGCTCGGCCCATTCGGCCAGACGACCGGCCACCGACAGTGGACGCTCTGGATTGTGGAACTGCGACCAGAAGAGTTTCTCCACTTCGCAATCTTCTTGATCTCGAAAGTGTTTGGTCGCATCAGCAGCACTCGCTGCCAAACCCAGATAGGTGTCCGCCGTACTCCACAACCGGTCCAACGGAGCATGCTTAGGATCACAAAACTTTCTCCGCAGCATAAAGGGCTTCCCAGCCGCGATCTCTCCCGCTTCACGAAGCTCCTCCTTCGCAGCTCTCATCGCAGAGCGAGCATCCTTGGCATCGGCAACGGCCTTCTCCAAGTCTGTCTGTTCCTCCCAATCTTCTTTTTCCAGAAGCCTGCAACGGTCAGCAGCGCTCTTCAGCTTCACGGCCATCTCGGCCATCTCTTTCTTGCTTCGGCAGTGAGCAGCCTGTTCGGCTCTCAGCTCTTCAAGGGCCTTCTTGGCAGCCGCATCACTTTTTCTGGCTTGCTCCTTGGCTCGGGCAAGTTCCGCCCGAAGACTCTCCATGGCAGCCGCACCATCTGCATCAAGCACACACAAAATAAGATATTGGCATAAGCTCCTCTTACTAGGTGCCACCGGAGGGGTTACATACCTTGTGCCTCGTCAAGCCGCTTGTTAACAAGCACGATATCGGCCTCTGCCACGTCAAGTTGCCGCTTTAGCTCGGCAAATTCATCAGTCCGGCCGGACGCCGGACACTTCGTCACCTAAATACGAAGACGTCATTTTAGACCTGGGGTTATGATCTTCTGCGCGCCATCAATTTTGACAACGCACAGAGTCTCAGGGGCTACTATGGCGGTGTTTGGTTTGCTGGCTATCCATAGTTGGTTGAGGGATAGCCAGATTTTAGGATGGTACCGCGCGTTTGGTTGACGGGATAGAGTGGCTACGGATAACCACAATTTCTGAATATTCTCGTCAAAAGCTGGTTGGCCTCGTCCGCAAAAATCTGGCGGTTGATGGCAGCCACCCGCGCTCATCACCTCCCAAAATGTTTTCTTCGTATCTTTCGCCTCGTTTCTTTCTCGCTCGTGAACGGAAAGGAGCCGGCGGCGTCGGTTTCGCATCTGGCAGTGGCGCTGTGAATACGCGTGGTCCCTCTACTTCTCTCGCTTTTCCCTTTCTCTCGGCATGTGGGTGAACCGCCGACGGCAGACGGGCGAGCTAGGAGGGCGGCGTGCCCTCTCTTCCTGATCTCGATCCTCTCTCTCTCTTCCTTGGATCAAGTATGCCGGAGGCAGCTGCGACTGGATGCTCCTCTCTCTCTATCTCTTTAATTTCTCCCTGACCCGATCTCTCTCTCTTCTCTGATTTCCTCTAACCTCTCTTATCTGGTTCCCTCAATTTTCTCTCTGACCTGATTCCCCTTGCCTAATTTTATATTAAGGATACAAATGCATGTACGTAGTGGTTTCGGGTTTAACACAGATGGCCTTGCGTTCAGGTTTCCTTTTCATTTTTTATGCAGCCTATTCTCACCTAAGAGGTATAGTACTAATCAACAACTCATCCACTTGTCATCCTTCCAATCAAACATAAAACTGGTTATCCTCAACCACCATTTATCCTCCCAACCAAACGAATGTAATTGGCTATCCATAACCAGGTGGACAGGGATACCCTCAGCCAATCCACCCTCGCCTTCGAACCAAACGCCACCTATGTGCACAGGGCACATCCTATTTATGCGCCACTGTTAAAAAAAGGGTGCGTTATTCCGCATACCTCAAAGCCCGCCAGTAAACTTCTGACAGCCTCGTTCAATCCGCTTTCCGCGGACGAAACCCTTTCAATCACCGTGCCTATCAATGCACAATGCTCCTCTGAGATAGATGCTCGCCCTAGCAGATCCTTCAGCTCCTCCGACCGTGCACCGGACGGTGCCGGATTCGTCCTATGACCTTTCTTGAAGGATAGACGCGGAGAGCCTTGGGGGGCCATATGGCTGCCTTCCGGCCCTGCCGGATTCGGAGAAACCCTCCGCGACGATACCTCAGGGTCGCCCGCCTCTCTAGGCGGTTCGGCAGGGGGAGGCGTTCCGCTCTCCATCATCTCCGGAAGAAGATTCCCCGAAGACGAGCTCTGCTGAGAAGGGCTGAGGTCCGAACTATAAGGTAAATTTTTGGTTACTCTTCTCAAATATAAAACAAGGATTCTTCTCAAAGAAAAAACCTCTCTCTACTTACGGCTCGATGGAGGGCTGGCCCCCTTGAGGGCATAGTTCGGCCAAGGTATCCCCCGGCGCAGGACCCTTTGACGAAGATTTCTTCCCCCATTTTGAGGCCACGGTCTCCGGGTCTCCAGAGGCGGTCCTCCTCTTTCCTTGAGGAGAGGAATTTTTGATTCCTTCCCTCCGAACAGCCTCCTTCGAGGAGGCCGTAGTTTCCTTGTCCCCTCCCTTGCTTTCCTTCAAAGGCACAATCTTCAACATCCAGACCAGCACGGGATCCGACGTGGTCTCGGGGAGGGGAGCCGGACACCTGATAAGCTTTGCCTTCGCTATCCACTCCTGTTTAAAGAACAGTTCTTTAGAAGCAAGTTTTATGACAAATATACGGATAGCAAGTCCGGGCACAAGGCTACTTACTTTAGTATCCGGGCGATTGCAGTTCAGGCCTGCATCCTCGGTCAAGTCTGGACACATCGCTTGTGATCCGAAGAACAATTTATACATCTCCGCGGGCGTTGCGCACATGAAATGCTGGAGAGCTCGCGGTCCCTCCGGATTAAACTCCCACATGCGGAGGGAGCGATGTTTCCTGGGCAGGGTTCGATGGATCAGCATGACCTGCGTCACTTTGACCAGGCTGAGGTCTCTTTCTAAGAGATCCCTGATGCGGCCCTGCAACAAGGGCACGTCCTTGGATGACCCCCGGTCCGATCATTTATCGACCCATGATGCTAGCTGTGGTGGGGGACCCGAACGAAAGGCAGATGGCGCCACCCACTTTGGTGCCCCTGGGAGCGGTGATATAGAACCACTCTCGTTGCCATAAGCTAAACTCCTCTTGAAAAGAGCCCTCGGGCCATGGAGCATCAGCATTCTTGCTTATAACAGCGCCTCCGCACTCTGCGTGCCGCCCCACGATCGTCTTCGGCACTACTTTAAAGGTCTTGAGCCATAGTCCGAAGTGGGGATTAATACGGAGGAAGGCTTCGCACACGACAATGAAAGAGGAAATGTGGAGGATGGACTCCAGAGCTAAGTCGTGAAATTCCAACCCGTAATAAAACATGAGCCCCCTCACGAAGGGGTCCATTGGGAAGCCTAGCCCCCGAAGGAAGTGAGACATAAACACCACGCTCTCACCAGGCCTGGGAGTGGGAATGACCTGCCCTTGAGCAGGTAACCTATGCGAGATTTTGCCGGTCAAGAACCTGGCCTCTCTCAGCTTTAGCACGTCCTCCTACTTAATGGAAGAGGGCGCCCATCAGCCTCGAAGGTCGGAACCGGACATTATCGAAGATCCGAAGCGCCCGAAATTTGGAGCCTTGGGTGTTGGAACTCGAGGTGAAGGGCGAAATCGTTTGAGATTGAAAGAAAGGAGTAAGGCCTTGGTCTCTTTATAAGAGGTTGAATACCAAGGGCCCTCCCCGTAACCGTTTGGGACTCGTCTTTAATCAAGAGGACAGGTCAACGGGCACGATTGGGTTACCCACGTTCGTATGGATGAGAATCCCGTAAATAAAGGGGCCACGATCTCTGCTTTAACAAGACGTGCCAAGGAAACCGGCTCGCAAAACGCGCTGAGGAGGGGGAGTAAAAACGATTCGAATAAAGGCTTGGCCGTAGTGTGATGTCACGCTATGGAATACGTCAACAGATTAATTTGTGCAAATATTATTCTCTCTACGGCAATATGTGGAAACTTATTTTGCAGAGTCGGACACTGTCTTTTGTGTTCAAAATCTTCTATGAAGTACTTGGAGGAGGAACCCGCCTTGCAATGCCGAAGACAATCTGCGTGCCGGACTCGTCGTCATTGAAGCCTGGTTCAGGGGCTACTGAGGGAGTCCTGGATTAGGGGGTGTCCGGATGGCCGGACTATACCTTCAGCCGGACTCCTGGACTATGAAGATACAAGATTGAAGACTTCGTCCCGTGTCCAGAAGGGACTTTCCTTGGCGTGGAAGGCAAGCTTGGCGATGCGGATATTTAGATCTCCTACCATTGTAACCGACTTTGTGTAACCCTAACCCTCTCCGGTGTCTATATAAACCGGAGGGGTTTAGTCCGTAGGACAACAGACAATCATACCGTAGGCTAGCTTCTAGGGTTTAGCCTCCTCGATCTCGTGGTAGATCTACTCTTGTACTACCCATATCATCAATATTAATCAAGCAGGACGTAGGGTTTTACCTCCATCAAGAGGGCCCGAACCTGGGTAAAACATTATGACCCTTGTCTCTTGTTACCATCCGCCTAGACGCACAGCTCGGGACCCCCTACCCGAGATCCACCGGTTTTGACACCGACAATGGGATCTAGTTTTAAAGATCCCGACACGAGGAATCCAACGGTGAAAGCGGTTCGAGATTTGGACTCACAATTTGAGATATAAAACGTTTTGAATAAACGGATCTATGAAAAAAAGGAAAAACTCCTCGGTTGCGACAAGTGGCGCGCTGCATGGGCGCCACTTGTCGCAACCAGGGGTTGGAGTGATCTTTGCAACGAGTACTCCTCCACATGTAATTTCGGCTTTGAACCTCTATATTTCAATGCATGCAACCGCAATACTCAAAATGCCCTGTTTGGATACTCTAACTTAGCTAAAGATTAGAGTTAGTTTGTAGCTCATGACTAATTCTGAACTAACTCTAGCCAAAGAGGTGTTTGGATAACAGGTTTAAATTGACAATAAATGCATTTTCTCAATCATTTGGCTCCTTTAAACCGAAATCACTAATTGAGGAGTAAGAGCATCTCCAACAGCCGTGCTTCGCGCCGCGCACTAAAAATTACTTTGCCGTGCGCCGTTCGCCTGCGTTTGCGTGGCCGCCACTGCTGGCTTCAACAACCGCGCTAAAATGCAGCACGCGCGACTCGCACAAACAACATATACATTTCAAATGGAAGCAAAAATGATCAAACTAACAAAATAAATCAACAATAAATAGTTCAATTTCATCATTACAACCCAAACAAATAGTTTATCGTTCAGTACAATAAATAGTGCAACACAACAAATAGTTCATGAACAATACAATGTCGAACGCAGAAATCATGCTCTTTGTCGTCCATGTTGTCGGCGTTCTGGGAACGGGGGTCCCCAAACTTGCCTGCCTGCGGCGTGGCTTGAGTGGGGGCCCAGCGCGACCCATCTTCATCAGCTCAAGCTCAAGACCCTCGCAAGGGGCCAAGCCTCGCGGGGCGGATGACAGGAAGCTTCCTCAGAAGCAGCCTCATCAGGCGGGCTCGCGAGGAGGCGGAGAGATCAAGGCAGGGGTACCTCGCGAGGAGCCCGTGACGCCAGCCATGACGATCGAGACCAGGTGGGCGCCAGGCGGGCGCCGGCCTGTGCAGTGTCCTTGTTTCCCCTTCGGTGCAAAGGGGGCAAGCACAGACCAAGGCATCGGGCAAAGGTTACCATTCCGGTGCAACGAGACCAAGACCAGCAGAACGGCAGGACGGAGGTCACCGTGGAGCCCAAGACGGCGTCATCACCAGTGCTTTTGGCAGCCGAAGACCACCTTTGGTCAGGATAACTTGTACTAGATGTCCCCCTTCAAAATGGCCAATTGTTGGCGCCCTTCCCGCTCATTTTTTGGGGGAGAGGCCCAGGGCCTCCATAAATAGAACTAGCCACGTGGAGGGATGGGAGAAAAACCCTCGGACCAAGTAGAACACTCCACACCAGCTCAAGAACACCTCTCGCGAGGGTGTTCTTCCCCTGTACTGTTCATCATCAGCCCTTGAGGCAATCCACCACACCACACACTAGAGTAGGGTATTACACCACAACGGTGGCCCGAACCAGTATAAATCTCTTGTCCTTTGTGTTGTTCATCGTTTCCAGCTTAGATCACACGAGGAGATCAGATGTAGATCGTTAGGGGAGAGATCTCCGCGCGCACCCCAGAGTTCGAACCTTGAGGGTCTGTCGGAACCCGAAATCCGACATTTGGCGTGCCAGGTAGGGGTGCGCCGGAATCCTTCTTCCTTCGCATCGCGTTCCGTCGCCTCGCCGTCCAGATGTCAAGCGACCCGGCTGCCAACGCCGACCGCTGGGCAGCGTAGCCCGCCCACGCCGTGTCGCCGGCCCAGGACGACCTCAACCTTGCACCTCAGGCAGCCCATGCTCCGTAGGGCGCTGCAGGGCGCGGGCGACGCGGCCAGACGCCGCCTGCCCTCACACCACGGCAGGTGCGGGCCGCAACAAGGGCCTCAAACCACGCCGCGGCCACAGCGCCGTACACCCGACGGGAGCAAGCGAACTCTAGGGCCGCGCTCACGGTGGCCCGTGAGCTGCTACGGTGCCGGCTGCTGGAGAGCGGCCGCGACGTGTTGTTGGAGCGAGTAGCCGAGCTCCTAGACGCCGCCGCCTCAGGAGCATCTCCTTTCTGTGTCCAGCTGCCATCCCAGACCCAAGGCGGGCCGCATGGCGGCGCCGTGCGCACGCACGCAACTTCAAGCGGACTCCAGGGCCTGTTCAACACCAACACCTCCGTCGGCACTGGGCGACAAGTCGCGCCGGCCCTTTCTCAGGCCAGCGAAGGGGTGCACGCCGCGGCCTTCGGCTTCGGCGGACCGCCACGCCATCACCGCCAAGACGGCGCTCCAAGCCAGACTACATGGCATGCGGGGCGTTACAGCGAGGCCCACGGGGCGGTGTCCCCAGAAGCTTATGTGCCCTGCATGATGGATCAGAAGTGCGCACTGGAAGAAGACCATGGCTCATTCCTCGGGCCAGGTTGGGGCGAGGAGACGCCAGAAGCTGAGCTCTTTCAGGAACCCCAAGAGATCCTCGACAACCGCACTGGCGGCAACAGCTATCAGGTACCACTAATTCCTTAGGAGCAAGCTTATGCTAACCATGGGTCGCAGGAGATACAGGTCACCGCAGCAGATGGCTGCCCCAATGCTGCAGCCCCATACCCCTCAGGAGGAGGGCGCAGGGGGCTGCAGGAGAGGGGCCGAGATTCGGGTTCGTCCCCGCGGCGGTCGGAGCAAGGCACTCTCAGGAGGTAGGCCCTCTGCCGGGGAGGTGCCCCAGGGCCTGCCCCCGGCAGAGGACCCGTGGTCGTCGGGGGAACCGCTCGCGACTGCTCTACCCCATTGGCGTCGTCCTTGGTTTCCAGTCGCCGTCAATGGCGGCAGAGTGAGGCGTAAGGCGGGCCCCTCGTCTGGCGATATGAAGCAAGGCCGTTACCTATGAAGAAGGCCCAGTGCCTGTGAAGCTCGCCGCCCGTGACACTGTCACGTAATAATGAGTGGGGCTGTACACGCCTCGGAGTCTCCGAAGAGCCGCCCTCGGGCCCCGGGGGCTCCCGCCCACGCCGAGTGGCAGCACTTAGCTCCACGTTGGTGAGAAGACGTCGAAGACTAGACTAGGTGCTGGACGCGGCCTTTTTTGCTTTTTGCCTTTTCCTTGTTGACAAGGTTCTTCGATTTGGATTTAAGTTGGTTTTGAGCTCGAGACTTGCGTGTGTTTGGGGAAGGGGTGTTTATTCTCGTTCGATCAATCTCTCGTGTTCTGGTTTCGGCTTTGCATCCAAAGTTAGCAGTGGCTGCCCCCCTCGCGAGCCCCTCGCAAGCCGGGCCGGGCCAGGCATGTTTACAGCCAGGACCGTTGTTACCGCACCCTCTCCGGAGGTACTCATCGCAGAATCTACAAGTTAATCAGAAGACACCCGAGGCGCGGCGGCCCCCGCAGGCCCGCTCGGGACTCGTCGGGGTCGAGAGGTAAACAAGTCAGCTGACCCATCACCGGGCCAGCGGCTAAGGTCACACGCAACGTTATGCTTACCAGGGTATTGATTGCAAACCTTTACATGAGGGGCCTCCCCTCCCAAAATGCTCTTACATTCTTCAGGGCCAAGTCCGAACCTTCTTCGTGCAGGGTCAAGCAACAGCGACATACGGTCAGTCGGGCATATCACTCACTGCATCTTCTGGGGCATCGCTGGCGTCGCTGACATTGTCGCCGCCCCCCACCAGCATCGTCGTCAGTGCCAGGCTCGTCCACAACTCCGCCTACATTGGCGGCCACGACCACGTCTTCGTCATCAGACGCAAATGCCCTGACGAGGGCGTCCACGTTGTCCTCCAGCCATCACGCCAGGTCGCCCCGGACGGCTATGGGCACGGGTGCGATGGCAGCGTCGAAGTCGAAGTGGGGGTCCCTGCCCTGCAGATAGCTAAAGACACGGGAGAAGGCACGCCCGAGCAAGGCTTGGCTCCTCTCTTCGACAAGCCAACGGGACCTCTCGGAGCGGTTCTCCAGAAGCGTCACCACGTCGGTGAAAAACTGGAGGTTGCCGGCGTAGCTGACCTTGTGCGGCTCCTTAGCGGCAGCCTCGCAGATGTTGCCCAAAGCTGTGTTGGCTCTTTCTCTGAGCGTTCGAAGCATGGGCGCATCCTCATGCTCCAGGACCCGCCGCTAATGGATATCGTCCTCATTCCGCTGCGCGGTGGCCTCGGCATCATCAACCCTCTGTTGGAGGAGAAGCTGCTCGGCCCAGGAAGAGGACAGCTCCGCCTGTGTTGCGCTGAGGGCGGCTGCGGAGGAGTCCGCACACCGCGTCACTTCGGCCAGTTTGGCCCTGAGGGTTGCGGTCCTGCCCTCAGCCTCGACCCTGATCAGCTCCAATCTCGCTTCGTATTCGCGCTCAAGGGCCGAGCGAGTTTCTGCCACGCGGCGGTCCACTTCTTCCTGGCCCGGGCTTCGCACGCAGCAACGTCATCCTCCGCCTGAGCCACCAGGCGCTCCCTCGTCTCCAGCCGCTCAAGGTCAAGGTTGCGCTCGGTGGCCTCCAGCGTCAGCGTCTCCTCACGCTTTAGAAGCTCCTCCCGGTCAATGGAGGCCCCCTGCATCGACCCAAGGGCCGCCTAGCGCAGTTCCACTTGCTGCTCCAGGGAGTTGCTCCAGGCTTGGAGCTCCCGTACGCGTTCCTCCGCATCTTTGCACCGTCGATCTGCTTCCCGAGCCTCCTCGACGGCCTGGGAGCAGGCCTCCCGCGAAGCCACCAGTGACGCTTCAACCTTCGCGTTGTCGAGATCACGTTGGTGACGCGCGAGGGCGATGGCTACCTTCAACTTGCGCCTTTACTCAGCAAGGCGCAAACCTTCGGCCTCGAGGCGCGCATCCTCGACAGCAAGCTCTGCCCCGATCCGGCTCACCGCATCCGTTGCCCCCTGAAGGAGCTCTTCGCGAAGGGCGCGACGCTCCCGAGCGCGCCTGAGCATGTCTTCCGCGTCGCCCTCTACCGCCGGAGTATGCGGAGGGCCCCGAGGCGGCACGCCCCCTCCCGGCACGGGGCTGGGGGCTGGCGCCCTAGTCATCACCGAATGGACCCCTTCGGGGATCTAGCCTGGAGTCGGTCCACCCACGAAGGAGGAACTAAGGACGGACTTCAGCCATTCACCATCTATGATCAGAGGAGGAACGCGGGGCAAGACGGATGTGCCCCTGGAGGCCTCATGAAGAAAGGACAGCAGGTGCGCAGGCTCGAGGTGCCCTATGGAACGGACCACTCCACCGACCGGTCCAGCAGCAGGGGTGCCGCCCGAGCTCGGCGCGCCTAGGGCCAACAGAGAAGGTGAAGCTTGGGAGGCTGGCTCCCGTGCCGACACGGCGAATTTGGCAGGACAGGGCCTGAAAGGCCACAATCAGTTGCAGGGATAGCGAAGTAAACGAGCAGAGAAGGAAGAAGACTTACTCGTCCATGGCAAAGTACTTCCTGCGCTTCAGCAAGCGGCAAGGGCGGTCGTCGCCACCCATGGCCTCCTTCCTCTTGTGGAGGGCCTCGAAGTCTATGCGGAACCGACCTAAGCGCTCGGCGCAGGGGTCGGCCTGTGGCGCGGAAGAAGCGTCAAGATGATCAGCGCCGGAGGAGTCTGCCTGGGGGACGCCGTCAGGCGTCGCCTCGCGAGGAACGGCTGGGGCCTCGGGAGCCCCGGCCTCAGGAACCATAGGCTGCAACTCCGCCCCCGCCGCCGCTCCAGGGCGGGCCTCGGGAGACGCCGCCTTCGAGGCTTCTCGCGGCGTCGGCACCTCGGCATCAGTCGCCTCAACTCCCACCGGTTCTCGTCTCCCTGCCCTGTCGCCTGAGGAAGGACCGCTGTGGGCGGTAGGGGGGCAACCACGGCGGCTGGGTTCTTGTCGGGGCCCGTGAAGCCAGCCGGGCGCAGACCCCACTCGTCGAAGCTGGGCATCTGCCTCACGAAATTGGCCCTGCCAGAGCAAAGATACAAGAGGACACCACCATGCCGAAGGCTGCCTAGGGAAGGATCGCCAGTCAGGAACCTGAGCACCGTCCGCAGCGCTTCAGGCGCCAAGTCCTCCTCCTGAAGCCGCATACGGTCTCTGTGCCCCGCAAAGTCCCACATCTGGCAAGAGTGGCGCTGTAGAGGAGCAATGCGACATTGGAGGAACTCCTTCACCACCTTGGGCGCTGACACATTGAGCGCCCTCAAACTCTGGAAGCGGCGCCAGACGAAGGCGAGCCGGGGGCTCGCGAGCGCCTCATGATCCTAGCCTGGGTTGGGAACAGCAGGCGAGGTCGGGTGCGAGAGCAAGGGGTTGGGCACTCTGACGTCCACGTACAACCACCGCTCTCTGAACCTGGCCTCAGGAGGAGGAAGGCCGAAGTCGATCCCTGAAGCGGGCGTCTGTGGCACGACGAAGAAGCTCACACACCCTGAGCACTGAGTAGGGTCGCTCAGGCGCAAAGAAAAGAAGTGGCGCAGCAGGGCAACAGAAGGAGGAATGCCTATCATCGCCTCGCAAACAAAAGCAAAGACAGCCAGAAGGGTAATGGACTCCGGCCCGAGGTGCATCATGCGGATCTGATAATGGGAGAGCACCGCATTGAAGAAGGCGGAAAAGGGGGGAACCAGACCCGCCCATAGGGCAACGACGAAGAATCGGACCTCCATGACAATCCTATCAAGGGAGGCATGGGATGCAGGCCAGACTGTGGTCCTGCCACACTCATTGAAGATAGTGGCGAGGGCGAAGCGAACCTTGTTCAAAGCTTCTGGATTGAGGATGATCGACTGATCAACAGCGGGGGCCGCCACCTGAGGAGTGCAGGGCGAAGGCGCGGGCTTCTTTCTCTTTACATTCTTCGTCGGCGCCATGCCAGTGGAGAGAGGAAAGAACTCGAGCCGGATTGGCGGCAAAGGTTGGAGCTTGAAGAAGAAGGAAAGGTAGGAGGCGAGTGAGCAATGGAAAGGAGGAACAACTGTGTGCAACTACGGGTCCGCTTAGCCGGGCGCGTAACAAGGCATCGTGGGGAAGCGCAGACGCCCACGTCCAATCAATCGCCACGCGGCGCCCAAGGCCGCAGGCTATTGGGGTCCGCGGCGCTTCGCGCTTGCCCCTTCGCTTCCTTGCTGGGCAAAGCCCGGGCGCGCCTTGGGCCTGGGGGCTACTGTCGACGTTCTAGGAACGGGGGTCCCCAGACTTGCCTGCCTGCAGCCTGCGGCGTGGCTCGAGTGGGGGCCCAGCGCGGCCCATCTTCATCAACTCAAGCTCAAGACCCTCGCGAGGGGCCAAACCTCGCGGGGCGGATGACAGGAAGCTTCCTCGGAAGCAGCCTTATCAGGCAGGCTCGCGAGGAGGCGGAGAGATCAAGGCAGGGGTACCTCGCGAGGAGCCCATGACGCCAGCCATGACGATCGAGACCAGGCGGGCGCCAGGCGGGCGCCGGCCTGCACAGTGTCCTTGTTTCCCCTTCGGTGCAAAGGGGGCAAGCACAAGCCAAGGCATCGGGCAAAGGTTACCATTCCGGTGCAACGAGACCAAGACCAGCAAAGCGGCAGGACGGAGATCACCGTGGAGCCCAAGATGGCGTCATCACCAGTGCTTTTGGCAGCCGAAGACCACCTTTGATCAGGATAACTTGTACTAGATGTTTCCCTTCAAAATGGCCAATTGTTGGCGCCCTTCCCGCTCATTTTTTGGGGAGAGGCCCAGGGCTTCCATAAATAGAACTAGCCACCACAGAGTGGAGGGATGGGAGGAAAACCCTCAGACCAAGTAGAACACTCCGCACCAGCTCAAGAACACCTCTCGCGAATCTGTTCTTCCCCTGTACTGTTCATCATCAGCCCTTGAGGCAATCCACCACACCACACACTGGAGTAGGGTATTACACAACAATGGTGGCCGGAACCAGTATAAATCTCGTGTCCTTTGTGTTGTTCATTGTTTCCAGCTTAGATCACACGAGGAGATCGGACGTAGATTGGTAGGGGAGAGATCTCCGCGCGCACCCCAGAGTTCGAACCTTAAGGGCCTGCCGGAACCTGAAATCCGACACATGCCATGCCCACCACTCCTCAATGAGATCCTTCTGAAGATCATTGTGCGCTGCGGGATGCCGAATGGCATGATAGGAGGCAACAAACGGGCCATCCTTTCAGCCCTCCGCCGTACTCGCATGGGATGTCCCAAGAGCTCATATTGTGAGTAGTCTAAATCTTGGCCACGCTCATTCTCGATGATCATGTTGTGCATGATCACACAAGCATGCATGATGTACCAAAGCATTTTTTATCCCAAAATCTAGCCGGTCCTCTCACAATAGCAAATTGGGCTTGCATTCTGAAAGGTGTTATGCCCGAGCTCTCCGGCGGCATTCCTCCTGTGCTGAAAAAATCGGTCATGGATCGCTAGTTTCTCCGCAATGCGCCTGAACAAGTCGGTGCCCATCCTAAACCGGCTACGAAAATACGACTCTGGGTATGTGGGATTCTCCACGAAATAGTGCCTCATCAATCTGTTATGGGCATCGATCCTATCTCTCCAAATTTTCTGCCGACCCATAACTGAACCACCGTGCTTCGGTTTTTTATTGATATGCATAGCTAGGATCATTGCAAGATCCTCCTCCTCTTCCATATCAAATTCTTTTTCGGAAGAATCATACGACGAACTCATCTACAATGTTCAATACTAAGCTATAAAAATTACAATCAACATGCACCAAGTTCATGAAGTTTGATCAATACATACCTTGTAGGCGTTTTGTCGAACACCTTGCGGGCGCCGAGCGGCAGCGAGCACTCGGGCGCTGTCCGTTGGAGGACAGACGCGCGCGAGGGGCGGCTGGACTAGAGGGGGGCGGAGAAGCCGCAGCGGCGCGGGGATAGGCCGGGGAAGCGCCGGAACGGTCGCCGAGTGGCGCGGGCGGCGGCGGCGGCGCGGCTGGATGGGGCGTGGGAGTTGCGAGCGGGCGCAGCAAATAAGCGGCGCACGATTGAGTTTCGGCCAGCGCGTTGAACTACATATGCCGCGCGCGCTGTTTTTGCGCGCCCGCTGGAGCAACTATACAGGTTGCGCGCGCGCTAAAACCGGCAATTTTGCGGCGCGACTAGTTTGGCGCGGCTGTTGGAGATGCTCTAATAATTACAAAGATCACTCACATCTTCGTAGGTTGCAACCCGGGAGTTTTCCCTTTTTTTGGTAGATCCGTTTATTTAAAATATTTTATATCTTAAACCGTGCTTTCAAATCTCGAACCGTTTTCACCGTTGGATTCCTTGCGTCGAGATCTTCAAAACGAGATCCCTGTTGATAGGTTTTGACGAGTTTTTTTCACAAAAAAACCGGATGAAAAACCGAACCGGGAGCACGGGTTTTTTTCCTTTTCGAAAGAGGCACGCCCATTCATCTCGCGAAATCCCAACAGTGCCTCTCGCGGAAGAAAAAAAAACAGAAAACACGTTTTTTTTCGTTTCCGAGAGGCACGGCATAGACTCTCGCGAAATCACAACCATGCCTCTCGTGGAAGGAAAGAAAACAGAAACACATTTTTTTTTCGTTTTTGAGAGGCACGACCGTGACTCTCGCGAAAGCACAATCGTGCCTCTCGCGGAAGAAAAAAAACAGAAAACGCGTTTTTTTTCGTTTTTGAGAGACACGGCCGTGACTCTCGCGAAAGCACAACCGTGTCTCTCACAGAAGGAAGAAAACAACAGAAACACATTTTTTTCCGAGAGGCGCGGCCGTGACTCTGGCGAAAGCAAAACCATGCCTCCCGCGAAAGCAAAACCGTGACTCTCGTGAAAAGAACGAGAATTTTCCCGCAATTTTTTGTTCAAAAGCTAAGGAAGACCGGTGGAAAACCGAAACGTCGAAAAAAATCTGAGAAAAACCGTTTAAATAGCCGAAAACACATGCGAAAAAATAGAAAAACAAAATTCGAAGAAAGCGCCTAGAGCATGACACGTGACGGATGGCTAAGAGCGCGGCAAGTGGCGCCGATCATTGTGAGGCTCCCGAAGAAGCGCTCGTCAAGTAGTTGCTCTCCCTTTAAACCCCCTTTGGTGTTGAGCCCAGCAAAACTAGCTCCAATTAGCATCTCTTGGGTGGGATAGTTTTTTTAAGTTAGATGCAACTAGCTTAAACTAGCTTCATGTTTAAATAATTTAAAACTATTTGTGCCCAAACTGAATCAAACTAACTCTAACCCATAGATCCAAGTACGGCCATTTATCTTCAAACTGAAGCGCACGGATCCGGATATGCCGTGGCAGCGACTAAACATGATCGAAGATAAGGATAGATAAGAAAAGGGGACATCGCATATCATGCGACTGCTGCGCGGAAGAGATTACTAGTACAAGCGAATGCGCCAGAATAATTTCTGGCCAGAACAGAATGGTGCGAGAAGGATTAACAGAGCAAGAGGCATACTCTGCAAACCTTGCTTAACTATTTACAGCACGACTGCAGATTTCTGCACACTCGAAGGGGAAAAATAGAGGAAGGCTGGACTCGAGGAAAGCTTCCCAGTGCAACAATCGATCAAGCCACAGGCATAGGCGCGGCCCTCCCCCTCTGCCCACTGGCCCGGCCGGCGGAGACGGCGCAGCTCCGACTCCTCGCAAACGGCACGCCGGCGCCGGCGAGACCAAACTCGCACGGCCCCTCCTCGTCGATCTTCGCCATGGCCACGCTCCGGCTCCTGGGCACGGCCGGCGGCCGCTCCGGGGCCGCCCGTCTCTCCGACGCGGCGCGCATGAGCTCCCGCAGGTCGCCGTCGCCGTCGAAGGATCGCGAGGAGGATGAGCGGGAGGCGGAGAAGCTGTCGTAGCCGGCGGGCCTGCTGCACGGCGCAGGCGCGGCGGCGAAGGACGGGTAGCCGAAGGAGGCGTCGGACGGGAATTGGCCCGCGCAGCTGGTGAGGCTCCGCACGTAGAGGTCGCGCGCGCGGCCCAGAGCCCGCCGCGGCGCGTGCCACAGCCAGCTTGCCAGCTTGCCGCCGCCGTTGCTGCCCATTCGGCTCATGCGCCGCTGGTTAAGCCCCTCTACCCCCTCGCTAATTACACTGTTAATACTACTAGCTTTCTTCTAATTCGAACCAGAGATGGACGCGGGGAGAAGAGAAGAGATGCGGCTCGCGATTCAGGGGGGTGCTTATATAGAGAGAGAGGGGGAGAGAGCGAGCGAATGATCTGATTTGCAGATATATGGTCTTTATTTTGCTTTCTATGAGTACTACTCCTTGTTGGTTTTGATCGCCGGATCAAATCACCACAAGGACCTCTGCACACTCACGTACAAAGCAACCAAGCTAGCTGCCTAGTAGGTTGATGGATCTACAGTGCACGCACATGTCTAGCCAGTACTTCACGTACGAGACGTGAGCACCTGGTAGAGGCTAGCTCTTGATCGATCGGAACGAATCGATCTAGATGGAACTTCTGCGTAAGTCGTAACTTGGCGAACGGAAAAACTGATCGGTAGACTTTGTTGATAGCTACAAGAGCTTGTCGCTCCTGGCTTTTCCTTTATTACTATTTTCGTTGTACAGATTACAAGGGCTGGGTACACGCATATATATATATATATATATATATATATATATATATATATATATATATATATGCATAAGATAGACTACTACTAGCTATCCGTCTCGGTGTAGTATTGCTAATTCTACTCGGTTTACAATACTAACCAAATTAGGACACACATGCACGTGCCGTGCAATCTTAGATCGTGCTTAACTCTAACACTTCTTCCGTTTCTAAATATTTGTCTTTCTAGAGATTTCAACAAATGACTACATACGAAGCAAAATGAATGAATCTATACTCTAAAATATGTCTATATATATCCGTATGTGGTAACCATTTGAAACCTCTAGAAAGACAAATATTTAGGAACGGAGGGAGTAGTACGGAGTACTCCTATTCAACGCGATAATAATTGTAGAAAATAGGGGTATAATACGAGTATGGTATTTTTTTTCTTCTTTACATTGTGAGAGACGAGCCCATAGGTGGGTGGCTGGTGATGACCAGGCACTTGACAGGTGCATGTCCCAAGTTGTGATTACAGGGTAGACACACGCGTGTACAGTACTCCTACATTGCATCAGAGATGCGTGTGGATCCACGTGAGTGCGGCTCCAAGAATTGATGACAATCGTATGAAGAACATGTCATTGATGTTGTGTAGATACCTCACGAAATTTGTGGATTTGATTCCTACTAGGCTCGGTCCAAATGAAGTTGCTATACGAACTGGATCGTTCCGATGAGCATCCCCTGTCAATATCGACCGGATTCGGACCGCGCACTCTCCAGTTGATCCAAACTTTCTTTGTGCCCTACTGGATGTCTCAACCTAGCTAGCCAAACCATAGTCGCATCACATCACATCTCCCTCTGTTTTATAAACCACAACATCACATCCAATCTGGGACTATAGAAAGATGCAAATGGCGACAGCATTGGCATCAGCTTTTTTCATAACACATAAGAAGCATCAGATGCCTTTTTTTTAGTTATTATATTGAAGGGGAAGCAAGCATGGGGTGATGTATATGCGACCCTCCAGTTCTTGATTATGAAACACAACACTTGGAACCGGTTGTCTCTGACTAATACTTCAGAGTAACTGACATAGACATTAACTAATATATGCTGGTCTTAGTTTTGTAGAGATCAATGGTCTCACCTGTGCACGGTCCATGGCTGACTTTTGGGACGAGCAAGCAATCAAAGCTTGCCAGCCTTGCGATTTCATGAACGCGTGGTGGTATGAATTGCGTGGGGACGTCAAATTAAGGGCGCCGTATGTACTGCTGATAATAATAGATATAGTGATAGATTTTAGTTGTAGTGTAAATTTAGGACTGTGATATATAGCCAACATTTCAATTTTAGCGATAGAGACCAACACCTCTCATCATGCATGCACTAGAGTAAAAACTTATGTCATCTTATATTTTTCTCATTCAAAAATTTAAAATGTTTTGTTGCTTAAACTGTCGGTCTGATTTAAAATCCAATTTTGCCATTAAATCCGTCACGATGAGACATTTGAAGATCTCACATTGATATGTTTCAATATATTTTTCTCAGGGCAAAAGTTACGAGGACACTGATAATGTAAGTTAGGACATCTCCAACACTGCCCCTCAAAATGCCGACATACGTCCGGAACAAACTGTCAGAATGTAGTTTGCCAAAATGTGAACCCTTATTTATCTGCGGAGGCGCCCGCTTGTCTGAATTCCCGCATAATGAGGGGGTTTTGCGAGCATCCGGACCTCCGCCACATAGGACTCCGACACCCTCGATCAACTCAAATCCCCCGCCCGGATCACTTTTCTTTCACTCTGTCCCTTCTCCCTCTTGCTCTACAGCCGCGCCCTGCCCGTTCGACGCAATCGTTGCAATTCTAAGGCCATCGCCCAGGCATTGTCGGACGTCCACGACCCCCACCCACGCTCCTGCCCGCCTTGGACTACGGTGCCATCCACTTAGAATCCGTTTATAGTCAGGTACCCTCTGCCCCCTGCCAACGCTGCTCATGTCAGACACCACGCCCGACAGGTGTTCGGCCAAATGCCATTGAGTTTTTTACCTTCTTGTTGTTTTTAGAGTAAGCACGATGGTGGTACTCGGTGATGGAGGATGAGTCGTTGTGCGATACATGGAAGTCCGTACCTACGAACTTTGTAGGCATGAGGCAAGGGGGCTCGACCTTTCGGCGAAACGTGCATGCTTCGTTTCAGGAGCAAAATGACTTCGCGCCCTATGATTTGCACGTGATCCATGAACACAATGTGAAGTCGCTAGGCAATTGGCGGTACACCATCTCCAACTCCATCATGAAGTTCTACGATATGATTGCACAAGTGGGGAGAAGGTGGCCTAAGGGCTCGTCAAGTATTGAGATAGTAGGTTTTGCTTCTTGTTGCTTTACACGTTAGTCAATTCATTGCTTTACTCAATGTTGCAACTTGATAACCATCACGTTGTGTAGCCCAGATGTGCTACTGTAATGTATTACGGAACTGAGAGCAAGTCATTTACATTCATTGGATAAAGCTCAAGGAACACAGTGCGTGGGACGATAAAGCACAATGCATGGGACGACATGTGTGGATTCTAACTCAAGTATCTATGATTACAAAAACCATGTTAAACATTCCGTTATCTCAAATGTATTCTTTCTATTTGCACTATTGTTGTATTATGGGTAGTTTCATGTTATTTATGGATGAATTGTGTTAGTTTGTATATTATTTTGAGTGTTAAGGACTTAAGAAAAATGGGGCACGCGTTTAGGGGATAGGGTGGATGGCTGGCTGCCGTATCTGTGTGTCTGTGGATGAGTCTGCACCAGTTTGCGGACAAATGGTGTGTTCATTTTGAGATTAGTGTTAGAGATGCTCGTACCAGGTTGTTTACACAGAAACGTCTGGTCATGAAAAACCTGATTTTCTTTTTGCAATGTTCCAATGGCTTTTTCAGGCTGAAATTTATCATCCAACATACAAGAGGTACCCGTAAATGTTCATGTGTTGTTATTGGCGAACATTATGCGTGTTGTCGAATTACTCATGGATAGTTGTTGATTTCAAAACTAAAACTTGTTGCAAACACGAGTCGGCACGTCCTGAACACGGCTACATATGAACCTGCTTTTCAAAACTATATTTTAAACGTGTTTTGTAATGTCAAAAAATCCAAAACAAAATTTTATGCATACATGTTCGCGAAAGTATGTCCGTGGCACAAAGTTTTGTGAAAAAATGTATTTTTATTTTGTCTCTGTAAAAAAGACAAATTTTAGTGCTTCTAAATAGCGTTTCACCGCACAATGTTTTGTCTTTTTTGCACAGGCCACAAAAAATGTTGTTTTTCCGTTAAACTTTCCGCACACACATAGAATATGGAGATGCCCGCACAACCTTTTTCTGATTTTCTTTTGGGCATTTCAAAATGTGTTTTTAAAAGTGGGTTCATATGTACCCGGGTTTATCCATGCACTTCCCTGCAAACATCAATTAACTATATGACTACTACATTGGTGGATGTGACTTAACGCTATGTTGGTAACTGTAGCATGGGTAGTGTGGTAACTTTAGCATGAACAACCATATAACTATGATATGGATAGTTTGGTAACTGTAGCATGATCATCCTGATATCTTCAATAATGACAACATGGTAACTTTAGCATGGGCAACATGGTAACTTTGGGAAGCCTGGTAACTATAGCATGGACAGCCTGATATTTTAGCATGAACGACCTGGTATCTACATAATTGTTTTGTTATGTTGGTTATTATATAAAGTAACTACATAATAGTTTACATGTTGGTAAGTGTAGCATGGATGGCGTGGTAATTACATATATAGTTGACATGTTTCTAAGTGTAGCATAGGACATTGGTAACTAGCATGATCTCATGTTGTTGTTAACTATAGTATAGGCAATGCTGGATAACAACAATTTTCATCATGAAAACAAGGCTACTTCATTTGGACGAAGGTGGATGGGAGTGGCGACCCGAGTTTCTTTCACTCCCGCCTCTCGCATAGGAGCACTACTATTATTTGTTGGAATTTACCCGAGACGGTCCATCGCATATCTATTGCCGACATCCTCTGTAGTTTTCTTTTGGAACTGAGACCGTAGAACAATAGTTCTACGGTAATTTCATTAAATTAAAAAGTATGTACAAAGTCTTAAAATATTACATCATCATCCCACTCCTGCTCTAGGGAAAGAACACATGGTCAATTAAAGGATCTGTTCAGTCCAAGTTCTTAGAATCTCTGCTTTGCTCTGCTTATACCTGAGTTGGGCTGCCCATAAGCCTTCCTTAAGATAGTGTTTCCAGGAGTTAATGTGCGGTGCAGCTGATCTGAAAATCTTGTCATTACGGACTGACCAAATCCCCCAGCAGCTCATAAGCACTATATCTTGAGCAATCTCCTGGGGTAGTTGACTGGTGATCATCCGAATTTCATCATAGGTAGATATCCCTCTGTGTCTATTTGGGGAAATGAAATCCCAACACTGAAGAGCAAATGGACAATTCCAGAAGAGGTGTGACAGCGTTTCCTCAATATGTTCTGAACATAAAGCACAGTTGTAGTCTTGAATGATCATATTTTTCCTATGAAGAAGATTTCTGGTGTTAAGTCTATCATAAAGCAGTAGCCAGTAGAAAATATTGTGCCTGAGCCTGCAATTGGTGCTCCATAGGTGTTTGAAAATTATGTGTGCAGAGTTGGGACCCATGAGCTGCTTGTACATTTTCCTGGAAGAGTAGTGTGGTGATGACCATGCATAGTGCCAATGATCTTTATCTACTGAAACCATTCTGTTGGGACCCATGAGCTGCTTGTATATCCTCTGTAGTTACCAATATATTGTTAATGATGTGTCATAGAAATCCAACAATGAAAACCCACAAAAATAATTTTGTGTGGTTTATATGATACTAAAATGGTCCAAATATCTAACTTATGTCTAGTGGACAACAACCAAATCTGATGAGTTGGCTATCGGGCAATGTACCAACCCCGCTGACCTACGTTCAAATTGGCGCAAACTCTTTGGTGATTTTGTCGGCATCTAGTTATTCTTGAATTTATTAAAGAATTGAAAACATCCAAATACTATAAAAGAATGGAATCCTAGATTCCTACTCGAGAATTTTTTGGGCCCTTAAGCACTTTTGTAGTTAGTATATCACATTTTTTTCATCTTACTTGAAAAACAAACTGTTCGCGAGATACTTTTCCGATAAATTTATACTTACACCAGAGTTCCGCGTAGCTCTTTCCTTGATTGGCCGCCCCACCTTTATATATATAATTGTACCTAATATATTTGCATCAACAGAATTTCAAAAACACTGTTGTGTTGACATTTGCTGGGAGAGTATGGCAGATGAAATATTTTGCATTGCAATTTATGTTGTGGCAAGAAAGGAAAATTTCTTCAACTGGCAAAAAATTGAATAAAGCGAATTTGTTACGCTTGCTAAATAAATTTGCCATCGGCGGACAACAAAAATTGCCATAAAAACCATCTAATTTGCTATGTCCTAACTCCTAGCCGACGAACATTCGCTTGGAGGATTTTTTTTGAGGACAGGGGTAATCGTCGTTTTTGAGAAACAAAATGTCCTCCCAGCAATTGTTGTTGGTTAGTATCAAAATTCAAATTTTTAATAGTGCCGGGCAGTGGTTGGTCGTCTCAGCTGACGGATTCTCCCGATTTGCCGATTAATTCTGACTAGGTGCACTATCTTGCGTATATTTCCTTCTGGTATTATCTTCTTTCTGTAAGCTCATTTTTCACGCTATCTCTGAAAACAACTTGCTGTTTTAGACCAAGAATTTTGTGAATCGGGTACTAGTCGCAAGTTGGACTTTGCACGTGGGGATGCAGTTGGCTATGTAGCAAGCCGTCAGGGCAGCCAGATGCATGAGCCGCGGGTAACACATCGGCGTCAGGTCGCTGTGATTAACGATGTCGCGTAGGGAAAGTGCCTTGTAGTAGCCGCCGTTGACGATTTTATGGGAGAGCAAGTTTCCCTGGTTCAAGGAGTAGAGCAAGTTATTTCACAAAAAAAAAAAAGAGGAGTAGAGCAAGTTTTCAAATAAAGGCCTCCATGTAACTCGGTCTTCGTTTGGCATTTTCGTGGTTCAAGGGCATTTCTAAGACTAGTCACAATGAGAGTAATTTTAGCAGTAACATCGAGCCCAACTCAGCAAATTTGCTTATGTGACAATGAATTAATGAGAAGAGAGGTAGTTTGAGTAACTCAACTAGTTACTATAACATCATATGTCCCAATGCAAAATGAGTCTATAACCTAATAAATGAAGATTTGCATGACACCACACTTATGTTACTATCCACTATGAAGGTAGTAACATAGTTTAGGGATATGTGTATGCTACTATTATATGTTACTCTTCATTGTGGCTAGTCTAAGGCAGGCCCGTAAACCTTCTGCAACCGTGCGGACCGGGTTGTCTGGACCGCGGAAGCCATCTAACGCCGACCTGTATCGGTCCGCGGAGTGGCTCAGACGCGATCTCTCCGCAACCGGAGACAAATGTGGGGGAGGTTTGGAGGAGTCCGGACTGCTACCAAGCCCGCTTCTGACCGCCCTGACCCACCAAAAACCCGTCACCCGCCCATCCCGCGTTTTTCTTCCGATGCACGGGCCGCTTACACGTCGTATTCATGCCGGTCCAGAGTAGCGGAGGCCGGCATTGATGTCGCGATGTGATCCGAGGGAGGGAGGGCGGCGCTGACCGACACGAGCAGCCACCGCTTCAATGCGGACGCAGGTTCCCAAGGAACCAACTCAGGCCGCTGCGCCGCATTAAAGCAGCTGCCGGCCTTTCGCCTGGTCCTCGTCGCGGGTATTTAAGCCGTGCGCCGGAGTTGCATAGAGATGCACCACCCCTCCCCGAGCACCGCCCCCATCCCTTCCCCTCCCCCGTCTCCGTGCCCCTCCCTCCCCTTCTTCGACTCAAGCTGCGGCAATGCCGAAGTCGTGGTGCTCCGCGCCTGCATGCGGAGTTGGCGGAAGCTCCTCCTCTGCTGGCTCTTGGCGCCGCCGCAGACGCTCTTCGGGCCCGTCAACGTCCACGGCGGTCGGCTCCTCCGCCAATGAGGAAATCGTCATCTCCTCAGGTGATGAGGAGGAGCAGGAGCCGCCCCAGCAACCGTAGGAGCCACCGCAGCTACCACCCCCACTCCTTAAGGAGGCCGCTCTGACGGACGATTCTGTCCGTTAGATCGAGTTAATAACGAAGCGATCGCTCCGTGACATGGGGCCGTCGCCGCAGCCCCGACGCGCTGAAGTAGGAGCCGGCCTCCCCGCCGTGCCACCGCGTCATGACCGAGCAGGCGTCCACGCTCTCGCTGGTGAAGGAGGAGCCGGCCTCGCCCCGGCAGAACCGCGGCATCTAGATCGGACGTCGCGTTAAGGACGAGCCTGCGTCCCCGCCACGCAGCCGTTACGGCCGCATCGATGCGTCGTTCTCCCAGCCATACCGCCACCGCCTCACCGTCAAGGAGGAGCTGCCGCCCCGCGATCAAGAAGGCGCGCAGCCGCCTCCTCCACTACTCGACGCTCCCTCGGGCTCGAGGCCCGTCATCTCTGAGGTGGCGCGGCTCGGCAGCAGGAGGGGTACGACCGGCATAATGCCAGTTGTCGCTCCGCATTCGCCAAGAGCGACGTGGGGCCGGATTGGGTCCGCAACGACCCCGACATCGCTGCCGCGTGGGCGCTCGACCGCTCCGTCACCATCGCGGAGACGGCTGCCAGGCGTCGCTGCCGCCTTGACAGCGAGCTCGCCAAGATCGGCGAGGAGTGGTCCCCCAACGACATCTCTACGAGCGCCGGTCATGGCAAGGCCGCTGCCAAGGCTCTGCAGTGTTGGGAAACGTAGTAGAAAACAAAAGTTTCGCGCTACAAACACCCCAGAACAATAGAAAGATGCATATCTGGTTTGGATCGATGATCGTTACCAACTTCAGGGTGCAACGAAAGTAGATGAGTCGGTGTAGATCATACTTGGAGTCCCTCGAACGTCGATGACAATCCCCCGAACCACCCTCGAGCAATCCGTCGAACGGAAAACCGAAAGCATGGCCTCTCTACTTGGTTGCAAGCAAATGGTCTTCATGATCCAACAGCGCTTCGACGTCCAGAGTTAATCGTTGCCGGAGAATTAGAGGGAGGAGAATAGAACCACACAGGGCTTCTAATTATGAGGATTAGAGGTGGCTAGCGCTAGCTCTAATTAGTAAACTAGGACCAACTAGAACTAGATCAACTAAAGGAGGCTCCAAAACTTGTATGTCACCAAGGACAAAATCCTCTAGTATATATAGGTTGAAGGGGAGAGGGAGGGCTACCACCAAGGGGAAGGAGTCCCCCTTGGTGCACTATCTAAGGGGAGGAGGAGTATGACTCTTCCCCTTCCCCAATTCGGCCCCCTTCCTTAGGAAAGGTAGGCACTTTCCCACTTGGGCCTTTTTGGCCCAAGTTGCCTTCCACCTCTTGGCCTTTTTAGGCCCGTTGATATTTAAATTAAATATAGAATTTTCTAAATACCTCTAGACCATTATATTTTTTTAACATCTCAGGAAACTTTTTCCACCTATATATAATTAATCGGTAATACCCCGTATTACCCGATATCCACCGAAACCCTTCAGGTGACCCCGAAACGCTTCCGGAACCTTTCGGAACTATTCCGGATATTAATGAAACAATTCCACAAACATATTCTCATTAATCCCGTACCACTAACACTCAGCAGATCATGATTACCTTAAGCTTGTGACCCCATAGGTTCAGTAAATTATAAGCATGAACGAAACCCCTTCGTTCAATGACCGATAGCGGAACCGTGGACATCCATATCGGTCCCTATGGTTATACGAATGATATTTGAGTGAACCTTTGGTTATCATGTGATGTTCCCTTTGCTTTGTGATACTTTACAAAACCCGGGATGCATCGCTATCCTCTTGAGTAATCACCATGCTTGTTATACCAAAATCCTCGTTATTGGTTTTGCTCTTCTTTCTCGTTATTATGTTCCGGCATCCCGTGATGAAGTCACATGTGGCTGTACAGACGATGATCCATGCCGTCACACTGAGAGGGCCCTAAGAATATCTTTCCATTGTTGGAGGAACAAATCCCACTCTCAAGCTATCTGGCCAATTGTCAAACTTCCGATGAACTTGTAAGTTGTGGTTATGATCATCATGTTACAGGTGATGTATGAGCAACCCCAAAGCTCACTGTATGATAAGAAGTGACCACAATACTCTCATGGTCTAAGGAGCAATATCACACTTTAACACTCCGTGTTATTACAATTGAATGCAGACGATATTAACTCAATTCATAACAAACAAGATTGGTCGATTCAATATGATCGTTCTTCCAATGTCATAATTTCAATGTTGTTTTAGGACTATCAATACACTTAATGATATCCTAAGATCCAGAAAACATGATCACCAACATCACTTGAGCTAGTCTTAGAGGCGAGACTAGGAACCTTTTATTCACTGTTTATCATTCCACACGTGCATATGAGTTTTCCACTGGATTGCATATTCCAGGATCATAGCAGTTATAACATAGAATATAAACTCTTAACTATGAATATGGAAATATAATAATAAAAATATTATTGCCTCTAGGGCATATTTCCAACACGCAGGCCACTTCGGTAGTGGTCGCGGCTGCCCCTCACATGGCGCAGCAGGAGGCGGAGCGGCTCCTCCACGAGCGACAGACAGCCGCTGGGCAAGGTTGTCGCGGCCCTCCGGCGTCGTTCCACCGCTGGAGGGACAACAACGACAGCACCGACACATATGGGCGGTGTGGCAGGGCAGGGCAACCACGCGTACGAGGTGGTCGTCCGGTATAGGGTTTAAGTTTTTTTTGGTTTTTTAGTTAAACAGTTGAAATATTGACCTTTTTATGTAAATCATATCCGAACTTGAATGAAAACCATCCGGTTTGAATGAATTTCGTCTGGTTGGTTTGAGTTGTTTTCAAAATGTATGCAGCTAGTGTTGGATGGCTGCCTCCCGCATTCTTGTCCGCGGACTGGTCTCCTCCCTCCTCCCCCCGTCCACGGGCATATGCGGGATGTTTTTTGCGGGTTGACGTTCGAGATGCCCTAAATGTGCCTTTCACGTATCCAACTATTCAATGAAGGACCGGGTTTATTTATGCTGCACGCTAATGATATTATCTTGATTTTGGCCGCATGTAATCACCAGCTTTCTAATCTCAAGGCAGTGCTTCAAGATTTGGCTCAATCCACTGGTCTCAAGATAAAATTCCGGAAGTACAACTTCATGTTGATTAATATGCCTCCTTGACAAACCTCTGATCGAGGCAATATCTTTGATTGTTCCGTCGGCTCTATGCCCTCCCTTCATATACCTTGGTATTCCTCTGGACTTCTATAATGAAATTTATGGTACTAACTAACATAATGGCAAGCATGACTATCTGTGCGTTGAATGGAGGCAAACATGTTTTAATGGTTGCAACATTGCTAGTTTCTTTTCACCGTAAAATATGTCTCCCTCGCTCCCTCTCTCTAGTCCAATGTATTTCCACCTTATTGAGCCCAGGACTATAAGCCAATTCCCGCCTCTCCAAATTCCTTGCTTCAATTGAGGCCTGGAAGAAGGCCCGGTAAACCATATTTCTCCAGCCTCTCCAATTCCTAGCTTCAATTAATTCAGTGCCATATAATAGTTGCATAATCCTTAATTTTAAAGTCGAGCTCGAACTGCCTTGTAGAAATTAAAACAACTTTCCTATATATGGCTCAACCACTAGCTAATAAGAATTCAAGTATTTCTCTAGCTGAAACTTTTCTAAATGTAGTACCCATTGAACTAAACTGAGTGCAAAAAATATGAAGCTTAATTAATAGTTGGCAATAAACTAGAGATAAAAGTTATGGTCTATTTTTTGGGTGAAAACGTTAAGGTCTACTTGAAACATAAAATATATATTTTTCAGAATGAGCATGAGAATTGCGCGTCGATTCATTATGACAGGAAGGGTTCAAATGTGACAACGACACACCAGGCCTACATGGATCCTGAAGGAAATATGCCCTAGAGGCAATAATAAAGTTATTATTTATATTTCTTTATTTCATGATAAATGTTTATTATTCATGCTAGAATTGTATTAACCAGAAACTTAGTACATATGTGAATACATAGACAAACAAAGTGTCCCTACTATGTCTCTATTTGACTAGCTCGTTTATCAAACATGGTTATGTTTCCAAACATAGTTTTCATTTGATGAACGAGATCACATCATTAGGAGAATGATGTGATTGACAAGACCCATTCGTTAGCTTAGCATTATGATCGTTAAAGTTTCATTGCTACTGCTCTCTTCATGACTTATACATGTTCCTCAGACTATGAGATTATGCAACTCCCGAATACCGGAGGAACAACTTGTGTGCTATCAAACATCACAACGTAACTGGGTGATTATAAAGGTGCTCTACAGGTGTCTCCGATGTTACTTGTTGAGTTGGCGAGATTAGGATTTGTCACTCTGATTGTCGGAGAGGTATCTCTGGGCCCTCTCGGTAATGCACATCACAATAAGCCTTGCAAGCAATGTGACTAATGAGTTAGTTGTGGGATGATGCATTACGGAACGAGTAAAGAGACTTGCCGGTAAGGAGATTGAACTAGGTATTGAGATACCGACGATCGAATCTCGGGGAAGTAACATACCGATGACAAAGGGAACAACGTATGTTGTTATGCGATTTGACCGATAAAGATCTTCGTAGAATATGTAGGAGCCAATATGAGCATCCAGGTTCCGCAATTGGTTATTGACCGGAGACATGTCTCGGTCATGTCTACATAGTTATCGAACCCGTAGGGTCCGCACGCTTAACATTCGGTGACGATTGGTATTATGTGTTTATGTGTTTTGATGTACCGAAGATAGTTTGGAGCCCCGGATGTGATCACGGACATTACGGGAGTCTTGAAATGGTCGAGATAGAAATATTGATATATTGGACGACTATATTCGGACACCGGATGAATTTTGGGGGTCATCGGATATTTATCAGAGTGCCGGGAGGTTATCGGAACCCCCGGGGGAACTAATGGGCCAACATGGGCCTTGTGGGAGACACAGGAGAGGGCCTAGGGCTGGCCGCGTGCCCTTCCCCCCTTGGGAGTCTGAATTGGACAAGGAGGGGGGCGGCGCCCCCTCTTTCCTCCCTCTCTCCCTCTCCTTCCTTCCCCCTTCCTCCTTCCTAGTTGGACTAGGAAAGGGGAGTCCTACTCCCACTAGGAGGAGGACTCCCCCCTCTCCTTGGCGCGCCCCAAGGCCGGCCGGCCTCCTGTAACGCCCCGAGACCGACGCGCCAGACGCCTTCCATGTTTTGCGAGTTTCGTTGTGCTATTTATTTGATTGTTGCTTTCATCATCGCATCATCCGCATTGCATCGGCACTGGTTGCCGTCGTTGTTTTGCAAACCTGCATCCGCTCGTAGTTGCCGCGTCCCCCTTGCTTTTGTTGACCGTTCCGAGACCAACCTTGCTCTTCGTTTCTCTCTTGTCTTCTCCGGTGCCTTTTGTCAGACACTTTGTCTTTGTTGACCCCTCTCAGACCACCCCTCGCGCGCATCCGAAAGCTGTCCCGAACCCGACTCGGGTTGTTGTTGCCGATGGGTCCCGATCATCCCCTAACATCCGTAAATCATCATCGATTTCTCATTGGACTCTCCTATGCTATTTATTCTCGAGCGTCCGATTACGATCGGAGGGACGATATACCCTAAGTCAAACCCACCTACTATATATATCTGGACAAACCACCTAATTTCTAGGGATCCTACCCTAGCCGCCGCGCCACTCCTCTTGTCTCGTCTTCCTCGGGATCCTCCCTCCTCGTTTTCAGCCCCGAGCCAACCAGCGGCATCGGAGCGCCAGATCTCCCTGCTCCCCTTGCCTCCTCTGTTCCCCACCGAGAATCCCCCAGCGCCATTCTCTGGTTCTCGATCCAGGCGCCCCCACCTCCGCAGCGAGCGCCCTAGTTCCTTCCCGACGGCCGCCACCGCCATGTTGGAGCCCCTGTTGTGCCTTGCTCTGCGCCATGGCGTCCCCCCATGGAGCTCCAAGCCGATGCCTCCCACAGCACTCCTGTCCCGAGCGCCTCCTCCTCACCTCGTCTCGCGGCCTCCTCTGCTTCTCCTTGAGTCCGCAGCAACAGCGCAACCCCGAGCCTCCCCGCGCCAGCGCGTCTCCTCCTCCCGCTGCTCCCTGTCTCCTTTCTGCTGCGTGCAACGCCCGAGGAGAGCCGAGCTCCTCCCGATCTGGAGCTCCGCCGTCTTCCTCACGACCCCATCGCCTCGCCTCGCCGCCGACGATCACCATCACCTCCAGGTCACGCCGCCGGGCCTTCCTCACGCCCTCTCTTCCTTTCCCTCTCTCCGTCTCACCTCTCTCTGTCTCTCTTTGTCAGGGATAGGAACCAAGGACCACTGTCGCCGCCATGCATGGCTGTGCCCCGCGCCCGAGCTCTGTTGGTCGCCGCCGTTGCCCGGAACCGAGGTCGGACGACTCGATCCGCCCGTTCCGTCCGGTTCCCGCCGACCCCGTCGCCAGGGCCCCCTGCCGCCGTCTTCTCCTTTGCCATGCTCCTGCTGCTGCTTCTGTTTCTTCAGAAACGAGAGCAGCAGCGGCTCGTCCGGTTCAGCCCCGAGCGTTGACCGCGCCTCCAGTGACCTCCAAGGCCCAGTGCGCCCCTCCTGCAGCCTCCCCTCCAATCGGGCCAAGGCCCATGGTGAGAAAACCCCAAGCCGCACCCAGTGCTCCTGTCGAGCCAGCCAGTTTCGGCCCATATCATGTTTTTTTCCAGCGTCTGCGAATTTATCTATTATCCAGTGAATTACAGAATTGCAGAAAACCCCCCAAGCAACATGCATATAATATCTCACAAACGGTGCATCACATGTAAAAACTTAATATATGAAAGTTGCTTAAAATTCTGTCTAGTTTCATAATATGCCACTATCATCCATGTTTAAAATGTTTAACTTGTTGTTTGTTTAATTTTGCATAAATGTCATGCTAAAATGTTTTATTTCATAACTAAATAACCGTAGCTCGGATTTAAATAAATTACATATGTAAATGGGGTGGAAAAATGCCTAGTTTATCACGGTGTACTTTGTTTTACTGTTTAACAACATTAAAATATGCTTTAGGTCAGAACAGTACCAAATCTAAAATATGCACACGAGGATTTTCCAGAATTGTTGTTTGTTGTTTCCGGCCTCATTTAAACTTGCCTAAATAGTTAGTTTACTTATGTTTCACATCTTGCCATGTTTAACAACATTTAATATTGTTGGGTACATAACCGAGAGAGAACTAAATAATTGATGTGGTGTTTCATCAATATGCAACTCGTTGCATATTGAGCTCCACTTAATTTGTAGTATTGTTTGTTGCACTTTGCCATGCCATGCTTCATTAAACCGGACATGCATCATACTTGGTTGTGCATCATGCCATGTTTATGTGATGGTTGTTTTACTATGTTGTTTGTTTGTTTCCGGGTTGCTTCTCCCGTTAGCTTCGGTTTCGTTCCGGAGTTGTGAGGATTCGTTCGACTATGTCCGCTTGTCTTCTTCATGGACTCGTTCTTCTTCCTAGCGGGATCTCAGGCAAGATGACCATACCCTCGAAATCACTTCTATCTTTGCTTGCTAGTTGCTCGCTCTTTTGCTATGCCTATGTTGCGAAACCTACCACTTGCTTATCATGCCTCCCATATTGTTAAACCAAGCCTCTAACCCACCTTGTCCTAGCAAACCGTTGTTTGGCTATGTTACCGCTTTGCTCAGCCCCTCTTATAGCGTTGTTAGTTGCAGGTGAAGATGAAGTTTGTTCCTTGTTGGAACATGGAGATGTTGTTCCTTGATTGGAACATGTTTACTTGTTGGGATATCACAATATATCTTATTTAATTAATGCATCTATATACTTGGTAAAGGGTGGAAGGCTCGGCCTTATGCCTGGTGTTTTGTTCCACTCTTGCCGCCCTAGTTTCCGTCATATCGGTGTTATGTTCCCGGATTTTGCGTCCCTAACGCGGTCGGGTGATTTATGGGACCCCATTGACAGTTCGCTTTGAATAAGACTCCTCCAGCAAGGCCCAACCTTGGTTTTACCATTTTCCTCACCACCACCTACTTTTCCCTTGGGAGTAATTAACCCAAGGGTCATCTTTATTTAGCCCCCTCGGGCCAATGCTTGTCTAAGTGTTGGTCCGAACCGAGCAGCCTGCGGGGCCACCTCGGGGAAACTCGAAGTCTGGTTTTACTCGTAGCCTGACTTATCCAGTGTTGCCCTGAGAACGAGATATGTGCAGCTCCTATCGGGATGTCGGCGCATCGGGCGGCTTTGCTGGTCTTGTTTTATTACTGTCGAAATGTCTTGTAGCCGGGATTCCGAGACTGATCGGGTCTTCCCGGGGAGAAGGAATATCCTTCGTTGATCGCGAGAGCTTATCATGGGCTAAGTTGGGATACCCCTGCAGGGTTTGAACTTTCGAAAGCCGTGCCCGTGGTTATGTGGCAGATGGGAATTTGTTAATGTCCGGTTGTAGAAAACCCGAAGTTGATCTTAACTAAAATACATCAACCGCGTGTGTAACCGTGATGGTCTCTTCTCGGCGGAGTCCGGGAAGTGAACACGGTGTTGGAGTTATGCTTGACGTAGGTTGTTCTAGGATCACTTCTTTATCATAGTTGTTCGACCGTGCTTTTGCCTTCTCTTCTCGCTCTCATTTGCGTACGTTAGCCACCATATATGCTAGTCGCTTGCTGCAGCTCCACCTCATACCTTTTACCCTACCTTTAAGCTTAAATAGTCTTGATCTCGCGGGTGTGAGATTGCTGAGTCCCCGTGACTCACAGATACTTCCAAAACCAGTTTGCAGGTGCCGATGAAACCGTGCAGGTGATGCACCCAAGCTCAAGGAGGAGCTCGATGAAGATCTTGTTCATTGTGTTGGTTTCATTTCAGTTGATCAGTAGTGGAGCCCAGTTGGGGTCGATCAGGGATCTGTGTAGCATTTGGGGTAGTCTTCTTTTATTTTGGTTCCGTAGTCGGACCTTAATTGTATCTGTATGATGTAATGCTTTACTCATGTATTGCGTGAAGTGGCGATTGTAAGCCAACTATGTATCTCTTTCCCTTATGTATTACATCGGTTGTGTGAAGATTACCTCACTTGCGACATTACTTTCAATGCGGTTATGCCTCTAAGTCGTGCTTCGACACGTAGGAGATATAGCCGCATCGAGAGCGTTACAAGTTGGTATCAGAGCAAGCCCCGACCTTAGGAGCCCCCACTGATTGATCGTTTTTAGCGGCCGAGTTGTGTCTAGAAAAATGTTTTGAGTCATTTAGGAATTATGTATCGGAGAGTTTAGGAATTATTTTTACTTCCCAGTCTCCTCATCGCTCTGGTAAGGCATCCTGACGTAGAGTTTTGACTCTTCTCTTCTCAAATTTCACTAAATATTTTTTTAGGATCACGCGGGTATCTTAGAATCGTTCCGATGGTTTTATGATGACAACATTGTCTTGGTGCCTCCTGTCAGCAGGGGTTTCGTGGAAGTGTCCCGGGGAGTTGAGCTCTAAGGTGTTGTCGTCATAATTTTATCGTTGCAGTTCTGGAATACCTGAGTTTAGTACGCCAACATCGAAAATCTCTTTTGTACAGTTGTTGGTGAGATAACCCTGATAGCCCAGTACTGAGGCGAGTGCGGGAGTATTGCCATAACTCGTATAACGGATGCTTTTCGAAGGTTGAGGTAGACGATTTCCGAAGGTTTCTTGGTTATGTGTTGAAGGATGGATACAGCTGGATCTAGGTATTGTTAGTTTGGGTGATTTATTTTGTGTCCCCTGTATCCCCAACACCTGATTGCATAACTAGAAAGTTTCGGGAGTTCATAAGTGGGAATTCAAGTAGCTCCTAGATTATCTTTCCAACACACACATGATACGATATGGGATCTATCATATGGTTGTTTCCGGCTTATTCTGCAAGCCAAATCCTTTGTTTTTGTTTTGTTTTGTGGTATTCGAGTTGCTTCGAAGTCAAGTGTTGATCCATACCTTCCCTAAACGGTGTTCTCATATTTCTATGTGGATGTTAATCCTTCTTGTTCATCAAGGTTGTCTTTTCAATCTTTTCCAACCAGTGTGATTCTCTTCAAGAGGATCCTATCATTTTTCACATCCCCAAGTTCAATTCTAAGCTCTCCCAACGATGTTTGTTTCATTCGTCCCAAGTTGTCTTTGTTTTTCCCGCCCTCCCACCCTTTTTCTTCAAGGACCCATATTTCTCGATCAAGTATTCTTTTATTTGTGAGAAGTCTCTCCATTCTTTTCCGTCAATGTTCTTAGCCGGTGATTTCCCATGAAGATACTAACGGAGCTTCAAGTTTATCATTCTTCATTCTTTTTTCTTCCCCGGTGGACTAAATTCAAGATTTCGGTGTTGATCATATCTCTTTCCTCATGTCGAATGTTTTCTCATGCCGGTGCACCTCTTAATCGTTCACCTCTCGCTATTCATTTGTTCCAGAGTGATGAAGATATCTCAGAAGATTCAAGTTTCCATTCTCAATTCACTCAAGTTCTTTTGAGGATGCTATCTCATTAAAGCCATTTGATTCAACCGGTGCAATCTCTCTTTTCAAAAAATCATTCAATGGTGGTTCTTTTGAGTGGGCCCTAACCCACAGGTCTTTTCCCAGGATCTTACCTGACTCTTCTAATTTTTCTGGAGTTATTCTCAAATTCTTTTCCAAGTTTGACGTAAGAATGATTTATCATCAGTCAAATGTCTTTCTACAAGATCTTTCAAACTCTTTTCATCTTTGGCTCAACCTTTCCTCTTTTAATCCTTCCGGTGTTTCTCAACAGTTTGGTGGTGTTTCTCCTCGTCATTCTCAGATTTTGAAGACCGAAGAAGTGCTTCCTCTAAATTTTGTCAGTTCCATTCAAGATTCAGGGTTCTAGCTTCATGCCATCCTCTCATAATTGTTTTTGATTGCGAGAATTCTTTTCACCCATCCGGAGCATTTCAGGAGTCTTTTCAGTTTAATTCTCCGGAGCCATCATCTCAGAATTATTCATTCCAGCTTTCAGCTCTCGTTCTCCAAATCATACCGGTGCATCATTCAATATTCTCTAATCAGTTCATAATCTCTTCGTTCTCATATAGCTCAAGTATCTTCATTCGTTTTCCAAGTCTTCCCGGTGAATTGTGCCTTTTCTAATTTCATTTTCAATTCTTACGGTGGTTCGTTCAAGAGTTCTCTTCCTTCGTTATCATATAGATTCATTCGTTCTTTCCAACCCTACCGGTGGTTCATTGAAGGCCTTCTCAAGTTGAGCTATATCTATCTTCATCCTTGCTACGAGAATAAGTAGTATGCCAAATCCGTTGCTTGTCATCAATCTAAATTTGTGAAGGATAAGCATAACGTAATTCTTATTCTTGTTTCATTGAGTTAACTCAATTCCCTATTCCGGAGGTTCTTCAAATTCTTGATTTCAATTGTTTCACCTTATCTTCCTCGGAGTTCCAAGCTCTCGCAATTATATCACCACGGAGATCCATCTAATCATCGCAAGGCTTCACCTTGTGTTTTCAACTTCTCTTTATTTTTATCATCCTTTCATTACCGGAGTTCTTCATGGAGGCTCTACATGGTGGTTCGTTAAGGATTCTTTTCATTCTTCAATTGTTCTTCAAGATTTTTCTCGAAGTTATGATCCGCCAAGCTATACTCAAAATTAAACATGGTGCTCAACACATGTTTTGTTTTGAGGAGTTCAAGTATTCTTCATCTTGCATTCCGAAGTGCAATTCCTTCTATCTTATCTTTTGAGGTGGTGTTATGTCATTCTTGATAATTTGAGTTCATGTTTCATGACTCACATGTTGTTAAGAATGAGGTATTTTAAACCCATCGACCTCTTCGTTGGAGTTATCTTGTGTCATGTTTCACCTAAAGCATTTCCTAAGGATTGTTGCTATTTATGGTGCTTATAAATGACCCAAGTTCTTCGTTTGTTCTCCCGGTGAAATAAGTTTCTCGTCTCCTTGTTGATATCAATCCAATCGTTTGTTTCCGTTGGTGGCAGAAGTTCACCTCATAATGTTGAGATGTTTCCATAAGTCCACTACAAGGTTATTCTTTTCATTGTTGGTTTTTCCAACAACTCTGTTCTATTCTTGTTTTTAAGGGTGCTTTCCAAACTCATTTGTGGTAGAAGTTGTTATTTTCTTCTCCATTCCTTTATTCCAATGATCTATCTTCTATTTTTCTTCCGGAGGCATGGTGATGTTGCTCTCTTCGCTCATCATCTAGAATTGTGAGGATCGTGTTCTTTTCATGCATACCCATTTAACCGGAGTGTTGTATCTTCTCTGCTCAAGTTCTTTCATCTTATCAAGTTCTGCATCTCTTTTCAACCGGAGTGCTGCCCGAATTCTTTAATCTATTCCTTGTCTAGCTAATTTTAACCGGAGTGGTTTTAAATTTCTTCTTTCCCCTTGAGATCTTGATTCTCGAGTTTGCAACCTACAAGGTTCTTGTAATGTTCCTTGTTCCTCTTTTTCTAACGGAGCGTTTCCAACTTCGTTCATCTCCGTTGTAGTATTTCTCGCAAGATTCTTCAACCTCTCAAGGTTCTTTGGTTTCACTCTTTTGTCAAAGAAGCAACTTAGTTTTACCTCTTATCTTCCTCTTTCTTTTCTCTCCGGTGCCATCCTAGATCTCGGGACGAGATCCTCTCGTAGTGGTGGAGTGTTGTAACGCCCCGAGACCGACGCGCCAGACGCCTTCCATGTTTTGCGAGTTTCGTTGTGCTATTTATTTGATTGTTGCTTTCATCATCGCATCATCCACATTGCATCGGCACTGGTTGCCGTTGTTGTTTTGCAAACCTGCATCCGCTCGTAGTTGCCACGTCCCTCTTGCTTTTGTTGACCATTCCGAGACCAACCTTGCTCTTCGTTTCTCTCTTGTCTTCTCCGGTGCCTTTTGTCAGACACTTTGTCTTTGTTGACCCCTCTCAGACCACCCCTCGCGCGCATCCGAAAGCTGTCCCGAACCCGACTCGGGTTGTTGTTGCCGATGGGTCCGGATCATCCCCTAACACCCGTAAATCATCATCGATTTCTCATTGGACTCTCCTATGCTATTTATTCTCGAGCGTCCGATTACGATCGAAGGGACGATATACCCTAAGTCAAACCCACCTACTATATATATCTGGACAAACCACCTAATTTCTAGGGATCCTACCCTAGCCGCCGCCGCTACTCCTCCTGTCTCGTCTTCCTCGGGATCCTCCCTCCTCGTTTTCATCCTCGAGCCAACCAGCGGCACCGCAGCGCCAGATCTCCCTGCTCCCCTTGCCTCCTCTTTTCCCCACCGAGAATCCCCCATCGCCATTCTCTGGTTCTCAATCCAGGCGCCCCCACCTCCGCAGCGAGCGCCCTAGTTCCTTCCCGACGGCCGCCACCGCCATGTTGGAGCCCCTGCTGTGCCTTGCTCTGCGCCATGGCGTCCCCCCATGGAGCTCCAAGCCGATGCATCCCACAGCGCTCCTGTCTCGAGCGCCTCCTCCTCACCTCGTCTCGCGGCCTCCTCTACTTCTCCTCGAGTCCGCAGCAACAGCGCAACCCCGAGCCTCCCTGCGCCAGCGCGTCTCCTCCTCCCGCTGCTCCCTGTCTCCTTTCTGCGGCGTGCAACGCCCGAGGAGAGCCGAGCTCCTCCCGATCCAGAGCTCCGCCGTCTTCCTCGCGACCCCACCGCCTCGCCTCGCCGCCGACGATCACCATCACCTCCAGGTCACGCCGCCGGGCCTTCCTCACGCCCTCTCTTCCTTTCCCTCTCTCTGTCTCACCTCTCTCTGTCTCTCTTTGTCAGGGACAGGAACCAAGGACCACTGCCGCCGCCATGGATGGTTGCGCCCCGCGCCCGAGCTCTGTTGGCCGCTGCCGTTGCCCGGAACCGAGGTCGGACGACTCGATCCGCCCGTTCCGTCCGTTTCCCGCCGACCCCGTCGCCAGGGCCCCCTGCCGCCGTCTTCTCCTTTGCCATGCTCCTGCTGCTACTTCTGTTTCTTCAGAAACGAGAGCAGCAGCGGCTCGCCCGGTTCAGTCCCGAGCGTTGACCGCGCCTCCAGTGACCTCCAAGGCCCAGTGCGCCCCTCCTGCAGCCTCCCCTCCAATCGGGCCAAGGCCCATGGTGAGAAAACCCCAAGCCGCACCCAGTGCTCCTGTCGGGCCAGCCAGTTTCGGCCCATATCATGTTTTTTTCCAGCGTCTGCGAATTTATCTATTATCCAGTGAATTACAGAATTGCAGAAAACCCCCCAAGCAACATGCATATAATATCTCACAAATGGTGCATCACATGTAAAAACTTAATATATGAAAGTTGCTTAAAATCCTGTCTAGTTTCATAATATGCCACTATCATCCATGTTTAAAATGTTTAACTTGCTGTTTGTTTAATTTTGCATAAATGTCATGCTAAAATGTTTTATTTCATAACTAAATAACCGTAGCTCGGATTTAAATAAATTACATATGTAAATGGGGTGGAAAAATGCCTAGTTTATCACGGTGTACTTTGTTTTACTGTTTAACAACATTAAAATATGCTTTAGGTCAGAACAGTACCAAATCTAAAATATGCACACGAGGATTTTCCAGAATTGTTGTTTGTTGTTTCCGGCCTCATTTAAACTTGCCTAAATAGTTAGTTTACTTATGTTTCACATCTTGCCATGTTTAACAACATTTAATATTGTTGGGTACATAACCGAGAGAGAACTAAATAATTGATGTGGTGTTTCGTCAATATGCAACTCGTTGCATATTGAGCTCCACTTAATTTGTAGTATTGTTTGTTGCACTTTGCCATGCCATGCTTCATTAAACCGGACATGCATCATACTTGGTTGTGCATCATGCCATGTTTATGTGATGGTTGTTTTACTATGTTGTTTGTTTGTTTCCGGGTTGCTTCTCTCGTTAGCTTCGGTTTCGTTCCGGAGTTGTGAGGATTTGTTCGACTACGTCCGCTTGTCTTCTTCATGGACTCGTTCTTCTTCCTAGCGGGATCTCAGGCAAGATGACCATACCCTCGAAATCACTTCTATCTTTGCTTGCTAGTTGCTCGCTCTTTTGCTATGCCTATGCTGCGATACCTACCACTTGCTTATCATGCCTCCCATATTGTTAAACCAAGCCTCTAACCCACCTTGTCCTAGCAAACCGTTGTTTGGCTATGTTACCGCTTTGCTCAGCCCCTCTTATAGCGTTGTTAGTTGCAGGTGAAGATGAAGTTTGTTCCTTGTTGGAACATGGAGATGTTGTTCCTTGATTGGAACATGTTTACTTGTTGGGATATCACAATATATCTTATTTAATTAATGCATCTATATACTTGGTAAAGGGTGGAAGGCTCGGCCTTATGCCTGGTGTTTTGTTCCACTCTTGCCGCCCTAGTTTCCGTCATATCGGTGTTATGTTCCCGGATTTTGCGTCCCTAACGCGGTCGGGTGATTTATGGGACCCCCTTGACAGTTCGCTTTGAATAAGACTCCTCCAGCAAGGCCCAACCTTGGTTTTACCATTTGCCTCACCACCACCTACTTTTCCCTTGGGAGTAATTAACCCAAGGGTCATCTTTATTTAGCCCCCCCGGGGCCAATGCTTGTCTAAGTGTTGGTCCGAACCGAGCAGCCTGCGGGGCCACCTTAGGGAAACTCGAAGTCTGGTTTTACTCGTAGCCTGACTTATTCGGTGTTGCCCTGAGAACGAGATATGTGCAGCTCCTATCAGGATGTCGGCGCATCGGGCGGCTTTGCTGGTCTTGTTTTATTACTGTCGAAATGTCTTGTAGCCGGGATTCCGAGACTGATCGGGTCTTCCCGGGGAGAAGGAATATCCTTCGTTGATCGCGAGAGCTTATCATGGGCTAAGTTGGGACACCCCTGCAGGGTTTGAACTTTCGAAAGCCGTGCCCGCAGTTATGTGGCAGATGAGAATTTGTTAATGTCCGGTTGTAGAAAACCCGAAGTTGATCTTAACTAAAATACATCAACCGCGTGTGTAACCGTGATGGTCTCTTCTCGGTGGAGTCCGGGAAGTGAACACGGTGTTGGAGTTATGCTTGACGTAGGTTGTTCTAGGATCACTTCTTGATCATAGTTGTTCGATCGTGCTTTTGCCTTCTCTTCTCGCTCTCATTTGCGTATGTTAGCCACCATATATGCTAGTCACTTGCTGCAGCTCCACCTCATACCTTTTACCCTACCTTTAAGCTTAAATAGTCTTGATCTCGTGGGTGTGAGATTGCTGAGTCCCCGTGACTCACAGATACTTCCAAAACCAGTTTGCAGGTGCCGATGAAACCGTGCAGGTGATGCACCCGAGCTCAAGGAGGAGCTCGATGAAGATCTTGTTCATTGTGTTGGTTTCATTTCAGTTGATCAGTAGTGGAGCCCAGTTGGGGTCGATCAGGGATCTGTGTAGCATTTGGGGTAGTCTTCTTTTATTTTGGTTCCGTAGTCGGACCTTGATTGTATCTGTATGATGTAATGCTTTACTCATGTATTGCGTGAAGTGGCGATTGTAAGCCAACTATGTATCTCTTTCCCTTATGTATTACATGGGTTGTGTGAAGATTACCTCACTTGCGACATTGCTTTCAATGCGGTTATGCCTCTAAGTCGTGCTTCGACACGTAGGAGATATAGCTGCATCGAGGGCGTTACACCTCCCCCCTTTCTCCTTTATATACGGGGGCAAGGGGGCACCCTAGAACACACAAGTTGATCATTGATCTCTTAGCCGTGTGCGGTGCCTCCTCCACCATAATCCACCTCGGTCATATCGTCGTAGTGCTTAGGCGAAGCCCTACGCCGGTAGCTTCATCATCATCATCATGTCGTCATGCTGACGAAGCTCTCCTTCAAAGCTCTACTGGATCGTGAGTTCGTGGGACGTCACTGAGCTAAACGTGTGCAGATCACGGAGGTGCCGTACGTTCGGTACTAGGATCGGTCGATCGTGAAGACATACGACTACATCAACCGCGTTGTCATAACGCTTCCGCTTACGGTCTATGAGGGTACGTGGACTATACTCTCCCCTATCGTTGTTATGCATCACGATGATCTTGCGTGTGAGTAGTTTTTTTAAATTACTACGTTCCCCAACAGTGGTATCAGAGCCAGGTTTATGCATAGATGTTATATGCATGAGTAGAGCACAAGTGAGTTGTGGGCGATAATAGTCATACTGCTTAACAACATGTCATACTTTGATTCGGTGGTATTGTTGGATGAAGCGGCCCGGACCGACATTACGCGTACGCTTACGCGAGACTGGTTCTACCGACGTGCTTCGCACATAGGTGGCTGGCAAGTGTCAGTTTCTCCAACTTTAGTTGAATCGAGTGTGACTACGCCCGGTCCTTGTTGAAGGTTAAAACATCACACTTGACGAAAAATCGTTGTGGTTTTGATGCGTAGGTAAGAACGGTTCTTGCTAAGCCCGTAGCAGCCACGTAAAACTTGCAACAACAAAGTAGAGGATGTCGAACTTGTTTTTGTAGGGAATGTTGTGATATGATATGTTCAAGACGTGATGAGATATAAATTGTTGTATGAGATGATCATGTTTTTGAAATTATCGGCAACTGGCAGGAGCCTTATGGTTGTCTCTTTATTGCATAAGATGCAAGTGCCATGTAATTGCTTTACTTTATCGCTATGCGATAGCAATAGTTCAAAAGCAATAGTTGGTGAGACGACCATATGATGACACGTTGATAGAGATCAAGATGAAAGAGATCATGGTGTCATGCCGGTAACGATGGAGATCATGACGGTACTTTGGAGATGGAGATCAAGGCACAAGATGATGATGGCCATATCATGTTACATATTTTGATTGCATGTGATGTTTATCTTTTATACATCTTATTTTGCTTAGTTCGATGGTAGCTTTATAAGATGATCCCTTACTAAAATTTCAAGATATCAGTGTTCTCCCTGAGTATGCACCGTTGCGACAGTTCTTCGTGCCGAGACACCACGTGATGATCGGGTATGATAAGCTCTACGTTCACATACAATGGGTGTAGGCCAATTTTGCACACGTAGAATACTCGGGTTAAACTTGACGAGCCTAGCATATGCAGATATGGCCTCGGAACACTGGAGACCGAAAGGTCGAGTGTGAATCATATAGTAGATATGATCAACATAGTGATGTTCACCATTAAAAACTACTCCATCTCACGTGATGATCGGACATGGTTTAGTTGATTTGGATCACGTGATCATTTAGATGACTAGAGGGATGTCTATCTAAGTGGGAGTTCTTAAGTAATATGATTAATGGAACTTGAATTTATCATGAACTTAGTCCTGATAGTATTTGCATATCTATGTTGTAGATCAATAGCTCGGGCATAGCTTCCCCATTTATTTTTGATATGTTCCTAGAGAAAAATAAATTGAAAGATGTTAGTAGCAATGATGCGGATTGGATCCGTGATCTGAGGATTATCCTCATTGCTGCACAAAAGAATTATGTCCTTGATGCACCGCTAGGTGATGGACCTATTACAGGAGCATATGCAGACGTCATGAATGTTTGGCAAAGCTCGGTATGATGACTACTTGATAGTTTAGTGCGCTATGCTTTACGTCTTAGAACCGGGACTTCAAAAATGTTTTGAACGCCACGGAGCATATAAGATGTTCCAAGAGTTGAAATTGGTATTTCATACTCATGCCCGTGTCAACAGGTATGAGACCTCTGACAGTACTTTGCCTACAAGATGGAGGAGAATAGCTCAACCAGTGAGCATGTGCTCAGATTGTATGGGTATTACACTTGCTTGAATCAAGTGAGAGTTAATCTTCGAGATAAGATAGTAATTGACAAAAGTTCTCTAGTCACTATCACCAAGTTACTAGAACTTCATGATGAACGATAACATGCAAGGGATGATGAAAACAATTCCCAAGCTCTTTGCGATGCTAAAATCGGCGAAGGTAGAAATCAAGAAAAGCATCAAGTGTTGATGGTCGACAAGACCACTAGTTTCAACAAAAAGGGCAAAGGGAAGAAGGGGAATTTCAAGAAGAACAGCAAGCAAGCTGCTGCTCAAGTGAAAAAACCCAAGTCTGGACCTAAGCCTGAGACTAAGTGCTTCTACTACAAAGGGACTGGTCACTAGAAGCGGGACCACCCCAAGTATTTGGCGGATAAGAAGGATGGCAAAGTGAACAAAGGTATGTTTGATATACATGTTATTGATGTGTACTTTACTAGTGTTTATAGCAACCCCTCAGTATTTGATACTAGTTCAGTTGCTAAGATTAGTAACTCGAAACAGGAGTTGCAGAATGAACAGAGACTAGTTAAGGGTGAAGTGACGATGTGTGTTGGAAGTGGTTCCAAGATTGATATGATCAGCATCGCACACTCCCTATACTTTCGGGATAAGTGTTGAACCTAAATAAATGTTATTTGGTGTTTGCGTTGAGCATGAATATGATTTGATCATGTTTATTGCAATGCTGTTATTCATTTAAAGTCAGAGAATAATTGTTGTTTTGTCTGCATGAATAAAACCTTCGATGGTCATACACCCAATGAAAATAGTTTGTTGGATCTCGATCATAGTGATGCACATATTCATAATATTGAATCCAAAAGATGCAAAGTTAATAATGATAGTGCAACTTATTTGTGGCACTGCCCTTTAGGTCATATTGGTGTAAAGAGCATGAAGAAAATCCATGCGGATGGACTTTTGGAATCACTTGATTATGAATCATTTGATGCTTGCGAACCATGCCTCATGGGCAAGATGACTAAGACTCCGTTCTCCGGAACAATGGAGCGAGCAACAGACTTGTTGGAAGTAATACATACTGATGTATGCGGTCCGATGAGTGTTGAGGCTCGCGGCGGGTATCGTTATTTTCTGACCTCCACAGATGATTTGAGCAGATATGTGTATATCTACTTGATGAAACATAAGTCTGAAACATTTGAAAAATTCAAAGAATTTTAGAGTGAAGTGTAAAATCATCGTAACAAGAAAATAAAGTTTCTACGATCTGATCACGGAGACAAATATTGAGTTACGAGTTTGGTCTTCAATTAAAACAATGTGGAATAGTTTCAAAAATTCATGCCACCTGGAACACCACAGCATAATGGTGTGTCCACACGTCATAACCGTACTTTATTGGATATAGTGCAATCTATGATGTCTCTTACCGATTTAGCACTATCGTTTTGGGGTTATGCATTAGAGACAACTGCAATCGCGTTAAATAGGGCACCATCTAAATCCGTTGAGACGACACCTTATGAACTGTGGTTTAGCAAGAAACCTAAAGTTGTCGTTTCTTAAAGTTTGGGGTTGCGATACTTATGTGAAAAAGTTTCATCCTGATAAGTTCAAACCCAAATCAAGGAAGTGCGTCTTCATAGGATACCCAAAAGAAAATGTTGGGTACACCTTCTATCACAGATCCAAAGGCAAGACATTCCTTGCTAAGAATGGATCCTTTCTAGAGAAGGAGTTTCTCTCGAAATAAGTGAGTGGGAGGAAGGTAGAACTTGATGAGGTAATTGTACCTTATCCTGAATTGGAAAGTATTTCTTCACTGAAATCAGTTCAAGTGATGCTTACCCCAATTAGTGAGGAAGTTAATGATGATGATCATGAAGCTTCGGATCAAGTTACTACTGAACCTCGTAGGTCAACCAGAGTACGTTTCGCACCAAAGTGGTACAGTAATCCTGTTCTGGAAATCATGTTACTAGACCATGACAAACCTACGAACTATGATGAAGCGATGATGAGCCCAGATTCCGCAAAATGGCTTGAGGCCATGAAATCTAAGATGGGATCCATGTACGAGAACAAAGTATGGACTTTGATTGACTTGCCCGATGGTCGGTGAGTCATTGAGAATAAATGGATCTTCAAGAGGAAGATGGACGCTGATAGTAGTGTTACTATCTACAAAGCTAGACTTGTCGAAAAAGTATTTTTTGACAAGTTCAAGGTGTTGACTACGATGAGATTTTCTCACTCGTAGCAATTCTTAAGTCTATCCGAATCATGTTAGCAATTGCCACATTTTATGAAATATGGCAAATGGATGTCCAAACTACATTCCTTAATGAATTTCTTAAAGAAGAGTTGTATATGATGCAACAAGAAGGTTTTTTCAATCCTAAAGGTGCTAACAAAGTGTGCAAGCTCCAGCGATCCATCTATGGACTGGTGCAAGCATCTCGAAGTTGGAATATACGCTTTGATGAGTTGATCAAAGCATATAGTTTTATACAGACTTGCGGTGAAGCCTGCGTTTACAAGAAAGTGAGTGGGAGTACTACAACCTTTCTGATAAGTATATGTGAATGACATATTGTTGATCAGAAATAATGTAGATTTTTTCTGGAAAGCATAAAGGAGTGTTTGAAAGGAGTTTCTCAAAGAAATACCTCGGTAAAGTTGCTTACATATTGAGCATCAAGATCTATAGAGATAGATCAAGACGCCTGATAAGATTTTTTCAATGAGTACATACCTTGACAAGATTTTGAAGTAAGTTCAAAATGGAACAGTCAAAGAAGGAGTTCTTGCCTGTGTTGCAAGGTGTGAAGTTGAGTAAGACTCAAAACCCGACCACGTCATAAAATAGAAAGAGAATGAAAGTCATTCCCTATGCCTCAGTTATAGGTTCTATAAAGTATGTTATGCTATGTACCAGACCTATTGTGTACCTCACCATGAGTTTGGCAAGAGGGTACAATAGTGATCCAGGAGTGGATCACTGGACATCGGTCAAAATTATCCTTAGTGGAATAAGGAAATATTTCTCGGTCATGGAGGTGACAAAGAGTTTGTCGTAAAGAGTTACGTCGATGCAAGCTTTGACACCGATCTGGAGGACTCTAAGTCTTAATCTAGATACATGTTGAAAGTGGGAGTGATTAGCTAGAGTAGCTCTGTGCAGAGCATTGTAGACATAGAATATTTGCAAAATACATACGGCTCTGAATGTAGCAGTCCCATTGACTAAACTTCTCTCACAAGCAAAACATGATCACACCTTAAGTACTCTTTGGGTGTTAATACATAGCGATGTGAACTAGATTTTTGACTCTAGTAAACCCTTTGGGTGTTGGTCACATGATGATGTGAACTATGGGTGTTAATCACATGGTGATGTGAACTATTGGTGTTAAATCACATGGCGATGTGAACTAGATTATTGACTCTAGTGCAAGTGGGAGACTGAAGGAAATATTCCCTAGAGGCAATAATAAAGTTATTATTTATTTCCTTATTTCATATAAATGTTTATTATTCATGCTAGAATTGTATTAACCGGAAACTTAATACATGTGTGAATACATAGACAAACAAAGTGTCCCTAGTATGCCTCTATTTGACTAGCTCGTTTATCAAAGATGGTTATGTTTCCTAACCATAGACATGTGTTGTCATTTGATGAACGGTCTCACATCATTAGGAGAATGATGTGATGGACAAGACCCATTCGTTAGCTTAGCATTATGATCGTTACAGTTTCATTGCTACTGCTTTCTTCATGACTTATACATGTTCCTCAGACTATGAGATTATGCAACTCCCGAATACCGGAGGAACACCTTGTGTGCTATCAAACGTCACAACGTAACTGGGTGATTATAAAGGTGCTCTACAGGTGTCTCCGATGGTACTTGTTGAGTTGGAATAGATCAAGATTAGGATTTGTCACTCAGATTGCCGGAGAGGTATCTCTGGGCCCTCTCGGTAATGCACATCACTATAAGCCTTGCAAGCAATGTGACTAATGAGTTAGTTGCGGGATGATGCATTACGGAACGAGTAAAGAGACTTGCCGGTAACAAGATTGAACTAGGTATTTAGATACCGACGATCGAATCTCGGGCAAGTACATACCGATGACAAAGAGAACAACGTATGTTGTTATGCGGTTTGATCGATAAATATCTTTGTAGAATATGTAGGAGCCAATATGAGCATCCAGGTTCTGCTATTAGTTATTGACCGGAGACATGTCTCGGTCATGTCTACATAGTTCTCGAACCCATAGGGTCCGCACGCTTAACATTCGGTGACGATCGATATTATGAGTTTATGTGTTTTGATGTACCGAAGATAGTTTGGAGCCCCGGATATGATCACGGGCATGACGAGGAGTCTCGAAATGGCCGAGACATAAAGATTGATATATTGGACGACTATATTCGGACACCGGATGAGTGCTGGGGGTCATCAGATATTTATCGGAGTGGTGGGAGATTATCGGAACCCCCGGGGGAACTAATGGGCCAACATGGGCCTTGTGGGAGAGAGAGAAGAGGGCCTAGGGCTGGCCGCGCCCCCCTGGGAGTCCGAATTGGACAAGTAGGGGGCCCCCTCTTTCCTCCCTCTCCCCCTCTCCTTCTTTCCCCCTTCCTCCTTCCTAGTTGGACTAGGAAAGGGGAGTCCTACTCCCACTAGGAGGACTCCCCCCTCTCCTTGGCGCGCCCCAAGTCCGGCCGGCCTCCCCCTTGCTCCTTTATATATGGGGGCAAGGGGGAACCCTAGAATACAAGTTGATCATTGATCTCTTAGCTGTGTGTGGTGCCCCCTCCACCATAATCCAACTCGGTCATATCGTCGTAGTGCTTAGGCGAAGCCCTGCGCCGGTAGCTTCATCATCACCGTTATCATGCCATCGTGCTGAAGAAGCTCTCCTTCGAAGCTCTACTGGATCGTGAGTTCGTGGGACGTCACCGAGCTAAACGTGTGCAGATCGTGGAGGTGCCGTACGTTTGGTACTAGGATCGGTCGATCGTGAAGACGTACGACTACATCAACCGCTTGTCATAACGCTTCTGCTTACGGTCTACGAGGGTGCGTAGACTATACTCTCCCCTCTCGTTGCTATGCATCACCATGATCTTGCGTGTGCGTAGGATTTTTTTTGAAATTACTACGTTCCTCAACAGATCCTAAGCACCGCACACCACCGATTACAAAGCAAGTGGGCTACTCCCTACCGCCCACCCTACGACTACCGGCAATTTTCTTCCGCCGTGTGAACCGCCACACCCTCCACACGTGCCAAATATGTGAAGTCTGTTCCTTCCTAGTCATGGCCACATTGTCGAACACTCTACGGTTCCTATCCTTCCAGATTGAGCGTGGGACGAGGATGATTAGGGCATTCACTTCCTTCCTTGACGCATCTTGCGCCACCTCGCTTGTTACCGTCCACCAATCCACCAGTTTAGCCTAAGGCGTTGGCATAGATCTCTCCCACCCTTTGACCTGCAGCACGTCGAACCAGATGGAACATGCGAATGAGCATTGCACCAATAGATGATCCAACGTCTCTGGCTCTTGCAAGCATGCCGTGCAACATGGTTGGTGCGGTAGTCCTCTTGCCGTGAGACGACCGGAAGCCCATTTGTTCTTGACAACAAACCAAGCAACATTTTTTGCTGTGGCGGTGCCCAAGAGCTCCAAATTTCCCGTGCACCGGGCATCAAATTGAGGCCTGGAAGAAGGCCGGTACACGGTCCTAGCAGAGTAGCCTCCTGCCTTGGACCGAATCCATCTGAAAGAATCTTGTGCCTCCGACATTAGCATGGCCTTTTGCTGAATCTTGCTCCATATGCAGCAAAATTGCACGATCATGGTTATGTTGAACGGGCCCTTTATATGCTCGATCCATTTGCCGAGCCTTAGCCCCTCTTCCACCACACAAACAGCCCAGAGAGCCAAGGGTACGACCTTAACGATGTCAGGCGCAATCTCCATCACCAAAGGCCCCTTCAATCCGTCAGTCCACCCAGAAAACCGTGACCCGACCATTGCCCTCTGTGCAGGTTGTCGATGATGTGAACATGCTCGCAGCCTCCGTCATTACGTGGCCTTTCAATCCTTGCCATGGCCTGTCTGAATCCATGCGTGCAAGCCAGGACCAATGCACATGTAACACAACGTTTAGGTACCTTAGGTTTATGAAACCCGAGGCCGCCGAGCTCCTTTGGGTGACAAACCATGTCCCATGCCACTTCGCAATGGCCCGCCTTCGCATCCTCCAAGCCTCTCCACAAGAAGCTTCTTATTTTGTTAATGGTGTGCAGCACCCAAGGGGGTATGTCCATTGACAACATGTTGTAAATTGTCGTGGCCGTCAAGACGGAGTTGATTAGAACGACCCATCCCGCTTCTGTGAGCAACCGACACTGCCATGGCTGAAGTTGACTAGCAATTTGATCAGCGAGTTGTTGTGGTTCCTCCTTTCTTAGGGTGCATGGCAAGAGCGGCATTCCTAAGTACTTGTATGAGAAAGAAGCAATCGTGCATGGCAAGTTTGGCACAACCATATCCACCATCTCTTGAGGACACCTGATAGGAATGATGGAGCTTTTTTGCATGTGACTTGCAATCCCAAGGCTTCTCCAAATATCTCGAACACTTCCTTAATCACCACAACCTCACACACCACCGGATGTTCAAAGAGCACCACATCATCCACATATAGAGACAACCAGTGTCTAACTGCCATGCTGGCCATTGGAGCCAAAAGCCCTTGCTGTTCCACCTTCTGTGCCATGGCACTAAGCACATCCATGGCTAGGATAAATAGCATAGGTGATATTGGATCTCCTTGCCTGAGGCCCTTCGCATGCCAAATTTTTTCACCTGACCGCCCATTTATGAGCACCCGCGTCGATGTCGTAGATAATATTGAAGCAATCAAGAATCGCCGCCTCGGGATGAAACCCATATGTGTCAGAACCTCCAGAAGGAACGTCCATGCAACTGAATCAAAGGCTCTTGCCACATCTAGCTTCAGGAACAAAGCGTGCACCTTCTTCCTATGGAGTGCCTTAACCGTTTGATGAACCAAGGGAAAGTTTTCTTGGATACTTCTTCTAGAGATAAACACACTTCGATTGTGCCCCACCAAGCTATCCAATTTGTATACTAGCCTCTAGGAGAGAATCTTGGCCGCAATCTTTGCAAAACTATGCAAAACGCTAATGGGTGATAATCAATAATATCGACTTCTCCCTCCTTTTTCTGTAGAAAATTTATGAGCGCCCCATTGGGCAGCTCAAAGCTCCGGTTGTCCCCATAGAAGAACTGGTGTATCGCCTCAACCACATCCACCTTAATCATGTCCCAGGGCACTGTTGGGGAACGTTGCAGAAAATTAAAATTTTTTCCTACGGTTTCACCAAGATCCATATATGAGTTCATCTAAGCAACGAGTCATGGGAGAGAGATTGCATCTACATACCACTTTGTAGATTGCGAGCGGAAGCGTTCAAGGAACGGGGATGAGGTAGTCGTACACGACGTGATCCAAATCACCGGAGATCCTAGCACCGAACGGACGGCACCTCCGCGTTCAACACACGTACGGTCAGCGTAACGTCTCCTTCTTCTTGATCTAGCAAGGCAAAGGAGAGGTTGAGGAAGATGGCTCCAGCAGCAGCACGACGGCGTGGTGATGGTGGAGCTGCAGTACTCCGGCAGGGCTTCGCCAAGCTCTATGGAGGAGGAGGAGATGTTGGAGAGGGAGAGGAAGGCGCCAGGGCAAGGGGTGCGGCTACCCCCTTCCCCTCCCCCCTTTATATAGGCCCCCTGGGGGGGGCGCCGGCCCTGGGAGATTGAATCTCCCAAGGGGCGGCGGCCAAGGGGGGTTGAGTGCCCCCCCAAGGCAAGTGGGCGCCCCCCCACCCTAGGGTTCTAACCCTAGGCGCAGGGGGTGGGCCTTGGGGGGCGCACCAGCCCACTAAGGGCTGGTCCCCCCTCCCACTTCAGCCCATGGGGCCCTCCGGGATGGGTGGCCCCACCCGGTGGACCCCCGGGACCCATCTGGTGGTCCCGGTACAATACCGGTGACCCCCAGATCATTCCCGATGGCCGAAACTGCACTTCCTATATATAATTCTTCACCTCCGGGCCAATCCGGAACTCCTCGTGACGTCCCGGATCTCATCCGGGACTCCGAACAACATTCGGGTTACTGCATATACATATCTTCACAACCCTAGCGTCACCAAACCTTAAGTGTGTAGACCCTACGGGTTCGGGAGACATGCAGACATGACCGAGACGGCTCTCGGGCAATAACCAACAGCGGGATCTGGATACCCATGTTGGCTCCCACATGCTCCACGATGATCTCATCGGATGAACCACGATGTCGAGGATTCAATTAATCCCGTATACGATTCCCTTTGTCAATCGGTATTTTACTTGCCCGAGATTCGATCGTCGGTATCCCAATACCTCGTTCAATCTCGTTACTGGCAAGTCACTTTACTCGTACCGTAATGCATGATCCCATGATCAAACACTTTGATCACATTGAGCTCATTATGATGATGCATTACCGAGAGGGCCCGGTGATACCTCTCCGTCAAGCGGAGTGACAAATCCCAGTCTCGATCCGTGTCAACCCAACAGATACTTTCGGAGATACCTGTAGTATACCTTTATAGTCACCCAGTTACGTTGTGACGTTTGGCACACCCAAAGCACTCCTACGGTGTCCGGGAGTTACACGATCTCATGGTCTAAGGAAAGGATACTTGACATTGGAAAACTCTAGCAAACGAACTATGCGATCTTATGCTATGTTTAGGATTGGGTCTTGTCCATCACATCATTCTCCTAATGATGTGATCTCGTTATCATTGACATCCAATGCCCATAGTCAGGAAACCATGACTATCTATTGATCAACGAGCTAGTCAACTAGAGGCTTACTAGGGACACGTTGTTGTCTGTTATTCACACATGTATTACGATTTCCGGATAACACAATTATAGCACGAATAAAGACAATTATCATGAATAAGGAAATATAATAATAATGCTTTTATTATTGCCTCTAGGGCATATTTCCAACAGTCTCCCACTTGCACTAGAGTCAATAATCTAGTTACATTGTGATGAATCGAACACCCATAGAGTTCTGGTGCTGATCATGTTTTGCCTTAGGGAGAGGTTTAGTCAACGGATCTGCGGCATTCAGATCCGTGTGCACTTTACAAATTTCTATGTCTCCATCTTGAACATTTTCACGAATGGAGTTGAAGCGACGCTTGATGTGCCTGGTCTTCTTGTGAAACCTGGGCTCCTTGGCAAGTGCAATAGCTCCAGTGTTGTCACAGAAGAGTTTGATTGGCCCCGACGCATTGGGTATGACTCCGAGGTCGGTGATGAACTCCTTCACCCAAATTGCTTCATGTGCTGCCTCCGAGGCTGCCATGTACTCCGCTTCACATGTAGATCCCGCCACGACGCTTTGCTTGCAACTGCACCAGCTTACTGCCCCACCATTCAAAATATACACGTATCCGGTTTGTGACTTAGAGTCATCCAGATCTGTGTCAAAGCTAGCGTCGACGTAACCCTTTACGACGAGCTCTTCGTCACCTCCATAAACGAGAAACATTTCCTTAGTCCTTTTCAGGTACTTCAGGATATTCTTGACCGCTGTCCAGTGTTCCTTGCCGGGATTACTTTGGTACCTTCCTACCAAACTTACGGCAAGGTTTACATCAGGTCTGGTACACAGCATGGCATACATAATAGAACCTATGGCTGAGGCATAGGGGATGACACTCATCTCTTCTATATCTTCTGCCGTGGTCGGACATTGAGATGAGCTCAATTTCACACCTTGTAACACAGGTAAGAACCCCTTCTTAGATTGATCCATATTGAACTTCTTCAATATCTTATCAAGGTATGTGCTTTGTGAAAGACCTATGAGGCGTCTTGATCTATCTCTATAGATCTTGATGCCTAATATATAAGCAGCTTCTCCAAGGTCCTTCATTGAAAAACTCTTATTCAAGTAGGCCTTAATGCTGTCCAAGAGTTCTATTTCCCATCAAAAGTATGTCATCTACATATAGTATGAGAAATGCTACAGAGCTCCCACTCACTTTCTTGTAAACGCAGGCTTCTCCATAAGTCTGCGTAAACCCAAATGCTTTGATCATCTCATCAAAGCGAATGTTCCAACTCCGAGATGCTTGCTCCAGCCCATAAATCGAGCGTTGGAGCTTGCACACCTTGTCAGCATTCTTAGGATCGACAAAACCTTCCGGCTGCATCATATACAATTCTTCCTTAAGGAAACCATTAAGGAATGCCGTTTTGACGTCCATTTGCCATATTTCATAATCGTAGAATGCGGAAATTGCTAACATGATTCGGACGGACTTCAGCTTCGCTACCGGTGAGAAAGTCTCATCGTAGTCAATTCCTTGAACTTGTCGATAACCCTTAGCGACAAGCCGAGCTTTATAGATGGTCACATTACCATCCGCGTCTGTCTTCTTCTTAAAGATCCATTTATTTTCTATGGCTCGCCGCTCAACGGGCAAGTCAGTCAAAGTCCATACTTCGTTTTCATACATGGATCCTATCTCGGATTTCATGGCTTCCAGCCATTTGTCGGAATCCGGGCCCGCCATTGCTTCCTCATAGTTCGAAGGTTCACCGTTGTCTAATAACATGATTTCCAAGACAGGGTTGCCGTACCACTCTGGTGCGGAACGTGTCCTTGTGGACCTTCGAATTTCAGTAGGAGCTTGATTAGAAGTATCTTGATCATCATCATTAATTTCTTCTCTAGTCGGTGCAGGCACCTCAGGAACGTTTTCTTGAGTTTCGCCATTTTCCGGTTCAAGAGGTAACACTTCATCAAGTTCTACTTTGCTCCCACTTACTTCTTTCGAGAGAAACTCTTTCTCTAGAAAGGATCCATTCTTGGCAACAAAGATCTTGCCTTCGGATCTGAGGTAGAAGGTATACCCAATAGTTTCTTTAGGGTATCCTATGAAGACGCATTTTTCCGACTTGGGTTCAAGCTTTTCAGGTTGAAGTTTCTTGACATAAGCATCGCATCCCCAAACTTTTAGAAACGACAGCTTAGGTTTCTTCCCAAACCATAATTCATACGGTGTCGTCTCAACGGATTTCGACGGAGCCCTATTTAAAGTGGATGTGGCAGTCTCTAAAGCATAGCCCCAAAAAGATAGCGGTAAATCGGTAAGAGACATCATAGATCGTACCATATCTAATAGAGTGCGAGTACGACGTTCGGACACACCATTACGCTGAGGTGTTCCAGGCGGCGTGAGTTGTGAAACTATTCCACATTTTCTTAAGTGTGTGCCAAATTCATGACTCAAGTATTCTCCTCCATGATCTGATCGTAAAAACTTGATTTTTCTGTCATGTTGATTTTCAACCTCACTCTGAAATTCCTTGAACTTTTCAAAGGTCTCAGACTTGTGTTTCATTAAGTAGATATACCCATATCTACTCAAGTCATCAGTGAGGGTGAGAACATAACGGTAGCCACCGCGAGCCTCAACACTCATTGGACCGCACACATCGGTATGTATGATTTCCAATAAGTTGGTTGCTCGCTCCATTGTTCCTGAGAACGGAGTCTTGGTCATTTTACCCATGAGACATGGTTCGCACGTGTCAAATGATTCATAATCAAGAGACTCTAAAAGTCCATCTGCATGGAGCTTCTTCATGCGTTTGACACCTATGTGACCAAGGCGGCAGTGCCACAAATATGTGGGACTATTGTTATCAACTTTAACTCTTTTGGTATTCACACTATGAATATGTGTATCATCACGTACGAGATTCATTAAGAATAAACCATTAACCATCGGAGCATGACCATAAAACATATCTCTCATATAAATAGAACAACCATTATTCTCGGATTTAAATGAGTAGCCATCTCGAATTAAACGAGATCCAGACACAATGTTCATGCTCAAACTTGGCACTAAATAACAATTATTGAGGTTTAAAACTAATCTCGTAGGTAAATGTAGAGGTAGCGTGCCGACGGCGATCACATCGACCTTGGAACCATTCCCGACGCGCATCGTCACCTCGTCCTTCGCCAGTCTCTGTTTATTCCGCAGCTCCTGCTTTGAGTTACAAATGTGAGCAACTGCACCGGTATCAAATACCCAAGAGATACTACGAGTACTGGTAAGGTACACATCAATTACATGTATATCACATATACCTTTTGTTTTGCCGGCCTTCTTGTCCGCTAAGTATTTGGGGCAGTTCCGCTTCCAGTGACCACTTCCCTTGCAATAAAAACACTCAGTCTCGGGCTTGGGTCCATTCTTTGGCTTCTTCCCGGCAACTTGCTTACCGGGCGCGGCAACTTCCTTGCCGTCGTTCTTGAAGTTCTTTTTACCCTTGCCCTTCTTGAACTTAGTGGTTTTATTCACCATCAACACTTGATGTTCCTTCTTGATTTCTACCTCTGCTGATTTCAGCATAGCATATACCTCAGGAATGGTCTTTACCATCCCCTGCATGTTGTAGTTCATCACAAAGCTCTTGTAGCTAGGTGGAAGCGACTGGAGGATTCTGTCAATGACCGCTTCATCCGGGAGATTAACTTCCAGTTGAGTCAAGCGGTTGTGCAACCCAGACATCTTGAGTATGTGTTCACTGACAGAGCTATTTTCCTCCATCTTACAGCTAAAGAATTTGTCGGAGACTTCATATCTCTCGACCCGGGCATGAGCTTGGAAAACCATTTTCAGCTCTTCGAACATCTCATATGCTCCATGTCTCTCAAAACGCTTTTGGAGCCCCGGCTCTAAGCTGTAAAGCATGCCGCACTGAACAAGGGAGTAATCATCGGAACGTGACTGCCAAGCGTTCATAACGTCTTGTTCTGCAGGGAGAACAGGTGCGTCACCCAGCGGTGCTCGTAGGACATAATCTTTCTTGGCAGCTATGAGGATGATCCTCAGGTTCCGGACCCAGTCCGTATAGTTGCTGCCATCGTCTTTCAGCTTGGTTTTCTCTAGGAACGCGTTGAAGTTGAGGACTACGTTGGCCATTTGATCTACAAGACATATTGTAAATATTTTAGACTAAGTTCATGATAATAAAGTTCATCTTAATCAAATTATTTAATGAACTCCCACTTAGATAGACATCCCTCTTCTAGTCATCTAAGTATTACATGATCCAAGTCAACTAGGCCGTGTCCGATCATCACGTGAGACGGACTAGTCAACATTGGTGAACATCTTCATGTTGATCGTATCTTCTATACGACTCATGCTCGACCTTTCGGTCTTTTGTGTTCCGAGGCCATGTCTGTACATGCTAGGCTCGTCAAGTTAACCTAAGTGTTCGCATGTGTAAATCTGTCTTACTCCCGTTGTATGTGAACGTTAGAATCTATCACACCCGATCATCACGTGGTGCTTCGAAACAACGAACTGTCGCAACGGTGCACAGTTAGGGGGAACACTTCTTGAAATTATTATGAGGGATCATCTTATTTACTACCGTCGTTCTAAGTAAACAAGATGCAAAACATGATAAACATCACATGCAATCAAATAATAAACGTGACATGATATGGCCAATATCACATAGCTCCTTTGATCTCCATCTTGGGGCTCCATGATCATCTTGTCACCGGCTTGACACCATGATCTCCATCATCATGATCTCCATCATCGTGTCTCCATGAAGTTGCTCGCCAACTATTACTTCTACTACTATGGCTAACGCGTTTAGCAATAAAGTAAAGTAATTTACATGGCGTTTCTCAATGACACGCAGGTCATACAAAAATAAAGACAACTCCTATGGCTCCTGCCGGTTGTCATACTCATCGACATGCAAGTCGTGATTCCTATTACAATAGCATGAACATCTCATACATCACATATAGATCATTCATCATTCATCACAACTTTGGCCATATCATATCACAAAGCACTTGCTGCAAAAACAAGTTAGACGTCCTCTAATTGTTGTTGCAAGTTTTACGTCGCTGAATTAGGGTTCTAGCAAGAACGTTTTCTTACCTACGTGAAAGCCACAACGTGATTTGTCAACTTCTATTTACCCTTCATAAGGACCCTTTTCATCGAATCCGCTCCAATTAAAGTGGGAGAGACAGACACCCGCCAGCCACCTTATGCAACTAGTGCATGTTAGTCGGTGGAACCGATCTCATGTAAGCGTACGTGTAAGGTTGGTCCGGGCCGCTTCATCCCACAATACCGCTGAAGCAAGATAAGACTAGTAGCGGCAAGAAAGTTGACAACATCTACGCCCACAACAAATTGTGTTCTACTCGTGCAATAGAGAACTACGCATAGACCTAGCTCATGATGCCACTGTTGGGGAACGTTGCAGAAAATTAAAATTTTTTCCTACGGTTTCACAAAGATCCATCTATGAGTTCATCTAAGCAACGAGTCATGGGAGAGAGATTGCATCTACATACCACTTTGTAGATCGCGAGCGGAAGCGTTCAAGGAACGGGGATGAGGTAGTCGTACACGACGTGATCCAAATCACCGGAGATCCTAGCACCGAATGGACGGCACCTCCGCGTTCAACACACGTACGGTCAGCATAACGTCTCCTTCTTCTTGATCCAGCAAGGCAAAGGAGAGGTTGATGAAGATGGCTCCAGCAGCAGCACGACGGCGTGGTGATGGTGGAGCTGCAGTACTCCGGCAGGGCTTCGCCAAGCTCTATGAAGGAGGAGGAGATGTTGGAGAGGGAGAGGGAGGCGCCAGGGCAAGGGGTGTGGCTGCCCCCTTCCCCTCCCCCCTTTATATAGGCCCCCTAGGGGGGCGCCGGCCCTGGGAGATTGAATCTCCCAAGGGGCGGCGGCCAAGGGTGGTTGAGTGCCCCCCAAGGCAAGTGGGCGCCCCCCCACCCTAGGGTTCTAACCCTAGGCGCAGGGGGTGGGCCTTGGGGGGCGCACCAGCCCACTAAGGGCTGGTCCCCCCTCCCACTTCAGCCCATGGGGCCCTCCGTGATGGGTGGCCCCACCCGGTGGACCCCCGGGACCCATCTGGTGGTCCCGGTACAATACCGATGACCCCCAGATCATTCCCGATGGCCGAAACTGCACTTCCTATATATAATTCTTCACCTCCGGACCAATCCGGAACTCCTCGTGACGTCCGGGATCTCATCCGGGACTCCGAACAACATTCGGGTTACTGCATATACATATCTTCACAACCCTAGCGTCACCGAACCTTAAGTGTGTAGACCCTACGGGTTCGGGAGACATGCAGACATGACCGAGACGGCTCTCGGGCAATAACCAACAGCGGTATCTGGATACCCATGTTGGCTCCCACATGCTCCACGATGATCTCATCGGATGAACCACGATGTCGAGGATTCAATTAATCCCGTATACGATTCCCTTTGTCAATCGGTATTTTACTTGCCCGAGATTCGATCGTCGGTATCCCAATACCTCGTTCAATCTCGTTACTGGCAAGTCACTTTACTCGTACCGTAATGCATGATCCCATGATCAAACACTTTGATCACATTGAGCTCATTATGATGATGCATTACCGAGAGGGCCCGGTGATACCTCTCCGTCAAGCGGAGTGACAAATCCCAGTCTCGATCCGTGTCAACCCAACAGATACTTTCGGAGATACCCGTAGTATACCTTTATAGTCACCCAGTTACGTTGTGACGTTTGGCACACCCAAAGCACTCCTACGGTGTCCGGGAGTTACACGATCTCATGGTCTAAGGAAAGGATACTTGACATTGGAAAACTCTAGCAAACAAACTATGCGATCTTATGCTATGTTTAGGATTGGGTCTTGTCCATCACATCATTCTCCTAATGATGTGATCTCGTTATCATTGACATCCAATGCCCATAGTCAGGAAACCATGACTATCTATTGATCAACGAGCTAGTCAACTAGAGGCTTACTAGGGACATGTTGTTGTTTGTTATTCACACATGTATTACGATTTCCGGATAACACAATTATAGCACGAATAAAGACAATTATCATGAATAAGGAAATATAATAATAATGCTTTTATTATTGCCTCTAGGGCATATTTCCAACAGGCACCTAATAAAATGGTGTCGTGGACCCATCTGGACTCGACGCTTTGTCTGCTGGCAAAGACTTGATGGCCTGCCATATCTACCTCATCTTCGGTTACCACATGTTCAAGGTTCGAGAGATATTCCCTAGTCAGCCCAAGCTCCTCAAAGTTTATCATGCAGCCATGCTCCACCGCTACCCCTAGGATCCGAAAAAAGTGATCTAAGGCTATTCTTTCCGTTCCTTTATGATCATTGCTAATCTCGGTGCCTTTTCTGAGCTTCAACATGAGGTTGTGACACCTCCTTTTTCATCGCCCTCGTTGATATTTGTGATTCATGATTTTGTCGAGCTACAGTGCCTTGCAGGGAAGCTATATCCAGACTCTTCCTCTTAAGATCTTCCCTAAGCCATCTCTCTCGGGGATTGAGAAGCCTATCATCTTGCCTCTGATCAAGGAGCGAGATGATTTCGCTGGCCAGTAACAACTGCTCACAAACGTTCCCCATCGAGCGAGCACTCTATCGCCCGAAAGCTTTGGCCACCGTCACGAGTTTTGTGTGCAGGACTACCATTTTGTTGGGCTGAACACCAGCGCCCTCCATGCCTTCTCTACCTCAACCAAGAACCCCGACAACTTGATCCAAAAGCTTTAGAAATAGAACCTCCACTGAGTGGGGATGCAAATGTTGGTGCTCATGACTAGTGGGCAATGGTTTGAAATGGACGTAGCTTGCGCTACCAGTAGGCTATTGGGGTGCGCATATTCCCACTCGAGCAAATGGAACCGCCTATCTAACTTGACAAATATGGGATTCTCACGCTCGTTACTCCACATGAACCTCCGGCCAATAAGAGGGGCCTCCGTCAGCTCTAGGTCATTGACAACTTGTCTGAACTCATTCATCACGCATTGGTTGATGCGTGAGTTATTTTTGTCCAACACATTGAGGATGATGTTGAAATCCCCGATGATGCACCAAGGCCCATCACAACAAGCCCAACTCTTGAAAAAACTTAGGCCTAAGCTCTCATCCGTGGGTATGTAAACCACGGACAACCACCAAGCGTCTCCGTCTAGCAACTCCATGAAAATGGAAACAAAGAGTGAGTCCACCATAGCTGCGAGCACCCTGATATCCATCGCTCGCCATGCCACGATAATGCCCCCAGCCGTGCCAGCGGCCGGTAGCACAACAAAGTCTCCATACTCGGTACCCAAAATTCTCATTAATTCTTGTGAGCTTACATTTTCAAGTTTAGATTCCACCATAGCAACTACAGATGCACCCGCATCCATAGCCACCTCTCGGACCACCGAACAGCGCGTCGGGTTGTTCAACTTGCACACATTCTACACTGGGAGCCTCGAATTGATCTCTATCATTAGCAATACCTACATAACCATCCAGAACAGACGAGGCATTCACAACTAGCCTCTACTAGCATCACCTCGTCTAGCAGTTGAAGGGTGAAAAGCGCCATGCTACTCGTGAGCTGCGTTGGGATTTTCTCGAAGAGGAGAGGATAAAGCAATACAGTAGAGATAAGTATTTCCCTCAGTTAAGAAACCAAGGTTATGAATCTAGTAGGACAACCTGCTGACATCAGATTTTGGCACGACATAAAAGGAAAATAAGATGTCCTCGAGTGAAAGGTATTTTAATATGAAAAGTTTCATGTCGCCGAGTGGAACAACTTTGATGTTTAGGTTATCGTCATCCAACCTCATCTTAGAGGCCGAAATTGTACTCTGAGTGGCCGAATTTAGTGTTCCAAGTGTTTTTCAGCCGAATACGCCCTCAATACGACCTCGGGTGAAGGAGCACTCTAAAGGAATTATCTTCGTCTCATTGATGCAATCGATTTTCATATATAAATTGTCTCAATCCGAGTTCATATGCAAAACTGACTGTCAATACGGTCCAGCTCGACCAGAGACCAAAATTACGCTTGACGCCAGACACATGTTGATGAGTGTCTGATGCAGTGCGTGAGCAATTCGGCCGTCAAAGCGGTCTTGAATTGAAAAACCTACAACATGAAACAGTTTCTCTCGTCGAGCCGATCGATTTTCATATATAAATCGTCTCAATCCGAGTCCGTATGCGTTCTGGAGAGGCAAAACGAGATCACACTGTATTTTTATCAGTCGGGGATTCCGAGTGAAAAGCTTACCATCCGAGTGAAATCTTACCGATCGAGTAAAAGATTGCCGTCTGAGTGAAAATATTGCCATCCGAGTGAAACTATTACAAATCCAAATGAAGACACCATCATCCGAGTGAACGTTTGTCGTTCAGGTAAAGGATTGCCGTCCGAGTGAAAATACAGTCATCCGAGTGGAAATCTTATCATCAGAATGAAAGCTTGCCGATCGATTAAGAGATTGTCATCCGAGTGAAAATATAGCAATCCAAGTGAAAGATGGTCTTCCAAGTGAAATTTTTGCCATCCTAGTGAAAGTTGTTGTCCGAATTAAAAGTCCAATCGGATGATCCGAGTGAAAGATTCTAATATTCGAGTGCTCTGACCAGAAGCTGAAGATGTGCCCGAAAGGTTATCTAGATGACCTCGGATAGAAAAGTGTTCAACACGGAAATTGTGCGTATCGTCAAAAAATTGAACTTTGGTTTTGGAGTCATCATCATCAGATATAGCATACGGCCTACGTATTCATTAGAAGACTCGGACAGTCCAGTGTGCTGCAAGACCGAGTCCGACTAGAAGGTAAAGATGACCTCATAAAGTATTCAAGATGGCCTTGTTTGAAAAAGTGATAAACATGAAAATTGCACATCTCGTCGAGATGCGGAAACTTGATGTTTGGGCCGTCTTGATCGGAGGTCATATGCAAGCTCGACGGCCCGCACAAGGAGCAACACAGAAGTTTGGGCCAGATTCAGACTGAATCCGAGTTGGACTAGAACTAGGACTGTAGGACGTGAATCCTTTACTTGTACAGGGTGTCCAGCCGCCTCTTTTATATGTTGGGGGTGACGGCCGATTGGACAACACACAATCAAACAAATCAATATACTACTTTTAAATCTATGTTTTATCTCTCCACCGTTTCTCTCTCTCGTTCTTCGATGTTCCTCAAGTTTGAGAGATGCGAATCCTGAGGCTCTAGGGGCGAGTGAATCGACCTAGGGCAGCCCATAGCCGCCGCACTACCTGACGGGGTCCCTCCCGAGCGTGCGGGGTTTCAAGTCTGCAAAAGCGCTAGCCGGCTGTCTTGCGTATCGCGCTGTCGGTCGGGTCTCCTTCGACGTGAGCTGCGGTGCATCACCCCCAGTGTCGAGGGTATACGTGACGTGTTCGTGTGTCAGCACACTTTTTGGTGACTCCGCTGGGGACTGAAAATCAATCGTCATCATCCACCATGTCCAATCTTCCCAAGCCATCTGAGGTAGACGCTGATAACATCATTAAGCCCAGTCTTGATGAGATATTGACCGATCATCGCCAAATTTATGAGGAGTACAAGAAGGCACACGAAGAGAAGGATTTGCAGGAGTTCCTTGCAAAATTCAAGAAGAATCGCCCGGGCAACATTACTCTGATTGAAGAAATCAAGTTCCCTCATCTTCAAGTCGAGCAGGTTAAACCCTCTGTGAGTACTACGTTTTCTCCTGAGAAGTGGGCTGAGATTGGGAGTCGTATTGCTGATGGTAACAATCTAGTCTATCAAACTTTCATAGAAAATACTAATGCTCAGAAGAATGTATCTCAATCATCTAGTGGTAATGGTGGTGTAGCTGCTAGTGTGCAAAACCCTAATCTGGCTTTACCTATTTCATCGGCGCCTCCAATGCCGATGACTTATTATCCCACCCAAACAAATCAGATTGTGGCTGCACCCATTAATCCTATTATGAGCATGTCAGGTTGGGTGGAAACACCAAACCAAATGCTACCTACAAATACAACCACTCGACCACTACCGAACTATGGTTCGACATATATGCCATAGTTCGTACCTACAGCTTGTAGTGCTACTCCTCCTATGCCACAGTAGCAAGCTTCATCATCTACTACAGACGATGCCCTAGCTAATTTTAGAGAGGAGACGACTAAGATGCTTCGTGAGAATTTTGGAGTTGAATTACCTCGGAATCAAATTTACCAAAAGCCGTACCCATAGCACTTTGATGCCATCCAATGTCCTCCAGGATACAAAATTCCAGATTTTGTTAAGTTTAATGGAGAAGGCACAAAAACCACATGGGAGCATGTTAGTCAATACTTAGCACAATTAGGTGAAGCAGGCTCACTAAATGAATTGAAAGTGTGTTTATTTCCTTTATCATTAACTGTCTGGTACTGCATTTTCATGGTTTTCTTCTTTACCACATGGTTCCATTCGGGTTTGGTCGCAGCTAGAACAGAAATTTCATGATCACTTTTATAGTGGTGACAATGAACTCAAGTTGTCACATCTAACATCGGTTAAACAAAAGCATGATGAATTGGTCTCCGATTACGTCAACAGATTCATAGAAAAAATGGTGTTACAGTTTGGTGATAACTGAGAGAGACTTGGCAGACCTAGTGCTTAGTGGTTTGAGAACTCCCATTAGAGAAAAGCTAGAAGGCTATGAGTTCTTAAATATCAACCAAGTCTTACAAAGGGCTTTGGCTCATGAAAGCCGAACCAAATATCTCAAAGAAGTGCATAGAAAGCTGACCGTCCAAAGATGAATATGGTTGAATATGATAGTGATCACTTAGACGATGAGGGTGATATCTATGCTACTGAATTTTTTTAGCCATCTAAGTCCAAACCCTTTACTTGCAATGATCCGAAACCGATTCATAAGAATCGTAATGAAGAGATGAAGTTTACCTTTAACACTGCTAAGTGTGATAAGATATTTGATGCTTTGCTGCAAACTAAAATTATTAGAATATCTCATACTTTACCGCTGTTTGAAGAGCTAAACGACGTGCTTATTGCAAGTATCATAATTCTTTTTCTCATGCTACTAACGATTGCAATGTTTTTCGACGACAGATACATTCGGCCATTAATGACGGAGGATTGATTTTTTCTGAGATGCAAGTTGATAAAAAGCCCTTTCCAATGAATACCATGGATTTGGAGGGGAAGAAGCTACTCATTCGGCCAGAGGTAGCCAAATCTACTAATAAAGCTAATGTCATTGTTGGTGAGCCCAAGAAAGACAAGGAGGGCAACAAGGTCTTAGGGAGACAGGTGGTGCTTGATAAGCAGCCCGATGGCAAGGAAGTGATCAAAATCACCATCAAGAATCCTACACTCGGGGGGCAACCGCAAGTGCAAGAAAATACTTGAGCTAAATTTGTCAAACCCAAGAGTCCAGAAGTTGCCAAGTGGAAGAGGAATGAAGCTAAAATACAGAGCAAGCGGGTCAGGACAACTTTTGATATGTTGATGTCCAAGTATGCCAATCAGTCGGCTGGTTATAGCTCTAACCGGCCATCACACTTGAAGCGACCAAGGTCACCATCAGATGATATGTTCAGTCAGTATATGAAACCGACTGGACCAAGGGCACCGTTTCCAGAAGAGCAGAGGCAATTGTTTTGGGATCAGCTTGACTACTCATATAAGGGCCAGCTGAACATTGGTGACTATCAATCGGCTGGTCAAAATATGCGACTGAGTGGAAACCATCCGAGTGTAAGAATGCACCTAGGTGGAAGCCATCCGAGTAAAAAAATGTGGCTGGGTAGATTTCATCCAAGTGAGTTCCATCGGACTGGATTCCATCTGAGTGACATCCATCCAAGTGGATTCCATCTGAGTGACATCCATCATCCAAGTAAAAAGGTGCGCCCGAGTGGAAATTTCATGCATTAAGGAAGTCAGAAAGAATGGCGTGTTAAGTCGCCAAGTGCTGCAACGGTCGAGTCAAGGAAAGGCAAGGAAAAAATCAATGCCGACTCACATATCTTGGGCACCAAAACATTCACCATATAGCAACCGATTGTGCATAACAACCTGATTGGGCCAATACTTGCTATCGCACCAAAGCACTCAGCTAATGACCATGAAGCAAGCACCAGCCAGGTAAAGACGAGAGATCCTAAATACATTCAGCTAAAGTGGTGTCCTCCAGGGCTAACAAAGACATAGAAGAGGAAACTGCAAAGGTTAAGGAGTCAAGAGATGGCAGAGCTAGAAGCCGAGAAGCAAAGGGACAAGTTATTCAATGACACTTGGCCCATGGTACTTACAAAACAAGTGGGGATGCCTAAACAGATACAAGATACAGTGGCTTCTACACCTATCACAGCAACACCTACACCACCAAAAGAGGACGATGCAATCATTGCGTCGTCTATGTTACCTGTTGCTTCCTCTTCACTCGGATAGATTTCAGAATCAGTAGATACACTAGGGGAAGAGGAGGATATGTTGGACTACGAGTCTACACCGGTTCATGAAGGTATGGATATCAATATGGTGTATTACTTACCCACTGAATTTCGCAATGTAGATGAAGAAGGGGAAGTGGCTCAGCTGGATTTTGGCCCTAAAATGCAATATTCGAGAAGCCAAAAGAACCAGTAATGCATCTGAAACCATTGTATCTCAAAGGAAATATTAATGGGTCGCCGCTCACTCAGATGCTTGTTGATGGTGGTGTTGTGGTAAATCTTGTGCCCTATTCGGTCTTCAAGAAATTGGGTTTGCCCGATGAAGAGTTGATAAAGACGAAAATGGTGCTTAATGGATTTGAAGGAAAAGAGAAAACTGAAGCCAAAGGTGTGATGTATGTGGAATTTACAGTTTGGCTACTGCATTCTTTGTCGCCGAGGTGCAAGGTAACTACAACGTCATACTAGGACGTGATTGGGTTCATGCAAACCAGTGTCTGCCATCCACTATGCACCCATTTTGATCTAGTGGGTTGATGATGAAGTGGAAGTCATTCATGCGGATAACTCGACCTATGTTGCTTTGGACGATGCATCGGTGGATTGGCAACACCCCAATGCTACTTGCTTGACGGGATGTGACTTGTCAGAGTTTGATTTTCTCAGCGCGACCAAGAATGGTTTCATGCCCGTCTCTTTAAACCCGACTGAGTGCAATGGGCTCCAAGGTATGATATGTTTAAATGGATTCTAATTCCAAGTGGTTAAAAAATGTCTTGTAAAATATCGGTCCAGTGAGAACGATATGTATGAGTCTATAGAGGAGTTGGATGACATGGATAAACTTGGACAAGGTTTTACATCGGCCAATCCATTAGAAGAGATAGATATTGGGGATGGTTCAGTCACTCGGCCGACGTACGTAAACAAATATTTGAAAGCCGATTGTAAAACTAAGTTAATCAAGCTATTGAAAGAATATGTCTGTTGCTTTTCATGGGAATACCATGAAATGTCAGGTTTAAGTCAAGAGATAGTGGAGTATCGGTACCTATAAAGGCTGTCTTTGGACCTTACAAACAATCGGCTAGAAAGTTTAATCCAAAAACATATGACTAGATCAGGGAAGAGATCCGTCGTTTTCTTAAAGCTAACTTTGTTAGACCTTGCAGGTATGCCGAGTGGATTTCTAACATTTCCCAGTAGAGAAGAAAGGACCCGGCAAGTTGGGGTATGCATTGACTTGAGAGACTTGAATAGGGCTACACCCAAAGATGAGTATCCCATGCCAATAGCTGATATGCTTATTAATGATGCTTCTGGACATAAGGTTATTAGCTTTCTTGATGGTAATGTAGGGTATAACCAAAATTTTATGGCCGAAGAAGACATGTCCAAAACGTCTTTCCGATGCCCTGGATTCCTTGGTTTATTCGAATGGACAGTGATGACATTCAGATTAAAAAATGCTGGAGCCACGCATCAAAGGCTATGAATTTGTTTTTTCATGATTTACTCGGTGTCATACTTGGAGTTTATATTGATGATATTGTAATCCAATCGGATGCTTTTGACTCTCACTTGGCCGATTTGCGTTTATCTTTTGAAAGAATGAAAAAATATGGACTGAAGATGAATCCTTTGAAGTGTGCATTCGGTGTGTCAGTTGGCAAGTTTTGGGGTTTCATTATTCATGAAGATGGCATAGAGATTGATCCCAAAAAGATAGAGGCCATACAGAAAGTGGAGGCTCCAACATGCAAGAGAGATATGCAAAAGTTCCTTGGCAAGGTCAATTATTTGAGAAGGTTCATAGCTAATCTGTCAGGGAAAGTTGATGCATTTACTCCTATCCTTCGGTTAAAGAATGATGTTGATTTTACTTGGGGGGCAAAACAGCAAGAAGCATTTGATATGATCAAAAATTATTTGTGCACTCCTCTAGTGATGAAAGCGGCCAAGCATAGGGAGCCCTTTAAGATTTACATTGCAGCAAAGCAAGGTGTTATTGGTGCTGTTTTGACCCAAGAAACTGAAGGAAAAGAGCATGCTATTACATATTTGAGTAGGCAATTATTGGACGCCGAGACAAGGTACGCATTTATTGAAAAACTATGTCTATGCTTATATTATGCTTGCACAAAATTGAGACATTCGTTAGTGCTGAGTGCTTGCATAGTAGATTGTCAAACCGATGCCATTAAATACATGTTGCATAGGCCAATCCTTAGTGGTAGAATTGGCAAGTGGGCTTATGCTTTGATTGTATATGATTTGGCTTATGAATCTCTAAAATCCATGAAAGGCCAAATCGTTGCTAATTTTATTGTTGAACATCGGATTGATGACAAGCGTGATGTTGATATAAACCTTGTGTCATTAGTACCGTGGAGATTATATTTTGATGGTTCAGTTTGTAGCAATGGCCGAGGTGTTGGTATTGTTTACATATCTCCTCACGGTGCTGTTTTTGAAGCCTCATGCCACTTAGAATATTTTTGCACAAATAATCAAGCCGAATATGAAGCATTGTTATTAGGCCTAGAGATGTTACTTGCTATAGGTGTTACACATATTGAGACTTACGGTGATTCGTTACTAGTGGTGCAGCAAATATCCAAAGTCTTTTAGTGTTTGGACGAATCACTTAATGTTTATCTTGATAAATGTCTAGATATAATTTCTACTTTGGATTGTTTTAGCATTGCTCATATATCTAGACATGACAATTGGAAAGCAAATGAGTTGGCACAACAAGCATCCGGATATCATGTTGATCATGGCATGTTTCATATTTCTCAAAAACCGATGTATTGTCTTACCAGTATGGAAGAGGCCGAACTAGAACCCACTGATTCGGTCACTAACAAAAAATCTAGTGCAGATGACAATTCTGACTGGAGGAAGCCCATTGTTGATTACTTGCACAATCCGAGTGAAAGGGTGGACAGGGCTGTTCGGCGTATGGCTTTCAAGTATACAATGAGAGATGATGGTCTTTATCGCCGAACAGTCGTTGATGTTCTTCTAAAGTGCTTGGACGAGGACCAGGCAAGAGTTGCTATGGTAGAAGTACATGAAGGCATTTGTGGCACTCATTAGTCGGCTCCCAAGATAAAATGGTTATTGCGATGTGCTGGGTTTTATTGGCCGACTATGATTAATGATTGCTTCAGATATTATAAGGGGTGCGAAGCTTGTAAAAAATTTGGTGGTATTCAATTGGCTCCTGCTGCTATGTTACATCCTATTATCAAGCCGTGGCCTTTTAGAGGTTGGGGTTTAGATTTCATTGGATAAATTCATCTGTCTTCCTCAAAAGGGCATCAATTCGTATTGGTGGCAACTGACTATTTCACTAAATGGCCTGAAGTAGTACCTCTGAAGAACATGACACATACGGGGGTAACTTAATTCATAACCGAGCACATTATTCATAGATTCAGTATTCCTCAAACGTTAAATATAGATCAAGGTTCATCTTTCATGTCACACCAAGTCAGAGAGTTTGCCGAATCTTATAACGTAGAGTTGCTCAATTCCTCTCCATATTATGCCCAAGCCAATGGACAAGCTGAGTCTAGCAATAATTTTTTAATCAAGCTCATCAAGAAGAAGATTGAGAATAATCCGAGGAGATGGCATGAGTTGTTGTCTGAAGCTTTATGGGCACATAGAATCTCAAGGCATGGTGCTACGAAGGTGACTCCATATGAGCTAGTATATGGTCAGGAGGCTGTTTTACCGGTGGAAATAAATTTGAATGCTTTGAGAATAGCCAAACAAAATGATTTATCGACAATAGACTTTTATATAACTTGATGATGGACACTATTGATGAGGTTGCCGATAAACATCTGGCTGCTTTGAAGGCCATAGAGATATACAATTTGAGGGTGGCAAGAGCTTACAATAAGAAAGTCAAGTTGAAGAATTTTCAAGTTGGTGATCTCGTTTGGAAAGTGATTCTGCCGATTGGTTCGAGAGATAGGAAATTCGGGAAGTGGTCTCCAAGTTGGGAAGGTCCTTTTAGGATTACAAGGGTAGTTCTCGGGTACTCATATTTGGTGGAATCCGTACAAGGGACATTGTTACCTCGAGCTCTCAGTGGCAAGTACTTGAACAAATACCACCCGATGTGTGGCAAGAAGCCTAAGTGGGCAATGGCCTATATACGATTATCGCCCTTAGCACAAAAATGGCCGACACATAATTATCACCCTGAGAGATATAAATGGCCGATGGAGTGTTGACATCGTCCTTAGAACAAACACCATGCATATTATCTTTCGGCATGCAAGCTTTACCGAAAAACAGGGGGCATGTGTTGACATCAGATTTTGGCACGACATAAAAGGCAAATAAGATGTCCTCGAGTGAAAGGGATTTTAATATGAAAATTTTCACGTCACCTAGTGGAACAACTTTGATGTTTAAGTTATCATCATACAACCTCATCTTAGAGGCCAAAATTGTACTCCGAGTGGCCGAATTTAGTGTTCCGAGTGCTTTTCGGCCGATTACGGCCTCAATACGACCTCGAGTGAAGGAGCACTCTAAAGGAATTGTCTTCATCTCGTCGAGGCAATTGATTTTCATATATAAATCGTCTCAATCTGAGTTCATATGCAAAAGTGACTGTCAATACGGTCCAGCCTGACCAGAGACCCAAACATTACGCTTGACGCCAGACACATGTTGATCAGTGTCTGATGCAGTGCGTGAGAAATTCTGCCCTCAAGATGGCTTTGAATCAAAAACCTTCAGCAAGAAAAAGATTCGTCTCATTGAGCTGATCGATTTTCATATATAAATCATCTCAATCCGAGCCCGTATGCGACATGGAGAGGCAAAACGAGATCATGCTGTGTTTTCAGTCGGGGATTCCGAGTGAAAGCTTACCGATTGAGTAAAAGATTGCCGTCCGAGTGAAAATATTTCCATCCGAGTGAAACTATTACAAATTCAAATGAAGACACCGTCATCCGAGTGAAAGTTTGCAGTTCGCGTAAAGGATTGCCGTCCGAGTGAAAATATAGTCATCCGAGTGAAAATCTTATCATCAGAATGAAAGCTTGCCGATCGATTAAGAGATTGACATCCGAGTGAAAATATAGTAACCCAAGTGAAATATGGTCTTCCAAGTGAAAATTTTGCCATCCTAGTGAAAGTTGATGTCCGAATAAAAAGTCCAGTCGGGCGATCCGAGTGAAAGTCTCTAATATCCGAGTGGAGAAATTCAGATCCGAGTGCTCCGACCAGAAGCTGAAGATGTGCCTGAAAGGTTATCTAGATGACCTCGGATAGAAAATTGTTTGACACGGAAGTTGTGTGTATCCTCAAAATAGTAAACTATGGTTTTGGAGTCATCATCATCAGAGATAGCATACGGCCTGCAAATTCACTATAAGACTCGAACAGTCCAGTCTGCTGCAAGAGCGAGTCCGACTGGAAGGTAAAGATGACCTCGTAAATTTTTCAAGATGACCTTGTTTGAAAAAGCGATCAACATTAAAGTTGTTCGTCTCTTTGAGGCACACAAATTTAATATTTGGGCTGTCTTAATCGGATATCATAGGCAACCTCGACGGCCCGCGCAAGGAGCAAGACAAAAGTTTGGGCCAGATTCAGACTGAATTCGAGTTGGACTAGAACTAGGACTCTAGGACGTGAATTGATGTAATTTTTTGTAAGGAAAGCCTAGATGAATCCTTTACTTGTAAGGGAAGTCCAACCGCCTCTTATATATGTTGGGGGTGATGACCGATTTAACAACACACAATCGAACAAATCAATATACTACTTTTCAATCTACGTTTTATCTCTCCACCGTTTTTCTCTCTCACTCTTCGCTGTTCCTCAAGTTTGAGAGCTGCAAATCCTGAGGCTCTAGGGGTGAGCAAATTGACCTAGGGCATCCCATAGCCTTCGCACTCCCTGACAGGGTCCCTCCCGGGCGTGCGCGGTTTCGGGTCTGCAAAAGCGCCCGCGGACTGTCTTGCGTATCCCACTATCGGTCGGGTCTCCTTCGACGTGAGCTGGGGTGCATCACCCCCGGTGTCGAGTGTACACGTGACGTGTTCGTGTGTCAACACAACCACATAGAACCTCGTTAGCAACACCTGCAAACAAAAAAAATTGTTGCACCCAGCGCAAACAATGGGGTTGTTAATCCCCTTGGCGGTTACTTGCAAGGATTAAATCTCATAGTGGTAGGTAATAAGATAAATATGCAAAACAAAATAAAATAAATAAAAGTGAAGTAAGGTATGTTTATGTTTTTATATATGATAAAATTAGACCATGGGGGCACAGTTTTCAGTAGAGGCTTCTCTCTCGAGCACATAACATACGGTGGGTGAACAAATTATTGTTGAGCAATCGATAGAAAAGCGCATAGTTATGAAGATATCCAAGGCAATGATCATGTATATAGGCATCATGTACAAGATAAGTAGACCGACTCCTGCCTGCATCTACTACTATTACTTCACCCATCAACTGCTATCCAGCATGCATCTAAGGTATTAAGTATAAAACAGAGTAATGCCTTAAGCAAGATGACATGATGTAGACAAAGTAAACTCAGCTAATATGAATAAACCCCATCATTTTACCCTTAATAGCAACAATACAAATATGTGTCTTGTCCCCTACTTTGTCACTAGGATAGAGCACCGCAAGATTGAACCCATCACAAAGCACCTCCCCCATTGCAAGATAAATCAATCTAGTTGGCCAAACTAAACGAATAGATGAGAGAGAAACACAAAGCTATAATAATCACGCATAAAATAATTTAGAAAAGACTCAATTAATATTCATGAATAATTTGATCATAAACCCACAATTCATCAGACCCCAACAACCACACTACAGAAGAAGATTACATCGGATAGAACTCCAAGAACATTGTATTAAAGATCAAAGAGAGAGAGGAAGCCATCTAGCTACTAGCTATGGACCCGTAGGTCGGTGGTGAACTACTCACGCATCATCGAAGGGCAGCAAGGATGATGTAGAAGCCCTTCATGATTGATTCCCCCTCCGGCAGATGATACGTCTCCAACGTATCTATAATTTTTTATTGTTCCAAGCTATTATATTATCTGTTTTGGATATTTTATATGCATTAATATGCTATTTTATATTATTTTGGGACTAACTTGTTAACCTAGAGCCCAGTGCCAGTTTTTGTTTTTTTCCTTGTTTTTGAGTTTTACAGAAAAGGAGTATCAAACAGAGTCTAAATGGAATAAAACTTTCCCGATGATCTTTCTCGGACAGAAAGGCACACATAGGACTTGGAGATGAAGTCCCGGGGCGGCCACAAACCTCAGGGGTGCGCGCCCTGAGGGCTTGTGGGCCCCTCGGAGCTCCTCCAAGCCTAATCTTTGGCCTATAAATTCCCAAATATCCCCAAACCAACAGAAGCGTCCACCAAAATACTTTTCCGCCGCTGCAACCTTTCGTATCTGTGAGATCCCATCTTGGGGCCTTTTCTGGCACCCTGCCGGAGGGGGATTCAATCACGGAGGACTTCTACATCAACTCTATTGACCTTTTCGATGAAGCGTGAGTAGTTTACCACAGACCTATAGGTCCATAGCTAGTAGCTAGATGGCTTCTTCTCTCTCTTTGATCCTCAATACAATGTTCTCCTCAATGTTCTTGGAGATCTATCCGATGTAATATTCTTTTGCGGTGTGTTTGTCGAGATTCGATGAATTGTGGAATTATGATCAGATTATCTATGAATATTATTTGAATCTTCTCTGAATTCTTATATGCATGATTTTATATCTTTGTTTCTCTTCGAATTATCGGTTTGGTTTGTCCAACTAGATTGGTTCTTCTTGCAATGAGAGAGGTGCTTAGTTTTGGGTACAATCATGCGGTGCCCTCACCCAGTGACAAAGTAGGGGTAGCGAGGCACGTATTTGTATTGTTGTCATCAAGGGTAAAAAGATGGGGTTTTCATCATATTGCTTGAGTTTATCTCTCTACATCATGTCATCTTACTTAACGCGTTACTCCATTCTTATGAACTTAATACTCTAGATGCATGTTGGATAGCGGTCGATGTGTGGAGTAATAGTAGTAGATGCAGAATCGTTTCATCTACTTGACACGGACGTGATGCCTATATTCATAATAATTGCCTTGGATATCGTCATAACTTTGTGCTTTTCTATGAATTGCTCGATAATAATTTGTTCACCCACCGTATTATTTTCTTTCAAGAGAGAAGCCTCTAGTGAAACCTATGCCCCCTGGGTCTATTTTCCATCATTTATTTTTAGATCTATAAACCAAAAAACCCCCAAAATACCTTGCTGCAATTTATTTGTTTTTACTTTGTTTTACATTTTAGTAAACTTTTATATCTATCTCTATCATATATCATCCTTGCAAGTGACCGTGAAGGGATTGACAACCCCTTTATCGCGTTGGGTGCAAGTGTTTGATTGTTTGTGCAGGTGCACAGATTGGAGACTTTCATGTACCTCCTACTGGATTGATACCTTGGTTCTCAAAACTGAGGAAAATACTTATCTCTACTTTGCTGCATCACCCTTTCCTCTTCAAGGAAAAACCAACGCAAGCTCAAGAAGTAGTAGGAAGAATTGCTGGCGTCATTACCGGGGAGGTTCTACATCAAGCCTACCAAGTACCCATCATAAACTCTCATCTCTTGCATTAAATTATTTTCCATTTTCCTCTCTTTTTCCTCTCCCCCACTTCTAAAATGTTTTCAAAAAAACACAAAAATATTTTCCCTTTTTATTCGCCCTTCTTCCGTTCATCTTTTCCTTTGCCCTTATGTCTTACTTGGTTTGTTTGCTCGTTTGCTTGGTATAATTATGTGTTTATTGAAAATCAGAAGCAAAGAGTTTATGGATTCTCATCCACTTGCTAATATTTTTAAAAGATCCAATTATGATGAACCAATTGCTAGTGAGTTGTGTGCACTAGATTATCTTTATGAAGTTTTGCTTGAAATTCGTGAATCTGAAAGTTGTGATGAAGTGGTAATAGAAGAAATTTATGAAGTGATTCACGACAGATCCTTGAATAAAATGCATGAGTGCAATGATGTTATTATAAATTCTATTAATGTCAATTGTGTTAATAATATGCAAAATTCTAAGCTTGGGGATGCTAATTTTGCTATGTCCACCACTTATTGTAATGATCATGATTGGGGTGATTCTTCTTATGATCAAAATTTGTTTAAGCCTCATGAAAAATATGTTTGCAATAATATTGAAAGTGGGTTTGGAAGAGTGTCAACTCTAGGTAATAATGATCCCACTACTTTAGAGTATGATCAATCTTATGATTTTTTTTATAATAGTGGGCTTGGAGTGGTCATGACTTTATTTTATGATAATCCCACTATTTTGGAAGAGTGTCAACTTTGCATGTGGAACAATTAGAAAGTGTGTTATGTGATAGCTATATTGTTGAATTTGAATATGATCCCACATGCAATTATTCTTAGAGAGGAAAATATGGTTGTAGAAATCTTCATGTTACCAAATTACCTCTCGTTATGTTGATATTGCTATTGTTTCTTTCTTCTTCCTTGCATATGCTAGTTTTTGCTTGTCTTGATAAATCTTTTCCCTATAAAATTCCTATGCATAGGAAGTATGTTAGACTTAAACGTGTTTTTCACATGCTATATGATGCTCTCTCTGTGCTTCAATTTTTGTCTTTCGTGTGAGCATCATTAAAATTATCAACGCCTAGCTAAAAGGCTTTAAATAAAAGCGCTTATTGGGAGACAACCCAATGTTTTTATTTTATGTTTTTATGAGAATACACATTATTACCTCTGTAGTAATTTTGTTTTGGTGTTTTTAATTAGTGTTCGAGCCAAGTAAAGCCTTTGGGATACTTTGGTATATCATTGATTTGATCTAGCTAAAAGACATAAACTTTTCCGCCCATTGCCAGAAATGTTAAAAATCACAGAAGAGTGATAAAATCCTGATTTTTCTACACAAGATCGGTATACAAATTGTCCATGTTTTCATAATTTTTGGAGTTACATAAGTATACGAAGTTTACAGGTTGCTACAGACTATTCTGTTTTTGACAGATTCTGTTTTCTATGTGTTGTTTTCTTATTTTGATGAATCTATGGGTAGTATCAGGGGGTATGAACTATGGAAAAGTTGGAATATAGTAGATATTACACCAATATAAATAAAGAATGAGTTCACAACAGTACCAAAAAGTGGTGATTTATTTTCTTATACTAACGGAACTCATGAGTTTCTGTTGAGTTTTGTGTTGTGAAGTTTTCAAGTTTTGGGTAAAGATTTGATGGACTATGGAATAAGGAGTGGCAAGAGCCTAAGCTTGGGGATGCCGAAGGCACCCACCCAAGTTAATATCCAAGGATAACCAAACATCTAAGCTTGGGGATGCCCCGGATGGCATCCCCTCTTTCGTCTTCTTTCCATCGGTAAATTTACTTGAGGCTATATTTTTATTCACCACATGATATGTGTTTTGCTTGGAGCGTCTTGTATGGTATGAGTCTTTGATTTTTAGTTTGCCACAATTATCCTTGCTGTACACACCTTTTGAGAGGGACACGCATGAATCATGAATTTATTAGAATACTCAATGTGCTTCACTTATATCTTTTGAGCTAGGCAATTTGCTCTAGTGCTTCACCTATATCTTTTTAGAGCACGGTGGTGGGTTTATTTTATAGAAATTGTTGAACTCTCATTGTTGGTGTACTAAAGTAGGGGTACCTTAGTACCCCAGACTTGTGCACGGGCAGTTGTAGCACCCTGCGGCGAGGCCCGCCCAGGAAGCGCCAAGAGAAGACCAAGCATTCAAGACGAGGCCCCCGGCAAGAGGAGCTTGCCGGGCCAAGAAGACAAGACCCCGGCAAGAGGAGCTTGCCGGGACGAATAAGCCCATGCAATACCATCCAAGAACAAAGTACACAAGACAGAAGATCGAGACCCCGACAAGAGGAGCTTGTCGGGAAGGCCGAACCGAGGCACCACAAGAGAAGCCCGCCACGGCGCGCCATGCGCCCCGGCAAGGCCCGATAGCCGGCAAGCTATCGGGCGCAGGAAGACGACCCCCGCGGCAAGCCACTTGCCGCAGCAAATCGCCACCTCAGGACTGCGCTCCAGCTCGCCCGCCCACGCGTCGCTCCGGGGCTTCCCCCAAGGGCACGTGGCGGGGCACCGCGCAGCCTGGGGTATGCGGTGGCATGCAGCCACCATCGTGGCGAGCGGTGGCGCACCTAACGGTCCGCCTCGGTGCTGTCCGGGCGACCGTGACGGGCATTTAATGCCCTTGTCCCCTACCGTCAGAAGTAGGTATGATAACACTGTGCCGCACTGTAGCGCCACTGTTCCCGCACTGTTACAACTTCCACCCCTTTTACACTTTTACCCCTTTCTCTTACGTTGACACCTGTCGGTGACCCCTTTGCGCTATAAAAGGAGGCCCGTGTGCAACGTAGAGGGGGGGGGGTTCGGAGATTTGGGATCCAGACAGCCATACGCTCGGTGTAGCTAGCTCTCCAAGCTCCCGAGCTCCCCAGTTCAATACAACCAAGCAGGAGTAGGGTTTTACGCGTCCATCGCGGCCCGAACCTGGGTAAACCGCCCGTGTGCTCGCCTCGATCTGCTCTCCGTGCTTCCTCCGCCCCCCTCACCGGACAACGAAAGGGGCTCCGGCCCCATAGGTGCTCGCGGGGGACGCCGTCCACCCCGACATCTTTGGCGCGCCAGGTAGGGGGCGAACCTACGAGGTCATGGAGCGCGTGCTGCGGAGGCATTCTTTCCCACGGGCTCGTGTGCGGCCCTCCTCGAGTATCCACTCGCGCAGAGACTGGGCAAGAAGCAGCTGCTCCTTGAGGAGGACCGCCTTCTGGCCGCTGGGCGAACGATTCGCCTCCAGCGAACTCTGCGCCGCTCCCGTAGCCGCAGAAGTTAGCGCCAGAAGTCACGAGAAAGGCGACCTCGTTCCCCGGCGCGCCTCGTCCGCCGGGGTGCCGAACGAGTTGACGCCGACCGTGGAAGGAATCTTGCCAGCGCGGTTGCCGGAACCCGTTCCGCCAACCATCCTCTCTGCCCAAGTCTTGCCGCAGTTGCATGTGATCCTTGGCGCAGAGAGAGGCGCGGATCCCCAAGCATAGCTACGCCTAGCTCCGAAAGGTCGTGAGGCCCTGCGCCTTTGCCTACCCCCAGGATGGGCCGGATGCTGCCCAAGGAGGTTTTACCCTACCGGGCGGCAAGCGATAAGAAAAGATAAGTTGCCGGAGCCCGAGCAATTGCCCCATCAATTTTTAAGAGTTATCTCCCTCGAACGACCGAGCCTTGGTTGAGAGGCCTGAGCGCGGAAGGACCGGCACGAGACTGGTTGCGCCCTCATTTCGTTTCGAGTCCGCTCAACTACTTGAGTGTGCTACACCCCGAGTAGCGTCCTCACTTTGTTTCGAGCTCGCCCGGCACCCTAAGCGTGCTGCGACCGCAGTCGCACCTCTTACTTTGCCTTGAGCCTGCTCAACAATCTGAGTGAGCGGCAACCAGCCGCGGCGAGGTTTCTTGCCGGTGGTAGCCCCGCCAGCGGGTCGCTGACGTCCCGCACTCGGCGCCCGTGGCAAGGCGGAGGCCTACGCCGGCAAGTCCCCGAAAACGTAGGGCGGAAACAAACAAGGCGCCGGTCAAGTAGAGGAGATAACAGTGCGATGCATTGCCTAAGATAAAAAGTTATATTACAAAATGCCTTACTGCTGCTCTAACCAGCCGTTTCCATGGCATATTTAACAGCGGCAGGGAAAGGAGATAAAAGAAAGGGGCAGGCGGCCTAGTCCACGCGGTCGCCCTCGATCCTCTTGACCCCGGCCGCCTTCTTGACGATAGGGGCGATGAGGGCCTGGATCCCCGTCAGGTCTGCGTTCTCCGGCAAGGGCCTGAGGACGTTAGTAAGCCTGATGTCGGGGTTGCGGAAAACGATCTTCACCAGCACCCTCTCGAGGGCCCCGGAGATGGCCTCCCGCGTCTCGTCGGCCAGCTCCTTCGGAAGCGACGTTCGGAGGTGCTGGAGCGCCTGCACCACCCCCTGGAAGAAGGAAGTGAGCTTGGCGCTGGGCACGACGTCCTCGTCGGTGAGGGACTGGTGGCCCTCGATCCCCAGCAGCGTCAGCTCCTTGTCAATGGTGGCGGCGATGTCGACGAGGCCCTCGGTCCACCGCTCCACCGTGTCCCTGAAGGTGTTCTGGGAAACGGCGGCGCGCCTCAGCAGCTCCTCGTTGCCGTTGACCTCCTTCCGTAAAGCCGCCTCCCGCTCCTTAGCGCTGTCCAGCGCCTTGCCGAGCGCCTCCAATTTCAGTTCCAGAGTGGAGTTGGAGTTCTTGGCGGCGTCAAGCTCCCGGGTCTTCTCGGCGAAGCGACCCTGAAGCTCACCGAGGGTGAGCGCACCCTTCTCGCGCTCCTGCCGGAGCGCGGCGAGCTCCTCGTCCTTCGCCTTGAAGTCGGAATCGAGCTGCGCCACCCTCGCCTCCAGCCCTTTCTTGGTGACCTCAGCGACTGCAGCAGCGTCCTGCGCCTTCTTCAGGTCTCCGCTGAGCGCCCGCTCGCGCGCGGCAACCTCCTCCTCGTGGTTGGCGAGGCTGGCCGTTTTCAGCACCAGCTCGCCTTCCCGCGCGGATAACTCCGCGGCGGCAAGCCTCTGCTGCTCCTCGGCCTCCGCCTTCTCAAGGATAAAGGCCGTCCGCGCCTCGCCAAGCTGCCTCCGCTCCTCCGCCAGGGACTGGACGGCCTGCTGGTTGAGCTCCCGGAGCTCGGCGGCGCGCTTCTCCATGTCCGCACCCGCCTTCGCGACAAGGGCCTCTCGCCGCTCCCGTTTCCTCTGCCTTATATGGGGAAGTGGCGGACACTCCGTTCTTGCCATTAAGAATCGTGCGCGACGTGACGCGCGCATGCGCGGTTCAGCCCCGCGCACGCCACCCACGTCACGCTCACCCCGCACGCCCCGCCCCCACGGCGCCGCGATAAGCGCGCGCCGCCTGGGGAAGGTGCGACGGATGCGGAGTTAAGGAGCAGCGCGACCAAGGCCACGCGTGCCCGTGCACTGTTAGGGCCTGGCCCAACGACGCTCGGCACCGTGTGTGGCCCAGGCCCGGGGGCTCCTGTCGGTGTACTAAAGTAGGGGTACCTTAGTACCCCAGACTTGTGCACGGGCAGTTGTAGCACCCTGCGGCGAGGCCCGCCCAGGAAGCGCCAAGAGAAGACCAAGCATTCAAGACGAGGCCCCCGGCAAGAGGAGCTTGCCGGGCCAAGAAGACAAGACCCCGGCAAGAGGAGCTTGCCGGGACGAACAAGCCCATGCAATACCATCCAAGAACAAAGTACACAAGACAGAAGATCGAGACCCCGACAAGAGGAGCTTGTCGGGAAGGCCGAACCCAGGCACCACAAGAGAAGCCCGCCACGGCGCGCCATGCGCCCCGGCAAGGCCCGATAGCCGGCAAGCTATCGGGCGCAGGAAGACGACCCCCGCGGCAAGCCACTTGCCGCGGCAAATCGCCACCTCAGGACTGCGCTCCAGCTCGCCCGCCCACGCGTCGCTCCGGGGCTTCCCCCAAGGGCACGTGGCGGGGCACCGCGCAGCCTGGGGTATGCGGTGGCATGCAGCCACCATCGTGGCGAGCGGTGGCGCACCTAACGGTCCGCCTTGGTGCTGTCCGGGCGACCGTGACGGGCATTTAATGCCCTTGTCCCCTACCGTCAGAAGTAGGTATGATAACACTGTGCCGCACTGTAGCGCCACTGTTCCCGCACTGTTACAACTTCCACCCCTTTTACACTTTTACCCCTTTCTCTTACGTTGACACCTGTCGGTGACCCCTTTGCGCTATAAAAGGAGGCCCGTGTGCAACGTAGAGGGGGGGGGGGTTCGGAGATTTGGGATCCAGACATCCATACGCTCGGTGTAGCTAGCTCTCCAAGCTCCCGAGCTCCCCAGTTCAATACAACCAAGCAGGAGTAGGGTTTTACGCGTCCATCGCGGCCCGAACCTGGGTAAACCGCCCGTGTGCTCGCCTCGATCTGCTCTCCGTGCTTCCTCCGCCCCCCTCACCGGACAACGAAAGGGGCTCCGGCCCCATAGGTGCTCGCGGGGGACGCCGTCCACCCCGACACTCATGCTTCACTTATATTATTTTGAGAGTTCCTAAATAGCATGGTAATTTGTTTAGGTTGTGAATTTAGTCCTAATATGATGGGCATCCAAGAGGGATATAATAAAAACTTTCATATAAAGAGCATTGAATACTATGAGAAGTTTGATTCCTTGCATATTGTTTTGAGATATAAAGATGGTGATATTAGAGTCATGCTAGTGAGTAATTGTGGATTGGTAGAAATACCTGTGTTAAAGTTTGTGATTCCCGTAGCATGCACGTATGGTGAACCATTATGTGATGAAGTTAGAGCATGCTTTATTTATTTATTGTCTTCCTTATGAGTGGCGGTCGGGGACGAGCGATGTTCTTTCCTACCAATCTATCCCCCTAGGAGCATATGTGTGTAGTACTTTGTTTTGATGACTAATAAATTTTTGCAATAAGTATGTGAATTCTTTATGACTAATGTTGAGTCCATGGATTATACACACTCTCACCCTTCCACCATTGCTAGCCTCTCTAGTACCGCGCAACTTTCGTCGGTGCAGTACACCCAACATATACCCTTCCTCAAAACAGCCACCATACCTACCTATTATGGAATTTCCATAGCCATTCCGAGATATATTGTCATGCAACTTCCACCATTCCGTTTATTATGGCACGCACCATCATTGTCATATTGCTTTGCATGACCATGCAGTTGGCATAGTATTTGCGGCGAGTCCATCATTCATATTTTTATACATGTCACTCTTGATTATTGCACATCTCGATACACCACCGGAGTCATTCATATAGAGTCATATTTTGTTCTAGTATCGAGTTGTAATTCTTTGGTTGTAAGTAAATAAAAGTGTGATGATCATCATTATTAGAGCATTGTCCCATTAAAGGAAAGGATGATGGAAGCTATGATTCCCTCACAAGTTGGGATGAGACTCCGAACTTTATAAAAAATAAAAGACGTGAAAGAAGCCCCAATAAAAAAGAGGCCAAAGAAACCCACAAAAAATGAGAGAAAAGAGAGAAGGGACAATGTTACTATCTTTTTTCCGCACTTGTGCTTCAAAGTAGCACCATGATCTTCATGATAGAGAATCTCCTATTTTGTCACTTTCATATAATAGTGGGAATTTTTCATTGTAGAACTTGGCTTGTATATTCCAATGACGGGCTTCCTCAAAGTGCCCTAGGTCTTCGTGAGCAAGCGAGTTGGATGCACGCCCACTTAGTTTCTTTTGATCTTTCATACACTTATAGCTCTAGTGCATCCGTTGCATGGCAATCCCTACTCACTCACATTGATATCTATTGATGGGCATCTCCATAGCCTGTTAATATGCCTAGTTGATGTGAGACTTTCTCCTCCTTTTTGTCTTCTCCACAACCACCATATTCTATTCCACCTATAGTGCTATATCCATGTCTCACTACAAAAAAAGACACATCCGTGACATTTTGGGCCGAACGAAAAATCTTTTCTGTCATACTTATGACACTTCTATGACGATAATTGTGACAAAACTTGGTATCATCATAGATGTGGTGGGGTCCTACTTCTATGACAAAAATCATGACAGAAAATGGGCTTTTCGACCTGGGTGGGCCGGAGATGCAGCTGCATGACATTCTTTGGGCCGTCCATGATGGAAAAACCCATGGTAGAAGCGAGGGCACGGAAAATATTGGGGAGTCCCCGGTAACGGTGGGTGGTCGGGGGCCGAGCGATGCGCGTTTATCTCATACGTATGCGCGTGTGTGCGAGGCATTGGGCTCTAACTAAACCCGAGCGAGGCATTGGGCTCTAACTGAACCCGGGCGATTGCACTGCAGGCTACGCGTTACTGAACCCGAGCGATCGATCGATGGCTGTTAACTGAACCCGATCGAGCGATTCCTTCGCTACTGCTGCTAACTAAAGCCGATAGATGCTACCTCTGGATGAACAGTGAGCGTTGCTGGGGGGTTTGGATGAACAGTTCCCGATGGGGGCGGATGAACAGGACCCCGATTGTTCGAGCCGGTTGGGGCTGGATGAACAGGATCCCGTGGAGGGCAGGATGAACAGGACCACCCCGTGGAGGGCAGGATGAATAGTAGACCGTGGAGGGCTGGATGAACAGTAGCTCGTGAAGGGATGGTTGAACAGGAGCCCGTGGAGAGGGCTGGTTGAATAGTAGCCGGCGGAGTAGCGCGCGGTGGAGGCTGGATGAACAGGAGCCCGTGGATGAATAGTCGCAGGTGGAGGCTGGAGGAGGTCGACGGTGGATGAACAGTAGCCCGTGGAGGCTGGAGGGGGGTCGACGGTGGAGATGAACAGTATCCCGTGGAGTCCCGTTTTGCGGTACGCCACACCCCTCCCGATGAACAGGACCCCCGTTTCGACCGTAGCGCTCCAACACAAGTCCGTTTACTCCGTTTTGCGGTACGCCACACCCCTCCCGATCAACATGACCCCCGTTTCGACCATAGGAGGTCCGTTTCCTCCGTTTTGCGGTACGCCATACCCCTCCCGATGAACAGGATCCCATTTCGAACGTGGCCGGTCGAACACAAGGCCGTTTCCTCCGTTCTACGGTATGCCATGCCTCGTTTCCATCGGCTGTTCCGTCCAAGCCCTCCCGATGAACACGACGGCACATTCCGTTCCGACCTAGCCGGTTGGCTCCCCATGAACACGACGATGATGCTGTTTCTCCGTTCCGACCCAGCCATGTACACGAGCCCTGGCCGTACGTATGCGCGAGTAGGCGTTCGAGACCCTGCCCGTATGTACGTACGTGGCCGTATTTTCTTTCTTGCACACTGGCCGTTGTACGTACGTGTACATGCTACGTGTGCGCCTCTACATCGACCAGTATGTACGTACACGTTCGCGACCAGAATGACAACGCTACGTACGCTTCGACCAGGTGGGTCCCGACTATCAGGCACTACCTTGCCTGCGAAGATGTAGCTGGTGGGTCCCAACAGTCTGGGGGCGAATCGTTTTTTGGCCCAGACGCACTTCCTTGCGTGCGAAGATGTAGCTAGTGAGTCCCAGCAGTCAGGGGGAAACGTTTTTTCATGAAATACGGTGGCCCGTCCGATGGGTCCCCGCTGTCAGGTGGAGGAATAATTATTTTGCACGTAATAAGGAGGCACTTCCTTGCTGCGGCCATGGACCCAGCTGTCAGCCTCTCCACGTACAGTCCATGTCCGATGGAAGCCGTTCCTTGACCACGTTGACCACGCCGCGCCGAGAGCACCAGGGCGGTGGACGACGGCAAGGCCTAGGAAGGGGACGACGCGGAGCCGGGGAAGACGCGGCAGTGGATGCCCACGCGTAGAGAAGTACGAGGGTTCACTGGTTCGCTACGGTGTGAGGCTGCCGTCACCGCAGAATAATAGGGGGTGTGGGTGAGTAGAGGGATGGCCTAGCTAGTGGTGGGAGTAGTAGGGGGCGGTGAGGCCTCCGTCGCATCGCAGCCGGCCACAGGAGGTAGGAGCGCGAGGCACTTCTACCTCTTGAGCATTGCGTTGGATTTCCCCGAAGAGGAAAGGATGATGTATCAAAGTAGCGTAAGTATTTCCCTCAGTTTTTGAGAACCAAGGTATCAATCCAATAGGAGGCTACGCGCCAGTCCCTTGTACCTACACAAAGCAAATAACTCTCGCAACCAACGCGAATAGGGGTTGTCAATCCCTTCAGGTCACTTACGAGAGTGAGATCTGATAGAGATGATAGATAATATTTTTGGTATTTTTCGTATAAAGATGCAAAGTAAAATAAAAGGCAAAGTAAAAAGCAAAACAATATTAAATGATGGAAGATTAATATGATGAAGATAGACCCGGGGGCCATAGATTTCACTAGTGGCTTCTCTCAAGAGCATAAGTATTTCTACGGTGGGTTAACAAATTACTGTTGAGCAATTGACAGAATTGAGCATAGTTATGAGAATATCTAGGTATGATCATGTATATAGGCACCACGTCCGAGACAAGTAGACCGACTCCTGCCTGCATCTACTACTATTACTCCACTCATCGTCTGTTATCCAGCATGCATCTAGAGTATTAAGTAAAAAACAGAGTAACGCCTTAAGCAAGACGACATGATGTAGAGGGATAAATTCATGCAATATGATAGAACCCCATCTTGTTATCCTCGATGGCAACAATACAATACGTGCCTTGCTGCCCCTACTCTCACTGGGAAAGGACACCGCAAGATTGAACCCAAAGCTAAGCACTTCTCCCATTGCAAGAAAAACCCAATCTAGTAGGCCAAACCAAACTGATAATTCGAAGAGACGTGCAAAGATAACCAATCATACATAAAAGAATTCAGAGAAGATACAAATATTGTTCATAGATAATCTTGATCATAAACCCACAATTCATCGGTCTCAACAAACACACTGCAAAAAGAAGATTACATCAAATAGATCTCCACGAGAGAGGGGGAGAACATTGTATTGAGATCCAAAAAGAGAGAAGAAGCCATCTAGATACTAACTATGGACCCGAAGGTCTGAGGTAAACTACTCACACTTCATCGGAGGGGCTATGATGATGTGGAAGCCCTCCTGGTGGATGCCCTCTCCAGCGAAGCTCCAAAACAGGCCCCAAGATGGGATCTCGTGGGTACAGAAGGTTGCGGCGGTGGAATTAGATTTTTGGCTCCGTATCTGATCGTTTGGGGGTACGTGGATATATATAGGAGGAAGGAGTACGTCGGTGGAGCTTCATGGGCCCCACGAGGGTGGGGGCGTGCCTGGGGGGTAGGGCGCCCCTACCTCGTGCCCACCTTGGAGCTTTCTTCACGTAGGGTCCAAGTCTCCTGGATCATGTTCGGTGAGAAAATCACGTTCCCGAAGGTTTCATTCCGTTTGGACTCCGTTTGATATCCCGTTTCTTCGAAACTCTGAAATAGGCGAAAAACAACAATTTTGGGCTGGGCCTCCGGTTAATAGGTTAGTCCCAAAAATAATATAGAAGTGGAAAATAAAGCCCAATATGGTCCAAAACAGTAGATAATATAGCATGGAGAAATAAAAAATTATAGATACTTTGGAGACGTATCAGGCATCCCCGAGCTTAATTCCTGCTCGTCCTCGAGTAGGTAAATGATAAAAAAGAATTTTTGATGTGGAGTGCTACTTGGCATAATTTCAATGTAATTCTTATTAATTGTGGTATGAATATTCAGATCCGAAAGATTCAAGACAAAAGCTCATATTGACATAAAAGTAATAATACTTCAAGCATACTAACTAAGCAATTATGTCTTCTGAAAATAACATGGCCAAAGAAAGTTCATCCCTACAAAATCATATAGTTTAGTCATGCTCCATTTTCGTCACACAAGAATGCTCTCATCATGCACAACCCCGATGACAAGCCAAGCAATTGTTTCATACTTTAGTAATCTCAAACTTATAAACCTTCACACAATACATGAGCGCGAGCCATGGATATAGTACTATGGGTGGAACAGAATATGATGATGGGGGTTATGTGGAGAAGACAAAAAATGAGAAGATCTCACATCAACGAGGCTAATCAATGGGCTATGGAGATGCCCATCGATTGATAATGCAAGGAGTAGGGATTGCCATGAAACGGATGCACTAGAGCTATAAATGTATGAAAGCTCAACAAAAGAAACTAAGTGGGTGTGCATCCAACTTGCTTGCTCACGAAGACCTAGGGCACTTGAGGAGGCCCATTGTTGGAATATACAAGCCAAGTTCTATAATGAAAAATTCCCACTAGTATATGAAAGTGACAAAACAAGAGACTCTCTATCATGAAGATTATGGTGCTACTTTGAAGCACAAGTGTGGCAAAGGATAGTAGCATTGTCCCTTCTCTCTTTTTCTCTCATTTTTTGGGCCTTCTTTTTTTATGGCCTTTCTCTTTCTTTTTTTATATTACTCACTTGGGACAATGCTCTAGAAAATGATGATCATCACACTTCTATTTATTTACAACTCAATGATTACAACTCGATACTAGAACAAAGTATGACTCTATATGAATGCCTCCGGCGGTGTACCGGGATATGCAATGAATCAAGAGTGACATGTATGAAAGAATTATGAATGGTGGCTTTGACACAAATAATATGTCAACTACATGATCATGCTAAGCAATATGATGATGATGAATGTGTCATGATGAACGAAATGGTGGAAAGTTGCATGGCAATATATCTTGAAATGGCTATGGAGATGCCATAATAGGTAGGTATGACGGATGTTTTGAGGAAGATATAAGGAGGTTTATGTGTGAAAGAGCGTATCATATCACGGGGTTTGGATGCACCGGCGAAGTTTGGACCAACTCTCAATGTGAGAAAGGGCAATGCACGGTACCGAAGAGGCTAGCAATGATGGAAGGGTGAGAGTGCGTATAATCCATGGACTCAACATTAGTCATAAATAACTCATATACTTATTGCAAAAATCTACAAGCCATCAAAAACCAAAGCACTACGCGCATGCTCCTAGGGGGATATATTGGTAGGAAAAGACCATCGCTCGTCCCCGTCCGCCACTCATAAGGAGAACAATCGAAGAACACCTCATGTTTCAAATTTGTTACATAACGTTTACCATACGTGCGTGCTACGTGACTTGCAAACTTCAACACAAGTATTTCTCAAATTCACAACAACTTAACTAGCACGACTTTGATATTATCACCTCCATATCTCAAAACAATTATCAAGCATCAAACTTCTCTTAGTATTCAACGCACTCAAAAGGAAGTTTTTACTATTTGTGTATACCTAGCATATTAAGATTATTAAGCAAATTACCATGCTATTTAAGACTCTCAAAATAATCTAAGTGAAGCATGAGAGATCAATAGTTTCTATAAAACAAATCCACCACCATGCTCTAAAAGATATAAGTGAAGCGCTAGAGCAAAACTATATAGCTCAAAAGATATAAGTGAAGCACATAGAGTATTCTATCAAATTCCAAATCATGTATGGCTCTCTCAAAAGGTGTGTACAACAAGGATGATTGTGGTAAACTAAAAAGCAAAGACTCGAATAATACAAGACGCTCCAAGAAAAACACATATCATGTGGTGAATAAAAATATAGCTCCAAGTAAAGTTACCGATGGAAGTAGACGAAAGAGGGGATGCCTTCCGGGGCATACCCAAGCTTTGACTTTTTGGTGTCCTTAGAATATCTTGGGGGTGCCATGGGCATCCCCAAGCTTTGACTTTTTGGTGTCCTTAGATTATCTTGGGGGTGCCATGGGCATCCCCAAGCTTAGGCTCTTGCCACTCCTTGTTCCATAATCCATCAAAAGATTTCACCCAAAACTTGAAAACTTCACAACACAAAACTCAATAGAAATCTTGTGAGCTCCGTTAGCGAAACAAAACAAAAGACCACTTCAAGGTACTGTAATGAACTCATTCTTTATTTATATTGGGGTTAAACCTACTGTATTCCAACTTATCTATGGTTTATAAACTATTTTACTAGCCATAGACTCATCAAAATAAGCAAACAACACACGAAAAACACAATCTGTCAAAAACAGAACAGTCTGTAGTAATCTATAACTAACGCAAACTTCTGGAACTCCAAAACATCTACCAAAATAGGAAGACCTAGACAATTTGTTTATTGATCAACATCAATTGGAATCACTATTTTATCACATTCCGGTGATTTTTAACAATTGTTTTCGTGAACAGAAAGTTTCTGGAAATTACAGCAAGATCAAATAACTATCATCCAAGAAGATCCTATAGGTTTAACTTGGCACAAACACTAACTAAAACATAAAAACACATCTAAACAGAGGCTAGATCAAAGATTTATTCCTAAATAGAAGCAAAATCAAAAAAACTAAAAATAAAATTGGGTTGCCTCCCAACAAGCGCTATCGTTTAACGCCCCTAGCTAGGCATAAAAGCAAGGATAGATCTAGGTATTGCCATCTTTGGTAGGCAATTCTTCAATGAGGCATATACCTTCATTAGAAATTTCTTTATTTCTAGTAATTATCAAACTTTTAGTCACAAGATCGAAAAATTCATTCATAGCAAATGGTTCCTTAATGATAGCAAGAAGATTGGGATGAATACTTATAGATTTAAGATCCGCAGTTTCCTTACTAGAGGATTCACCCTTATTTTTAGGAACATACATAAGCTAAGAAACTTAATTAGAAGGACTCGGAGTATTCTTTACGAAATAAAAAGCGATTCCCAAGTTGGTAATGATACCCTCAAGTTTATCGATTCTGGTGGAATCTTGGGTTATTCTCTCATTAAGTATGGGTTCCTTCTCCTTAATATTTTTCAAAGTTACTCCTACCTTAGATCCATATTGGGTAATTTGATTGTGGATATTTTTATCTAGATTTTCAATTAACTCAACGGTAGCAATTTTATTTTCAATAATTTCAAGTCTTTGCATTACATGCTCCAAAGTTAACATAGTCCCATTAACCAAAAGAGGTGGTGAGCCAAATAAATATATCATAGCATTATAAGAATCAAAAGTATGGCTACCCAAGAAATTCCCTCTGGTAATGGTACCAAGGATATACCTATACCAAGGGTTGGCACCTACATAAAAATTGCGAGGGAGAACTGAAGTAGATTGCTTCCTGGTAGATCTATTTTGAGCATTGCAAATTCTCTACCAAGCGTCTTTTAGATTTTCTCCCTCCCTTTGCTTAAAATTTAGAACTTCATTCTCGGGAGATAACGGAGAAGATATAAGACTAGCCATAACGACAAGCAAGCGAGTAAAAGGCAAACGGAAAAAGAGAGGGCGAATAAAACGGCAAGGGTGAAGTGGGGGAGAGGAAAACGAGAGGCAAATGGCAAATAATGTAATGCAAGAGATAAGGGATTGTGATGGGTACTTGGTATGTTGACTTTTGCGTAGACTCCCCAGCAACGGCGCTAGAAATTCTTCTTGCTACCTCTTCAGCACTGCGTTGGATTTCCCCCAAGAGGAAAGGATGATGCAGCAAAGTAGCGTAAGTATTTCCCTCAGTTTTTGAGAACCAAGGTATCAATCCAATAGGAGGCTACGCGCCAGTCCCTCGTACGTACACAAAGCAAATAACTCCTCGCAACCAACGCGAATAGGGGTTGTCAATCCCTTCACGGTCACTTACGAGAGTGAGATCTGATAGAGATGATAGATAATATTTTTTGTATTTTTGGTATAAAGATGCAAAGTAAAATAAAAGGCGAAGTAAAAAAAGCAAAGCAATATTAATTGATGGAAGATTAATATGATGAAGATAGACCCGGGGGCCATAGTTTCACTAGTGGCTTCTCTCAAGAGCATAAGTATTTCTACGCGGGAGAGGAGAAGGACTTGGGAGAGGGGGAGGGCTGCGCCAGCACATTGGTGCGGTTGCCCTCCCACCCCCTTCATATATATAGGGGCAAGGGAGAGGGGGGCCGGCCCCTTCAGATCCCATCTGAGGAATGGGCGGCGGCCAGGAGGGGGTGGCTTGGCCCCCAAGGCAAGGGGGGCGCCCCCTTCTAGGGTTCCCCCAAACCCTAGGCGCCTTGGGCCCTTGTGGGGGGGCGCACCAGCCCACCTGGGGCTGGTCCCCTCCCACATGAGGCCCATGCAGCCCTCCGGGGCCGGTGGTCCCACTTGGTGGACCCCCGGGACCCTTCTGGTGGTCCCGGTACGTTACCGATAAAACCCGAAACCCTTTCGGTGACCAAAACAGGACTTCCCATATATAAATCTTTACCTCCGGACCATTCCGAAACTCCTCGTGACATCCGGGATCTCATCCAGGACTCCGAACAACATTCGGTAACCACATACAAGCTTCCTTTATAACCCTAGCGTCATCGAACCTTAAGTGTGTAGACCCTACGGGTTCGGGAGACATGCAGACATGACCGAGACGTTCTCCGGTCAATAACCAACAGCGGGATCTGGATACCCATGTTGGCTCCCACATGTTCCACGATGATCTCATCGGATGAACCACGATGTCAAGGACTTAATCAATCCCGTATACAATTCCCTTTGTCTATCGGTACGATACTCGCCCGAGATTCGATCGTCGGTATCTCGATACCTTGTTCAATCTCGTTACCGGCAAGTCTCTTTTACTCGTTCCGCAACAAATCATCCCGTGATCAACTCCTTGATCACATTGTGCACATTATGATGATGTCCTACCGAGTGGGCCCAGAGATACCTCTTCGTCACACGGAGTGACAAATCCCAGTCTCGATTCGTGCCAACCCAACAGACACTTTCGGAGATACCTGTAGTGTACCTTTATAGCCACCCAGTTACGTTGTGACGTTTGGCACACCCAAAGCACTCCTACGGTATCCGGGAGTTGCACAATCTCATGGTCTAAGGAAACGATACTTGACATTAGAAAAGCTTTAGCATACGAACTACATGATCTTGTGCTAGGCTTAGGATTGGGTCTTGTCCATCACATCATTCTCCTAATGATGTGATCCCGTTATCAACGACATCCAATGTCCATGGTCAGGAAACCGTAACCATCTATTGATCAACGAGCTAGTCAACTAGAGGCTTACTAGGGACATGGTGTTGTCTATGTATCCACACATGTATCTGAGTTTCCTATCAATACAATTCTAGCATGGATAATAAACGATTATCATGAACAAGGAAATATAATAATAATCAATTTATTATTGCCTCTAGGGCATATTTCCAACAGTCTCCCACTTGCACTTGAGTCAATAATCTAGTTCACATCGCCATGTGATTAACACTCACAGAGTTCTGGGTTTGATCATGTTATTCTTGTGAGAGATGTTATAGTCAACGGGTCTGAACCTTTCAGATCCGTGTGTGCTTTACAAATATCGATGTCATCTCCTAGATGCAGTTACCATGCTCTATTTGGAGCTATTCCAAATAACTGTTCTACTATACGAATCCAATTTTACTACTCAGAATAATCTAGATTAGTGTCAAAGCTTGCATCGGCGTAACCCTTTACGACGAACTCTTTTACCACCTCCATAATCGAGAAAATTCCTCAGTCCACTAGTTACCAAGGATAACCTTGACCGCTGTCATGTGATCCATTCCTGGATCACTCTTGTACCCCTTGACTGACTCATGGCAAGGCACACTTTAGATGCAGTACACAGCATAGCATACTGTAGAGCCTACGTCTAAGCATAGGGGACGACCTTCATCCTTTCTCTCTCTTCTGCCGTGGTCAGGTCTTGAGTCTTGCTCAATACTCACACCTTGTAACACAGCCGAGAACTCCTTCTTTGCTGATCTATTTTGAACTCCTTCAAAATCTTGTCGTGGTATGTGTTTGTTTGAAAGTACTATTAAGCGATTTTGATCTATCCTTATAGATCATGATGCTCAATGTTTAAGTAGCTTAATCCAGGTTTTCATTGAAAAACACTTTTCAAACAACCCTATATGCCTTCCAGAAATTCTACGTCATTTCCGATAAACAATATGTCAACAACATATACTCATCAGAAATTCTATAGTGCTCCCACTCACTTCTTTGGAAATACAACTTTCTCATAAACTTTGTATAAACCCAAATTCTTTGATCATCTCATCAAAGTGTACATTCCAACTCCGAGATGCTTACTCCAGTCCTTAGAAGGATTGCTGGGGCTTTGCATACTTGTTAGCATCTTTTAGGATCGACAAAATCTTCTGGTTGTATCACATACAACCTTTCCTCAAGAAAATCGTCGAGGAAACAATGTTTTGACATCCTATCTGCACAATTTCATAAATAGTGCAGTAATCGCTAACATAATTCCAACAGACTCTTAGCATCGCTACGAGTGAGAAAGTCGCATCGCAGTCAACTCCTTGAACTTGTCGGAAAACATCTTAATGACAAGTCGAGCTTTCTTAATGGTGACATTTACCATCATTGTCCGTCTTCCTTTTAAAATCCATCTGTACTCAACAGCCTTACGACCATTGAGCCGTTCTGCCAAAGTCTACACTTTGTTTTCATACATGGATCCTCTCTCGGATTTTATGGCCTCAAGCCATTCACCGGAATCCAGGCCCACCATCGCTTCTCCATAGCTCGTAGGTTCATTGTTGTCTAGCAACATGACTTCCAAGACAGGATTACGTACCACTCTGAAGTAGTACGCATCCTTGTCATCCTACGAGGTTTGGGAGTGACTTGATCCGAAGTCTCATGATCACTATCATAAGCTTCTACTTCAATTGGTGTAGGTGCCACATGAACAACTTCCTGTGCCCTGCTACACACTAGTTGAAGTGACGGTTCAACAACCTCATCAAGTCTCCACCATCCTCCCACTCAAGTCATTCGAGAGAAATTTTTCCTCGAGAAAGGACCCGATTTGAGAAACAATCCCTATTGCTTTCGGATCTGAGACAGGAGGTATACCCAACTGTTTGGGTATCCTATGAAGATGCATTTATCCGCTTTGGGTTCGTGCTTATCAGCCTAAAACTTTTTCACATAAGCGTCGCAGCCCCAAACTTATAAGAAATGACAGTTTAGGTTTCTCTAAACCATAGTTCATACGGTGTCATCTTATCGGAATTACGTGGTGCCCTATTTAAAGTGAGTGCGGTTGTCTCTAATGCCTAACCCATGAACGATAGTGGTAATTCGATAAGAGACGTCATCATATCCAATAGTTATGATGTTCGGACACACCATCACTCTATGGTGTTCCAGGTGGTACTAGTCGTGAAACAATTTCCACAGTGCCGAACTCGTAACTCAGATATTCATTTCTGTGATCATATCATAGACATTTTATCCTCTTGTCACTAAGATCTTCAACTTCATTCTGAAATTACTTGAACCATTCAATAATTCAGACTTGTGTTTCATCAAGCAAATATACTCAGTATCTACTCAAATCATCTGTGAAGTAAGAGCATAACGATATCCACTGCGTGCCTCAGCACTCACTGGACTGCACACATCAAAATGTGTTACTTCCAACAAGTTGCTTTCTTGTTCCATTTTAGTGAAACCGAAGCTTTCAGTCATCTTGCCCATGTGGTATGATTTGCATATCTCAAGTGATTCAAAATCAAGTGAGTCCAAACGGTCCATCTGCATGGAGTTTCTTCATGCGTATATACCAATAGACATGGTTCACATTACTCAACCCTTTTTCAAAAATGAGTGAGTCCAAAGATCCATCAACATTGTGCTTCTTCATGCGTTTTATACCAATATGACTTACATGGCAGTGCCACAAGTAGGTGGTACTATCATTACTATCTTTTGGCATGAACATGTGTATCACTATGATCGAGATTCAATAAACCATTCATTTTAGGTGCAAGACCATTGAAGGTATTATTCAAATAAATAGAGTAACCATTATTCTCCTTAAATGAATAACCGTATTGCGATAGACATAATCCAATCATGTCTATGCTCAACGCAAACACCAAATAACAATTATTTAGGTTTAACACCAATCTCGATGGTAGAGGGAGCGTGTGATGCTTGATCACATCAACCTTGGAAACACTTCCAACACATCTCGTCAGCTCACCTTTAGCTAGTCTCCGCTTATTCCGTAGCTTTTATTTTGAGTTACTAACACTTAGCAACCGAACCGGTATCTAATACCCTGATGCTACTAGGAGTACTAGTAAAGTACACATTCACATAATGTATATCCAATATACTTCTATCGACAGCCTTCTCATCTACCAAGTATCTAGGGTAATTCTGCTCCAGTGGTTGTTCCCCTTATTACAGAAGCACTCAGTCTCGGGTTTGGGTTCAACCTTGGGTTTCTCCACTAGAGCAGCAGCTGATTTGCCGTTTCATGAAGTATCCCTTCTTGCCCTTGCCCTTCTTGAAACTAGTGGTTTCACTAACCATCAACAATTGATGCTCCTTCTTGATTTCTACTTTCGCGGTGTCAAACATCGCGAATATTTCAAGGATCATCATATCTATCCCTGGTATGTTATAGTTCATTACGAAGCTCTAGCAGCTTGGTCGCAATGACTTTGGAGAAACATCACTATCTTATCTGGAAGATCAACTCCCACTCGATTCAAGTGATTGTTGTACTCAGACAATCTGAGCACAAGCTCAACGATTGAGCTTTTCTCCCTTAGTTTGCAGGCTAAGAAAATCGTCGGAGGTCTTATACCTCTTGACGTGGTCACGAGCCTAAAATCCCAATTTCAGCCCTCGAAACATCTCATATGTTCCGCGACATTTCAAAATGTCTTCGGTGCCTCAATTCTAAACCATTTGTCATTACCGAACTATTATGTAGTCATCAAAACGTGTATGTCAGATGTTTGCAACATCCACAGACCACGTTCGAGGTCCAGCACTCCGAGTGGTGCATTAAGGACACAAGCCTTCTACTGTCCGCATAATTGCTACTATCAACTTTCAACTATATTTTCTCTAGGAACATATCTAAAACAGTAGAACTAAAGCGCGAGCTTACGACATAATTTGCAAAGATCTTTTGACTATGTTCAGGATAATTAAGTTCATCTTATGAACTCCCACTCAGATAGACATCCCTCTAGTCATCCAAGTGATTACATGATCCGAGTCAACTAGGCCGTGTCCGATCATCACGTGAGACGGACTAGTCAACGTCGGTGAACATCTTCATGTTGATCGTATCTACCATACGACTCATGCTCGACCTTTCGGTCTTCTGTGTTCCGAGGCCATGTCTGTACATGCTAGGCTCGTCAAGTCAACCTAAGTGTTTGCATGTGTTCCGAGGCCATGTCTGTACATGCTAGGCTCGTCAACACCCGTTGTATTCGAACGTAAGAATCTATCACACCCGATCATCACGTGGTGCTTCGAAACGACGAACTTTCGCAACGGTGCACAGTTAGGGGGAACACTTTCTTGAAATTTTTATGAGGGATCATCTTATTTACTACCGTCGTTCTAAGCAAATAAGATGTACAAACATGATAAACATCACATGCAATCAAATAGTGACATGATATGGCCATCATCACTTTGCTCCTTTTGATCTCCATCTTCGGGGCTCCATGATCATCGTCGTCACCGGCATGACACCATGATCTCCATCATCATGATCTCCATCATCGTGTCTTCATGAAGTTGTCACGTCAACTATTACTTCTACTACTATGGCTAACGCTTTAGCAATAAAGTAAAGTAATTACATGACGTTTATGTTGACACGCAGGTCATAAATAAATTAAAGACAACTCCTATGGCTCCTGCCGGTTGTCATACTCATCGACATGCAAGTCGTGATTCCTATTACAAGAACATGATCATCTCATACATCACATATATCATACATCACATCCTTTGGCCATATCACATCACATGGCATACCCTGCAAAAACAAGTTAGACGTCCTCTAATTGTTGTTTGCATGTTTTACGTGGCTGCTATGGGTTTCTAGCGAGAACGTTTCTTACCTACGCAAAACCACAACGTGATATGTCAATTGCTATTTACCCTTCATAAGGACCATTTTCATCGAATCCGATCCGACTAAAGTGGGAGAGACTAGCACCCGCTAGCCACCTTATGCAACTAGTGCATGTCAGTCGGTGGAACCTGTCTCACGTAAGTGTACGTGTAAGGTCGGTCCGGGCCGCTTCATCCCACAATGCCGCCGAATCAAGATTGACTAGTAACGGTAAGCATATTGAACAAAATCAACGCCCACAACTACTTTGTGTTCTACTCGTGCATAGAATCTACGCAATAGACCTAGCTCATGATGCCATTGTTGGGTAACGTAGCAGAAATTCAAAATTTTCCTACGTGTCACCAAGATCTATCTATGGAGAAACCAGCAACGAGGGGAAGGAGAGTGCATCTACATACCCTTGTAGACCGCTAAGCGGAAGCGTTCAAGTGAACGGGGTTGATGGAGTCGTACTCGTCGTGATCCAAATCACCGATGACCAAGTGCCGAACGGCCGGCACCTCCGCGTTCAACACACGTACAGCCCGGTGACGTCTCCCATGCCTTGATCCAGCAAGGAGAGAGGGAGAGGTTGAGGAAGACTCCATCCAGCAGCAGCACAACGGCGTGGTGATGATGGAGGAGCGTGGCAATCCTGCAGGGCTTCGCCAAGCACCGCGGGAGAGGAGAAGGACTTGGGAGAGGGGGAGGGCTGCGCCAGCACATTGGTGCGGTTGCCCTACCACCCCCTTCATATATATAGGGGCAAGGGATAGGGGGGCCGGCCCCTTCAGATCCCATCTGAGGAGGGGGCGACGGCCAGGAGGGGGTGGCTTGCCCCCCAAGGCAAGGGGGGCGCCCCCTTCTAGGGTTCCCCCAAACCCTAGGCACCTTGGGCCCTTGAGGGGGGGGGGGCGCACCAGCCCACCTGGGGCTGGTCCCCTCCCACATGTGGCCCATGCAGCCCTCCGGGGCCGGTGGTCCCACTTGGTGGACCCCCGGGACCCTTCTGGTGGTCCCGGTACATTACCGATAAAACCCGAAACCCTTTCGGTGACCAAAATAGGACTTCCCATATATAAATCTTTACCTCCGGACCATTCCGGAACTCCTCGTGATGTCCGGGATCTCATCCAGGACTCCGAACAACATTCGGTAACCACATACAAGCTTCCTTTATAACCCTAGCGTCATCGAACCTTAAGTGTGTAGACCCTACGGGTTCGGGAGACATGCAGACATGACCGAGACGTTCTCCGGTCAATAACCAACAGCGGGATCTGGATCCCATGTTGGCTCCCACATGTTCCACGATGATCTCATCGGATGAACCACAATGTCAAGGACTTAATCAATCCCGTATACAATTCCCTTTGTCTATCGGTACGATACTCGCCCGAGATTCGATCGTCGGTATCTCGATACCTTGTTCAATCTCGTTACCGGCAAGTCTCTTTTACTCGTTCCGCAACAAATCATCCCGTGATCAACTCCTTGATCACATTGTGCACATTATGATGATGTCCTACCGAGTGGGCCCAGAGATACCTCTTCATCACACGGAGTGACAAATCCCAGTCTCGATTCGTGCCAACCCAACAGACACTTTCGGAGATACCTGTAGTGTACCTTTATAGCCACCCAGTTACGTTGTGACGTTTGGCACACCCAAAGCACTCCTACGGTATCCGGGAGTTGCACAATCTCATGGTCTAAGGAAACGATACTTGACATTAGAAAAGCTTTAGCATACGAACTACATGATCTTGTGCTAGGCTTAGGATTGGGTCTTGTCCATCAGATCATTCTCCTAATGATGTGATCCCGTTATCAACGACATCCAATGTCCATGGTCAGGAAACCGTAACCATCTATTGATCAACAAGCTAGTCAACTAGAGGCTTACTAGGGACATGGTGTTGTCTATGTATCCACACATGTATCTGAGTTTCCTATCAATACAATTCTAGCATGGATAATAAACGATTATCATGAACAAGGAAATATAATAATAATCAATTTATTATTGCCTCTAGGGCATATTTCCAACAATCTGTAGCCAACATGTATAACAATGGATACTCAAAAACTAATTCTTGAAGATCATTTCCTGCAAAGCACAATAAGAGTTATTTATTCACAAGTTTTGGATGCAGCTTGAACAGTTGAACGCTTTTGTTTGCAAAAGATACCTTTTTATCTATTTCACCCAGATGTTTGTAGCTCTAGAGATGAAATAATATCCGAACAAACCTATCGATACCCGTTACACATGAGATGACCCCCACATCCTTTGTCAAAATAAACAACTCCCCGATCAATGCATTTCACTCTTCCGTGCAACGCACGGGCACCTTACTATAGATTAGTACGACCAAAAATTGAACTAACATTATATATAGCACGATAAATGATGATGCATGTCACCTAAAATTATATCATTGAAAACTATGTTCAAATACGAATCCAACGATATTGTTTTTGTTGACATGCACTAACATTTTGTCAGTTAAATCTTCAGTCAAATTCAATGGGGGATAAACCACGACCGATGTAGTAGTACTAGTGTAGAGGGCGGAGCTGCACGGGAGTCTCACCTCTCACCCCGCTCGTGGCGCGACAGTAAAGCCATCATATCACAAAACCCAACCACTCCCAGTAATAAGTGGCCTGGTAAAATAAACGGACAAGCAACCATCACATCCCTCCATTTTTTTGCATTTCATCTCTCTGCATTTACTTTCTCTGGTTCATCTCACACACTCGATCCCTAGCTACTACTCCTAGTATCCCTAGCTACTACTCCTAGGGCCAGTTCTTTTGGCGGCTTCCCCAACTTTTCCCATAAGACTAGTCATAGTGGAGAGTAACATTAAGGCGCCTCAATCATTTATTTGGGATTCTAAACTACTACTAGTAGTACCTCCATCCTGGTTTATTCCTCGCCATTGTAATTTGTGCTAAATTTTGACCAAAGATTTAACTGATAAAATGTTAGTGCATGTGACATGCACTAACATTTCATTAGTTAAATTTATGATCAAAATTTGACACAGATTACAATGGGGACCAATAAACCAGGACAAAGGTAGTAGTTATGGGATTACTAATCTAGAAGCCTAAATGAACTGGCCCCTGGTACTCCTACTAGTAGTAGTACTCAAGTTGGAATTCCAATTCCACGGCACAACTTGTTAGGCAAAAAAATCGATACAGGGTGTAGGAAGTGGTTTGGGAATTTGCATGCCTTTCCAACCAGTGAGATACTCCGTACAAAGTACGACAGAGAAATAACCACAGATAAGGAAGCTAAAAGTAAACAATCAAACAAGCATTTTTGCATTTGTTTTGCATTGAATCATTTTACAAGCTTGACTAGTGTTGTTTTTCTACTTTTACAATGCATTTGCACGTACATAAGTAATAGTAGTACTCCCTTCGTCTAGGTGTATAAGTCTTCCCTCCTTCTTGGTCACGGTGCACAACCAAAGATGACTTATTGACCTGGACGGAGGGAGTAGCACAGTCTGCAAGCATATATCGAGAGAGACGTGTAGTGCGATAGTATATACTCCCTCCGTTCCAAAATAGATGACCCAACTTTGTACTAAAGTTAGTACAAAGTTGAGTCATCTATTTTGAAACAGAGGGAGTAGTAAAGTCTGTGCTATATGCACGTACTTACAGAATGCGTACGAATACACAAGGTTTCCAAACTTTCCCTTTTACATAATTAATTAAGGACGCTAAAAATTCCTGAACGTTCGGGATTTATCATTTGCGTCCCAAAACTAATGAGATCGCCTTACGAAACAAAAATTATACTCCTCTTAAAAGCCACGGCGCTTGCAGGAGTGCTTGCGGCGCGCCATGAGTGCCCTGGTGCGCGGCCGTTTCCCAACGCGTCGACACAACACCTCTTCCTCAGCCTCGCACCTCGCGAGGTGCTGATTGGTGGCTTGTCGGCGGGCGAGCGCGATCTCACCGGTGTGGTGATCCGGCGCCAACAGGTACTCCTCCTTGCTGGAAGCGTGCACCCGGTCCATGTACCGCCAAGCGTAGATGAGGTGCTTTGGCCCGACTGCACTCAGGGCGTCGGCACGGGCATCCTCCGCCACCCTCACGGCCCTCGCACGAGCCTTCTGCCAAAGAGCCAATTGCCTGACTCTCTCGGACACGACATAGGCCTCCCAGGCAGCTTGTTCCGCGGTGCGCTTCTCTTCCTCGACCTTCTTCTCCGCCTCTATTTTGGTGCGCTCTGCTGGAGGCAAAGCCTCCCACAAGGCGACATCCGTTTCTTTCCAAAGCTCCTCCAGGCTGGGGGGCTCGGCGGGCGGCGCGGCATTCTCCTCGTAGCGGGGAGCCGACGCGTCCTCCGACGCGCGTGCTGATGAGATTGGGAACGCTGACGCGTCCACCTCGATGCATCGCGGCGAGGAGCGGAACACCGACGCGTCCTCCTCGACTAGTGGCGGCAAGGAACGGAACGGCGACACGTCTCGTTGCGGCGAGGAGTGGAACACCGACGCGTCCTCCTCGACTAGTGGCGGCGAGGAACGGAACGGCGGCGCGTGACCGTCCGCGCGATGCAGCGAGGGGTGCCTAGGGATTGGGAGGGGCGATGCCATGGTGGTCGACATGAGAGGGAGGGGGAGGAGATAGCGATGAATGTGAACGTGAGGGGAAGGAGATAGCGATGTCGTGGGAGGCGCAGTATTTATAGCAAGCAATGGCACACCTACGTAAGATATGGACTAAGTTGCACTGACTTAACTACAGGTCCAGTTGTGTCACTGACATATGGGCAAGACCCCTGTTGGGCCCATGGGCAAGACCCCTGTTGAGCCCATATGTCAGTGACCCAATGCACCTGCAGTTAAGTAACAACTACGTGGGCATATTTGCTGGAGTAAATTACAGGGGAGGGAATGGGTGGAAATATTGCTGGTCACAACGGATTGGACGAGCGCGGGGGGAGGAGAGTCATGCATGCAGTTTTTTTCCACACGGGGTGGAGTGGTGGGACCGCCGGAGGGAGAAGGAGAGTCTGGCAGGCATATTGTTTCCACACATGGAGAGGAAAAGATTTGGAGATGAACGGGCTTCCTGCAGGTATGGGGAATGGTGCATAATAAATCTCATCTTGCATGCTGGGCTAGGTATAGTCTCAAGTCATTAAAAACATACACGCCCCACACATGATCATATTTCAAGGTGCACTAAATTATTGTATGCGATGATTAAGGCTGGCCATAATGGTGGTATCTTAGCTGGTATCATGCACACGAGAATAGCAAACATGCTGATGTGGCAAAGAATTAAAGAAGAGAGGGGGGTTAGAGTAACTAGTGTTCATGCATGCATTGGTAAACACATTTTTTTGTGAAGAACTACGAAAACTATTCCACCGCCTCTATCTTGCTAAGAGTAGGTCAAAATTTTGAATCGAACCCTTTAAACTAGAAGGGAGGTAGTAGTACTCTAATAGCTAACCTTGGCCCTGTTTGGATCCATGTGTTAGAGTTAGTTTGGGTTAGTTTGAACTCAACTAACCCAAAAAAATATAACCCACCCAAGAGGTGCTTTATACTACTCATTATAATCAGTATTGTAGATATTGATATTTTTAGTATAAACGGTTGACGGAAGTAAAAAGGACCAGAGGGAGTATCATGCATGCGGAGTACGCAAAAAATTGCTCATTTATAGTCGGTCGAAGTCTCAAAGGGCACGACCGTGCGAGGGAGGCGAAGGTCGTGGGAGGCGCGACGGTTGACGGAATTAATTGATGTTACACACAAGCTGGCATGGCGTGCGAACAGTCAGAAGCTATACCGTCAGGCCTACGATATGGGTCTAGTAGACATGACATCTAGTGGGTCCCGCATAGTTCTCGAGAACTCTTTCGGGGCTTGCAGCCGTTTATCCACCGGGCAAGCCAGCAACCCCACGCCGTTCGCACGCCCTACTCGTCCCCGTCTTCTACTAGTACAGTACCTTACAACAGTTCGCTTGCAGTCGTCCCATCCTTCCACATTACGACAGTTCCACTAATCCTAACCCTCCTCCCAAATCCATGGCATCCCAAATCTCCATGATCGGCGGTGAGTACAACGTTAGAACCATCACCAGCGATGAGTTCGACGTCATCTACACCCGTTCTTCCACAACGGTGAAAGAATGCCTTGCTCGCTTCAAACGCATGTTCGAAAACTCAAATGATGAGTGGGTCGCTGGGCTAGATGTTGAGTACACCACAGTCCTGGGAAGCGAGAAGAAACTAAAGGAGGCAGAGAAGAAGAAGCCCGCCGCGATCTAGGTTTGCGTGCATGACTTATGCTTGGTCTACCACATACGCCATGCCAACGTTAAGTGCGAGGAATTTAAGAAGTTCCTCAAGGGCGGCTGAGTCAAATTCATTACTGTAGACTTTAGGAACGACAAGGAAATCCTGGGTCGGATAGGCCTCATTGTAGGCGACCCCTTCAACCTCCAGAAGGAAGGGATGGTGTCCTCCTCTCAGCCTTCAATGCTGACCCTGGCAGCATCCATGATTGATCGTTCGTACGCTAAACTGAAGAAATCTCATCATGAGTTTCATCATGCATGGGAGTCGAAGACATTAGATGGAGATCACATCTTGTACGCAGCAATGGATGCCTACCTTTGTTTAAATATCTACAAGGGTTGGATGAAGAAGCAGAGCCCAGTGTCCGGTTCAAGCAAAGAAGCGTCGGCGAAGAGGAAGAGGGATGCGGACGAAGTCAAGGACGTGGACTCGGACTCCGAGTAGGTGGCAGTGCCGTCGCTCATGCTGGTTCTACTATAGTGTCAAGCAGACTAGTTGGTTAGTTTATTTTCAAGGGTGTGTTGTGCTGAGGCCCCAGCAGAACTATGTTTATGTTCTTTCTCGTTATTTGAACTCTTTAGTATGTACAGTAGTACTAGTACTATGTCTTACTACTGTTCTTATTGCAGTTGGTACTACTACTCGTATCTTCGTGTTCCTACTGTAGTTAATACGTTCATACTAGTAGTATAATTTGTGTCAGTCGATTTGTGAAAGTAGTTCAATGGAGTGAAGGAAGAAGACGGCAGGGTGCCCATGATCTATCTTATGAGTGTTGGGTGTGGAATGCAGTTCGCCAAAAACTGGATCGTGCCTGGGGTTAAATGGATGGCAGGGGTGGGGGAGCATGGCGATGGCAAGGCGGTTCAGGGGAGGGCGCGGCGGCGGCTGTCAGATGAGGGTTCTGTCAAACCCTTAAGGTTTGAACACTGGGGTGCGCGCGAAGTCTCTCCCTCCTACCGATCTACGCCCTAGCTCGCTAAGATCTCGCGGACGAACTCGAAGAACTCACAACACAGAGAGACACGAGATTTATACTGGTTCAGGCCACCGTTGTGGTGTAATACCCTACTCCAGTGTGGTGGTGGTGGATTGCCTCTTGGGTTGATGAATAACATTACAAGGGAAAGAAAAGCCTCCTGAGGTTGAGGTGTTCTTGGCTTGGTGACTTAGCGGGTGAGAGCTGGATGAACTGCTCGATGCCCCCTACTGTGGTGGCTAGTTCTACTTATATAGGGCCTGGTCCTCTTCCCAAATATTGAGCGGGAAGGGAGCCAACAACGGCGGGCAAATTTGAAGGGGGACACCTAGTACAAGCTATCCTGACAAAAGTGGTCTTCGCCTGCGAAAAGCTCTGGTGGTGACGCCGTCTTGGGCTCCATGATGACCTCCGTCTCGCCGTCCTTCTGGTCTTGGTCTCGTTGCACCGATATGGCAACCTTTGCCTAATGCCTCGGTACTCCTCGTCTGCACTGGCCTCTTTAGCACCAAAGAGGAAACAAGGACACTGCGCACGCTGGCACCTGCCTGGTGCCGATCGTCATGGCTCATGTCACGAGAGCCTCGTGAGGTTTGCCCCTCCTTGATATCTCCGCTCCTCGTGAGCCTGCCCGACTAGGCCACTCCTGAGGAGGTCTTGCGTCGTCCGCCTTGCGAGGCTTGTCCCCTTGCGAGGGTCTTGGATGCCTTGTTCAGGAAGATGGGCCGTACGGCCTGCTGGCTTAGCCACACCGCGGGCTGCAGGCAGGCAAGTCTAGGGACCCCCATTCCCAGAACACCGATAGTAGCCCCCAGGCCCAAGGTGTGCTCGGGCTTGGCTTCGCGGCGAAGCCAAGGGTCAAGTTCGGAGCGTCGCCGGCCCCAAAAGCCTGCAGCCTCGGTTGACGCGTGGCAGTTGATTGGACGTGGGCGTCTCCGCTTCCCCACGCTGCCTTTGAATCCGCCTGGCTATGCGGCCCCCGCAGCCTACACAGTTATTCCTCCTTCGCCCACGCCTAGCTCCTCCAATCTCCTTGCTTCCTCGAGGCCCTGCTTTGCCCTTCCAATATGACTTGTGCTCTGCCTGCTTCATCGCCATGGCGCCAGAACAGGCTGAAAAGGGGAAGAAACCCCTATCTTCGCCAACTGCGCCTCCATCCTTCGAGCCTGCGCTTGGCCGGCCTCGGGTGCTCAACGACGAGGCCATGGACAAGGTGCGCCCCATGCTTGCCTCCAGTTTCAACGAGTGGGGAGAGACAGTGGCTTGGCCCGCGTCTCGTACTCGTATGGCTCGGGCAGCCACTGAGGTCCCGATCTTCATAGATGCCCTCTGGGCTGGCCTGATTCCTTCCGTCTCCGCCTTCTTCAACGCGGTGTTCAAGCATTATCAAATCCACATGCTTCATCTCGACCCTCAATCTGTGACCCTTCTTGCCGTCTTCGCCTTCTTGTGTGAGGCCATGGTAGGCGTCGCTCCTTCCATGGCCCTCCTCCGCCATTTCTTCTCATTGCATCTGACCAATCCTCGGCAGAGCTTGGGGTGCGTGGGCTTCCAAGTCGTGGCCGCAACAGCGGGCGCGGGGATTGACTTCGAGCTTCGTTCATCCACGAGCGAGTTCCGTATACGATGGGTGTTTGTTGACGCCGGCGTGCTCAGACCTCTGCTCCAAGTTTCATCGGGGCCTGCTGTTCCAAACTCCGGCTGGGGCCATCAGAAGGTTACGAGCCCCCGCCTTGCCCCCGTCTGGGCCAGGCTGAGGTGGTTGAAGGACCGCGGTGTGACTGCGCCCATGGTGGCGAAGGAGTTCGTCAAGCGTCGAGTCGCTCCGCTTCAGCGCCACTCCCGCCCGATGTGGGACTTGCTCAGCAGCCAGGACCATATGAGGTTTCAGGAGAAGGGGCTTCCTCTTGCGACGCGAAAGACAATGCTCATGGTCTTATCGGGTGTCCCTCTGCCGGACGAGATGCCTAGGAATAGCTGCCTGTTGTACCGCTGTGAGAACAAAGCCGCATTTACCGCGAGCATGCCTTCCTTTGATGAGTGGGGGCTGCACCCAATCGGCCCGGTGGGGTCCCGCGAGAACCCCTTCATCGTGGTTCCCTCCCTCGCCGCCGGTGCCGGGCTCGCCCCAGGTGAAGGTGTGGGAGGGCGAGCTCCGACGGGGGCCGGTGGCTCGAGTGCTGAGGAGGACACGCTGGGCGGTGATCCCGGGGCGTCGTCCTTGGGGGCCTGCGAGCCCCCTCCCGAGGCGTCGGTCACTGAGGAGATGCGGCGTGTGATACGTCTCCGTCGTATCTACTTTTCCAAACACTTTTGCCCTTGTTTTGGACTCTAACTTGCATGATTTGAATGGAACTAAGCCCGGATTGACGCTGTTTTCAACAGAATTGCCATGATGTTATTTATGTGCAGAAACAAAACTTCTCGGAATGACCTGAAACTTCACGGAACATCTTTTTGGAAATAATAAAAAATCATTGCAAAAGGTGAAGGCCAGGGGGCCCACCACCTGTCCACGAGGGTGGGGGCGCCCCCCTAGGGCGCGCCCCCTACCTCGTGGGCCCCCTGAGGCTCCTCCGACGCCAACTCCAACTCTATATATTTGCTTTCGGGTAGAAAAAAATCAAGGAGAAGAAATCGTCGCGTTTTACGATACGGAGCCGCCACCAAGCCCTAAAACCTCTCGAGAGGGCTGATCTGGAGTCCGTTCGAGGCTCCGGAGAGGGGGATTCGTCGCCGTCATCATCATTAACCATCCTCCATCACCAATTTCATGATGCTCACCGCCGTGCGTGAGTAATTCCATCGTAGGCTTGCTGGACAGTGATGGGTTGGATGAGATCTATCATGTAATCGAGTTAGTTTTGTTAGGGTTTGATCCCTAGTATCCATTATGTTCTGAGATTGATGTTGATATGACTTTGCTATGCTTAATGCTTGTCACTAGGACCCGAGTGCCGTGATTTCAGATCTGAACCTATTATGTTTTCATGAATATATGTGAGTTCTTGATCCTATCTTGCAAGTCTATAGTCACCTACTATGTGTTATGATCCGGCAACCCCGAAGTGACAATAATCGGGACCACTCCCGGTGATGACCGTAGTTTGAGGAGTTCATGTATTCACTATGTGCTAATGCTTTGTTCCGGTTCTCTATTAAAAGGAGGCCTTAATATCCCTTAGTTTCCATTAGGACCCCGTTGCCACGGGAGGGTAGGACAAAAGATGTCATGCAAGTTCTTTTCCATAAGCACGTATGACTATATTCGGAATACATGCCTACATTACATTGACGAATTGGAGCTAGTTCTATGTCACCCTATGTTATGCTTGTTACATGATGAACCGCATCCGGCATAATTCTTCATCACCGATCCAATGCCTACGAGCTTTTCCTATATTGGTTCTCGCTTATTTACTTTCCCGCTGCTACTGTTACAATCACTACAAAACACCAAAAATATTACTTTTGCTTCTGTTACTTTTGTTACTATTACCATTACTATCATATTACTTTGCTACTAAACACTTTGCTGCAGATATTAAGTTATCCAGGTGTGGTTGAATTGACAGCTCAACTGCTAATACTTGAGAATATTCTTTGGCTCCCCTTGTGTCGAATCAATAAATTTGGGTTGAATACTCTACCCTCGAAAACTGTTGCGATCCCCTATACTTGTGGGTTATCAAGACTATTTTCTGGCGCCGTTGCCGGGGAGCATAGCTCTATTCTTTGAGTCACTTGGGATTTATATCTGTTGGACACTATGAAGAACTTGAAAGACGCTAAGACAACAATTTATCCCTCAACTACGAGGGGAGGTAAGGAACTGCCATCTAGCTCTGCACTTGATTCACCTTCTGTTTTGAGTAAGCTTGCGACACCTAAACATGCTTCTGCTATTCGTTCTGATATGTCGCATGTTATTGATGATGCCACTTCTACTATGCATGATACTTATGATGAAACTACTTCTATGCTTGATACTTCTGTGCCACTTGGTGAATTTCTTGATGAACAAATTGCTAGGGCTAGAGAGAAAGAAATTATTGAAACTGATTATATTGATGAAAGTGATGATGAAGATATGCCTGTTATTCCTAAGGGTTATGTTTTTGATATGGAAGCTTCTGCAGCTATTTTAGCTTGCAAAGATAGATATGAACTAAAAAGGTTATTAGTTGAATGGAATATGCAATCTCTTAAAGATAGAATGAAACCTGACCCTGCTTTTGCTACTTCACCTATTTGTGTTGCCGATAAGGATTATGAATTCTATGTTGACCCTGGTATAATTACTTTGGTTGAATCTGATCCTTTTCATGGATATGAATCTAAAATTGTCGAGGAAGAAGCTCCGGCACACCCCTACCTAGCGCGCCAAATGTCGGATGTGGGGTTCAGGCAAACCCTTAAGGTTCGAACACTGGGGTGCGCGTGAAGTCTCTCCCTCCTACCGATCTATGCCCTAGCTCGCTAAGATCTCGTGGACGAACTCGATGAACTCACAACACAGAAAGACACGAGATTTATACTGGTTCGGGCCATAGTTGTGGTGTAATACCCTACTCCAGTGTGGTGGTGGTGGTGGATTGCCTCTTGGGCTGATGAAGAACAGTACAAGGGAAAGAATAGCCTCCTGAGGTTGAGGTGTTCTTGTTCTTGGTGACTTAGCGGGTGAGAGCTAGATGAACTGCTCGATGCCCCCTACTGTGGTGGCTAGTTCTACTTATATAGGCCCTGGTCCTGTTCCCAAAAATTGAGTGGGAAGGGAGCCAACAAAGGTGGGCAAATTTGAAGGGGGACAGCTAGTCACTACAAAAAAATACACTTCTGTGATGATACACGTTTGTCACAGTAGGTCGCGTTTTTTGTAATGCATGTACATCCATGACAAATTTATGACAGAATCAAGATAGTCATACCTGTGCTATCGTAGAAGTGTTCCATGACATTACTGAAATTATCATCACGGAAGTGTCCACTTCCATGACGATAAATCGCGCGTCACAGAAGTGCTTTCGTCAAGGGTGACCGACACGTGGCATCCACCATAGCAGAACGCCATTAAGCTATTGGGTCGGGTTTTGGATCCGATAACCCGTTAACAGCCCCGACCAATGGGGTTTTTTCACGTGTAAAATCATCATTGGCTGGAGGAGACACGTGTCAGGTCCGCGTTGGCACAGGTGTCACTCATCCAATGGGCGAGACGCGCCTATGATATGTTGACATGTGGACCGGCCCATCAAGTTTAAATGGGCCGGCCCAACTGAAGGCCCACAAGATTTTGCGGACCATAATGCACCGACCTAGCTAAAGGCCCACGAGATTTTGCAGACCATAATGCACCGGCCCGGCTAAAGGCCCACGAGATTTTGCAGACCATAATGGGTTGGCCCGGCTAAAGGCCCACAAGATTTTGCGGGCCATAATGGGCCGGCCTAGGTAAAGGCCCACAAGATTTTTGTGTGCCATAATGGGCCGGCCCAGGTAAAGGCCCACAAGACTCTTGCGGTTCATAATGGGTCGGCTCAGCTAAAGGCCCATGAGATTTCGCGGACATTAATGGGCCGGCCCAGCTGTAGGCCCATAAGATTTTGAGGACCCTAGTAGGCCGGCCCATTAACTGGCTGCCATGTTTTGGGCCAAAAATGCCAGCCCATATTTGATCCGGTCCATTAATGGCCTGCCACGCTCCAGGCCTAATAGTGGCCCATATGAGATCCGGCCCGTTAAAAGTCTACCATGTTCTGGGCCAAATTACGGCCCAGATCAGGTCCGGCCCTTTAAGAGGCTTTGGGCTCAATTATGGCCCATATCAGATTCGGCCCGTCAATTGGACACTATGCTTTTGGGCCAACTTGCTAAAGGCCCACTTAGTAACTTGGCCTGATATTAGTTTTGGCCTGTTAAGGGCCCGTTTAACATTTTTTGGCCCTATATTAATTTCGGCCTATTAAAAGCCCGTCATATAGTTGGGCCTAACTACGGCCCGGTTTGCATCCGGCGTGCTCGCAGGCGATATCTAATTGGGCCAAACAAGGACCGAGACAATTTTGGCCTGTTAAAAGCCCGTGATTTGATTCGCACAATCATGGGCCGGGGTTCATTTCGGGCTGCTGCGTAACTAGTAGGAATTAAGAACAAACCTACTCTATACAATCAAGAAACTACGGCATAGTAACTAAGAATAAACCTACACTATACAATAAAGGATTTAAGGTATAATACATCCACTAGGCATCGAAGTTTGCCACCAGTGATCATAAAGTGCAATGAAGAAGTAGATTACAAAAACTGGGCACCATTGCAGCGTAACAAAATAATACTGAACCGAGACCACTTCCAAGATAGTTCTAGAAAGGTTAGCCTTGCGGGGGAACTGCTGCGCAAGCTGCTGAGCAAGGCTGTGAGACCGGCCTAGCATGTCGGTCATGGCTTCCAGGTGTAGCTGTTTAGCGATGAGGTTCTCATTGGTGTTCTACGCAATCTTTCTTAGAGATAGGACTTCAAGTCGAAGTTGAGTTGCAGAATGACTTTCTGCTAGAACTTGGGACTGAAGAAGTCGAACTGATTCAGACAATGAATTCTGTGAGCTTGTCTGACTGTTAGTCTCAAGTAACTTGAACACTGCATCAAGACAAGACTTTGGGGTTGTCTCACTATCTTCAAGATGTTTTGCCTTCTTTGCTGCAATATATGTTGGGGTTGTTTCACAGCCTTCAGCAGACTTGTGCATGCCATTAGGCATATCACCCCGAAACAAAGCAGAGAGATGACAGGTTTTGCACGTGTATAAACAAAGATGATAACTGTTCTGTCAATTCTATCCAATTTCAAATTAGAAAATAAAGAGTATGTTCAAAATATCAATAGCATAATTTGGCATTGTTCATAATGCGGGGAGCTTCACCACACTACTGGATTACCATGTCAACATAACAAGCATAGATGAAGGGCAAAGAAAATCATTGTATCTATTTTGGATAATGTGCATGGCATGTTGTTCATATCATCAGCCACATCAGTAAGATAAAACAGGAGATGACAAGGTGCAAACGTGGGCGGCTTCACCACACACTGGATTATAGATCCACAAAAACAAGCATACATATAGGGAGTATTAAGTAATGTGCATGGTATGAATAAGGAATTTGGTTTTACAAGTAAAACTTAGAACTTGCGGTTCTTACGAACATGCATTTTGGTAGAAACAGCAAACTAAACAGCAGTAAACGATAGGGAGTATGAGCAAATTAAACAGCAGTTGAGGATAAAGGCTTTAGAAGGACTGACTTACATTAACAGTTAAGACCGGCTTTATAATGCCCTTCTCCATGTCAAGGGAAGGATAACTCAAGAATTTCAGCATAGAATCTTCTTCATAAGCATTGCCTGTACTCTACATTTTGTAGAGAGTAATTATAGATATGATAATACAGGAAGGGATAGAGGATAATGAAGATAAGATGCAGATTGATGCTACATAATCAACTACCAATCCCTGGAATTACAAGCGTTACAGGATAAAATGTACTGACAAGAGCAATGGGCTCCACTTCTGCACTGGCATTGTCTGTGTATTCTACTTGTTGGTAAGATTAAATATAGATATGATCTTTTTTAGTAAATGGTGGGCGAGGGAGATAAGATGCAGAATGCTACAAAATGAACCAATCCCTCTTTCCATAATACAAGATTGTTTTGAACACTGGTGTACTGTACAAAACATTCTTATATTATGGGACGGAGGGAGTAGCTGTTAATGTAAGTACAGTGATAGACCACGTTCAGTCCTTACAAGAGGACTGCAGAGCTAAACCTCTTCAAAAGCATTGGGTTGATTCTAAATTTATGTAAGAGTCCATACGGATCTTATAATGTCCACCAAATGGACGATTACGAGGCTAAGATGTGCAGTGATGCTACATAATCAAACAGCTATGAAAGTAAGTATGGTCATACAAGGCAAGAGGTACTCACAAGAGCAATGCAGTGTGCAGTATAGTTGCGAGATTTTGTGGTCCCCTGAGAACGAATGTTCTTCTGCTAACAGTTTTCGTACAAGTAAGACACTAAGGCAAATGTAGAATGTAGTTCAAATTGTGATGTGATATCATAGACAGTACCTTACGCTGCAGCCAAGACCAATGTGTAACAAGATTATTCCAGTCACCATCGGATAAATGTAGTACCAGAGACTTTACAGAAATTTCGTTCAGAGGCTTGCCATCGAAGTGCGCTTGCCTCAGGTACGAACGATACTTCATCAATGAGTGCTTGAAAAGTGCAACCAACCCTTGCTCGTCATGACAATCTAGTTTGCTCCTCGCCTATTTAAAAGAATGAAATCTTGTGTCTTCTGTCAGCAGAAACATATGCAGTAATGGCCATGAATAACATTAGTACATTACTTACGCGTAAGTTGTGGAGGAAGACTGGAAATTGTTGTGTGTCTGCGTTATAATCTTTCCATGAAGGAAAGATACACACAAAGTTCCTGACAACAACATAAGCTTCGTCTTCTAAACTGGGAAGAAATGGAACATGGGTCCTATTTGCTGCAATTGGGGCTCTCTCTGGTTTGAAAAGGGATTTGGCAACTGGATTTGGTGTACTCTTTGCTGGAATGGGGGCTTTGCGTCGTACAGCTGGTGCTATGTCAACTGGCATAATCATATTGTTTGCTGCAGTTGGGGCCTGCTGAGTTGGGGCATCAGAAATGACCAGTGTAGTAGGGCTAGAGTCTGCTAGAGTTGGGGTGTTTTGTGGGTCAGGTGATATTGCAACTACACCTAATGGGCTATTTGATTTATCAGGTGCCACTACCTTTTCCAAATACTTTGCTTGTGCTCCTCCACGATCAGCAATCACCCTCTTCCTTTTGAACGTCTGATACATAAGAACAACATTTGAATGGATAAATATGGTATGATGACAGATGGAATATGTAATGAAAATGGATAGGCAGGGCGTATTCACATACACGATGTGTAAACTAAGCTAATGGCAGTTCAACAACGTAGAAGCAATGCAAAGCATCAGTTGCAAGATATGTGCGGGCAATGTAACCTTGGAAAGTTAGAGCAAGTACCTTGATGGGTGAATAAGATAGGGCATCTTCCTCTGACTCCTCCACTAGGGAGCTACATTGACTTAGGTCTCCCTCTAGCTCAGAATCACTGTTAGGATCATATTCTGAGCATGAATCTGTAGGTGGAGAGCGTTTGCATTGCATTGCATCCAGACTTGATTTCAGTCCCTTAATGCCAAGTTTGATAGCCATGGCATTGTTCTGGTTTATTCTTTTCATGCGTGCAAGATCATAATCATTATGATGCTGTTCAGAATTTGAGATTCATGAAAACATAAAAAGTAGTCAGATTATCTATGGAATGCATTGCGGATTCAACTCGGAGAGTGTCTCCCTATAAACCCCTGCATATGCAAAGTTCACCTCCCCAACCGCGCTGACCAGACCACACACAGAGATACACACCCGAGCGGCGAACATGCATTTTCGAAACTAATTTAGGAACATTTAGTTGACCAATTAAACAACTCTGTTTTAATAATATCAAATTCGTATTTTAACAACTAAGCTTATTTAGCTTGATGGGTGGAGCAGTGTTATTATGACATGAAGCACGTATTCTGATTGTATAGTGATCATAAAAGGGGGAAACTCTAAGCATATTTTTTTAGCAAAAGAGGGTTTCCCCTCCGATTTCTATTAAAGAAACCACCACGGAACCAACATGATCAATTAAACCCTAAGCATGATCAATTAAACCGTATTATGGTTGTGCCATGGCAGATTTGAAGCTGCAAGCCGAAGAAATGATATTTAGCATCCATTCTAAATTTTGGAATGTTATAATAAATAGATAGATTTGATTGATTGTTTGATTGATTGTGTGAAATTGAGTGAAATTCGAAATTTTTGAAAGTTAAATGAGAGGGAATAAAAGGACTTTCCCAAACTTTCATTTTGCATTCGTGATCTCCGTGAATTCAAATTCTTTTCACCATAAAACCCTGGAGAGAAGATGCCATGACTTCTTCCATTTATTTAAATGACAAGGGGTGTTGAAAATATTTGAATTTCATTTGGAAAATATTTCCAACCAAGGAACTTTATGCAACTCAATGATTTTCACGAGTGAAGATAAAATCACTTCTTCAAAACATATGAAATATGAGTTGGGAGTTTCAAGGAATTAAATTCAAAGTTCTTTTGAATTTATTTTCAGTTTGGAGTTATTTGAGTTTTATTCAAATTATTTTTCTCCAAAATAAAAATATATGGAAAATAGGGTAACATGATTCCCTACATCATAAAATTGGAGAGAAATAAATTTGAAATCATTTTGGTATTTTTTTCAAAATGATTTTTATTGGATTTTAGTAGGGCAGTAGCATTCTTTGAATTATTTGAATTTGTCTAGATTTTATTTGACTTTATGAAAATGTTCATGCTGTAGGAAATGTTTTTCTGAAAATTTTGATATATAATATGCCTATATAATATTTTCCTTTTGTTTTTATGATTATGTTTGTCTGAAAAAAATTGTTTTTTTATAAAAAGGTTTCTGACTAGGCCGACCCAGCCAACCGGGCCAGGCCGCAGCCCAGCCGCGTCGCACCGCCCCCAAGCTCGGGACAGAGTCCCGAGCATCGCCACCGCCAGCCGGAGTCCGGCCGGACTCCGCGTCGACCCCGCGCCCCCTCCTCCACGCCACCTCCTCCCCTCGCCCTTTAAAAGGCGAGATCCGCCGCCCCGCCCATCCTTTTCTCGTCACGCCGCCGCTGCCGCACATCTCGCGCCACCGCTGCATGTTTCGCGCCGCCACCGCACTTCGCCGCGCCGCGCCGCTGCCGTACCGCTCCGCCGCCGCCTTGTCCGTACGCTGCCACGCCGCCTAGCTCGCGCTGCCGCTCCCCGCGCCTCGCCCTGCCCACGCGCCGTCGTCGCTGATCCGCCGCTGCCGCCGGAAACTGCCGCCGACGGTTTTTCAAAGAAAACCGCCGAACCGTTATAAACCAAACCGATCTGGTTTTTCGTTTTTCGTTTTTTTATATACTCGGTTTATTTTTAGGTTAGTTTACTTTTACGAATGCTCACTGGTTAGGTATTCGCAGCGAATGATTTTTGTTTGTTAGGGTTTCATAGTGAACGTTCGTTCGGTAGAGTTTCTCTTTTTCTATTTATTATAATTTTCGGCCAGGGACCCATTCGTGAATGTTATATTTACAAATTAGTCCCTGATTTTTTAAACGATCACTACTTTTTGCTCGTTAGTCGGAATTAGATGAAACCAACGCCCACGTCTTCGTTATGATCTCCTATATCCAGTAAAACAACCTAAACATGTTTTTGAAATTTCAAAATTTGAATTAGATCAGATTTGAATTCAAACTTCGTTTGATCGTAACTTGAGTTTTATAACTCCGTTTCAGTTGATTCTTTTTGCAAAGCGAAGCTCTTGACCTAAACTTTCTGATAAAGCCAAATTCACATCATTTTGGTACTATTAGAAATTGTTTTATGTTGCAAGAGTTATTTTCTTGGTTTTAATGTTTTCCGAATCGTCTTCATCGATCTTTCTGATCTTTTGAGTGAGTGCTTATGTGTTGTTACTATTGCTTGCTTACGATAGATTGACCGGAGTGTGACGAGTAGAACTATCAGGAGTTTTGAGTGTGAATCATCTTCATCAACATTGCAGGCAAGTTCACACTTTGATCATACCCCCATTATTACCCAGTTTTTATGCATTAGTTTCAATCCTCAAACATTGCATGATTAGGATGTCATTAATATGTGGGATGGGAAGTAGTTGATGAGGTAGAACCTATTGCCCTGTTATATTCAAACCCTTGGGAGTTACTATTACGTTATGCTTATATTGCCATGCTATGCTCGTAGACGTGGATTGGGTTTGAGAGTATTAATGACAGATGTGAGATTGTTAATTAATGGTTTACTTAAGGTGGGAACTTTAACACACATCTGGGTCGATTGAGGCACCTGGGTATTCCAGCTATTGCCTGTTTAGGCACGTGGGTATTCCAGCGATTGCCTGTTTTTCTTTATGGACCGCCACCCAGGCTCAAAGGGATCATGAGATTATTCATACTAGAAACTTCCGTGTGCAGCCACAAGCTATTATGGGCTCCAGCATAGTTGATTAAGTCATGTGAACTCTTACAGTGGTAGACTAGCAGATGTAGGGGATGTAGGTGGTACGGTCTACCCATCGTAAGGTGCAAACGCTTCTGAAAGACTGTGTCTCGGTCATCCGTTTCTCAAACACCATGTAGTGCGAGAAATCCAACGGAGGAGATCGAGTCTTGTGGGGGAAAGTGCGCAAACCTCTGCAGAGTGTATAAACTAATCATGATTAGCCATGTCGCCGGTTATGGACGTCTTGAGTATCTAGTACTTCGATTATCATGTGAATCTCATCATGTGACTTCAATTAATTTTGTTGGGTTTTAATGATGATGCTTAATTGGGATTGAGAGGGTGTCTACACTCTCAATGTTTAACAACCACCATGATAGTAAATAAAATATATTCCTTTGCAGTAGGGAAAATTGGCTTTTCGCAAAACCTTGATAACCATAGAGCTTTTCCACTAGCCAAATATGCATGTAGTGATAGCCATATTTTAGCATTGCTCTACAGTGTGAATTTGCTAGTACATTCAATGTACTGACCCTTTGTGGCTGCAATGTCTCATGTTGCAGGATTTTCTTACGACGTGTAAGTGATACGTTAGGGTTACGATTTCTACACTCAACTTTGCCATTGGTGTTGATGGGAATCCACAACCTTGTTACTTCCGCTATTTTGGATTGAGGTAATAGTATTTACATTATTTTATACATGTGATTTACCTCTGTTATAAATCCTCGAGTATTGTGTGTGCCAGCATATCGATCCAGGGATGACACTTAAGCATAGAGACTTGGCCGTCTGAGGTCGGGACGCTACATCATATTTTTTTTTAGCAAAAGAGGGTTTCCCCTCCGATTTCTATTAAAGAAACCACCACGGAACCAACATGATCAATTAAACCCTAAGCATGATCAATTAAACCGTATTATGGTTGTGCCATGGCAGATTTGAAGCTGCAAACCGAAGAAATGATATTTAGCATCCATTGTTTGCTTCGAACTAAGAACTAAATTCTAAGAGCTGAAAAGAAAGTAGAGTTACCAAGTTAAGATCTATTTTCTGGTTGAGATCAAAAAGTTGAGGAGATATGAAGTACCACCTCTCTTGCGGCGCCGTGTAGGCATCGGGGGTGCGATGGCTGTCAGTGGCGTTGAAGCAGATCTACGACGGTAGACCGGTGCATCGGGGGATAAGTCACGTTGCGGTGGAAGGGAAGGTCGTGTGAGCGGCCCGGGCAAAGAGGACGACAATGCTGATGAAGCGAGAGGAGGCAATGCAAGGCTATTGGTCCGTCGCTGTGGATGAGAAATGTCCATCTCTAGCAGTGGACGACACGGTCTTGGTAGGCGCTCCGGCATGGTGGAGGACGGTGGCGATGGATGTGGTGGAGGACAACGGCGATGGATGGGGTGGCGGACGGAGGCTGGTGTGGGGATGGGGTGTTCTAGCGCAGATGGTGTATGAATGGGAAAATGGAGGGAGAGGTACGGGGAACCATGTTTTTGGGACGCGCCTGTCTGAAATATGGGAAAGTTACGAACTTAGCCCCCGTTTAAAATTTGGACGTCTCGTCGGTTGGGGATAGGAAGGTAATCTCGCATCTCCCAAATATTTGCCGGTAACTATTTCGGGCGAGGAGAGGGTGTTTTGCCGCCCACGGTTGGCGTCCACGATGTATGAACAGGGCTGACAGGTAGGGCGGTTGTGTCACGTCTGATGGAAGTTATACACCTGCCCCTATTTAAAATATTAGCCTACATCAATTTTGGACAAGGAGAGTTTGTTTTGCCGCCCACCGTGTATGAATGGGGAATGGAGGGAGAAACAGAGGTCTTTTGGACAAGCTTGAATCAAATGAGTTTTGCCACCCATGTTTGACGCCCACCGTGTTGGAATGGGCTCAGAGACGGTCGTGTCACGTCTAATTGAAGTTACTAACCTACCCCTATTTAGAGCAGTGGAAATTGGGCTCATGGATTGTCCGTGTAATGGGTAGACAGTAATTTCCATCTCCCAAACACTTGGCTTCGGGAAGCCGGCGTGGGAGTGGACATTTTGCTGTTTCTTTCAAATTTTGGGACAGTAAGCATCCACGTTTACCCTGGCAACTAAATTCGAATCCATTTTGTATTCCTATATGAATCTTTATAAATCATTCTATGTGTTTTTATATATCTTCAAAAGGACGACAAAGATGTATTGCACTGTCATATATGAATATGGTTTACAAATGCCGATACTCAAATTCAGAAACTAGAATCCAGTTTAAGGTGAATTCGAATATTTGGAACACTTCATGTCCAACTCAAATGTCACACGCAGCATAATGTGTACTCCCATTTAGATATGTACACAAGCGATGTATCAAGATTCAAATACCGAGTCAATCAACCAAGAATGTACGGAACTAACAGACATATAAACCTTATAGAGTATATGGATCAATAATATCAACTAACATACATAAGCAGGCCACTGTACTTTTTTGGCTATAACAACATCCTTTTTTTAGCCAGCATCTTGGCCCTTTCCGATGCGTGCCACTTATGGTCCATCTATACTACTATTGCTGAATGCACATTCAGCCTGATTGGCATATTTGTAGGTCTGGCACAACAATCCAAATGAAATGTCTCCGAGTCTTATCAATTAATACAGACTTGTGCTCAGATAAAATTACAAACCAAAAAAACAATTATTACATGATCTCTAAAACAAATGGTTTGATTGATTACATGAACAGACAACACAAAGGTTATTCAACTATGGAAAGAACATTTCACCTATGATTTACCAAGTAGGAATTTAATTTCCTTTTTTCCTTCAGGACCTTAACAATCTGGTCAGTCTCAGCTTGCTTCATTTTGAAATCCACCAAATATTTAATGGTTGTCTTGAGTACTGCTTGTGATTGTGCTGTTTGCTTCCTCAACATGTCAACTTCATCTCTAAGTGCAGAAGCAGAATCTCTTTCTACCACTAATTTAGCCTCTAGAGCATCAGCATTTGGCAATTCATAATGCATGATTGGGCCGGTGCCACTGCTGTGGGATGATGCAACGTACATGGGGACCTCGCTCTTTGATCTTGGGCTAACCTGTTTTGCCATTAAAGTTCCGATTGGATTCAGAAAAGTTGAAGTTAGCAAAACATCTCAACTGAGAGTTATAGCAACTAACCAGTTAAACAAACAAGGAATTAAAGAGTTTCATTTGGATGCTGAAAAGTAGTTATTAACATCATTGTAACCCGTTGTTGCAGCAACAAAGCAGTTAAACAAACAAGTAGATATTTAAGTTAAGGCAAACAGGTAATTCTTAACACTAAGTATCAAACACATAGATAGGCGCAGTCTACAATATGATTAACAGGCCGTGCCATTATGTAATCAGTAGCAAACTAAATTAAGCCAAGCAACGTAATTGAACAATTTTGCAATAAGTGGCTAACTAAAATTCCGAGAAGCAGGTAACTGAACTTACGCTAGTTCTTTGTACAGGCAGACTGCAACTTCTTTTTCGCTTACAAGGTTGTACGAAGGAGTCCATGGCATCAATTGCTTGGATAGGCAGTCCCAATACTTCTTTCTTCCCACACTGCATGGGTAAGTCGAATGGTTAATCTGGTAAGATGGTGCATCCTTGATATGTTATATGAGGACGTGTTGTCAGACTAGTTGTAGCCAAACACATCACACTGGCTTTTACTGTATATTTCATGCGATTACTTTTGGCATATCGAGATCTAAGCAATCTACAATAAGATGAAAAGACTGGCATCCTTCACATTATTGGCGAACTCAGTTCATAGAAACAAGCGATTCAACCATTCTGTGGGTACATCAAAAGCGCCACTGGAATATTTTTCACTATCCAATCATACACGCAAAAGGGGCGATGCCACCATAGGGGATGGTATGGGCGGCCACCTCAGGTGGCTGGAAAGTGTGCACCTAGTTTGAGTCGTCCAGGTTGGCCCACGCTAGTTTTGTTCATCCCAACGCACGAGCAGGCAATGTAAAAAATGAAGAAAAATGTTTCAATTTTGATGGGCCAATAACATAAGTGCAAGGCAGGCCCTATAGCAGGCTCGCGGCCCAAACGAGCACCTCCCATATCGATCGACGGTAGGAAAAATCCCAATTCATTCGCTCCAGCCTCCAGTCTAGTTCGCTCCTAACCTAGCCGCCGCTGGACAGACCGACACAGCACTTCCTCGCGCCCTCATTGGAGGGTGGTCGCCGGGCGTCAAGCGAACGAAAGGACAAGAAGATGAAGATGCAACCCTGGGTGTAGCCTGCGTGGGAGGCAGCGGCGGCAGCACGGGCATGGCATCGAGCTTGCGCAAACGGACAGTCGCAGCTTGCAAGAGTAGCATGCGCAACGAGCAGGTACATCACATCCCTGATTATATCTAATTCAACTCTTCAATTTCTGGCCAATAGTTCAACCTGACAGTGTTGTAAAACTGCTTTTATGTAGGGAATCTATGAGAACATGAAATCAATTTCTACTTATTTTATAACTCCCCCAATCAATACTGAACTGACTGAATCTGATGTATCTAATCAAGTTTCCGTTGCAAACATACAAGCTCATGTTGTTCTTGAGCCTGAAGTGTCTAATGAACAGACTGCTAATGAAGGATTTGATGCAAACATTTTACATGCTCCTGGTGATGAGCATATAGTGTCTAATGAGGGATCTAATGCAAGCATTTTGCGAGCTCATTGAAGGATTTGATGTCTAATGATGATCTACTATGTTGAGAGAGACAGAGATTTGCAGACATTGATGACAAGCAAATTATAGTGCATTTTCATAGCTTGAGGAAAAGTCGAGGCCATCTACCAGAAAGTCCCCGTATCATGACAACATAGCATAAATACTTTTCTAATCTGTTGTTTGAAACTATTGGCATACTTGTGCAGGATAGATATATTGATATGCAGTTTGCGCACTGGTTATACGTGCAATTACACTTTGATATTTTCAGCCAGAGAACGAATAATTCAAGCAGGTACAGACCATGCTTGTAGTCCTTGTACACCATGTTGCATTTTGTGTTTTTTGGTGCTTGCATCATTGAGTGTTTATAATCTGAACTACTTTGGATCATTAGCTGGTTTTCAAAGTGCATGTAGCTTCACATTTCTCAAGTTATGCTGATTTCCGGAGTGCAAGTGCCTTCATATTTTTTAAGTTAAATGTTCGCCCCTGGTAACTTGAATTCGTGGATCAGCCACTTCACACAAATCATACACGAATGCCAGTACGAATTAAATGAAATGCAGGGACTTACGCTAGCTCGTTGTACAGGCTCACTGCAGCTCTGCTTGCGCTTGGGATGCTCCATGTACAAGTCCATGTTACCACTTGCTTGGATGTGCAGGCCTTGTGCTCCTTGCATCCCCCTCTGCATTTTTGACATGGCAAATGGTTGATCAAATAAGAGGAATCGACCTTGATGTTGTACCGGAGGACAGATACTTACAAGGTTATATGGGTGTGCAGGATGTGTACCAGATCCCGTAGCGCCGTCATGCTTCGCTAAAATATGGATTTGCTTGTTTCAGATGATATCTCCAGAAGAAATAAGAGTTAAAGTCAGAGTTGCATAGGCGTGTAAGCTAAGAGAGCAATGAAAGGATATCCAAACATCGTCGGAACAGTGCACAAGGGAGTGATGTGTGGATACCTAGTTCGGGCCGGTGTTTGGGCATGCTCGCCTAGCTAGAGTGCGGGTCACTTCAGAGCCGTTGAGGGTGATGCGCTGGCGTTGGCTGGCCGCGCACGGATGCAGATCTTGAGTGACAGCGGAGCGCTATGATGCGGTGGACGAGACCGTTGGTGAAGCCCCAACGACCTCGGGGGGCGGAGGTGCGATGGTGTGCTCGGTGAAGTAGCCCCGGTGAGCTAGGAGACAGCGTTGGTGAAGCGCACCTGATGCGGTGGAACTCGGTGTCTGTGAGGCACGTCGGTTGCGGCGGCCGACGTTGTCGGTGGACCACCCGGTGCGGTGGACGAGGGCGTAGATGAGGTAGCTCTGGTGCGGTGGTGAAGCGCCACCATCGTCTTCATCATCGTTGTCCGGCACAGAGGTGGGGAACGGTGGGGAAAGAGACGAGACGAGGGGCGATTCGAGGGTTGGCGGCGAATTAGGGATTTGATTAATCTGGGAGCGGAAGGGGATGGTGGATAAGAGAGATTTTGCAGGGCTGGAATTGGGGCCGCCAGATATTTCAATCCAAAATGTGGAAGCGTGAACTTATATTGTTGTTGTCCTTTTTTGGTGGTGGAGGGGGGTGGGTGGCCGGGTGCTACGCGTCCTTCCGACACACGTGACCACCCCGACAGGACTATGCTTCGGTGCCTTAAGGCACCTGCCTTTGTGTCCATGACATGTGGGCCTAACAGGTGGCTGGCCCACATGTCAGTGACCCAAAGGCAGTTGCCTTTATGGCACCAAAGCAGCGTCCATCCCGACACGACCCCGGTCTGCCTGGTGCGCCTACATTTGAGAATGCAAACAAATCTTCTTTCATTTGCAAACGAATCTGTATGTATTACCATGCCCGTGTTTTCCTTGCAATAATTAGTCATTCGAAATGAGATACTCCATCTGTTCACTTTTGTAAGTTGTTTCAGAGAACTTAAAATGAACTGTTTTGCACATTGTCTGAAATGTCTTCAAGGTCTTATAAAAGTGAACAGAGGGAGTACAATAAATTAATTAATGAGGAGTTATTTGAAAAAAATCAAAATGGTACCCACGCTAACGTGGATTAGAATGTGTGTCACATAATTAGTTATTTGAATTAGAGTGTGTGTCACGTAGTTAGTTATTTGAATTAGAGTGTGTGTCACGTAGCGATCTCCAATTCTAACGTGGATTTCGCATTTCACTGTATCCATGCTACTTTTTTAATACAAATTCATATGTATATGATGAACACCATGGTAGTGAGAAAACTTTTGGATGGATTCAAACATATGACCTACAAAATAGCACAACAAAATGAGTCAATGTCAACTTTTCGAAACTTAGTATGGCACGAATTCGAAACAATTGCCCGTATGCCTGGTCCTCGGTTCAAATCTTACAATGTACACCGAATTGAAACATCGATATTAAGTCTCGTACTATGTACATTCAAATGTTGTTTTTAGCTCCCCCCCCCCCGCACAAATGCTACATACTTCCTGTATCGGTCAATCTTCCTCTCCTAACCACCTTAGGAAGCTATCGGTTTCCAACACACGTTCATTCTTTCTCTCCATGTTTCGATCTCTAAGTCTCTCAACTACACAACCCCTTTTTCCACTCTGTTACAAAATGAATTTACCTCGCACACCCGCCATTGCACCCCATGCCGAGCTCTCTCTCCCCCCTCTCCCTCTCACCCTCTCGCGCTAAATACATGCATTGCCTATCTAGCCCCCCAACCTCTCGTGCACATGCACGCACGTTGTATATCTAGGTCACTCCCTCGAGACTGTCTCACTCTTTCTTCCGCACGGAGGGCCACACTCGCTCAATCTCGCTCTCTTTATCAGAGTCTTGTTTAACCTTGTTTTCTTTCACACACAAATGATATATCTCCCTGTTCAGGCCTCGATCGACACACTCTATACTCTCTCACACAGATTGTCTATCTAGGTCAGTCCATCCAAGCCACCGCCACTCTTTTGACCTCATGGTGGGCCACGCTCACTCAATCTCTCTCTCTCTCTCTCTCTCTCTCTCTCTCCGTATGTCTCGATTGACCTCGCTCTTTCTCCGACAAAAACGATATATCACCATGTTTGAGCCCAGTTCGACCTATTCACATTATATACTCTCTCATGCACATCGTATATCTAGGTCACTCTCTCCAACCCGTCTCACTCTTTCGATCGCACGGCGACCCTATATGATCAGTTGACCTTGCTTCCTCCCACGCACAAAATATATCTACACGTCTGTGACTGGATCATCTTTCAAGCTCTATCTTACAGTCCTCACCCTTGCCAAAAAGCTCAATCGGACAATATCTCTCCAGAGCATATATATTTGTTCAATGAATGTCGGACCACACTCACTTTGTCTCTCTATCTATATGTCTCTCGACTGACCTCGCTTTCTCACATCGTATCTTCCACGCATTGAAGCTACTACCTCTCCATCCCTCGCAAAGCCGGAGCTATTTACATTGCGAGGGGCACTCCAACCTTGGATTAATTTGTGTAGGCATTTATTCCGGCCGGTTTAGATTATATTTTCGTAGCATTCGGCCCACAACTACTCCAAACACCGTTGCAACCCACACAACTCCCCTAGTTGATTTCCCTCTGGCTCAGTCATCGCTCGCTCGCACGTCCTTTCTTGCCTTCAACGTCGCACCATGGTATTATTGAAAAAACTATGTTGTTCTCTTTAATTATTATAAATAAGCTACAAAACTTCACACCGATAGTCCACTTGGAATGGAACAAATTTCGACCCACAAATTAAAGTGCTACAAACTACACACCGAGGGGCCCACATGTCATGAAACAAATTTGGACCCATATACAAATTAAAAAATAAAGGACGAGGATCGAACATGCGACCGGGCCTTCAAGCCGCACGTCAGTAGGCAACATAGGTAGAATATCAATGTTTGTTGTACCCCCTTTGTTCACATAATGTTTTTATGTTACCACAGCCTAATTAATGGATAACATGTAATATTATTTTTAGTACTATTCGCCTTCACTTACTGGTGGGTTCCATGTGTGCTCTCTCTCTCCTCCCCTTCTGCGTTTAGACGCACAGGCAAACAGGAAGAACTCGCGGGCAATGTTGCAGTTGACCATATCTGCACGCGTTCACAAGACACGCCACTAGTTTCACGTAGTAGCAGCACTAGTCAGTGTGTACGTGCAATGCACGTTAATTTGGAAGTATCTTAAGTGCATGCGGATATTAACTACTAGGATATATTATTTGCGTGTTGTCATGTGATTAGCACTATTTTTGGCATGAAATTAACTGCACGTTAAACGTGTTGAGCGCTTGACATTGAAGCAGTCTAGGTCGTTGGATGACAAGGAATACATGTGGCTTGATGACGTTTTATATTTAATTTGATACGGCTCTAGCAGAACATTCAATCGATCAAACCAACATTTCGTTCAGTCTGACTCTGACTTTAAATTATACGACGATCGATATTAAATAAACGGAAATGATAAACGTTCGGATTTTAAGCATGGCAATCCGAACGTTTTTCATGGCAAATTTAGATTACGCGGCGGCGGCGGGGGCGTCTCGCGGTGGGAAGCGGCTCCTCTGCCGTGCTCTGTGTGTCGTCGGGCCACTGACCGACGGCGACGATGGTGTCTTGCGCCGTTGTTGGCGTACTCCTGGACGTTGGCCTAGCTTCGAGGAAGCGGGCGACAGCGGCCATCCATGCCGCAGAGGGGGGCGCTGGCACCCGCGGCGTTGGTGCAAGGAAGCGGTCGGTGGCAGCCGTCCATGCCGCGGAGGGGGGCACTAGCACCCGCGCGGGGATAGGCGCTGTCAACGGCGCGGCGGAGACATTCGTGTGCACGGGCGCCGGCACGGGCGCGCACGTCAGTACACGCGCTGGCGCATGCGCTGGCAGGTGCAAGGGCACCGGCACGGGCATGCGTGTCAGTGCACACGCAGGCGCATGCACTGGCACGTGCACGGGCACGTGAAAGTCGGCGGGGACCTCGTGGAACCCCATGGGATCTAGCTCGGCGACAATGTGCGGCTCCCAGCCCATCAATGCCACGGGGATGGGCGCTGGCGCAGGTGGGGCGATGGGAGCCGGAACGGGAGCGGGGACAGGCGCGGCGTCTTCCCGCAACGCCTGTTCAAGCTCGTCCCAAAGCGCCTTATGTTCTTGAGACTCCGGCTGGGTGTCTTCCTCAGGAAACTGGAACACTAAGGGCAGACCATCGTGATGCGGCATGGCGTACGTTTAGGTCAGGCTAGTTGGAGGTAGACGACAGGAGAATCGGAGAGGAAGAGAGAGGATTGTGGCGATACCGGGTAGTTCGGGGTTGATTTTAAACTGCGGCGCCGATGACATTAAAAGTGGGAGCAGTTGGGACGACGGTGGGCGGCGAAGCCTAGTCAAAGGGCTCGCCTCCCGGTGAGCCTGCATAGCGGTCTGCTCGCACGCCTCCCTGACAGCCGGCAGCGGTCTGCTCGCACGCCTCCCGTCGACTCACACGCTTGCTCGGACGGCACTTGCCGATGAGAAGCGGGGACTCGTGGCGGCACGTAAACGCCCACGGTTTCGATAGTGAAAGCGTTCGCCTTAACGTGACAGGTCTTTGTTCCAAAATACCTTGGCTCTTCATTTGTGCAACTTGTCATAAGCAGCTCGTCTCAAATTGAAGAAAAAACTTACGAAGTAATATTTGTGCCATATCACGTGACCATGCTTAGTTTCAAGAATTTATGCTCACTTTTGGATTTTCTGAAATTTTAGATCCAGGATTCGAAACAATATCATAACCTGCATCATGCAATAAATTTTTAAGCCGTACATCTGTCCTGTTGTATTTCTTAAGAAAGGATTTGGTCAAACATTTTGCTTAGTTAGACTTCAGACAAGTTATATATGCAGAGTAAAAGGATAATCCCTCTGTACCAGTGCATTGCCTGATATATTAACTCAAGTACTAGGCACGAACAAACGGGCTCAATTATGTGCTCATCCTGGTGTAGTAGTTGTAGTACTAGGCAATGCAGTTGACGGGTGACCTTGACGAGCGGCGACCGAGGGAATTGAGACGTGCTCGGCACGGTAGGTAACATTGTCTAGTTACTAAAGCATCCCTCCGTTGTTCATCGGTAGTCATTATGGACCGGGGACATGAGGGGAATTTCCTAGGGCTGGAATTCTAGCCGCCAGATATTTTGACTTGAAACACTGAGGCTCGACTGGTTGGGGTTGCCTAATGTGCGTACCACGCACGCCACCGAAGGACACGAGCCCGCTTTTTCTAGGATCAACACGAGCCAAGGTCTGGCTGGTACGCCGTTGGGTCCTACCATTCGAGAATACGAAAGGAACCTTTTAAATTGATGAATGAATCTATGTGTATTACAATACCCGTATTTTCCTTGCAAATACTAATCTCAACGTGGTAATTGATTTATGACGAGTTGTTGAATTAGAGTGAGTTTGTGATATAGTGATCTCAACGTGGATTTCACATTTCATGGTATCCCTAGTAAGTTTTCAAATGCAAATTCAAATTTAAAAGATGAACAATATGGAGGTGAGAAAACTTTGTATGTATCAAGCATATGACCACACACACACACACACACAGAGAGACACACACGCATGAACACAACAACAATCCAATAAGTATAGTGCATCTATTTTTCCAAACCATGCATGTATGACACGAATTCAAAAATACTCCTTCTATTCCTAAATATTAGTCTTTTAGAGAGTTCAACAAGCGACTACATACGGAGTAAAATGAGTGAATCTAGACTCTAAAATATGTCTATATACATCCGTATGTGCCAGTCCATTTGAAGCCTCTAAAAAGACTAATATTTAGGAATGAAGGGAGTAAAATGTAAGACAGCCATGGTCCTCAGTTCAATATTTAAAATGAACATGAAACTGAAACATGAATATTAAGTCTAGTACTATAGTACATGCAAATGTTGTGTTTAGGCGGAGCTATGATTGTCGGGGGTCAACCCCTCGACCTTAGATAAAATTGTGGAGCTCTGTTTAGGGTTGTTTAGATTATATTTGTCCCCACCCTCCCAGCCACCGATTGGTTGTGCACCCCCACCCTCCCAGCCACCGATTGGTTGTGCACCCCCACCCCTCCTCCCTGGGAGAATATCATGTGCCCCCATACCTTAGATGCTATATGCCGATATGAGTTGCTTGGAGCTTGTAGATCTGAGATGTAGAAGCTCACATGATGTGTCTTAATATTTCTGCAGCAAACCTTGATGAGTTTGAGAATTGCACACAATTTGTACAAAAACTACTTAGATGTCGTTTGATCCCATATCCAACGACCTCGAAGCTCGTATCACCGTAGCATCTAAGATGAAGGAGGACATCATATTCTCGTGTATGTAAGAATATCATGTGCTACCACACCTTAGATGCTTTGGTGATACAAGCTCTTCGGAGGCGTTCGATTTTTGACCCAACACCTCCTCGGTGGTTCGAATGGTTTTTTGCAGAAAAGCCCCAAAAGAGTTCGGCCACTGCTTACAAGCACAAAGACTGCTCAGATGCCATTGGATCTCAGATCAAACGACCTCCAAGCTCGTATCACCGTAGCATCCAAGCTGCGATAGCACCTTATGTTTTCTCGCATGGGAGAGTATGAGGTGCTCCCGCACCATAGATTCTATGGTGATACGAGTTCACTGAGATCTAACGGCCCACAATAGGAGATTTGAATGTTTTTGCAATATACGGCTGATAGAGTTTGGGAAATGCGCAGAAAGTACAAGTACTACGCATGTGCCATCTGATCACTGATCATACGACCTACATGCTCATATCACCATAGCGGGTAATTAAGCTACGGGGAGCACCTAATATGAGCACGGGGGAGCTGTTGGATCGAAGATGCAGCGGTACACACGAGGCCTGAATGTTTTATTTGCAAAAAAAAACCTTTGGAGAGTTTGGAAATTGCGCATAATTACAAAGACTCATATCACCATAGTATCTAAGCTGCGGGGTGGATGTGATATTCTATGCCGCTGTCATTTTTGTTCATAAACTTGCAAAATACGTGTAACTCGTGCCGTTACTTGTCTAACCGTGCAAAGTGTTTGTTCAAAAAAACCATCCTACACTGAAATATCGGAACAACACACGGGGGTTCCACTTGTCATTAATCAAATTTGGACCTAAAACTAACAAATCTGAAAGACGAGGTTCGAACTGGCAACCTGGACTACAAAGTGTAAGTCGATAGCCTGAAAAAACAAACAGTTGTTGGCTTTGTCCCATAACTTGATTTTATTTATACAGTACTTTCGTTGAGTAGAGTAGAGGGAGTGCCTCGTCAACATGTGCAGGACCGTTGTCTCACTTACTGGTGGGTCCCAGGTCTGCGATCTCAATCTCTCTTCTCTCCATCGTCTAACCTTTGCACGGGCACACACGAAGAGCGGCGCTAGCTTGCCGTGGTGTTATTACAACTAAAAAAAGCTTGAAAAATAGAAGAATCGCCTAGAACAAGAGATGTTGTGGCTAGTCGAGATGGAGCTAACCACATCTATCCTCCGTGCTACGTGTGCATGATGAAGCTGTGTGGCTAGTGGGGTGTTTTCGACCGACTGGCTAGGTCCCGAGGTCGAACCATAGGTACTACGTCTGATACAGTATATTTTTACACGCACATTTTTCCTCCGTGCCGAGATGTGGCACACCCTACCGCGTGGTTTCGGGGTCCTCCCGGGTGGTTCACGCATATATTCTTCCTAACGTGGGACGCCCTACCGCGCGTTTTCTGGGTCCTCCTCGGTCGTAGCGCCGAAGCAAGTAAATGAGTCGTCAAATCACGAAAGACCACCTTTCCCGCCGAGTACATCAGTGAAGCACGGTGGCTAGCTAGTTGGGCTAGTTCGACCGATTAGCTAGGCCGCCGCCACATTTGTTTTTTCACCCCTTTTTTATCTACTTGCCGGCAGGTAAATTTAAATATCTACCGCGGCGTTGCTCTGGTGTTTGGGTGCGGCAGGATTTTTAATTTTTTATTGACGGGAGCAGGCGCGGCAGGATTTTTAATTTTTTGATTGACAGGAGCAGGCGCGGTAGCAATTAGTCACGATGACTCCGCCAGTAAAAACCCACTGCTCCCTGATGTGAGAAGTCGTCGACTGGTGTTTTACCGTGGTGAAAACCAAAAGATTCGCCGCTCCCTCCGCCTTCCCGTAGATTGCATTGCCTTTCAGCCGTTTCGCCCCCTTTGCTTCCTCTCCCCATTGCTTCTACCTGGTGCCATGGCGGCGCAGCAGATCACGAAGTCCGAGGTGAGGCGCCTGACACAGGAGCTCGATGCCAAGGATGCGGAGCTCAGGGCCAAGGACGTGGAGCTCCGTGAGCTCAAGGAGGAGAGGAGTGCCATGCTTCTCCGTTATGTGCGGGAGTTCATGGAGCTTCAAAAGCGGCAGGCGTCCACCACAAAGATGCTCGAGGCATCGGCGGTGTTGCTGCAGAAAGCGGGAGATACGATAGGCCGTCAGGGGAGCTGGCTGGAGCGCGAGCGGGCCGATCCTGACGAGGTCCAGGATCGCCTCAGCCACTTGGTGAACCAAGTTGCCATGCACGTGTTGCGGTTGCGCGATGCCTACCGTCATGCCAGCGCGACGATGCCTCCTGTCGGGCTAAACCCGTTCGACCGCCCGGTCGACTTCAACAAGCTGCGGCTTCCTGACCTGGTCTCCTTCTTCACCTATATCTCCGAGGAGCTGATCCGTCTCCGCGTGATGGTGGGGGCTGAGCTGGACAAGGAGGGGTTGCGGGCTACCGTCGCCGTTGCCGAGCGAATCCTTTCAGGGCTCCGCCACCGGAATCCATTCGTGCCATTGGACGCCGTCTTTGACGAGCTGGCTCCTGTCAACCGGGAGCAGGCTCTGCGGGCGGTTGCACCCTGCATCACCAACGTCGTGCGCCTCGAGAAGCAGAGGGACTTTGGTGGTGTTTAGGCGCCCTCTGCATGGGCATGCCATGTCTCGGCGCAACATGACCATTGGACCAAACTCAGATGGTGCAGATCAGTCACTGTGGCACAAAGCGTGTGGGTGTGTTTGGTTGCATTCTCATCTCAATATAGTTGTTTCCTCTTCGTGTATTTTTGTTTCGTCATATCTTACTACACTAGCAACAAGATTGTGTAGTACTGACGTATGAACCACTGCACATGCCTAGTAGTAGGAGCACTGTGTATGTTCAAGTGGCTGTCGTGTTTCGCACTGCTCCGTCGTAAGAGTGGAAACGCTTGTTGTAATCATTTTTTTCTTCTGAAAAATAGTGGACACGCTCTACCGTGCGGATCCTCCTCCAGCCATGCACTAAATTACTCACTTTCACAGACGTGTGGGACAACCAGCATCGGGGTCCACCAGCCATGCACTAAATTACTCCGTAGTAGAGTGACGGTAGACTACCCCGATCGAAGCGCCGCAGTAATACCCAATGAGTCGTCAAATCACAAAACCCCCTCCTTTCCAGCAGTAAGTTGGACGGACGAAGCAACCATCATTTCACTCTTCTCTCTCAGCTTCCTCTCTACCCAACCCTCGCTTCTGCCTCATCTTGTTCCTCATTTCTTCAAGAAAACCCCAACCTGCTTCTGCCATTGTTCTTCTCTCCCAAAGAAGGAACGGTGAGCGCATCAATGGTGTTGATTCTGGCCAAGGCCCAGTCTTGCAACCCGAGACTGATCCTATAACTCCCTCTCTTTTCTTCTTTTGGGTTTGTGATTATGGTTTATTTTCTTTTATTTTTGTTTGACAGTTTCTTGATGGACGCTGGAGCACCGGCCTAAGTGATGTCTATGGCTCCGGCCAAAACCGTCGAGGCTCATGGTACGAAGAAGCGCAAGCACCCCACCGAGACTACCGCAGACAAGCTCAAACCATCGCCCTGTCCAAGCCCCCCTCTCCGGGATCCCTCATTAAGCAAGTCCAGGTAATATCTCTTCTTGACGATCTTTTTCTCGATCTTAATCATGTTTTTTCATCTAACACGCAGTACTAGTACTAGTAGTACAACTTTCTGGGTGATCTTGCATGTGATTTTTGTGTGCCAAATGACGGTTCTAAATTCCTCTTTTGACCAAAACATGCGAGAGGTTGACACTGATTTCTTATAGATTACTTTCAATTACTCCCTCTGTCCCAAATTTCTTGTCATAGATTTGTCTAGATACGGATGTATCTAATACTAAAATTTGACTTGATACATCCGTATCTAGACAAATCTAAGACAAGAATTTTGGGACGGAGGGAGTACTTTATGAACATCAATGCTACCTTTTAAGAGGGTATATTTGCCTCAGTAACTTGTGTTATGGATTTTGCATGTAATCCCTCTGCTCTCATGCCTTTGAAGACATGTTCTAGTGTCTTTGTTCACTCATTTCTGTGCGTATATGTAGTCATATATGGAGTATAATATCGAAAATCATCTTATATTTCTGAACGGAGGTAGTAATAAAATATGGTTTCTGTTTGAATTAGAACCAGGTCCGCGATGGAGATGAAGTTCTCAAAGTCATGTCATGTGAACTGGAAGACCTGATGATGAGTTCCACTGCTGAACTATCCAGCTGTTGTGTCCTTGTCGCCACGTGTCCTGAACTAGTGTTTTCCTGTAGCATTGTTGTCAGGCGTGTTCTCGAGGCTGTACTTGACCACAACAATTTCCTGGCTGTGCCTTCGATTACGAAGGGTGTGGTTCTTGTAAAGCTTCCCAACAAATCTGATGCGGCCTGTCTTCATCATCATGTTTATGAGTGGAAAGACCACTCTGTTAGGTTCTCCAAGGTTGACAAGATGGTGATGGTGCATGTAGACATCTCACACGAAGTCCATGGCCTAGTCAGTTATGCGGGGTTCATCCCGTAGGTCGGTGGCAAGAAATAGTCTGCAGACTTTAGTTAGTGCAACTTTGCTTGTTTGTAGTAAGTACTATTGTTCAGTACTTGATTAGTCTTTGTGAACCCTGTATTGTTTATTAGTACTGCCGCTTTTGGTGTGTGGTCAGTCCTGAGAACGGTCTATGTTAATGTCTGTCCACTCAATTCAGTCTGTATATTTTGAAGTATCCATATCATATTTTTTGTGAGGACGGTCTATCAATTATGGTTACACTCCAATATCTGTATGCATTGCAGGGTTTATCGCACCCACCAGGATTTCCAGTCCCATGGATGTTCCGTCCATACAATTTGTCACGACTATCCTGCTTGTGGGAGTAGGCGGGGCCCCTGCATGCCATGCATAGTTGGACGATCAATCTTCTGTTTAGTACTTCAACATAGTGATTTCCTGGTAAGGATTCACTCATGTCACATCAAGTAAATCTTATTGATTTACTGTCTAAATCTTATTGATTTAATGTCATGTTTTCTTTCTTTTCCTGCAATTTTACGATGCAGGTTTTTCCCTGTGACATTCATCACAGAATAAACCGTTTGGTTTGCTCTACGATGGCTATTTTTGCAGGTTTCACTTCTTATGTCATGTCAGTAACGAAGGCACCGTCCATCACTTATATTACTGGAAAAAATTGGATCAGTCTGTTGTCTAAGTACAAGCTGAATCCCTATGATGAACTGCAGTTTGGTTTAACAAAAACGCCACAATTAGTCCTTCTCGCGTTTAAAAGAAATGAAGAAAATGACTGGATCACGGTCACGGATCCTAGTCAAGTTAGAAAGCTGATCATAGCAGACTGGACACGATCGCCGCTGTCTCGCATAGATCGAGCACCGACAGTTGCTCTAGCACTGACAGCGGCAGCAGCTCAGTCTGATCCAGCTGAGGATTGGGCACTGACCGCATCAGCGGATCAGTCTGATCTACCGGAGGATCGGGCATCGACACCGGCACCTGCTCCGACACCGGCACCAGCTCTACAAGGAGCACCATCTCCGACAGCAGCAGCGACTTCGGCACCTGCACCAACACTTGCACTTGCATCTGCTCCGGCCCGTGCAGTTGCACCGACAACAGACTGGGCTGCAGTTCGCACTTCATATACCGAAGTCCTTACAAAAACCGACATGTCCACCTTCTTGGTAAGCATTGGTCGCCCAGGTGCTTCGTTCTTTTTTCTTTCCATGTTGTTTCACATGATTCACTGTGTTGATCTAACTGTTTGGGTATGTCTTCTTGTTTGCAAACAGAGAATTTCTAGAGCAACGAGGGAGTCGTTCAACAATCCGGGAGACCGCGGCCAAGTTTCTCTTACCATGCGCAGCCTTGGTGTGAATGAACCTGCTCAATATACCGTAAGTACAAAGGATGGTCGCATGATGATTGATGCTAAAGGATGTTCAAGGTTCACATCTAAATCATATCTTGCAGTAGGGGATGATGTCAAAATCAAACTTTCTCGACAAGGAGAGCTGGTCCAAATCAGCTTTGAAATTCTTCAGTAGCAGCACGCAACTGCCGAACATATTTGTCCTCCTAGATATTTTGATGTAGTAATCTCGCATGGTGAAACAAGTGTCATGTGTGTATAAGTAGTATGACAGTATTATTTATCACATGGTATATCGTTGAAAGAATTGCAACTCTGATTGCTGGTTAGGAACTGTCGTTCGATTTCATTCCAACAGCTGCCGTGCTTTATTCAATTTTGTGTATTCGCCTTGCGACAGCATCTAAAACTAGCATCGTACCGATCGCCTACAATATGATGAAAAGCGCTGAGGTAGAACACACGGGCCCCCAAACATGCAGGGTCGGCCTGCGGCCCAAAATCCAGAACCGTGAGCCTATCTGAGTATTATATTCTCAGCTGAACCCCCATAAAAAAAGCTGAACCCCCATAATGCCCGTGCATTGCAGAGGGAGTATATTTCTCGGCAAGGTGAGCCTGTGATATAAAAGATTTGTATATTTCTTTACAGAGGGAGTATCTCTCTGTCAAAAAATATAATTATGTGTAAGTAGTTACTCATGTCTTTCTACTTCCTTTCGCTGATATGTGGGGCAACGGGGTCCACATGCCATATGCACAAATTAGAGTGCACAACTTCACGGTAGACACACCCCGGTCGTAGCACCGCAGTAATGCAATGAGCCGTCAAATCACAACCCCCCTTTCCAGCTTAAGCAATAAGCTGGACGGACGAAGCGGCAATATTCACTGGGCCTGAATCCCCTTCTCCCTCGTCTGCTTGTTCAGAGAAAAACCCCTCTCGGCGATTTCATAGGGTTTTCTCATGGCGAACCAGGTACGAATTCTTCATCCATCCCCGATAAATCCAAGTCCCTTGGTCGCAGGTAATCCTAGGATGGCAGCCGCCGTCGTTGATGCATTTTTCTTCCTACTGAATCTAGTATGTTTCATTTGCAGTGCCCAAAGTGCGAGTACCCTACAGGTTTCTGCGCCCTCGGCGAGACGCCACACTTGTTCCTTCTCATCCTAACACAGCATTTTGAAACGCGCACAGTATGTTCCTAGAATCCTCTTTTCTATCCAGGAGGGTGGTTTTTTTTTAACATGCTGTGTTCTCATATTATTTTTCCTGCAGTGTATTATTTGCTTTGCCAGAACACATGTACTCAAGATGCTCGGCCTTGCCATAACTGAATACACTAGTTTAATGGTCACAGTGAAGACAAGCCATGGATATAAGTTCCGAGTTGGGTTCATGAACCAAGAAGATCGCTGCTTTTTTTATGGCCGAACTTGGATAAACTTTCTCAAGTGTTACGGACTGAAAGTGTTGGCGCATGAATGTTGATGGAAATAGCAGAACCTGGTCTCATTTTCACTGCGATCTTCCACCCCGAAGTCGTTCCAATTATTCATCCATGTTAGTTTTGTATCTGGTTCTTGCTTGTTGCCTCGATTACTTCTTAATCCACCTATTCTGTCTAACTAATCACAATTTAACTTTAGAAGTAGCAACGAATCTCTCACGAATATGCTACTTCTAACTAATATTTTCTTATAATTGGTGGCACGTGTAGGTTTTTTCAGAGTTAAGCAGTCTGCTCACTTGTTACTCTGTAATAACTCGGCTGTTACTAATGGCACTGAAGTTGACTGGATCGACATCCACAAGTTCCTACACTTTATTGATCGTCTTGAGGTCCTTGTGGGGCGTTTCAATGGTGGAAGGCCACGTGGGATATGTGTGCTACTGCTGCACTCGTTGAACAGGTCCAACTGTGTCGAAAAACTTAAGGTACGAGCTATTTTCTGTTATATATGTTGTTCATAAACTATTGCTTCTACACAGTTTTATAGCTGTGATCTTGAAACAGGAACTGCCGAGTTCTATTGTTCCTATACAGATGCCTGACCATGGTCGGGTCACACTTGCGCTTGGTCACAACATGATGTTTATGTCGACCTACTCAATTCCCCTTGGAGGTGAAAAGATACTTATTCATGGGTGGTCTCAAATAATGAAGGCCTGTCCATCTTGGAGAAAAGGACAGAAGATTATGTTCATGCTTTTCCATGGATCTAAAGCGAATATCCTGGTTATTGACCACGTTGCGAGATGAAGCTGCTTTTAGATGGTTGTGGATGCGCGGGGTGGCGCCTGGGCCTTGTCCTGGAGCTTGGCGGCCTCACCCTTGGTTAACTGTAGGCAAAGTAGCACTGTTCGAGGCGTGCTTTGTATGGTTGAACCTGTATAAGTACTCATACTGCTTTCAGCTTTGGTTGTTAAGTGCCCCTGCTGGTTTCAGTTAAGGTTGTTAAGTACTCCTGCTGCTTTTGCAGTCTATCGTGTTTCTTCAGTCCTGTCTTCCTCCAGCCACCAAAACCAAACTAGCGCCGGCGGGGCCGCCTGCTTCCGCCTCCCATGGCTGGGTGCGCCTCAGCGCACGCATCGCCGCCCCACCGTCTCCTAAATTGTTAACGCCGATGTCCACCGCGCGCTTTGGTGCGCTCGCCGCGGCGCCGCCCTCTCGCGTTGTTAACATGGTCAACACACAACAGGAATCAGCAGAAGTACGTGGAGAGGATAACAGTAGGGGCCCACCACGTCAACGTATGGAAAAATAAAATGCTTCCTCCTAGTGTTTTCCTGACATCTGGGACCCACAACATTGTGAGCGTATATAGTCAATAGACAAGAGAACAACACAAGATCGGCTGACACCTGCGACGTAGCTACTCGAGCAGTATTTTTTTGTTTGGTATTGTTGAGACGGAGCAGCGTTTGAACTGGGATGTGGCCCGTCTAGCCCAGACTTATATCTTATGTTCACCATGTGACCAGCCCAGCTATTTTTTCTTTGTGAAAATGAGCCCAGTTTATTTTTTCTGAAGAATACCCAATCCAGGCCTACTTATTTTTCTACGCCCTGATGGGTTGCAACTCTTTCAAGACGCCTGCAAATCTTGAAAGTAATATGAAATGGGTTGTAAATATAAAAACAGATGACAAATTGGCAATTGCTTTATAATTTCTGAATTTTTTTCACATTTTCAGATTCCTATTTCACTGGGCATTAACCTAATTTAAATATATCTTCAAAGTATTTTAAATATGCCTCGACATTTCGGTATTAAAAATAGTTTGGAACCCACAGAAATATGCGAATTTGGCCCTGGCCAACCAAAAAAACGACTTCAGTAAATTGCATAAGAAGTTGCCATGAGCTATATATAAATTATTAAAAAAAGAGGGACTGGTCTGAGTTGTGGGCCTGTTTAGTTGACGCATATGCAAGATTTTTTTAGTTATTATATATGTCAACAAACGATTCTAGCAGACGTAACCGTTGGATGTCAATCCAACGGCCGTCGTGTTTCTTCAATCTCTGATCTTCTTGCTCCAGCCGCCAAAGCAGCGCCGGCGAGACCGCCTACTCCCGCCTCCCGTGGCCGGCTGTGCTGCCACGCAGGCCTCAGCGCCTCTACTACTCCCACCGCTGGCCAGGGCATCCCTCTACTCACCCACACTCCCTGTTATTCTGCGGCGACGGCAGCCTCACACCGCAGTCGAACCGGTGAACGCTCGTACTCCTCTCCGCGTGGGCATCCACTGCCGCGTCTTCCCCGGCTCTGCGTCGTCCCCTTCCTAGGCCTCGCCATCGTCCACCGTCGTGGTGCTCTCGGCGCGGCGTGGTCAATGTGGTCAACGACCACTTCCATCGGAAGAGTACCGTACGTGGAGAGGCTGACAGTTGGGTCCATGGCAGCCGCAAGGAAGTGCCTCCTTATTACGCAGAAAATAATTATTCCTCCACCTGACAGCGGGGACCCACCGGACGGGCCACCAGTATTTTGCAAAAAAATCGTTTCCCCCTGACTGTTGGGACCCACCAGACGGGCCACTGTATTTCACGAAAAAACGTTCCCCCCGCTGTCAGCTCGGACCCACCGGAAGTGCCTCCTTATTACGCACAAAAAAATGAATACTCCCCCAGCTAGCTGGGACCCACCTTGGTGGGAGGCTGGCTTGTGGACCTACTAAGTTGACGGGGACGAAGGGCTTTGTCAACTTAGTCAATACGAACGATTCTAGCTCTACTGACCGTGCGATGTCCATCCAACGGTCGTAGTGCTTCTTCAACCTTTGGTCTTCTTGCTCCAGCCGCCCAAAGCAGCGCCGGTCGTGCCGCATGCTCCTGCCTCCCGTGGCCGGCTGTGCTGCCGTGGAGGCCTCACCGCCCCCTACTATTCCCACCACTGGCCAAGCCCTGCGGCGACGGCAGCCTCACACCGCAGCCGAACCAGTGAACCCTCATACTCCTCTCCGCGTGGGCTTCCACTGCCGCGTCTTCTCCGGCTCCCCGTCGTCCCCTTCCTAGGCCTCGCCGTCATCCACCGCCCTGGTGCTCTCGGCGCGGCGTGGTCAACGTGGTCAAGGAACGACTTCCATCGGACATGGACTGTACGTGGAGAGGCTGACAGCTGTGCCCACGGCCGCAGCAAGGAAGTGCCTCCTTATTACGTGCAAAATAATTATTCCTCCACCTGACAGCGGGGGCCCACTGGACGGGCCACCGTATTTCGCGAAAAAAACATTTCCCCCTGACTGCTGGGACCCACCAGCTACACCTTCGCACACAAGGAAGTGCGTGCGGGCAAAAAAAATGATTCACCCCCCTGACTGCTGGGACCCACCAGCTACATCTTCGCACACAAGGAAGTGCCTGACAGTCGGGACCCACCTGGTCGAAGCGTACGTAGCGTTATCATTCTGGTCGCGAACGTGTACGTACATATATAATGGTGGATGTAGAGGCGCGCACGTGTCGTAGTAGAGGCGGCCAGGGTGCAAGAAAGAAAATACGGCCACGTATGTGTACATACGGGCGGAATCTCGAAGGCCTACTCGCGCATACGTACGGCGAGGGCTCGTTGACATGGTTGGGTCGGAACGGAGAAAAAAAGTCGTCGTCGTGTTCATGGGGAGGCAACGGAATGCGTCGTGTTCATGGGGAGGCAATGGAATGCGTTGTGTTCATCAGGAGGCAACAGAACGCGTGGGAGCCAACCAACTGGGTTGGAACGGAATGCGTGGTCGTGTTCATCGGGAGGGCTTGGACGGAACATGTGATGGAAACGAGGCCTGGCGTACCGCAAAACGGAGGAAACAGACCTCCTATGGTCAAAACGGGGGTCCTGTTGATCGGGAGGGGTGTGGCGTACTGCAAAACGGACAAAACGGACCTCCTATGGTCGAAACGGGGCCCTGTTCATCGGGAGGGGTGTGGCGTACCGCAAAACAGGACTCCACGGGATACTGTTCATCTCCACCGTCGACCCCCTCCAGCCTCCACGAGCTACTGTTCATCCACCGCCGACCTCCTCCAGCCTCCACCTATGACTGTTCATCCATGGGCTCCTGTTCATCCAGCCTCCACTGCACGCTACTCCACCGGCTACTATTCAACCAGCCCTCTCCACGGGCTCCTGTTCAACCACCCCTCCACGGGCTACTGTTCATCCAGCCCTCCACCGTCTACTGTTCATCCAGCCCTCCACGGGGTGGTCCTGTTCATCCAGCCCTCCACGGGGTCCTGTTCATCCAGCCCAAACCGGCTCGATCGATCGGGGTCCTGTTCATCTAGAGGCAACACCACGGGGTCCTGTTCATCCACCCCCACCGGGAACTGTTCATCCAACCCCCCTGCAATGCTCACTGTTCATCCAGAGGCAACATCGATCGGCTTCAGTTAGCAGCAGTAGTGAAGGAATCGCTCGATCGGGTTCGGTTAACAGCCATCGATCGATCGCTCGGGTTCAGTAACGCGTAGCCTGCAGTGCAATCGCTCGGGTTCAGTTAGAGCCCAACGCCTCGCTCGGGTTTAGTTAGAGCCAATGCCTCGCACACACGCGCATACGTGTACGAGAGAAACGCGCATCGCTCGGCCCCCGACCTCCCACCGTAACCGGGAACTCGCCGAAATTTTCCTCGCCCTCGCTTCTACCATGGTTTTTCCCGTCATGGACGGCCCAAATAATGTCATGCAGCTGCGTCTCCGGCCCACCTAGGACGAAAAGCCCATTTTCTGTCATGATTTTTTGTCATAGAAGTAGGAGCCCACCACATCTATGATGATACCGGGTTTTGTCACAATTATCGTCATAGAAGTGTCATATGTATGACAGAAAAAATTTAGTTCGACCCAAAATGTCACGGATGTGTCTTTTTTTGTAGTGAGTACAAGCTATCCTGACAAAAGTGGTCTTCGCCTGCGAAAAGCTCTGGTGGTGACGTTGTCTTGGGCTCCACGATGACCTCCGTCTCGCCGTCCTTCTGGTCTTGGTCTCGTTGCACCGATATGGCAACCTTTCCCTGATGGCTCGGTACTCCTCGCCTGCGCTGGCCTCTTTAGCACCAAAGAGGAAACAAGGACGCTGCGCGCGCTAGCGCCCTCCTGGTGCCTATCATCATGGCTCACATCACGAGAGCCTCATGAGGTTTGCACCGCCTTGATATCTCTGCTCCTCGTGAGCCTGCCCGACTAGGCCACTCCTGAGGCGGTCTTGCGTCGTCCGCCTCGCGAGTCTTGGCCCCTCGCGAGGGTCTTGGATGCCTTGTTGCTGAAGATGGGTTGTATGGCCTGCTGGCTTAGCCACGCCGCGGGCCGCAGGCAGGCAAGTCTGGGGACCCCCGTTCCCAGAACGTCGACAGTAGCCCCCGGGCCCAAGGTGCGCTCGGGCTTGGCTTCGCGGTGAAGCCAAGGGTCAAGTTCAGAGCGTCACGGGACCTAAAGGCTTGCGGCCTCGGTTGACGCGTGGCAGTTGATTGGACGTGGGCGTCTCCGCTTCCCCATGCTGCCTTTGAATCCGCCTGGCTATGCGGCCCCCGCAGCCTACACAGTTATTCCTCCTTTGTCCATGCCTAGCTCCTCCAATCTCCCTGCTTCCTCGAGGCCCTGCTTTGCCCTTCCAATCTGACTTGCGCTCTGCCTGCTTCATCGCCATGGCGTCGGAACAGTCTGAAAAGGGGAAGAAACCCCTATCTTCGCCAACTGCGTCCCCGTCCTTCGAGCCTGCGCTTGGCCGGCCTCGGGTGCTCAACGACGAGGCCATGGACAAGGTGCGCCCCATGCTTGCCTCCTGTTTCAACGAGTGGGGAGAGACGGTGGCTTGGCCCGCGTCTCGTACTCGCATGGCTCGGGCAGCCACTGAGGTCCTGATCTTCATAGATGCCCTCTGGGCTGGCCTGATTCCTCCCTTCTCCGCCTTCTTCAACACGGTGCTCGAGCATTATCAGACCCCCATGCTTCATCTCGACCCTCAATCTGTGACCCTTCTTGTCGTCTTCGCCTTCTTGTGTGAGGCCATGGTAGGCGTCGCTCCTTCCGTGGCCCTCCTCTGCCATTTCTTCTCATTGCATCTGACCAATCCCCGGCAGAGCTCGGGGTGCGTGGGCTTCCAAGCCGTGGCCACGACAGCTGGCGCGGGGATTGACTTCGAACTTCCTTCATCCACGAGCGAGTTCCGTATATGATGGGTGTTTGTTGACGCTGGTGTGCTCAGCCCTCTGATCCAAGTTCCATCGGGGCCTGCTGTTCCAAACTCCGGCTGGGGCCATCAGAAGCTTACGAGCCCCCGCCTTGCCCCCGTATGGGCCATGCCGAGGTGGTTGAAGGACCGCGGCGTGACTGCGCCCACGGTGGTGAAGGAGTTCGTCAAGCGTCGAGTCGCTCCGCTTCAGCGCCACTCCCGCCCGATGTGGGACTTGCTCAGCAGCTAGGACCGTATGAGATTTCAGGAGAAGGGGCTTCCTCTTGCGACGCGGCAGACGATGCTCATGGTCTTATCGGGTGTCCCTCTGCCGGACGAGATGCCCAGGAATAGCTGCCTTTTGTACCTCTACGAGAACAATGGCGCATTTGCCGCGAGCATGCCTTCCTTTGATGAGTGGGGGCTGCACCCAATCGGCCTGGTGTGGTCCCGCGAGAACCCCATCATCGTGGTTCCCTCCCTCGCCGCCGGTGCCGGGCTCGCCCCAGGTGAAGGTGCGGGAGGGCGAGCTCTGACGGGGGCCGGTGGCTCGAGTGCTGAGGAGCACACGTCGGGCGGTGATCCTGGAGCGTCGTCCTCGGGGGCCTGCGACGCCCCTCCTGAGGCGTCGGTCACTGAGGAGACGCGGCGTGTGGCTCCCGAGGCCAAGGCTCCAGGAGCCTCAGGAGGTTGTGGTGAGACGGCGCCCGGCTGTTTGCCACAATCGGGCACCCCTGAAGCCATCCTTCCCAGCTCTTCTTCAGCCCCATTGTGCACCGGCCGTCACGTCCAGCGCTTCGGCCGTCTTTGTGTGGACTTCGAGGAGCTCCGCAAGATTGAAGGATCCCCTAGCGGTAGCAATATCTTCGGGCCATTGAAGCGACGAAAGTACATCGCCATTGACGCGTAAGTATCTTATTGTCATGGCTCCCTGCGTGTAATCTTCTTATCCTGACGTTGGTCCTTCAGGGCTCCTCCCGTTGAAGCTGTCGCGTCTTCTGAGAAGGTAGATTCCGCGTCCGCACCCAGTTTGCGGGCTCGACGCACGCGCGACCGGCTTCCGCCATGATAGCCACCATGCGCGCCTCCTCTGCGCGGGCAGAGACGACAATGACATGCTAGTTCCTCCTCGCCGGCGTGCTGGAGCACGCGCTCGTCCTCCTCTTCGTACACTGCGTGCATAGACGTGGCTCCACCAGCTGCTCGCGTGGTTGGCAGCGCGGCGGCATCGCGAGGAGGGATTGCAGACAACGTGAGCAGGCGAGCCTTCGGCTTGGCGGCGACACGATGGTGATGGGCGAAAATTGTTGGCCGGAGCAGGCGGGCGCCGGCATGCGCAACGGCGGCGGCATATTGATGAGTGCGCGTATGGGAGCTTAGTTTAGTTTTATATAGGGTTGGTCAAACTTAAAATAAAACCGTACTAGTACACATAAACATTAGACTTAGGCAGCGCTTTTATTAGTTACCACAGCCACGATACGGAATCCTGTGCAAGCGCGTGAACTGCGGCCGCGCGGTCGATCGAACAGTGCGTCACCGTGTCGCGCTCGAAGGACATCCACCGAACCTTTTTTTGTGTGTGAAAACAATCCCAGAATATTACTCAACTTTTTTTCCGGGAAAAGTTCTTGATGCTACAATATTTCCATGTATTTGAATTTAGCTCCAGTTCGTGTTTATTTGGATTTGGACGTTTTAGGTGCGCCCTAGTTTTTTTAATACTGATTTTGGGGCTGTTTGGTTCCCAGCCACCGTTTGCCAAGCCAAAATTTGGCAGCCACAGTTTAGTTGGCATGTGTTTGGTTTTTGCCACACTTTGGCTTGCCACACTTTATTACCCCTATGGCCCACTTGTCATAGAGACAATGTTGCCACACCTGCCTAAGGTTAGTTCTTCAAAATGAGAGCCACAAGTTGGCAAGCCTAAGGAAATCTTGCCACACTTTTTGAGTGTATGTAATGTGGGACCCTAATGTGGCTTGCCTAAGGTGTGGCTTGAACCAAAGACCCACCTAAGTTGGTCAAACTTGCCTAACCTTATGTGTGGCAACCTTAGGCAAACTTACGGGTTGTTTGGTTTTAGGCCTAGGAATGCCACATTTTGCCACACAATTTTTGCCACACTTGCCTAAGGTTAGTTCTTTAAAAGTTGGCCAGCCTAAGGGAATCTTGCCATACTTTGTGAGTGTATGTCATGCGGGGCCCTAGTGTGGCAAAAGTATATTGCCTAAGGTAAGGCTTGAACCAAACACCCTCCTAAATTGGTCAAAGTTGCCTAACCTTAGGTGTGGCAAGATGTGGCAACCATAGTCACAAACCAAACAGCCCCTTAGTCTCAAACCAAACAGCCCCTGTGTGTGACTGAGAGAGAACGTGTGTATGTGTCCATATGTGTGTTGTGGCGGAAGGGCAATGTGGAGACGGTGCGCGTGTGATAGAGACATAGAGAGGTGTGAATGTGCAAATAATCATGCATGAGTGAGACATAGACAGATGCCGATACGTTGTGTATACATGAGAGAACGGTCTTCTATTTTACTTGTGTGTGTGTGTGAGAGAGAGAGAGCGAGAGAGAGAGAGAGGAGCATCCATAACACAACAACCATCTCTCTCGATTTGTCCATCCCTCGCACGATCGCATGTAACACATGCATCAACACGCACATTTTGACACCCTCATTCGGCCCCTGCCCACACCTCAAGGCCCGCACATCGCTCTCTATCTCGCACGTACAATCTCTTCGTGAATACCCTGTTTAGCAAGTAGCTTTCCGTCACATACACACACATTTCTCTCCTTAGGTTTGTTTTCTCTCAATATCTGACACACACACACACACACACACAACACACATCACACACACCCCCTCCCCCGAGCACACAATTTCTCCCCATCCAAGGTTATATGCCGACCACTCTTGCATGTGCTTCTTCGCACCCTAGCATGCACAACACCTCAATCTTCAAAGAGGGCATCGAGGAGGTCGAAGACGGTGACCACACTGCGCTAGAGAATGCAGGGCCATTTGGAAGAAGGATGATGTGACGACGGCTGACTGACTCCTCCCCCACCCTCTCTCTCTCGCACAAAATTACCAATCCCTCTCTCCCCCGCACAAATTTCTCAATCCCTCAACCCACGAGATCCTACCCCTCTCGTCCATGTTTTTCCAGCTCTCTCATCAAACCTGTTGTCTCTTCTCCTTCCACTTGTACAGAATCCGGATGCACACGCATCTCACGTATATTACATGTCTCCATCTTTCTCACAGACCTAACTTCTTCCTCTCTCTTTCTCTCTCTATCTCCCTCTTTCTATTTCGTTAGGTTTGTCTCCTACTCTCTCGTCCACATACATACAATCTTTTCCGCCCTATCTGCTCCATCTTCGCAAGATCTCTATGCACGTTTCATTCACACATTGGGATATGTTCCAAATGTTGCTTTTATAATGGCTGATGTAGAGTTATTATTGGTTTTGTTGCATCCTACAAAGTAATAACTATGAAATGCATTTTGATTGTCATTTGACTGGGATTATGCGAGTTTGAGCATGTTGTGAAGTACTATAGACCTTGTATACATCTTGGAATTCGACAATGATTGTAGCTATTGAATTGTATAGACCATTACATTCAAAGTCAGTAGCCTAATATATTTATTTCAAAATTTCAATAAATGATTAATTCACTACATACTAAGAAAACAAATGTGTACACCCTCCATTTTTATTTAAGTCTGCGTATTAGCATTGGTCAAAGTCAAGTTTTGTAAACTCTCAGAAAGTTTATAACAAAAAATATTAACATATACAATAACAAATAAATACCATTAGATTCATTATTGAATGTACTTTCACATCATACATATCTATTATGGTAAATGTTTATATTTTTCTATAAACTTGGTCAAACTTTAGGAAGTTTGACTTCGGTCAAATCTAATATGTAGAGTTTACTAGTACTACTCGCTAGTTGCTTAGCCAAATCACCCAACATGCCACACGGGGAGTTCAGTGTCACAAAATTTTGAGGTCGGCGGGAAAATCTCCCGCGACCCTGATTCGAGCAGTGGGAAGTTACCACCATAGCCTTCGGAACAGGCCTACGGATGACGGTTGGTAGGGGGCTATTTTGGTAACTTCAGGTTCACCCTACCCAGCCAACCCCACCCCGGCACTCAGAGTAGTACACCTAAATACTCCCCATTTTCTATCCCCACCGCAAAATAGACTTCTCCACGGCACCGCAGCCTTTGTGCTCCTCCCCTTCTACATCGGCGCACTCGTCCACCGCAGCGCATCTACCTCATCGATGACCTCGTACGCCGCACTAGAGCCAGTCCACCGTCGTCGTCGTACACGGAGCCTCTTCCCCAGCACCGTCTTCCACGGTCTCGGATCTGCTTCCTGGAAGACGATGCCAAGCGCAGAAGCACCACCGTCGTGGACAATGAACTGACTCCCGTTGCCGACCATGACACAAAGAGGCCGCCGCGACCATCGTTCTCCTCCTCGATTGGTAATGTGTGTGTTGAATCACTTAGCAGTACATGTGCAGTTCCAATTTTGTTCATACCTACCCTTCGAATTTCCTGGGTGCTATTGTTCCCGTAAAAGTAATTGGTTATAGCCTCCATTGTCCAACAGAATATCAACTTGTAATTGTGCGTCGCTCTTGTATCGCGCTGTGCTTGGGTAGGTATTTCATCTCCAACCAGTAGTGTGGCAAATGATGGATAGTTTTTTAGAACTAGCAAGATGCCCATGCGTTGCACACATCAAGATGCATTTGTATGAGTAGTTTATCTTGTGGGAGAAAAAGATGAACGAGGGAATGCCTTATTTGCAAATGTGGAGAGGGGTGTGGGTATCTTTTTGCAAAATTGCCGCAGTTTCCTTCCTATTCGTCGGATATAAATCAGATGGCCTATATTGCAGGATGGCAGGAACACCATCATCACCAACTCTGTTTTTTATAAGAGTAGTGAAAAAGTAGAGAAAAAATAGAGAGTAGAGAAGTAGAGATAAATATTAAATATAAAATAAATATAACAATAGAGAAGAGAGTAGAGATAGTAGAGACGTCGGGAAAGGATTGCACGCGCGCGGGAAAAAGCGGTCGACCGTGCGCTAGTTTTGGCTCGCAGCGTCCGGCACGCTTTATAAAATCCAACGCCCTCCCACCGCTCTGTGCCTTGCCACCGCTCTCTCTCCCCGCTCTGTGCCTCGCCACCGCTTTCTCCCCGCTCTTTCTCGCCTCTCCACCGCCGTGCCACCATGTCGCCGGGAAACGTGGGGATACCGCGGCGTCCGCGCGCGCCCCTCCCATGGCTTCTCCGCCTAGATCCGGTTCCGCGTGATGCGCCTCAGCCTCGGTAATTTCGACACCGCCAACGAGGCCACCCGCGCGTATGACGCAACGGCGTGACGCCTCCGGTGGCCTCATAGAACATTGAACTTCCCCAACATGCCGACGCGGCAGCGGGCACAGGAGCTCGCGCCTCTGTCGCGGCTTATCACTAACGAGGATCATCGCGACAACCGGAGGCGGGAGCACCGTCTCGGCATCGCCGAGATGGACGACGAAGCCATGGCGTTGTGGCACCAACGCTTCTCGCATGACATCATCAACGAGCGCGAGTTCTACGAGCAAAGGAGGGCAGAGAGGGACAAGAGGAGGGCGGAGCGAGCCGCCTATCGCGAGGACAAGAGGCGAAAAGAGGACGCTAAATTCAACATGAGGCTAGGAGCAGCTTCGCCCTGGGAATCTGACGATGATCGGTATCTTCACGCCTACAGTCAGACGTCGGAGGAGGACATCATCGAGGAGGAGTCGGACAACGAGGAGTAGTTGAATAATCTATTTTTTTATCTATCTATGCTGAGAACTATCCTCTAGTCTCTATCTCTACTTCTCGATCTCAGCACTATAAACGCCTTTTTAAAGCGCCACGTGTTGCGGTTCTGTTGGAGATGCTCTAACATGGCAGACGAGTGCTTTAATGTTGCCCACAAGATGCGCGCATATTACTAGTAGTATATTTTTCTTGCCATGTTGAGATTTTAAAACCACGAGTGCAAACATGCAGAGGAGCAATGAAGACCAAACACGGGATATTGGGGACATCTTCAAGGAGCGTGGCAAGTTAAAGAGGAGCTGCACCGAACCTGTAAAACGAGCTTTGGTAAGTAACACGCTTTCAATTACTTTCATTTAGCCTCGTGTTCTTTGATGTGTAAATGTTGTAGGCAATAATAAAAGCATTATTATTATATTTCCTTATTCATGATAATTGTCTTTATTCGTGCTATAATTGTGTTAACCGGAAATCGTAATACATGTGTGAATAACAGACAACAAACATGTCCCTGGTGAGCCTCTAGTTGACTAGCTCGTTGATCGACAGATAGTCATGGTTTCCTGACTATGGACATTGGATGTCATCGATAACGGGATCACATCATTAGGAGAATGATGTGATGGACAAGACCCAATCCTAAACATAGCATGAGATCGCATAGTTCGTTTGCTAGAGTTTTCCAATGTCAAGTATCCTTTCCTTAGACCATGAGATCATGTAACTCCCGGATACCGTAGGAGTGCTTTGGGTGTGCCAAACGTCACAACGTAACTGGGTGACTATAAAGGTATGCTACGGGTATCTCTGAAAGTGTCTGTTGGGTTGACATGGATCGAGACTGGGATTTGTCACTCCGCTTGACAGAGAGGTATCACCGGGCCCTCTCGGTAATGCATCATCACAATGAGCTCAATGTGACCAAAGTGTTTGATCACGGGATCATGCATTACGGAACGAGAAAAGTGACTTGCCGGTAACGAGATTGAACGAGGTATTGGTATACCGACGATCGAATCTCGGGCAAGTAAAATACCGATTGACAAAGGGAATCGTATACGGGATTAATTGAATCCTTGACATCGTGGTTCATCCGATGAGATCATCGTGGAGCATGTGGGAGCCAACATGGGTATCCAGATCCCGCTGTTGGTTATTGCCCGAGAGCCATCTCGGTCATGTCTGCATGTCTCCCGAACCCGTAGGGTCTACACACTTAAGGTTCGGTGACGCTAGGGTTGTAGGGATATGTATGTGCAGTAACCCGAATGTTGTTCGGAGTCCCGGATGAGATCCCGGACGTCACGAGGAGTTTTGGAATGGTCCGGAGGTAAAGATTTATATATGGAAAGTCATCATACGGACATCGGGACAAGTTTCGGGGTTATCGGTATTGTACCGGGACCACCGGAGGGTCCCGGGGGGTCCACCGGGTGGGGCCACCTATCCCGGAGGGCCCCATGGGCTGTATAAGGGAGGGAACCAGCCCATAGGGGGCTGGTGCGCCTCCCCCCCCATGGGCCCATGCGCCTAGGGTTTGGGGGGAGGGAAACCCTAAAGGGGGCGCCCCCCTTGCTTGGGGGGCAAGCCCCCTTCCCTGGCCGCCGCCCCCCTAGGAGATCTCATCTCCTAGGGCAGGCGCCCCCCCTTGGGGGTTATATAAAGGGGGGAGAGAGGGGGGGCTGATCACCCATTGCCCTGGCGCCTCCCTCTCCCTCTCCAACACCTCCTCCTCCTCCATTGAGCACGGCGAAGCCCTGCCGGAGTACTGCAGTTCCACCATCACCACGCCGTCGTGCTGCTGCTGGAACCTTCATCCCCAACCTCTCCTTTGCCTTGCTGGATCAAGAAGGAGGAGACGTCACGCTTTCCGTACGTGTGTTGAACGCGGAGGTGCCGTCCGTTCGGCACTAGATCATCGGTGAATTGGATCACGGCAAGTACGACTACCTCATCCACGTTCACTCGAACGCTTCCGTTGCGATCTACAAAGTGGTATGTAGATGCTATCTAATCTGAATACTCGTTGCTTGATGAACTCCTAGATGGATCTTGGTGAAACCGTAGGAAAAATTTTAATTTTCTGCAACGTTCCCCAACAGTGGCATCATGAGCTAGGTCTATGCGTAGTTCTTCTTGCACGAGTAGAACACAATTTGTTGTGGGCGTAGATGTTGTCAACTCTTCTTGCCGCTACTAGTCTTATCTTGCTTCAACGGTATTGTGGGATGAAGCGGCCCGGACCAACCTTACACGTACGCTTACGTGAGACCGGTTCCACCGACGAACATGCACTAGTTGCATAAGGTGGCTGGCGGGTGTCTGTCTCTCCTACTTTAGTTGGAGCGGATTCGATGAAAAGGGTCCTTATGAAGGGTAAATAGAAGTTGACAAATCACGTTGTGGTCTGAACGTAGGTAAGAAAACGTTCTTGCTAGAACCCTAATTCAGCCACGTAAAACTTGCAACAACAATTAGAGGACGTCTAACTTGTTTTTGCAGCAAGTGCTTTGTGATATGATATGGCCAAAGTTGTGATGTATGATGAATGATCTATATGTGATGTATGAGATGTTCATGCTATTGTAATAGGAATCACGACTTGCATGTCGATGAGTATGACAACCGGCAGGAGCCATAGGAGTTGTCTTTATTTTTGTATGACCTGCGTGTCATTGAGAATCTCCATGTAAATTACTTTACTTTATTGCTAAACGAGTTAGCCATAGTAGTAGAAGTAATAGTTGGCGAGCAACTTCATGGAGACACGATGATGAAGATCATGATGATGAAGATCATGGTGTCAAGCCGGTGACAAGATGATCATGGAGCCCCAAGATGGAGATCGAAGGAGCTATGTGATATTGGCCATATCATGTCACGTTTATTATTTGATTGCATGTGATGTTTATCATGTTTTGCATCTTGTTTACTTAGAACGACGGTAGTAAATAAGATGATCCCTCATAATAATTTCAAGAAAGTGTTCACCCTAACTGTGCACCGTTGCGACAGTTCGTTGTTTCGAAGCACCACGTGATGATCGGGTGTGATAGATTCTAACGTTCACATACAACGGGTGTAAGACAGATTTACACACGCAAAACACTTAGGTTGACTTGACGAGCCTAGCATGTACAGACATGGCCTCGGAACACGGAAGACCGAAAGGTCGAGCATGAGTCGTATAGAAGATACGATCAACATGAAGATGTTCACCGATGTTGACTAGTCCGTCTCACGTGATGATCGGACACGGCCTAGTTGACTCGGATCATGTAATACTTAGATGACTGGAAGAGGGATGTCTATCTAAGTGGGAGTTCATTAAATAGTTTGATTGAATGAACTTTATTATCATGAACTTAGTCTAAATATTTACAATATGTCTTGTAGATCAAATGGCCAACGTAGTCCTCAACTTCAACGCGTTCCTAGAGAAAACCAAGCTGAAAGACGATGGTAGCAACTATACGGACTGGGTCCGGAACCTGAGGATCATCCTCATAGCTGCCAAGAAAGATTATGTCCTAAGAGCACCGCTGGGTGACGCACCTATTCTCCCTGCACAACAAGACGTTATGAACGCTTGGCAGTCGCGATGCGATGATTACTCCCTCGTTCAGTGCGGCATGCTTTACAGCTTAGAGCCGGGGCTCCAAAAGCGTTTTGAGAGACATGGAGCATATGAGATGTTCGAAGAGCTGAAAATGGTTTTCCAAGCTCATGCCCGGGTTGAGAGATATGAGATCTCCAACAAATTCTTTAGCTGTAAGATGGAGGAAAATAGCTCTGTCAGTGAGCACATACTCAGAATGTCTGGATTGCACAACCGCTTGACTCAACTGGAAGTTAATCTTCCGGAAGAAGTGGTCACTGACAGAATCCTCCAGTCGCTTCCACCTAGCTACAAGAGCTTTGTGATGAACTACAATATGCAGGGGATGGTAAAGACCATTCCTGAGGTGTATGCTATGCTGAAATCAGCAGAGGTAGAAATCAAGAAAGAGCATCAAGTGTTGATGGTGAATAAAACCACTAAGTTCAAGAGGAGCAAGGGTAAAAAGAACTTCAAGAAGGACGGCAAGGAAGTTGCCGCCCCCGGTAAGCAAGTTGCCGGGAAGAAGCCAAAGAATGGACCCAAGCCCGAAACTGAGTGCTTTTATTGCAAGGGAAGTGGTCACTGGAAGCGGAACTGCCCCAAATACTTAGCGGACAAGAAGGCCAGCAAAACCAAAGGTATATGTGATATACATGTAATTGATGTGTACCTTACCAGTACTCGTAGTAGCTCTTGGGTATTTGATACCGGTGCAGTTGCTCATATTTGTAACTCAAAGCAGGAGCTGCGGAATAAACGGAGACTGGCGAAGGACGAGGTGACGATGCGCGTCGGGAATGGTTCCAAGGTCGATGTGATCGCCGTCGGCACGCTGCCTCTACATTTACCTACGGGATTAGTTTTAAACCTTAATAATTGTTATTTAGTACCAAGTTTGAGCATGAACATTGTATCCGGATCTCGCTTAATTCGAGATGGCTACTCATTTAAATCCGAGAATAATGGTTGTTCTATTTATATGAGAGATATGTTTTATGGTCATGCTCCGATGGTTAATGGTTTATTCTTGATGGATCTCGTACGTGATGATACACATATTCATAGTGTGAGTACCAAAAGAGTTAAAGTTGATAACAATAGTCCCACATATTTGTGGCACTGCCGCCTTGGTCACATAGGTGTCAAACGCATGAAGAAGCTCCATGCAGATGGACTTTTAGAGTCTCTTGATTATGAATCATTTGACACGTGTGAACCATGCCTCATGGGTAAAATGACCAAGACTCCGTTCTCAGGAACAATGGAGCGAGCAACCAACTTATTGGAAATCATACATACCGATGTGTGTGGTCCAATGAGTGTTGAGGCTCGCGGTGGCTATCGTTATGTTCTCACCCTCACTGATGACTTGAGTAGATATGGGTATATCTACTTAATGAAACACAAGTCTGAGACCTTTGAAAAGTTCAAGGAATTTCAGAATGAGGTTGAGAATCAACGTGATAGAAAGATCAAGTTTCTACGATCAGATCGTGGAGGAGAATACTTGAGTCACGAATTTGGCACACACTTAAGAAAATGTGGAATAGTTTCACAACTCACGCCGCCTGGAACACCTCAGCGTAATGGTGTGTCCGAACGTCGTAATCGCACTCTATTAGATATGGTGCGATCTATGATGTCTCTTACCGATTTACCGTTATCTTTTTGGGGCTATGCTTTAGAGACTGCCGCATTCACTTTAAATAGGGCTCCGTCGAAATCCGTTGAGACGACACCGTATGAATTATGGTTTGGGAAGAAACCTAAGCTGTCGTTTCTAAAAGTTTGGGGATGCGATGCTTATGTGAAGAAACTTCAACCTGAAAAGCTCGAACCCAAATCGGAAAAATGCGTCTTCATAGGATACCCAAAAGAAACTGTTGGGTATACCTTCTACCTCAGATCCGAAGGCAAGATCTTTGTTGCCAAGAATGGATCCTTTCTAGAGAAAGAGTTTCTCTCGAAGGAAGTAAGTGGGAGGAAAGTAGAACTTGATGAAGTGTTAACTCTTGAACCGGAAAATGGGGAAACTCAAGAAATCGTTCCTGAGGTGCCTGCACCGAATAGAGAGGAAATTAATGATTATGATCAAGATACTTCTGATCAAGCTCCTACTGAAATTCGAAGGTCCACAAGGACACGTTCCGCACCAGAGTGGTACGGCAACCCTGCCTTGGAAATCATGTTGTTAGACAACGGTGAACCTTCGAACTATGAGGAAGCAATGGCGGGCCCGGATTCCGACAAATGGCTGGAAGCCATGAAATCCGAGATAGGATCCATGTATGAAAACGAAGTATGGACTTTGACTGACTTGCCCGTTGAACGGCGAGCCATAGAAAATAAATGGATCTTTAAGAAGAAGACAGACGCGGATGGTAATGTGACCATCTATAAAGCTCGGCTTGTCGCTAAGGGTTATCGACAAGTTCAAGGGGTTGACTACGATGAGACTTTCTCACCGGTAGCGAAGCTGAAGTCCGTCCGAATCATGTTAGCAATTGCCGCATACTATGATTATGAGATATGGCAAATGGACGTCAAAACGGCATTCCTTAATGGTTTCCTTAAGGAAGAATTGTATATGATGCAGCCGGAAGGTTTTGTCGATCCTAAGAATGCTGACAAGGTATGCAAGCTCCAACGCTCGATTTATGGGCTGGTGCAAGCATCTCGGAGTTGGAACATTCGCTTTGATGAGATGATCAAAGTGTTTGGGTTTACACAGACTTATGGAGAAGCCTGTGTTTACAAGAAAGTGAGTGGGAGCTCTGTAGCATTTCTCATATTATATGTAGACGACATACTTTTGATGGGAAATGATATAGAACTCTTGGACAACATTAAGGCCTATTTGAATAAGAGTTTTTCAATGAAGGACCTTGGAGAAGCTGCTTATATATTAGGCATCAAGATCTATAGAGATAGATCGAGACGCCTCATAGGTCTTTCACAAAGCACATACCTTGATAAGATATTGAAGAAATTCAATATGGATCAATCTAAGAAAGGGTTCTTACCTGTGTTACAAGGTGTGAAATTGAGATCAGCTCAATGTCCGACCACGGCAGAAGATATAGAAGAGATGAGCGTCATCCCCTATGCCTCAGCCATAGGTTCTATTATGTATGCCATGCTGTGTACCAGACCTGATGTAAACCTTGCCGTAAGTTTGGTAGGTAGGTACCAAAGTAATCCCGGCAAGGAACACTAGACAGCGGTCAAGAATATCCTGAAGTACCTGAAAAGGACTAAGGAAATGTTTCTCGTTTATGGAGGTGACGAAGAGCTCGTCGTAAAAGGTTACGTCGACGCTAGCTTCGACACAGATCTGGATGACTCTAAGTCACAAACCGGATACGTGTATATTTTGAATGGTGGGGCAGTAAGCTGGTGCAGTTGCAAGCAAAGCGTCGTGGCGGGATCTACATGTGAAGCAGAGTACATGGCAGCCTCGGAGGCAGCACATGAAGCAATTTGGGTGAAGGAGTTCATCACCGACCTCGGAGTCATACCCAATGCGTCGGGGCCAATCAAGCTCTTCTGTGACAACACTGGAGCTATTGCACTTGCAAAGGAGCCCAGGTTTCACAAGAAGACCAGGCACATCAAGCGTCGCTTCAACTCCATTCGTGAAAATGTTCAAGATGGAGACATAGAAATTTGTAAAGTGCACACGGATCTGAATGTCGCAGATCCGTTGACTAAACCTCTCCCTAAGGCAAAACATGATCAGCACCAGAACTCTATGGGTGTTCGATTCATCACAATGTAACTAGATTATTGACTCTAGTGCAAGTGGGAGACTGTTGGAAATATGCCCTAGAGGCAATAATAAAAGCATTATTATTATATTTCCTTATTCATGATAATTGTCTTTATTCGTGCTATAATTGTGTTAACCGGAAATCGTAATACATGTGTGAATAACAGACAACAAACATGTCCCTGGTGAGCCTCTAGTTGACTAGCTCGTTGATCGACAGATAGTCATGGTTTCCTGACTATGGACATTGGATGTCATCGATAACGGGATCACATCATTAGGAGAATGATGTGATGGACAAGACCCAATCCTAAACATAGCATGAGATCGCATAGTTTGTTTGCTAGAGTTTTCCAATGTCAAGTATCCTTTCCTTAGACCATGAGATCATGTAACTCCCGGATACCGTAGGAGTGCTTTGGGTGTGCCAAACGTCACAACGTAACTGGGTGACTATAAAGGTATGCTACGGGTATCTCTGAAAGTGTCTGTTGGGTTGACATGGATCGAGACTGGGATTTGTCACTCCGCTTGACGGAGAGGTATCACCGGGCCCTCTCGGTAATGCATCATCACAATGAGCTCAATGTGACCAAAGTGTTTGATCATGGGATCATGCATTACGGAACGAGAAAAGTGACTTGCCGGTAACGAGATTGAACGAGGTATTGGTATAGCGACGATCGAATCTCGGGCAAGTAAAATACCGATTGACAAAGGGAATCGTATACGGGATTAATTGAATCCTTGACATCGTGGTTCATCCGATGAGATCATCGTGGAGCATGTGGGAGCCAACATGGGTATCCAGATCCCGCTGTTGGTTATTGCCCGAGAGCCATCTCGGTCATGTCTGCATGTCTCCCGAACCCGTAGGGTCTACACACTTAAGGTTCGGTGATGCTAGGGTTGTAGGGATATGTATGTGCAGTAACCCGAATGTTGTTCGGAGTCCTGGATGAGATCCCGGACGTCACGAGGAGTTTCGGAATGGTCCGGAGGTAAAGATTTATATATGGAAAGTCATCATACGGACATCGGGACAAGTTTCGAGGTTATCGGTATTGTACCGGGACCACCGGAGGGTCCCGGGGGGTCCACCGGGTGGGGCCACCTATCCCGGAGGGCCCCATGGGCTGTATAAGGGAGGGAACCAGCCCATAGGGGGCTGCTGCGCCTCCCCCCCCATGGGCCCATGCGCCTAGGGTTTGGGGGGAGGGAAACCCTAAAGGGGGCGCCCCCCTTGCTTGGGGGGCAAGCCCCCTTCCCTGGCCGCCGCCCCCCCTAGGAGATCTCATCTCCTAGGGCAGGCGCCCCCCCTTGGGGGTTATATAAGGGGGGGGGAGAGAGGGGGCTGATCACCCATTGCCCTGGCGCCTCCCTCTCCCTCTCCAACACCTCCTCCTCCTCCATTGAGCACGGCGAAGCCCTGCCGGAGTACTGCAGTTCCACCATCACCACGCCGTCGTGCTGCTGCTGGAACCTTCATCCCCAACCTCTCCTTTGCCTTGCTGGATCAAGAAGGAGGAGACGTCACGCTTTCCGTACGTGTGTTGAACGCGGAGGTGCCGTCCGTTCAGCACTAGATCATCGGTGAATTGGATCACGGCAAGTACGACTACCTCATCCACGTTCACTCGAACGCTTCTGTTGCGATCTACAAAGTGGTATGTAGATGCTATCTGTCACATCCCTAGCTTTTGGCATTGCATTAGGGTAACCTCATGTGTGCATCATGTTTAAACTTTGAAGGAAACTTGAAATGGGGATTGCCTAAACCCTAGCATTAAAGGAACTCACTAGGTTCAACCAAAATATTTCCAGTAAATCCAAATGGCTTTTAAAAATGTTCATCATTTATGGAAAATGCTGTAAACAGTAACCAGAGGTGATGCACATTTTTCCATGACTATTTGGGCTCTGAGTTAAATCATACTCTATTTGCATTTGGGCATTTAAATGCTATAAAATATTTTAAATGCTCAAATAATCATAAACTAAAATGTTTACTGTTGGATATATTATAAACAGTAGCCATGTTTAGTTTCATGATTTTTGGAAATGCCCTAGTATTTTAATTAAAGCCCTAAAGTTACAGAAATAGTAAACAAAAACAAAAGAAAAACGAAAGGCCATCAGACCTCTTACCTGACGCCCACCTGGCACCCCACCTGGCCCAACACGGCCCGGCCCATCTGGCCGCGCCAGTCATCACCTACCTCTGCCAGTAGGCAGAGGAGGGAGACAGCGCACGCGCGCCCGTGCGCCACCTCCTGCTTCGCGCTGGCGAGCTCTCCCTCCCCCGTCCTCACTCGAGCGCCACGGAGACGCCCGCAACCCCCTGGTCACTCTCCCCCTCTCTCCCGTGCCTCTCCCCTCTCTGCTCTCTCTCCCTCTCGCGCCCGAAGCGCGCTCGTCGCCATCGACGCCGTTCGCCGCGGCCACGGCCATCCCCTCCGCCCTCTGTCGTGTCCACCAGCACCGCCGTCGAGCGCCGCCTCTCCCAGCTGAGGGAATCGAGACCAGACGCCCTGTGGAGCCGCCATCGTCGCCATCTTCCTCGCCTCTGTCCGGTGATCGCCGCCGTCGTTTTGCCGTCGTCCGCGCTTCCCCAAGGTCGCCGACCAGCTCTCTGGATCCGCCGTGAGCTCCTCTACCTATCCCTCTACTTCCCGTGCTCGATTACACCGCGTAGCCACCGCCCCCTTTGAGTCCGAGCGCTCCTCGCCGCCGTGCCTCGTCGCCGTCATGGCTAGAGCCACGGTAGCTCGAAGCCGAGCACACCGCTGTGCTCAGCACGCTTCCAGGGGCCGGGCGCGCCCACCCATTCAACCTGCCGTGCCTCCTAGCGTCGTTCCCGCGCACGCCCGAACTCCGGCCGCCGCCTGGCTCGATGCCGGCGTCATCTCCGGCCACCCCGCACACACCGCTGGCCCCACTCGATGAGCGAGAGCGCCAGCAGCCCATAGGAGCAAGCCGCACCCCCAGCCGACGCCTGTAGCGCCGCCCCGACCAACTCCGGCGAGTTCCCGCCGCTGCTGTGGTCGCCGGCGTCACCTGCTGACGTGGCGCCGGTTAATTAGCGCTAATGACCCAGCTAACCACCCCCAGAGCCACTGACATGTGGGTCCCAATGCCTAAACTAATTAGTACTATTTTCCTGTTAGATTAACACTAACAACAGTGGGCCCCGCCAGTCAACGTTGACTTTGCCACGTCACATGTTGACCGGACCCACACGTCAGCCTCTGCTGTTGACGCTGTGTCACTGACCAGTGGACCCCACTGGTCAGGTTTGACCTAGACCGTGCCCCGTTGACCTGCTGACGTCATGATGATGTCAGGCTGACGCAGTAATCCTTTTCTGGAATTTAAATAAATCTCAAATGATTTTTTTAATTCAGAAAATATCCAAAACTTTGAAAAATCATAGAAAATAATCTATAGCTCAGAATGAAATAATTTATATATGAAAAATTATCAGAAAAATTCAAGGAATCCATCTGAACCATTTTCATGCATGTTAGAACAACTTATAGTTGCTGTTTAGCACAAATCTTATAATGGCATTTAAATATCCACATATGGAGTTTGAATTTGAATCTTGGATTCAAATCAACTTCATTTAATCTGGTTGCTAGTTGCTTTAGCTCAAACCACATCATATTGCCATGTCATGATCATGCATCATATTGTCGCATTGCATTGATTGTATTCTTTCTCTGTTGCCGGTGATTGTCCCCGCTCGATAGACGTGGTTTCGACGATGAGATCGATGACACCAATGAAGAACTATAATATCTTCAGAAGTGCCAGGCAAGCAAAACCCCCTTGTTCATTCCGATACAATCCCACTCTCTCGCTCCTGCTCTCTTTTACTGCATTAGGACAACAACGATTCAACTGTTATGTGCTGCCGTAGTTGAACCCCTTTCCTCTGCATGACCTGTCATTGCCACAGTAAATAGATGAAACCCACTAGCATGAGTAGGAGTTGTTTGAGCCCTGTTGTGCCTACTCATTCATGCTTGTTTGTCATGCCTGCTACTGCTTAGAGTTGAGTCAGGTCTGATTCATCGGGAATGAATTGGAATGTGGTGAACATGTCCTACTGTTGAGAGCTAAGTGTGTGAACACGATTTGGTAAAGGTAGCGGTGAGAGGCCATGTAGGAGTACATGGTGGGTTGTCTCATTGCAGCCGTCCTCAGGAACTGAGTTCTGTGTTTGTGATCCATGAACAGTTACTACCACGCATTGGAATGCTTAAGTGCCCCTCTCGACTTATTAATCCACTTGATCTCTGTCCAGGAGTTGCAACTAGTTTCTGGTGTTTGTAGGTAGTGTTAGTAGTCTACCAAGTGGTACCCTGTACAGGTGGGCTTGGGACAGACTAGGCACCATGGCACGGTGTACCAAGCGTAGATCTACCCGTCGAGGTGGGCTTGGGAACCCTGCACACATCGTTTGGGGCCGTGAGCGACACCCCGGCTGGATCTCCTTGCGGATGGAACCCGAATAGGCGATAAACCTGGACTAGAGACTTGTGTGGTTAGTCAGGTCGTGGCCGACTCCCTCGCCCGGCTTCCGCTTGAAGGTTGTCGAGGTACATGACGTGTACAGGGCGGTAAGTGGCGAGAGCGTGTGTGAAGAAGTACACCCCTGCAGGGTTATCATTATCTATTCGAATAGCCGGATTCCTCGGATATGGAAACTTGGACCCCTTGCATAGTTCATAGACAAGTGAAAGTGGATACTCTAAAATGCGCAAGATAAGCGTGAGTGCTATGGATGGCGTCCCCGTAGGGAGACGGGAGCGGATCCATAGTGGTGTATTGATATGGTGAATATGTGGACTCGTGTGCGCCACCTCAAAAGAGTTACTTGCAGTCGTAGTTCAGGATAGCCACCGAGTCAAAGCTGGCTTGCTGCAGTTAAACTCCACCACCCCCTTTTGATACTGATGCATATGTAGATAGTTCTGATGTAAGTCTTGCTGAGTACAATTGTACTCACGTTTGCCTATTTTACATTTTTTGCAGAGAGACTTCAGTCTCGCTAGTAGTACCGCTTGGACTTCGACGTTTAGCTTGATACCTCAGCTACGATCTTGTGCCCTCGGCGGGATCTGGTAGATAGTCAGGCTTCTCAGCCTTTTTCATTTGTAGATGTCTGTACTCAGACATGTTTAGCTTCCGCATGTGCTTTGCCTTGTATGCTCTGAATGTTGGGTCATGAGACCCATGCTTGTAATATCTCGCTCCTCGGAGCCTAATGAATAAATACTTGAGTCGTAGAGTCTTGTTGTGATGCCATGTTGTATCTACACATATCGAGCATATTGTGTGTATGATTGAAATGCTTGCTATGTGTGGGATCCGACTATCTAGTTGTTTATCCTTAGCAGTCTATCATATGGGGAAATGTAGTCTAGTGCTTCGGAGCGATAGTAGTCCGCTACAGCCCGGTTCACCGGAGTCCTGCTAGCCCAGCACTACTGCTCGGAACACTTGACTGGCCGGCATGTGATTCACTTCGTTCCTGTGTCTGTCCCTTCGGGGAAATGTCACGCGGTGACATCCGGAGTCCTGCCTAGCCTGCTACAGCCCGGGTTACCGGAGTCCTGTTAGCCCCGTGCTACAGCCCGGATTCACACGTTGATGACCGACATGCTCGATGTGATTCATGTATGCCTGTCCTCATAGGTTAGCGCCGCTTTGGGTTCACGACTAGCCATGTCGGCCCGGGTTCTTTGTCATATGGATGCTAGCAACACTGTCATATACGTGAGCCAAAAGACGCAAACGGTCCCGGGCCAGGTAAGGTGGCACCCGTGGGAGTTCCGTGCGTGAGGCCGCAAAGTGATATGATGTGTTACATGCTGGATCGATGTGGCTTAGGATCGGGGTCCTGACACTATCTAATCTGAATACTCGTTGCTTGATGAACTCCTAGATGGATCTTGGTGAAACCGTAGGAAAAATTTTAATTTTCTGCAACGTTCCCCAACAAGTAACACGCTTTCAATTATTTTCATTTAGCCTCGTGTTCTTTGATGTGTAAATGTTGTAGTTTCTGTTTCTCTTAAGCCTCGTGTTCTTCGATGTGTCATAAGAAGAGTCTTAATCGTCCTAATGCATTCGTTTTTAGCTTGATGTAGGAAGTGGGTGTTCTCACCTTGTAGTCTATTTTTATATTTTTTCCTTTTGAATTCACTCCAGTTCTGTTTATCTGGCTTGTACTAAATGGGTCTGGGTTGCTCTGAGTAATTATCTAAAAAAGAAGTAACTTCATGTCAGGATGCAGTTCCTGCGAGGAGGGAAGTATGGTCAACCTAGAGATCATGTTTCCAGAATGAGGCTAGATTACACACAAGGTGCCAGTTCCCTAATGATGCTGGATTAGACACAAGGTGCAAATTCCCAGATGATGCTGGATTACACACAAGCCAGGTGGTGTTGTCAGCTGTTCATGTCCTCGTGGCTCTAGTAAAGGCTGAAAGAAAGCGTGCAGCAGGCCTTGAGAATGTAGCTGAGTTCCTTAAGAAGAGAAAAGAGCAATCAGATGCTCTCTTCACCCATGCCAAAGAAGAGATGGAAGAAGCCAGAAATAAGCTAGCAGAGGCAGAGCAGGCTAGGCGTCTCCTGCTATCTAAAACTGTTGTCCATACAAAATTTCCTTCATAGTAGCTAGGTTCAAATGTTTATCCAGTCAGCATGCCTGTTGTGATGTCCGTGCATCTACTGATGTGACACAAAATATTTTTTCATAACAGCAATTACTTTCCAAACAATAACAGACGACGCATTGGACATTCCAAGTTCAACTTCCACACCAAACTCATGTTCACATATATCTCCACATTCATACATAATGTCCACGACCATGATTCACTTCAAAGCCAAAAAAAATGAGGAGAGTTATGAGTAAAGAAAAACCTCTAGTTCCTGCTACTAGTGCAAGCACAACAAGTCAAGACCATGCATAATTAATTATATTTTGGTCACTTTTTGTGTTCTAAAATGCCGGCCGGATCGCGGAAGGACGTGTTGCCGGCACACGCACGGATTCAATGAAGGCAGGCCGGGCAGTCTGAAGCCGGTTTCATGCGACGAGGAGGCGTGTTCAGCCAGGCCTGCAGCGAGTGGGGCCCTCTTGGCCGGCGCGCCGGTTCAATGCCTGCGCTATGAGAGGTCGCATCCGTGTCAGAGCAATCACTCCCTCCACTCCTTTTTTGTTTGCCTATAACAAAATCTCGTTTTCCATTCACATTTTACAAGTAAAATTCATGGACAAACTTTGACCCAAAAAACGATGGGGACTAGTAAACCAGAACGGAGGTAGTAGTTTTTTTTAATCAAAGAAGGGTTTCCCCCTTCCGATTTTCATTACTGAAAACCAACATATAAATCTAAACATAGTATTTGCCCTAGAACTACCAGGTTCAATATCTCGCAACATAAACCCATACAACCATACGCCAAGGAGGTACATAGTAGGTAGTACTATGAATTCCATTTTCGCTCTATACCAATCGTTCTAAAAACTACTTAGTACTTATAACGCGCCATTGAAAATCGGAACTCTTAACCCCGCTAAAAAATTGATATTTTAAATGTGGCTACTCGATCTGTGACAACTAGCGAGCCACCGCCTCCAAGTCGTTCACCTGTGGTCCCGACCATCAACTCCTACTGATCAAATTATCATGCGAGCTGACTATTCCTACAAAGGTGCGCTCCACCACGTACCCGGTACCCACGAATGCAGCAATCGTGCACCTAGGGTTTTAGGGTTTATTTATTAACATTGCCTTTACGTAAGACTCATGTGTGCGAGACAGCGAGAGACCGACTGCGTGCGTGAGCCTCTTCTCTTCGTATATGTACTCCACCGTTTGTCTGGTGTCCAGAAAATTATAATAACTACTAGCAATGTGCCAATGCGTTGCCACACGGTCTGAGTAGATTAATACATATTCACCGATTTGATAGAAAAAAGTCTAGTTTTGAAATACGTATATCACTAAAAAAATGTTATGTTTCACTCAAAATATATTCCTTTGGCGGTTTTGATGAGATAAGGGAGGAATGTTGTTGGTTTCGAGATCCGAGAAGTGGTATATGTCTAATTTCTACTCTTACTAGCAAGATGCCCATGCGTTGCACGGAACATCAAGATCTTTTGGGAGAAAAGGATGAACGAGGGAAGGCCTTATCTGCAAATATGGAGAGGTGCGGGTAAATTGCCATAGTCTCGTTCCTATCCGTCAGATATAAATCGAACGGCCTATATTGCAGGATGGCAGGCCCACCATCATCACCAACTCTGTTTTTTATCCCTACTCTTATAAAAAGCATAGTCGGTGATGATCGTGTGCCTGCCATCCTACAATATAGGCCGTCCGATCTATATCTGATGGATAGGAAGGAAACTATGGCAATTTTTCAAAAAGATACTGAAAGTGCGTTATATCGACTAGAGGGGGGGTGAATAGGCGATTTTTATGAAATTCTTCACTGAAGAATTTGCTGGTGAGGAAATTCCTTAGCGAAGAACTACTAGCAGCGGAATAAGTACTCAGAAGTAAACATAACAAAATACATGCATGGTCATCATGATGAAATGAAGACAAACACAGAGTACAGAAAGCGTAAACAGAGGGTAGCACAAGATGAAGACAAACAGACTGAAGAAATTGAACTGAGGAAATTGAGAAAGTCTTCAATCAAAGTCTTCAAACACAGATATGAACAAACATGCAACACAGTAGGAAATGAAAGTGTGGAGGAAATGGAACCAGTTGGCTTGGTGAAGATAATGATTTGGTAGACCAGTTCCAACTGCTGTCTCAGTTTTACGTCTGGTTGGAGCGGCTGAGTATTTAAACTCGGGGACACCTAGTCCCGGACACACAGTCCTCACCGTATTCTCCTTGAGCTAAGGACACACAGTGCTCACCCGATCACTCGTGGTAAGTCTTCAGGTGACTTCCAAACCTTCACAAACTCGGTCACTCGGCGATCCACAATTCCTCTTGCATGCTCTAGACCTTGACGCCTAACCGTCTGGAAGAAGCACAGTCTTCAAAGGTAACAAGCGTCGGATCCACGCAGGATCAATCTCTTCAGTGATGCTCAATCACTTTGGGTTTGTAGGTGTTTGGGTTTGGGTTTGGATTTTCCTCACTTGATGATTTTCGCTCAAAGTCCTCGGAGGATGGGTTGCTCTCAAATGACAAGTGTCAAGTTCTCGCGGAGCAGCCAACCAGCTAGTGGTTGTAGGGGGTGCCTATTTATAGCCTAGGGAGCAGCCCGACGTGATAAGACATAAATGCCCTTCAATGATATGACCGTTAGGTGGATAAGATATTTTGGGACAGCTGGCGCGTAGCACAGCAACGGTCGGAAACTTGAGGTACAAATTCCTCAGGGCTATCATGTTCCTCACAGTGTAGGTAATTCGCACTGGCGAATTCCTAACTCCTCAGTCAGAGCAAAGTCCTCAGTGACCAGAAGAACTGCGTCCCTGTCACTGAAGAAATTGACTGAACTGTATGAGATTTCCAATGGCTTCACTCAACGGGATTGGTAGGTGTAGGATTTGAGTTGAGCATCACATGGAAATTTTCTCCTTAGTATTTCCTCGACCCCCTTTAACAGTACGGTGTTTCCTATGACTCAAGAAAGAGAAAATGAAACTACGAAAACAAAAGTCTTCACGCTTCATGTTCCTCGAATGATAACCAAGTCTTCAAGGTCACACCAATTTCTTCACTTTCAAAGTCTTCAGAAAGTCTTCAGAATATCAAAGTCTTTAGTTGAAGAACTTCATTTTTAGGGGTCAACTTTCTCTGTAAATATCAAACTCCTCATAGACTTATAGACCTGTGTACACTCATAAACACATTAGATCCTTAACCTATAAGTCTTCAATACACCAAAATCACTAAGGGGCACTAGATGCACTTACAATCTCCCCCTTTTTGGTGATTGATGACAATATAGGTTAAGTTTTCTACGGGGTTAAACATATGAAGTGTAAATAATGATTTGAGGAATTTGATTGCAAGATATAGAAGAACTCCCCCTGAAGATGTGCATAGTGAGGAATTTGCTTTTGAAGCAATGCACACTTGAAGAGATGAATCATGGAGATCTCCCCCTATATCTTGTAATTCATACACGCATTTGATATATAATATGAAGAATTTGAAATGCATGATGAAATATGGTGCCTGATGAAATTCAGCATCCGTGCAATGATATTAATGAGGAATAAGCATGCCGAATAGTGCATCAAAAGTATTAGAGCATAGTGCAACAAAAGTATCAGTGCACCATCGGGTTTAAGATTACAACTCGATCCAATAAAGTTTCAGAAGAATGAGAGTTGTAACTTAGCAAAAAACGCCCTTATAATAGACCCGCTTGAAGACTAACTCAGATTTTCCCCCTTTGTCATCAAATGACCAAAAGGATCGAAACTGAGGACTAACGCCCCTGAAGATATTCATGATGATGAAGGAGCGCCAGCGTTGTTGGGTTCGGTTGTTGAAGTAGGGTCTGCCGCAGTGTCATTCAAGTCTTCATTTTCATCAGTCTCACGCGATGAAGAATATGAACTGGCCACCAAAGAAGGCACCTTGACCTTCTTGTATTTCTTCGGAGGAGGTGCAGACCAGTCAAATTCTTCTTTGAGACCCATTTGCTTCAAATCATCAGCGCTGTAAACTTGAGACAGAATAGCCCAGGTACGGTTGAGGGTTTCATGAAGGTAGTAGTGGTTTTTCTTCACTGCATTATGGGTTGCAGTCATGTTGTGAAGAATTGAACCAAACAACGCTTGACCCATTTGTGATTGCGATCAACCTTTTGATGAAGACTGAGGAGTAACTCACGATCAGTCGTCACCCTGGGTGCTGTGGCTTGAGGATTTGGCTTGGCAGTGTTGGCGGCAGTGTCATGTGTGGCAGAGTCATCATTGGTGGAATAAGATGCAGCCTTGCGAAATTGACCATCCAATGGACGAATACCTTCATCTATCACAGCAGTGGCCTTGCCCTTTTCTTCAGCTAAGGAAAATGTCCTTTTGAGGACTCCAATAGGGGGCAAGTAGCTGCAGTGGTTCAGAGTTTCAGCTTTGTAATTGAGTGAAGACCTTGTCCTAATGAATCTCATAATCCATGGTGCATAAGGCTTCAGCTCAAATGGTGACATAGCAATGTTGGCCAGAGTCCTCATGAAGAAATCATGGAAGTTGACGGGAACGCCATGACAGATGTTGAAAAGCATATTCTTCATGATGCCAATGACTTCTTCATCAGTTGAGTCGTGGCCTTTGATGGGACTTATTGTCTTTGTCAGAATGCGATAGACAGTCCGAGGCACATACAACAATTCCTTGACGAGGAATTTGGTTCGAGGGGCCTGCCCTGGCTTCAAAGGTTTCCTCAGCACTTGCATATAGTGATTTGAAAGCTCAGGTTCGTTGTAAACACAACGTGCATCTTCAAGGGGAGGACTTAGAGGAAGGGCACGAAGCAATTCAGATGCTGGTGCCTTGTAATGTGTGTTATCAGTCATCCAGTCCAGAACCCATGAATTCACATCTTCAGAGTTGCCGGTGATGTGCAGTGTTGCGTAGAACTGAAGAATGAGTTCTTCATTCCAATCACAAATGTCAGTGCAGAAATTGAGTAGTCCAGCATCATAAAGAACACTGAGGACTGGCGTGAAGCATGGCATGGACTCCATATCCACGTGAGGAATATGTGCATGGTCGAAGACTTTGTCTTTGTTAAACAGCATTGAGGAATAGAAGTTAGCTTGACTTGCAGTCCAGAAGCACCTCTTCCTTATGCCAGCAGAGTCATATGGATTATACTCTGTGAAGAACACGTGCTCGCCAAAGAAGTCTTCAGCCTTGAACTTTTGCTTCCTGGAGAACGGATCCTTTGGCTTGGGCAGAGGAGTGTTAGTGAGTTGCATCACTACCTCAGGAATCACGATCTCAGGTTCTTCAGGCTGAGGAATTTCAGGTTCTTCATCAGGTGCAGTCACATTTTCTACAGCAGCAGCAGTTTCTTCAGCACTAGTGGCTGGAATTTCTTCATGCACAGATGTAGTGGGATGAGTTTCTTTAGAGCCCAATTGAACTGTTGGTGCAGGAGAGTGAGGGATTTGCTGCAGTGGGGTGAAGAGTGGAGAATTGGGATGCTGACTTTCCCAAAAGTCGTCATTCATCACTGGAGTTGTGCTTACAATATCCACATCTTCATCTTCCAATTCTTCAACACCAGCCTCTTCAGCAGTAAACTGAGGCATTGATGATGAGACCACTGGGGTTGAAGGGATTGCATCCACTTCAATTTCTTCATCAATCTGCTCTGAAGAAGCAACAGATTGAGTTTCTTCATCAGATCCGCTTAGGATCACATATTCTTCATCAAAAGGAACAAGGTCCTTCGATGGCATGGTTGAGATCGGAACAACATCAATTGGATTCTCAAACGAGCTGGTCATCGGCTTCATCTTCTTTTGAGCTGAAGATTCTGAAGCACTTGATGCTTTCCTTTTCTTCACTGCAGCTCGCTCTGCATCCTTGGTCTTCTTCACATCTGATGCAGATGGAAGGATAGGAGTTGGTGTAGGCGCAGGTGGAGCTGAGGAATCTAGTTGATTTTCCTCAGGCGCAACTGATGCAGTTGCCCTGACTTCTTCAGTTTCTTCAGGCGCACCACTAGTGGATGCCCTGGCAATTTCTTCAGCGGCTGGAATGGAGTCATCAGCCCTGGAACTAGCATTTTCTTCAGCAGCCTGAAAATCATCAGCGGTGCTGGCATGTTCTTCAGTTGGCTGAGCAGAAGCTTCAGCTTGAGGAACTTCTTGTTGCTTTGGAGCTGCAACATTGGTGAAAGTTTCAGTCAGTCTCACAAACCTGACTTTGGCTCCTTGCCAATCAGCATAGTATGAGTTGAAGTTGTCGCTGAGGGCTTTGATTTCAGCCTGCATCTTGATAAGTTCTTCAGTTGTCATTTTGACAACATTTTTCTTCAACAGTTTCTCTTTTCTGTACTGCGATTTCTTGATCTCTATGGCCCTATCATATTTCCACTTCTCCTCTTGGATGAAGTGAGTCAGCATGTGACTTTGGCCAGGTGTCAGCTTGAAGTCAGGCATAGGTGTGTTGGGATCCTTATGCCAGAGATCAATGTAATCGAGGATCGCCCTTGGATCCAACAGCAATGGCACAGGTGTGCCTTTGGCTCTAGCGGCCCGTTCTTGTCGGTCCCTGATGATTTCTGCAAGTTCTTCTTCATCAGCTTCATCTTCGTCAGATGGTACATTGAAGACTACCTGCTTCTTCTTAGGACTTGGGCGAGTACCGCGTCCAGCAGTAGCCTTTTTCTTCAGCAGAGAGGGTCCAGCTGAGGAACTTGCTGCAGCTGAGGAACTTGCTGAGACACCGGAGGCAATAGAGACGCCTACAGTCCTTTGACACGTGGCAAGATGCGCAGGTGCGGAGGACTTTGGCGGAACAACTGAGGACTTTGAAGGAGGTGCTGAGGATTTTGGAGGAGCAGGGGCAGCTTGAGGAATTTGCCTTGAAGATTTTGAAGTTTCTGGCCATGAGGGCGCAGCTGAGGAACTTGGCTGTGAGGGCATTGTTGGTGAAGCACTTGGCTTTCGAGCGGGCTTCTTAAGCATTGATTTCCTCGGCTTGACAGAGGCCTCAGTGGTAGCAGCAGCAGCAGAATCTTCATTGAATTTCCTCACTGCTTCTCTGGCTTGTCTTGCCAATTTGGCTTGGCGCTTGGCCCATTCTTCAGGAAAATCCTCACCGCATTTGACGCTAGTGGGATCAGCCACTTGGCCAGGTGCCAATGGGGCTCTTAGGCATGGAGGGTTCAGTGCGAATTTCTTCATGTACTTTGGAGTGACGTATTTGTACTCCCTCCATTCGCGTGCCCATCTCCGTTCAATCCTCTGAATGTGCACCTTGCGTTGATTTTTATCCTCTTTGCCAAACTTGGCTTCATCAGGCGTGCAGTAATCTTTATATAAATCCTCAGGGATTTCAAAGGCCGTCATGACCTCAGGCTTCTTTCCTCCTTTTTGTGGCCTTTTACCGTCAGCCATTTTCTTTAGTTGAGGAATTTGAAAAATTGAATTCTCTGAAAAAGTATGCAGTTTTTCTTCGAGGAACGCTGCAAACGAGTTAAGTTGATGAGAACCTAATGATTCAGCAGCGCACATGTGTACCTGTGAATAGAGTATAGTTGCGAGGAATTTGGAGAGGTCATATGCGTTCTCAGAGGGTTTTTCAAAAAGAACAAGTTTGAGGAATTTTACCAGATGCGTCTTGAAGAATTTCACAAAGCGCGCTATATCTTAGGTTCCAGAGTTGTATAGATCAAAGATCCACACAATTGAGGAATCTTGAAGAAAATGATGCTTAGGGAAATGAATCAAGAACAGATAACATGTGAGGTGTTTTGTGTGTGAGGATTTGAAGAATAAAACACCTTTGAAGATTTTGTAGAAAAGTTTCAAATCAAGGAGGGCAGTAAAAGTAACTTTTAATTACCCTGAACGAAGAACACGACGAACAGTGAGATGAAACAGTGAGGTTCGTCGGTGTAGATCTTCCACGCCCTAACTCGGCGGAGGAAGACGTCTACGGCGGCGGCGGAGGTGAAGATTTCCGCGGTCAGCGCGAGTACGACGGTGACGAGGTCGAGGCAGTGAAGCTCTTCCTCACCGGCGACGATGGAGTAGCGGTGGCGCTAGGGTTTGAGAAGCTCGAGCGGGAGAGAGAGATCGAGCGGAGTAAAAGAAGTGAGGAAGGGGAGAGGGGTATTTATAGAGGCAGTGAAAAACTGTTCGCCCGAAGATTTAGGACGAACGTGCCCCTGACCATTCTCCTTCTCACGACATGTGTCACCCACGTACTGTGTAGTGGAGATCGTGTAAGATCGTGGGTAAGTAAAATAATGCATCGTGGGATGCGGAACGATTTGAGCGGCAAAACCGAAAATTTGGATAAGATTAGTTTTAACATTCCGTTCACAATTTCTTCAGCTGACAAGGACACAGTGAAGATTTTGAACGAGTTTCAAATAGAACGCACATGAAGAATTTGTGAATAGATTGGATTGAGTATAGCATAGAGGGGAAGGGTCCGATCACATTCACTTAGCAGAAAAACCAACTTGAAGAAATAGCTATAAGTGAATGCTGTAGAGGACTTAAACTCATATATATACATATAGCCAATGAAGAAAAACGACGACACAAGTGAAGATTTTGCAAGTTTAAGAATTTGAACAACTGAGGAATTTGAAAAACTGAGGAAAAACTCAAATTGAAGATTTTCAACTTTTGTGGTGGCATGACCCACCATATAAGAATGATGATTTCAGACACCGCGTACAATTGTCGTAGGGTTCTGAGAATCAAATTCTTCATTAATTTCTTCACACTTAGAGTGTTATTCTTCATTGATTGAAGAAAAACGTGTCTTCATGTGTTGCACATCTAAGTCATCAATTTTGCATAAGTGTTAGGATGAGTTCCTTTTCATAGTACATTCGAAGACTCTAAGATATTTAGCTCACACCGCAACTTGCTAAATCTCTTCTCATCCAAGGGCTTAGTGAAGATATCAGCTAGCTGTTCTTCAGTCTTCACATGCTCAATAGAAATGTCGCCCTTCAACACATGATCACGAAGAAAATGATGACGAATCTGAATGTGCTTTGTCTTCGAGTGCTGAATTGGGTTGTGAGCAATCTTGATGGCACTCTCATTGTCACAGAGGAGAGGCACATTCTTCACGTTGACGCCATAGTCCTTGAGTGTTTGCTTCATCCATAGCAGTTGAGCACAGCAAGAACCAGCAGCAATGTACTCAACTTCAGCAGTAGACAGTGATACGCAGTTCTGTTTCTTCAAGGACCAACAGACCAAGGATCATCCGAGGAAATGACAAGTACCCGATGTTTACTTGTGGTCCACACGGTCACCAGCATAGTCAGAGTCAGAGTATCCAATGAGATCAAAATCCGAGCCCTTGGGATACCATAATCCTAGTGTTGGTGTGTGAGCTAAATATCGAAGAATATGCTTCACAGCCTTATGGTGTGATTCCTTCGGTGCAGCTTGAAATCGGCCACACATGCAAACACTAAGCATTATATCTGGCCTAGATGCACATAAGTACAATAAAGAGCCAATCATGGAGCGGTATACCTTATGATCGAAGTCAATACCATTTTCATCAGTGCATAGATGACCATTTGTGGGCATAGGAATTTTGATGCCTTTGCAATCTTGCATGCCGAATTTCTTCAGGACATCCTTGAGGTATTTCTCCTAAGATATGAATATGCCATTGCGCTGCTGACGAATTTGAAGACCTAAGAAGAATTTCAACTCTCCCATCATAGACATTTGATATGCTTCACTCATCATATAGGCAAATTCATCACTATAGCGTTGGTCAGTACAGCCAAAGATGATATCATCAACATATATTTGGCACACAAACAGTTCACCATCATAAGATTTAGTAAAGAGAGTGGGATTGAGTGAACTGGGTGTGAAGCCTTTCTTCATGAAGAATTCCTTCAATGTATCATACCACGCCCGTGGGGCCTGCTTGAGGCCATAGAGGGCCTTGTTAAGTCTGAAGAGTCTGTCAGGATGTTTTGGATCCTCAAAACCTGGGGGTTGAGCAAAATATACTTCTTCCTCAAGCTTATCATTAAGGAATGCACTCTTTACATCCATTTGATATAAGATGATATCATGATGGTTAGCATAAGCAAGCAATATGCGAATAGCCTTAAGTCTAGCAACAGGTGCAAAAGTTTCATCGAAATCGACTCCTTCAACCTGTGTGTAGCCTTGAGCTACTAAACGTGCCTTATTCCTCACCACAACACCATTTTCATCTTGCTTGTTGCGGTAGATCCACTTTGTGCCAATGATGTTATGTTTGCGAGGATTGGGACGATTGACCAGTTCCCAAACGTTATTGAGCTTGAACTGATGTAATTCTTCTTGCATGGCCTGAATCCACTCAGGCTCCAGAAATGCTTCATCTACCTTAGCGGGCTCTATGATAGAGACAAAAGCAAAGTGCCCGCAAAAGTTAGATAGATGTGAAGCTTTTGAGCGTGTGAGAGGACCTGGTGCCCTAATATCATCGATGATCTTCTCCACTTGCACTTCTTTTGCAACGCGAGGATGAGCTGGTTGTCGTTGAGGAATTTGATCAGCATTTTCTTCAGCATCAATTTCCTTAGCATTTTTTTCAGGTGCATCAGCTCGACGTTCTTCACGTTCTGGAATGAATTCTTCAGCAGATTCTTCAGTAGGAATGACATCTTCAGTAGCCTTGTGTTTGATAGAATCCTCGGGTGCTGGTTCATCTAACACAAAAGGTAGGTGCTCTCTTTGCGAGCCATTAGTTTCATCGAACCGCACACCTAAAGTTTCAACAATCTTGTGAAGAACATTGTTGAAGACTCTGTAGGTGTGCGAGTCCTTTCCGTAACCAAGCATAAAACCTTCATGTGCTTTCGGTGCAAATTTAGAGTTGTGATGAGGATCTCTAATCCAGCATTTAGCACCGAAGACTTTGAAATAACTCACATTGGGTTTCTTGTCAGTGAGGAGTTCATAGGCAATCTTCTTGAAGAATTTGTGAAGATATACTCTGTTGATGATGTGGCACGTAGTATCAATTGCATCAATCCAGAAACGACGAGGGGTTTTGTACTCATCGAGCATAGTGCGAGCCATCTCAGCAAGAGTCCTGTTCTTGCGCTCCACGACGCCATTCTGTTGAGGAGTATAAGGAGCAGATAACTCATGAGTAATACCAACTTCATCAAGATAGTCATAGAGACCCGAATTCTTGAACTCAGTGCCATTGTCACTTCTGATGTGCTTGATCTTCACACCAAAGTTGGTTGAAGCCCTCGAGGAAAATCGTTTGAAGACTTCCTGCACTTCATGTTTGTAAGAGACAAGGTGTACCCATGTGTAACGAGAGTAATCATCAACAATAACAAAGCCATATTGAGATGCTTCATTTGAAACAGAGGAATAGTGATTAGGACCGAAGAGATCCATGTGAAGCAATTCGAATGGTCGAGTAGTGGTCATGATGGTCTTTGCTGGATGCTTGGCCTTGGTCATCTTTCCAGCTTCACAGGCACCGCATAAGTGATCCTTGAGGAATTTGACATTCTCAATGCCAATGACATGCTTCTTCTTCGCAAGCGTGTGCAAATTCCTCATGCCTGCATGACCAAGTCGTCGATGCCATAGGCATCCTTCCGAAGCTTTTGCAAGTAGGCACACGGCTGGTTGTGAATCTGCAGAGAAATCAACAATATACAAGTCTCCTCTCCTAAAGCCTTCGAAGACTTTGGATCTGTCAGCTTCCATAATCACAACACAACGATACTTGCCAAAGACAACAACCATATCAAGATCACAAAGCATTGAGACAGACATAAGGTTGTATCCTAAGGACTCAACAAGCATGACTTTGTCCATGTGTCGATCCTTTGTGATAGCAACTTTACCTAGACCCAATACCTGACTTTTGCTTTTATCAGCGAAGATGATATGCTTCAGATGCGATGACGATAAGGGAGCATCCATCAACAGATTCCTGTCACCAGTCATATGATTTGTACATCCACTATCAAGTACCCACTCAGTGGCTTTGGGTTGATCATCCTGCAGATGATTTAGTGCAACTTACGAATTCATATACTTCAACAGTGAAGAATATGATATGACAATTCATCAGATCAATTTCATCAAGCAGTAGGATAGATAAAACAGAGGGAGGATGTGTGAAATGAAAGTTCATTTCATCATGGTTAGTCTGCGTCCTTTCAGGCAATTTGTCAGGTCCCCAGCAAATTCTTCAGACGTTACAGTACGTATGGAGACCTGACCCTGCATAAGAGATTAGTTCTTTTTCTTCACCACCCACATCTGAAGGGGTGGCAAAGAGTTCATCACTCTGCGGGCTCCATATGAGAATGGTGGCATAGCGGCCAAACCATTACGTTTCACATAAGAGGGATTAGGGTAAGCATATGAATAAGCAGAGAAATTCTTCGAGGACTTATGAACATAATAATTTGAAGAATAATGCTCATATTCATAGTCCTTGGCTCTTCCCTGCGAAACAGAGTTGTTAGCACGATGATGTTCATATGAGGACTTTGATCCATGTGAGGATTTTGATCCCCTTGAGGAATTTGGTCCGTATGAGGACTTGGATCCACGTGAAGAATTTGGTCCATATGAAGAATTTGATCTGGGGTTCCTATTCTTCACTGGTGGTGTCATGAGGACATTCACCTGAAGAATTTCAAGGCACCTTTTGGGAACCCAGATTTTCTTCATAGGAGAACCATTCCTGCAATTAGTGCCAACATATTTAGCAAATACTTCACCATTCTGATTTTTGAACAGTTTATAGTTGGAGTCAAATGACGCATCAGAAGAATGAGAAGATTCACATGTATAACCAGATAAATTAGATGGATCAACTGGAGGTCCCTTTGCAGCAACCCATGAGGTTTTGGGGTACTCTCAGGCTTCCAATATGTACCATCAGCATTGAGTTTCCTCTCAAAGGCAATACCCTCTTTCCTAGGGTTCCTGTTGAGGATCTGCTTTTTAAGCAGATCACAAAGAGTCTGATGCCCTTTGAGGCTTTTGTACATGCCTGTCATGTACAATTCCTTCAGCCCTGCATCGTCCGTGATACTAGCAATGTCCTCAGATGGGGAATTAGTGATAGCAGAGACAGGTGAAGAATTTGTAACATTCGAAGCATTTGAACATTCAGGTGAGGAGTTAGCAGATTCTCGTTCAATGCATTTTAAACATGGAGGAATAAATTCTTCCTGAGCAGCGCTGATTTGTTGAGCAAGTAATGAATCGCGCTCCTTCTGAAGATCTTCATAACTCACTCTTAGCTTTTCAAGATCTTGCTTCTTTTGAAGATATTCATAAGAAAGCTTCTCATGATCAGATAAGAGAGTGTTATGATGACCTTGAAGGTTATCAAACCTGGTCTGAAGTTTCTGAAGATTTTCAGTTAAGGCTTTAGTGCGATCCATTTCTTCACCCAACATATCATCACTTTTGTCTAGCATGTTTTGAATCTTTTCAAAAGCCTTTTGTTGTTGCACAGCAATCTTAGCAAGTTTAGAGTAGCTAGGCTTAAGATTTTCATCAGATTCATCCTCACTAGATTCAGAGGAGGTATATTTGAGTACCTTGGCACCTTTTGCCATGAAGCAATAGGTGGGAGCGTAGTCATCACTGCCTTCATCAGCCTTGTTGGTGAGATCACTTTCTTCATAGGTGAAGATGGGCTTGCTGACGAATGCAGTAGCGAGGGCTAGGCTCGCCACACCAGACTCAGAATCATCAGATTCCTCTTCTGCTTCATTTTCTTCAGATTCAGCCTCAGAGTCCATTTCCTTGCCAATGAATGCCCGAGCCTTCTTGGAGCTGCTCTTCTTGTGAGACGAAGACTTTGAGGATTTTGATGATGAAGATTTTGAGGACTTCTTCTTTTTCTTCGCATCATCAGAACTGTAATCCTTGTATTTCTTCTTCTTTGATTCCTTTTCCCACTGAGGACAATCTTGAATGTAATGTCCTGGTTTCTTGCACTTGTGACAAAGCCTCTTCTTATAGTCACTGGATGAGGAATCATTGCTCCTTGAGGGTTTTCCAAAACGACCACGTCTTGAGAACTTCTGGAATTTCTTCACTAGCAGTGCTAGATCATGACTCAGTTCTTCGGGGTCACCAAGGCTGCTACCAGAGTCTTCATCTTCGGACTCAGATACTACCTTGGCCATCAGTGCACGTCATCTGCCATAGCTCGAACCATAGAGATCTTCTTTTCAGCAAGCTGGAACTCATGAGTGTTTAGCCTCTCGAGGATATCAGCGGGGTCAAGTGACTTGTAATCAGCACGCTCTTGTATCATCAGTGCCAGAGTATCAAATGAGGAATCAAGCGATCTCAGCAATTTCTTCACCACCTCATGGTCGGTGATGTCAGTAGCACCAAGTGCTTGCAGCTCATTTGAGATGTCAGTGAGGCGATCGAAGGTTTGCTGAACATTTTCATTGTCGAGTCTTTTGAAGCAGTTGAAGAGATTGCGAAGAATATCAACTCGAGAGTCACGCTGAGTTGAAACTCCTTCATTGACCTTGGACAGCCTATCCCAGATAAGCTTAGCAGTTTCCAAAGCACTCACTCTACCATACTGTCCTTTACTCAGATGGCCACATATGATATTCTTCGCTTGAGAGTCGAGTTGCTTGAATCTCTTCACATCGGTAGCGTTCAGTGAGGGTGAGACGGAGGGAACACCATTTTCCACAACGTACCAGAGATCGTTATCAATTGCCTCAAGATGCACTCGCATCTTATTCTTCCAGTAGGGGTAGTCCGTCCCATCGAAGGTAGGACACCCAGCAGAGACCTTGATCATACCTGTGGTCGACATAACTAAAACTCCAGGCGGTTAAACCAAAATCACACAGAACAAGGGAGTACCTTGCTCTGATACCAATTGAAAGTGCGTTATATCGACTAGAGGGGGGTGAATAGGCGATTTTTATGAAATTCTTCACTGAGGAATTTGCTGGTGAGGAAATTCCTTAGCGAAGAACTACTAGCAGCGGAATAAGTACTCAGAAGTAAACATAACAGAATACATGCATGGTCATCATGATGAAATGAAGACAAACACAGAGTACAGAAAGCGTAAACACATGATAGCACAAGATGAAGACAAACAGACTGAAGAAATTGAACTGAGGAAATTGAGAAAGTCTTCAGTCAAAGTCTTCAAACACGGATATGAACAAACATGCAACACAGTAATGAGGAAATGAAAGTGTTGAGGAAATGGAACCAGTTGGCTTGGTGAAGACAATGATTTGGTAGACCAGTTCCAACTGTTGTCTCAGTTGTACATCTGGTTGGAGCGGCTGAGTATTTAAACTCGAGGACACCTAGTCCCGGACACACAGTCCTCACCGTATTCTCCTTGAGCTAAGGACACACAGTCCTCGCCCAATCACTCGTGGTAAGTCTTCAGGTGACTTCCAAACCTTCACAAACTCGGTCACTCGGCGATCCACAATTCCTCTTGGATGCTCTAGACCTTGACGCCTAACCGTCTGGAAGAAACACAGTCTTCAAAGGTAACAAGCATCGGATCCACGCAGGATCAATCTCTTCAGTGATGCTCAATCACTTTGGGTTTGTAGGTGTTTGGGTTTGGGTTTGGATTTTCCTCACTTGATGATTTTCGCTCAAAGTCCTCGGAGGATGGGTTGGTCTCAAATGACAAGTGTCAAGTTCTCGCGGAGCAGCCAACCAGCTAGTGGTTGTAGGGGGTGCCTATTTATAGCCTAGGGAGCAGCCCGACATGATAAGACATAAATGCCCTTCAATGATATGACCGTTAGGTGGATAAGATATTTTGGGACAGCTGGCGCGTAGCACAGCAACGATCGGAAACTTGAGGTACAAATTCCTCAGGGCTATCATGTTCCTCGCAGTGTAGGTAATTCGCACTGGCGAATTCCTAACTCCTCAGTCAGAGCAAAGTCCTCAGTGACCAGAAGAACTGCGTCTGTGTCACTGAAGAAATTGACTGAACTGTATGAGATTTCCAATGGCTTCACTCGAAGGGATTGGTAGGTGTAGGATTTGAGTTGAGCATCACATGGAAATTTTCTCCTTAGTATTTCCTCGACCCCCTTTAACAGTACGGTGTTTCCTATGACTCAAGAAAGAGAAAATGAAACTACGAAAACAAAAGTCTTCATGCTTCATGTTCCTCGAATGATAACCATGTCTTCAAGGTCACACCAATTTCTTCACTTTCAAAGTCTTTAGAAAGTCTTCAGAATATCAAAGTCTTCAGTTGAAGAACTTCATTTTTAGGGGTCGACTTTCTCTGTAAATATCAAACTCCTCATAGACTTATAGACCTGTGTACACTCATAAACACGTTAGATCCTTAACCTATAAGTCTTCAATACACCAAAATCACTAAGGGGCACTAGATGCACTTACAGATACCCACACCCCTCTCCACACTTGCAAATAAGGCCTTCCCTTGTTCATCCTTTTCTCCCACAAGATAAACTACTCATACAAATGCATCTTCATGTTCCGTGCAACGCATGGGCATCTTGCTAGTTGTGCAAAAAGCCCATGTGTGTGAGAGAGAGGGAGAGAGGAGGAGGACGGAGTGCATGTGTGACAAAGACACAAAGAGTGTGTGTGCGAGAGGTATCATCTTAAAATGAGGTGATAGTGTGTGTGTGCACGATCGAGAGGGTGTGTCTCAAGAAGGGAAGAAAAATCTACATAGATACAAGGAGCGGGAGAGAGACATGTATGCGATAGTGGAAGCACGAGTGTGCGGGTGTATAAACCTATCTAGAGGCTAGTCGATAAATGTTTGTGAGAGAACTACGAGACGGGGGTGCGAAAGCGAGAGTTTTGTGTGTGTGTGTGAGAGAGAGATGGTAGTCGGGAAGGGGAGTGGAAGCAGGAGTTGTGTGTGTGTGAGAGAGAGGGGGGGGGAGTTTGTATGATCGGTAAACAAATGAATAATGTCAGTCTAGGATGGAGAGGAAAAGGAGACCACAACAAATGTTGTGTCTACATGAGAGAGAGAGAGAGAGTAATTTTAGTGGTATGATTCATATCTAGAGACATATAGGGTGTGTGAGAGAATCTCATAGAGAGAAACACAAAGTGAAAGACGAGTGGAGACTGTGTGTGTGGCGGTGAAAAAGAAAGCTTTGGTACCTAGTGATACAAGAGAATGGTAGAGACGTGAGAGATAATGAAAACCGTGTAATGTATAATGATAGAGAGAGTGTGACACTTCTCAAGGGAGACGTCGAGAGACCATGTTTGCGAGGATAGGAGAAACATGAAGTGAGTGTGCGGGTGAGCTGGAGAAAAGAGAGTGATAGCTACATGAAGGAGCATTCATGCGAGAGAGATGGGCGTGAAAGGAGTGAACATAAAAGGGATTCAAATATTTGAATTCGAGATCATGATACATGTAATCCATACTCGAACCAAAATTGATCTATCAAACATGCATACTCATATGAATTCACGCGCATCTATGTTATTTAATATGTAGATATTACTAATCCATACATTTTAGTAGAACATAATTTGGTTTAATTTTTTGAATTCAACCTTATGATTTTGAGATCATTGTATTTGTAAAGCATATTATACATATAAAAGAGCAGAATTCTTTGTTGTGCTTTTGAAAGTATATATATGAAAAATGATGTATATAGAATTTTATTCCAATCGAAAATGGATCCCTCCCGAAAAATAGAATATAAATGGGATTCGAATTGAGTTGGCACGGTAAACGTGCACGCTGCAGAATTTGAACGAAGCGGGGAAAGTCGCAGTAATCGCCCGGAACCAAAATCTGCGACATGGAAATTACTACTGCCTATCCCTGCCACGCAAAGCCTATCTGCTCGATTTCTATAGGTTTCGATAGGGGTAGGTTTGTAATTTCACTCGAACGCGACATAACCGCCTCTCACCTGGATTCATACACGGTGGGCGCCAAAACACAGTGTGTCCTCGACCGAAATGGACTCCCTCCCCGATTCATACACGGTGGGCGCCAAAAACAAACTCTCGTCGGCAAATATTCGGTGTATGCGAGATTACCGTCCTATCCCCAACCGACTAATATTGCTGTGATGTAGGAAATTTGAAACGGGGGCTAAGTTTGTAAATTTCCTCGCATTTGTGACAAGCGCACCCTGAGGACATGGTTCCCCTTCCTCTCCACCTCCATTTCCCCATTCGTACTCCGTGGGCGCCAAAACACCCTCTCCACCCCAGCCTCCTCCGTCCGCCACCCCATCCACCACCGTCCTCCTCCACCATGCCGGAGCTGATACCCCGACGCCGCCGTCCATTACAAGAGATCGACCTCTCTCATCCATAGCTTCGGACCGGGATCCTTGCATCCCGTCCTCTCGCTTCATCCCCGCCGTCGTCCACCTTGCTGGCGCCGCTCCTACGACCGTCTCGTCCACCGCGCCTCGCCGCCACCGTCTACCCTCCTAGATCTGCTTCCACATTGCAGCCATCGCTACCGCAGAGCCGTCAAATTCTTAACAGATGCATACAAGGCGCCACAAAAGAGGCGATACTCTTTCGTATCTGCTCAACTTATTCATCACAGCAAGAAAATAGATCGCCATTGCTTTACTCTGATTTCTTGTCCATCACTTACTTGCAAGTTGAGAGCAAACATTGGTTGCGAAGTTGCCTTTGTCCGGTTTGCACGTTCAGATCCGCCATGGCATGCTCAACACTATACTCCCAATGCTTATGGTTTTCCCCTTTTATATTCCACACTAGTTAAATCACAGTAGACTAAATTTCAAAATTGGGCCAGTCGATTTTTCAAAGCTCGCCGGAGTTCGCAGGTGCAAACGAAGGGGCTCGGGTGGGGACTTTGGTTGTTGGGGGGGAGGTGGTGGAGCCTCGCCGAATGAATAAAACTCGACACGGGTGGGGGCAGGGGTGGGGGTGGGGGTGGCGGAGGAACACAGGCGGTGGGGCCGATGGTCCGGCCGGCGGCCCGTGCGGTGTTCTGTATGGGAAGAATCAGAGACGAGGAAGAAGGGTTAGGAGACGTAGGATCTTCATCCAACCGCCTGAAATGGTCGACTGACCCAAATGCAGACATGCCTTTATATTCAGTACCATCATCGTACCTGCTTAGCACTGCTCCTCAATCCATCAAGCTAAACAACGTGCCACTCATAATTCCAAACTTGTTGCTCAAGTACGAATCTGATATGATGCTGATATTACCAAAACAGATAACATTTAATTGGTCAGCTAATGTTCCTACTTTACTTTTGGGAAAAGCACGAGCACCACATATAGAGAGACAACAGGGAGTTGCTTTCTTAATGCGCTCTGGTTCATCATGTGTGGGCATTGTGCAATGAACATTTTATTATCCAAAATCTGCTTGCTCTTCTTTACCATGTTCCTCTTCCGTTCTTCTTTAATAAGTACTCTCTCCGTTCCTAAATATAAGTCTTTGTATAGATTCCACCATGGACTACATATGGAGCAAAATGAGTGAATCTACACTCTAAAATGTATCTGGATACATCTGTATGTGATCCATAGTGGAAATCTCTACCAAGACTTCTATTTTGGAACGGAGGGAGTATGATAGTAGTACTGTATGTTCCTTGTAGTGAAGATGAGCAGGGACATTTGCAGTGTAGAGGTCTATACGGTCGGTTGGTATGGACACTTTGAACTCGTCGGGCCTCTTTGATTCGTAGGATTTTGTAAACATGGGAGTAGGATTTGTAGTGGCCTGCCCACTTGAATCCTATAAGAATAGCAAGGAAATGTGGGGAGCTGTGTCGCCTTTGAGAGTTACACTGATATTAACAGTACGACACCTTCAGTTGAAGAGAGCTGGTATCCGAAGGCTTTCTAGCCGTACCGGCAATACTAGCACATATATTCCAGCAAGTTCCAGTTTGCTGATTTTACTCTGATGCTTACGGTTTTCCCGTTTGTGTCGCACTAGCAGCAGTCCACTCTTGAAGCTAAACACCGCAATGACTTACAAAATTGGCACCAAGGCATTGAGTGCCATTCTGGATGCAATGAAACTCATACGCTCACCAGCTGTTGATTCTTGATCAGAATATGATCCTAATGACTATTCTAACCTCGAGGAGTCAAAGGCAGATGGCCTGTCCTATTCACCCATCAAGGTGTCTGTTCTAATTTGGCAAGGTTTTATTGATTGCGCGTATCTTGCATATGTTGTCTTGCATTTCTTCTACTTTGCTGCACCGCCATCTGCTTAGTTTACTCATCATATATGTCGAGATGCCATGCCCATCCATTATCAATACATATTCCATCTGTCATCATACCATGTTTTTCCACTCAGATGCTGTTCTTGTGCATCAGACATCAAAAAGGAAGAGGGTGATTGCCGAACCTGAAGGAGCACCAGCAAAGTCCTTGAAAAATGTGGTTGTGCCGGAGAAATCAGACAGCACCTCACTTATATTAGCTGTACAACCAGTGACACAAAACGTAGGACTGACTCCAGCAGACTGTACCCATACTTCATTGGCCATTCCACTAGCCGCACCACATAGGACCTGCACTCCAGCAAAATGTATGCCGATTTCAGTTGCCATAGCACCAGCCGTACCATAGAAAAATCCCACTCCAGCAAAAAGTACAACAAGTCCACCGGCCGAAGACCCAAACTACAGAGACGGCCAATTCCTGCAGATTGGAACCCCATTCCAGTTATTCCCAGTTTAAAAGACAATGCTTTCAATGTTGTTAGGGACTACGTGCATATATTCCCATCATTGGAAGATTATAGTGAAGACAAACACCATTTTAACATCTTCCTCTCCCACTTACGTGTAAGTGCTATTATTCATGGTGATTATTTTCCTGTTTTCTGCTGATTGAACACATAGGCTAGCTTCTAGGGTTTAGCCTCTACGATCTCGTGGTAGATCAACTCTTGTAATACTCATATCATCAAGATCAATCAAGCAGGAAGTAGGGTATTACCTCCATTGAGAAGGCCCGAACCTGGGTAAACATCGTGTCCCCCGCCTCCTGTTACCATCCGCCTTAGACGCACAGTTCGGGACCCCCTACCCGAGATCCGCCGATTTTGACACCGACATTGGTGCTTTAATTGATAGTTCCACTGTGCCGTCACCCTAAGGCTTGATGGCTCCTTCGATCATCGGTAACGATGCGGTACATGGTGAGGTCTTCCTCCCCGGAGAGATCTTTGTATTCAGCGGCTTCGCACTGCGGGCCAACTCCTTTGGTCATCTGGAGCAGACCGAGAGCTACGCCCCTGGCCACCAGGTCAGGTTCAGAAACTTGAACTACACCGCCGACATCCGTGGAGACTTGATCTTCGACGGATTCAAACCCATGTCAGGTGCGTCGCACAATCACGACGAGCATGCCGTCGGACAGTGTTCGGGAGATCACACCTGCAACTACCCCGGCCCTCGATCCGGAACAAATTGCGCCTTCCGAGGACGAGTGGATAGACCCCGCCTTGGAGGCCGCACTCTCAGTGGCGGTAGAGCCGAATACTGACTTTACCCCTCGCGAGAGCCGTGCTGCCGAGCCATTGGATTCGTCCCTGGCCACAGGCTCCGAACCGCCTGTGTCCGTGCCTATCGAATCCGATTGGGCACCGATCTTGGAGTTTACCTCCACGGATATCTTTCAGCATTCGCCTTTCGGCGACATGCTAAATTCATTAAAACTAGCAGGTGTACCCGCGCAATTGCGCGGCTAGGTTTTGTTATATTCATATTTTTGATAAATAATTTTTGCTTTCGTCTGTGTCTTTGTGGAAATTTGTGATTATTGTCTATCGAAATTCATCATTTGAGTCATCTAATAATACAGTAGATCTCTGTCTTTTTCCCAGCGTACATATTTCTCTAATATGATTACTTATTAAAATGTCTATTGATATATTTATATTTGTATGTCGATACATTTACCTATTGAAAAGTCTTTCTACTTTTTTATCTAAAATTTAGATGTACATTGAGTACTTGAAGGTCCTATCACTATTAGTGTGACCCTGCTACCGTTCCATTTTTTTTTACTAAAAAGAGAAGTAGTTGCTTCATGGTAGTTGGTACAGTAATTCATTTTAGAAAATTAGATTTGAGACTATATGTGAAAGTATAAGGATCCAACGAATATTTACAAAGATAAACCTTAAAATCTTAGTTCGGAAGCTACAAAGAAGTTAGCCCGTCAAAAAATAGATCAATAATATGCCTGATAATGCCAGCCTTGTTTTGCAGAGTAAATTATTAGTTTATATCTCCATATTGATTTCATGACTATTAGAGTGTGTGTTTTGGCTTGTATGTCATTGGCACCATATTTTTCGCAAAAAAAGGGTCATGGCGCGAAGTTGTCAGTGTTTCTCAAATAAAAGAAGCGACTCAAGAGAAGAGACACCTCAGGACATGTGAGAATATTTGTAAACACAAACTTTTAGATGTTAACTATTAGATTACTAAAATATTTTTTTGGGAAAGATTACAATACAAAAGAAATTAGTTTGTAATGCTTGCGGATAAAAGAAGAGATGAAAAATAATACCTTAATAATGCATATTTGATCTTGTCAGTTGTTGAGTATCTGCTTTGAGAGGGCGCACATTTTTTTTTGTTTTCAGAGGGTCCAGGATTTTTTGTATGTATTTTTGCTTTTGAATCAATATTAGTTACGATACCTTGTAAGAAGCCTAAGTTTTTTTTTCGGAGAGCCTAGTACGATGGGATTTAAAAAAAATGAAACTGGTATTTTTCTAATTTGATACGCAGAAGTAACTGACTTACGTCCTTTTTTTAGACTCGACTTACTTCCTTTTTTAGGCAACAACTTACTTCCTTTTTTTTGAGAAACACGACTTTACTTCTTTTTTTTGAGGGGTGACTTTACTTCCTATATGAAACAGTCAACTTTGCCTTGCCCATGTACAGCTGGTAGAGGCACAGCAGTCGTGATTCAGGCCCATGTGAGTCATTTAGTAAACTACTACGTTTTTCTCGAAGTTCACCTAAAAAAAACCTTTTCTTGAAGTTAAAGCACTGGTGCCTCTTCGTCTCTATCATCTCCGTCAATCCTCTTCTCAAAACAAAAAATCTCCGTCAATCCTAGCCTGCTCATGACCACATCCACATACACCAGTGCCTTGAATAAGGATCCGCCGAAGGAAGATTTCACTGCTGGCTTATGCGAAAGTATCCAGGTGCTACTTCTTGTCTCTTATCTTCAATTTTTTTTGTTTTGGCGCTGTCCTCAAACCCTAGCTCTGCTGATCTTAGGTTGGGCATAAAGCTGCGACGAACCCATGTGTGTAGGTCTCAGCTCGTTGGCGCGAGTTCTCGCCTTCCTCATTTCTGGTGCGGTCGGCCCTCCGCCAATGTAAGTCCTACTGCTTTGCATAGTTCCTGGTACAGATCGTCTGTTGTACTCTGTCCATAGCACTATACAGTACATTGTGTTTTATTTGTTATCACCATGCCCTGTCAAATTAGATTATTTGTACATAAATAAGTGAATGCAAGAAGTTTGTATTTATTATTTCAATTTTTTTGGTCGTTAGAATGAAGCAGAGGTGCCGAAGCAGACGTTGAAGAAATAGTAAGACATGATATGTGTCTCCTGGCTGAGCCCAGTTGTGGGCCTCCTCGTTGTTCATGATGTCGGGTTTCCACCTACGTAATTTGCTACAGCTTCACATCATTCCTACTTCCTCCATAGCAGGTGATTCTTCACATGTATGTTTTCCCCCTCTAACCAAGCTAAAAGGATATAATGGTTTTATTTGTTGTTACCATATATTAGCAAGTGATATTACTTGTACATGTATTTAACGCGAAGCAATACACATGTGTTATTTGACATAGAATGGGTTTTCTATATGATGAATATAACGTTGGAGCTTTTCTAATGTTTCTCTCGAGCTGAAAAGACTGTAGGTTAGAAGAGTTGTTATATGAAGAACACAAACCTCATATTTCAAATAAATACTATATGGCTTGCTTCTGGTAGTGCTAACTTCAGAGCCTTCATCAACGTCTTTGGTATTTTTTTGTTCTCTCCTTGCGGCTGCAGTAAAAGTACATATTATTTTGCCACAATTACAACTGACTCTTCATCTTAAAGGGGGGGGGAAACCCTTTACCGTCTCTTCAAGCATCGTAGTTTTTACTTTTGCTTCAACATTTTTCTTGTTCTCAGCGTTACAATTTCTCCTTTCTTTTTGGCACGCTTATCTCGGCTCATTCATCCTCAGAGCCATCCGATAATACGGTAGATCTCTATATTTTTCTTTTTTCATTGCAGAGTCCATGTGATTCTAACATTTTTTCTTCACACCTATCATCATTTAATATAGCCTCATTAGTATTGTGGGGTTCTTCCGTAGGCACCAGTTGACATCTTTTTCTGAGGTGAAGCTCTGTTGTTATTTGTCAGCGAAATAAAAGTACATTTCAAAGATTAGGCCCATCTCTAAAAATTGAGAAGTATGTACGCTGAGAAAATCAGTCACCCTTTTATCCTCCATGTTATGCTTCTTCCTTGATTTTTTTTAACACGGCGTCCACATTATCATCCATCAGAATCTATGCATAATATCTGATGTGTTAGTTAGGAAATTACAAAAATAGTATTTATTTTGTAAAGAATTAAATGGAATTACCTCGGTTTTATCTTTCAACTACAACATCTCAAGCCTATTAATTATCAGGCATAAATATTCACTCTACTGCATAGCTTTTGTTCCGAAAGTGAGATTGCCATTGCGAGTTTAATTGAAAATAAGTCTTCGGCGACATTATTGTTGTATAATATTTGGCGCTTCTTCATATTTCTCATCCAATGAGTTCAGCAAGTGGGAGACATAATTAAGTAAAATATGGTTCCATATTAACTGATATTGAATTGTTTTCACTGCAGGTATTAACATCATTTTTGTCGTAAAAAAGTGGCGATTTCATATCTTATAAGAAGTCTCATGCATTACCTCACTTGCCTAGTTTTTGCGCCTCATTTCAGTAAGTTCTTGCAATGTTCTCCTCCTGTAAAACACTTGTTCTTCTAGTGAAAAATTAGTTGATTAATAGTAAAAAATAGTCTCCCATGCATGTCAAGAATTTCCCAAGTTTTGTTATATCTTGATCTGTATGTATTTTTGTGGCACTGGTTGACTTTAAGCACAACCATGTTTATCAATGAAAAATCTGTTAGATATATCTTTGGTAAAAAAATAGAAGAGCTAGTAACATTAATGAACTTATAGTTGAACTTCTGCACCATTGTGAGGTCACAATAAGGACAGTTTGTTTTCACATGCTTCATTTGGGTGAGTAATCCAATGACATCTGTAAAATTGGAGATTAATTATTTGAAAGTCTAAAATATTAATATTTTGAAATCTCATTACAACTATAAATTGTAGAGATACCTGAGCATTCTTCATCTTTCTCTATATGTTCTTCTAATATTTCCTCTGTAGCAAACTCGAAGTAGTAATCTGGGTAACCTTTGATTCTTTCACCTCCTTTACTTTTGTATTGTATGCAAAAATAATTATATTTCACTACTTAGCTGGTAATACTTTGTGGAATCCGCACTTAAAATTCCTAAATGCATAAGTTGATTCTATCAACTTCCCGATAGTATCCTGAATTGTTTGGCCCTGTTAGAAAAATCAAAATATAGTTAGTAGTTATTGTATAAAAAAATATAAAAACTTGCAAGTCAATATGTAATGACAAAACCTTATCATCCATGAATATCATATTGGCAAAATATACTTAGTTGTTGTATAAAACAATAGAACAATCTATAAGTAAATACGTAATGACTAAACATTTTTGTCCATGAATCATCATATCGAGGCTCCTAAGCCAATGACTTATAAAATTGATTGAATCTCATATTCTCATTACTTGCACTTGAATGTCAATCACGTTCTTTTGCTATGAACTCACAAAGATTGTTGTATGCCCTTGCTGCAAAAGGATCATACAATTGCTAGTCAATTAATATTGTACCTTTGAATATTTTATCCATAATAACAATTACAAACCTTGATGCTCCAAATGAGAGGCCACTCGAAAGATAGATTTGATCTAGAATAGAAGTTCTGAAACCTTGATGATCTAGATGAGAGGCCACTCGAAAGATAGATTTGATCTGGCATAGAAGTTATGAACCTTCATGATTCAGGTGAGAGGCCACTCAGAAGGTTGCTTGGTGTGACTTTGTCCGACGGCGCGACGTTGCGTAGTTCAATCAGAAGACTTTGATGTTCTTGGTAGTGTGCTGGTTAGGTAGCAGATTTGGCTTACTTTGTTTTTTAGGTTTGTGCTGTGAGCGGTCGGCCGTATGTCTTCTTATGTGTTATGGTTGACTTGCCAAGTATTGTGTGTTGAGTAATTTTGGTTGAGTCCGTGTGGAGTTCTGTATGTAGTCCATGTATGTGTCTTATTTGTATCTGCGTGTTCACGTTTGACTCTTTGTTTTTGACGCTGTGTCCACGTTTGGAATTGGCTGCACGTGAGCTTCCGTATCTTCAACGGTTTATCCCTAAATACCGTACGTGGTCATGATTGTTGCTAACAAAGCCTTGTTTTTTTTTTCTGAACTTAGCCTAGCCTCATGTCTTTCCTTACATGCACTTTACATATGCATGACGCGACTAACAAACAGTCGACTGTACGCTAAGCATTAGATCCACACGATCATAAACCCGGTCTTTTGTTTCATTACCGAACGATTGCCCCCTGCCAGCATGCGATGCCATTTCCAGCGCAAGTTTGCATGCATACGGTCGCTCACCAGTACTAGTTATAAACAGGACAAAATTGCTGACGTCAGCCAAGATTCCTCTGAAATTCATATTTTAAAATATTTTGTAGCTCAAATCGTTGATCCGATTGAAAAATTGTTTTCACATAAAAAATTTGTCACGACGAGGTCTTCGAAACTAGATCCCATGTTGGTATGTTTTAATGATTTTTTTTTGTCAAAAGTTACCATGCATATGCATAAGCTACATAAGTTATCAACCTATTCACACCGGACTTATCAGGCATCAAATTAAACTAGAAGTTTTTGGCAACGTTTCAATGACTTCTATAGGTCGAATGTTATCACTTGATTCTGTAAAGAGTTACCCGAGTTACCCATATTGTTCATATGTTTTTTTACTGGCAACATTACATCGGTTGTTTGAACTACTCATGGACAATTATCAATTCGAATACTAGATATTACCGCAACCACCCACGTAACTACATCACTACTGTAGTGTTTTTGCTACTACCTAGCAAGCTGGGTAACCTGCGTCATGCCATGGCGATAATTTAGCATAATCAATCTGCTAACTATGTAAAATTCTTCCTAAACCTAGAGATATGGTCACATATGCATGTCACCACAAAATCACAAGGGTAGAGTTAAGCATGCTGACATACTATAAGTTATTAGGCCGAAGCAGTATGAGTTATGAGGCCGAAGCAGTATGAATTATCAGGTAGAACCAATTTAACTTACCATGCTGGGAAAAAAGAATGAGTTGAACAAGCTAAGAGAGTGTGAGTTAAACATTCTGGCACTATATAAGTTATCAAGTTGCATAAAGCTCTCTCATGTTGAATGTAAAAATAAATTGTTGAAAGCAGATCAAATTAAACTGTACACACGGTATAATTTATCAGGCTAAAAACAATATGAATTATCAGGTAGTATACCATGCCGAAAAACATAGATTCAATTAACCAAGCTAACAAAAAAATGGTTGTTATCATGCTGGAATACTTGAAGTTATCAGGCTCTAGCTGCCTATGTCATCAAGATAAAGTAAAACATGAGTGTTGAAAGCAGTCGAGTTAAACATTGTAACACATCACACGTTATCACACTGACATTTTGTATTTGTCAGGCTCAAGTTAAATAAGTTATTTGGTTGAGGTAAAATTATAAGTGTTGAAAGCGGTTAGAGTTATACATGCTGACACAATGTAATTTATCAAGCTAAATCAATATGAATTATAAGGTGGAAACAAAATTAGAGTTGCCACACTAAAAAACAAAATGAGTTAAATAGGGAAATAAAAGTGATTGTTATCATGACACCCTAGGAATAATCAAGTGGAAGTTAAAACATGAGTGTTGAAAAGTAGTTCAAGTTAATCATTCGTACACATCACAACTTACCAGGCTGACATATTATAACTATCAGCCTCAAGCTACATAAGTTAGCAGGTTGAAAGTAAAAAAATTAAGTATTGAAAGTGGAACAAGTTAAATTGCTACACACAACATAATATATCAGGCCAAAAACATATGAATTATCAGGCTAAAAAGTATGAATTATCAGGTAAAAATTGTTTAGGGTACCATTCTGAAAAAAATGAATTAACCAAGCTAACAAAATTGGTTGTTATCATGCCCACATACTTGAACTTATCAGGGTGATACAGAGTATATTATAAGTTATCAGGCTCAAGCTGCATAAGTCATCAAGATGAAGTAAAAATATGATTGCTGAAAAAAGCAGTCCGGGTTAACCATTCTGACACATCACGGCCTATCATGCTGACATATTATAATTTATCAGCATCAAGTTGCATAAGTTATCAGGTTGAACGTAAAGTTAAAGTGTTCGAAGCAGATCAAGTTAAACTACTACACATGGTATAATTATCAGGCCAAAAACGTATGAATTATCAGGTAGAAACAATTGAATTACCATGCTGAAAAATAAAATGAGTTAAAACATGCTATCAAAGTGAGTGTTATTATGCTGACACAGTAGAAAGCTACCAGACTAACATCGAATAAGTTATCGGGCTCAAGCTGAGTTGAGACAAATTCGAGTTAAAAAATATGAATTGTCAAGATAAACAGTTTAGATGCCATGCTGAAAAAAGAGTCAAGCAGGCTAACACATTACAAACAAAATCATACAGATTTTGCTAAGCAAAGTGATGCAAAGTTCAATACATGTTGAGTGTTATCACGCTGGCACACTAGAAGCCACCAGGCTAAACATAGTATAAGTTAACAGGCTAAAACATTACCACAAAATCAGGAAACAAAGAACAACACAGCTGGTCCAGAAAGAAACCTCATATAATCGTTTTCCCCAACCTCACTCCATACCCCTAATTTCCAATAACACAAAACAAAAGTATCATACGACAACAGGGAATTGAAATATAAATGGTGTTTGTTAATCATAATCAGTGGAGGTCGTAAATCCTACACTTTTAATGGATCATGGACACTTGTACATGGTCCATCTTGCACACAAAATAAAACACTACCAAACAGTGGGATGCCTCTTCTTCCTAAACAAACTAAACAGAACAATGATCACGACCAAGTTATTGCGTCGTGTCGTCAATTTCCGATTTGTATAGTTTGTCGAGTAACTCAAGGCGGTTGTCAAAGGAACAACCCCCTATTTTTTTGAAGAAATTTGAGCTTTTGGCACAACCACATCCATGTGAGGTGAAAAAATCAGCAAAGGAAAAGTGATTGCCAAGTAGTCATGCTCACTTCATCATTTCAGGAAGCATTTGTGGTACACAAAATGCCCTTACAGAAAGGATCAAGTCTCATTCGTGACAAAAACCTGAGAGAGAGGTCGAGGATGGAGACGTGGGTGTTGAGCATGCTGCTGATGCCCTCCTTCAGAGAACAGCTTCTCCTTCGCCCACCACCACTACGCCTGGAAATGGAGCACCACCCACACATGCAACAGTAGCATGAATTATCAAGTAGAAACAATTAAATTACCATGTTGAAAAAAAGGCTAACAGAATGTGAGTTATCGTGCAGACACACTATAAGTTATCACTAACATACTATAAGTTATTAGGCCCAAGTAACATAAGTTATCAGGTTGAAGTAAAATAAAAGTGTTGAAAGCGGTTCGAGTTGAACCTGCTGAAACGGTATAATTTACCAGGCTGTATGGATTACCAAGTAGAAGCAATTTAAGTTACCATACTAAAAATAGAATGAGTTAAACATGCTAAGAAAGTGAATGTTATCATGCTGACACGCTAAAAAATATTATCAGGATCAAGTAGCATAAGTTATCAGGTTGAAAGTGGTTCGAATCAGACATGTTGACATGTTATACTTATCAGGCTAAATCAGTATGGATTATGAGGTAGAAACAATGTTTAAGTCACCATATTAAACACAAAATGAGTTAAACAGGTTAACAAAGCAGATATTCTCATACTGACGCACTAAAAGTTATCAGGCTGACATAGCATAGTTATCTGACTCAAGTTGTACAAGCTATCAAGTTGAAGTAAAATATGAGTGCTGAAGCAGTCGAGTTAAACATGCTGACACACCGTAAGTTATCAGGCCGAAGCAATATAACTTATCAAGAAAAACAGTTTGAGCTACCATGTCGTAAATAAATGAGTTAAACAGGCTAACATAACATGAGTTATACACTCACCACCGCTGGTGCCTTGCGCTTCTTTTGTGATTCATCCATGCTTGCAACAGCCAACAATTTCCTTTGTTTGGCCATTGGGATCTGGAAAATGCATGGTACATGATTGTGATCTAGTCGAAATTGATGTATGTGCCAATCAAAGAGAAATAGAGTGACTCATCATATTATATGAGAGTTACCAAAAAATGTTTGTACAACTACAAAGAAATAGTTAAACAAATCAGATTGTGAAGCAAGCTTGCTTCATCTTCATGTCTTTCAGAACCTAGTGCGTTGGGCATGCACTGAGCCACACAAAAAAAATCTACACCTAAGAAACATTATTTTTGCAAACACACATGATCTTCAACACTGCTAAAAAATATCTCATAGCACACAAGATGCCCCGTTGACCGTGGTCACTGCTAAACCATGTTGATAAACACACCGGTGCCATGGTGGAAACTATAAACCTAAAACAAGATGGTAACTATTTTTGTGTGTCGCTACACTAGCAAATACCAAGCACTGGATACACCATACACACTAATCCCACAAAAAAAAACACTTTCTTCGAAGGACCGGGTTTCTCTTCTTCCTCAACAAACTAAGGAAAATAGGAAGACACAGTGGATGACAAGCAAGCTGTTGCTACATATGGTGGACATCACTATAACTGATTAATATTTTCTCTTTGTGTATGTGGCTGATTAGCTCAAAGGCATGTATGAAACATCCTCTGTTTTCTGATGTAACAGACTGAGGTTTCAACAGTCACAACCACACAACGTGAAGCAACAAAGAAAGTGATAATTGGGTAGTCATGAACACTGGTCATTTCAACAAGCATGTTCAGTGCACATATGTTCTTGCAAAAAAAGATGGATTGAGACTCACTAGTGACCAACATCAGTGAGAGGTCGAGGAAGGGGTCATAGAGAGCAGCTATTCGATGTCATTTCTGCCCATCATCCCCGCGCCTGACAATGGAGAGCCGCACACGCACACACTGCTCCCTGTTGATACTAGTGCTTCACCGCAACACCTCCCCCACGCTGAAGAATTGAGACGAACACCACAAACACACCTGAGAGGGGAGCAGCAGGTCGGGGAGGAAGCGGGCGACGACAAAGGCATTGTGGATGTACCTGTACGAGTCGGTCTCCCTTGAAGGGCGTGCCGGAGGTTCGAGGAGAAGGTGCCTCCGCCGTGGGCGTTGAGGGCTGCGGGAATGATAAATCCCGATGACTACATGCACCACCTGCCCGTGCGGAAAAACATCGCACCTGTCGATGTCCCATGGGTTCGCTCACGCCATTGAAGAAGAATGGGAGGCACTTCAGCTTCCTGATGGCTGCTCCATCGTCACCACCACCCGACCATGGTGAGGTCAAACTCCTCCATTTCCTTCATGGTGTGGATGGAAGATCTTGGGGAGCAGGAGAAGGTGGATTCACCGCGGGAAGGAAGTGGATCTAGCACGGGGGAAGGGGAGACTGGTGGGGAGAAGGGAGAGATACGGTGGGGAAAGGGATAGATGCGGTGGAGAAGGTGGCCGCAGGATGCGGATCGGACGGTGCGCGAGGCGTTCGGACCTGTTGCAGATTTCCAGTCGGCAGGAATTTAGCTTTGTCGTATGCATATATGTGACAATGCGACGGTCCAATATGTTGTTACGTATATGTTCCCCTAACAAAACCATGTTACGTAAAAACTTTAAATCTTAGCCATTATTTTTCTAATCAGACGGTGCAAATAATATTAGCAGATGTGGACGAACGCGATGACTTAATATTAGCAGATGTGGACGAACGTGATGACTTATTTGTCTCTTGTCTTAATAATATAATAGATAGATCTCTCTCCTTGTCAGGAGAACCTTGGCCGAACTATGTCTGGCTAGGATGGGATGCGGACGACGAAGAAATTCGCTCCCCACCCACCACCCACTTAGTAGCCACTGTTGACAATTTAACCGACATGCTCGACTTTGACTCACATAGGTCCGCACACGCCTCACATGAAGACTCACATCAGAAGACCGGCGCAAACAGATCCATCTACGGATCAAGGAAACGCGCTCCAACGCACAACCAAAACCGAACACTACAAACATCAGAACGCCTCAACACAACAAAATACAGGGGCGCCGCACACCCCCTATGCTTCACCGATGAGGTGCTGGACCATGAATTTCCAGAAGGATTCAAACCAGTGAACATAGAGGCGTACGACGGAACCACAGACCCTGAAGTCTGGATTGAGGACTTTATCCTCCATATTCTCATGGCTCGCAGAGACGATCTCCACGCCATCAAGTACTTGCCCCTCAAGCTGAAAGGACCAGCTCGGCACTGGCTGAAAAGCCTCCCCAAAAAATCAATTGGAAGTTGGGAGGAGCTTGAGGATGCTTTTCGGGCTAATTTTCAAGGGACTTATGTCCGACCTCCGGATGCAGACGATTTAAGTCATATAGTTCAACAGCTTGGAGAGTCATCCCAAAAGCTTTGGAACAAATTTCTCACTAAGAAGAACCAAATCGTCGACTGCCCGGACGCCGAAGCCTTAGCAGCTTTCAAACACAGCGTCCGAGACGAATGGCTCACCAGACACCTCGGAGAAAAACCAAGAACAATGGCAGTCCTAACAAGCCTCATGACCCGCTTTTGCACGGGCGAAGATAGCTGGCTAGCTCGTAGTAGCACCAGCAACCCAGGCACATCCGAAGTCAGGGATGGCAATGGAAAACCACGACGCAGTAAAAACAAGCGTCGGAATAAAGAAGATAGCCCAGATAACACGGTGGTAAACGCCGGATTCAGGGGCTCTCGACCAGGTCAGCGGAAAAAGCCTTTCAAAGGCAACAGAGATGGACCGTCCATCCTAAACAAGATCCTAGACAAATTATGTCAGATTCATGGCACCCCCGATAAACCTGCGAATCACACCCACAGAGAATGCCGGGTCTTCAAGCAGGCCGGTAAGCTAAACGCCGAACACAAGGGGACGGAGACACCAAGTGAAGACGAGGATGAGCCTCGCCAGCAAAGCACTTGGGGACAGAAAAAATTCTCACCGGAGGTCAAAACAGTGAACATGATCCATGTGACGAAGAGGAGAAGCAAACATGCACTCTGAAACACACGAGCCATAGTGCCCGTCACCCGTAAGCCCAACCCCTGGTTGGCCCACCCGGTCATTTTTTATCGCAGGGATCACCTGGAAAACATCTGGTACGAAGGATTGGCTGCCTTGATGATAGACCCAATAATAAACGGATACCATCTCACACGAGTCCTTATGGACGACGGCAGTAGTCTAAACCTGATATATCAGGACACAGTCCGCAAAATGGGGATAGACCCGACAAAGATCAGCCACAGTAATACTACCTTCAAGGGAGTAATACCAGGCCCAGAGGCCCGCTCCACGGGCTCTCTAATATTAGAAGTCATATTCGGTTCACCCGACAACTACCGAAGTGCAGAGTTACACTTCGACATCGCTCCATTCCGAAGCGGCTATCAAGCACTACTCGGACGAACAGCTTTCGCTTGTTTCAACGCTATACCGCATTACGCTTCCCTTAAGCTTAAGATGCCTGGCCCGCGTGGCACAATCACAGTTAATGGAAATATTGAGCGTTCCTTACGTGCAGAAGAATGTGCGGCTGCTTTAACAGCCGAACACTAGACGGCCTCACCAACCAGAACAAATGGCCGGTCGTTAAGACCACGAACACGGTTAGACGAGTCCGACGCATCATTAGATATACTTCAGATTGGTTTGATGGTTATACCCTTATAGACGGTACCAGGGGCTTCCCACGTGTAAACAGCGCCAGTTCAGCTCAACTTTACTTATCTTGAATTTTAAATGGTTTATTTAGAATAACCAATTTTTTTGCACGACAACTTTCAACTAAGTTCCTCCCTTTTACAGATGATAATCATGCTACACCCGTCTAGGATACGGCACAACGGAGACACAAGCGCAGACGTGCAGCAGGGACCTGCTCAAAGGTTTCTTTTTAGATTAAGACCCTGCGTAAACCTTTTTTACTATCTCTTGTTGTTCACATCCTACGGATTCTCAGTACAACCGAGAAGGATGCTGACGTTATTGGCATTTGGCCACGTCAGAATATCGCACGTACCTGGACACTCGGGGTTCATTATCAAGGGCATTATATAGCCCGGCATATGTTATAAAGACCGAATACCTTAGGGAGTGTTCGGCGTCGCGAGTTTGGCCTTATATGCATAAGCTCCGAATCATGTATTTGGTCAAATGTTGGGTTTGCCCGGCTCCTGTGTTTTGCTACCTTACGTTCCACTCTATCGGCTAAGGTGGCACCAGGAGAACTACTGTGATTGTGCCCTGGTTCGTCCGGACGAGCACCTCAGTAGAGAAAGCCGAAAACTGACTGTCATGATAAAGCGCGAGACTGGTCAACCACTCGATGGCTTATCAAAATCTTCGGGATTCCTCCGCATTAAAGAAGGGCCGTTTCTCGGCGAGGCATGTACGCGCCCCGTATTCGGACAAGAGCGGAGCCACCAGGGGCTATATAGTAACCCCACCGTCAAACTCCTATGGCTAAGTGAAAGTGTTAAAGCAATATAGTCTGATTTCCTAGTTCGCTGCGCTATCACCTCCTTAATGGACTAAGACGTTGGATCAAGTGTGAACACACGTCTTCTGCGAACACCCCCGCATTATATGCATGGGGGCTGAAGCCGACGACTGCAAACTTTTAGGTTATATACATATATACACAAACGACCGCACAGGAGGAATCATAGTACTTTCAGGGAAAAAGTATAAACGCAGCCTTTACAATTTAATAAACATTGTTTTTACAATGGGAATACATGTCATTAGAACATAATATTCTTCGAGCACTGAGCTTCTATTGAACGAGTGCCTTCAAGGACTTCTTCAAAGTAGTGCTCGGCAGCTACTCGGCCCACGGCCGAACTCTGGGTTGCAATTGCGGTGGCCTCCATCTCTGCCCAGTATGTATTGACACGGGCAAGCGCCATCCGCGCACCCTCTATGCACGCTGACCTCTTCATAGCGTCGATGTGCGACACAACACCAAGGAACTGTTGCACCAAATTAAAATAACTGTTCGGCCTTGGCCCTTCCAGCCACGGATGATCCACAACAAACCTCATGGCAAGCCCAGACAACCTATGGAGCTCGGCCCATTCGGCCATCCGCTCATTCAACAGAAGCGGATGCGCTGGAACATTAAATTGTGACCAGAACAGCTTTTCCACTTCACGATCTTTTTGATCTTTGAAGTATTCGGCCGCATCAGCGGCACTTGCTGCCAAATCCAGATATGCGTCTGCAGAACTCCACAGCCGATCAAGAGGAGCGTACTTAGGATCTCCGAACTTCATCGGCAACATAAAGGGCTTCCCAGCCACGATATCCCCGGCTTGACGAAGTTCCTCCTTCATCGCTCTAACTATAGGGCGGGCGTCCTTGACCGCCACCGTGGCCTTTTCCAGGTCCGTCATCTTCACTCGATTTTCATTTTCGAGAAGCTCGTAACGGCTGGCGGCATCCTTCAATTCCACAGCCATATTGGCTATTTCATCCTTGCTTCGGCAATGCGCAGCCTGTTCGGCTCTCAGCTCTTTGACTGCCTTTAGAGTGGCCGCATCACTTTTCCTGGCTTGTTCCTTGGCTCGGGCAAGTTCCGCCCGAAGGGTCTCCACGGCCGCAGCTCCATCTGCAGTCACGACATATTAAAGATACTGGCATTATGCTCCTCTTACTACGTATTGATCACCGGAGAAATCACATACCCTATGCCTCGTCAAGCCGCTTGTTGACAAGCACGATGTCGGCATCTGCCGCATCAAGTTGCCGCTTCAACTCGGCAAATTCACCAGTCCGGCTAGCCACCGGCCCTTCCGCCACCTGCATATGAAGGCGGCCTGATTATTACCTGGGACTATGATCCTCTGTTTGTCGCCGTTCTCGACAGCAACCAGAGTCTCAGGGGCTACTATCTGCACAGGGCACACCTAACGTGTGCGGTACCGTCAAAACATACATTATTTCACGTACCTCAAAGCCTTTCAGCGGACTCGTAAAAGCTTCATGCAACCCGCTTTCGGCGGATGAAATCCTCTCAATCACCGTACTCATTAGCGTACGATGCGCTTCTGAGATGGCCGCTTGCTCTAGCAGATCCTTCAGTGTGTCCGATCGCACACTGGACGGTGCCGGACTCTTTCGGTTGCTCTCTTCAGGAGCTGAATATTGAGGACTTCGTGTGGCCAAAGGATTACCCTCGGGCCTTGCCGGATCAGGAGAAACCCTCCGTGACGACACTTCAGGGTCGTCCGCCTCATGAGGCAGGGTGGCATGGGGAGGTGTTTCGCTCTCCATCATCTCCGGAAGAAGATCCCTTGAGGACGAACTTTGTCGAGAAGGGCTACGATCCGAACAACAAGATAAATGTTTCGGTTATCGTCCTCATAAGTAAGGCAGAATATTTCTACTATTAAGTACCTTTTTACTTACAGCTCGGTGGAGGGCTGATCCCCTTGCGGGCGCTGTGCGGCAAGGGTACCCCCCGGGGCAGGACCCTCTGGCGAAGATTTCTTCCCCCGCTTGGAAACCATTGTTTCCGGGTCTTCAGAGGTGGTCCTATTCCTTCCTTGGGGAGAGGGAATTTCAGATTCTTCTCCCTGGTTATCCTCCTTCGCGGATGCGCTAACTCCCCCGGTTTGGATGAATAGTGAGTGAGGTTCGCTTTCAGCCTCTTTATTCCCTCCTTTATCTTCCCCTGAGGGCGCTTGATAAGGCGCAATCTCCAGCATCCTGGCTAGTACAGGATCCGGTGAGACCTCAGGAAGAGGGGCTGGACACCTGATCATCTTCGCCTTTGTTACCCTGTCCTGGTCAAAGAGCGACTTTTCAGAATGATGTTGTGATAAATAAAAAGACAACGTGTTCAGCTGCGGGACTACTTACTTGGGTATCTGGACGATTGTAGCTCAGACCCGCATCCTCGATGGTGTCCAGACACATTGTTTGTGGTCCGAAGAACAATCTATACATCTCTTCGAGCGTCATGCTGAGGAAGTGCTGAATAGCTCGTGGTCCTTCCGGGTTGAACTCCCACATGCGGAGGGGTCGACGTTTGCAGGGTAGGACTCGACGGACTAACATGACTTGCATTACCGTGGCCAGATGGACATCTCTCTCGAGGAGATCGCGGATGCGGCTCTGCATTGACGGCACATCCTTTACTGGCCCCCAGTCTAGCCCCTTGTTGATCCATGACGTCAGTCGTGGCGGGGGGCCCGAGCGAAAGGCAGGGGCGGCCACCCACTTGGAACCCCGGGGAGCTGTGATATAAAACCACCCCCGTTGCCATAAGCTGGACACCTCCTGGAAGGAACCCTCTGGCCATGCGGCATTAGCACTTTTTCTTATTACGGCACCTCCCCACTCTGCGTGTCGCCCCTCGATCATCTTCGGCTCCACATTGAAAGTCTTGAGCCACAGGCCGAAGTGAGGGGTAATGCGGAGGAAGGTCTCACATACGACGATAAACGATGAAATATGAAGGACTGAATCCGGGGCCAGATCATGGAAATTCAGGCCATAACAGTACATGAGCCCCCTGACAAAAGGGTCTAGAGTGAGGCCTAGCCCTCGAAGGAAGTGAGAGATAAAAACAACACTCTCTCCGGATTCAGGAGTGGGGATGGCCTGCCCTCAAGCGGGCAGCCTGTGCGAGATTTCGCCGGTCAAATACCTGGCCTCTCTTAGCTTCTTGATATCTTCCGCTGTGACAGAGGAAGGCATCCACCGACCTTGAAGGTTGGATCCGGACATGGTTGAAGGTCTGAAGCGCCTAGCCTGAGCCTTGGGTGTTGGAACTTGAGGTGGGGGAAGGATTCGATTGAGCGCGAGAAGAAAAAAGGACAGGCCTTGGCCTCTTTATAAAGGGGATGAATATCAAGCGTCCTCCGCGTGACCGTTTGGGACTTGCCTAAAATTAAGGAGTCATACCAACGGGCACGATTGGGTTGCCCACATCCGTATTGATGAGAATCCCGTAATAAGGGGGACACGATCTCTGCTTCGACAAGACGTGCCAAATAAATCGCCTCGCAAAATGTGCAGTGGCAGGCTGATTGAGGAAAACGGTTCGTCATGACCAGACCGTGGCAATACGTCACATTATGAAAAACGGTCGGCAAATTAGATGTGTGGAAATATTATTCTCTCTACGGTGGTATGTGGAATTTGTTTTGCAGAGCCGGACACTATCCTTGTGTCCAAAATCTTCTATGAAGTATTCGGAGGAGGAACCCGCATTGCAATGCCGAAGACAAATCTGCGCGCCGGACTCATCATCATTGAAGCCTGGTTCAGGGCTACTGAGGGAGTCCTGGATTAGGGGGTATTCGGGCAGCCGGACTGTTGGACTATGAAGATACAAGATTGAAGACTTCGTCCCGTGTCCGGATGGGACTCTCCATGGCGTGGAAGGCAAGCTTGGCAATACGGATATGTAGATCTCCTTCCTGGTAACCGACTCTGTGTAACCCTAGCCCCCTCCCGTGTCTATATAAACCGAAGGGTTTAGTCCATAGGACAACAACAATCATACCATAGGCTAGCTTCTAGGGTTTAGCCTCTATGATCTCGTGGTAGATCAACTCTTGTAATACTCATATCATCAAGATCAATCAAGCAGGAAGTAGGGTATTACCTCCATCGAGAGGGCCCGAACCTGGGTAAACATCGTGTCCCCCGCCTCTTGTTACCATCCGCCTTAGACGCACAGTTCAGGACCCCCTACACGAGATCTGCCAGTTTTGACACCGACGGCTGTACTTACATTTATAGCTACTTGGTTATGTAGCATCACTCTTCATCTTATCTTAGATATTCTCCATTTTTTCTTATATTGTCACATCTATATTTACTCTTAGCAAAATGTAGAATAAAGGCAATGCTTATGAAGAAGATTCTGTGGTAAACTTCTTGAATTGCCCCCCCCATCAGCATGGACAAGGGCTTTATAGAGCCTGCCTTCACCAATAATATAAGTCTGTCCTTCTCAAGCCTTCAAACTTTGTTGTGTATATTTGGTTAGGCATGACTGCAACAACTGTTTATTTTTGGTGTTTGCATCAAATTGCATGTTTAAAGTTTATTATGTACTCCAGTTCATAAACAAAAGTTTGTCCTTCTCAATTTAAGTTTTCAGTTGTACAACCAAGTTCCTTCTTCATACCATGTAAATTAAACTATACAGAGCAAGTGATCTTATTTTGCCAAGCTGAAATGGGATAAATTGACAGCACACTAACCATTGATACTTATGATTTCTTGAACTGTAATCCAGTGGTGTCGTGAAGCTACCAACTCCTTCACAATGTCATTTTCTGCTATGTCTTGACCTGAACAATACCATATTGTGTTAATGCTATTTTAAACTGTGTCACTTTATTTTTTAGTAAGAAATGTGATGAATTGTCAGCACTGATACTTGTATGTGCAAAACCTGTCATCTGTCTGCTTGTTTATCTTTCAGAGTGAGGAGGATATAAGTGTCAAACAAGTGCAGTCTCACCATCTTGCTCAGCTGCTTGCGCTGCAGCTCCCGAGCAGGGCTAACCTTTCTTGAACTCTATTGAAGTGCTGTCGGTTTTGTATATTATTTTGTCGGCGTGTTTAGTTGCACTGGTGGCGATCTTTGAAGCCCGGTGTATGTAATCTGCTGTTTGCTTTATTATCATAGTGGCGAACTTTGATGCCCAGTGGATGTAATATGCCGTAATTTTTTTATTGTATAGTCTATGTTTTTTTCTTATTCACGATGCTGCAGTTATTTATATATATCCTGTCTTCGCAGTAAACCGGCCAAACCGTAAAATTATGGTACATAATCGGGCCGTCATGCAAATCACCATGTATGATCCGCATCATGGGCCCCGTCATCTTGGTCCGTTAACAGGCCTAAATGTAAACTGGCCCACTAGTAGATTTGGGCCTTTAATAGGCCGAGTAAACCGTCGGCCCTATTTTACCAAGAAAACTCAATGGGCCTTTAGGAGGCTGAGGGAGTCCTGGATTAGGGGGTATCTAGACAGCCGGACTATATCCTTTGGCCGGACTGTTGGACTGTGAAGATACAAGATTGAAGACTTCGTTCCATGTCCGGATGGGACTCTCCTTGGCGTTGTAGGCAAGCTTGGCAATACGTATATGTAGATCTCCTTCCTTATAACCGACTCTGCGTAACCCTAGCCCCCTCCGGTGTCTATATAAACCGGAGGGTTTAGTCTGTAGGACAAGGACAATCATACCATAGGCTAGCTTCTAGGGTTTAGCCTCTACGATCTCATGGTAGATCAACTCTTATAATACTCATATCATCAAGATCAGTCAAGCAGGAAGTAGGGTATTACCTCCATCGGGAGGGCCCGGACATGGGTAAACATCGTGTCCCCCGCCTCCTGTTACCATCCGCCTTAGACACATAGTTCGGGACCCCCTACCCAAGATCCGCCGGTTTTTACACCAACATTGGTGCTTTCATTGAGAGTTTCACTATGCCGTCACCGTAAGGATTGATGGCCCCTTCGATCATCTATAACGATGCGGTCCAGGGTGAGGTTTTCCTCCCTAGACAAATCTTCGTATTCGGCGGCTTCGCACTGCGGGCCAACTCGCTTGGCCATCTGGAGTAGATCGAGAGCTACGCCCCCGGCCATCAGGCCAGGTTTGGAAACTTGAACTACACCGCCGACATCCGCGGAGACTTGATCTTTGACGGATTCGAGCCCATGTCAGGTGCGCCGCACAATCACGACGAGCATGATTTAGCTCTACCGTCGGACAGTGTTTGGGAGGTCACACCTACAACCGCTCCGGCCCTTAATCTGGAGCAAATCGCGCCATCCGAGGACGAGGGGGTAGACCCCGCCATGGAGGCTGCACTCTCAGTGGCGATCGAGCCGGATACTGACTTCACCCCTTACGAGAGTCGTGCTGCCGAATCACAGGATTCATCTCCGGCCACGGATTCCGAGCCGCCTACGTCCGGTCCTGTCGAATCCGATTGGGCGCCGATCATGGGGTTTACCTCCACGGATATCTTTTATCACTCGCCTTTTGGCGACATGCTAAATTCATTAAAGTCTCTCTCCTTGTCAGGAGAACCTTGGCCGAACTATGTCCGACTAGAATGGGATGCGGATGATGAAGAAATTCACTCCCCACCCACCACCCACTTAGTAGCCACTGTCGACGATTTAACAGACATGCTCGACTTCGACTCCGAAGACATTGACGGTATGGACGACGATGCAGGAGACCAACAGGAACCACTACCCACAGGGCACTGGACCGCCACCTCATCATATGATATATACATGGTGGACACCCCCAAAGAAGGCAATGGTGACAAGACGGCGGAAGATGACTCCTCCAAGAAGCAGCCCAAGCTGCAACGTCAGTGGCGCCGCTCTAAGTCCCACCATAGCAAAAGTAGTGATACCGGCACAAGAGACAATAACACTCCGGATAGTGCCGAAGAGAACAATCCCCTCCAGCACGATTTAGATCGGGAGGGTGAACAAGCTAGCCCTCCAGAACAGGCAGCAGAGGGAGAAACGGAGGATGACAATTACATGCCTCTCTCTGAAGATGAGGTGAGCCTCGGCGACGAAGAATTTATCGTACCTGAGGATCCCATCAAACAGGAGCGCTTCAAGCGCCGGCTTATTGCCACTGCAAATAGCCTGAAGAAAAAGCAACAACAGCTTCGAGCTGATCAAGACTTGTTAACAGACAGATGGACCGAAGTCCTGGCGGTCGAGGAATATGAACTCGAACGTCCCTCCAAGAGTTACCCAAAGCGCAGGTTGCTACCCCGACTCAAGGAGGAAGCATTGAAACCTACATCACCAGCGTATGATGCAGTGGACCGGCCACCTCGTGGCCAAGACAGGGAGGCGTTTCAGCCTAAAGTTCAGCATGCACCCCGCCGCCACTCAAACAAAAATACCAAGACCCAGGGCAACACGCGCGACCTGCGAGACGTCTTGGAAAGCAGGGCAAAACATGCAAGATCGATATACTGGTCACAGGGGCATGCACCAGCGCGCGAGATGACCGTCACGCCGGATAGACTAAAGGTAAATCCGGTCGGGCCGAATATAGCAGACAAGACTCATACGAACTGCATCGTGATATAGCCCGGCACAGAGGCACCGCACCCCCCCTATGCTTCACTGATGAAGTTATGGATCGCGAATTCCCAGAGGGTTTTAAACCCGTAAATATTGAATCATATGATAGAACAACAGATCCCGCGGTATGGATCGAGGATTTCCTCCTCCACATCCACATGGCTCGCGGTAATGATCTACATGCCATCAAGTACCTTCCGCTAAAACTGAAAGGACCAGCTCGGCATTGGCTGAATAGCTTACCAGCAAACTCCGTTGGCAGTTGGGAGGACTTGGAAGGTGCATTCCTTGACAACTTCTAGGGCACTTATGTGCGACCACCGGATGCCGATGACTTGAGCCATATAACTCAGCAGCCAGGGGAATCGGCAAGGCAATTCTGGACATGGTTCCTAACTAAGAAAAACCAAATTGTTGACTGTCCGGATGCAGAGGACTTAGCGGCATTCAAGCACAACATCCGTGACGAGTGGCTCGCCTGACACCTCGGCCAGGAGAAGCCAAAGTCTATGGCAGCACTCACGACACTCATGACCCACTTTTGCGTGGGCGAGGATAGCTGGTTGGCTCGTAGTACCAATACAACAAGCAATCCTGGCATATCAGAAGCCAGGGATAGCAATGGCAAACCGCGACGCAACAAGCACAAGCGCCACAAATATGGTGAAAACGCCAAACATTCAGCAGTTAATGCCGGGTTTAGGGGCTCAAAGTCAAGTCAGCGGAAGGGGCCACCCAAAGATAAAAATCCGGGTCCATCCAGTCTGGACCGCATACTCGATCGCCAATGCCAAATTCACGGCACCCCAGAAACGCCAGCCACCCATACCAACAGAGAATGGTGGGTCTTTAAACAAGCTGGCAAGGCAGGCGTCAAAGATGAAGAGGGGTCTCAAAGTGACGAAGAGCCCAGACCACCAAACACAGGAGGGCAAAAGAAATCCCCTGCATATTCAATCGGTGAATGTGGTAAATACCACCCAAATTGCCAAGTCGGACCAGATACGCACCCTTAGGGATGGCGACTCAACGGAACTAGTCGTCCCACAATATAAACTAGGACCGGTCACCTTCAACCGCACGGATCGTTCGATTAACGCCAACCAAGGCAATCCATCCGCACTAGTCCTCGACCCAATAATAGACGGGTTCCACCTCGCTCGAGTCCTTATGGACAGAGGTAGCAGCCTAAATCTGCTTTACCAGGACACTGTGTGCAAGATGGGCATTGATCATTCGGCAATCAAACCCACTAAAGCCACTTTTAGAGGCATTATACCAGGTGCGGAGGTCAGCTGTACAGGCTACATTGCCCTTGAGGTAGTCTTCGGAACACCAGAAAATTACCGTATCAAAGAGTTAATCTTCGAAATTGTCCCTTTTCACAGTGATTATCAAGCACTGCTCGGACGAACCGCATTATCTCGATTGAACGTAGTGCCACCTTACGCCTACCGTGAGCTCAAGATGCCCGGTCCATGCAGCGTCATTACGGTTTATGGCAAGGCCGAACCTTCCCTTGGCACCAACAAATACACCACTGCCCTAGCAGCAGGAACAACAAGCAGCATCTCGCAGCGGAACCTCGAGTCACCGTCCAGGCCCCCGGACACCGTCAAGGGGCTCGGAACTACTGCGCGAAAGGATACCCCGGCTCATCCAGAGCTCAACTAAACACTCCGGCGAAGGCCAGGACATGCCGAACTCAGCGGTTCAACCGCTCTCCGGCACTTAAACATTTCTTACATTTCCTTCGCAGGTTCACCCCTGCAGCGACTAGGACGGACTACACGGAGGCAGCTTGAACGCGGTAGGGAATCCTTAGACATTCCCCACAGTGATTGTCCGGCCATATTACGGATCCGCACTCAACCTCTTTCCCCTGGTCACAGCAGGTTCCGCTATCATAACCCCGTTTTTATCACATTACTTGTACCCATACGCATAGACGTATTATTCAAATAAAACATGTGGATTTATATGACGTTTACCTGCTGATTACTTCTTATCGAAATCATTTCGTTAAGTGGCATCCGTACACAGCGATATGCCTTAAAAATGCCAGGGGCTTCGTTTTTCCCGGAACACGGCAACAAAAGTCCGAACACCTTCATGGAAGTTCGGCACCCCGAACTTATAGCATTATATGCATCAGCTGTGAATCATGTCTTGGGTCAATAGTTGGGTTTCCCCGGCTCCCACGTTTTGGTACCTTACATTCCGTTATATCAGCTAAGGTAGCACTGGGAGAACTACTGCGATTGTGTCCCGGTTCTTCCGGACGAGCACCTCAGTAGAGAAAGCCGAAAACTGACTGTCATGATACGGCGAGAGCTGGTCAGCTGTTCGAGAGGTCACAAAATCTTTAAGTATTTCTCCCGCATAAGCCATAACCAATGCCGCGTGCGATGGATCAGTTCTTTTTTCCCGATCAGGTGCTCATAGAGCCCCTAGTACGTTCTTCCGAACACCAGGGGCCGCGCCTACCATACTAAAGCTCCTATGGCTAAGTGAGAGTGATAAACCCCTATAGTCCGATTGCTTGGTTCGTTGTGCTGAGCACCTCCTTCGAAGGACCCAAAACTAGGATAAAGAGTGCTCAGGTTTATCCCGAACACCCCCGTACTCCTTACGTGGGGGCAGAAGCCGACGACTGGCCAACTCTCTAGTTTAACATACAAAATGGCCGCACAGGAGGGTAAACTTTTATAACAGGCGACAAATAAACGACCTTGTTCAAACATTACAAAGGACAACATGATTGGCATTCATGGAAATATAATGTCCTTGGTGCATAGCTCCGCTGCAAAGTAGGATCCTTTCAGGACACTCTCATAATATAATTCGGGCTTGCGATGCTCCTTCCCCTCTGGCGGTCCTTCGGTCATCAGCTTTTCGGCATCCATCTTCCCCTAGTGCACCTTTGCGCGGGCGAAGGCCATTCGCGCACCTTCTATACAGACCGACCGCTTAATGACGTCAAGTCTAGAGCAAGCATCTGCAAGCCGCTTCACGAGTCCGAAGTAGCTGCGTGGAATCAGCTCGGCAGGCCATAGTCGGATAACCATATCTTTCATGGCCAGTTCCGCCGCCTTATGAAGTTTGATCAGCTGTTTCAATTGATCACCGGATATTGCGGCGCAAAATACTGGGACCAGAAGAGCTTATCTGCGGTGTTCCTTTCCTCAGATCGGTAGAATTGGGCGGCATCTGATATACTGCGAGGTAGCCCGGCAAATACCCCTGAGAAAACCGGATCCAAAATCAGAAACAAAGTTTTTCCTTTAAATACTTGCGTTACATGGAAAAAGTCTTACCCTCCGCGATCTTTCTCGCCTCCTGGATCCCCTGCAGGGCGCTTTGGGTTCCCCCCCGGGCGTCGCTTGTGGCCTGACGCGCCTTGGTGAGTTTGGATTCCTTATCCGTCAAACTCCGCTGCAAAGTCTCGCATTTCCTTATGGCCTCTTGTACCTCCTGCTCAGCTTTAATAACTCTGGCCTCGTGTTTCTCACGAAGAGTCCGCTCTGGGCCGTCCTTTTATCGGCCTCGGCAATGGCCCTTTTGAGGGCCTCGACTTCGGTCATAACCCCTAGCACATATTAGGCAGTTTGTTTCATACCGAAAAGCTATTCCGCAATAAATGCGAGCAAAGCTTGTGCATACCTTGTTTATCTCTCAACTGCATTCTCAACTTGCCAAGCTCTTCCATGGCCCACTCCAGACTTTGCTTCAGTCCGGAGATCTCCGCAGTACGAGAGGCAGCAACCGCTACAGACGCCTGCTTGTAACAAAAGAGAAGTCATTCAATGAGCCTTCCTGTGATAATTTATTCGATCCCCTGTCCGGCTCCTTCTCTCACCGAACAGTGTACCAGGGGCTACTACCTATACTACGACACTCTTCGACAACCCATAAAACATACCTCAAAGCCTCTTATAAGGCTGATACAGGCTTCGTTCAGTCCACTCTCGGTTGACTGGATCTTCTCAATCACCGCACCCATAAGGGCACGATGTTCATCAATGATGGAGGCGTCTTTTAATGCCACCATCAGAGCATCCGACACTTCTGGATAGACAGAGGTCGCTGGTGGAACAGGCATGCCCTCTCCAGCCGAAGGGGACTGCCTGCTTGATTCTAGAGCCGAATAGGTCTCTGGAATCGCATCCGGCTGGGAACCAGACTCAGGATTGACCCCGCCAAAGGCCCCACCGGGAATCTTTTCCCCCATGTGTCCGCCCCTAAGGTTTGACCTCCAAGTGCTGCCTTCACGGTTTTTCCCTTTCCTCCTTGGCCGGGGTCCTTCTAGGACGAGGCCTCGGTGTGATACACCAGTTTGGAGGAAGGGGCCTTTGGGGGCGTCCCGCCCTCCATAGCATTTGAGCTCAGCAAATTCTCCAATGAGGACTGTTTGGTACGGGGCCTCGTCGGACTATACAGGAAAAAATGGCTTAGGTTAAAATATTAAGCCACGGTGAGTCTGGATGCCTAAAACATGCACGGATCTTATACACTTACGAGTTCACCAGGGGCTGGGCCCTGGGATCCCATGCTGGGCTGCTGTCAGCGGCGGCAGTGGACTCCTCTGGAAGAGGAGACTTTCCCCTTTTGGGCAGCTTGGCCTCCAAGTTTGCGGAGGCCGTCCTCTTCTTTCTTCCCCCCGCAGGGGATTCATCTCCCTCCTCCTCGTCCTCTTAGGAGGCGGAATGGGCATTGGAACCTTTGGATATGGCGTATGAAGTGCTGCGACGGTGAAGGCCGCCCCGGGTCTTTTTGGCCTCCCTCTCGGCCGTCCTCTCGGGCACCTTGTAAGGCCCCGACACCAGCATCTTCGTCAAAAGTGGGATGTCTGGTTCTTCAGGCAGCGGGGCCGAACTATGGATCCGCTCCGCGTTCTTCGTCCAGCCCTGGAGAATTGTATAAAACGCGTTAAGCGCTTCCCTTGGGTTACACGGATGAAAATTTTTCGATGACTTACCGGACTTGCAGGGCGGGACAGTTGATACCTGCGGTCCTCGGTGGAATCCGGCCATGATTTGCTGTACTTAAAAAGTACCTTCCAAATATCCTAGTGTGAGGAGCCGAAAAGCTCCTGCAGGGTCTGATGCCTGGCCGGATCAAATTCCCATAAATTGTAAGTCCGGTGCTGACAAGGCAAGATCCGGCGAACTAACATCACCTGGACCACATTGAAAAGTTCAATGTTCTTGTCTCCCATGTCCTCTACGCGCGTCTGGAGCACCGACACTTCGTCGGATGAGGACCAGTCCAGGCCTTTCTTAACCCAGGATGTAAGCCGGATGGGGGCACCGGATCGGAATTTGGGAGAGGCGGCCCATTCCTTGCCGCGAGGCTCCGTGATGTAAAACGACTGCTGTTGCCACTCCCTAATAGAATCATTAAAGGTTCCCGTTGGCCATATGACGTTGGGCATCTTGCTCACCATAGCGCCCCCGCATTCGGCGTGTTCACCGCTCACCACCTTGGGCTTCACGTTAAAAGTATTCAGCCATAAACCAAAGTGCGGTGAAGCGCGGAGAAAAGCCTCGCACACAACAACGAATGTCGAGATGTTAAGGAAGGAATTAGGGGACAGGTCGTGTAGATCGATCCCGTAATAATACATGACGCCGCGAATGAATGGGTGGAGGGTAAACCCTAGCGCGCGGACAAAGTGAGGGAGGAATACAACCCTTCCGTGGGGTTCCGGAGTAGGGACGATCTGTCCCGCCGTCGGGAGACGGTGGCTGATTCCCTTGGCCATGTACCCAGCCTCCCGAAGCTTTTTGATATCCTTCTCTCGGACGGTAGAGGCCATCCATTTGCCTCCTGCTCCGGATCCGGACATCTTCGGACGACCTTTTGTGGGCAGGGAAGATGAACGCTTAGGCGCTAGAGCTTGAGCGGAAGGGAATCGGGAAGAAGGCGTGGGTAAAAAGAGTATCTCCTTGTCCCTTTATAAGGATGGAAGAGGCGATGCACCTCCCCACTTGCCTGTTAAAATCTCTTATTCCCTAAAAGTGCCGTAATTGATGACGCGGTTAGGTTACCCACACCCGTATTGATGAGAATCCCGTGATAAGGGGACACAATCTCTGCTTCGACAAGACATGCCAACATATGTAGAAAAACGGTTCGGATAATGACCGGGCCATGGCATGATGTTATGCTGCTAAACATGTCAGCATATTAGATTTGTGGAAATATTATTCTCTCTGCGGCGGTATGTGAAATTTGTTTTGTAGATCTGAACACTACCCTTGTGTTCAAAATCTTCTATGGAGTATTCAGAGGGAGAACCCGCCTTGCAATGCCGAAGACAAATCTGCGCGCCGGACTCATCGTCATTGAAGCCTGGTTCAGGGGCTACTGAGGGAGTCCCGGATGATTATGAAATTGGGCAAATGGATGTCAAAACTGCATTCCTTAATGGATTTCTTAAAGAAGAGTTGTATATGATGCAACGAGAAGGTTTTGTCGATCCTAAAGGTGCTAACAAAGTGTGCAAGCTCCAGCGATCCATTTATGGACTGGTGCAAGCCTCTGGGAGTTGGAATATACGCTTTGATAGTGTGATTAAAGCATATGGTTTTATACAGACTTTTGGAGAAGCCTGTATTTACAAGAAAGTGAGTGGGAGCTGTGTAGCATTTCTAATATTATATGTGGATGGCATATTGTTGATTGGAAATGATATAGAAGCCTGGTTCAGGGGCTACTAAGGGAGTCCTGGATTAGGGGGTATCTGGACAACCAGACTATATCCTTTGGCCGGGCTGTTGGACTGTGAAGATACAAGATTGAAGACTTCATTCCGTGTCCGGATGGGACTCTCCTTGGCGTGGAAGGCAAGCTTGGCAATACGGATATGTAGATCTCCTTCCTTGTAACCGACTCTGTGTAACCCTAGCCCCCTTCGGTGTCTATATAAACCGGAGGGTTTAGTCCGTAGGATAAGGATAATCATACCATAGGCTAGCTTCTAGGGTTTAGCCTCTAAGATCTCGTGGTAGATCAACTCTTGTAATACTCATATAATCAAGATCAATCAAGCAGGAAGTAGGGTATTACCTCCATCGAGAGGGCCCGAACCTGGGTAAACATCGTGTCCCCCGCCTCCTGTTACCATCCGCCTTAGACGCACAGTTCGGGACCCCCTACCCGAGATCCGCCGGTTTTGACACCGACAGAGGCTGAAAAGTAGGTTGGGCCTGAAACGTGGCGAACAGCTCACGGGCCGACAACAGGCCGAGATAGACCCCGGCCCATGAATGTGCCAATCAAATCATGGGCTTATAATAGGACAAAATTGTCTCGGTCCTTGTTTGGCCCAATCAGATTATCGGCTGCGAGCAGGCCGGATGCAAACCGGGCCATAGTTAGGCCCAAGTATATGACGGGCTTTTAACATGCCGAAATTAATATAGGGCGAAATGTTAAATGGGCCCTTAATAGGCCAAAACTAATATTAGGCCGAATTACTAAATGGGCCTTTAGCAAATGGGCCCAAAAGCGTAGCGTCCAGTTGACGGGCCGAATCTGATATGCGCCATAATTTAGCCCAAAGCCTCTTAAAGGGCCGGACCTGATCTGAGTCGTAATTTTGCCCAGAACATGGTAGGCTTCTAACGGGCCGGATCTCATATGGGCCATTATTAGGCCCGGAATGTGGTAGGCCATTAATGGACCGGATCAAATATGGACCGACATTTGGCCCAAAACATGGCAACGATTTAATGGGCCGGCCTACTAGGGTCCTCAAAATCTTGTGGGCCTACATCTGGGCCGTCCCATTAATGTCGGCGAAATCTCATGGGCCTTTAGCTGGGCCGGCCCATTATGTTCCACAAAAATCTTGTGGGCCTTCACCTGGGCCGGCCCATTATGGTGCGCAAAAATCTTGTGGGCCTTTACATGGCTGGCCCATTATGGCCCGCAAAATCTTGTGGGCCTTTAGTTGGGTCGTCCCATTATGGGCCGCAAAATCTTGTGGGCCTTTAGTTGGGCTGGCCCATTTAAACTTTATGGGCCACTGTTGGGCCGTGCCACGTGTCGACAAATCATAGGCGCTCTGAGTCCAATGAGTGGATGACATCTGTCCCAACGGTGAGCCGACACGTGTTTCCTCCAGCCAATGATGATTTTACACGTGGAAAATGCCCATTGGTCGGGGCTGTTAACGGGTTATCGGATCCAAAACCGGACCCGATAGCTTAACGACATTCCGTTATTGTGGATGCCACGTGTCGGTCACCCTTGATGAAAGCACTTCTGTGACCCGCGATTTATCGTCATGGAAGTGGACACTTCCGTGATGATAATTTTGGTAATGTCATGGAACACTTCTACGACAACACAGATATGACTATCTTGATTCTGTCATAAAATTGTCATGGATGTACATGCATGACGGAAAACGTGACCTACTATGACAAACACGTATCATCACAGAAGTGTATTTTTTTGTAGTGTCTCACGCTCATGTATTGCGTGAAAGTTGAAAAAGTTTGAGAACATCAAAAGTATGGAACAATTGCTTGGCTTGTCAACAGGGTTGTGCATGATTTAATACTTTATGTGATGAAGATGGATCATAGCCACACTATATGTTTTTGTGGGGATAACTTTGTTTGGCCATGTTATTTTGAGAAGACATGATTGATTTATTAGTATGCTTGAAGTATTATTGTTTTTATGTCAATATTAAACTTTTGTTTCGAATCTTATGGATCTGAATATTCATGCCACAATAAAGAAAATTACATGGGTAATTATGTTAGGTAGCATTCCACATCAAAAATTATGTTTTATCATTTACCTACTCGAGGACAAGCAGGAATTAAGCTTGGGGATGCCTGATACGTCTCCAACGTATCTACAATTTTTGATTGTTCCGTGCTATTATATTATTTGTTTTGGATGTTTTATATGCATTAATATGCTATTTTAATTATTTTTGGGACTAACTTATTAACCTAGAGCCCAGAGCTAGTTTATGTTTTCCCTTGTTTTTGAGTTTTACAGAAAAGGAATATCAAACGGAGTCCAAACGGAATAAAACTTTCGCGATGATTTTTCTTGGACCAGAAGACATCCACGGAGCTTAGAGAGGGGGCCAGAAGAGTCCCGAGGATTCCACAAGCCCTGAGGCCGCACCCTAGGGAGGAGGCGCACCTCCCTGGCTTGTGGGCCCCACGGGACTCCTCCAACCCTAATTTTTGCTCTATAAATTCCCAAATATTCCCAAACAATCAGAGGCATCCACGAAAATACTTTTCTGCTGTCGTAACCTTCTGTTCCTATGACATCCCATCTCGGTGCCTTTTCCTGCACCCTACTGGAGGGGGATTCGATCACGGAGGGCAACTACATCAACTCTATTGCCCTTCTGATGAAGCGTGAGTAGTTTACCACGGATCTAAGGGTCCATATCTAGTAGCTAGATGGCTTCTTCTCTCTCTATGATCTTCAATACCATGTTCTCCTTGCTGTTCTTGGAGTTCTACCCGATGTAATATTCTTTTGCGGTGTGTTTGTCGAGATCCGATGAATTGTGGATTTATGATCAGATTATCTATGAATATTATTTGAGTCTCTTCTGAATTCTTATATGCATGATTTGATATCTTTGTATTTCTCTTCAAATTATTGGTTTGGTTTGGCCAACTAGATTGGTTCTTCTTGCAATGGGAGTGCTTACTTTTGGGTTGAATCTTGCGGTGTCCTCACTGAGTGACAAAGTAGGGTTAGCGAGGCACGTATTGTATTGTTGCCATCAAGGGTAAAAAGAAGGGGTTTTCATCATATTGCTTGAGTTTATCCCTCTACATCATGTCATCTTACTTAAGGCATTACTCCGTTCTTATGAACTTAATACTCTAGATGCATGCAGGATAGCGGTCGATGCGTGGAGTAATAGTAGTAGATGCAGAATCGTTTCGGTCTACTTGACACGGACATGATGCCTATATTCATAATCATTGCCTTGGATATCGTCATAACTTTGCGCTTTTCTATGAATTGCTCGACAGTAATTTGTTCACTCACCATATGTTTTCTTTCAAGAGCGAAGCCTGTAGTGAAAACTATGGCCCCTGGGTCTATTTTCCATTATATATTTTCAGATCTATAAACGAAAAAACCAAAAATACCTTGTTGTAGTTTATTTGTTTTTACTTTGTTTTACGTTTTAGTAATATTTTAGATGTATATCTATCAGATATCATCCTTGCAAGTGATCGTGAAGGGATTCACAACCCCTTTATCGCGCTGGGTGCAAGTGTTTGATTGTTTGTGCAGGTGCATAGATCAGAGACTTGAGTGTACCTCCTACAGAATTGATACCTTGGTTCTCAAATTGAGGGAAATGCTTATCTCTACTTTGCTGCATCACCCTTTCCTCTTCAAGGAAAAAACCAATGCATCATCAAGAAGTAGCACCGGTGTGAAAAGATTGCCGGCGTGGAAGCTTGCCAGCGTGAAAATCTTGCCGGCAAAAAGCTTGCCGGCCAAGTGGAAACTGTCAAGGCCAATCCAAGCAGAAGTTGTAGATGGGCTCAAAATATTATCTAGATGGCCTTAGATGAAAAAGTGTTTAACTATAAACTTGTGTGTATCGTCGAATGGGACAACTTTGCTTTTGGAGTCATCATCATCTGAGATAGTATAAGGCCTGCAAGGTTGCTGCAAGACTCGAACAGCCAAGAAAACTACATGACTAAGTCTGACTAGAAGTCATAGATGGCCCCATAGGGTATTGAAGATGGCCTTATTGGAAATGTGATCAACAAGAGAGTTCGTCTCGTTGAGGCACACAATTTTGTATTTTGATCATATCAATTGGAGGTCATATGCAAATTCCATGGCCCGCACAAGGAGCAAGATAGAAGTTTGGGCCAGATTCGGGCTGAATCGGAGTTAGAGTGGAACTAGGACTCTAAGACGTGAATTGATGTAATTTTCTTGTAAGGAAAGCCTAGATGAATCCTTTACTTGTAAAGGAAGTCCACCTGCCTCTTACATATGTTTTGAAACAACACACAATCGACCAAATCATTATACTACTTTTCATCTAGGATTTATGTCTCCACCGTTTTCTCTCTCATTCTACGCTGTTCCTCGAGTATATGAGCTACGAATCCCGAGACTCTAGGGGTGAGCGAATCAACCTAGGTCAGCCCATAGCCGCTATTGGAAATATGCCCCAGAAGCAATAATAAAGTGGTCATTATTATATTTCCTTAATCATGATAAAAGGTTTATTATCCATGCTAGTATTGTATTGATCGGAAACTTAAATACATGTGTGAATACATAAACTACACAGTGTCCCTAGTCAGCCTCTACTAGACTAGCTCATTGATCAAAGATGGTTAAGGTTTCCAAACCATAGACATGAGTTGTCGTTTATTAACGGGATCACATCATTAGGAGAATGATGTGATGGACTAGACCCAACCGTAAGCTTAGCATCAGATCGTTTAAGTTATTTGCTATAGCTTTCTTCATGTCAAGTATCTGTTCCTTTGACCATGAGATCATCCAACTCCCGGATGCTAGAGGAATACTTTGTGTGCTATCAAACGTCACTTCGTAATTGGGTGATCATAAAGGTGCTTTACTAGTATCTCTGAGGGTGTCTGTTGGATTGTCATGGATCAAAACTAGGATTTGTCACTCCGTTTGATGGAGAGGTATCTCTGGGCCCTCTCGGTAATACATCATCACAAGAATCTTGCAAACAATGTGACTAAGGAGTTAGTCATGGGACCTTGTATTACAGAACGAGTAAAGAGACTTACCGATAACGAGATTTAACTAGGTATGAGATATCGATGACCGAATCTCGGGCAAGTAACATACCGATGGACAAAGGGAACTACATACGGGATTAACCGAATCCTTGACATCGTGGTTCAACTGATAAAAAATCTTCGTGAAATGTGTAGGAACCAATATGGGCATCAGGTCTCGCTATTGGTTATTGATCGGAGAGGTGTCTCGGTCATGACTACATGATTCCCGAACACGCAGGGTCGCACGCTTAACGTTCGTTGACGCTAGAGTAGTGTTGGGATATTTTATGTAACCCAATGTTGTTTGGAGTCCCAGATGAGATCCTGGATGTCACGAGGAGTCTCGGAATGGTCGGGAGGTAAAGATTTATATATGGAAAGTTGTTTTCAGGGTTCTGGAAAAAGTTCCAGTTTTTTCGGTATTATACCGGAAAGCTTCCAGAAGGTTCCGGAAACTCCCAGAGGAGTCTAGAAGTCCACAAGGGTTCCACCACGTCCCAAGGGTCAGCATGGGCTGAGGGGAGGAACTATGGCCTTATTGGGCCAGGCGCACACAAGTCCCTCAAGGCCCATGCAGTTGGGAAAGGTGGAAAGTCCACCTTTGTATGGAAGGGAAGGAGGAGGACTAGGATTCCACCTCCTCCCCCTTGGCTGCGCCCTACGGTTTGGAGGGGCTGTTCCCCATGCCCTCCACCTATATATATATATATAGGGAAGGGGGCACCCCAAGAGGACAGACAAAGCCCTTGGCGCCCCTGTCTCTCCCGTTACTCCGTAGTTCCACCGCCTCGTCCCGGCGACACTTAGCGAAGCGTTGTCGATGCTCCACAGCCACCATCACCACCACGCCATCGTGTTGGTTGTGATCCCATCTACTTCTTTCCCTCTTGCTGGATCAAGAAGGAGGATACGTCATCGAGCCGCATGTGTGCTAAACTCGGAGGTGACATCCTTTCGGCACTAGATCGGTTGGATCGTGATCCGATCGCGAACAGTTCGACTACATCAACCGTGTTATATACGCTTCCGCTTAGCGATCTACAAGGGTATGTAGATGCTCCCCCCCTCTCGTAGCTATGCATCCATGGATAGATCTTGCTTGTGCGTATATTTTTTTTGTTTTCCATGCAATGTTACCCAATAGTGGCATCATGAGCTAGGCCTACGGGTAGATGATATGCACGATTAGAACACAAAGGAGTTGTGGGCGGTGATGTTCATATTACTTCCCATCAATGTCTTATTTTGATTCGGCGACATTGTGGGATGAAGCGGCTCGTACCAACCTTACATGTCCACGCACATGAGACCGGTTCCACCGAATGACATGCAACTTGTTTTGCATAAAGGTGGCTAGCGGGTGTGTGTATCTCCCACTTTAGTTGAATCAGATTTGACTACGGCGGTCCTTACAGAAGGTTAAATAGCAACTTGATAATCACTGTTGTGGTTATGCGTAAGTAAGAACGGTTCTTGCTAGTTGCCCGTAGCAGCCACGTAAAACTTGCAACAACAAAGTAGAGGACGCCTAACTTGTTTTTGCAGGGCATGTTGTGATGTGATATGGTCAAGATGTGATGTGATATATGTTGATGTATGAGATGATCATGTTTTGTAATAAGTTCATGACTTGCATGTCGACGAGTACGACAACCGGCAGGAGCCTTAGGGTTGTCTTTAATTATTATATGACCTGGGTCTCAATCACTTAAGCGCCATGTAATTGCTTTACTTTATCGCTATGCGTTAGCATTAGTTGTAGAAGCAATAGTTGGCGAGATGACCCCAAAGCAACGATGGAGATCAAGGTGTCGTGCCGGTGACGATGGAGATCATGTTGTTGCGTTGGAGATGGAGATCAAAAGCACAAGATGACGATGGCCATATCATGTCACATATTTTGATTGCATGTGATATTTATCCTTTTTGCATCTTATTTTGCTTAGAATGACAGTAGCGTTGTAAGATGATCCCTTCACTTAATTTCAAGATAAAAGTGTTCTCCCTGAGTATGCACCGTTGCTAAAGTTCGTCATTTTGAAGCACCTCGTGATGATCGAGTGTGATAGACTCTATGTTCACATACACGAGTGTAAGCCAGTTTTGCACAATATTTGGGTTAAACTTGACGAGCCTAACATGTACAAGCTTGGTCTCGGAGCACTGGAGACAGGAAGGTCGAACTGAAGGAAATATGCCCTAGAGGCAATAATAAAGTTGTTATTTATATTTCCTTATATCATGATAAATGTTTATTATTCATGCTAGAATTATATTAATCGAAAACTTAGTACATGTGTGAATACATAGACAAAACAGAGTGTCCCTAGTATGCCTCTACTTGACTAGCTCATTAATCAAAGATGGTTAAGTTTCGTGACCACAGACATGTGTTGTCATTTGATGAACGAGATCACATCATTAGGAGAATGATGTGATGGACAAGACCCATCCGTTAGCTTAGCATAATGATCGTTTAGTTTTATTGCTATTACTTTCTTCATAACTTATACATATTCCTTTGACTATGAGATTATGCAACCCCCGAATACCGGAGGAACACTTTGTGTGCTATCAAACTTCACAACGTAACTGGGTGATTATAAAGATGCTCTATAGGTGTCTTCGAAGGTGATTGTTGAGTTTTCATAGATCAAGATTAGGATTTGTCACTCCGTGTATCAGAGAGGTATCTCTGGGCCCTCTCGGTAATGCTCATCACTATAAGCCTTGCAAGAAATGTGACTAATGAGTTAGTTGTGGGATGATGCATTACTGAACGAGTAAAGAGACTTGTCGGTAATGAGATTGAACTAGGTATGAAGATACCGACGATCGAATCTCAGGCAAGTAACATACCGATGGCAAAGGGAATGACATATGTTGTTATGCGGTTTGACCGATAAAGATCTTCGCAGAATATGTAGGAGCCAATATGAGTATCGAGGTTCCACTATTGGTTATTGACCGGAGATATGTCTCGGTCATGTCTACATAGTTCTCAAACCCGCGGGGTCCGCACGCTTAACGTTCAATGACGATTTGTATTATGAGTTATGTGATTTGATGATGAACGAAGTTTGTTCAGAGTCCTGGATGAGATCACGGACATGATGAGGAGTCTTGAAATGGTTGAGACATAAAGGTTGATATATTGGATGGTTATGTTTGGACACCGGAATGGTTTTGGAAAGGTTTGGGCATTTTCTGGAGTACCAGGGGTTACCGAACCCTCCCCCCCGAGGAGTTAATGGGCCTTCATGGGCCCTAGTGGAGAGATGAGGCGGCAACAAGGTGGTGGCGTGCACCCCCAAGCCCAAACCGAATTGGACTAGGGTTGCGGGGGTGGCCCCCCTTTCCTTCTCTCCTCGTCCTCCTTCCCTCCTTCTCCTAGTGGGAATAGGAAAGGGGGGGGGGGGAATCCTACTTGGACCGGGAGTCCAAGTAGGACTCCCCCATGGCGCCCCCCCTTGGGCCGGCCACCTCTCCTCCCCCTTTATATACGTGGGAAGGGGCACCCCAAAGGTACACCAAGTCTTCTCTTAGCCGTGTGCGGTGCCCCCCTCCACAGTTACACACCTCAGTCATATCGTCGTAGTGCTTAGGTGAAGCCCTGTGCTGGTAACTTCATCATCACCGTCACCATGCCGTCGTGCTGATGGAATTCTCCCTCGTCCTCAACTGGATCAAGAGCTCGAGGGATGTCAGCGTGCTAAACGTGTGCTGAACACGGAGGTGCCGTACGTTCGGTGCTTGGATCGGTTGGATTGTGAAGACGTTCGACTACATCAACCGCGTTACTGTAGCGACCCGACCTCAGATGGTCAAGTCTCTGTGCTCCGGTGTCATCCCTGGATCAGTAATGCTGACACCACACAGTACTTCGAAGGATTTATAGTAGAGTAGCAATCACACACTTATTACATCGATGTCTCAAAGAGAACTCATTACAATAAATATGGCTTAAGGCCATCTAATAACGATAACAACGGAAGACTTGGAAGATAAGTGAGTCCATCAACTCCAACGGCATCACTGAGTATAGAACCACGACCTAAAAGCACCTTACTCGTCGTATGAAAAGTCTGCAACATGAAAGTTGCAGCCCGAAAACGGGTCATCACATGGAATATGCTGGCAATGTAACACATAGAGAATATTGAATGAATAAGCCTATACTACATGCATATATGGCTGGTGGAAAAGCTCGATGGTTACAGTTTTGCGTAAAGCCAATTTTTCCCTACTGCAAAGGAATAAATTTTTATTTAACTATCATGGTGGTTGAAACATCGAGAATGGTTGACAGCATTCCGATCCCAATTAAGTGAACAATTAAAAACCCACAATATTAATTAAAGTAACATGATGAGATTCACATGATATTCAAGAACTAGATACTCAAGATGTCCATAACCGGGGACACGGCTAATCATGATTAGTTTGTACACTCTGCAGAGGTTTGCGCACTTTTCCCCATAAGACTCGATCGCCTCCGTTTGGTTTTCTCGCACTACATGGTGTTTGAGAAACGGATGACCGAGACACAGTCTTTCAGAAGCACTCACACCTTACGTTGTGATAGACCGTACCAACCTACATCCCCTACATCTGCTAGTCTACCACTTTAAGAGTTCGCACGACTTAGTCAGCTATGCCAGAGCCCATAATGGCTTGTGGATGCACAAGGAAGTTACTAGTATGAATGATCTTATGATCCCTTTGAGTCTGGGTGGCGGTCCGAAGAAAAACAGGCAAGTCCTGATAGAAACCAGGTGCCTCAATCCACCCAGATGTGTGTTTAAGTTGCCACCTTAGATAAAACCATTAATTAACAATACTCACATATGTCATGGATATTACTCACCCAATCCACGTCTACTAGCATAGCATGGCATAATAAGCAAACGTAGAAGTAACTCCCAAAGGTTTCATAAGTAAAACAGGTAATAGGTACTACCTCAACTACTTCCCATCCCACAGTTTTAAACAGACCCTAATCATGCAATGTGTGAGGATTGGTCTAATGCAATAAAAACTGGGCAATGAGAAGGTATGATCAAAGCGTTACTTGCCTTGCTGAGGATCCGCGAAACCTAGAGCTTCGAAATAACAGGCGGCGCACTCCGGGTGATCTATCGCAGACAAACAACAAGCATACAATAAGTACTCATCTAATGCACAGGTAAAACTCGAACAAGAGATCGAACCAGAAAGTTCAACTTAAGAACTCCGGTTGCAAAAAGAATCGAATAGAACAAAGCAACGGAAAACAAACGGCGAAAGAAAACAACTCGGTTCTAGCAAAGTGAAACTAGGTCAAATTTTACCATAGCAAAACTTTGTTTAAGTTGATTATTCGGAACGGCGGTTTGCGAAACGAAACTCCAGGCGCTTGAATCACCTGATTCCGATAAACGAGCGAGAAGATAAACTAGAACGAAGATCGGATCTGAGATCGCGATCGCGGAATAAATCCGACGAGAAGAAAAACGACGAACGGTTAAACGAACGGACATTCGTTAACCTAGAAGAATCCGGTGATCACGTCCGTTAGAACGAACAGTCCGGCGAACGGTCTCGAGGCAACTAAATCGGAAAAGAAAACGAATCCGATCTAGGGTTTCGGAAAAGAAAACCGAACGAAAAAACCGATCTAGAAAACCGGAACGGTTTAGAAAAGAACCGGAAAGAAAACGAATCGTAAGAGAAGAAAAGAATCGGAACGGTTTATAAGAAAACCAAACCGAGGGAAGAAAAATAGACGCGGCGCGGCTACCTCGGCGAGGTTCCGGCGAGGGGCTCCGGCGAACAGCGGCGGGGGCGGTGGCAAGGTGCGGCAGCGGCGGTGGTGGGTGGCGGCGGCGCAAAGGCAGCGGCGGTGGTGAGGGGCGCGGTGGAGGGCTTGGGGTTTGATGATTTAGAGGGGGGGTGTGGGGTATTTATATTGGGGAGGGGGGGGATTACTTGGGGTAGGGGTCAAGGAATAAGAATAGGAGTAGGAAAGATCTAGAAACAAAAACGAAATAAACGGAAGTAGGACAAAAGTCCTACTAGGACTTCCAAAAAGAAGCAGCGGCGACGGCCTCCTGCGCCTGGCGCGCGGCGCGCGGGGCTTGGCCTCCTGGCCGGCCGGCTGGGCCTTTGGCCCAGGGCGCGCGCGGGATTTTTTTTTAATCGGTTTCGCGCGCGAAAAAACACAGAAAAAGGAAATCTACCGGACTCCAAAACTAACGAGGTAAATTTTCCCCGACTCCTAAAAATGAGTCGAACAAAATGAACTTTTCTCCGGGCCTAAAAATGCAGTTTTTTGAAAACGCGCATTTTCCCTATCCAAATAAAATGCAAACAAACTCCGACAAAACCAATGATCCCCTTTTTTTCAAAATTTGAGAAAACTCAAATATGAAAATAACGAAATCTCCAACTCTCTCCGAGGGTCCTTGAGTTGCGTGAAATTTCTAGGATCGATCAAAAATGCAAGAAATATGTTATGCATGATGATCTAATGTATAACATTCCAAATTGAAAATTTGGGATGTTACAGATCGGTTGGATTGTGAAGACGTTCGACTACATCAACCGCGTTACTAAACGCTTCCGCTTACGGTCTACGAGGGTACGTCGACACACTCTTCCCGCTCGTTGCTATGCTTCTCCTAGATAGATCTTGCATGATCGTATGATTTTTTTTGAAATACTACGTTCCCCAACAGTGACATCCGAGCCAGGTCTATGCGTAGATGTTATATGCCCCAGTAGAACACAAAGAGTTGTGGGTGATAATAGTCATACTGCTTACCCGCAACATCTTACTTTGATTCGGCGGTACTGTTAGATGAAGCGGCCCGGGCCAACATTACATGACCGCGTTCATGAGACTGGTTGTACCGACGTGCTTCGCACACAGGTGGCTAGCGGGTGTCTGTTTCTCCAACTTTAGTTTAATCGAGTTTGACTACGCCCGGTCCTTGTTGAAGGTTAAAATAACACACTTGACGAAAAATCATTGTGGTTCAGATGCATAGGTAAGAACGGTTCTTGCTAGAAGCCCATAGCAGCCACGTAAAACTTGCAACAACAAAGTAGAGGATGTCTAACTTGTTTTTGCAGGGCTTGTTGTGATGTGATATGGTCAATACGTGATGATATATAAATTGTTGTATGAGATGATCATGTTTTGTAAAAGTTATCGGCAACTAGCAGGAGCCTTATGGTTGTCGCTTTATTGTATGAAATGCAATTGCCATGTAATTGCTTTACTTTATCACTAAGAGGTAGCGATAGTCGTAGAAGAAATAGTTGACGAGACGACAATGATGCTAGGATGGAGATCAAGGTGTTAAGCCGGTGACGATGGTGATCATGACGGTGCTTTGGAGATGGAGATCGAAGGCACAAGATGATGATGGCCATATCATATCACTTATTTTGATTGCATGTGATGTTTATCCTTTATGCATCTTATTTTGCTTAGTACGGCGGTAGCATTATAAGATGACCCCTCACTAAATTTCAAGGTATAAGTGTTCTCCCTGAGTATGCGTCGTTGCTACAGTTCTTCGTGCCGAGACACCACGTGATGGTCGGGTGTGATAAGCTCTACGTTCACATACAACGGGTGCAAGCCAGTTTTGCACATGCAGAATACTTGGGTTAAACTTGACGAGCCTAGCATCTATAGATATGGCCTCCGAACACTGAGACCGAAAGGTCGAACATGAATCATATAGTAGATATGATCAACATAGAGATGTTCACCATTGAAGACTACTCCATCTCACGTGATGATCGGACATGGTTTAGTTGATATGGATCACGTGATCATTTAGATGACTAGAGGGATGTCTATCTAAGTGGGAGTTCTTAAGTAATATGATTAATTGAACTTCAATTTATCATGAACTTAGTCCTGATAGTATTTGCATATCTATGTTGTAAATCAATAGCTTGCGATGTAGCTCCCCGTTTATTTTTTATATGTTCCTAGAGAAAAATAAGTTGAAAGATGATAGTAGCAATGATGCGGACTGGGTCCGTGATCTGATAATTATCATCATTGCTGCACAGAAGAATTATGTCCTTGATGCACCGCTAGGTGACAGACCTGTTGCAGGAGCTGATACCGATCTAGAAAACCGGAACGGTTTAGAAAAGAACCGGAAAGAAAACGAATCGTAAGAGAAGAAAAAAATCGGAACGGTTTATAAGAAAAACCGAACCGAGGGAAGAAAAAGAGACGCGGCGCGGCTACCTCGGCGAGGTTCTGGCGAGGGGCTCCGGCGAACGGCGGCGGGGGCGGCGGCGGCAAGGTGCGGTGGCGGCGGTGTAGGGCGGCGGCGGCGCAAAGGCGGCGGTGGTGGTGAGGGGCGCGGTGGAGGGCTTGGGGTTTGATGATTTAGAGGGGGGGGGGGTGTGGGGGTATTTATATTGGGGAGGGGGGATTACTTGGGGTAGGGGTCAAGGAATAAGAATAGGAGTAGGAAAGATCTAGAAACAAAAATGGAATAAACGGAAGTAGGACAAAAGTCCTACTAGGACTTCCAAAAAGAAGCAGCGGCGGCGGCCTCCTGCGCCTGGCGCGCGGTGCGCGGGGCTTGGCCTCCTGGCCGGCTGGCTGGGCCTTTGGCCCAGGGCGCGCGCGGGTTTTTTTTAAATCGGTTTCACGCGCGGAAAAACACAGAAAAAGGAAATCTACCGGACTCCAAAACTAATGAAGTAAATTTTCCCCGACTCCTAAAAATGAGTCGAACAAAATGAACTTTTCTCCGGGCCTAAAAATGCAATTTTTTGAAAACGCGCATTTTTCCCTATCCAAATAAAATGCAAACAAACTCCGACAAAACCAATGATCCCCTTTTTTTCAAAATTTGAGAAAACTCAAATATGAAAATAACGAAATCTCCAACTCTCTCCGAGGGTCCTTGAGTTGCGTGAAATTTCTAGGATCGATAAAAAATGCAAGAAATATGTTATGCATGATGATCTAATGTATAACATTCCAAATTGAAAATTTGGGATGTTACAAACCTACCCCCCTTAAGATGAATCTCGTCCTAGAGATTCGGGTTGGCTAGAAAATAGGTGAGGGTGGTCCTTGAGCAAATCTTCTTCTCTCTCCCAGGTGGCTTCATCCTCTGAGTGGTGGTTCCACTGAACTTTACAAAACTTGATAACCTTGCAGCGGGTAACTCTGCTGGCATACTCGAGAATCTTGACTGGCTTCTCTTCATAAATTAAGTCATCCTTCAACTGAATCGCTTCAAGCGGCACTGTATCTCTTAGCGGTACCTCCGCCATTTCGGCGTGACATTTCTTCAACTGAGAAACGTGGAATACATCATGAACTCCTGACAGTCCTTCTGGTAATTCCAACTTATAAGCGACTTCTCCCATGCATTGCAAAATTTTATACGGTCCAACGAAATGCAGTGCTAACTTTCCCTTAACTCCAAAGCGCTTAACTCCTCGAAGTGGGGATACTCGAAGATAAACTCTGTCTCCACTTTCGTAAACTGTCTCCTTGCGCTTAGAATCTGCGTAGCTCTTCTGCCTTGATTGGGCTACCTTGAGCCTATCGCGAATCAACTTAACTTTCCGTTCAGACTCCTTGATCAGATCGGGTCCAAAAAACTGACGGTCTCCAACTTCGTCCCATGACAACGGTGTCCTGCACCTCCTTCTGTATAAGGTTTCGAAAGGTGCCATCTTCAAACTGGTTTGGTAACTGTTGTTATAAGAAAACTCCGCATAGGGCAAGTTATCGTCCCAACTAGATCCATAATCTAGTGCACAGGCTCTCAGCATATCTTTCAAAATCTGATTGACTCTCTCAGTCTGTCCATCCGTCTGTGGGTGAAAAGCTGTACTGAACTCTAGTCTGTTTCCCAAAGTTTCGTGCAACTGATTCCAAAACTTTGAGGTAAATTGGGTTCCTCTATCTGATACGATACTCCTCGGAACTCCATGCAAACAAATGATCCTGGTCATGTATATCTTTGCCAACTTAGCACTGGTGTAAGTGGTCTTAACTGGGATGAAATGTGCTACCTTCGTCAAACGATCAACTACTACCCATATCAAGTCATAGCCTGCTTTTGTCCGGGGTAGTCCTGTGATAAAATCCATGCCTATCTTATCCCACTTCCATTCGGGTATCGGCAAAGGTTGTAACAATCCGGCTGGCTTCTGATGTTTGGCCTTCACTCTATGACACACATCACAAACTGCTACATATGCTGCAATATCCTTCTTCAACAATTCAGTCATAGGCTTTGCGATCTTTGAGAAATTCTCAATGAATCTCCGGTAGTATCCTGCGAGTCCAAGGAAACTCCGGATCTCTCCAACTGTCGTTGGCGCTTCCCATTCGGTTACGGTCTCAACCTTGGTGGGGTCAACTGCTATACCCTCTCCGGATATAACATGTCCAAGAAATCCAACTTCCTTCAACCAAAACTCACATTTGCTGAATTTGGCATATAACTGATGTTCCCTTAGTTTCTCCAGAACCAAACGCAAATGTTCCTTATGCTCTTCTTTATTCTTTGAGAAAATTAGTATGTCATCAATGAACACTATGACGAACTTATCCAAAAACTCCATAAATACTTTGTCCATCAGGTTCATGAAATAGGCAGGTGCGTTAGTCAGTCCAAATGACATAACGGTATACTCATACAGTCCGTATCTCGTGGTAAAAGCTGTCTTGGGTATGTCCTGCTCTCGAATCTTCAACTGATGGTACCTTGATCGCAAATCGATCTTGGAAAACACTTTAGCTCCTTGCAAACGATCAAACAGATCATTTATCATTGGCAGTGGGTACTTGTTCTTGATAGTTACTGCATTTAATCCACGGTAATCAACAACCATCCTTAATGATCCATCCTTCTTCTCCACTAGAAGTACGGGTGATCCCCAAGGAGAAGAACTTGGGCGAATATAACCTTTATCCAATAATTCCTTAATCTGCTTCTTAATTTCCACCAAATCTTATGCGGGCATCCTGTACGGTCTCTTCGATATTGGCCTAGTGCCTGGCAAAAGCTCAATCAAAAACTCAATGTCTCTATCCGGTGGCATGCCTGGCAATTCTTCAGGAAACACATCAGGAAAATCCTTTACCACTGGTACTTCCTCCTGTACAACTCCTGATAAGGAATTTAATTGTGTCCTGTTGGGAGCATGTCGAGATACATACTTGATTCTTCTTCTTTCGGGCGTCGTGAGTAAAATTGTCTTACTGGCACATTCAATGTTCCCTTCATACTTTGACAACCAATCCTTGAGATTCCAATACTATTAGGTCTGAGGGAAACACATAGTTACCAATCCTTAATGGTAACCGATCACACCATCGACTAGCCATATATTCTGCTCCAGGCGAGGCTACTAACATGGGTGACCTAAGGGCTTGGGTTGGCAGGTTATACTTGTCCACAAATCCCCTTGATATGTATGAATGTGATGCACCAGTATCAAAAAGAACGAGTGCAGTAAATGACTTAACCAAAAACTTACCGATTACTGCATCAGGCTGAGCTTCAACCTCCTCCACGCTAACGTGGTTCACCTGTCCCCTGTTGAAAGGGTTTGGCTTCTTCCCAGAGCTTCCATTGCCATTCTGGCCTTCAGGACATTCATTGGCGTAATGTCTGGTCTTGGAACACTTGAAACAGGTGACTTGACTCAGATCTCTCTTGGCTGGGGTTGATGGGGTGGTACGGTTCTGGCCGTTGCTTCCTCCATTCCCATTACCATTCTTGTGGCCATTATGGTTGTGCGAACCACTTCCTCCATTGGTATGCTAAAACTGAACTCCCGGTTTAGGGGTAAAACGGGGCTTCTGCTGGGCTCCAGAGTTATACTTCCCCTGTCCATATTTCCTCTTGCGGTTCTCAATCTGCTGTTGCTTCCCTTCAATCATGATGGAACGATCTACCAACTCCTGGTAGTTGTTGAAACTTGCTACCATCAACTGCATGCTTAGCTCATCATTTAGTCCTTCTAAAAACTTCTCCTGCTTAGCTGCATCCGTAGCAACGTCATCTGGGGCATAACGTGCTAACTTGCTGAAGTCGTCAACGTACTGGCAACTGTCCTTCCTCCTTGGCGTAAGTTGCGAAACTCATGCTTCTTCATGGCCATAGCTCCTGTTGAAACATGGGTAGTGCGGAAAGCTTGCTGAAACTGATCCCATGTGACAGTGTCAACTGGGTAAGTGGCTGTAAAATTCTCCCACCATGCTGCCGCGGGTCCGTCAAGCTGATGTGCGGCAAACTTCACTTTCTCAACATCTGTGCATCCTGCAGTGGTCAACTCCCTTCCTATATTGCGGAGCCAGTCGTCTGCTACTATCGGCTCGGTGCTACTGGAAAACACCAGCGGATTTAGCCTAAGGAAACGGGCTAGGTGATCGACAGGCGGCAGTGGCAGAGGGTTGTTGTTGTTGTTGTTGTTGTTGTTGTTGTTGTTGTTGTTGTCGTCGTCGTCGTCGTCGTCGTCGTCGTCGTTGTTGTTGTTGTTGTTGTTGTTGTTGTTGTTGTTGTTGTTGTTGTTGTTGTTGTTGTTGTTGTTGTTGTTGTTGTTGTTGTTGTTGTTGTTGTTGTTGTTGTTGTTGTTGTTATTGTTGTTGTTGTTGTTGTTGTTGTTGTTGTTGTTGTTGTTGTTGTTGTTGTTGTTGTTGTTGTTGTTGTTGTTGTTGTTCTGCTGATTCTGGACTAACAACTGCATCAATTGGTTCTGCTGCTGGATCAACTGGGTGTGCTCCGGTGGAAATCCATTGTCACATCTCGGAGGCATCTGAGGGTTTAGAAAAGATGAGAATTAAGAATAGAGTGAGGTCTAAGAGAAAACACTACCCAAATGCACATGAGACAAATTCACACAAAATCACTTCATTCAATCAAACAAGGGCTTACAAACGGTCTAGAACTATCGCAAAAGTGCGTGGTCTATAATGTTTACATGGAGGAAATAATGCTACTAATATATGGTGGTCATCTACTAATTTGAATCGGTGGAAGACTCCATGATGTCCGCTCCAACTTCGTCTTCAAAGTCGGGTTCACTTGGGTCCGAATCGGTGTCGTCGATGATGATGTAGTTGCTCAGGCATGCGACGTACTTGTCTTCATTATTGAATGCTAATCTCCCCTTGAGTTCTTCAATCTCATGCTTAAGATCGTGATTGTGTCTTGCTAGAGCTACGATCTCGTCCATGTAGTCCTTGCGTGTACCCTTTAGTTCTCCTTCTAGCTCGATGATCCTTGCCTTCGCATTCTTCAACTCTATCATATCATTGCACATCTGGTTCTCTTGGCGTCGAATGTGCTGATTTAACTCCTGGATGAAAGCTGCAATGAACCTATCCTTCTTAGTGCTGACTATCTCCCATTGTTCATCTCGGCGTCCGCAAATCTGGTAGATAGTGTCCTTGAGGTCTTCTTGATAAACTTCTCTAATGCATCCCATGGTGATGTGAGCTGCCATGCTCTTTCCCAGACTCCAGGTTGGTGCACTGAAAACACTACCTATGGGCTTCGTGATTGGCGCAAATGTCCTTCCCGGAAAGTGAGCTTGAATTTTCCAGCGCTCCTCTTCAGGCAGAGTGGCGTTGAAGGTCCCGGTGAAGCTTGGTAGTCCAATGTTCAGGTACTTGGTGACTTTCTTCAAGTGAAATCCAAAAGGTGTGCCTTCATCCGGTTGAGCGTACTTGATCTTCGCGTCCGTCATCCTAAAAGAGTAGAAAAGATGAGGAGTTAGAAAATGAGAGGAGAGTAGTGATCTATGGCTTTAACTTAGTGGTCGTGTCCTACAGTCAGCGTGTGCTCTGATACCATCTCTGTAGCGACCCGACCTCAGATGGTCAAGTCTCTATGCTCCGGTGTCATCCCTGGATCAGTAATGCTGACACCACACAGTACTTCGAAGGATTTATAGCAGAGTAGCAATCACACACTTATTACATCGATGTCTCAAAGAGAACTTATTACAATAAATATGGCTTAAGGCCATCTAATAACGATAACAGCGAAAGACTTGGAAGATAAGTGAGTCCATCAACTCCAACGGCATCACTGAGTATAGAACCACGACCTAAAAGCACCTTACTCGTCGTCTGAAAAGTCTGCAACATGAAAGTTGCAGCCCGAAAACGGGTCAGCACATGGAATATGCTGGCAATGTAACACATAGAGAATATTGAATGAATAAGCCTATACTACATGCATATATGGCTGGTGGAAAAGCTCTATGGTTACAGTTTTGCGTAAAGCCAATTTTTCCCTACTGCAAAGGAATAAATTTTTATTTAACTATCATGGTGGTTGAAACATCGAGAATGGTTGACAGCATTCCGATCCCAATTAAGTGAACAATTAAAAACCCACAATATTAATTAAAGTAACATGATGAGATTCACATGATATTCAAGAACTAGATACTCAAGATGTCCATAACCGGGGACACGGCTAATCATGATTAGTTTGTACACTCTGCAGAGGTTTGCGCACTTTTCCCCATGAGACTCGATCGCCTCTGTTTGGTTTTCTCGCACTACATGGTGTTTGAGAAATGGATGACTGAGACATAGTCTTTCAGAAGCACTCACACCTTACGTTGTGATAGACCGTACCAACCTACATCCCCTACATCTGCTAGTCTACCACTGTAAGAGTTCGCACGACTTAGTCAGCTATGCCAGAGCCCATAATGGCTTGTGGATGCACAAGGAAGTTACTAGTATGAATGATCTTATGATCCCTTTGAGCCTGGGTGGCGGTCCGAAGAAAAACAGGCAAGTCCTGATAGAAACCAGGTGCCTCAATCCACCCAGATGTGTGTTTAAGTTGCCACCTTAGATAAAACCATTAATTAACAATACTCACACATGTCATGGATATCACTCACCCAATCCACGTCTACTAGCATAGCATGGCATAATAAGCAAACATAGAAGTAACTCCCAAAGGTTTCATAAGTAAAACAGGTAATAGGTACTACCTCAACTACTTCCCATCCCACAGTTTTAAATAGACCCTAATCATGCAATGTGTGAGGATTGGTCTAATGCAATAAAAACTGGGCAATGAGAAGGTATGATCAAAGCGTTACTTGCCTTGCTGAGGATCCGCGAAACCTAGAGCTTCGAAATAACAGGTGGCGCACTCCGGGTGATCTATCGCAGACAAACGACAAGCATACAATAAGTACTCATCTAATGCACAGGTAAAACTCGAACAAAAGATCGAACCAGAAAGTTCAACTTAAGAACTCCGGTTGCAAAAAGAATCAAATCGAACAAAGCAACGGAAAACAAACGGCGAAAGAAAATAACTCGGTTCTAGCAAAGTGAAACTAGGTAAAATTTTACCATAGCAAAACTTTGTTTAAGTTGATTATTCGGAACGGCGGTTTGCGAAATGAAACTCCAGGCGCTTGAATCACCTGATTCCGATAAACGAGCGAGAAGATAAACTAGAACGAAGATTGGATCTGAGATCGCGATCGCGGAATAAATCCGACGAGAAGAAAAACAGCGAACGGTTAAACGAACGGACGTTCGTTAACCTAGAAGAATCCGGTGATCACGTTCGTTAGAACGAATGGTCCGGCGAACGGTCTCGAGGCAACTAAATCGGAAAAGAAAACGAATCCGATCTAGGGTTTCGGAAAAGAAAACCGAACGAAAAAACCGATCTAGAAAACCAGAACGGTTTAGAAAAGAACCGGAAGAAAACGAATCGTAAGAGAAGAAAAGAATCGGAACGGTTTATAAGAAAACCGAACCGAGGGAAGAAAAATAGACGCGGCGCGGCTACCTTGGCGAGGTTCCGGCGAACAGCGGCGGGGGCGGCGGCAAGGTGCGGCAGCGGCGGTGGTGGGTGGCGGCAGCGCAAAGGCGGCGGCGGTGGTGAGTGACGCGGTGGAGGGCTTGGGGTTTGATGATTTAGAGGGGGGGTGGGGGTATTTATATTGGGGAGGGGGGGATTACTTGGGGTAGGGGTCAAGGAATAAGAATAGGAGTAGGAAAGATCTAGAAACAAAAACGGAATAAATGGAAGTAGGACAAAAGTCCTACTAGGACTTCCAAAAAGAAGCAGCGACGGCGGCCTCCCGCGCCTGGCGCGCGGCGCGCGGGGCTTGGCCTCCTGGCCGGCCGGCTGGGCCTTTGGCCCAGGGCGCGCGCGGGATTTTTTTAAAATCGGTTTCGCGCGCGGAAAAACACAGAAAAAGGAAATCTACCGGACTCCAAAACTAATGAAGTAAATTTTCCCGACTCCTAAAAATGAGTTGAACAAAATGAACTTTTCTCCGGGCCTAAAAATGCAGTTTTTTGAAAACGCGCATTTTCCCTATCCAAATAAAATGCAAACAAACTCCGACAAAACCAATGATCCCCTTTCTTTCAAAATTTGAGAAAACTCAAATATGAAAATAACGAAATCTCCAACTCTCTCCGAGGGTCCTTGAGTTGCGTGAAATTTCTAGGATCGATCAAAAATGCAAGAAATATGTTATGCATGATGATCTAATGTATAACATTCCAAATTGAAAATTTGGGATGTTACAGATCGGTTGGATTGTGAAGACGTTCGACTACATCAACCGCGTTACTAAACGCTTCCGCTTACGGTCTACGAGGGTACGTCGACACACTCTTCCCGCTCGTTGCTATGCTTCTCCTAGATAGATCTTGCATGATCGTATGATTTTTTTTGAAATACTACGTTCCCCAACAGTGACATCCGAGCCAGGTCTATGCGTAGATGTTATATGCCCCAGTAGAACACAAAGAGTTGTGGGTGATAATAGTCATACTGCTTACCCGCAACATCTTACTTTGATTCGGCGGTACTGTTAGATGAAGCGGCCCGGGCCAACATTACATGACCGCGTTCATGAGACTGGTTGTACCGACGTGCTTCGCACACAGGTGGCTAGCGGGTGTCTGTTTCTCCAACTTTAGTTTAATCGAGTTTGACTACGCCCGGTCCTTGTTGAAGGTTAAAATAACACACTTGACGAAAAATCATTGTGGTTCAGATGCATAGGTAAGAACGGTTCTTGCTAGAAGCCCATAGCAGCCACGTAAAACTTGCAACAACAAAGTAGAGGATGTCTAACTTGTTTTTGCAGGGCTTGTTGTGATGTGATATGGTCAATACGTGATGATATATAAATTGTTGTATGAGATGATCATGTTTTGTAAAAGTTATCGGCAACTAGCAGGAGCCTTATGGTTGTCGCTTTATTGTATGAAATGCAATTGCCATGTAATTGCTTTACTTTATCACTAAGAGGTAGCGATAGTCGTAGAAGAAATAGTTGGCGAGACGACAATGATGCTAGGATGGAGATCAAGGTGTTAAGCCGGTGACGATGGTGATCATGACGGTGCTTTGGAGATGGAGATCGAAGGCACAAGATGATGATGGCCATATCATATCACTTATTTTGATTGCATGTGATGTTTATCCTTTATGCATCTTATTTTGCTTAGTATGGCGGTAGCATTATAAGATGACCCCTCACTAAATTTCAAGGTATAAGTGTTCTCCCTGAGTATGCGTCGTTGCTACAGTTCTTCGTGCCGAGACACCACGTGATGGTCGGGTGTGATAAGCTCTACGTTCACATACAACGGGTGCAAGCCAGTTTTGCACATGCAGAATACTTGGGTTAAACTTGACGAGCCTAGCATCTATAGATATGGCCTCCGAACACTGAGACCGAAAGGTCGAACGTGAATCATATAGTAGATATGATCAACATAGAGATGTTCACCATTGAAGACTACTCCATCTCACGTGATGATCGGACATGGTTTAGTTGATATGGATCACGTGATCATTTAGATGACTAGAGGGATGTCTATCTAAGTGGGAGTTCTTAAGTAATATGATTAATTGAACTTCAATTTATCATGAACTTAGTCCTGATAGTATTTGCATATCTATGTTGTAAATCAATAGCTTGCGATGTAGCTCCCCGTTTATTTTTTATATGTTCCTAGAGAAAAATAAGTTGAAAGATGATAGTAGCAATGATGCGGACTGGGTCCGTGATATGATAATTATCATCATTGCTGCACAGAAGAATTATGTCCTTGATGCACCGCTAGGTGACAGACCTGTTGCAGGAGTTGATACAGATGTTATGAACGTTTGACAAGCTCGGTATGATGACTACTTGATAGTTTAGTGCACCATGCTTTACGGCTTAGAACCGGGACTTCAAAAATGTTTTGAACGCCAAGGAGCATATAAGATGTTCCAAGAGCTGAAATTGGTATTTCAGAATCATGCCCGAGTCGAGAGGTATGAGACCTCTGACAAGTATATTACCTATAAGATGGAGGAGAATAGCTCAACCAGTGAGCATGTGCTCAGAATGTGTGAGTACTACAATCGCTTGAATCAAGTGGGAGTTAATCTTCCAGATAAGATAGTGTTTGACAAAGTTTCTCTAGTCACTATCACAAAGTTACTGGAACTCCGTGATGAGCTATAATATGCAAGGGATGACAAAAATGATTCCCTGAGCTCTTCGCGATGCTGAAATCGGCGAAGGTAGAAATCAAGAAAAGCATCAAGTGTTGATGGTTGACAAGACCACTAGTTTCAAGTAAAAGGGCAAGGGAAATAAAGGGAACTTCAAGAAGAATGGAAAGCAAGTTGCCACTCCCATGGAGAAGCCCAAAGCTAGACCCAAGCCTGAAACTGAGTGCTTCTATTGCAAGGAAATGGTCACTGGAAGCGGAACTGCCCCACATACTTGGCGGATAAGAAGGATGGCAAAGTGAACAAAAGTATATATGATATACATGTTATTAATGTGTACTTTACTAGTGTTCATAGTAGCCCCTGGGTATTTGATACTGGTTCAGATGCTATGATTAGTAACTTGAAACAAGAGTTACAAAATGAACAGAGACTAGTTGAGGGCGAGGTGACGATGTGTGTTGGAAGTGATTCCAAAGGTGATAAGATCACCATCGCACACTTCCTTTACCTTCGGGATTAGTGCTGAACCTAAAATAAATGTTATTTGGTGTTTGCATTGAGCATAATATGATTGGATCATGTTTATTGCGACACAGTTATTCATTTAAGTCAGAGAATAATTGTTGTTCTGTTTACATGAATAAAACCTTCTATGGTCTTACATCCAATGTAAATGGTTTACTGAATCTCGATCACAGTGATACACATAATATTGATGCCAAAAGATGCAAAGTTAATAATGATAGTGCAACTTATTTGTGGCACTGCCGTTTAGGTCATATTGGTGTAAAGCGCATGAAGAAACTCCATGCTGATGGGTTTTTGGAATCACTTGATTATGAATCACTTGATGCTTGCGAACCATGCTTCATGGGCAAGATGACTAAAACTCCGTTCCCCAGAACAATTGAGCGAGCCACTGACTTATTGGAAATAATACATATTGATATATGCGGCCCGATGAGTGTTGAGGCTCGCGGCGGGTATAAATATTTTCTGACCTTCATAGATGATTTAAGCAGATATGAGTATATCTACTTAATGAAACACAAGTCTGGAACATTTGAAAAGTTCAAAGAAATTCAAAGTGAAGTTGAGAATCATCGTAACAAGAAAATAAAGTTTCTACGATCTGATCGTGGAGGCAAATATTTGAGTTACGAGTTTGGCCTTCATTTAAAAACAATGTGGAATAGTTTCACAACTCATGCCACATGGAACACCACAGAGTAATGGTGTGTCCGAACGTCATAACCGTACTTTATTAGATATGGTGGGATCTATGATGTCCCTTACCGATTTAGCAATATTGTTTTGGGGTTATGCATTAGAGACAGCTGCATTCACGTTAAATAGGGCACCATCTAAATCCGTTGAGACGACACCGTATGAACTATGGTTTGGCAAGTAACCTAAGCTATCGTTTCTTAAAAGTTTGGGGTTGCGATGCTTATGTGAAAAAGCTTCGGCCTGATAAGCTCAAACCCAAATCGGTGAAGTGCGTCTTCATAGGATACCCAAAAGAAACTGTTGGGTACACCTTCTATCACAGATCCGAAGGCAAGATATTCATTGCTAAGAATGGATCCTTTCTAGAGAAGTAGTTTCTCTCAAAAGAAGTGAGTGGGAGGAAAGTAGAACTTGATCAGGTAGTTGTACCTTCCCCCAAATTGGAAAGTAGTTCATCACTGAAATCAGTTTCAGTGATTCCTACACCAATTAGTGAGGAAGCTAATGATGATGATCATGAAACTTCAGATCAAGTTACTACCGAACCTCGTATGTCAACTAGAGTATAGTCCACACCAGAGTGGTACGGTAATCCTTTCTGGAATTCTTGTTACTAGACTATAAAGAACATACGAACTATGAGGAAGCAATGATGAGCCTAGATTTCGTGAAATGGCTTGAGGCCATGAAATTTGAGATGTGATCCATGCATGAGAATAAAGTATGCACTTTGATTCTTGCCCCATGATCGGTGAGCCATTGAGATTAAATGGATCTGGAAGACGGACGCTGATAGTAGTGGTACTATCTACAAAGCTCGAATTGTCGCAAAATGTTTTCGACAAAGTTCAAGGTGTTGACTACGATGAGAGTTTCTCACTCGTATCTATGCTTAAAGTCTGTCTGAATCATGTTAACAATTGCCACATTTTATGAAATTTGGCAAATGGATATCAAAACTGCATTCCTTAATGGATTTCTTAAAGAAGAGTTGTATATGATGCATCCAGAAGGTTTTGTCAATCCTAAAGGTGCTAACAAAGTATGCAAGTTCTAGCGATCCATTTATGGACTGGTGCAAGCCTCTCAGAGTTGGAATGTACGCTTTGATAGTGTGATCAAAGCATATGGTTTTATACATACTTTTGGAGAAGCCTGTATTTACAAGAAAGTGAGTGGGAGCTCTACAACATTTCTGATATTATATGTGGACGACATATTGTTGATTGGAAATAATATAGAATTTATGGATATCATAAAAGGATACTTGAATAAGAATTTTTCAATGAAAGACCTCACTGAAGCTACTTACATATTGGGCATCAAGATCTATAAAGATAGATCAAGACGCTTGATAAGACTTTCGATGAGTACATACCTTGATAAGATTTTGAAGGAGTTCAAAATGGATCAGTCAAAGAAGGAGTTCTTGCCTGAGTTGTAAGGTGTGAAGTTGAGTAAAGACTCAAAACCCGACCATGACACAAAATAGAAAGAGAATGAAAAGTCATTCCCTATGCCTCAGTCATAGGTTCTATAAAGTATGCTATGTTGTGTGCAAGACCTATTGTGTACCTCACCATGAGTTTGGCAAGAGGGTACAATAGTGATCCAGGAGTGGATCACTAGACAACAGTCAAAATTATCCTTAGTGGAATAAGGACATGTTTCTAGGTTATGGAGGTGACAAAAAGTTCGTCGTAAAGGGTTACGTCGATGCAAGCTTTGACACTGGTCCGGATGATGCTAAGTCTCAATCTGGATACATATTGAAAGTGGGAGCGATTAGCTAGAGTAGCTCCGAGCAGAGCATTGTAGACATAGAAAATTTGCAAAATACATATGGCTCTGAATGTGGCAGACCCGTTGACTAAATTCCTCTCACAAAGAAAAACATGATCACTCTTTGGGTGTTAATCACATAGCGATGTGAACTAGATTATTGACACTAGTAAACCCTTTGGGTATTAGTCACATGGAGATGTGAACTAATCACATAAAGATGTGAACTATTGGTGTTAAATCACATGACGATGTGAACTAGATTATTGACTCTAATGCAAGTGGGAGACTGAAGGAAATATGCCCTGGAGGCAATAATAAAGTTGTTATTTATATTTCCTTATATCATGATAAATGTTTATTATTCATGCTAGAATTATAGTAACCGAAAACTTAGTACATGTGTGAATACATAGACAAAAGAGAGTGTCCCTAGTATGCCTCTACCTAACTACCTCGTTAATCAAAGATGGTTAAGTTTCCTGATGATACGTCTCCAATGTATCTATAATTTTTTATTGTTCCATGATATTATATTATACTTATAGGATGTTTTATATGCATTTATATGCTATTTTTTTATGATTTTTGGGACTAACCTATTAACCTAGAGCCCAGTGCCAGTTTCTGTTTTTTCCTTGTTTTTGAGTATCGCAGAAATGGAAAACCAAACGGAGTCCAATTGACCTAAAACTTCACGAAACTTATTTTTGGACCAGAAGAAGGCCATGGAGCAATAGAGATGGGCCAGAAGAGTCCTGGGCTGCCCACGAGGGTGGGGGCGCGCCCACCCCCCTGTGCGCTCCTCCCTACCTCGTGGACAGCCCGGAGACCCCCCTGACTTGTTCCCGACTCCAACACCTCTTATATAATCCCAAACTTCCAGAAAGAAACCTAGATCGGGAGTTCCGCCGCCGCAAGCCTTTGTAGCCACCAAAAACCAATCGGGACCCTGTTTCGGCACCCTGCCGGAGGGGGGATCCATCACCGGTGGCCATCTTCATCATCCCGGCGATCCCATGACGAGGAGGGAGTAGTTCACCCTCGGGGCTGAGGGTATGTACCAGTAGCTATGTGTTTGATCTCTCTCTCTCTCTCTCTCTCTCGTGTTCTTGATTTGGCACGATCTTGATGTATCACGAGCTTTGCTATTATAGTTGGATCTTATGATGTTTCTCCCCCTCTACTCTCTTTTAATGGATTGAGTTTTCCCTTTGAAGTTATCTTATCGGATTGTGTCTTTAAGGATTTGAGAACACTTGATGTATGTCTTGCATGTGCTTATCTGTGGTGACAATGGGATATCACGTGATTCCCTTGATGTATGTTTTGGTGATCAACTTGCGGGTTCAGTTGAACTTATGCATAGGGGTTGGCACGCGTTTTCGTCTTGACTCTCCGGTAGAAACTTTGGGGCACTCTTTGAAGTACTTTGTGTTGGTTTGAATAGATGAATCTAAGATTGTGTGATACATATCGTATAACCATACCCACAGATACTTGAGGTGACATTGGAGTATCTAGGTGACATTAGGGTTTTGGTTGATATGTGTCTTAAGGTGTTATTATAGTACGAACTCTTGAATAGATTGATCCGAAAGAATAACTTTGAGGTGGTTTCGTACCCTACCATAATCTCTTCGTTTTTTCTCCGCTATTAGTGACTTTGGAGTGACTCTTTGTTGCATGTTGAGGGATAGTTTTATGATCCAGTTATGTTATTATTGTTGAGAGAACTTGCACTAGTGAAAGTATGATCCCTAGGCCTTGTTTCCTAGCATTGCAATACCATTTACGCTCACTTTTATCATTAGTTACCTTGCTGTTTTTATATTTTCATATTACAAAAACCTATATCTACCATCCATATTGCACTTGTATCACCATCTCTTCACCGAATTAGTGCACCTATACAATTTACCATTGTATTGGGTGTGTTGGGGACACAAGAGACTCTTTGTTATTTGGTTGCAGGGTTGTTTGAGAGAGACCATCTTCATCCTACGCCTCCCACGGATTGATAAACCTTAGGTCATCCACTTGAGGGGAATTTGCTACTGTCCTACAAATCTCTGCACTTGGAGGCCCAACAACGTCTACAAGAAGAAGGTTGTGTTGTAGACATCAAGCAGTTTCTAGCGCTGTTGCCGGGGAGGTTAGTTCTTGAAGGTATATCTTTAGATCTTGCAATCAAATCTTTTAGTTTCTTGTTTTATCACTTGTTTAGTGCATAAAAGAAAACTACAAAAAAAGTGGAATTGAGGGTGCCTCATATGCTTCATCTTTTTAATATCTTTCATGAAAATAAGGATTCCGATAATTGTGCCAAAGTGTTAGAAGAAGAATGCATTGGAATGTTTGGCACTAAATCTTTGAATGATGAGCATGATTGCAATGTTATTAGTATGAACTCTTTGAATATCCATAGTACTAATGATGGTTGCGCTAGTCATGATGAAAATGTCTCTTATAAGCATGCCAATTTTTGTGGAGTGCATAGGGTTTGCAAGTACACACCAAATAGGGAAGATAGATTTTGCAAGAGGCATAAGTATTTAGAAACTAAATGGTTGCAAGAGAGGCTGGATGCTTGTGCTGAAAATTTAAAATTTCTTTGCCATCCTTGTGAACTGTGCAATGAACGTGATCATTTAAATCCCCAATGCAAATTGTTTCATGATCGTATCGTGTCCATAATTTGTGATGACTTGATTTCCCTTGCACATCATAATGAACTTAGTTTTCTTTTGGGTTATGAAGAAATGAAACGTATAACTAAGGATATGCCAGAATTTGTCCTTGATAAAGTTCTTGATTTTGATCTAGAAGAAATTTTTATGTATTGTGCGGTGAATTGCATTGAAAATCCTTATATTGCCAATTACATAAAGAAAAGAAAACAAATAGAAGATGAAAAGAATACTAATGAAAGGGAAGAGATTTCCCAATATTTTCCTATTATTTCTTAAGATGAATCAGGTAAGGAGGAGGAGCCTTCTACTCAACCAATCTCATTAATAAGGAGCTCCAAAAAGAGGGTTAAACCCACACATGATGTGAAGAAGAAAAAGAAAAGACGGAGAAGCAAAGGTAGAAAGGTATCCCTCCCAAATGATGTTGTTCCTATTACTCGTTGTGATGATGATAATTGCTATACTATTGGTGCTATCCATACTATTAATGATGAGAGTGATTATGCTTATGATATGAAAAGGCCCAAGCTTGGGGATGTTATGTTTGGTGAGAATGACATGTTTGAGAATATATTTGCTGCAATTAATGTTTGTCCCAAGCTTGGGGATGCTATGTTTAATGAGGATGATATTTTTAGCCTCCCAAGTTTTGATGAGCAAATTTATTATGATGATAGCATGCCTCCTATTTATGATGGTTATATTGATGAAAGTGGGTATGGAAGAGTGTCAACTTTAGGAAGTAATGATCCCACTATTTTGGAGGGTGTTGAATCTTATTGTGACAATTATGAAAGTGGATTTGGAGAGGTCATGACTTTATTTAGTAATGATTCCACTATCTTGGAAGAGGTTTCAATCGATTATGATGAGAACAAAGTTGCTACCTATGATGATTATTGTGATGATACTTATGCTATAAATAGTAGTGATGATTATATTTATAAAACTTGTCATGATTATGATCACCCTTTTTCTGAACACTACTCTTTTAATGTGGAAACAATTTATAGTATTCGAGTCTCTTATGATACTCCCACTATTCCGATTGAGAAGAATTTTGCTTATGTGGAGAGTAGTGAAAATTCTATGCTTGTGGCTCATGAAAAGAATGCTTTATGTGATAGTTATATTGTTGAATTCATGCATGATGCTACTGAAAATTATTATGAGGGAGTAACATATGCTTGTAGGAATTGCAATAATATCAAGTTTCCTCTCTATGTGCTTAAAGTTTTGAAGTTATGCTTGTTTTGCCTTCCTATGCTAGTTGATTATTGTTCTCATGAGTTTTTGCTCAAAAAATCCCTATGCATAGGAAGTGGGTTAGGCTTAAATGTGCTAGTCATATTCTTCATGATGCTCTCTTTATGTTTCAATTCTTATCTTTTATGTGAGCATCATTGAAATCATCATGCCTTGCTAGGGGCGTTAAACGTTAGCGCTTGTTGGGAGGCAACCCAATTTTATTTTTGCCCCTTGATTTTTGGTTCTGTTTAGTAATAAATAATTCATCTAGCATCTGTTTAGATGTGGTTTTATGTTTTAATTAGTGTTTGTGCCAAGTAGAACCTTTGGGGAGACTTGGGTGAAGTCTATGCGATCTTGCTGTAAAAAACAGAAACTTTAGCGCTCACGAGATTATCTAAAACTTTTTACTGGAGAGAGATATTTAGTTGATTATTTTTGAAGATGATTAATAGACAAATTACTCAGGTCCACCAATTTATTTCAGAATTTTTGGAGTTACAAAAGTATACGTTTGATACAGATTACTACAGACTGTTCTGTTTTTGACATATTCTGTTTTCATTGTGTTGTTTGCTTATTTTGATGAATCTATGAGTAGTATCGGGGTATGAACCATAGAGAAGTTGGAATACAGTAGATATTACACCAATATGAATTTAGAATGAGTTCACAACAGTACCTAAGTGGTGATTTATTTTCTTATACTAACGGAGCTTACGAGTTTTCTGTTGAGTTTTGTGTTGTGAAGTTTTCAAGCTTTGGGTAAAGATTCGAAGGTCTATGGAATAAGGAGTGGCAAGAGCCAAAGCTTGGGGATGCCCTGGATTGTATCCCCTCTTTCGTATTCGTTCATCGGTAAATTTACTTGGAGCTATATTTTCTTCACCACATGATATGTGTTTTGCTTGGAGCGTCATTTTATTTTATTTTGCTTTGCTTGATGTTTGAATAAAATACCAAGATCTGAAATTCTTAAATGTTAGAGAGTCTTCACATAGTTACATAATTATTCGACTACTCATTGATCTTCACTTATATCTTTCGGAGTAGTTTGTCATTTGCTCTAGTGCTTCGCTTATATCTTTTAGAGCACGGCGGTGGTTTTATTTTGTAGAAATTGATGATCTCTCATGCTTCACTTATATTATTTTGAGAGTCTTTGTAGAACAGCATGGTAATTTGTTTTGGTTATGAAACTAGTCCTAATATGATGTGCATCCAAGAGGGATATAATAAAAACTTTCATATAAAGTGGATTGAATACTATGATAAGTTTGATACTTGATGATTGTTTTGAGATATGAATATGGTAATATTAGAGTTGTGCTAGTTAAGTAATTCTGAATTTGAGAAATACTTGTGTTGAGGTTTGCAAGTCCCGTAGCATGCACGTATGGTAAACATTATGTGACAAATTTGAAACATGAGGTGTTCTTTGATTGTCATCCTTATGAGTGGCGGTCGGGGACGAGCGATGGTCTTTTCCTACCAATCTATCCCCCTAGGAGCATGCGCGTAGTGCTTGGTTTTTGATGACTTGTAGATTTTTGCAATAAGTATGTGAGTTCTTTATGACTAATGTTGAGTCCATGGATTACACGCACTCTCACCCTTCCATCATTGCTAGCCTCTTCGGTACCGTGCATTGCCCTTTCTCACCTTGAGAATTGGTGCAAACTTCTCCGGTGCATCCAAACCCCGTGATATGATACACTCTATCACACATAAACCTCCTTATATCTTCCCCAATACAGTCACCATACCTACCTATTATGTGATTTCCATAGCCATTCCGAGATATATTGCCATGCAACTTTCCACCGTTCTGTTTATTATGACACGCTTCGTCACTGTCATATTGCCTTGCAACTTTCCACCGTTCTGTTTATTATGACACGCTTCGTCACTGTCATATTGCCTTGCATGATCATGTAGTTTACATTGTATTTGTGGCAAAGCCACCATGCATATTATTTCATACATGTCACTCTTGATTCATTTTACCCATCCCGGTACACCACCGGAGGCACTCATATAGAGTCATACTTTGTTCTAGTATTGAGTTGTAATCTTTGAGTTGTAAATAAATAGAAGTGTGATGATCATCATTAATAGAGCATTGTCCCATGAAAAAAGGCCAAATGAAAAAAGAAAAAAATAAAGGCCAAAAAAAGAGAAAAAAAGAAAAGAAATAAAAAGGGACAATGCTACTATCCTTTTTCCACACTTGTGCTTCAAAGTAGCACCATGATCTTTATGATAGAGAGTCTCTTGTTTTGTCACTTTCATATACTAGTGGAAATTTTTCATTATAGAACTTGGCTTGTATATTCCAACGATGGGCTTCCTCAAATGCCCTAGGTCTTCGTGAGCAAGCAAGTTGGATGCACACCTGAGGGAGTCCTGGATTAGGGGGTCCTCGGATAGCCGGACTATATCCTTCGGCCGGCCTGTTGGACTATGAAGATACAAGATTGAAGACTTCGTCCCGTGTCCAGATGTGACTCTCCTTGGCGTGGAAGGCAAGCTTGGAAATTCGGATCTGTAGATCTCCTCCCTTGTAACCGACTCTGCGTAACCCTAGCCCCCTCAGGTGTCTATATAAACCGGAGGGTTTAGTCCATAGGACAACGACAATCATAATCATAGGCTAGCTTCTAGGGTATAGCCTCTTCGATCTCGTGGTAGATCAAATCTTGTAATACTCATATCATCAAGATCAATCAAGCAGGAAGTAGGGTATTACCTCCATCGAGAGGGCCCGAACCTGGGTACACATTGTGTTCCCGCCTCCTGTTACCATCCGCCTTAGACGCACAATTCGGGACCCCCTACCCGAGATCCGCCGGTTTTGACACCCACATTGGTGCTTCCATTGAGAGTTCCACTATGCCGTCACCATAAGGCTTGATGGCTCCTTCGATCTTCGGTAACGATGTGATCCAGGGTGAGGTTTCCCCCCCCAGACAGATCTTCGTATTCAGCGGCTTTGCACTGCGGGCCAACTCGCTTGGCCATCTGGAGCAGATCGAAAGCTACGCCCCTGGCCGTCATGTCAGGTTTGGAAGCTTAAACTATACTGCCGACATCCGCGGAGACTTGATCTTTGACGGATTCGAGCCCTTGTCAGGTGCAACGCACAGTCACGACGAGCATGATTTAGCTCTGTCGTAGGACAGTGTTCGGGAGATCACACTTGTGGCTACTCCGGCCCTCAATCCGGAGCAGATTGCGTCGTCCAAGGACGGGTGGATGGACCCCGCCACAGAGGCCACACACTCAGTGGCGATAGAGCAGAATACCGACTTCACCTCCTACGAGACCTGTGTTGCCGAACCCTTGGATTCGTCCCTTTCCGCGGGCCCCGAACCGCTTGCGTCAGTGCCTATCGAATCTGATTGGGCACCAATCATGGAGTTTTCCTTCGCGGATATCTTTCAGCACTCGCCCTTGGGCTATGTGCTAAATTCATTAAGGTCTCTCTCCTTGTCAGGAGGCCCTTGGCCGAACTGTGTCCGACTTGAGTGGGAAGCGGACGACGAAGAAATTCGTTCCCCACCCACCACCCACTTAATATCCACTGTCGACGATCTAACCGACATGCTTGATTTTGGCTCCGAAGACATTGACGGTATGGACGACGATGGAGGAAAGGAACAGGAACCATCGCCCACAGGGTGCTGGACATCCACTTCATCACACGATATATACATGGTGGATACACCCAAAGAAGACAACGACGAGGAACGGGAGGATGCAGCGAAGGATAACCCCCTTGAGAAGCAACCAAAGCGACGACGTAGGCACCGCTCCAAATCCCGCCTCGGTAGAAACAACGATAACAGCGCAAGAAAGAATGACACCTCGCTCGACTCCAAAGCAACAGAGCAGGACGAGCAGCGGACGGCGAACATAGTACGGAGCCGCTGTCCGATCACGGCGAGGCCGAGGGTAAAGATCATCAACATGCCTCCAGAGAGGAGAGTAGTCCGGACGACAATGCACACATCATCCCAGAAAGGCACTTGGAACAAGAGAACTTCCACAGAAGGCTTATTGCCACCGCGAGGAGTCTGAAGAAGCAGAAGCAAAGGCTTAAGGCCACGCAAAATACACTCATCATTAGATGGAATAAAGTGATTGACACTGCAGAAAAGTACGGTGGCAGTGGCCACACAAAGAGTTATCCAAAGCGCAAGTTGCTGCCTAAATTCGATGACGAAGCTTTAGAGCCTATACAGCCGAAAAATAAAACGGCCAATCAGCCGGATCGACCACCCTGTGGCCGCGATAGGGCGGCTAACGATGTCGCATATAAGCCAGCACACGACTTACGTGAAGACTACCTCGAAAAAGCCGGAATGACCAGGTCCATCTACGGATCTAGGAAACGCGCCCCGGCACAGAAGCAAAACCGAACACTACAACTGTCAGCATGCCATGACACATCCAAATACAGGGGTGTCGTGCACCCCCTATGCTTCACCGATGAGGTGCTGGATCATGAATTTCTAGAGGGATTCAAGCCCGTGAACATAGAGGCATACGACGGAACGACAGACCCTGGGGTCTGGATTGAGGACTTTATCCTTCATATACATATGGCTCGCGGAGATGATCTCCACGCCATCAAATACTTGCCCCTCAAATTGAAGGGAACAACTCGACACTGGCTGAAAAGCCTCCCTGAAAACTCAATTGGAAGTTGGGAGGAGCTTGAGGATGCTTTTAGGGCTAATTTTCAAGGGACCTATGTCCGACCTCCGGATGCAGACGATTTAAGTCATATAATTCAATAGCCCGGAGAGTCAGCCCGAAAGCTTTGGAACAGATTTCTCACCAAGAAGAATCAAATCGTCGACTGCCCGGACGCCGAAGCCTTAGCAGATTTCAAACACAGTGTTCGGGACGAATGGCTTGCCAGACACCTCGGCCAGGAAAAACCGAGGACAATGGCAGCCCTAACAAGCCTAATGACCCACTTATGCGCGGGCGAAGATAGTTGGCTGGCCCGTAGCGGCACCAGCGACCCAGGCACATCCGGAGTCAGGGATGGCAATGGAAAACCACGACGCAATAAAAGCAAGCGTCGTAACAATGAAGACAGCCTAGACAACACGATAGTAAACACCGGATTCAGAGGCTCAAGATTCGGTCAATGGAAAAAGCCATTCAAAGGCAGCAGAGATGGACCGTCCAACCTAAACAAGATCCTAGACAGATTATGTCAGATCCATGGCACCTCCGATAAACCTACAAATCACACCAACAAAGAATGCTGGGTCTTCAAGCAGGCCGGTAAGCTAAATGCCGAACACAAGGGGAGGGAGACACCAAGTGAAGACGAGGATGAGCCTCGCCAGCAAAACACTGGGGGACAGAAAAAATTCCCACCAGAGGTCAAAACAGTGAACATGATTCACGTAACAAAAAGGAGGAGCAAACACGCACTCCGAGACATATGCACGGTAGAGCACGTCACCCCCAAGTTCAACCCTTGGTCGGCCTGCACGACCACTTTTGATCGCAGGGATCACCCAACTAGTATCCGGCACGAAGGAGTGGCTGCCTTGGTGCTAGACCCAATAATTGACGGATACCATCTCACCCAAGTCCTTATGGACGGCGGCAGTAGTCTTAATCTGATATATCAGGACACAGTCTGCAAAATGGGGATAGACCCGACAAGAATCAGCCAAAGCAATACTACCTTCAAAGGAGTAATACCAGGCCCAGAGGCCCATTGCACGTGCTCTCTAGTACTAGAGGTTGTATTCGGTTCTCCCGACAACTTCCGAAGTGAAAAGCTAACCTTCGACATCGCTCCATTCCGAAGCGGCTATCAAGCACTACTCGGACGAACGCCTTCGCTCGTTTTAATGCAGTACCACACTATGCTTATCTTAAGCTTAAGATTCCCGGTCCACGTGGCATCATCATAGTTAGCTGAAACACAGAGTGTTCCTTACGTGCGGAAGAATGTGTGGCGACTTTAGCAGCTGAACACTGAACGACCCCTCCAACCATAATAAATGATTGGTCGTCAAGACTGTGGACACGACTAGACGAGTCCGACGCATAACTAGCTGTAACAGCTCAGACAAACCTGAGATTGGGTCGATGGATATACCCCCATAGGTGACACTAGGGGCTTCCCGCATGTAAAAAGGACTACAGTTTGACTTGACCCTGTTTAGATTGAATTTTAATGGTTTATTAAGAATAACTAATTTTTCACATGAAGACTCTCACCTAAGTTTTTCTCTTCTACAGATGATAATCGTGCTACAACCCCCCAGGATACGGCACAACGGAGACACAGGCGCAGACGTGCAACAGGGCCCCGCTCATAGGTTTCTTTTTAGATTAAGACCCTGTGTAAACCTTTCTTACTGTCTCTTGTTGATTCACGCCATCCGGATACTCAATACAACCGAGAGAGATGCTGGCGTTATTGGCATTTTGCCACGTCAGACTTATGCACGTACCTAGAAATTCAGGGTTCATTATCAAGGGCGTTACTCAGCCCGGTATATGTTGTAAAGTCCGAATACCTTAGGGAGTGTTCGGCGTCGCGAGTTTGGCCTTATATGTATCAGCTCCGAATCATGTCTTTGGTCAATAGTGGGTTTGCCCAGCTTCCTTTTTTGCTACCTTACGTTCCGCTGTATCGGCTAAGGTGGCACCGGGAGAACTACTATGATTGTGCCCTGGTTCATCTGGACGAGCACCTCAGCAGAGAAAGCCGAAAACTGACTGTCATGATAAAGCGCGAAACTGGTCAACCACTCGATGACTCAGCGGAAACTTCGCGCTTCCTCCGCATTAACGAAGGGTCGGTTTTCCGGTCATGTATGTACACGCCCCGCATCTGGATGAGCGCGGAAGTACCTGTGGCAATATAGTAGCCCCACTGTCAAACTCCTATGGCTAAGTGAAAGTGTTAAAGCAATATAGTCCGATTGCCTTGTTCGCCGCGCTATCACCTCCTTAATGGACCAAGACATTGGATCAAGTGTGCACACGCGTTTTTGCGAACACCCCCGCATTATATGCGTGGGGGCTGAAGCCGACGACTGCAAACTTTCAGGTTATATTATATATATACATAATATATATACATACATACATACATTAACGGCCGCACAGGAGGCATCATAATACTTTCAGGCAAAAGTATAAACACAACCTTTATAATTCAAATAGCATTGTTTTTACAATCGAGATCCATGTCACTCGAACATAATACTCTTCGAGCACTGAGCCTCCATTAAACGAGCACCTTCTAGGACTTCTTCAAAATAGTGCTCGACCGAGACCTGGCCTATGGCCAGATCCTGGGTTGCAACAGCGGTGGTCTCCATCTCTGCCCAGTATGTCTTAACACGGGCAAGAGCCATCTGCGCACCCTCTATGCACGCTGACCTCTTTACAGCGTCGATATGCGGCACAACACCAAGGAATCATTGCACTAAACCAAAATAACTATTCGGCCTTGGCCCTTCCGTCCAAAGATGATCCACGACAGACCTCATGGCAAGTCCAGACAATCTATGGAGTTCAGCCCACTCGGCCATTTGTTCATTTAACAGCAGCGGACGCGTTGGAGCATTGAACTGCGACCAGAATAACTTTTCCACTTCATGATCTTTTTTATCTTTGAAAAATTCAGTTGCAACAGCAGCACTCGTCGCCAAGTCCAAGTACGCGTCTGCAACACTCCATAATTTATCCAGAGGGGCATACTTCGGATCTCCAAACTTCATCCGCAACAAGAAGGGCTTCCCAGCCGTGATACTTCCGGCTTGGCGAAGCTCCTTCTTCGCCGCTCAGATTTTAGAGCGGGTTTCCTTGGCGGCTTCCATGGCTTTCTTCTGATCAGCCGCTTTCACTTGGCTTTCCTTTTCAAGAAGATCATACCGGTCGGTGGCATCCTTCAGCTCAACATCCATCTTGGCTATTTTCTCTTCGCTCTGACGATGAGCAGCCTGTTCGGCCTTTAACTCTTCGGCCGCCTTCAGGGCGGCCGCGTCACTTCTCCTGGCTTGTCCCTTGGCTCGGGCAAGCTCTGCCCCAAGGGTCTCCATGACGGCAGCTCCATCTGTAATCACAACATATGATAGATACTAGAATCATGCTCCTCTTAATATCTGATTGACAACCGGAGAATACATACCCTGTGCCTCGTCAAGCCGCTTGTTTACAAGCACGATGTCGGCATCTGCCGCATCAAGTTGCCACCTCAGTTCGGTAAACTCTCCAGTCTGGCCAGCCACCAGACCCTCAGCAGCCTTCACATAAAAGCAGCATGATCATTACCTGGGACTATGATCCTCTATTTGCCGCCTTTGGACAGCAACCAGAGTGTCAGGGGCTACTATTTGCATAGGGCACACCTAGCGTGTGCGGTACTATCAAAAAATATATATTACCTTGCGTACCTCAAAGCCTCTTAGTAGGCTCATAAAGGTTTCATGCAACCCGCTTTCGGCGGATGATATCCTCTCAAACACCGTACCCATTAAAGTACGATGCGCCTCTGAGATAGTTGCTTGCTCCAGAAGACTCATCAGTGCATCCGGTTGTGCACCAGACAGTCTCGGACTCTTTCTGTTGCTTTCCTTAGGAGCCGAATATTCCGGACTTCGGGTGGCCGAAGGGTTACCTTCTGGCCTTGGTTGATCAGGAGAAATCCTCCATGACGACACCTCAGGGTCGTCCGCCTCATGAGGCGGTGAAGCACGGGGAGGCGTTTCGCTCTCCATCATCTCCGGAAGAAGATCCCCCGAAGACGAACTCTGTTGAGAAGGGCTACGATCCAAGCTACAAGACATACGTGAAGGATTTAGAAGTAGGTGTGTCTAGAGGGGGGGGGGGTGATTAGACACTCGGTGCTAAAGTTGCAATTTTTAACCTTTTTCAGTTTGAGTGGAGTTTTAGGCACAATCTCAACATACACAATACATATCAAGCAAGCATGCAAAGAGTATATGAGCAGCGGAATGTAAAGCATGCAACTTGCAAGAATGTAAAGGGAAGGGTTTGGAGAATTCAAACGCAATTGGAGACAAGGATGTTTTTCCCGTGGTTCGGATAGGTGGTGCTATCCTACATCCACGTTGATGGAGACTTCAACCCACGAAGGGTAACGGTTGCGCGAGTCCACGGAGGGCTCCACCCACGAAGGGTCCATGAAGAAGCAACCTTGTCTATCCCACCATGGCCATCGCCCACGAAGGACTTGCCTCACTAGCGGTAGATCTTCACGAAGTAGGCGATCTCCTTGCCCTTACAAACTCCTTGGTTCAACTCCACAATCTTGTCGGAGGCTCCCAAGTGACACCTAACCAATCTAGGAGACACCACTCTCCAAGGAGTAACAAATGGTGTGTTGATAATGAACTCCTTGCTCTTGTGCTTCAAATGATAGTCTCCCCAACACTCAACTCTCTCTCATAGGATTTGGATTTGGTAGAAAGAAGATTTGAGTGGAAAGCAACTTGGGGAAGGCTAGAGATCAAGATTCATATGGTAGGAATGGAATATCTTGGCCTCAACACAAGGGTAGGTGGTTCTCTCTCAGAACATATGAGTTGGAAGTGTAGATGTGTTCTGATGGCTCTCTCCATGAATGAAGAGGAGGTGGAGGGGTATATATAGCCTCCACACAAAATCCAACCGTTACACACAATTTACCAATCTCGGTGGGACCTAATCAACAAACTCGGTCGGACCGAAATAGTAAACCTAGTGACCGTTAGAGATTTTTGGTGGGACTGACATGCAACTCGGTAGGACCGATATGGTTAGGGTTAGGGCATAACCTAATCTCGGTGAGACCGATTACACAAACTCGGTGAGACCGATTTGATAATAGGCTAACCAGAGAGTTGGTCAGGTAAACTCGGTGGGACCGATTTGCTCTTTCGGTGAGACCGAAAAGTTACAAAAGGGAAACAGAGAGTTTACATTGCAATCTCGGTGGGAAAACGTTACGAAAAGGAAACAGAGAAATTGCAATCCCATCTCGGTAAGACCGGGATCCCTATCGGTAGAACCGAATTGCTAGGGTTTGGCAGTGGCTTATGACATGTGAAACTCAGTGGCGCCGGATAGAAAGAATCGGTAGGACCGAGTTTGGCTTTGGGTTTAGGTCATTTGTGGATATGGGAAAGTAGTTGAGGATTTTGGAGCATATCATTAAGCACATGAAGCAAAAGGCTCAATAAGCAACACCTTGTCTCTTCTTGATAGTATTGGCTTTTCCTATGGACTCAATGTGATCTTGGATCACTAAAAAGTAAAATGAAGAGTCTTGAGCTTGAAGCTTTAGCCAATCCTTTGTCCTTAGCATCTTGAAGGAGTTCCCACAACCTTTAGTCCATGCCACTCCATTGTTGAACTTATATGAAACATGCTAGATAAAAACATTAGTCCAACAAGAGATATGTTGACATTAATTACCAAAACCACCTGGGGAGCACTTGTGCTTTCAATCTCCCCCTTTTTGGTAATTGATGGCAACATGCATCAAAGATTTAGATAAAGATATAAAGAATAGCAAGTAAAGCTTTGGAAGGACATGTGACAAACATAGGCTCCCCCTACATGTATGCAATCATGTGAATATAAAATGTAGAAGCATGTGAGAGCATAATCATGACAGAGTAGGCAATGTGTTACATGTATCTTGGCCATATGCATCAGAGCAAAAGATTGTTGAGAGAAATACCTTCATGCTTATGAGTCCTTCTTGCAAACAATATGTACAAAAGTAAGAATTCCTCATACTCATGATTCTGATGCATATACTTAGCTTGTAGTCTTGAGTTGGCTTAGGATGGAATGAACCTGCACAAACAAGGTTAGATAACACAGGTACATCCACTAGCCAGAGCAAACCAAAAGAAACCACAAGAATACCAAGACTGGGATGACATGTAGATAGTGAGTACAATGTACCACTTGGATTAGACATGTCCCCAAGAGTAAAGGTATGCAATGAATTTGAGTGATTTCTTTCCCTTAGATGTCTTGCTCCCCCTGAATCTGACATGGGATATTGGGAGAAGATAGGGAACAGAAAATCAGAGCTGAAAGATGTACATGAATAGAACTTAATGCAAATAAGCACATTGAACATGTCTTTCCCCAAAAAGACATGTGGCATCTCTCCTCTTGAACATCAAGCATCTGGGATCCTTGAGTATTCTCTCCCCCTGGAGATTTCTTTCTCCCCCTTAATACTTGGGATCCTTGAGTGTTATCTCCCCCTTAATACTTTCTCCTTTATAGATGATAAGCTTTGATGTGATCTCTCTCTCCCCCTTTGGCATCAATTTCCAAGAAGGTTTTTCTGGAATCCGTCGAATGGGTTTGGTCCTTGAGACTCAGCACAAAGCAATGGATAAAACTGTGATGCTTGTAGAGGACAAGATTCATTGAGTGGAGCTGGATCGGAAGGAATATAGAATAAGAGGCAAACTGTTTTTCCTGTTACGAAATCGGTGACACCGAGTGGCATGTTTCGGTGGTACCGAAGGGATTCGGCTGGACCGAAAATTACTATTCGGTGAAACCGAGTTCATCAAAGAGAAAACACTTGTCACCTCTGCTCACTAGTCAAATAAGATCTCACAAAGATTTGCAATGAATCAACTGAAAGATTTGCAAGGAATTGATGCAGAAATATGCAAAACAAAAATAAGAAAAAGTGAAGGTTCTAGATGAAGTTTTTTTTGAAAAAGAGGGAAACAAATATGCAAGGGACAAATGCAATAACATAAAAGAGAACACAAGAGAACTTCATCTAGAATTGGGCGGTGACATAGTCACCTATGTTAGAGTATATTGACTTAGGAGTCAAGTTAGAACACTTGATCATAGGTCATACTCATCGTTTAAGCTCAAAATGGGGTTACCATTTTTCGTTTAAGCATCTTGATGCATTCACATCTTGTGGAGTTGCTTTGACTCATGACTTGGAGTAAAGCTTCTCTAAGATGGAATATCATACCTTGGGTGGTGGTGTGGGTCTTGCTCATGTAGTGGTACTTGTGTGGGTGCTCGAAGTTGATGTAGCTCATCATGAGTTGGGAGCACCCCTTGGATTTTGAGTTCATCCACCTACATGGGTTAGTTCTTGCAAGGAAAAGCACTTGTATATCCAAAAATGACAATCATGAAGCTCAACATAGAATTTGTCACAGGATATGTTCGAATGGTTTTGTGCTTCCTTGTCGTCAACCACCGTTGTGTAGAGACTTTGTGATGTAGAGATTGCTCAAGATGTGAGTGAGTTGCAATCTCATGGAATTAGATTCAACCAAGTACCTACATGGGTTAGATAACATGCAGGGTACAAATATATCCAAGACATAAGAAAGTCATCATAAGAGAGATATCATGGATTAGCCATAAGCTCATGTATTGCATGTATCCAATGGAGTTTCTACTCCAAATTTGAAGCATCAATAATGTTCAATTCTCCTCTCAACCTGCAAAACACTTTCTCATCAAGTGGTTTAGTGAATATATCCACTAGTTGCTTATCGGTGCGAACATGCTTAAGATCAATGTCACCCTTAGCAACATGATCTCGAATGAAATGATGACGAACTTCAATATGCTTGGTTCGAGAATGTTGTAGAGGATCATGACCAATTTTGATAGCACTTTCATTGTCACAAAGCAATGGAACATGTTTCACATAGACCCCATCATCTTTAAGAGTTTGGGTCATCCAAAGTAATTGAGCACAACATGAACCAGCGGCAATGTATTCCGCTTCAGCTGTAGATAAGGATACCGAGTTCTGTTTCTTGGAGGACCAAGACACAAGAGATCTACCAAGAAATTGACAAGTACCCGAAGTGGACTTACTATCAACCTTGTCTCCGGCATAATCCGAGTCGGAATAGCCAACAAGATCAAAAGAGGACCTCTTAGGATACCAAATGCCAAAATTTGGTGTATGAATTAGGTATCTCACTATCCTTTTCACAGCCTTAAGATGACATTCTTTGGGAGCAGCTTGATATCGTGCACACATGCACACACTTAGCATAATATCGGGACGTGAGGCACATAGGTATAACAATGAACCAATCATAGAGCGATAGACCTTTTGATCAACCGGTTCACCATCTTTGGTCAAATCATTAAGTCCACTAGTAGGCATGGGTGTAGGCATACCTTTGCATTCTTGCATATTGAACTTCTTGAATAAGTCTTTGGTGTACTTTGTTTGAGAGACAAATGTACCTTCCTTAGTTTGCTTGATTTGCAAACCGAGAAAGAATTTGAGTTCACTCATCATAGACATCTCAAACTTCTCCGACATAAGCTTTCCAAACTTTTCACTAAAAAGAGGGTTAGTTGATCCAAATATGATATCATCAACATAACTTTGGCATACAAATAGTTCTCCATTAACCCTTTTATTAAAAAGTGTGGAATCAATTTTTCCAATTTCAAAACCACTTGCAATAAGGAACTTGGTCAAGCATTTATACCATGCTCTCGGAGCTTGTTTAAGACCATAAAGGGCTTTGTGAAGTTTGTAAACATGATTAGGTTTCTTAGGATTGACAAAGCCGGGAGGTTGTTTGACATAAACTTCCTCCTCTATTTCACCATTTAGAAAAGCACTTTTAATGTCCATTTGGTACAAGGTGATATTATGGTGATTAGCATAGGCAAGTAAGATGCGAATGGACTCAAGTCTAGCAACGGGAGCATATGTCTCACCATAGTCCATACCTTCGACTTGTGTGTACCCTTGGGCAACAAGACGTGCTTTGTTGCGAACCACTTTTCCATCTTCATCTTGCTTGTTGCGAAACACCCATTTGGTACCAATGATGTTGTGGTTGTTGTCGGGCTTCTCAACCAATGTCCAAACTTGGTTTCTCTCAAAGTTGTGTAGCTCTTCATGCATAGCGTTTATCCAATCCGGATCTTCCAATGCTTCTTCGACCTTCATAGGTTCAATGCTAGAGATGAATGAATAGTTTTCACAAAAGTTAGCTAAACGAGTTTTAGAGCGAGTGATTCTCCTGGTTTGTATATCATTGTAGATTTGCTCGACGGGATGATCTTTGGCAATTCTTGCTCGAACTCGTGAAAGCTTTTGCTTGGGTCTTCGTTGAACATCTTCTTCATCTTGTTCTTCTTCTTGGTCTTCTCCATTGTTGACGTTGTCGTTCTCTTGTCGTGGTGGAGAAGGGGGTTGTTGATGTTCATCTTGATGCATTTCCTCGTTTTCTTCATCTTGGTGTGTCCCACTTGTGGATGCTTCCGTGTCAATTCTTGGTTCACCTTGCCGTGAAGTAGAAGCTTCCACTTGGACGGACGAGGTGCTCTCCTTCACCTCCGTTGGACGAATTTTGCCAATAGACAAGTCTTGGATTGCTTCTGAAGGTTCTTTGTCTCCTACATCAATTGGCAATTGCTCTACTTGCGAGCCGTTAGATTCATCAAACTTCACATCTACCGTTTCTTCAACCTTTCGGGTGAAATTGTTGTAGACACGGTAAGTGTGAGAGTTTGAGCCATAACCAAGTAGGAAACCTTCATGAGAATTAGGAGCAAACTTTGAACGACGATGCTTATCAAGAATGTAGCAATTTGAGCCGAATACTCGAAAGTATCCAACTTGGGGTTTGTTACCGGTGAGGAGCTCGTATGCCATCTTGCCAAGTAGCTTGTGAAGATACAAGCGATTTGTTGCATGACAAGCCGTCTCAACCGCTTCTGCCCAAAAGTGCTTCGGCGTCTTGTACTCGTCAAGCATCGTTCTTGCCATTTCGATGAGCGTCCGGTTCTTCCTCTCAACAACTCCATTTTGTTGAGGTGTGTACGTAGCCGAGAACTCGTGTGAAATCCCTTCTTCGTCAAGAAAGGTGTCCACATTTGAGTTCTTGAACTCCGTTTCGTTGTCACTCCGAACCTTCTTGATCTTCACGTCAAACTGATTTTGGGCCTTCCTAGCGAAGTTTTTGAAGATCTTTTGGACCTGCGATTTATCATCAAGAAAGAACACCCACGTAATTCTTGAAAAATCATCAACTATAACTAGACCAAAAGAATTTCCACCGAGACTCTTGTAGGCGTTGGGACCAAAAAGATCCATATGAAGTAGATCGAGTGGACTCCTTGTGGTCATGATGTTCTTCACGGGATGCCTTCCTCCAACCTGTTTACCTGCTTGACAAGCACTACAAATTCTATACTTATCAAATATGACATTGTTAACTCCAAGGATATGATTTCCTTTAATAAGCTTGTCAAGGTTTCTCATGCCAACGTGACCTAGTCGTCTATGCCACAACCAACCTTTTGAGGATTTAGCAATAAAGCAAGTTTTAGGTTGTGTCTTTTTTAGAGAAATCGACAATGTAAAGGTCACCTCTACGTATATCGGTAAAAACCATTTTATGATTGTCTCGACGAAACACTTGGCAATCTACCTCAGTAAATAGGACATTCAAACCGAAATCAGCAAGTCTAGATACTGAAAGTAAGTTGTAGCCAAGATATTCAACGAGCATGACATTTTGAATGGAGCTATCGTGTGAGATGGCCACCTTACCAAGGCCAACCACCTTAACCTTTGAATTATCACCAAAGGTGACATATTTTTGAGGGCCGTCATTTTCAGCAAGCTCACGGAACATCTCTTCATCTCCAGTCATATGATCAGTACATCCACTGTCGAGAACCCATTCCTTTCCTCCTGACGCATATCCTCGAAGATTAGCCATAAGACCAAAGTGTCTCATTGCATCATCAAGATCGAAGTCACTATCATCATTCTCATCGCAGTATCCATGTTCAACATGATCTTGTGATTCATCATTTCCTAGAGAGAGTGATTCATTAGATAAATGATCATCAAAGTGGTCACTTTTATGAATTCTTATAGATTTGGATATAATATCACCAATGATTCCAACATTTCCTTTAGCATGAATGAGATTAGTAAGCTTAAATAGACAATCACCAAAACCAGGATCACTAGAGTTCATTTTACTCAAGGCAATAGATTTATGGAGAATTTCATCTATATTTTTCAAGGAATAATCGGGAAATCGTTACTCAAGAAATTTCCATATGGTATAAGCACAATTAAGAGTAGGTAAACTAGCAATCAAGTTTTGGGCAATCCTCTAATGATGAGCTCAACAGTTCTAAGATCGTGAATCATGTCAATATCTTCATCTAGGGTGGGATGCATAGGATCAACATGAGGTGCACAAGGACTAGCAATATACTTGTTCAAATGATATTGATTGAAAATCACAAGCATCTCATTTTTCCACTCATGACAATACTCTCCATCAAGAATAGGCACTCTATGTCTAAGACTCCCTAAAGTAGACACATCCATCTTCCTCCAATGGTGATTAAACCAAGGCAATGGAAACCTGGTTCTGATACCACTTGTAGGATCTAGAAGTAGGTGTGTCTAGAGGGGGGGGGGGTGATTAGACACTCGGTGCTAAAGTTGCAATTTTTAACCTTTTTCAGTTTGAGTGGAGTTTTAGGCACAATTTCAACATACACAATACATATCAAGCAAGCATGCAAAGAGTATATGAGCAGCGGAATGTAAAGCATGCAACTTGCAAGAATGTAAAGGGAAGGGTTTGGAGAATTCAAACACAATTGGAGACAAGGATGTTTTTCCCGTGGTTCGGATAGGTGGTGCTATCCTACATCCACGTTGATGGAGACTTCAACCCACGAAGGGTAACGGTTGCGCGAGTCCACGGAAGGCTCCACCCACGAAGGGTCCACGAAGAAGCAACCTTGTCTATCCCACCATGGCCATCGCCCACGAAGGACTTGCCTCACTAGCGGTAGATCTTCACGAAGTAGGCGACCTCCTTGCCCTTACAAACTCCTTGGTTCAACTCCACAATCTTGTCGGAGGCTCCCAAGTGACACCTAGCCAATCTAGGAGCCACCACTCTCCAAGAAGTAACAAATGGTGTGTTGATAATGAACTCCTTGCTCTTGTGCTTCAAATGATAGTCTCCCCAACACTCAACTCTCTCTCATAGGATTTGGATTTGGTAGAAAGAAGATTTGAGTGGAAAGCAACTTGGGGAAGGCTAGAGATCAAGATTCATATGGTAGGAATGGAATATCTTGGCCTCAACACAAGGGTAGGTGGTTCTCTCTCAGAACATATGAGTTGGAAGTGTAGATGTATTCTGATGGCTCTCTCCATGAATGAAGAGGAGGTGGAGGGGTATATATAGCATCCACACAAAATCCAACCGTTACACACAATTTACCAATCTCGGTGGGACCGAATCAACAAACTCGGTCGGACCGAAATAGTAAACCTAGTGACCGTTAGAGATTTTCGGTGGGACTGACATGCAACTCGGTAGGACCAATATGGTTAGGGTTAGGGCATAACGTAATCTCGGTGAGACCGATTACACAAACTCGGTGAGACCGATTTGGTAATAGGCTAACCAGAGAGTTGGTCAGGTAAACTCGGTGGGACCGATTTGCTCTTTCGGTGACACCGAAAAGTTATAAAAGGGAAACAGAGAGTTTACATTGCAATCTCGGTGGGACCGATTCGCTCTTTCGGTGAGACCGAAACGTTACGAAAAGGAAACAGAGAAATTGCAATCCCATCTCGGTAAGACCGTGATCCCTATCGGTAGAACCGAATGAAGGAAATATGCCCTAGAGGCAATAATAAAGTTATTATTTATTTCCTTATATATCATGATAAATGTTTATTATTCATGCTAGAATTGTATTAACTGGAAACATAATACATGTGTGAATACATAGGCAAACAGAGTGTCACTAGTATGCCTCTACTTGACTAGCTCATTAATCAAAGATGGTTATGTTTCCTAACCATGAACAAAGAGTTGTTATTTGATTAAAGAGATCACATCATTAGTTGAATGATCTGATTGACATGACCCATTCCATTAGCATAGCACCCGATAGTTTAGTATGTTGCTATTGCTTTTATCCATGACTTATACATGTTCCTTTAACTATGAGATTATGCAACTCCCGTTTACCGTAGGAACACTTTGTGTGCTACCAAACGTCACAACGTAACTGAGTGATTATAAAGGTGCTCTACAGGTGTCTCCGAAAGTATTTGTTGGGTTGGCGTATTTCGAGATTAGGATTTGTCACTCCGAATGTCGGAGAGGTATCTCAGGGCCTTCTCGGTAATGCACATCACATAAAGTCTTGCAAGCATTGCAACCAATGAGTTAGTTGCGAGATGATGTATTACGGAACGAGTAAAGAGACTTGCCGGTAACGAGATTGAACTAGGTATTGGATACCGACGATCGAATCTCGGGCAAGTAACATACCGATGACAAAGGGAACAAACGTATGTTGTTATGCGGTCTGACCGATAAAGATCTTCGTAGAATATGTAGGAGCCAATATGGGCATCCAGGTCCCGCTATTGGTTATTGACCGGAGACGTGTCTCGGTCATGTCTACATTGTTCTCGAACCGTAGGGTCCGCACGCTTAACGTTACGATGACAGTTATTATGAGTTTATGCATTTTGATGTACCGAAGGAGTTCGGAGTCCCGGATGTGATCACGGACATGACGAGGAGTCTCGAAATGGTCGAGACGTAAAGAATGATATATTGGAAGCCTATGTTTGGACATCGGATGTGTTCCAGGTGAAATCAGGATTTTACCGGAATACCGGGAGGGTTACCGGAACCCCCCAGGAGCATAATGGGCCAACATGGGCCTTGGTGGAGAGGTGAGAGGGCTGCCCTCATGGGCTGCGCGCCTCCCCCCTTCCCCTAGTCCTATTAGGACTAGGAGAGGTGGCCGGCCCCCCTCTCTCTCTCTCCCCCTTGGAGAATCCTAGTCCAACTAGGATTGGGGGGGGGGGATCCTACTCCCAGAGGGAGTAGGACTCGCCTGGCGCGCCAGGCTTGGCCGGCCAGACCCTCCCCCTTGGCTCCTTTATATACGGGGGCAGGGGGCACCCCATAGACACACAATTGATCATTGAGATCTTTCCTTAGTCGTGTGCGGTGCCCCCTTCCACCAAATTCCACCTCGGCCATATCGTTGCAGTGCTTAGGCGAAGCCCTGCGCCGGTAACACATCAAGATCGTCATCACGCCGTCGTGCTGACGGAACTCTTCCCCGACGCTTTGCTGGATCGGAGCCCGGGGATCGTCATCGAGCTGAACGTGTGCCAAGAACTCGGAGGTGCCGGAGTAACGGTGCTGTGATCGGTTGGATCGCGAGGAGAACGTACGACTACTTCCTCTATGTTGCGTCAACGCTTCCGCTTCGGTCTACGAGGGTACGTAGACAACACTCTCCCCTCTCGTTGCTATGCATCACCATGATCTTGCGTGTGCGTAGGAAAATTTTGAAATTACTACGTTCCCCAACAGTGGCATCCGAGCCTAGGTTTTTATGGTTTGATGTTATTTGCACGAGTAGAACACAAGTGAGTTGTGGACGATACAAGTCATACTGCCTACCAGCATGTCATATTTTGGTTCAGCGGTATTGTTGGACGAGACGATCCGGACCAACCTTACGCGTACTCTTACGCGAGACCGGTTCCCTCGACGTGCTTTGCACATAGATGGCTTGCGGAAGACTGTCTCTCCAACTTTAGTTGAACCAAGCGTGGCTACGCCCGGTCCTTGAGAAGGTTAAAACGGAGTCTATTTGACAAACTATCGTTGTGGTTTTGATGCGTAGGTAAGATGAGTTCTTGCTTAAGCCCGTAGCAGCCACGTAAAACTTGCAACAACAAAGTAGAGGACGTCTAACTTGTTTTTGCAGGGCATGTTGTGATGTGATATGGTCAAGACATGATGCTGAATTTTATTGTATGAGATGATCATGTTTTGTAACCGAGTTATCGGCAACTGGCAGGAGCCATATGGTTGTCGCTTTATTGTATGCAATGCAATCGCGATGTAATGCTTTACTTTATTACTAAGCGGTAGTGATAGTCATGGAAGCATAAGATTGGCGAGACGACAACGATGCTACGATGGAGATCAAGGTGTCGCACCGGTGACGATGGTGATCATGACGGTGCTTCAAAGATGGAGATCACAAGCACGAGATGATGATGGCCATATCATATCACTTATATTGATTGCATGTGATGTTTATCTTTTATGCATCTTATCTTGCTTTGATTGACGGTAGCATTATAAGATGATCTCTCACTAATTATCAAGAAGTGTTCTCCCTGAGTATGCACCGTTGCGAAAGTTCTTCGTGCTGAGACACCACGTGATGATTGGGTGTGATAGGCTCTACGTTCAAATACAACGGGTGCAAAACAGTTGCACACGCGGAATACTCAGGTTTAACTTGACGAGCCTAGCATATAACAGATATGGCCTCGGAACACGGAGACCGAAAGGTCGAGCGTGAATCATATAGTAGATATGATCAACATAGTGATGTTCACCATTGAAACTACTCCATCTCACGTGATGATCGGACATGGTTTAGTTGATTTGGATCACGTGATCACTTAGAAGATTAGAGGGATGTCTATCTAAGTGGGAGTTCTTAAGTAATATGATTAATTGAACTTAAATTTATCATGAACTTAGTACCTGATAGTATCTTGCTTGTCTATGTTGTGTAGATAGATGGTTCGTGCTGTTGTTCCGTTGAATTTTAATGCGTTCCTTGAGAAAACAAAGTTGAAAGATGATGGTAGCAATTACACGGACTGGGTCCGTAACTTGAGGATTATCCTCATTGCTGCACAGAAGAATTACGTCCTGGAAGCACCGCTAGGTGCCAGGCCTGGTGCAAGAGCTACGCCAGATGTTGTGAACGTCTGGCAAAGCAAAGCTGATGACTACTCTATAGTTCAGTGTGCCATGCTTTACGGCTTAGAACCGGGACTTCAACGACGTTTTGAACACCATGGAGCATATGAGATGTTCCAGGAGTTGAAGTTAATATTTCAAGCAAATGCCCGGATTGAGAGATATGAAGTCTCCAATAAATTCTATAGCTGTAAGATGGAAGAGAACGGTTCTGTCAGTGAGCATATACTCAGAATGTCTGGGTATAACAATCACTTGATTCAACTGGGAGTTAATCTTCCGGATGATTGCGTCATTGACAGAATTCTCCAATCACTGCCACCAAGCTACAAGAGCTTCGTGATGAACTATAATATGCAAGGGATGACCAAAACTATGCCCAAGCTCTTCGCGATGCTGAAAGCCGCGGAGGTAGAAATCAAAAAGGAGCATCAAGTGTTGATGGTTAACAAAACCACTAGTTTCAAGAAAAAGGGCAAAGGGAAGAAAAAGGGGAACTTCAAAAAGAACAGCAAGCAAGTTGCTAATCAAGAGAAGAAACCCAAGTCTGGACCTAAGCCTGAAACTGAGTGCTTCTATTGCAAGCAGACTGGTCACTGGAAGCGGAACTGCCCCAAGTATTTGGCGGATAAGAAGGATGGCAAGGTTAACAAAGGTATATATGATATACATGTTATTGATGTATACCTTACTAATTCTCGCAGTAGCACCTGGGTATTTGATACTGGTTCTGTTGCTAATATTTGCAACTCAAAATAGGGGCTATGGATTAAGCGAAGATTGGCTAAGGACGAGGTGACGATGCGCGTGGGAAATGGTTCCAAAGTCGATGTGATCGCGGTCGGCACACTACCTCTACATCTACCTTCGGGATTAATATTAGATCTAAATAATTGTTATTTAGTACCAGCGTTGAGCATGAACATTATATCTGGATCTTGTTTGATGCGAGACGGTTATTCATTTAAATCAGAGAATAATGGTTGTTCTATTTATATGAGTAATATCTTTTATGGTCATGCACCATTAAAGAATGGTTTGTTCTTACTTAATCTCGATAGTAGTGATACACATATTCATAATGTCGAAGCCAAAAGATGCAGAGTTTATAATGATAGTGCAACTTATTTGTGGCACTGCCGTTTAGGTCATATCGGTGTAAAACGCATGAAGAAACTCCCTACTGATGGACTTTTGGAGTCACTTGATTATGAATCACTTGGCACTTGCGAACCGTGCCTTATGGACAAGATGACTAAAACACCGTTCTCCGGTACTATGGAGAGAGCAACAGATTTATTGGAAATCATACATACTGATGTATGTGGTCCAATGAATGTTGAGGCTCGTGGCGGATATCGTTATTTTCTCACCTTCACTGATGATTTAAGCAGATATGGGTATATCTACTTAATGAAACACAAGTCTGAAACATTTGAAAAGTTCAAAGAATTTCAGAGTGAAGTGGAAAATCATCGTAACAAGAAAATAAAGTTTCTACGATCTGATCGTGGAGGAGAATATTTGAGTTACGAGTTTGGTCTACATTTGAAATAATGCGGAATAGTTTCGCAACTCACGCCACCCGGAACACCACAACGTAATGGTGTGTCCGAACGTCGTAATCGTACTTTACTGGATATGGTGCGATCTATGATGTCTCTTACCGATTTACCGCTATCATTTTGGGGTTATGCTTTAGAGACGGCCGCATTCACGTTAAATAGGGCACCATCAAAATCCGTTGAGACGACGCCTTATGAACTGTGGTTTGGCAAGAAACCAAAGTTGTCGTTTCTTAAAGTTTGGGGCTGCGATGCTTATGTGAAAAAGCTTCAACCTGATAAGCTCGAACCCAAATCGGAAAAATGTGTTTTCATAGGATACCCAAAGGAGACTATTGGGTACACCTTCTATCACAGATCCGAAGGCAAGATTTTTTTTGCTAAATTCAGAAACTTTCTAGAGAAGGAGTTTCTCTCGAAAGAAGTGAGTGGGAGGAAAGTAGAACTTGATGAGATAACTGTATCTACTCCCTTATTAAGAAGTAGTACGTCACAGAAATCAGTTTCTGTGACACCTACACCAAATAGGGAGGAAGCTAATGATAGTGATCATGAAACTTCAGATCAAGATTCTACTGAACTTCGTAGATCAACCAGAGTAAGATCCGCACCAGAGTGGTACGGTAATCCTATTTTGGAAGTCATGTTACTAGACCATGATGAACCTACGAACTATGAAGAAGCGATGGTGAGCCCAGATTCCGCAAAGTGGCTTGAGGCCATGAAATCTGAGATGGGATCCATGTATGAGAACAAAGTGTGGACTTTGGTTGACTTGCCCGATGATCAGCAAGCAATTGAGAATAAATGGATTTTTAAGAAGAAGACTGACGCTGATGGTAATGTTACTGTCTATAAAGCTCGACTTGTTGCAAAAGGTTTTCGACAAGTTCAAGGGATTGACTACGATGAGACTTTCTCACCCGTAGCGATGCTTAAGTCTGTCCGAATCATGTTAGCAGTTGCCGCATTTTATGATTATGAAATTTGGCAAATGGATGTCAAAACTGCATTCCTGAATGGATTTCTGGAAGAAGAGTTGTATATGATGCAACCAGAAGGTTTTGTCGATCCAAAGGGAGCTAACAAAGTGTGCAAGCTCCAGCGATCCATTTATGGACTGGTGCAAGCCTCTCAGAGTTGGAATAAACGCTTTGATAGTGTGATCAAAGCATTTGGTTTTATACAGACTTTTGGAGAAGCCTGTATTTACAAGAAAGTGAGTGGGAGCTCTGTAGCATTTCTGATATTATATGTGGATGACATATTACTGATCGGAAATAATATAGAATTTCTGGATAGCATAAAGGGATACTTGAATAAGAGTTTTTCAATGAAAGACCTCGGTGAAGCTGCTTACATATTGGGCATTAAGATCTATAGAGATAGATCAAGACGCTTAATAGGACTTTCACAAAGCACATACCTTGACAAAGTTTTGAAGAAGTTCAAAATGGATCAGGCAAAGAAAGGGTTCTTGCCTGTGTTACAAGGTGTGAAGTTGAGTAAGACTCAATGCCCGACCACCGCAGAAGATAGAGAGAAAATGAAAAATATTCCCTATGCTTCAGCCATAGGCTCTATCATGTATGCAATGCTGTGTACCAGACCTGATGTGTGCCTTGCTGTAAGTTTAGCAGGCAGGTACCAAAGTAATCCAGGAGTGGATCACTGGACAGCGGTCAAGAACATCCTTAAGTACTTGAGAAGGACTAAGGATATGTTTCTCATTTATGGAGGTGACAAAGAGCTCGTCATAAACGGTTACGTCGATGCAAGCTTTGACACTGATCCGGACGATTTTAAATCGCAAACCGGATACGTATTTACATTAAACGGTGGAGCTGTCAGTTGGTGCAGTTCTAAACAAAGCGTCGTGGCGGGATCTACATGTGAAGCTGAGTACATAGCCGCTTCGGAAGCGGCTAATGAAGGAGTCTGGATGAAGGAGTTCATATCCGATCTAGGTGTTGTACCTAGCGTATCGGGTCCAATGAAAATCTTTTGTGACAATACTGGTGCAATTGCCTTGGCAAAGGAATCCAGATTTCACAAAAGAACCAAACACATCAAAAGACGCTTCAACTCCATCCGGGATTTGGTCCAGGTGGGAGACATAGAGATATGCAAGATACATACGGATCTGAATGTTGCAGACCCGTTGACTAAGCCTCTTCCACGAGCAAAACATGATCAGCACCAAGACTCCATGGGAGTTAGAATCATTACTTTGTAATCTAGATTATTGACTCTAGTGCAAGTGGGAGACTGAAGGAAATATGCCCTAGAGGCAATAATAAAGTTATTATTTATTTCCTTATATATCATGATAAATGTTTATTATTCATGCTAGAATTGTATTAACTGGAAACATAATACATGTGTGAATACATAGGCAAACAGAGTGTCACTAGTATGCCTCTACTTGACTAGCTCATTAATCAAAGATGGTTATGTTTCCTAACCATGAACAAAGAGTTGTTATTTGATTAAAGAGATCACATCATTAGTTGAATGATCTGATTGACATGACCCATTCCATTAGCATAGCACCCGATAGTTTAGTATGTTGCTATTGCTTTTATCCATGACTTATACATGTTCCTTTAACTATGAGATTATGCAACTCCCGTTTACCGTAGGAACACTTTGTGTGATACCAAACGTCACAACGTAACTGAGTGATTATAAAGGTGCTCTACAGGTGTCTCCGAAAGTATTTGTTGGGTTGGCGTATTTCGAGATTAGGATTTGTCACTCCGAATGTCGGAGAGGTATCTCAGGGCCTTCTCGGTAATGCACATCACATAAAGTCTTGCAAGCATTGCAACCAATGAGTTAGTTGCGAGATGATGTATTACGGAACGAGTAAAGAGACTTGCCGGTAACGAGATTGAACTAGGTATTGGATACCGACGATCGAATCTCGGGCAAGTAACATACCGATGACAAAGGGAACAAACGTATGTTGTTATGCGGTCTGACCGATAAAGATCTTCGTAGAATATGTAGGAGCCAATATGGGCATCCAGGTCCCGCTATTGGTTATTGACCGGAGACGTGTCTCGGTCATGTCTACATTGTTCTCGAACCGTAGGGTCCGCACGCTTAACGTTACGATGACAGTTATTATGAGTTTATGCATTTTGATGTACCGAAGGAGTTCGGAGTCCCGGATGTGACCACGGACATGACGAGGAGTCTCTAAATGGTCGAGACGTAAAGAATGATATATTGGAAGCCTATGTTTGGACATCGGATGTGTTCCAGGTGAAATCAGGATTTTACCGGAATACCGGGAGGGTTACAGGAACCCCCCGGGAGCATAATGGGCCAACATGGGCCTTGGTGGAGAGGTGGGAGGGCTGCCCTCATGGGATGCGCGCCTCCCCCTTCCCCTAGTCCTATTAGGACTAGGAGAGGTGGCCGGCCCCCCTCTCTCTCTCCCCCTTGGAGAATCCTAGTCCAACTAGGATTGGGGGGGGGGAATCCTACTCTCAGAGGGAGTAGGACTCTCCTGGCGCGCCAGGCTTGGCCGGCCAGCCCCTCCCCCTTGGCTCCTTTATATACGGGGGCAGGGGGCACCCCATAGAAACACAATTGATCATTGAGATCTTTCCTTAGCCGTGTGCGGTGCCCCCTTCCACCAAATTCCACCTCGGTCATATCGTTGCAGTGCTTAGGCGAAGCCCTGCGCCGGTAACACATCAAGATCGTCATCACGCCATCGTGCTGACGGAACTCTTCCCGGACGCTTTGCTGGATCGGAGCCCGGGGATCGTCATCGAGCTGAACGTGTGCCAAGAACTCGGAGGTGCCGGAGTAACGGTGTTGTGATCGGTTGGATCGCGAGGAGAACGTACGACTACTTCCTCTATGTTGCGTCAACGCTTCCGCTTCGGTCTATGAGGGTACGTAGACAACACTCTCCCCTCTCGTTGCTATGCATCACCATGATCTTGCGTGTGCGTAGGAAAATTTTGAAATTACTACGTTCCCCAACACCGAATTGCTAGGGTTTGGCAGTGGCTTATGACATGTGAAACTCGGTGGCGCCGGATAGAAAGAATCGGTAGGACCGAGTTTGGCTTTGAGTTTAGGTCATTTGTGGATATGGGAAAGTAGCTGAGGATTTTGGAGCATATCATTAAGCACATGAAGCAAAAGGCTCATTAAGCAACACCTCATCCCTTCTTGATAGTATTGGCTTTTCCTATGGACTCAATGTGATCTTGGATCACTAAAAAGTAAAATGAAGAGTCTTGAGCTTGAAGCTTTAGCGAATCCTTTGTCCTTAGCATCTTGAAGGAGTTCCCACAACCTTTAGTCCATGCCACTCCATTGTTGAACTTATCTGAAACATGCTAGATAAAAACGATAGTCCAACAAGAGATATGTTGACATTAATTACCAAAACCACCTGGGGAGCACTTGTGCTTTCAATACGTCTCAGTTATTGTACTCAGAAAGGAAGCATGATATATTTACTATAAAGTACTCTTGTTTACTTACACCTCGGTGGAGGGCTGGTCCCCTTGCAGGCACTATGCGGTAAGGATGCCCTCCGGGGCAGGGCCCCCTGGCGAAGGTTCTTCCCTTGTTTGGAAATCCTCATTTCCAAGTCTTCAGAGGCGGTCCTTTTCCTTCCTTGGGGAGAGGGAATTTCAGATTCTTCTCCCCGATTATCCTCCTTTGCAGAGACACTAATTCCCCCGGTTTGGATAAGTAATGTGTGAGGTCCGCTCTCGGCTTCTTTATTACTCCCTTTATCTTCCCGTGATGGCGCTTGATAAGGTGCGGGCTCGAGCATCCTGGCTAGTACAGGATCCGATGAGCCTTCAGGAAGGGGGGCCGAATACCTGATCATCTTTGTATTTTTTATCCAGTCCTGGTGAAAGAGCAGTTGTTCAGAATGATGTTAGGACAAAAGAAAAGACAGTGTGTTCGACCGCAGAAATACTTACAGGGGTATCTGGACGATTGCAGTTTAGACCCGCACCCTCGGTGGTGTTCGGACACTTTATTCGTGATCCGAAGAACAATCCATACATCCCTTTGAGCATCACGCCGAAGAATTGCTGAATAGTTCGCGGTCCTTCTGGATTGAACTCCCACATACGGAGAGGTCGACGTTGACATGGCAGGACCGGACGAACTAGCATGACTTGCATTACCTTGACAAGGCTGACATCTCTCTTGAGGGGATCTCGGATGCGACTCTGCAATGTCGGCACGTCATTAACTAGCCCCCAGTCCAGCCCCTTGTTGACCCATGATGCCAGTTGTGGCGGGGGGCCCGAACGGAAGGTGGGGCAGCTACCCACTTAGTACTTCAGGGAGCGGTGATGTAAAACCACTCTCGCTTCCACAAAGCGGGCATCTCCGGGAAGGAACCCTTTGGCCATGGAGCATCGCCTTTGCTTATTATAGCACCTGCTCATTCTGCATGTCGCCCATTGATCATCTTCGGCTTCACATTGAAGGTCTTGAGCCATAAGCCAAAGTGTGGGGTGATGCGGAGGAAGGCCTCACACACGACGATGAACGACGAGATGTGAAGGATGGAATCCGGAGCCAGATCATGGAAATCGAGCCCATAATAGAACATAAGCCCTCTAACAAAGGGATCAAGACTAAAGCCTAGCCCTCGGAGGAAGTGGGAAACAAATACAACACTCTCAATGGGTTCGGGAGTGGGGATGACCTGCCCTTGAGCAGGCAGCCTGTGTGAGATTTTGGCGGTCAGATACCTAGCTTCTGTTAGCTTCTTGATATCCTCCTCTATGACAGAGGAGGCCATCCACCGACCTTGAAAGTTGGATCCAGACATGATTGAAGGTCTGAAGCACTTAGCCTGAGCCTTGGTGTTGGAACTCGAGGTGGGGGAAGGATTTGATTGAGCGTGAGAAGAAAAGGACAGGCCTTGGCCCCTTTATAAAGAGGGTGAATATCAAGCGTCCTCCGCGTGGCCATTTGGAACTTGCCTAAAATCGAGGAGTCATACCAACTTGCACAATTGCGTTACCCATACCCGTATTGATGAGAATCCCGTGATAAGGGGAACACAATCTCTGCTTCGACAAGACGTGCTAATGAAACCGCTCGCAAAACATGCAGTGGCAGGCTGGGAGAAATGGTTCGAATAATGACCAGGTCGTGGTGTGGTGTCACGTTATGAAAAGTTGTCAGCAGATTAGATTTGTGGAAATATTATACTCTCTACGGTGGTATGTGGAATTTATTTTGCAGAGCCGGACATTATCCTTGTGTTCAAAATCTTCTATGGTGTATTCGGAGGAAGAACCCGCCTTGCAATGCCTAAGACAATCTGCGCGCCAGACTCATCGTCATTGAAGCCTGGTTCAGGGGATACTGAGGGAGTCCTGGATTAGGGGGTCCTCAGACAGCCGGACTATATCCTCCGGCCGGACTGTTGGACTATGAAGATACAAGATTGAAGACTTCGTCCCGTGTCCGGATGGGACTCTCCTTGGCGTGGAAGGCAAGCTTGGCAATTCGGATCTGTAGATCTCCTCCCTTGTAACCGACTCTGTGTAACCTTAGCCCCCTCCGGTGTCTATATAAACCAGAGGGTTTAGTCCTTAGGAAACGACAATCATAATCATAGGCTAGCTTCTAGGGTATAGCCTCTTCGATCTCGTGGTAGATCAACTCTTGTAATACTCATATCATCAAGATCAATCAAGCAGGAAGTAGGGTATTACCTCCATCGAGTGGGCCCGAACCTGGGTAAACATTGTGTCCCCCGCCTCCTGTTACCATCCGCCTTAGACGCACAGTTCGGGACCCCCAACCCGAGATTCGCCGGTTTTGACACCGACAACACCCACTTAGTTTCTTTTGTTGAGCTTGCATACATTTATAGCTCTAGTGCACCTGTTGCATGGCAATCCCTACTCCTTGCATTGACATCAATTGATGGGCATCTCCCTAGCCAGTTGATTAGCCTCGTCAATATGAGACTTTCTCCTTTTTTGTCTTCTCCACATGACCCCCATAATTATACTCTATTTCACCCATAGTGCCATGCCCATGGCTCACGCTCATGTATTGTGTGAAAGTTGAAAAAAGTTTGAGATTACTAAAGTATGAAACAATTGCTTGGCTTGTCATCGGGGTTGTGCATGATGAGAGCATTTTTGTGTGACGGAAATGAAGCATGGCCAAACTATATGATTTTGTAGGGATGAGCTTTCTTTGGCTATGTTATTTTTATAAGACATATTTGCTTGGTTAGTATGCTTGAAGTATTATTATTTGTATGTCAATATTAAACTTTTGTCTTGAATCTTTCGGATCTTAACATTAATGTCACAATAAAGAAGATTACATTGATAAATATGTTAGGTAGCATTCCACATCAAAAATTATGTTTTTATCATTTACCTACTCGAGGACGAGAAGGAATTAAGCTTGGGGATGCTTGATACGTCTCCAACATATCTATAATTTTTATTGTTCCGTCCTATTATATTATCCTTCTAGGATGTTTCATATGCATTTATATGTTGTTTTATATGATTTTTGGGACTAACCTATTAAACTAGAGCCCAGTGCCAGTTTCTGTTTTTTTCCTTGTTTTTGAGTATCGCAGAAGAGCAAAACCAAACGGAGTCCAATTGACCTGAAACTTCACGAACTTATTTTTGGACCAGAAGAAGGCCATGGAGCAAAAGAGATGGTCCAGAAGAGTCCCGGGCTGCCCACGAGGGTGGGGGGTGCGCCCACCCCCTGGGCGCGCCTCCCTACCTCATGGACAGCCCTGAGACCCCCCTGACTTGTTTCCGACTCCAACACCTCTTATATAACCCCAAACTTCCAGAAAGAAACCTAGATCGGGAGTTCCGCCGCCGCAAGCCTCTGTAGCCACCAAAAACCAATCGGGACCTTGTTCCGGCACCCTGCTGGCGGGGGGGGGGGGTCCATCGCTGGTGGCCATCTTCATCATCCCAGCGATCCCCATGAAGAGGAGGGAGTAGTTCACCCTTGGGGCTAAGGGTATGTACCAGTAGCTATGTGTTTGATCTCTCTCTCTCTCTCTCTCTCGTGTTCTTGATTTGGCACGATCTTGATGTATCGCGAGCTCTGCTATTATAGTTGGATTTTATGATGTTTCTCCCCATCTACTCTCTTGTAATGGATTAAGTTTTCCCTTTGAAGTTATCTTATCGGATTGAGTCTTTAAGGATTTGAGAACACTTGATGTATGTCTTGCATGTGCTTATCTGTGGTGACAATGGGATATCACATGATTCCCTTGATGTATGTTTTGGTGATCAACTTGCGGGTTCAGTTGAACTTATGCATAGGGGTTGGCACGCGTTTTCGTCTTGACTCTCCGATAGAAACTTTGGGGCACTCTTTGAAGTACTTTGTGTTGGTTTGAATAGATGAATCTGAGATTGTGTGATGCATATCGTATAATCATACCCACGGATACTTGAGGTGACATTGGAGTATCTAGGTGACATTAGGTTTTTAGTTGATATGTGTCTTAAGGTGTTATTCTAGTACGAACTCTTGAATAGATTGATCCGAAAGAATAATTTTGAGGTGGCTTCGTACCCTACCATAATCTCTTCATTTGTTCTCCGCTATTAGTGACTTTGGAGTGACTCTTTGTTTCATGTTGAGGGATAGTTATATGATCCAGTTATGTTATTCTTGTTGAGAGAACTTGCCCTAGTGAAAGTATGAACCCTAGGGCTTGTTTCCTAGCATTGCAATACCATTTACGCTCACTTTTATCATTAGTTACCTAGCTATTTTTATATTTTTCAGATTACAAAAACCTATATCTACCATCCATATTGCACTTGTATCACCATCTCTTCGCCGAACTAGTGCACCTATACAATTTACCATTGTATTGGGTGTGTTGGGGACACAAGAGACTCTTTGTTATTTGGTTGCAGGGTTGTTTGAGAGAGACCATCCTCATCCTACGCCTCCCATGGATTGATAAACCTTAGGTCATCCACTTGAGGGAAATTCGCTACTGTCCTACAAACCTCTGCAATTGGAGGTCCAATAACGTCTACAAGAAGAAGGTTGTGTAGTAGACATCACCTGACCATAGACATGTGTTGTCATTTGATGAATGAGATCACATCATTAGGAGAATGATGTGATGGACAAGACCCATCCATTAGCTTAGCATAATGATCGTTTAGTTTTATTGCTATTGCTTTCTTCATAACTTATACATATTCCTGTGACTATGAGATTATGCAACTCCCGAATACCGGAGGAACACTTTGTGTGCTATCAAACATCACAACGTAACTGGGTGATTATAAAGATGCTCTACAGGTGTCTTCGAAGGTGTTTGTTGAGTTTTCATAGATCAAGATTAGGATTTGTCACTCCGTGTATCAGAGAGGTATCTCTGGGCCCTCTCGGTAATGCTCATCACTATAAGCCTTGCAAGAAATGTGACTAATGAGTTAGTTGTGGGATGATGCATTACGGAACTAGTAAAGAGACTTGCTGGTAATGAGATTGAACTAGGTATGAAGATACCGACGATCGAATCTCAGGCAAGTAACATACCGATGGCAAAGGGAATGACATATCTTGTTATGCGGTTTGACCGATAAAGATCTTCGTAGAATATGTAGGAGCCAATATGAGTATCGAGGTTCCACTATTGGTTATTGACCGGAGATATGTCTCGGTCATGTCTACATAGTTCTCAAACCCGCGGGGTCCACACGCTTAACGTTCAATGACGATTTGTATTATGAGTTATGTGATTTGATGATGAACGAAGTTTGTTCAGAGTCCTGGATGAGATCACGGACATGACGAGGAGTCTCGAAATGGTTGAGACATAAAGGTTGATATATTGGATGGTTATGTTTGGACACCGGAATGGTTTTGGAAAGGTTTGGGCATTTTCTGGAGTACCAGGGGTTACCGACCCCCCCCCCCCCCCGAGGAGTTAATGGGCCTTCATGGGCCCTAGTGGAGAGATGAGGTGGCAGCAAGGTGGTGGCGTGCACCCCCAAGCCCAAACCGAATTGGACTAGGGTTGCGGGGGCGGCCCCCCTTTCCTTCTCTCCTTCTCCTCCTTCCCTCTTTCTCTTGTAGGAATAGGAAAGGCGGCGGCGAATCCTACTTGGACCGAGAGTCCAAGTAGGACTCCCCCCATGGCGCGCCCCCCTTCACTACAAAAAAAGACACATCCATGACATTTTGGGCCGAACGAATTTTTTTTGTGTCATACATATGACACTTCTATGACGATAATTGTGACAAAACCCGGTATCATCATAGATGTGGTGGGCTCCTACTTCTATGACAAAAAATCATGACAGAAAATGGGCTTTTCGTCCTGGGCGGGCCGGAGACACAGCTGCATGATATTCTTTTGGCCGTCCATGACAGAAAAAACTGTGGTAGAAGCGAGGGCGAGGAAAATTTCGGGGAGTTCCCGGTTACGGTGGGAGGTCGGGGGCCGAGCGATGCGCGTTTCTCTCGTACACGTACGAGCGTGTGTGCGAGGCGTTGACTCTAACTGAACCTGAGCGAGGCGTTGGGATCTCACGGAACCTGAGCTATTGTACTGCAGGCTAAGCATTACGGAACCCGAGCGATCAATCGGTGGCTGTTAACTGAACCCGATCGAGCGATTCCTTCGCTACTTCTGCTAACTGAAGTCGATCGATGCTGCCTCTGGGATGAACAGTGAGCGTTGCGGGGGGGGGGGGGGGGTTGGGTGAACAGTGAGCGGTGGCGTTGCATCTGGATAAACAGGACCCCATGGTGTGGTGGAGGGCTGGATGAACAGTAGACAGTGGAGGGGTGCCCGTGGAGGGGTGGTTGAATAGGACCCCGTGGTGTGGAGGGCTAGATGAACAGTAGACGGTGGAGGGGTGGTTGAACAGAACCCCGTGGTGTGGAGGGCTGGATTAACAGTAGACGGTGGAGGGGTGGTTGAACATTAGCCGGTGGAGTAGCGCGCGGTGGAGGCTGGATGAACAGTAGCCCGTGGAGGCTGGAGGAGGTCGACGGTGGAGATGAACAGTATCCCGTGGAGTCCCGTTTTGCGGTACGCCACACCCCTCCCAATGAACAGGACCCCCGTTTCGACCGTAGCGCTCCAACACAAGTCCATTTTGTCCGTTTTGCGGTACGCCACACCCCTCCCGATCAACAGGACCCCCGTTTTGACCGTAGGAGGTCCGTTTCGTCCGTTTTGCGGTACACCACACCCATCCCGATCAACAAGACCCCTGTTTCGATTGTAGGAGGTCTGTTTCCTCCATTGTGCGGTACGCCGGGCCTCGTTTCCATCGCGTGTTCCGTCCAAGCCCTCCCGATGAACACGACCACACATTCCGTTCCGACCCAGCCGGTTGGCTTCCACGCGTTCTGTTGCCTCCCGATGAACACGACGCATTCCGTTGCCTCCCGATGAACACGACGCATTCCGTTGCCTCCCCATGAAAACGACGACGGCGCTATTTCTCCGTTCTAACCTAGCCATGTACACGAGCCCTGGCCGTACGTATGCGCGAGTAGGCGTTCGAGAACCGCCCGTATGTACACATATGTGGCCGTATTTTCTTTCTTGCACCCTGGCCGCTGTACGTACGTGTACATGCTACATGTGCGCCTCTACTACGACATGTACGCGCCTCTACTACGACACGTGCGCGCCTCTACATCCACCAGTATATATGTACGTACACGTTCGCGACCAGAATGACAACGCTACGTACGCTTCGACCAGGTGGGTCCCGACTGTCAGGCACTTCCTTGCGTGTGAAGATGTAGCTGGTGGGTCCCAGCAGTCAGGGGGCGAATTGTTTTTTTTGCCCGGACGCACTTCCTTGCGTGCGAAGATGTAGCTGGTGGGTCCCAGTAGTCAGGGGAGAATCATTTTTTTGCCCGGACGCACTTCCTTGCAGGCGACGATGTAGCTGGTGGGTCCCAGCAGTCAGGGGGAAACATTTTTTCACGAAATACGGTGGCCCGTCCGGTGGGTCCCCGCTGTCAGGTGGAGGAATCATTATTTTGCGCGTAATAAGGAGGCACTTCCTTGCTGCAGCCGTGGACCTAGCTGTCAGCCTCTCCACGTACAGTCCACGTCCGATGAAAGTCGTTCCTTCACCATGTTGACCACGCCGCGCCGAGAGCGCCACGGCGGTGGACGACGGCGAGGACTAGGAAGGGGACGACTCGGAGCCGGGGAAGACGCAACAGTGGATGCCCACGCGAAGAGGAGTACCAGGGTTCACTGGTTCGGCTACGGTGTGAGGCTGCTGTCGCCGCAGAATAACAGGGGGTGTGGGTTAGTAGAGGGATGGCCTGGCCAGCGGTGGGAGTAGTAGGGGGCGGTGAGGCATCCGTGGCATCACACCCAACAACGGGAGGCAGGAGCACGCGGCACGACCGACACTAGTTTGGGCGGCTGGAGCAAGAAGACCAGAGGTTGAAGAAGCACTACGGTCGTTGGATGAACATCGTACGGTAACCGGAGCTAGAATCGTTCATATTGACTAAGTTGACAAAGCCCTCCGTCCCCGTCAACTTGGTAGGCCCACAAGTCAGCCTCCCACTATGCTGGGTTCCAGCTGGCAGGGGGAATATTCATTTTTTGTGCGTAATAAGGAGGCACTTCCTTGCGTGCGAAGATAGCTGGTGGGTCCGACATGTTAGCGGGGGCACGTTATTTTTGTGAAATACAGAGGCCCTTCTGGTGGGTCCCAGATGTCAGGTGGAGGAATCATTATTTTGCGCGTAATTAGGAGGCATTTCCTTGTGTGCGGCCGTGGGCCTAGCGTCCATGCGGCCCATTTATTTTATTTCCTAAAAAATTACAGGCCATTTGCACTTTCTCGAAATACACGATTTTGCTGGGCTGATTCTAATTATAATGTTGGGTTGGGCCAGCAATGTTATCAAAAAATAAAAGGGGGCTGAGCATTTTGTTATAAATATATTTAAATAATAAGTGATATTATTACATTCTTCCTTAAATCTTACCAAGCTTTTGTACACAATCAATAGGATTTGCGTGCCAAAACAATCCAGGATTTTATTTGTTAAGAAATTATTTTTATAAGTTAATAAGATGTGGGATATTGTTTTCTTACATATGTAAGTATCTGTTAAATATATGATGACAATAAAAATAATATATAATAACATATAAAATAATTTAAATATATATAATATAGTTAGAAGGGAAACATAAGTTGGACCTGGCGTTCCTATTCTTATATAGAAAAATAGAACAGACCTCTGTGTTTTCTTCAAAAAAATACATAAATTGGGCTGCGAAAAATAAAACCTCGGATGGGAGGTCCATAGGCCGGTCGATACATGCCGGCCCTAAGAAAATACAAACAGGCCTACGGACCTCCCATCCGAGGTCGTGGGCTGTGCATGTTAAAAATGAAAGCCTAGAAAGGGCAGCCCAAAACCACGTCCAACACTTGCCAAAACTTCGTCCCTCGTTTTCTCTGTGTTTCGCACACTCGACATTGTGTGGGCATTTTGACTGTGCATCATATGAAGATGTGCTATGCATGAATGTTGATCAGCATGATGTTAACTGGCTGGTAGTTCCATTTTCGACCATGAATAAAACTTCCAACATGATGTTAACCCTGTTTGAAAAGGTCGTGTTAATATAAATGCTCTGCCTCTGAAAGTTGCAGTTTCTTATCAGTTTCTTATCTGAAACTGAACTTGCAGTTTCATATCTGAAACTGAAACTTGCAGTTTCTTCTCTGAGAATCACATTGTCTGCACTTTTATACTCCTATGAAACTACATTTTTTGAAGTGCTAAAAATAGATCTATAGAATTCATAAAATACTTCATATGCTCAATACTGCAAATCTGAAATTCAAAAGACATTCATATCTGAAAGTACTCTCAAAATACACAACACAAAACACAATTCACAACCTGCAAATACTGACAACCCTAAGCTCCTCCTGACAATTCACAACCTGCCCGACTATTGGGCTGGGGAGGGGGGGCAGCCCCCTCCTATTCCTCGACGGCAGACACCCGCCCCGTGAGACGATGTGAACAGCAAGGGAGACGATGGCGGGGAAGCGTCGTCGGGCCAACTGCTTTTCTCCTCTTGCAGTTGGGTTAGGTCGATGAAGACTCCACCGGCTCGCTCTGGTAGGACACCCTCACAAACGGCACCATGTAGATGCTCGATCCTTCAATCTCTGTTGGATGCCCCATATGGGATCGATACTCCCACCACCGCTCCCTCACGATTGGATTCAATGACTTTGTTTGCTCCATGGCCCAGAGGAGCAGCTCTATGTACTCCGGCGCGACTCCCTCCAGGAGTATCGCCGCCTTTTCGCTCTGTTGCAGATATTTGGCCATGGATGTCACCGTCGCCGCTAGTTGGTCCTTGTTGTCAAACCAAGACTGTATCTCCAACATCCTAGCTAGGTTCACAGGGTCGCCATCTGCAATCCTCACGTATCGGTTGTACTCCTCCATCTATCTACTTCTCCACAACATCTTCACTCGACGGCGGTGGTTTTTGAATGGGAGAGGAGAGGAGCAGCGCTGGTTTTGGATTAGAACGGGAGAGGAGCGACGCTGGTTTTGGATTGGAACAGGAGAGGAGGGGCGGTGGTTTTGAAATGGAAGAGGAGAGGAGCGGCGCTGCATTTAGATTGGAACAGGAGAGGAGCGGTGGTGGTTTAAGAGGAGAAGAGCGGAAGAGCGGCGCTGGTCTTGGAAGTATTTTTTGTTGTTTTGCGTATTTTGGGTCAAAGTTTGACCACGTACTGTATTTGACAAGCAAAATGTGAATGCATGTCACCAAAAATTGTACGTTTGGTTCGTATCTGAATGTACTTTCAAATTATATTATTTTTACAACGTATAACATATATTTTATGTGCGAAAATCATGGTCAATTATGACCCAGAATAAAAGGGAGACTAGTTAATGTGGGGTCGCTTTCTTAATTGAAGGGTAAATTGATTTTGATCCAGTTACAGCGTGCCGGCCCTCTCGTCCAATCCTAAATCGCCGCCGCACGCTCCTCTCCCTCTTCTCCATTGCAAAACCACCTCCTCTCCTCTCCATCATCTCCATTCCTAAACCACCGTCTCGCCTCTCCCTCTTCTGATCTTCTCCATTGCAAAACCACCTCCTCTCATCTCCATCATCTCCATTCCAAAACCATCGTCTCGCCTCTCCCTCTTCTGATCTTCTCCATTGCAAAACCACCTTCTCTCCTCTCCATCATCTCCATTCCAAAACCACCGTCTCGCCTCTCCCTCTTCTCTATATAGTGGAGTAGTACTAGTTTTCGTTTGTCCACCGGAGCCGTCTTGACCTCGTCAATGACTGTCGAGAAGTCTTCATGCACGTGGCCCGGAGGCGCAGTTGTCGTCATTTTCATATGAAGCGCCGGATTATAACATATAACACGAAAAAATGCCACATGACAAGAAATCATAACCTCACTGCCCAAAGGAGACAACATGAATCCCGACGGACAAACTAGACGAGGAACAAAGCTCAGATTAAATATAAACTCGTAGAAAAGGGGTCCATCAATAGTTGTCCTAATTAACATAGCCGACTTGACCTAGATGGTAGCCGAGTAGTCACTGTTCATGCATGTGCCCCCAATGACTAGCCCAACTCAGTTGTTGCTGTTTAACCCTAGCAGTGATCCGAAGCACATGACACCTAATTTTGCGAGATGATAAGAAACCCTTTTTTAGATTTCTCACCACAACTACAGCCATGTACAACACAGCCTGCACGATATGTAGACGATAGCCAATCCAGGTGTGTCTGGTGGAGTCTGGTCACATGCATGGACGAACTGATCTTCCGTGTCTTGCAGGGATCGTCTAGGCACCAACGTAGTACAACACTTCTCTAGTACTATCGCTCGTATCCCTCTTCTATTAAGTCACCCGACTTGCGGGGCCGGAGAGTGTGCCTATGGTCGGTTCTCAATTGTCGTCCCACATGTGTGTGCAAACGCAATATGACGTGTGTTCCATTCGGAGAGCAGCGTGCCATACCGACCGACCGTCTGGGGTGCGACGCGAACGCGACGGGCGTGCTGTATACTCCGTACATGTGTACCGCTGTTTTCGAGACGCTTTGCTCCATGGCGCGGGCGCAATCCATGGATACAAAATTAGTATACTGTATACTATTTAAAAGTCGAGGGCGGGGCTTTTCCTGCGCGGTAGGCGGCGGGGCAGTTCCGCCTAGTCAGTTTGACAGAGACGCGAGAAGACGAGGGAGTAGGCTGCTGCAATCGTAGGGCTGTGTGATTTGACAGCGAGTTACTGGTGGACAGGTGGGGCCCCATGATTTGACTTGCCATTATCATTTTAACTGCGGCTCTACGACCGGCGTGAGTCTCCTGATTCCTGACCACCTCCATACAGGTGCCTCTCCCAATGCTCCACCATGTAGTAGAGGCTGGCTCTTGCATGAGAGCCCACTTCTCCACTTTTGCCTTGCCTCTCTTTCCTCCACATATGCAAAAATGCCATGTAAAGTGCACTATTGTACTTACTTTTACTTGCTCCTACAGGTGCTTAAGCTTGCCACATAGGCATAAAGTCTGATGTGGCAAGTTAATCGAGAAGAGAGAGACTAGTTTGGTGACCCAATGAAGAAACGGTGCTAAGCGCGTGTACCTAGGTGAAAAGACAATTTTGAGTCTATAGCTAATTAAATGAAGCAAACTTAGCAACACCATTTCATTGGAAGAGGTCACTCCTTGGCAAATGCAATAAATACTAGTACTCCCTGTGTCCCATAATATAAGAACATTTTTGGCACTACACTAGTGTCAAAAACGTTCTTATATTATGGGACGGAGGGAGTACGAAGAAAGAGATAGAGAGGAGTAAAAAATACACTTATAGCCAACCTTATAGCCAACCTTGTTGTAGTATGAGTGACTAAGTGATGACTATGTATGACATGCCAACATCAGATAGCCTAACGCACCGTGTTAAATCTCCAAGGGCGCGACCGTGCGAGCTACGCGACGGTCGTGGTAGGCGCGACCATGATACGCGCTGCTGGCAGCCCTTGGATCTGAGATCAAATGGTCGCATGCTAAGTTGCTGAAAATTTGCAGAATAACCCTCCAGGATAGGATATTCACCCATAGGTCTAGAATCACGCCATGCAATCGTTCGATCTCAGATCCAAGGGCTCTCGGAAGCCTGTATCATGGGAGAATGTAAAGCCACTACCCTGCCGTTCGCACGCTGGCAGTTCGCTCCTACTCGTCCCCGCACATCCTTCAATACTACGGCGGTTCCCTCCTAGTCGTCCCGTCCATTCACATTACGGCAGTTCCACTAATCCTAACCCTCCTCCCAAATCCATGGCATCCCAAATCTCCACGATCGGCAGTGAGTACAAGGTTAGAACCATCACCGGCGATGAGTTCGACGTCATCTACACCCGTTCTTCCGCGACGTTGAAAGGATGCCTTTCTCGCTTCAGACGCATGTTCGAAAACTCAGATGATGAGTGGGTCACTGGGATAGATGTTGAGTACACTACAGTCCTGGGACGAGAGAAGGATCTAAAGGACGAAGAGAGGAAGAAGACCACCGTGATCCAGGTTTGGGTGCATGACTTATGCTTGGTCTACCACATATGCCATACTAGCATTGAGTGCCAGGATTTTAAGGACTTCCTCGGGAGCAACCTAGTCAAATTCGTTACTGTAGACTTTGGTAACGACAAAGAAGTCCTGCGTCGGATAGGCCTCGTTGTACGTAACACCTTCGACCTCCAGAAGAATCGGCTGGTGTCCTCTCTTCAGCCTTCAATGCTGACCCTGGCAGGAGCCATGGTTCATACTTCGTACGGTAAACTGGAGAAACCTCCATACACGTTTCATCGTCATGCATGGCAGCGGAATGTACTAGATATAGACCACATCCACTATGCTGCAATGGATGGCTACCTTTGCTTCAATATCTACAAGGGTTGGATGAAGAGCAACAGCCAAGTGTGCGGTTCAAGCAAAGAAGTATCGGCCAAGAGGAAGAGGGACAAGGACGAAGTCGAGAATGTGGACGAGGACTCCGAGTAAGGTGGCAGTGTCGTTGCTCATGGTGGTTTTAATGCAGTGTCTACCGGAATAGTTGCGAAGTTTAATTTCAGGTGTGCTTAATTTAATTTGAGGGGTGTGTTGTGCTGAGCCCCAGTGGAACTATGTTATGTTTCTTCTCGTTACTTTAAATCTTCAGTACGTACATACTAGTATTTCTTACATTTCATCTTTTAGTTGGTATAGTACTACCACTCATTTCTTCACATTATATACGTACAATATATATGGCCAACATCATATAGCCAGCAGTTTAGTTGTCAAAGAATTTCAGGGTGCCTAGTTTTGTCAAAGAATTCCAGGATGCCTAGAGGGTGCTTGGATCCAAGGGACTTATTTTAGTCTGACTAAAAATAGTCTCTTTAAGAGGCTAAAGTTCCAAGCACCCCTGGCTAAAGAGGGTCTAAAACTAGTCTTGAGACTTAAATTTTTTAATCAGGGGTACCCCTACTAAAATGTGGATTAGTCCTCTCTCTACTCATTTAACTCCTCTCCTTTAACACATGCGAGTTCTGGATTGGAGGGTTTGGAGGATAATAAATGCTCATTAACTTGGTTTTAACCTTTTTAGTATTTGGATCCAAGCATGGGTGAGGCTAGCATGTTTTAGTCCCACTACTTTTAGTCATGGGACTAAAACGTATCCAAGCACCCTCTTAGTTTTATTTGAGGGGTGGGTTGTGCTGGACACCATTATTGTGACTAGCCTTTTTAATAGTACTATATGCATAATTTGGCGACGAGCGCTCTCTATATGTACCACCTTTTTTTAATTTCAAGTTTTGTTCCATGGCGCAATCCTCGATACTACTGCTGTACAAAAGTATACATTTTTTAAAGGCTAGAGGGCGGGGCAGTCTAGCTTGGTCGGTTTCACGAGAGACGAGGGCCTTTGTGATTTGACGGCTCATTACTGCTGGAAGGCGGGGCCTTGTGATTTGACTGCTCGTATAAATGCACCGACGACCTGATCGAGGATGAGCAAAGAACCGTGCGGTATACTCAAGTTTTCCACTGGAGTAGTACTGCGACGGAGGAGCACGAAACACGGCAATGCCATATGGCGATAAAAAATGATCTAATTTGCTAGTCATCTCATTGTTAGCATTGTTCTATTCATTCCCTAAAAAACATTTTTCTATTCATGCCTCGCAGAGAACGTGACACGTGCGGCGAAACACCCGAAGCAAAAGATGAAACACAGGAGCAAAAGAAGAAGGAAGATTATCACCCCAAATGATCTAATTCGCCGCGGAGTCGTAACTACTTCTTCATCGCCTCCACGACCTCCATCTCCTTGCGCGTCTCCACCGCCATCATCTTCATTTTGTCCATGACGCGGGATTTCTCGACACGAGCCTTCATCATCTGTTCCACGGCCACATTACATACCTTGACAGCAGTCGGGTGCTCGATGCGGAGCTTCGCCAACTCCTCCTTCTGTTCCATGACGACGGCCTGTAGCATCTTCATCGAGGGACTACTATTCTGATGCAGCTTCTTCCAGCCAGCTTTCTTCTCCTTCAATAGGTCGATCTTGTGGCAGAGCTTCGCATTGTCCTCCCGAAGTCACAGGATTTCGCCGGTCGCCTTCTTCTCTGAGGCAATGCTCTTATTCAGCAGCATCACCAAGCCGGCGGTTAACTCCCCCTGCTGATTGAGCTCAGCGGGCATGTCGTAGAGGCTCTCCTTCAGCAACTCCATCAAGCCTTGGATGAACTCCTTCTGCTTATTGAGGTGCTTATTGAGCTGATCGGGCATGCCGTCGAGGGATAACGACTCCAGCTCTGCCGGCTCGGCATGTTCGCCTCCGCGGTTAGGGCGCTCTTGGGAGCCATCGCCTGCCCGTGAGAGATATTTTGAGGTCTCTACGTGGCGGCGAGCCCTCTCTTTTTTCAGCAGCCTTGGTTGCCGCTCCCTTGTTGCGAGTAGTTCTCGACCTAGAGCTCTGCTCACCGGCCATGGCAACGACGGACGAAGAAGAAGCACTTATGAGGAGGAAAGGTAGAGTAATCTTCGGTTAGGTAGTTCCCCTTTTTATAACCTAAGTACTAGCACTAGTACTAATACCTGCATAGTGGGAACACGTTCAGGTTTGGTACGTACTAGTAGGTGTGGGCAGGCTTTCGAATGTGATGGGAACAAGGTAAAGATTAATTGATGGTTTTGGTTTCGAGGCCCGAAACGGCTCCCGATGAGTTTAGCGGAACGTAAATTTCAAGTACTACACTGCTCAAATGCGTAAATATTATGTTACTGTCAAAAATTGGCACAAAATACGAAGGAGACCAATGGAAGTACTACTAGCAACCCACAATTTAACTACTCGCATGAGCAGTGGAGTAATAATGTCTTTCTTCCGCCCTCACGTCCACTCAATTTGCATGCGCTGTATTAATTGACCATCAATGAAGTGAACGACTTTACACGCGTCAAATTATCACATGGGGTGGATCTTGGTACAAAATTGCGTCCGCCCGTTGAGGGAGTCCTGGATTAGGGGGTGTTCGGATAGCCGGACTATACCTTCGCCGGACTCCTGGACTATGAAGATACAAGATTGAAGACTTCGTCCCGTGTCCGGATGGGACTTTCCTTGGCGTGGAGGGCAAGCTAGGCGATGCGGATACTCAAGATCTCCTACTATTGTAACCGACTCCGTGTAACCCTAACCCTATCCGGTGTCTATATAAACCGGAGGGTTGTAGTCCGTAGGACAGAACAATCATACACAATCATACCATAGGCTAGCTTCTAGGGTTTAGCCTCCTTGATCTCGTGGTAGATCTACTCTTGTACTACCCATATCATCAATATTAATCAAGTAGGAGTAGGGTTTTACCTCGATCGAGAGGGCCCGAACCTGGGTAAAAACATCGTGTCCCTTGTCTCTTGTTACCATCCGGCCTTGTCGCACAGTTCGGGACCCCCTACCCGAGATCCGCCGGTTTTGACACCGAAATTGGTGCTTTCATTGAGAGTTCCTCTGTGCCGTCGCGATCAGGAAGGATGCCTCTTCCCGTCTTTAAAGACGACGCCATTACTAAGGGAGCCTTGGCTGTCGGCCAAACCCTCCGGCTAGGTGGTTTTCTCACGACCGCCTGTTCGGCCGTTGCGCCGACGGTGACCTCTCGGGTCATCGAAAGCAACCTTCACGTCAGCTCAGAACTCTCCGACCAGTTGGATCCGACGGAGCTCTCTTCCGTAAACGAGCTCTTGGATCGCATCGCCGCACTGGGGGTCGCCACAAATTACGACCAGGTTGGGCTTAAACCTGATCTAAGAGAAATTAACTCTCCCCAAGTCACCCACCATGTTGCCGTGGTAGAGGCGTAGTGCGGCGACCCTTCATCTATCCTAAGGACTAGCTACGTCCGAATTCCCGAACCCTCCAGGCTGGATACCCGTGGAGGGGAGGATACAATCCAAGACCTGAGCTTAGAATCAGGCAACGGGCTAGACTCATCGGACAACATCCAAGACACCGGACTTTAGAGTTCGGAAGTTCTTCGGCCTCCGAATAGTAAATTGGGTGAGGTCTCAGATTCAACGACACCCGCCCGCCCGATCATAAGCGATCTTTCCCAAATCAGGCAAAAGCCTGAAGAAACAGTACATCACTACTGGGCCAGATTCCTCCTGGTTATGAATAGGACAAAGGACTGCTGCGAGGGAGACACAATTTCAATCTTTTGCAGTAATTGCATGGACGAGGGAATACTCAACGCCATAAGTCGTCGTGATATTACACGATTCGCTGACTTGGCGTCCATAGTACAAAAGTACTGTGCGATGGAAAGCGCTTGGAAAACCGAAATAAAATTTTGGGATAATCCGGCCTTGAATAGAAATCCCGTCCGAACTAAGAGGGTGCACCACAGTAAGGCACCCGGATTAAATATCAAAAAGCCAAAACCCTCGAGAGGGCATGGAACCGTACTGGAAAGGTGGCTTGATGGACCCTGTAGGATCCACGGTACAGAGGACGCCACACCAACACACAGCCTTAGAGCATGTTGGATACTCCGGCAGGTAGCCAAAATTGGCGAGGACCTCCTAATTTCAGAGGCCGAAGAAAGCCGGCACGAGGACACCAGTACCGTTCTCACAGTCTTCGAGACTTTCGCATCAAATAATATGCGAAAAAGAACACTCCACAGCCTCACCGAAGTCTATCAAGTAGCAACAATAAACCCATGGAGTAACACTGCTATCACCTTCAACGCGAGTGACGAACCTAAATTCCGAACAGCCCGAGCACCAGCCGCATTGGTCCTCAGTCCCATAGTGGACGGCTGTCGCCTCGCGAAGGTACTCATGGATGGAGGCAGCGGATTAAACCTCATTTACGAGGGAACCCTCCAAAAGATGGAAATAGACTAGAACCGCATTGAGCGAAGCAGCACAACCTTTAGAGGAATAATCCCCAGTCAGGAAGCACACTGCACTGGAAAGATCACACTAGATGTGGTGTTCGGCACGCCGAATAATTACAGGTCCGAAGAAGTCACGTTCCAAGTGGCCCCGTTCAAAAGCGGATATCACGCTATATTAGGACGGGAGGCATTCACAGTTTTCCAAGCCATACCCCATTATGGGTACATGAAGCTCAAGATGCCTGGGCCAAACGGAATTATCACTCTCGCTAGTGATCCGGACATAGCACTCCGCGCCGAAAACAAGACAGCCGCATTGGCCCTTGAGGCACTATCCGAAACCTTAGCGGCCGAAGAACTGACCGTACTGCGCTCCACGGTTAATAGGGATGATGTGATACTCGATAAGAGATCCAAATCCACATCCTTCAAACCAGCGGACGAAATAGTCAAATTCCAGGGTCCATCTAACGTACCCCAATAAAACAGCCTCCATCGGGGCACGATTGAACCCTGATGTAGACGCTGCACTATGAGAGTTCCTACGAGAGAACTGGGACATTTTTGCCTGGCACCCTTCAGGCATGCCAGGAATCCCACGCAGGCTGGCCGAACACAGCTTAAATATCCAGAAAGGATTCAAACATGTCAAACAAGCCCTTCGGCGCTTTTCCGAACCGAAGAGACAGGCTATGGGAGAGGAGCTAGCCAAGTTATTGGAGGCCGGATTCATAAGAGATATAAAACATCCGGACTGGCTAGCAAACCTGGGGATGGTACCAAAGAAGGACAAATCCTGGCGCCTGTGCGTCGATTTTAAAGACCTTAATAAGGCCTGCCCAAAGGATCCCTTCCCCCTCCCTCGCATAGATCAAATTATCGATGCCACTGCAGGACACGATTCGTTGTGTCTCCTCGATGCATACTCCGGTTACCATCAAATCAAGATGGCAGAATCATACCAAGCCGCAACGGCATTCATCACACCATACGACCCATTCTGCTTCAACACAATGCCCTTCGGGATAAAAAAACGCCGGGGCAACATATCAGCGCATGATCCAAACATGTCTGGCAAACTAGATCGGCAAAACAGTGGAAACGTACGTGGATGATGTGGTCGTCAAATCAAGACATGTCGAATCTCTAGTAGACGACTTGAGGCTTACATTCGATAACCTCCGAAAATACGACATCAAGTTGAATCCGGAAAAATGCGTTTTCGGTGTTCCAGCCGGAAAGCTCTTGGGCTTCATTGTATCCGGTAGAGGAATCGAAGCAAACCCATCCAAGATCCGAGCTTTGTCACAATTGGATGTCCCAAAGGACCTCAAACAAATACAGAAATTAACCGGATGCGTGGCGGCTCTAAGCCGCTTCATCTCCCGCCTGGGAGAAAAGGCGCTGCCCCTTTACCGCCTCCTACAGCGCACCGAACACTTCGAGTGGACGGATGCCGCCACGGCCGGACTCGATGAAATAAAATCCATATTGGCAACAAACCCAGTCCTGGCCGCGGCAAACACTGGCGAGCCAATGCTCTTGTACATCGCGGCAACCCATCAAGTTGTCAGCGCAGTGCTCATCGTCGAGCGGGAAACGGACGGACACAAATTCCCCCTTCAAAGGCCGGTCTACTACGTGTCCATTGTCCTCACTCCATGCAAATCACGGTACCCACACTATCAGAAAATTGCATACGCAGTATTCATGGCATCCCGGAAGCTACGACACTACTTTCAAGAGTGTTCGATTAGAGTAGCCTCGGAAGTACCACTCAATGACATTATCAATAACCGCGATGCAACGGGCCAGATCGCACAATGGGCCATCGAGCTCCTCCCGTTCGACATAACCTACAAGCCACGGCGAGCTATAAAATCGCAAGTATTGGCCGACTTCGTTGCAGAATGGACGGAGGCCGAACTCCCTAAAGAGTACGGCACATACTCAAACTGGATCATGCATTTCGACGGCTCCAAAATGTTGGCCGGACTGGGGGCTGGCATCGTTTTGACGTCCCCCACAGGAGACACAGTCCAATATGTACTCCAAATTATGTACACGGACTCCAACAATGCAGCCGAATATGAGGCCCTCCTACATGGTCTCCGAATGGCAGTATCCATGGGCATTCAACGCCTAGAGGTACGCGGGGATTCGAACCTAGCGATCTCCCAAATAAATGGCAACTTCGACGCCAAGGATCCAAAAATGGCAGCTTACCGCAATGCCGTCCTAAAAATGTCAGCTCGGTTCGAAGGGCTGGAGTTTCACCATACAGCCCGCAAAAATAATCAAGCAGCGGACGTCCTGGCATGCATCGGAGCAAAACGCAATGCAGTCCCCCCCCCAACATCTTTTTGCAAAGATTGTTCAAGCCATCCGTAACATGGGAGGGGGAACCTGCTATTAACAGCCCGGACATAGCCGAACCACTCGACACCGAACAACCTGACATAATCGGAGGTCCTGCCAATGAAATTACACCTTCAGCACACATAATAATGGCGGTTATCGCCCCGTGGACAGAACCATTCCTAGCCTACCTTACTAGGCAGGAACTCCCAGAGGACCAAAATGAGGCCCGCTGCATAGTGCGGCGATCTAAAGCCTACAAAGTCCACGAGGGGGAGCTTTATAAGAAAAGCACTACCGGAGTCCTTCAAAGGTGTATCTCCGAAGAGGAAGGGCGGAATCTTCTGGCCGAAATTCACGCCGGACTCGGTGGCCATCATGCTGCTGCTCGGTCCCTTGTTAGCAAGGCTTTCCGCACAGGCTTCTATTGGCCGACGGCCCGAGCAGACGCCCAGGACCTAGTCCAACGATGCGTTGGTTGCCAACTTTTTGCCAACCAAAGCCATATGCCACCCACCGCACTCCAAACTATAATCATCACCTGGCCCTTCGCGGTTTGGGGGCTTGACATGGTCGGACCCCTTAAAGGTGGAACCCATAAGAAAAAATACTTACTGGTCATGGTGGATAAGTTCACCAAATGGATAGAAGCCAAGCCTGTCAAAACGGCTGAATCCGGACCGGTGATAGACTTCATATCCGGGGTTGTACACCATTACGGCGTCCCGCACAGCATCATAACCGATAACGGTACAAATTTTACAGCAGACGACGTAAAACTATGGTGCAAAAACATGGGCATCAAGCTCGACTATGCTTCGGTCTGTCACCCACAAACCAATGGTCAGGTCGAACATGCAAATGGTCTTATCATGAGCGGCATCAAACCCAGACTAGTGCGGTCCCTCAAGGAATCTAACACGCACTGGGTAGAGGAGCTCGACTCCGTACTCTGGGGGCTGCGGACCACGCCAAATCGCACCACCGGATACACACCATTCTTTATGGTGTACGGTGCAGAGGCAGTTCTGCCCTGCGACATAATTCATGACTCAATTAGAGTGTGCATGTACGAAGAAAGAGAAGCTGAGCTCGATCGGCAGGACAGCCTGGACGCCTTGGAGGAGGAGCGTGACATGGCAAAACCCCGTTCCGCATTTTATCAACAACAGGCCTGAAGATACCAAAGCAGAGAAGTACAGGCCAAAAATTACAATGTTGGCGAACTAGTTCTACGCCTGCCGGATAAGAAAAAGGACAAACTCAAGCCCAAATGGGAAGGTCCATTTATAGTCGACCAAGTCCTGACTGGTGGAGCGTACCGCCTGCGAGATGCGTTGGATAACCGAATCGAGCCGAACCCGTGGAACGCCACACGTCTCTGAAGATTCTATGCCTAGCGCCGGACTCCGTGTTCGTCTCCTTCCCCTGTCCATTTTTTACATTTTTCTGTCTTATATTTCTCTTCTTCCCCTCTTTTTCCTTTATAGCCCTTAAAAGGCTCACTACATGACGCGCACTCGCGTTCATGTAACCTGGGGGCTTCTTTAACAGAAGCTTATTTATACGGGCTTCATGCCCCACACATGTGTCAAACTTCCGCATGTACCTTTTTTCTCACCATTATATGCATCGATATGACTTAAGTTTTGGCCAAGCTGGGTTGCCTGGCTCCTGTGCTTACCCCTACGTTCCCGATTGTTCGGCTAGGTGGTAAAGGGAGCACCTCTGCGATTGTTACTGCCGGGTCAGCCGGATGTGTACCTCAGACTGGGTGAAGCCGAAAGCTAGCGTTCTTAAGGGAATATTCGGTCGGTGGAATAAAGATGATCTTTTTATTAATTTTCATGCGCCCCCAGATGCTTTTTCTGCGTTTTACGCAGTCCGGACATGCACTTTAGGGCATGCCTCCCCAGCGAAAGGAACCCTTAACGGAACTATTCTCTCTGGAAGACGTTTCTTACTAACCATGTAATATAACATAACTAGTTGGGCACTTGTCTGATAAAGCACTAATGACCCATACGCCTGGCCTCCATGCATACCACGGTTCTTCTATAACCGCTATGGTATTCGGACACACTCCGGACCGTCAGGCCCCGAGGTTGAAGCGAAAAGGTCGGCAACGACAAACGATCTACAATCCGGCTAGAAGGCATTACATATGTCAATTCAAAATTACACAGTCATTTCGACTGATTGTATTCCTCCTCTATACCATCTAACAGGCTGTCTAATTTACAGTCCTGCTGGGAATACTTTGCGGCCAATTCCACTTGGCCATACACTAAGCTTACAGGGATCTCCTTCCCGTCAGGCCCCACCGGTCCGACCTCGGCCATATGGTTTGGGTCAGACCTCGTAAAACGGGTATTCACCATAGCCCAGGCCTCTCTAGCGCCTTGTCGGCAGGCCGATATCTTCCACAACCGGAAGCGCCGCCGAGCTCCCTTCAGCTTCTCCGCAAGCTCTCCAAGGCCATCAGGCCTGGAGTGGGCAGGCCATAAGGCTTGGGCAACGCCTTGCATTACCTGCCGAATTCGCTCGTGCAGTAGCAGGAGTTCGGGAAGAAGGTCACCCGTAGAACCGGGCATCTCCTCTGCAGGATGACCTGTGAGCATACCTACAGAAATTACTCTGTTATTCGACTTCCTCGCCAAACTCATTTTTCAAAGTTCGTTCAAGCACTTACTAAATATGCCGCGTCGAAGCCGCTGATTCTCCTTCGTGGAGTCCGACAGCTGGCCACGAACGTCCTTAAGTTCAACATCCAGCTTGGTGTTGGCATCCTGGAGATTGTTCTTCTCTCGCCTCACCTTTGTCAACATACTCTCACCGGACTCTAACCGGCGCAAGAGTTGTTGCTTCTCCGGATCAAGTCTGGCGCCATCTGCAACATCAATTGTCAGATTTGCACCCAGACCGCACAATACTAATCTTTCAAAGTGTATCTTACCCGAGGGGGTCCCTTTAGGCTCCCCCGCTACATCTAGTGCGGCCTCTAGTTGGGCCTTGCACTTTTCCAGCTCCTGGGACAGCACGGTGTTCTTCTCGGTAAGGACCTGCATGTTATATGATCCTTAAATCAGTTACTTTAACTGTTTCAAGTCTCGGGGGCTACTGGTATATATATATTTAACCAAAATTTTCTTACCCGTATGTCTTTCACATACTGCTCCGTGGCTCTGGCTAAACCATCTTGAGTGGCACGGAGGTACGCATCTCCCGAATTAAAGGCATCTAAAGCCTCTCGGGAGAAACAAGCATCGCGTAAAATTGTCCGGCGACGCCTGTGGTTCATGGCACTCTCCACTTCAGAATTTGTGGCAGACAGCCTGTCCGCATCCTCTGTCGGAGGAGCGCCCGGTGCACACCTTGTGCTCGCCTCTGTTTCCTGGCCGGTCACTGGAACCTGGCTGGTGGAAGCGCGATTGGCATCCTCTCCGGATATAGTCCAGCGAGGTCTCTTCGTCCTGAAAAAGGCACAAACATTAATATGCCCTGGCGGAATAATACCGCGGGAACGGAGAATGTGTTACCTTTGCGCCGGCACCTCGGTCCGGACTGCATCTCTTTTTTCCCCACAGGGCCCTGCGGCCCCTCGTGGGCTAGCCGCCACAGGTTCGGCTTATCGCCTCGGGAATCTCCCCTGTAAAACACGGCTGTTGTTAGAAACGCCGGAATACGGAAAAATGGAATCCCCTTCAAGGGAATAAAGACTTCGGTTCCTGTCACCTGGGAGGCCGGGATTAACCTGGGGTAATCTGCCACAATAGCGACCAAGGTGCTGTCCTTGCTTAGCTGATGAAACACCCCGTCGATAAGCTCCACCGATATGTCCGGATCCTCTTCAGAGTCCGGATCGAGGGACCGTTCTGGGTCCCTAGGTTGTGGAGGACGGCTGCTTATATCTTTCACTTCCTGTCGTAGTTCCTGCATTGAAGTCGTCAGACTACTTATCTGACCATGGAAGTATCAAATAAATGAGCAAGCGCAGTTGTTCACTTACCCAACTTGGAGGTTCATACATAGTGAATCCAGCCCGCGGGTTAACACGGAGGAACTCCTCCTTCACTCCCTTGTACAAAGAGGACAGAACCTTTATTAGGGAGGCAGCTGAGTCCGGCCCTTTACGGCCGTATCGCGTGGCGTCATCCTCCCCATTGAAATCCCACATAGGGCGGCCTCTGTATTGAAGCGGCTGCACCCCTCGCGTAATGCACACGGCCATGAATCTGATCATGGTTAGTCCGGAATGAGCCAACAGTCTTATCCGGCCCATCAGGTAAAGGACGTCCCTATCGCTTTCTCTCTGAGAGTTTCGTGGGCGCCAGCTCAGGCGTTTCTTCAAGGGAGCACTGTTGAACTCAGGGAGACCGGCCCGGATAGGATCCGGCAGTGGGACGTCGTCTATGTAAAACCATTCCGAAGGCCAGTCCTCGGACGCCTTCTTCGGGGTTCTGGATAGATATCCGGTCCCGGCGATGCGCCATATTTCTGCTCCGCCCACTTGGTATATAGACACCTCTTGAGAACGGGGCACCAGGCAGAATATCTTCTTCCACAGCGTGAAGTGAGCCTCGACACCTAAAAATAGCTCGCAAAGGGCAACGAAGCCCGCAATGTGTAACACAGAGCCGGGCGTGAGATGATGCAGCTGGAGGCCATAGAACTCCAGAAGCCCGCGGAGAAATGGGTGGATTGGAAATCCCAGTCCCCTTATCAGATAGGGAACAAGGCACACCCGTTCTCCTTTAGAAGGATTGGGGGTGTTCTCCGCTTGTTTTCCACCACGGTAGGTGGCGAGACCGGCTCGGACCGAGACCAAGTATGCCTGAGGGAGGAATCCCTTGGCCTGAAGCGACACTAACTCGCTATGCGGAATGGTGCAACTCTCCCAATCCCCGGGCTTGGGACCGGAAGGGCGAGGGGAGGAGCTGCGACGGCTGGCCATGTTGGAATGGACCTTAGCTGGGAAAGCTCTGATGACAACTCGCGGAAAGGAGAAGATGCGGTTCGGATCTAAATCCCCATCCCATTAAATAGGCGGCTCATTTGTATGGCTAGGGGTGTGGATGTAAGAATGCCCCGGGCTTTTCGCATTCATTCAACACATGGAAGACAGCCATTATTGGGCGCAGAAGCCGAGGAGCGCTATCAAAATCGGACGTTATTCGTACAGGTACATAGAATTCGGGAAAGAACCCGCCTTGCAATGCGGAAGACAATTTGCGCGCCGGACTCGTCGTCATTGAAGCCTGGTTCGGGGGCTACTGAGGGAGTCCTGGATTAGGGGGTGTTCGGATAGCCGGACTATACCTTCGCCGGACTCCTGGACTATGAAGATACAAGATTGAAGACTTCGTCCCGTGTCCGGATGGGACTTTCCTTGGCGTGGAGGGCAAGCTAGGCGATGCGGATACTCAAGATCTCCTACTATTGTAACCGACTCCGTGTAACCCTAACCCTATCCGGTGTCTATATAAACCGGAGAGTTGTAGTCCGTAGGACAGAACAATCATACACAATCAGACCATAGGCTACCTTATAGGGTTTAGCCTCCTTGATCTCGTGGTAGATCTACTCTTGTACTACCCATATCATCAATATTAATCAAGCAGGAGTAGGGTTTTACCTCGATCGAGAGGGCCCGAACCTGGGTAAAAACATCGTGTCCCTTGTCTCCTGTTACCATCCGGCCTTGACGCACAGTTCTGGACCCCCTACCCGAGATACGCCGGTTTTGACACCGACACCCGTGTACCCGCGTGTGCGTGCGAGGGAATGAGTGCGTGCGTGGCATGCGTGCACATCTTCTCTTCATGCATGTACCGCCAGTATGGCTCAGGGAGGACGAGTACATTCTTCTGGAACCAGTAGCACGTCACTATGATCAATCCACGCAAGGAGGTCGCGACAACGCCTCCACATGTGCCACATGGCTTCATGAACTGTAAGAGAGACACTGTGTAGCGTGCCATTGGTATTCTAATTTACGTGTTTTGCACATACTCGAAGTACTAGTAAGGTACACGTGCATTGCACGCATCAGATTTTGCAACCAAATTATGAATAAATACCATACTATAGCATGTAAGCTCTAAGTCATATATGCCTGATGTAGCCCTTTGTTTAATTCTTATAGTTCATCTCATTCAAAATCAATTAGTTTTTATGAAAAAGCTAAGAGCGCAGGAATAGGAAAAACATGGGATTATAGTGGAATGTCGTCTTGAATCCTACAGGATTGTACGAGTGTTTGATTGTGCATAGAAAAATGCAGAATTCTTTCAAAGAGGTTTGAGTGGATGGGATGTTTCCTATGAAATCTAGTGCAAATGAATCATACGGAAAAATTCCTATGGTTTACAATCCTACGAATCAAACAACCAAGATAGGAAAAATTCCTAATGATTAGAATCCTCCAAAATTCCTTTGAGAATCCTTTGAATCAAAGAAGCCCTTAATCTATTTTATGATTCATGGAATTGTGCTTTGTAAAGCATAAAGTAAAAACAAATAATGGCAATTCAACTAGAAAAAAAGTTTGGGCAGTTATGATATGGAAGATTCTAGAACAAAAGAGAACCACTGTTGTTTTGAGTTTTGTGCATTATGCTTAAGTTCAACCATGGAGTCTGCTAGATTGTACATGTGGCAAAATCCGGTGGGGGGCTAGAAGATGGTGCGAGGGGCCGAGTGGAGGGAGACTATGAAGGAAAGACAAGTGCAAGATTGATATTTAGAGAGAGGGGGCGAACACGTGCGTTGTTGTGCGCAGTGGCGGAGCCATGAAAAATAAATGAGCTAGGGGGCCAAGCATTGCTAATCCTTTACAAGGAGGGTCAATTCATGAACTTAAACCTTTTTTAGCAGCAATTGTCTAATGCTCACATTCATATTAGCCTCGATATATAGTGATGTTAGGGGGGAGGGGGCAGGGCCCTTACTACCCCTGTCTTCGCCATTGTGCACGCGTTTGAGAGATGAAGCGGGAGGCATGGATGATGAGAGGGGGACGTTGGATATATAATTAATGTGGGTGTATTAGCTATATATGTTAATCCTATATAGAGAGGTATAGATTGATCGATGTGGACGTGGGAAAGAGGGTGAGACCTCACTAGATATATCGATTGATCGGTTTGTGTGGAAAACTATGAAAGACCTAGCTATATACACACATACATAGAGGAACATCGATCGTTGCGCATGCACGCATGAGAGATAAAGAATGCCCGATATGATGGAGAGGGGGATGTGTGTGGGTGTGTGCCTTCATGGGAGACCGACCTGAAGAAAAAGATTGCATGTGTGCGATGGATAATGCCGACTGGTAGTGTGTGTGCATGCATGCACGAGAGAAAGTTAGTGGTACAATTATAAAGAGAAGACTACTGTGTGGGTGTAAAAGAATAGGTGAGGTCATAATCAATGTAAAGTTGAATTCAAATATTTGAATAAGAGATCCTGATGTTTGAAACCCATGCATGCATGAATATAACGGAGATCTGCGCGGTGTGGTTTGGAAACGAGCATGTTGTAATGTATACACATTGAACAAGGTCAGACTGATTTGAATTTGAGATACCGATGGCTGACATCATTTGGCCATGTCGCATCCGTGCATGGACACACTATTATAATTGGAGATGATGGGCGGCTTCCGCATCACATATCTATATCTATACCCCTATATATATTATATATTTTTTTATATTGTGTGCGGGTAACTTTAACTTTGAAAGATGGTCGTTGGATGAGGCGAATCCGATGGTCCAAAGATGGAAAATTTGGGCACTACTGGCCATTGGATCATCTAGATTCCACCACATGTATAATCTAGAAGACTCCATGGTTGAACTTAAGCATAATGCACAAACATCAAAACACAAGCACTTCTTATTTGTTCTAGAATCTTCCGTATCAGAATTGCCCAAATGTTTTTCTACATGATTTGCCATTATTTGTTTTTACTTTATGTCTTACGACGCACAATTCCATGAATCTTAAAATAGATTAGCTTTCTTATAAAAACTAGATGATTTTGAATGAAATGAACTATAAGAATTAAATGAACATCTACATCATGCATATATGACTCAAAGCTTGCATGCTATAATGTGGTATTTATTCATAGTTTGGTTGCCAAATCTCATGCGTGTAATGCACGTGTACCTTACTCTAGTCTAAATGGTGTTTGTGTGTGTGTTGTGCGTGTTGAGGTGCAAATTGTCTTTTTTTGGTACACGTTAAGCTTGTTCTTCCGAAATTTCAAGCGGCGCCTTGTTATGCAGAAAATTCAAGCTAGCGTCTCTGTCTCTCGTGCTGCGAAACTCCCGCCTCTTCAACCCGCGCCTTGTTAGCCCGAAATATTTAAGATATATCTTTGTCTCGTTGTGCTCCGACAACTCCCTCCATCTCAACCCGCGCCTTGCTATTCCAAAATTACAACGCGCGTGAAAACTCCCACCTCCTGTGAAATCCCGACACGCGAAATGCCTGTGGTACCCCTGAACCGAAAGAACCGCCTCAAATCGGTGGGGGTACTTTTGTAACTTACCCCACATTTCGGACAAGCGCGTCTCTAAGCCATGGTTCCCCACTGCCATCCCATCCGCCCACCCATTCATACACCGAGGCCGCGAAAACCCGCGACGAAACCCCACACCCTGCTCCGTCCGCCACCCAGCCGGAGCCTCTTCCCCGACGACGTCCTCCACAGCAACACCTCGACGTCCCTCATTCACCGTACCATATGAGGATCTGTCGTCGATCTCATCGTCCCGCCGGTTCAGCCACCCCGTACTCCACCTCCATGGAGCTGCCCCGACGTTCCCCTCGTCTTTCGCGCCACCTCCATTCCCACACCGCCTTCTTCACCTGCACCACCGGAAGAGCATCATCATCACCGTTTCCTCGGATGAAGCTGCGGCCTAATCGGCGCCACCAAAGAGGTTGTACACTAATCGCCGCATTTTCTTCTTGATTCGATCTCACGGTGCTGCCAGCGCTTGGTCCCGAGCCGACACGGCACGGCTCCATCCACGGCGGCGTCGCCGGCCACTTCCTCCACGGCGTCGCTCCCTCGGTGGCGACGTCCACATCAATAGGAGCTGCTGCTGCTTTAGCTCTCGCTCGCGCTGCTGCTCTGCTCTTGCTCTCGGTCCCCTGCCTAGTCTGCTCTTGCTATTGCTCTTGCTCGCGCTGCTACTCATGCTCTCGCTCTTGCTTGCTATGCTGCTCCGATTTAGCTACACTTCAGTCGACTGAATCGACTTTTGGGTCAGTCGATTTTCAGGGGGTAGGGGGGCTCGCCGGGGTGAAGGAAGAACCAGCCGCAGCAGGGAGGGGGGTTCGCCGGAGAGGTACCCCACTATATATCTTAGGGTTCAGGATGAGGGCAGTGGTCGCCGACGGTGGCGGGGCGGTGGCGGGGCGGTGGCGTGGGGATCGCTGGAGAAAAAGCTCAGCACGGGGGGCCTAGAGGGATCGCCGGGGCGGCGGCGGACCGGTGGTGGGGAGTGTTTTCGGGGAGGGCGGGATGGCGCACCGCCGGCCGTGGGCGGTGGGGGCTGCTGTTTGGCCGGTGGTGGCTGGCGGCTCAGGGGGTGGATTTTGAAGATGAACCGCAGGCCCTTGATTTTGTATCCAGCGGCTGCAAAATCGACTGATCAGAGATGAAAAAGTCAGTCGACCGACGTGTAGCCTCACCTTGCTAGTGCGTTCAGTTTTGATAGCAAAATTCAGTTTCGACAGCAAAATTCAATTTCGACAGTTAAGTTCAGTTTCGATAGTTAAGTTCAGTTTCGAAAGTTAAACTCTGTTTCGACGGTTAAGTTCAGAGATGACCGGCTGATTTATTTTACATCTAGCACTTTTTGGTTATGTATTTTACGTCATGATTGGAGATGCTATTAGAATTCCACTCAGGTTAACGTTGTTCATTGTCTCTCTTATCCTGCTTCAGCCTCGGCGTCGTACAACTCACCGGAGCTGCTCCAACGACGAAACCCTCCATCACAGCAGAGCAGTACCTCGGGCTCCATCTCTAGACGCCTAAGATCTTCTTCCCCTCCTCCGACAGCCAAGTCAGCCGGAGCATCCTCACTGGCCAACCCAATCACGCTGAGATCGACATGGCGCCAAAGAGGTTGTACACTTGTTGCATCTCTTTTTTACTCTACATGTTATATATATTATCCACTGATCACTCGTAGTAACGGGAAATACGATTATTTTATCCTACTATATGACAAGCAGTGAGGTACCAGGCAACTTAGCTATCCGTGATGGACTCTCTTGAACGCCATCATTATTTATCTCTGCGCATTTGAGCTGGGCATTTGTCGATGGGCCTGGGAGTTGAGCTAGTATGGCAGTGGCCTGGGTCCAAAGTAATAGAAGTAGCACAAAAACATTTTTTTAGTGTAGGATTTTCCTTGCTCAAGCCTGCCTACTAGAATCGCCAGTGCTTGAAAGGAAAAGTGAATGAAAAACATCAGAATTGGAAAGTTTCCTATGGTACTACTTTTCATGAATTTGGTGCAAAGGAATGGAGCAAAGGAAAACTGTAGGATTTGTTCCTTTAGTGTCTCCTTGAAAGAAAAACCGTAGGAATTCTAATTTCCACTTCTCCTCCTTTTCATATTCCAATTCATCAAGCACAAGACTAAGAGATAGTAGCATAATAGCATTATAACCGTACATTTTCTTGTGGTTTGACTTAATCTCACCATGCTTTTTTGCATCCTGTGATCTTCCAATTGTTGTGAATCAAACACCCAGATTGGCAGAAATCCTGTGTTTTTAAATTCTCTGTTTTGCACGTGCATTCCTATCCTATTCCTGTCTATTTCCTATCCCTACATTGTTAGAATCCTCAAAGTCAAACAGGCCCTTACTCAATTACTTCTGTTACAGATATGTGTCAAAGAAAACCTTGTGTGGTTTGTCCTGCTCCTGCGGCGCAGTGTTCCACCCCAGCTCAGCTGCTCCAACGATGGAAGAGTTCACCACAACAGGGATCCGCTCTCCAGACTGTCTTTCGCCGCCTCAGATCTTCTTCCCAGCCGCCGGCAGCCACGGCAACTGCATTACCATCATCAACTGAGCAGATGACCTTGAGGACTACACGGGTCTGCAAGAGAGGTCGCGCTCTTCCGTGTCTGCTTACATTATGTGTCGCTTAATATGATGACATGCTACATTATTATCGTGTTCACCAATTAGACTCCGAGTCAGGTCCAAACTAATGCTGAAACTTGAGTTTTTAAATGGTTGTGGGGTACATATTGGGGCAGCAATCAGTACTATCTGTCTACTATCTGGTTAATCTCTGGTGTCTACTATGAGTTTCATGTTGGGTGCAAACAAACATTAAAGGAGCCATTATCTGTATTTTTTAACTAAAGCTATTATCTGCCTGCTATCATTGGTTTTGGGTCTATCCACAGTTTGCTACCATCACTCTGGATTTGTGCATGCACTCCTTACATAATCTCACTATGTTTTATTCCTATGCATGCCAGTTATTGTACACAATGGAACTGATCAGGTAGAGCAAAAGAGACGAGCCTTGTGTGGCAATAAATTTCATGCAGACGTCATTCCATGGTGGGCGCAAAGGCAGCCCCCCTCCACCCATTTCGGATCATAATCAAGAGGAAGATAACTGTTATGAGGGGGATTCAGAAGGAGAAGACCACTCCTATTTACACCATGAGGTCTTCGCTCTAACTTGGCATTCTGATGTTTGTAATATCATGCATATGGTGCCTTGCATTGCTTACTGTATACATTAAAGATGTCATCTGCTTAGTTTAGACATGCTTTGTGTCAATGCCATCTGTTTAGTTTCTTTATCGTATATGTGAATCATGCAATGCCATCTTGTCTAGCCAGGCATCATATATGTGAATTTTCCAATGCCACCCTGGTTAACCAGTCATCTTATATGTGAATTATATCATGCCATCATTTTTTATTACGTGTTAAATTTGTCAACAATTTTAGTACATTCAATTACTCTTCCTGTGCATCAGCCATTCGGCACGGTCATGGAAAAATCTGGAGTGGAAACAAGGTCGTCAGAGCAGACAATGCTATCTGACGAAGCGCATGTCTTGCTTGTTACCGATAGCTCCTCAGAGGAGGATTCAGAGACAGATGACCAGCCATATTCCCCCCCCCCCGAGGTGCATGTCCTAACTTGGCAGGGTTATGTTGCTCATATCGTGCGTATGGTATCTTGCATTGCTATGTCATTTGCTTAGTTTAGACATGCTTTGTGTGAATGCCACCTGTTTAGTGTCTAATTACCATATATGTGAATTATGCAATGCCATCTTGTTGCAAGACATTATATATGTGAATTATGCAATGTTATCTTGTTGCAAGGCATTATGTATGTGAATTATGCAATGCCATGCTGTTTAGGCAAGCATCATATATGTGAATTATATCATGTCGTCCTTTTTTTGTATTTCTCATTGCTTTTGTCGACAATGTTTGTATATTCAACTGCTCTTCCTGTGCATCAGCCATTTGAATTGGTGATGGAGAAATCTGGAGTGAAAACAAGGTCTTCAGAGCAGACAATGCTACCTGCTGAAGCAGATATCTTGCTGGTTACAGATAGCTCTTGAGAGGAGGATTCAGAGGCAGATGACCAGTCCTATTGTCCCCCTGAGGTGTATGCTCAAACTTCGCAGGGTTATATTACTCATATAATACATATGTTGTATTGCAATGCTTAGTTTTTACATCATATACACAATACTGAATGCCATCTCCTTAGTTGACACATCATATATGCGATTGCCCTCTGCTCACTTCCTTAGTATATAAATCATATATTTGAATTATGTCATGCCATGATGTTTACATGGACAACATGTATCTGAATTATGGCATGCCAACCCATTTTCTAAAGACATAATATAGTTATATCATCTCATCCTGTTTACATAGTCATCATATTTTAAATTATGTCATTCTATCCGTGAATTATATCATGCCATCATGTTTCCATCGACGGCATGTTTGTGATTTATGGCATGCCAACCACTTTAATAGACACATCGTATAGTTATATCATGTCATCCTGTTTACATAGTCATCATATTTTGAAGTATGTCATTCTATCCTGTTTAGTTAGCCATCATACAGGTGAAACTGTGTCATGCTATCCTGTTTAATTAGCCATCATATATGTCAAATTATTTCCTACTATTCTATTTACTTAGACAACATAAATGTGAATTATTTCATGCCCTGTTTTCTTCCCTCCATCCATTGCACCCGTCTATCTTACAATGTCTGTACATTCAATTACTTTTCTTGTTTATCAGCCATTTCAATTGGAGGGAGTGATGGCAGTATCTGTGGGAGTAAAAACATGGTCTTTAGAAAAGATCGTGCTACCTGTCGATGCAGATAGAACCACGGTTGTACTTGCCCAAGAACCAGCCCCACCACACATAACCCACACTCATGCAGATTGTACCCCTACCCAGTTGGACAGAGAACCAGCTACATCCCTTCTAACCCCAACCCCAGCAGATAGACACCCAGTTCCCATTGACACAGCACCGTCTCCACCACAGAGCACCCAAACACGAGCAGTTAGTAAGGCAACTGCAGTGCCCAAATCACGTGGACCACCACTCCGAACCCGAAGTCAACGCTTAAAGCAGAAGAAGAATTGTTCTCAGGTCAAGTTCCGTAGCTATGATTCATACTACTTTGCGCTTGCATCACTGTATTTACTAATACCAACTAATTTCAAATTTGAAGGATGCAATTGAAACTCCAATGGCGCAACAGGTATGTTTTAAACCTGTTTCTTCAACGTGTTTGGCTGTTTGCTGTTGTAACTTGCTCTATGTTGATTTCAGTTTCAATTGAATAAACAGGTATGTTATCATGCCATGCACATTACAAGTGTTGTTATTGTTGTGTAGTTTCCCACACTTATGGTCTGTCTATGCTGCTTTGTCTTAAATAGATATGATTCGAACTGTATCTATCTTGATTTGGCAACATAAACTAGAATGATATAGACCATACAGTGACCATACTACATAGATATATATGTTTGTTTCATGCTGTTATCCTGTCCACCTTACTACTGAACTGGTTTACCAAAATGAGCTTCATATACTACATTGTAAACCTGAGATGAGTTTGTTTGTTTCTCTTTTAGAACGCGGATAAATATTGGAGAAGAGTACCATGTTATGCAATGGTAAAGGAAGTAATGCAGATAAGGTTCAAGATAGTGAGACATCCCTGTTGGTCTCCAAGAAAGCTGATAAAAACTATATTGGAGACACTGAGACAACCCCAAAGTCCTGTCTTGATGTAGTGTTCGAGTTACTACTGGCTACCATTGCTGGCACCAGCTCTTCGAACTCGTTGCCTGAATCAGTTCGGCTTCTTGAGTCTAAATTTCAAGTTGAAAGACATCGATCAGATGTTATGCGACAGGAAGCCGAAGGACTGAGGAAGTCCCTGCAGAATTCAGATGCATACCTTGTGGTGCAACAGCAAGTGCTGGAGGACTTAAGCGCCAAACAAGAGAAAGTTAATAAGCTTGCTAAGCATCTTGCCAGCATTATGGGTACCCAGGATATTGTTTCTTGATCTCTTCTGAAGTGGTTTCAGTTCTGGACTTGTTTTGCTGCGGCGTTTATATGCTGCTGTGTTCCCTATATTTGCACTGGTGGCGAACTTTGATGCCCAGTGGATGTAATATGTGTAATAGCCATGATAGCCTAGCGTTAGTTGCTTGCTTATTTATTTCCTTGTTGTCTTGTTTATTTGTTTTCTTGTAGTCATTGCAGTTCTTTTTCTGCGGTTAGCTAGTGGCTGCAATAACCTATTTTTAAAAACTAGGCCACAATAACCATGGGCTAATATTTACTATAGTGACACTGGGCCTCCTACTTGCCGTAGAAACAATGGGCCTTCTGCGGGCCGTATCATCAATGGGCCTTATACGAGCCGTATGATCGATTGGCCAAACATGGGCCAAAGAGACCGCATTATGGCCGTAAACGGGCTAGAGTTGGAATCGTCCGTTCATGGGCCGACCATAACGGGCCATCGTTAATAGGCGTATTTGATGACGCTATGAAAACGCCCAACGTATTAACGGACCACAAACGGGCCAACTGTAACCACGGGCTGAATTTGGCCCACAAGCAGAAAATGACAGTAACGGGCCATAAGTAAACGAATGCTGGAAATGACCCAAGATTAAATGGGCTCTGAGAAGGCCGAAAGATAACATGGGCTGGAAACGGCTCAACGGAATAACGGGTCGTTAATGGGTATAAAGTGATACACTGTTCATTACAGGCCAGTTTCACCATGGGTCGTTAATGGGTGTAAAGTGATACACTGTTCATTACGGGCCAGTTTCACCACGGGTCGTTAATAGGCCAAGAGTTACATAGGGCCTCATATGGGTTGAAATACGTCATGGGCCATACATGGGCCAGAAGTGAAAACGGGTTGGAATCATATTGGGTGGCCCAAATGACGCTACTGGGCCTAATTCGGATAGGGTGTAACGGGCCTTAGGTTAGCGGGCTGTAAATGGGCTATATGGGAACAGGCCGTTAATAGGCTTTCCATGGGCTGGCCCGCCACCTTTTGACCAAGTCAAACGGGTCGGCCTTTTCACAGGGATGGGCCTCTGTTGGGCCGTGCCACATGTCGACGTATCATAGGCGCCTTCCGTCCAATGAGTGGATGACATCTGTCCCAACGATGAGCCGACACGTGTTTCCTCCAGCCAATGATGGTTTTACACGTGGAAAATCCCCATTGGTCGGGTCTGTTAACGGGTTATCAGATCCAAAACCCGACCCGATAGCTTAACGGCGTTCCGTTACAGTGGATGCCACGTGTCGGTCACCCTTGACGAAAGCACTTCTGTGACGCACAATTTATCGTCATGGAAGTGGACACTTCCATGATGATAATTTTGGCAATGTCATGGAACACTTCTACGACAGCACAGGTATGGCTATCTTGATTTTGTCATAAATTTGTCATGGATGTACATGCATGACAACAAATGCGACCTACTGTGACAAACATGTATCATCACGGAAGTGTATTTTTTTGTAGTGCTTGGGTCGGCCACCTCTCCTCCCCCCTTTATATACATGGCAAGGGGCCACCCCAAAGGTACACCAAGTCTTCTCTTAGCCGTGTGCGGTGCCCCCCTCCAAAGTTACACACCTCGGTCATATGGTCGTAGTTCTTAGGTGAAGCCCAACGCCATTAACTTCATCATCACCGTCGCCACGCCGTCGTGCTCATGGAACTCTCCCTCATCCTCAACTGGATCAAGAGCTCAAGTGACATCATCGTGCTGAACGTGTGCTAAACATGGAGGTGTCGTACGCTCGATGCTTGGATCGGTTGGATCGTGAAGACTGATGTCTACTACACAACCTTCTTCTTGTAGACGTTGTTGGGCATCCAAGTGCAGAGGTTTGTAGGACAGTAGAAAATTTCCCTCAAGTGGATGACCTAAGGTTTATCAATCCGTGGGAGGCGTAGGATGAAGATGGTCTCTCTCAAGCAACCCTGCAACCAAATAACAAAGAGTCTCTTGTGTCCCCAACACACCCAATACAATGGTAAATTGTATGGTGCACTAGTTCGGCGAAGAGATGGTGATACAAGCGCAATATGGATGGTAGATAAAGGTTTTTGTAATCTGAAAATATAAAAACAGCAAGGTAACTATTGATAAAAGTGAGCGAAAACGGTATTGCAATGCGTTGAAAAAAGGCCTAGGGTTCATACTTTCACTAGTGCAAGTTCTCTCAACAATAATAACATAATTGGATCATATAACTATTCCTCAACGTGCAACAAAGAGTCACTCCAAAATCACTAATAGCGGAGAACAAACGAAGAGATTATTGTAGGGTACGAAACCACCTCAAAGTTATTCTTTCTGATCGATCTATTCAAGAGTCCGTAGTAAAATAACACGAAGCTATTCTTTCAGTTCAATCTATCATAGAGTTCATACTAGAATAACACCTTAAGACACAAATCAACCAAAACCCTAATGTCACCTAGATACTCCAATGTCACCTCAAGTATCCATGGGTATGATTATACGATATGCATCACACAATCTCAGATTCATCTACTCAACCAACATAAAGTACTTCAAAGAGTGCCCCAAAGTTTCTACCGGAGAGTCAAGACGAAAACGTGTGCCAACCCCTATGCATAAGTTCATTGAACCCGCAAGTTGATCACCAAAACATACATCAAGTGGATCACGTGAATATCCCATTGTCACCACAGATAAGCACGGCAAGACATACATCAAGTGTTCTCAAATCCTTAAAGACTCAATCCGACAAGATAACTTCAAAGGGAAAACTCAATCCATTACAAGAGAGTAGAGGGGGAGAAACATCATAAGATCGAGCTATAATAGCAAAGGTCGCGATACATCAAGATCGTGCCAAATCAAGAACACGAGAGAGAGAGAGAGTGAGAGAGAGAGAGAGAGAGATCAAACACATAGCTACTAGTACATACCCTCAGCCCCGAGGGTGAACTACTCCCTCCTCGTCATGGAGAGCGCCGGGATGATGAAGATGGCCACCGGTGAGGGTTCCCCCCTCCGGCAGGGTGCCGGAATAGGGTCCCGATTGGTTTTTGGTGGCTACAGAGGCTTGCGTCGGCGGAACTCCCGATCTATTCTATTCTCCGATGTTTTAGGGTATATGGACATATATAGGCGAAAGAAGTCGGTAAGGGGAGCCACGAGGGGCCCACGAGGGTGGGGAGCGCGCCTAGGGGGGCAGGCGCGCCTCCCTGCCTGATGGCCACCTCGAAGCTTCCTTGACTTCAACTCCAAGTCTCCTGGATCACGTGCGTTCCAAAAATCACGCTCCCGAAGGTTTCATTCCATTTGGACTCCTTTTAATATTCCTTTTCTGCGGAACACTGAAACAAGGGAAAAACAGAAACTGGCACTGGGCTCTGGGTTAATAGGTTTGTCCCAAAAATAATATAAAAGTGTTTAATAAAGCCCATAAACATCCAAAACCGATAATATAATAGCATGAATACTTCATAAACTATAGAAACATTGGAGACGTATCAGCATCCCCAAGCTTAATTTCTGCTCGTCCTTGAGTAGGTAAATGATAAAAGAAATGATTTATGAAGTGTGAATGCTAGCTGGTGAACAGGGTTTGATCAATGATAATTTCAACCACCTTTTCTAGCATCATTATATATCATAACAGTAGCTCATCTCATAAAGCTTCTCATGATCAAGTAACAAGCTATTCACATGTTAAAGTATAGATCATAAACTTTCTTGAAAACTAACAAACCGTGTTATTAGTCATTAAACAATTACAATTCATCTTATTTTCAGGAAGAGTCTATGTCAGAGCTTTGATTTAGCAAACTCCACATACTCAACTATCATTTAATCTTTCACAATTGCTAACACTCACGCGATATTTATGGGTTCAAAGTTTTAATCAGACACAGAGAAAGAGAGGGGCTTATAGATTCGCCTCCCAACCTTTTACCTCAAGGGTAATGTGAACAATAATAGCTCATGATGCCTTACATCCAATTGGATATATATATCAGAATCTTTCCAACACAATGTGCTTGCCAAAGGATAGAATGTAAAAAGGAAAGGTGAAGATCACCATGACTCTTGCATAAGGTAAAAGACAAAAATAAAAGATAGGCCCTTCGCGGAGGGAAGCAGAGGTTTCCATGCGCTTTTATAGTTGGATGCACAAAATCTTAGTGTGAGGGAACATCACTTTATATTGCCACTTGTGATAGGGACCTTTATTATGCAGTCCGTCGCTTTTATTGCTTCCATATCACAAGATCGTATAAAGCTTATTTTTTCCACACTAAAAGATCATACATATTTAGAGAGCAATTTTTATTGCATGCACCGATGACAACTTACTTGAAGGATCTTACTCAATCCATAGGTAGGTATGGTGGACTCTCATGGCAATACTGGTTTAAGGGATGTTTGGAAGCACAAGTAGTATCTCTACTTGGTGCAAATAATTTGGCTAGCATGAGGGGGAAAGGCCAGCTCTGCATGTTGGATGATCCATGACAATATAATTTATTTTAGATATAAGAAAACGTAACCCATTATGTTGTCTTCCTTGTCCAACATCAACCTTTTATCATGTCATATTTTAATGAGTGCTCACAATTACAAAATATTTCCAAGATAGTATATTTATATGTGAAATCTCTCTTCCCTCAATATTCTTTCATGAATTGTTCAAGTGACCAATACAATGTCTGCTAACCTTCAATAAATTTACCACCTCTACTTCTTATATGTGAAGTCATTACTCACCATGGGATAAGCATATAAAACATATATAATTTCAGATTTATGATATTCAAATCATTTAACTATTTACTCATAGGATATAAGTGAAGCACACGAGTAAATGACAAACTACTCCAAAAAGATATAAGTGAAGATCAATGAGTAGTTAAATAATTATGTAGCTATGTGATGACTCTCCTATTTAATAATTTAAGATCTTGATACTTTATTCAAACAGCAAGCAAAACAAAATAAAATGACATCTAAGAATAGCAAACATCATGTGAAGAAGCAAAAACTTAGGATCAACCGATACTAACCGATAGTTGTTGAAGAAGAAAGGTGGGATACCAACCGGGGCATCCCCAAGCTTAAACGCTTGAGACTTCTTGAAATATTATCTTGTGATGCCTTGGGCATCCCCAAGCATGAACTTTTGTGTCTCCTTAATTCCTCTCATATCACGGTCTCCCTAAATTTCAAAAGCTTCATCCACACAAAACTCAACAAGGACTCGTGAGATAAGTTAGTATAAACCAATGCAAAAACCTTATCATACTCTACTCTAGAAAATCACTAAAATTATTATTCAACATGCATACTAAATTCCTATGCATATTTAATACTCTTATCATCAAATAGAATCATTAAACAAGCAAACATATGCAAACAATGTAAACATAACAGCAATCTGCCAAAATAGTACAGTCTGTAAAGACTGCAAGATTCATCATACTTCCCTAACTCCAAAAATTATGAGAAAAAATTCCCACTGTAGTAGATTTATCAGATCTTATTATGCAAAAAGTTTAAACATTTTATCACATTCTGACTTTTCTAGGGAATGTTTGCAACAGCGGTAAACTTTCTGTTTTGAAACAGCAACATGTATACTTGCAAAATAAGCATGGTAAAGGCTATCCTTGAAATTTTTATTGAAAATAGAGATGCAAAACATTATTATAAATAAAAGAAAGAAAATACTAACAAAATAAAATGACGCTCCAAGCAAAACACATATCATGTGGTGAATAAAAATATAGCTCCAAGAAAAGTTACTGATGAACGAAGACGAAAGAGGGGATGCCTTCCGGGGCATCCCCAAGCTTAGGCTCTTGGTTACCCTTGAGTATTACCTTGGGGTGCCTTGGGCATCCCCAAGCTTAGGCTCTTGCCACTCCTTATTCCGTAGTCCATCGAATCTTTATCCAAAACTTGAAAACTTCACAACACAAAACTTAACAGAAAACTCGTAAGCTCCGTTAGTATAAGAAAATAAAACCACCACTTAGGTACTGTTGTGAACTCATTATTTATTCATATTGGTGTAATATATACTGTATTCCAACTTCTCTATGGTTCATACCCTCCGATACTACTCATAGATTCATCAAAATAAGCAAACAACACACTGAAAACAGAATTTGTCAAAAACAGAACAGTCTGTAATAATCTGTATCAAACATATACTTCTGGAACTCCAAAAATTCTGAAATAAATTGGTGGACCTGAGTAATTTGTCTATTAATCATCTGAAAAAAGAATCAACTTAAAATCACTCTCTAGTAAAGAATGGCAGCTAATCTCGTAAGCGCTAAAGTTTCTGTTTTTTACAGCATAATCATAAAGACTTCACCCAAGTCTTCCCAAAGGTTCTACTTGGCACAAACACTAATTAAAACATAAAACCACATATAACCAGAGGCTAGATAGATTATTTATTCCTAAACAGAATCAAAAAGCAAGGAAAAAAATAAAAATTGGGTTGCCTCCCAGCAAGCGCTATCGTTTAACGCCCCTAGCTAGGCATGATGATTTCAATGATGCTCACAAAAAAGATAAGAAGTGAAACATAAAGGGAGCATCATGAAGAATATGACTAGCACATATAAGTCTAACCCACTTCCTATGCATAGGGATTTTGTGAGCAAACAACTTATGGGAACAATAATCAACTAGCATAGGAAGGCAAAACAAGCATAACTTCAAAACCTTAAGAACATAGAGAGGAAACTTGATATTATTGCAATTCTGTAGCGACCCGACCTCAGATGGTCAAGTCTCTGTGCTCCGGTGTCATCCCTGGATCAGTAATGCTGACACCACACAGTACTTCGAAGGATTTATAACAGAGTAGCAATCACACACTTATTACATCGATGTCTCAAAGAGAACTTATTACAATAAATATGGCTTAAGGCCATCTAATATCGATAACAGCGGAAGACTTGGAAGATAAGTGAGTCCATCAACTCCAACGGCATCACTGAGTATAGAACCATGACCTAAAAGCACCTTACTCATCGTCTGAAAAGTCTGCAACATGAAAGTTGCAGCCCGAAAACAGGTCAGCACATGGAATATGCTGGCAATATAACACATAGAGAATAATGAATGATAAGCCTATACTACATGCATATATGGCTGGTGGAAAGCTCTATGGTTACAGTTTTGCGTAAAGCCAGTTTTTCCCTACTGCAAAGGAATAAATTTATTTAACTATCATGGTGGTTGAAACATCGAGAATGGTTGACAGCATTCCGATCCCAATTAAGTGGACAATTAAAAACCCAACAATACTAATTAGAAGTAACATGATGAGATTCACATGATATTCTGGTACTAGATACTCAAGATGTCCATAACCGGGGACACGTCTAATCATGATCAGATTGTACACTCTGCAGAGGTTTGCGCACTTTTCCCCACAAGACTCGATCGCCTCCGTTGGTTTCTCGCACTACATGGTGTTTGAGAGACGGATGACCGATACATAGTCTTTCAGAAGCACTCACACCTTACGTTGTGATAGACCGTACCAACCTACATCCCCTACATCTGCTAGTCTACCACTGTAAGAGTTCGCATGACTTAGTCAGCTATGCCAGAGCCCATAATGGCTTGTGGCTGCACACGGAAGTTACTAGCATGAATGACCTTATGATCCCTTTGAGCCTGGGTGGCGGTCCGAAGAAAAACAGGCAAGTCCTGATAGAAACCAGGTGCCTCAATCCACCCAGATGTGTGTTTAAGTTGCCACCTTAGATAAAACCATTAATTAACAATACTCACATCTGTCATGGATATCACTCACCCAATCCACGTCTACTAGCATAGCATGGCATAATAAGCAAACGTAGAAGTAACTCCCAAAGGTTTCATAAGTAAAACAGGTAATAGGTACTACCTCAACTACTTCCCATCCCACAGTTTTAAATAGACCCTAATCATGCAATGTGTGAGGATTGGTCTAATGCAATAAAAACTGGGCAATGAGAAGGTATGATCAAAGTGTTACTTGCCTTGCTGAGGATCCGCGAAACCTAGAGCTTCGAAATAACAGGCGGCGCACTCCAGGTGATCAATCGCAGACAAACAACAAGCATACAATAAGTACTCAACTAATGCACAGGTAAAACTCGAATAAAAGATCTAACCAGAAAGTTCAACTTAAGAACTCCGGTTGCAGAAAGAATCGAATCGAACAAAGCAACGGAAAACAAATGGCGAAAGAAACAACTCGGTTCTAGCAATTTGAATCTAGGTCAAATTTTACCATAGCAAAACTTTGTTTAAGTTGATTAGACGGAACGGCGGTTTCGAAACAAAACTCCAGGTGCTTGAATCACCTGATTCCGATAAACGAGCGAAAAGTTATACTAAAACGAAAATCGGATCAGAGATCGCGATCGCGGAATAAATCCGACGAGAAGAAAAAGAAGAACGGTTGAACGAACGGACGTTCGTTAACCTAGAAGAATCCGGTGATCACGTTCGTTAGAACGAACGGTCCGGCGAACGGTCTCGAGGCAACTAAATCGGAAAAGAAAACGAATCCGGTCTAGGGTTTCGGAAAAGAAAACCGAACAAAAACTGATCTAGAAAACCGGAACGGTTTAGAAAAGAACCGGAAAGAAAACGAATCGGAAGAGAAGAAAAGAATCGGAACGATTAGAAGAAAACGATCCAATGAAAGAGAAAGAGACGCGGCGCGGCTACCTCGGCGAGGTTCCGGCGAATGGCGGCGTGGGGCGGCGTGGGCGGCGGCGGCGGCGGTGCGGCGGCGCTGGCGAGGGGCGCGGGTGAGGGGCGCGGGTGAGGCTTGGGCTTTGGGTTTGATGATTTAGAGGGGGGTGTGGGGGTATTTATATTGTGGAGGGGGGTTTACTTGGAGGAGGGATCAAGGAATAAGAATAGGAGTAGGAAAGATCTTAGAAACAAAAACGAAATAACGAAAGTAGGATAAAAGTCCTACTAGGATTTCCAAAAGAGGGCGGCGACGGCGGCCTCCTGGCGCCTGGCGCGTGCGGCGCGATGGCCTGGCCGGCCGGCTGGGCCTTTGGCCCAGGGGCGCGCGGGATTTTTTTTAAATCGGTTGCGCGTGCGGAAAAACACAGAAAAAGAAAATCTACCGGACTCCAAATTTAATAAAGTAAATTTTTCCCTGACTCCTAAAATGAGTCGAACAAAATGAACTTTTCTCCGGGCCAAAAATGCAATTTTGAAAAATACGCATTTTTCCCTATCCAAATAAAAGGCAAACAAACTCCGACAAAACCAATGATCCCCTTTTTTTCAAAATTTGAGAAAACTCAAATATGAAAATAACAAAATCTCTAAATCTCTCCGAGGGTCCTTGAGTTGCGTGAAATTTCTAGGAACGGCCAAAATGCAAGAAAATATGATATGCATGATGATCTAATGTATAACATTCCAAATTGAGAATTTGGGATGTTACAAATTCCTACAAGCCAATATTACTCCCTCATAATAATTTTCAGTAGCATCATGAATGGATTCAACAATATAACCAGCACCTAAAGCACTATTTTCATGATCTACAAGCATATAATTTTTTATTACTCTCCACATAAGCAAATTTCTTCTCATGAATAGTAATGGGTGCAAACTCAACAAAATAACTATCATGTGAGGCATAATCCAATTGAAAATTAAAATCATGATGACAAGTTTCATGGTTATCATTATTCTTTATAGCATACATGTCATCACAATAATCATCATAGATAGCAACTTTGTTCTCATAATTGGAACCTCTTCCGAAATAGTGGAATCATCACTAAATAAAGTCATGACCTCTCCAAATCTACTTGCATAATTATAATGATCATAAATAGGAGGCATGCTATCATCATAATAAATTTGCTCATCAAAACTTGGGGGACAAAGCATATCATCTTCATCAAACATAGCATCCCCAAGCTTGTGGCTTTGCATATCATTAGCATCATGGCATTCAAAGAATTCATACTAACAACATTCCAATCATGATCATCATTCACATATTTTATGCCAAGCATTCTATGTAATTCTTCTTCTAGTACTTGAGCACAATTTTCCTTCCCATCATTTTCACGAAAGACATTAAAAAGATGAAGCATATGAGGCAACCTTAATTCCATTTTTTGTAGTTTTATTTTATAGACTAGACTAGTGATAAAACAAAAAACTAAAAGATTCGATTGCAATATCTAAGGATATACCTTCAAGCACTCACCTCCCCGGCAACGACACCAGAAAAGAGCTTGATGTCTACTACACAACCTTCTTCTTGTAGACGCTTTTGGGCCTCCAAGTGCAGAGGTTTGTAGGACAGTAGCAAATTTCCCTCAAGTGGATGACCTAAGGTTTATCAATCCGTGGGAGGCGTAGGATGAAGATGGTCTCTCTCAAGCAACCCTGCAACCAAATAACAAAGAGTCTCTTGTGTCCCCAACACACCCAATACAATGGTAAATTGTATAGGTGCACTAGTTCGGCGAAGAGATGGTGATACAAGCGCAATATGGATGGTAGATAAAGGTTTTTGTAATCTGAAAATATAAAAACAGCAAGGTAACTATTGATAAAAGTGAGCGAAAACGGTATTGCAATGCGTTGAAACAAGGCCTAGGGTTCATACTTTCACTAGTGCAGGTTCTCTCAACAATAATAACATAATTGGATCATATAGCTATCCCTCAACATGCAACAAAGAGTCACTCCAAAGTCACTAATAGCGGAGAACAAACGAAGAGATTATTGTAGGGTACGAAACCACCTCAAAGTTATTCTTTCTGATCGATCTATTCAAGAGTCCGTAGTAAAATAACATGAAGCTGTTCTTTCTGTTCGATCTATCATAGAGTTCGTACTAGAATAACACCTTAAGACACAAATCAACCAAAACCCTAATGTCACCTAGATACTCCAATGTCACCTCAAGTATCCGTGGGTATGATTATACGATATGCATCACACAATCTCAGATTCATCTATTCAACCAACACAAAGTACTTCAAAGAGTGCCCCAAAGTTTCCACCGGAGAGTCAAGACGAAAACGTGTGCCAACCCCTATGCATAAGTTCATTGAACCCGCAAGTTGATCACCAAAACATACATCAAGTAGATCACGTGAATATCCCATTGTCACCACAGATAAGCACGGCAAGACATACATCAAGTGTTCTCAAATCCTTAAAGACTCAATCTGACAAGATAACTTCAAAGGGAAAACTCAATCCATTACAAGAGAATAGAGGGGGAGAAATATCATAAGATCGAGCTATAATAGCAAAGCTCGTGATACATCAAAATCGTGCCAAATCAAGAACACTTGAGAGAGAGAGAGAGATCAAACACATAGCTACTAGTACATACCCTCAGCCCCGAGGGTGAACTACTCCGTCCTCGTCATGGAAAGTGTCGGGGTGATGAAGATGGCCACCGGTGAGGGTTCCCCCCTCCGGCAGGGTGCCAGAACAGGGACCCAATTGGTTTTTGGTGGCTACAGAGGCTTGCGGCAGCGGAACTCCCGATCTATTCTGTTCTTCGATGATTATAGGGTATATGGACATATATAGGCAAAAGAAGTCGGTCAGGGGAGCCACGAGGGGCCCACGAGGGTGGGGGCGCACCCAGGGGGCAGGCGCGCGTCCCTGCCTCGTGTCCACCTCGAAGCTTCCTTGACTTCAACTCCAAGTCTCCTGGATCATGTTCGTTCCAAAAATCACGCTCCCGAAGGTTTCATTCCGTTTGGACTCCGTTTGATATTCCTTTTCTGCGAAACACTGAAACAAGGGAAAAACATAAACTGGCACTGGGCTCTGGGTTAATAGGTTAGTCCCAAAAATAATATAGAAGTGTTTAATAAAGCCCATAAACATCCAAAACAGATAATATAATAGCATGAATACTTCATAAATTATAGATATGTTGGAGACGTATCAAAGATGTTCGACTACATCAACCGCGTTACTAAACGCTTCCACATACGGTCTATGAGGGTACATGGACACACTCTCCCCACTCGTTGCTATGCTTCTCATAGATAGATTTTGCATGATCATAGGATTTTTTTTGAAATACTACGTTCCCCAACACGAACGTGAGTCATATAGTAGATATGATCAACATAGAGATGTTCACCATTGAAGACTACCCCATCTCACGTGATGATCGGACATGGGTTAGTTGATTTGGATCATGTTCACTTAGACAACTTAAGGGATGTTGATTTAAGTGGGAGTTCAATAGTAATTTGATTATTTGAACTAAAATTTATCATGAACGTAGTCCTAATAGTTTTTGCAAATCTATGTTGTATATCCATGGCCCGTGCTACCGTTCCCTTGAATTTTAATGCGTTCCTAGAGAAAGCTAAGTTGAAATACGATGGTAGAAACTACACGGACTGGGTCCAAAAATTGAGGATTATCCTCATTGATGCATAGAAAAATTATGTCCTTGATGCACTGCTAGGTGACAGACCTGCTGCAGGAGCTGATGTTGATGTTATGAACGTCTGGCAGGCTCGATCTGATGACTACTTGATAGTTCAGTGTGCCATGCTTTATAGCTTGGAATCGGGACTTTAAAAGCTTCGGCTCTAGGGGTGAGCGAATCGACCTAGGGCAGCCCATAGCCACTGTTGGAAATATGCCCTAGAGGCAATAATAAAGTGGTTATTATTATATTTCCTTAATCATGATAAAGATTTATTATTCATGCTAGAATTGTATTGATCATAAACTTAAATATATGTGTGAATACATAAAGTACACAATGTCCCTAGTCAGCCTCTACTATACTAGCTCATTGGTCAAAGATGGTTAAGGTTTCCTAACCATAGACATGACTTGTCATTTATTAACAGGTTCACATCATTAGGAGAATGGTGTGATGGACTAGACCCAACCGTAAGCCTAGCATCGGATCGTTTAAGTTATTTGCTATAGCTTTCTTCATGTCAAGTATCTGCTCCTTCGACCATGAGATCATGCAACTCTCAGATACCAGAGGAATACCTTGTGTGCTATCAAATATCACTTCATAACGGGGTGATCATCAAGGTTCTCTATAGGTATCTCTGAGAGTGTCTGTTGGGTTGGCATGGATTGAGGCTAGGATTTGTCACTCCATTTGACAGAGAGGTATCTCTGGGCCCTCTCGGTAATACAACATCACAAGAAGCTTGCAAGCAATGTGACTAAGGATTTAGTCATGGGATCTTGTATTACAGAACGAGTAAAGAGACTTGCCGATAACGAGATTAAACTAGGTATGAGATACCGAGGATCGAATCTCAGGCAAGTAACATACCGACGGACAAAGGGAACTGCATATGGGATTAACCGAATCCTTGACATCATGGCTCAACCGATAAAAGATCTTCGTGGAATATGTAGGAACCAATATGGGCATCTAGGTCCCGCTATTGGTTATTGACCGGAGAGGTGTCTCGGTCATGACTACATGATTCCCGAACCCGTAGGGTCGCACGCTTAACGTTTGTTGACACTAGAATAGTATTGGGATATTTGATGATTGGTAACCGAATGTTGTTTGGAGTCCCGGATGAGATCCTGGATGTCAGGAGGAGTCTCAGAATGGTCGGGAGGTAAAGATTTATATATGAAAAGTTGTTTCCGGGGTTCCAGAAAAAGTTTCATTTTTTCGCTATTGTACCGGTAAGCTTCTAGAAGGATCCGGAAACTTCTAGAGGAGTCCGGAACTCCACCAAGGGTTCCATAATACCCCAAGTGCAAGGAATCATCATAGCAATTTCCAAAGGTGTAAGCGATAAGAATGGAGTGCTGAACCCACAAGGAGCTAAAGGGAAGATCAATATTCTCCGAAGTCCTATCTGCCACTGATACGACTCTATGTACACCGAACGTTTGCTTCCAACTAGAAATGAGATATAAAACTACGTTGTGGGTATGAAGAGGATAATTTTGCATGTTGTTGAAGAACTAAAATATAACAATAGGTCCTGTTAACATAAGGTTAGAATATATTACAATATATTATAAACAGCGAGTGTGGAATAATGATGGGTCGGTGTGCGGAATTGTCCTAGGCAATTGTTAACAAGATCGGTAATCATTATTGCAATTTTATATGAGGGAGAGGCAAAAGCTAACTACTTGCTCTACTTGGATCATATGCACTTATGATTGGAACTCTAGCAAGCATCCGCAACTACTAAAGATCATTAAGGTAAAACCCAACCATAGCATTAAAGTATCAAGTCATCTTTACTCCCTTACGCAAACAACCCCCTTACTCGGGTTTAAGCTTTTGTCACTCTAGCAACCCACTATAAGCGAACCATGAACATATTGCAAACCCTATACTGGGAATCCCTCACGTGTGCACGGCATGGAGGGCACCATAGGACAACACCAAAATAAAACATACAACTAAAACCAATCTAGATCATCAATCAACCCAAAAAGCAAAAGAAATTGTCGCTGAGACTCTGCCGCCCTCTTCGAGTGTGCTGGCCATGGTGCTGTCGTTGCCTGATATCAGAGCCCCCGGCTCGTCCTCGACAAAGGACGCGGAGCTCGATGAAGAGCTTCAGCGCCTCCTTGCGCCGCTGTATCTGGGAGTCGGGGAGGCCGACGACTCAGCTGCTATCATAATGGATTGGTCCTTCATGGAGTCCATGGCGGCGGGTGGCAGGAGCTCAAGGAGCGGCATGTGTCCGCCGGCAGGGTGGACCAAAAGCTGAAGGACAAATGCTTGAAGGCGCGCGAATGGCACGGCAAGCAATCCAAGGCGCTCCTGGGGCAGCAAGAGACGCTCCTGATGACGAGGGAGGATGTCATGGCATGTGAGGCACGACTAGCGGACCACAAGGCATCCCTGGATGCTAGAGAGTGAGGGGTCTCCCTTCGGGAGAAGAAACTCGAAGCCACCCTCCGTGCCAAGGATGAAGGTCTAGAGGCTCTGGTGCAGCAATACACCAAGGAATTGGAAGACAAGCATGAAGCTGCTCTGAACACCCTCGCTGCTGACTTTGCTAGTCAACTAAAGAAGCTTACTGATGATTTGGCTGCTGAGTCCGCCACCAAAACTGAGCTCGACCGGCAGGTGGCTAAACTAAATGAGGATCTCATCGAGAGCACCAAAGAGGTGGAGGCACTTAAAGAGGAAGCATGGCAGGTAGAGATCCACTTGGCTGATGTGCAGTCGCAGCTTTCCTCCAAGACCCAGAGCCTTGACGCTGCCAATGGTAACATCACAGACATGAAGGCAAGGATCGACTCACTGGAGCGGTCAGCAGAGTCCCTTGAGTCCCGCCAGCAGTTGTTGTCCAAGGACTTGGAAACCGCTAAGCGTCTCCGGCAAGATGCAGAGGACAAGCTGAAGAACCAGGTTGATATGAGTAACCTCTGGATCAAGAGCCTGATCGACATCGTTGAGCGTCTTGGCGTCCAAGCTGCAGTGATGGGTATGGACGGACCAGTCTTTTCGGCCAGCAAGCAGGAGGTCCCAAGCGTCAAGTTGGGGCTCTTCTTCAATGAGTTGATCGAGAAGCTGAAGGTGCATGAAGAGGGGAGGGCCGAGCGTTTCGCGACCGAGTTCCGAAAGCTTGCCCGCAACACACTAATGAAGGCACCATTGGTAAGAAGCTTTGGCCTATCTCCACCAAGTGTTCTTCGGCATAAGCGATGAGAACTGGGCTATTAAGCAGTACTGACAAATGGGCTTTCTCTGCCAATTCTCTGGGTGCAGCCTTTGCGTGCCAGCAAAGACTGGCTTACCTTTCAACCTTCCCTCGTGGAGAGAGAGGGGCAAACCTATAGGTCTTTGTTTCATGTATTCTGTGCAAAACTCAACCACCTCCTCTGCGGTATAACCTTGTAGGATGCTTTGCCTATGGATGGTTTCGGTTCCAACAAAAGAGCTTCAGTATTCCCATGAACCGCTCGAAGGGACACATGTTGCGAAGAAATACAGGACCACAATACTTTATCTCGTCAACAAGGTGCATAGTGAGATGGACCATGACATCAAAGAATGACGGTGGGAAAAACATCTCTAGGTTGGAAAATATTCTTGCAATATCATCTTGCATATGATCCAACTCTTCAAGATCTAAAACTTTCTACCATAGTTGGTTGAAGAAATCACAGATCTCAATGAGTGTGTTTCTTATATCTTTGTCCATCAGATTCCTGATGGCCACAGGGAGGATTTGTGTCAACATTACGTGGCAATCATGTGACTTCATGTGTCCCAACTTCATTTTACCTGAGCTCACATCCATGAGACTTCTGATGTTTGTGGAGTAGGAAGAGGGTGTCTTAACTGACAACAAAAATAGGTGAAGAACTATGTTGCTTCTTTTGTACTGAAATTGTAACTCTGGCGAGCTTTGATGAATTTGTCATCATCTTCTGCTTCACTCTTGCGTTTTGATTGATCAGCAAGCATATCGAGCCGTGAACCATCACCATCCTTTCTTTTACCTTTAATCTTAAGAAGAGTACCAAGGATGCTTTCACATACGTTCTTCTCTACATGCATGACATCGATGCAATAACATACGCGTAGAACCTCTCAGTGAGGTAATTTCCAGAACGCCGGTTTCTTCTTAAACACTTGACCCTTGGGTGTTTGTTTCACTGTAAAAGGGTGGTTCTTGCCAAGCACAACATTAATTTGTTTAGCCATGTTGTGGACCACCTCCCCATCATAGGGTCTTGGGCCCACACCTACCTTTGCCGTACCATCAAATTCAGCTTTCATCTTTCGATATGGGTGATTTTTCCGTAAGAACCTATGATGACGCAAATACACGGTTTTGTGCGACTTGGGAAGCCTTCTGCTAGTTGTCCTATCCATGCATGTGACATACCCTACATCTCCCTTTGTTTTATTCTCCGATGTGTTGGCTAATGCCGGCATATCTTGAATGGTGTGCACCAGTATCGCATGTAGACCGAAAATCTCCTTTCTGTAAGCATCAAAACATTTTACAGCAGGCGCATCTATCCACACTGTCAGCAGTTCTTCTACCAGTAGCTGAAAGTAAATGTCGATGTCATTTCCAGGTTGCTTTGGGCCTTGGATAATCATTGACATCATAATGTATTTTTTATTCATACACAACCAAGGAGCTAGGTTATATATGCACAGAAGCACCGGCCATGTGTTGTGATTGGTTCTCATATCGCCAAAAGGATCCATCCCGTCAGTACACTCCACGAGCCTTATACTTCTAGGATCCTTGGCAAAGTCTTCAAACTTGTTGTCGATTAACTCCCACTGAGCCCCATCTTTTGGGTGCCTCATAAACTTGTCCACAATTCCCTCATCATGATGCCACAACAACCTCTTTGCCTCTCTAGGGTTAGCAAACAGACGCCTCAACCTTGGAATTAAAGGCAAGTAACAAACAACCTTGAACGGGATTCCTGTCTTGATCTTGTTGTCCAATTTGTACTTGTCATTTGCTCTCCTGTGCTTGTATCGTGCACGCTTTCATGTGGGACATGCACGCAAATCTTTGTACTCACCACGGTACAATATACAATCATTCACACAAGCGTGTATATTTTGTACTTCAAGTTCCAATGGGAAAACAATTTTCTTCGCTTCATTCGTGCTTCTTGGGAGCACATTATCTTCTGGAAGAATTTCTTTGAAAGACCTAACATATGTGTGAAGCCCTTGTTTGATAGACCGTTTGCTGCTTTAAATCTGAGAAGCGCCAGGGTGGCACTCAACCTGGAATATTTCTTTTTGCAACCTGTATACAATTCTTGTATATAGCATCGACTCGTACCGGTGTTGCATGATGTTGGAGAATTAAAATATAAAAATAGGTGCTGTTAACATAAGGTTGGAATATATTACAATATATTATAAATAGCAAGTGTGGAATAATGACGGGTCGGTGCGTGAAATTGTCCTAGGCAATTGTTAACAAGATCAGTAATCATTATTGCAATTTTATATGAGGAAGAGATATAAGCTAACATACTTTCTCTACTTCGATCATATGCACTTATGATTGGAACTCTAGCAAGCATCCGCAACTACTAAAGATCATTAAGGTAAAACCCAACCATAGCATTAAAGTATCAAGTCCTCTTTACTCCCATACGCAAACAACCCCCTTACTCGGGTTTAAGCTTCTATCACTCTAGGAACCCACTATAAGCGAATCATGAACATATTGCAAACCCTACAGCGGGAATCCCTCACGTGTGCACGGCACGTAGGGCAGCATAGGACAACACCAAAATAAAACATACAACTCAAACCAATCTAGATCATCAATGAACCCAAAAAGCAAAAGAAATCTACTCAAAACATCATAGATGGCAACACATCATTGGATCATAATATGTGGCATAAAGCACCATGTTCAAGTAGGGGATTACAGCGGGGTGCGGGAGAGTGGACTTCTTAAAAGAGATGAGGAAGGTGATGAAGAAGGTGATGTTGATGAAGACGATCACCGCAGCGGTGGTTCCCCCGACGGCACTCTGGCGCCACCGAGAGAGAGAGAGGGGGTGAGAGTCTCCGGCTTGTGCTTCCTCCTCCATGGCCTCCCCCTAGATGGGGAGAAGTTCTCCCTCTAGTCCTTGGCCTCCATCGTGCTGATGGCCCCCTCCGGCTTCCTCCTCCATGGCCTCTGGTGATGATGGCCCCCTCCATGGCCTCCGGTGATGATGCCCCCTCCGGCAAGGTGCCGGAGAGGGCCTAGATTGTTTTTTTGTGGCTATAGAGGCTTGCGGCGGCGGAACTTCCGATCTAGGGTTATTTTCGGAGGTTTGGGTATTTATAAGAATTTTTGGCATTGGTCTCACGTCAAGGGGGTGCCCGAGGGGCCCACAAGCCCGAAGCACCCTTCCTGGGGGTAGGGCACGCCTAGAGGGCTTGTGGCCTCCTCGTCCACTTCCTGGCCCAGCTCTTGTGCTTAGGGGGTCTCTTTTGGTCGATAAAAAATCACCGTAAATTTTCATCCCATTCCGAGAACTTTTATTTCTGCACAAAAAACGACACCATGGTAGTTTTGCTGAAAACAACGTCAGCTGGGTTAGTTCTAATCAAATCATACCAAAACCATATAAAATTGTTGTAAACATGGCATGAATACTTCATAAATTATAGATACGTTGGAGATGTACGTATCATTCCACCACGTCCCAAGGGTCAGCATGGGCTGAGGGGAGGCGCCATGGCCTTATTGGGCCAGGTGCACACAAGTCCCTCAAGGCCCATGCATTGGGAAAGGTGGAAGGTCCACCTTTGTATGGAAGCGAAGGAGGAGGACTAGGATTCCACCTCCTCCCCCCTTGGCTGCGCCTTAGGGTTTGGAGGGGTTGTTCCCCACGCCCCTCCACCTATATATAGAGGGGAGGGGGCGCCCTGAGAGGACAGACAAAGCCCTTGGCGCCTCTCTTTCTCTCATTACTCCGTAGTTCCATTGCCTCGTCTCGGCGACGCTTAGTGAAGCGTTGTTGGTGCTCCACCACCACCATCACCACCACGCCGTCGTGTTGATTATGATCCCATCTACTTCTCTCCCTCTTGCTGGATCAAGAAGGAGGAGACATCATTGAGCCGCACGTGTGCTAAACTCAGAGGTGCCGTCCGTTTGGCACTAGATCGGTTGGATCATGATTGAATCGCGAAGAGTAAGACTACATCAACCGCGTTATATATGCTTCCGCTTAGCTATCTACAAGGGTATGTAGATGCTCCCCCCTCTCATAGCTATGCATCTCCATGGATAGATCTTGTGTGTGCGTAGATTTTTTTGTTGTCCATGCAACGTTACCCAACAGCCGCCGCACTCCCTGATGGGGTCCCTGATACGTCCATTTTGCATCATGTTTTCTTACTGTTATTTATGATGTTTTATCCATACTAATGTTTTTTGGAGTAATTCTAATGCTTTTTCTCTCATAATTTGCAAGGTACACACCAAGAGGGAGAATTCCGGTAGCTGGAAATCTGTACCTGGAAAAGCTACGTCGGGATACCTATTCCGCACAACTTCAAACAAGCTGAAACTTCACGGAGATTTTTTATGGAATATTTAAGAATTACTGGAGCAAATAACTACCGAAGGGGGCCCACCAGGTGGGCACAACCCACCTGGGCGCGCCAGGGAGCCCAGGCACGCCTTGGTGGGTTGTGCTCACCCAGGCCCACCTCTGGTGCTCATCTTTTGGTATATAAGTCATTTTGACCTAGAAAAAATAAGAGGAGGACTTCTGGGATGAAGTGCTGCCGCCTCGAGGCGGAACTTGGGCAGGAGCACATTTGCCCTCCGGCGGAGCGATTCCACCGGGGGAACTTCCCTCCCGGAGAGAGAAATCATCGTCCTCATCATCACCAACAACTCTTCCATCTTGGGGAGGGCAATCTCCATCAACATCTTCAACATCACCATCTCATCTCAAACCCTTGTTCATCTCTTGTGTTCAATCTTGTTACTGGAACTATAGGTTGGTGTTTGTGGGTGACTAGTAGTGTTGATTACATCTTGTAGTTGATTACTATATCGTTTATTTGGTGGAAGATTATATGTTCAGATCCAATATGCTATTTAATACTCCTCTGATGATGAGCATGTTTATCATTTGTGAGTAGTTACCTTTGTTCTTGAGGTCACGGGAGAAATCATGTTGCAAGTAATCATGTGAACTTGATATGTGTTCGATATTTTGATAGTGTGTATGTTGTGATTCCCTTAGTGGTGTCATGTGAACGCTGACTACATGACACTTCACCATATTTGGGCCTAAGGGAATGCATTGTGGAGTAGCAATTAGATGATGGGTTGCGAGAGTGACAGGAGCTTAAACCCCAGTTTATGCGCTATTCCGTAAGGGACCAATTGGATCCAAAAGTTTAATGCTACAGTTAGATTTATCGTTAATACTTTTCTCGTAGTTGTGGATGCTTGCGGGAGGGTTAATCATAACTAGGAGGTTTGTTCAACTAAGAACAACACCTAAGCACCGGTCCACCCACATATCAAATTATCAAAGTAGCGAACACAAATCGAACCAACTTGATGAAAGTGACTAGATGAAAATCCCGTGTACCCTCAAGAACGATTTACTTATCATAAGAGACTGTTTTGGCCTGTCCTTTTCCTCAAAAGGGTTGGTCTACCTTGCTGCACTTTTGTTACTACTATTGTTACTTTCCCATTACAAATTATCTTGCTATCAAACTACTCCACTACTTACAATTTCAGCACTTGCAGACATTACCTTACTGAAAACTACTTGTCATTTCCTTTTGCTCCTCGTTGGATTCGACACTCTTACTTATCAAAAAGAGCTACAATTGATCCCCTATGCTTGTGGGTCATCAAGGCTATTTTCTGGCGTCGTTGTCGGGGAGTGAAGCGCCTTTGGTAAGTGGAATTTGGTAAGGAAACATTTATATAGTGTGCTGAAATTTATTGTCACTTGTTACTATGGAAAACAATCCTTTGAGGGATTTGTTCAGGGTATTTTCACCTCGTCCGGAACCAAAATTAGCTACCCCTCAACCTACTGCACCTACTGAAAATATTGAATATGAAATTCCTTCGGGTATGATAGAACAACTGCTAGCTAATCCTTATGCGGAAGATGGAACCGAACATCCTGATATGCACTTGATGTATGTGGAATAAATTTGTGGATTGTTTAAGCTTGCAGGTATACCCGGAGATGAAGTGATGAAAAAGGTTTTCCCTTTATCTTTGAAGGTAAAATCATTAGCATGGTATAGGCTATGCGATGATATTGTATCATGGAGTTGGAATTGTTTGAAATTGGAGTTCCACCAAAAAAATATCCTATGCATCTAGTTCATTGTGATCAGAATTATATATGTAATTTCTGGCCTCGTGAAGGATAAAGTATCGCTCTAGCTTGGAGGAGGATTAAGTCAATGTTATATTCATGCCCCAATCATGAGCTCTCAAGAGAAATTATTATCCAGAATTTTTATGCTCGGCTTTCTCGTAATGATCATCAAACCATGCTTGATACTTCTTGTGTTGGTTCTTTTATGAATAAGACTATTGAATTCCGGTGGGATCTTTTGGAAAGAATTAAATGCAACTCTGAAGATTGGGAACTCGAGAAGCTAAAGAGTCAGGTATTAAACTTAAGTATGATCGTGTTAAATCTTTTATGGATACCGATGCTTTTCAAAAGTTTAGCACTAAATATGGACTTGACTCTGAGATAGTAGCCTCCTTTAGTGAATCATTTGCTACACATGTTGAACTCCCTAAAGAGAAGTGGTTTAAACATCACCCACCTATTAAATAAGAAATTAAAGAACCGGTACCAGTTAAAGAAGAAACTATACTTTATAATGTTTATCTAGTTGTTCCTTCTGCTTATATTGAGAAACCACCTTTCCCAATTAGGATAAAGGAACATGCTAAGGTTTCAACTGTGGTTAACAAAAGCAATATTAGAACACCTAAACCTGATGAATCAAATAGTGGATTGTCCGGACGCCGAAGCCCTAGCGGCTTTCAGGCACAATGTCCGAGACGAATGGCTCGCCAGACACCTCGGCCAGGAAAAGCCAAGAACAATGGCCGCACTCACAAGTCTCATGACCCGCTTTTGCGCAGGAGAGGACAGCTGGTTGGCACGATGCAGCCCCAGCGACCCAAGTACATCAGAAATCAGGGATGGAAACGGGAAACCACGGTGATACAAGGACCTTTGCCGAATCAAAAGAAAAAAGTCTGAAGAGCACGACAGTCAATGCCGGATTCAAAGGCTCACGGCAAAATCAGACAAAATCACCCCCTCAGGATAATAGGGAAGATCCGTCCAGTCTAAAGAGAATCATGGACAGGATATGTCAGATACACAGTACTCCTGGAAAGCCTGCTAATCATACACACAGAGACTGTTGGGTTTTCAAACAATCCGGAAGGCTTAACGCCGAACACAAGGGGCTCGACACACCAAGTGAGGAAGAGGACGAACCCCAAAAGCAGAACACCAGGAAGCAAAAGAACTTCCCGCAAGAAGTCAAAACAGTGAACTCACTTCACATAACAAGGCATGAGGCACCCATAAAGGTCCGCACATTCAAGCCTATCCCTCAGGAGTCTGGCCACTGGTCACTAAAGCCAATCATTTTTTATCAGCTAGATTATTCTCGCAATATCAAACATGCAGGCCGGACGGCCCTGATGCTTAATCCAATAATAGACGGATTCCAGTTTACCAACGTCCTTATGGACGGTGGCAGTGGACTAAATCTGATATATCAGGATACAATTCACCGCATGGGCATAAACCCAGCATGAATCCGTCATAGTAAAACCTCCTTTCAAGGAGTAGCACCAGGCCCGGACACCCACTGTATGGGTTTTCTCCGGCTTGTGGTCATATTTGGCTCTGCCAATAACTTTTGTCGTGAAAAGCTTATCTTCCACATAGTCCCGTTTTCTAGTCGCTATCAAGCACTAATGGGACGCGGAGCTTTCGCTCGCTTTAACGCAATACCGCATTATGCATCCCTCACGCTAAAGATGCCTGGTCCTCGAGGCATCATCTCTTTAAAGGGAGCATACTAAACTACATCTCCTCCAAACGGAGGATTGTGCGGCCGCTTAAACGGCCGCCCAACAAAATGGCCTCGCCAGCCAAAAGACTTTTTCGATGTAAGTCACAAAAGGCCGCGGACCCGGACTCAATGAGTACGGCACAAGCCCATTTTCGTTATAGGCTTGGTACGCCTCACCAGGGGCTGTACGCAGAGACAATAAAACTCGACCGTATCTATTTCTCACTTCACATTTTATTTATTATTCTTTTTGATCCGCACGACCCATTTTTCAATTTAGTTCTTCCCTTTTACAGATGAATGTCGTACGGCGCCCGTCCAAGACACGGCACAGCGGAGACACAGGCGCAGACGTGCAGTAGGGACCCGCCCCAAAGGATTCTTCTTAGATTAAGACCCTGCGTAAACCTTTTTTACTGTCTCTTGCTGCTATACATCCCCTGGTTTACCTCACTATAACCATGGAGGAGACTGGCGTTTTGGCATGTGGCCACGCCAGAATTCTTGCTCGTACCTGGACACAAGGGGCTTTTTTCTTTTTCAAGGGTGTCGTTTCACACGCACCCACAAAGACCGAACACCTTAGGGAGTGTTCGGTGTCGCGAGTTTTGGCACTATATGCATCAGCTCCGAGTCATGATTTTGGTCACATGTTGGGTTGCCCGGCTCCTGAGTTCGGCCACCTTACGTTCCGTTCTGTCGGCTAAGGTTGCACCAGGAGAACTACTGCAATTGTGCCCCGGTTCGGCCGGGTGAGCACCTCAGTAGAGAAAGCCGAAAACCGACTGTCATGATGTAGCGCGAGACTGGTCGCCACTCGATGACTTATAGGAATTTATCGAATTCCTCCGTTTTGACGAAGGGCCGCTTCCCGGTCAGGCACATATGCGTCCCGAATTTGGGTAAACGCAGTCGCCATTAAAGGGCTACCTAAAGAGTCCCACTGTCAAGCTCCTATGGCTAAGTTAAAGTGTTAAAGCATTATAGTCCGGTTGCCTAGCCCACGGCGCTATCACCTCCTTTGTAGGACCAAGACGTTGGGTTAAGTGTGAAAATGCGTTCTCCGCGCGCACCCCCGCACTATGTGCGTGGGGGCTGAAGCCAACGACTGCAATCTTTCAGAATTTATATATTAAAACGGCCGCACAGGAGGTGTTATTAATACTTGAAGGCACAAGTCTAAATTACGCCATTACAATTTATAAAAATATTGATCTACGATTACATATGCTGTCACAAACAGCATCTTTCGAACACTGCGTCTCTATTATACGAGCGCCCGCGAGGACTTCCTCAAAATAGTGCTCGGAAGGAATTCGGCTTTTATCCGAATCACGGGACGCAACAACTGTGGGCTCCATATCTGCCCAGTATGTCTTGACACGGGCAAGAGCCAGCCGCGCGCCCTCTGTGCAAGCGGACCTCTTTAGAGCTTCAATCCGAGGCACCACGTCAAGAAATTGCTGCACCAAACTGAAATAGCTTCTCGGCTTCGATCTCCCCGGACACAGGCGGTCCATGGCATACTTCATGGCGAGTCCGGATAACCTATTCAGCTCGGCCCATTGGGCCAGGCGATCATCCACTGATAGTGGACACTCTGGATTAGTGAACTGCGACCAGAAGAGCTTTTCCACTTCATGATCTTTCTTACCTTGAAAGTACCTGGTCGCATCAGCGGCACTAGCCGACAAATCCAGATAGGTGTCCTCCACGCTCCACGCTCGGTCCAACGGGGCGAACTTCGGATCATAGAATTTTCTCCGCAGCAGGAAGGGCTTTCCATCCGCAATTAGTCCGGCTTGACGCAGCTCTTCCCTTGACGCTCTCATACCAGAGCGGGCGTCCTTGGCGTCGGCGACGGCCTTCTCTAAATCCGTCTGCCGGGCTCGACCTTCCTCTTCAAGAAGTTTGCAACGGTCAGTAGCACTTTTCAACTTCACGGCTATATCAGCCATCTCCTCCTTGCTTCGGCAATGGGAAGCATGTTTGGCTTTTAGCTCTTCACGGGCTCTTCCGGCAGCCGCATCGCTTTTTCTGACTTGTTGCTTTGCTTTGGCGAGCTCGGCCCTAAGTCCTTCTATGGCCGCCGCACCATCTGCATCAAGCATACACAAGGTAAGATATTGACATAAAGCTCCTCTTACTTACAATCGCCAAATAAACTCAATACCTTGAGCATCATCAAGCCGCTTGTTAACAAGCACGATGTTGGCTTCTGCCTCATCGAGTTGTCGTTTCATTTTGGCAAAATCTCGAGTCCGGCTCGACTCCGGACAACCTGCCACCTACATACAAAGGTGCCACTTAAAGGACCTAGGATTAAGATCCTCTGCGCGCCGCTAATCTTTGCGGCACACAGAGTCTCAGGGGCTACTATCTATACAAGGCGCATGTTATTATGCGCAATTAACACTAATGTTCGTTATTCAAAACGTACCTCAAGGCCCACCAGTAAACTCTTGACGGCCTCGTTCAGTCTGCTTTCCGCGGATGAAATCTTTTCAATCACCGTGTGCATCAACACACGATGCTCCTCTGAAACAGAGGCTCGGCCCAGCAGAACCTTCAGCTCCTCCGACCGAACACCAGATGGTGCCGGACTCGTCCCATGGCCTTCTTCGGAGGCCGGACACGGAGAACCCCGGGGGGCCGCATGATCACCTTCTGCCTCTGGCAGATTCGAAGAAATCCTCTGCGACGACACTTCGGCGTCGCCCGCCTTGCTAGGCGATGAAGGAGGAGGCGTTCCGCTCTCCATCATCTCCGGAAGAAGATCCCCCGATGACGAGCTCTGCCGAGAAGGGTCGAGGTCCGAACTACAAGGTAAGGTTTCGGTTAAAACTTCTCAGATATAAATTAAGGATTTCTCTTAAAAGAATGACTCTCTTTCTACTCAAGGCTCGTTCGAGGGCTGATCCTTTTGAGGATTTAGTTCGGCCGAGGGGCTCCCCAGCGTCGGGTCCTCTGACGCGGATTCTTTCCCCCGCTTTGGAGCTACGGCTCCCGGGTCGTCAGAGGCGGCCCTTTTCTTCCCCTTTGGAGAGGAGTGTTCGATTCCCCCCTTTGGGATGGCCCCTTTCGAATAGGCCACGGTTCCCTTGTCCGCCCCTTCATTTTCCTCCAGAGGCGCCACCTCCAACATCCTGACTAGCATAGGATCTAGCCTGGTCTCGGGAAGGGGAGCCGGACACCGGACCAGCTTCGCCTTCGCTATCCACTCCTGCGTAAAAAGGAGAAGTACTGTTAAAAAATAAGTCAATTGTACGGATAGAAGGTCCGGGCGCAGGGTCACCTACTTCTGTATCCGGGCGGTTGCGGCTTAAACCAGCATCCTCGGTCAAATCCGGACTCACTCCTTGTGGTCCGAAGAACAGTCTATACATCTCCGTAGGCGTCACGCCCATGAAATTTCGGAGAACTCGCGGCCCCTCTGGGTTGAACTCCCACAAGCGGAGGGGGCGACGTTGGCCGGGCAGTGTCCGGCGAATCAGCATAACTTGTGTCACCTTGACCAGGTTGAGGTCTCCTTTTAGGAGATCCTTTATGCGGCCCTGCAACAGAGGAACGTCTTTGGGCAAGCCCCGATCTAACCCTGTGTTGATCCACGATGTTAAACATGGTGGGGGGCCCGAGCGAAAGGCGGGAGGCGCTACCCAAGTGGTGCCCCGAGGAGAGTTGATGTAGAACCACTCCTGTTGCCATAAGCCGAGCTCCTCTTGAAAAGTGCCCTCGGGCCATGGAGCATCGGTATTCCTTTTTATAACAGCACCTCCGCACTCTACGTGACGCCCCTCGGTCATCTTCGGTTCTACCTTGAAGGTCTTGAGCCATAATCCGAAGTGAGGAGTGATATGGAGAAACGCTTCACACACAACAATGAAGGAGGAGATATGGAGGATGGACTCTGGAGCTAGGTCATGGAATTCCAGCCCATGATAAAACATCAGCCCCCTTACGAAAGGATCCGTTGGGAAGCCTAATCCCCGAAGGAAGTGGGAGATGAACACTACACTCTCACCAGGCTGAGGGCTTGGGATCGCTTGTCCTTGAGCAGGCAACCTGTGCGGGATCTCGCTGGTCAGGAACCTAGCCTCCCTCAACCTTGATACGTCCTCCTCCGTAACGGAGGAGGGCATCCATTGGCCTTGAAGGCCGAAGCCGGACATTGTCGATGGTCCGGTGCGCCTAGAATCTAAAAGCCTGGGGTGTTGGAACTCGAGGCTATGGGCGAGCTTGTTTTGAGAACACAAGAGGGGAGCAAGGTCTCGGTCTCTTTATAAGAGGCAGAATATCAAGAGCCCTCCCCGTAACCGTCTTGGACTAGCCTTTAATCAAGGCAGGACGTGCTTAACGAGCACGGTTGGGTTACCCACGTCCGTATTAATGAGAATCCCGTCAAAGGGGGCACACGATCTCTGCTTCGACAAGACGTGCCAAGGAAACCGCCTCGTTGAACGTGCTGCGGTGGAACAACAAAAAATAATCCATACAGAAGGCTTGGTCGCAGTGTTATGATGCACTGCGAAATACGTCAGCAGATTTGATTTGTGTTTGTATTATTCTCTATATGGCAATACGTGGAAACTTGTTTTGCAGAGCCGGACACTATTTTTTGGTGTTTATTATCTTCTTGAAGAATTTGGAGGAGGAACCCGCCTTGCAATGCCGAAGACAATTTGCGCGCCGGACTCGTCGTCATTGAAGCCTAGTTCAGGGGCTACTGAGGGAGTCCTGGATTAGGGGGTGTTCGGATAGCCGAACTATATCTTCAGCCGGACTCCAGGACTATGAAGATACAAGATTGAAGACTTCGTCCCGTGTCCGGAAGGTTCTTTCCTTGGCGTGGAAGGCAAGCTAGGCGTGCGGATATTCAAGATCTCCTACCAATGTAACCGACTCTGTGTAACCCTAACCCTATCCGGTGCCTATATAAACCGGACGGTTGTAGTCCGTAGGACGAACACATCATAACCATCATCATACCCATAGGCTAGCTTCTAGGGTTTAGCCTCCTTGATCTCGTGGTAGATCTACTCTTGTACTACCCATATCATCAATATTAATCTAGCAGGAGTAGGGTTTTACTTCCATTGAGAGGGCCCGAACATGGGTAAAATAAAGTGTCCCTTGTCTCCTGTTACCATCCGACCTTGACGCACAGATCGGGACCCCCTACCCGAGATCCGCCGGTTTTGACACCGACAACGTTGAAAGTAATATTATCCAAACTTTGACACGGGAAGAACACATAAAAGAGTCCTTCCGGAACACTCTAGAATCGTGAAAGTAAGGAGGTACGTGATACGGTAAGTAAACGGACTCCGAAAAATCCGCAAAAATATTTTTTATTAGTTTTGGTATATTTAAAAATTTTGGAAATAAAGAAACTTCTAGGAAGCGTCCCCTGGTGGGCACAAGACACCAGGGCGTGGGGCGCCCAAGTGGGTTGTGCCCACCTAGGACACCTTTCGTACTCCGCTTTTCTTTCGTATGCTTGTCCTCCAAGATAAAAAAATTGTATATACTTCCCGAACCTGTTGATCAGCTTTCGCGGAGAAATCCTCTGTTCTCTTTTTCCTTGTTGTTTTCTGGCAGATCCCATCTACCATGGCCTCTTCAAGCTCCTCCAAGGACAAGTTCTTCAAGAACGTCATCAACCCTTATCTGCGAGAGGTGGTGCAGCACCCTCAAACCATCCAGATGCATGAGGGGTTGTTGTACATCCGCGATGAGCAAGGTCCCAAGGGCACGGGAACCGTGAAGGCCAGGCTTGATGCCATGGAGCAGGAAGTCTTCTGGTGCAAGGGGATGGTGCAGTGTGGGCTCAATGCCAATCACCTCATGATCACGGACCTTTCCCATGATCTCAAGGTGGATGGCAATCCCATGAAGGACATCGTCTTCACCCTCAACGAGCAAATCAACTTCCTCCAAAGCCAGATCTATGACCTCCAAAACCAAGTCTTTGAATATGAGGCGAGGTTCAAAGGTATGAGTTTGGATGCTAGTTGCAGGACCCGTGAGACTCACTCTTCCTCTTATGATGGTGGACCACTGCCATGGAAATCCGAGGAAAAGACCGCTTCATCACCACCATCATCTTCTTCACCACCAAAGGAGAACTAACTATCGGGTATGGGCACTCCCCTTGGCTTCCGCCAAGCTTGGGGGAGGTGCCCCGGTATCTTATCGTCCCACTATATTTTTACCTTTACTTATTTTAGTTCGATATTTTGCATTAGATGAATAAAAGTTAGTTCGATCTTTTCTTCCTTGAGAGTTTGCTTAGTGATCTATCCTTGTAATCGTGTGCAAGTTATATAATAAAGTTTAGTTCGAGTTTTTGCTTTCTTTACTTTCATGTTGCAAATAAAGAAGGAAAAAGATAAAGGAAATAAATAGAAGGAAAGAAATAAATCAATAAGATTATATACTAATCCTATGGTAGGTGATGGCACCACATAAGGAAAATTATAAGTAGAAAATTTTATTAGAGATTGAAAAACATAGCATTAGACAATGATGCAACTCATGAAAGAATTAATAAGGGAAGATAAGATTCACATATAAATATACTATCCTAGAAATCTTTTGTGATTGTGAACCCTCGTCAAAATATTATATGCCGAAATTGTTGACGTTGGACAAGGAAGACAAATTAATGGTTTATGTTTGTTTATATTCACATATAAGTCATATTGTCAAAGATCCTTTAGCATGTGATTCTTGCCCCTATCTTTGCTAGCGAAAAAACCGCACCAAGTAGAGATACTACTTGTGCATCCAAAAACCCTTAAACCCAAATCTTATTTTCAAGAGTCCACTATACCTACCTAGGGATTGAGCAAGATCCCTCAAGTAAGTTGTCATCGGTGCAAAAAGGCAATAAAAATTGCTTCTAAAAGTGTGAGATCATTTAGTGTAAGAGAAAATTGAGCATTGCACGAACTTGTGATGGTGAAGAATAAAAGTGACAGACTGCACAATAAAGGTCGCTACCACAAGGGGCAATGCAACATGACGTTCTTTTGCACTAAGGGGTTAAGCATACAAACAAATAAGCGCATGGCAACCTCTGCTTCCCTCTGCGAAGGGCCTATCTTTTACTTTTATGTATTTACTTTTTTGCAAAGAGTCAAAGTTTTCCTTCTATTCCTTTTTATTTTTCTCCTTTGGCAAGCATCATGTGGTGAGGAAAGATCTAGGCACATATGTCCAGTTGAATATAGACAGCATGAGTTATTATTGTTGACATCACCCTTGAGGTGAATATGTTGGGAGGCGAAACTTTAAGCCCCTATCTGTCTATGTGTCCGGTTGAAACGTTTTGCTCATGGGTACGAGGTGAGTGTTAGCAATAATAGAAGACTATATGATGGTTGAGTATGTGGACTTGCCTAAAGGCTCCAATACGTGACTCTTCCTGAAAAGATGATGAATTGTAGTTGCAAAGTTGACTAAGAACATAGTTTGTTGGTTTCTAATAGAGTTTTTGCTTTATACTTCGATTGTGTGATGAACTATTACTTATTCATGAGAAGTATATCATAAAAGTCCTATGTTTAATTTTGTTGTTGTTATAATAATCAACATGATGCTTCTATGTCCGTATTTTGTTTTTATTGACACCTCTCTCTCAAAGCATGTGGACATGTTTTTCGATTTCTGTTTTCGCTTGAGGACAAGTGCTAAGCTTGGGGGAGTTGATACGTCCATTTTGCATCATGTTTTCTTACTATTATTTATGATGTTTTTATCCATAATAATGTTTTTTGGAGTAATTCTAATGCCTTTTCTCTCATAATTTGCAAGGTACACACCAAGAGGGAGGATTCCGACAGCTCAAAATCTGGACCTAGAAAAGCTACGACGGGTTACCTATTCTGCATAACTCCAAACAAGCTGAAATTTCACGGAGATTTTTATGGAATATTTAAGAATTATTGGAGCAAATAACTACTAGAGGGGGCCCACCAGGTGGGCACAACCCACCTGGGCGAGCCAGGGAGACCAGGCGTGCCCTGGTGGGTTATGCTCACCCAGGCCCACCTCCTGGTGCCCATCTTTTGGTATATAAGTCATTTTTACCTAGAAAAAAAATAAGAGGAGGACTTTCGGGACGAAGCGTCGCCGCCTCGAGGCGGAACTTCGGCAGGAGCTCTTTTGCCCTCCGGCGGAGCAATTCCGCCGGGGGAACTTCCCTCCCGGAGGGGGAAATCATTGTCCTCATCATCACCAACAACTCTCCCATCTTGGGGAGGCAATCTCCACCAACATCTTCAACAACACCATCTCATCTCAAACCCTTGTTCATCTCTTGTGCTCAATCTTTTTACCGGAACTATAGATTGGTGTTTGTGGGTGACTAGTAGTGTTGATTACATCTTGTAGTTGATTACTATATGGTTTATTTGGTGGAAGATTATATGTTCAGCTCCAATATGCTATTTAATAATCCTCTGATCATGAGCATGTTTATCATTTGTGAGTAGTTACCTTTGTTCTTGAGGTCACGGGAGAAATCATGTTGCAAGTAATCATGTGAACTTGATATGTGTTCGATATTTTGATAGTATGTATGTTGTGATTCCCTTAGTGGTGTCATGTGAACGTCGACTACATGACACTTCACCATATTTGGGCCTAAGGGAATGCATTGTGGAGTAGCAATTAGATGATGGGTTCGAGAGTGACAGAAGCTTAAACCCCAGTTTATGCGCTATTCCGTAAGGGACCGACTGGATCCAAAAGTTTAATGCTATGGTTAGATTTATTCTTAATACTTTTATAGTTGTTGCGGATGCTTGCGGGAGGGTTAATCATAAGTAGGAGGTTTGTTAAAGTAAGAACAACACCTAAGCACCGGTGCACCCACATATCAAATTATCAAAGTAGCGAACACAAACCAAACCAACATGATGAAAGTGACTAGATGAAAACCCCGCGTATCCTCAAGAACGATTTCTTATCATAAGAGACCATTTTGGCATATCCTTTGCCTCAAAAGGATTGGGCTACCTTGCTGCACTTTTGTTACTACTATTGTTACTTGGCCGCTACAAATTATCTTGCTATCAAACTACTCCGCTACTTACAATTTCAGCACTTGCATACATTACATTACTAAAAACTACTTGTCATTTCCTTCTGCTCCTCGTTGGGTTTGACACTCTTACTTACCGAAAAGAGCTAAAATTGATCCCATATACTTGTGGGTCATCAGTCCTTCCCGTGCTTGTGGGGTTTCGGATCTTCAAAAGCACCCGCCGACTGTCCTGTGTATCCTGCTGTCGGTCGGGTCTGTTTCGATTTGAGATGCGGTACATCACCCCCGACATCGAGGATACACATGACGTGTTCATGTGTCAACACGCGCTTCATCTTTTTGAACCTCCACGCAATACATGAGTGTAAGCCATGGACATAGCACTATGGGTGGAATAGAATGCGATTGTAGAGATTAATGTGGAGAAGACAAAAAAGGAAGATAGTCTCACATCGACACGACTAATCAACAGGCTATGCAGATGCCCATCAATTGATGTCAATGAGAGGAGTAGGGATTGTCATGCAATGGATGAACTAAGAGCTATAAGTGTATGCAAGATCAAACTGAAAACTAAGTGGGTGAGCATCCAACTTGCTTGCTCATGAAGACCTTAGGCATTTGAGGAATCCCGTCATCGGAATATAAAAGCCAAGTTCTATAATAATAAAAATTTCCACTAGTATATGAAAGTGACAACGTAGGAGACTCTCTATATGAAAAAGCATGGTGCTAAGCACAAGTGTGGAAAAGGATAACATTGCCCCTTCTCTCTTTTTCTCTCATTATTTTGTTGGGCTCTTTTTAGCCTCTCTTTTTTCTCCTTTTTTTATTTCCTCACTAGGACAATGCTCTAATAATGATGATGATCACACTTATATTTACTTACAACTCAATATTAAAACTCGATAAAAGTGAAACATATGACTATATGAATGGCTCTAGTAGTGTACCAGGATGTGCAATGATGCTAGCGTACCATGTATGTGCAGGAGCACTTTTGCTCTCTGCCGGAGCGATTCTGCCGGGGATACTTCCCTCTGGGAGGGGGAAATCAAAGCCATCGACATCACCATTGATCCTCTCATCATGGGAGGACCAATCTTCATCAACATATTCACCAGCACCATCTCATCTCAAACCCTAGTTCATCTCTTGTATTCAATCTTTGACCCAAACCTCAGATTGGTACCCGTGGATTTCTAGTAGTGTTGATTACATCTTGTAGTTGATGCTAGTTGGTTTATTTGGTGAGAGATTAAATGTTTAGATCCTCAAGAATATTCTATACTCCTCTGATCTTGAACATGAATATAATTTGTGAGTAGTTACTTTTGTTCTTAAGGTCATGGGAGAAGTCTTGTTATAAGTAATCATCTGAAGTTGGTATTCGTTTGATATTTTGATGATATGTATATTGTTCTTCCTTTAGTGGTGTCATGTGAATGTCGAATACATGACACTTCACCATACTTGGGCCTAAGGGAAGGCACTGTGGAGTAATAACTAGATAATGGGTTGCTAGAGTAACAGAAGCTTAAACCCTAGTTTATGCGTTATTCTGTAGGGGGGCTGATTTGGATCCATATGTTTCATGCTATGGTTACATTTATATAATTCTTCTTTCGTAGTTGCTGATGCTCGCAAGAGGGGGTAATCATAAGTGGGTTGCTTGTTTAAGTAAGAATAGCACCCGAGCATCGTTCCACCCACATATCAAATTATCAAAGTAGCGAACGCGAATCAAATAAACATGATGAACGTGACCTGATGACAATTCCCATGTGTCCTTGAGAACACTTTGCTTACTATAAGAGAACGTTCTGGCTTGTCCTTTGCTATAAAAAAGATGGCCACCTTGTCGCACCTTTGCTAGTATTGTTACTTGTTACTTGAGAAAGAATCAACAGGTTCTGTTACCGCTACTCTCAATACTTGCAGAGAATACCTTGCTGAAAACTGCTTATCATTTCCTTCTGCTCCTCGTTGGGTTCGACACTCTTACTTATCAAAAGGACTACGATTGATCCCATATACTTGTGGGTCATCAATGTTCCATTTGTTTTGGATGATGATTGCGTAGAAGCCTTAGAAATACTTAAGAAAGCTTTGATAACTACTCCTATTGTTCAACCACCTGATTGGAATTTACCCTTTGAAATTATATGTGATTCTAGTGATTATGCTATTGGTTTTGTTCTTGGTCAAAGAGTTGATAAGAAATTAAATGTTATTCATTATGCTAGTAAGACCTTAGACACTTCCCAGAGAAATTATGCTACCACTGAAAATGAATTTCTAGTGGTTGTGTTTGCTTGAGACAAGTTCAGACCTTATATTGTTGATTCTAAACTTACTATTCACACTAATCACGCTGCTATTGAATATCTTATGGATAAGAAAGATGCTAAGCCTAGGTTGATTAGGTTGGTTCTTTTATTGCAAGAGTTTGGTTTGCATATTTATAGAAAGGGAGCTAATAATCCCATCGCAGAAATTTTGTCTAGGATGGAAAATATTCTTGATGACCCAATACCTGTTATTGATAGTTTTCCTGATGAGTTATTAGTTGTTATAAATGCCTCCTCTTCTCGTGATAACCATTGGTATGCAGATTAGCAATTTCATTGTTGCTAAATATAATTAGCATAATCAGAATACCAAGGATTATCACAAGAACAAAAGGCATTAGTAACAGCTAATTGCTTTTTTTGCGGGGTAACAACTAATTGCTCATCATGAAAACTAACATTAAAATGTATTAGGTCATCAAGAACATTTTCCATCCTAGAAAAAATATTTGTTACATGATTATTGGCTCCCTTTCTATCAACAATATAAAAATCAAACTCTTGTAATAAATGGACCCACCCAATCAACCTTGGCTCTGCATCTTTCTTATCCATAAGATATTTAATATCAACATGATAAGTGTGAATATAACTTTAGAATCAACAATGTAAGGTCTGAACTTATCACAAGCAAACACAACTGCTAAAAATTATTTCTCAGTAGTAGCATAACTTTTCTGAGCATTGTCCAAGGTCTTACTAGCACGATGAATAACATTTAATTTCTCATCAACACTTTGACCAAAGACAAAACCTATAAGAAAAATCACTAGCATCGCACATAATTTCAAAGGGTAAATTCCAATCAGATGGTTGAACAATAGCAACAATTATCAAAGCTTTCTTAAGTGTTTCAAAGGCTTCTACACAATCATCATAAAAAACAAATGGAACATCTTCTTGTAAAAGATTAGTAAGAGGCCTACAAAATTTAGAAAAGTCCTTAATAAATCTCCTATAGAAACTAGCATGACCAAGAAAACTTCTTATACCTTTGATATCTTTAGGGCATGGCATTTTCTTAGTGGCATAGCTTTATCTAACTCAATGCCTCTTTCAGAAATCTTATGGCTGAGGACAATAACTTCGTTCACCATGAAGTGGCACTTCTCCCATTTCAAGACAAGACTAGTTTCCTCACATCTCTGCAAAACTTTATAAAGATTGCTCAAGCAGTCATGAAAAGAAGTACCATAAATGGATAAATCATCCATAAATATTTCAACAATTTTCTCATAGGAATAAAAAAATAGTAGTCATGATGTTTGAAAGGTAGCAGGTGCTTTGCATAAACCAAATGGCATACGTCTATAAGCAAAATTAAGTTCCAAAAGGGCAAGTAAAAGTAATTTTTGAGAAACTAGAATATCCATCTAATAAACAAAAATGTGTATGCTTAGATATTCTTTCTAACATTTGATCAATAAAAGGCAAAGCATGGTGATCTTTTCTAGTATCCTTATTCAATTTTCAAAAATCAATTACCATCCTATAACTAGTGACAACTCTTTGCAGGATAAGTTCATTATGATCGTTAGGAACAATACCAATGCCACCTTTTTTAGGGACACAATGAATATTACTTACCCACCTTTTTTAGTACCTACCTCCAGGAGCTTGGGCATTTCATTTCTTACCAGTTCCATCATCTTAGGATTTTAGCTGCATTGATGATCAACAATAGGTTTAGCATCTGGCTCCATCTGAATTTTGTGTTGGCACATAGAAGGACTAATGGCTTTACGATCATCAATAGTATATCCAATTGTAGCATGATGTTTCTTTACAATTTTGACAGTCTCTTTTCTTCATGCGCTGAAAGGTTAGCATTGATAATAACATGATATATTTTTTGTTCATCAAGATAAGCATATTTCAATGTATCAGGGAGTTTCTTTAATTCAAACACAACATCACCCTTAGGTGGAGGAGGATCTCCCAAGATTTCAACATGTAAATTATGCTGAAGAATAGGTTCTTGCCTAAAGAATATTTCATCTATTTCATTTCTTTCATTCATATGCATATCATTTTCATGATCCAGCAAATATTGCTCTAAAGGATTTGTAGGAGCCACAACAATAGAAGCAAGACCAATAATAACATCCTCATCAAGTAAATATTTGGCATGATGTTGTTTGGTGAACTTAGAAAAATTATATTCATGAGATTCATCACCAAACTTAACTTTAACTTTCTCTTTAACACAATCTACCAAATATAATGGGACAAAAATTATCTTGCGTAGATCCAAGTACTAAGAAATCAGTAGGATATTTGATATTACCACACAAGACTTCAACATTTGTCACAATGCGAAGCGGTGTAATCGTATCTCTATTTACAAGCTTAATATTAACATTAATCTCCTCTATCTCAGCAGGTGAGATATCCTGCATGACTTCCTGATAGTGAGAGAAAGGAATAGCACTTATACTAGCACCAATGTCACATAAACCATGATAACAATGATATACAATATTAACAAAAACAATAGGCATGCTAACAAATCTTTTTTGTCTAACTTATCATGTTCATTCCTAACACGTTTAGCAATTCTAGCTGCTTCTTCATAGAAATATATAACATTCCCAACAATATTATCAAGCAAGAGATCTTTAACCATTGCAATAGAAGGTTCTACTTTAATTTTTTTCCAGATGGTTTAGGTGTTTTAATATAGCTCTTACGAACCATGGTCTAGCCTTAGAATGCTCCTTAATTTTAACACAAAAGGAGACTTTTCAATATAAGAAGTGGGCACAACAGGGTTAGTAGAATACGCTAGTGTTTCAATATTAGCAATAATAGGTTCTTCACAAGCATCTTTAATTGGTTCATGATATTTAAGCCATTTTTACTAAGGAATATCAACATGAGTAGCAATTTTTTACACAATTTAACATTATCTCAGAGTCAACTCTATATTTTGCACTAAGCTCATGAAAATATCCGTTTCAACAAAACACTTAACACAACCATATTCAAGATTTATACCCGACTCTTTAACTTTGTCGACCTTCCAATCTTTAGAGTTGCATTTAATTCTTCCAGGAAGACCCCGGTTGAATTCAATTTGCCGACTTGAGAAAGAACTAGCAAAAGAAAATCAAGCATTTCTTTATCGTGAAGAGAAAACCTAGCATGAAAATTGTGAACAATAATATCTCTCAAGAGATCATTATTGTGGCATTTGAGCATTAAGTCTTTGAGCCTCCCCCAATCTTGATAAATACTTTCGCCTTCAAGCAGCCAAAAAATATAGATATAATTCCGGTCATGAGTAACCAAGTGCATAGGTTAAAATTTCTGATGGAATTCTAGCTTCGTTTGGTTCCAGCCCATGAATCAGAATCATACAATAGCCAATCCCATGCCAATGCTTTTCCCTCCAAAGATTTAGGGAGCACCTTCTTTTTAATTTCATCCCTCAATAATCATACAAGCTTAAATAATCCACAAAGTTCATCCATAAAAATTAAGTGCATATCAAGAAGAATTGTTCCATCTTCTGCAAAAGGATTTGCATCATTTTTTGCAAAATACCAAGAGATATATCATAATAGATATTTTTAGTAGGTGAAGTCTCATCTCTTACCAATTGTGCTCAAGGCGAAGATACCCGAATAAACCTCTCAAAGGATTGTTCTCCATAATAACAAGTGTAGATAAAATTCACCACGTATAATAAATGTTTCCTTACCAGAATTCCACTTACTAAGAGCGGTACACTTACCGGCAACGGCGTCAGAAAAGAGTCTTGATGACCCACAAGTATAGGGGATCAATTGTAATCCTTTAGATAAGTAAGAGTGTTGAACCCAATGAGGAGAAAAAGGAAACGATAAGCAGCTTTCAGCAAGGTAATCTCTGGAAGTGTTGTAAGGTAGTTTTGATAGATAATTTGATAGCAAGTAGCAAGTAACGAAAGTAGTAAGGTGCAGCAAGCGTCTCAATCCTTAATTATTCTAAGGAAAGGATAGTGATATTTCTTATAATGCTCTAGAGGACACACGAGAATTTTATCTAGTTACTTTCACCACGATTCATCGACTTACGTTCATTGCCTTGATAAGTTGTTAAGTGGGTGGATAGGAGCTAAGGTTTTTTTTACTTGAACAAACACCTATTTATGATATACCCTCCATCCAAGCATCCTTAAATACTAGATAAGTAATTAAGATAAACCTAACCATAACATTAAACATATGGAGCGAAAACAGCCCCTTACGGGACAATTTATAAACTGGGGTTTTGGCTTCAGTCTCTCCCGCAATCTATTATCTACAAACTAATTCCACAATGCCTTCCCCTAGGCCCAAAGGTGTTGAAGTGTTAAGTAGTCGACATTCACATAAGACCACTTGAGGAAGAACAACAACACAACATATCATCAAAACATTGAACGGTGGTCAACTTCACAAGATTATGAATAACAAGACTTCTCCCATGTCCTCAAGAACAAATAGAACTACTCACAACTCATATTATTGAACTTGTTTAGTAGGTATAAATATGCAATAAAGAATTTGAACATATAGATCATCCACCAAGTAAACCAACTAGCATCAACTACAAGATGTAAGCAACACTACTAGCACCCTGAGGTACCAATCTGAGGTTTGATGAAAAGATTGAGCACAAGAGATGAAATAGGGTTTGGATATGAGATGGAGCTGGTGAAGATGTTGATGAAGATGAGGTCTCCCACGGTGAGAGGGGTGTTGGTGATGATGATGGCTTCGATTCCTTTTGGGGGGAAGTTTCTCTGGCGGAATCGCTCCGCCAGAGAGCAAAGGTGCTCCTGTCCTGGTTTCGCCTAGAGACGCTAGTGTATCATCCTGAAAGAATTCATATGATTTTTTATATTGTAAATGGTTTCTCATAGGAGAAGATAATCATCAATGGACCTCTGTGCACCCCACAAGCCTGGGTGGTGGTTGTGCCCCCAGGGTTTGTGGGCTCACCGAGGCTCTTCTCATGTACTTTTTCTTTCTAGTATTTTTTTGTATGTTACATAATGAATCTTCATAAAATTTCATGTCATTTTGAGCTCTAGAGAATTGCTATCTCTGAGTAGTTTTTTCAGGTCTGGATTCCAGTTACCGATAATCCCTCTCCTTTGATGTATGTTGCATTTTAAGAGAGAAAAGGCATTACAATTGCATCATAATATGAAATATAACTTCAAAACAAGATAAATAATAGTAACAAATCATGATGCAAAATGGACATATCATCCTCAAAGGCAAACCTTCCTAGTTATGCATACATCGAATTCTTTTCAGCCACCCCTCAAAATATGGGTGGTTAAGAAAGCCTAATTTCTCATGCATAGAAATATCTCGAGACGGAATTCATTGATCTCGGATCATACAAATGGAGACAAATTAATGTTTGTAGGGGATAACCTTCATTTTTTAATTGATTCACTATCACTCTATTGACAAAGCAGTTTTGGTTCACTACATGACTATGAACAAGCACAAATACAACCACACCAAAAAGAATATGTGTAACCACATTAACAAATATACTCATAATCACAAAAAAAATGTATGCATAGCAGAGTCTTCGAGCGTGTCGTCGAAGGCGGTGACAAACTTCTGGATGATCTTATTGTACGTGGGGGCATGGAGTAAACCACCCCCCAATGTCGAACACCGTTGGCTCAACCGGCGCAGGAACAGAAGCAAGCTCCTCCTCCATCTCTTCGCCCATGGGCTCAGCATCCTCCATCTCCTCATCCATTGGCTCGGTATCCTCTTCATCTCCTCCTTTTTGGTCTTGGCCTTCTCCACCTCTTCCTTCGAGTGCCTATGAGAACTGGAAGGCCGACAAGATGCAACGCAATGCCGCCGCCGGGCTTGCGCGCTGCGAAGGCCTACCGTGGCCTGTCTGCGACACATCGTCGTGGGGCTCCTGTACCACACGACGGACGAGTGGGCCATGTCAGTGGCCGAAAACGGATGAGAATGTGTGGGTGATTGAAAGGCTACTCAAATAGCAGGAGAGAGAGGGTGGGTCCCCATTATATACTAGAACACCCCACTCATAGTGCCCACAACAAACCGACGTAACACACCCGAGCACCCACCCGACAGCGCCGCCCGCTGGACGTGCGCAGTGGGCACATGCACGGCTTGTGCTACCACAATAGCCGATGGAGGCTAGGGACACTGGTAGCCTAGCCTGTCCTCACCCCTCGCGAGTAAGGTAATGCGCGAGAGGACGCACACGGGCACAACCAAAATCACTTCATACAATGGCCCCGGCCGTGCCCGCGGTCCATACGTCATGGACCCCTGAGGCAAGGTGCTTGGGTTCACGCCGTCAGGGCAGATCACATGGTTTGGAGAGCCTTAGGGAGGCAGCCATGGGAGGCTAGCAACAAATGGATGATGCAAAGGGCCTCCTCGCCGGACCAGTCTCTGGCATCGGTCGGCTGGCGCGACGCACACCTGGCCTGTCGCTATTGACCTAGCCAGACGCGGGGTGAAGATGCTGATAGGAGGGCCCAGGCCGCCCCTCATGTGTGGGGCAGCGGGCGGGACAAGCCATGCACGCGTCCCAAAAAATACCCATGACAGGTGTGCTGTGCGTGGCCGCGGTCCACCCATCATCGAGCCACGAGGTGGGTCACCCGGGTGCATTTGGTTTTATTGATTCTTATGGAAGCCGTAGTATAAAGAGGTGTTGGGAAAATCCATATCAACATACATTGCCTTCACCGCTATCCTTCGTCAATTTCGGGGTAAAACCAAGGATAAAGGTGCCTATGCTAGAAGGTCCAGGTGCCCGGGGTCCTGGAACCTCGGTACCTGGAGTAACTCGAGAAGCATACCCCACTGGTAGGCCCAGGTGCTCGGGGTCTTGGGCCCTTGGGTGCCTAGGGTCCTGGACCTCCAGGTGCTATGAGTGAGGGATATAGGTCTGCATGCTCTCGGTGCGCGGAGTCCCAATTGACCGAGTGTCTGGTCTCCTCAGGGTGAAACACCTCTATGTAGTTTAGGTGCCCGTGCCTTAACCCTGTGTGCCTAAATTCCCCAGCGGGTCAGTACCTCTTTTGACCTTGGGGTGGGGGTATAAAAGCACCCTTATTCCTCCTCTCGACCTAACCATTGCTCAGGATGCTCCACCATTCCCAAAACACTAAAAGCTTGATATCTTCCACTCACTCCACCCAAACACTCCGATTCCTTGGAGGACTGAAAGAGGTTCACCCGATCTATACTTCCATCAAACCAATTTGTGTTTTCCCAACTAGTTCTTTACCAATAGTTATTACTCTTGGAAATTGGTCTACTAGGCAGTAGTGCTTCCTCCGAAAGCTTCCTTGTGTGTGTGGGCTCTGGTAGACAAATGTAAAGGTGTGGCAATCACCTTTTCAAGAGCAACCCCGAGTGATTTGAGGCTCATTCTTTGAGGGCCTGAATCGAGGAGAATACGCTGAGACACTTGATGGTGTTTTAGATCCTTGGTTCCCACACCGCTCCAACAGATATTAGCACTTCCCCAAGGAAATGTGAACTTTGGCATAAAATTTGTGTCCCCGACTCACTTGTGGTGAATCCTTTCCCACCCTTTACATTGTGTTGTTTGCTTCGACCTTTCTTCTCATATAGGCGGTGTTCATCTAGATGCCTATCTTGAGAATCTAATTTATTCGCATTTCCATAAAATTGGCAATTAACCTTAAAATTTGTCGCCTCCTATTCAACCCTGCTTGCTCTCTCGTAAGAGTGGTCGGGTAGCCCCCAAGTGTAAGGGTGAAGTAACCTAGCAATAAGTATTTCTCTCTATTGATAACCAAGATTTACCGAATGTAGGAGTTTCTACAACAAACAAAATCCTCGGTACCGGCACACAAAACCCAAGACACTCTTGCCCCCAATATTTCAAGAATTCTTATCCTACTAGTCATAAGGGTGAATTGCATGGTATGGTGGGAATTGATAGATAGGTAAAATAAATAAAATGGTACATCAAAGAAAAGAATTTTTTAATGATGTTTTCAGTAAGGGAAAATAGACCCCCGGGGCCATAGGTCGCTAGTGGAGTCTCTCCAAGTAGATAAATGTGGTGTTGTGAACGAATTACAATTGGCCAATGATTAAATTGCAATATTTATATTCATGACTATGATAATTCATGGCAATCCTGTATATGCAGACCGTTGTCCGACTGCATCTACAACTAATACTCCACCTTCAAGATCACTATCCAGCATGCTTCTCGAAGTATTAAGTCTATGACACAGAGAGCATTGCAATAAGCATGATGACATAATGTAGTGAGTAAAACTGACATCTAAGTGTGGTAAGGAAACCATCATTTTATCCTTAGTAGTAACAATACAACACGTGTTTGTTGCCCTTCTAGTCACTGGGATAGATTATCGAAAGATTGAACCCACTACTATGCACAACTCCCTCTAAAAAACTACGAATCAACCTTAGCCAGAGACGGAAAATAGATCAAAAAAACATACATCGCTATTTAATTACGCGGCGAAGAAACTTCAAAAGATTCAATATAATTCAGTGAACTAGCAAAAGGGCCCGTGTGTCGCAATGGGAGAAAAAAAATCATAATCTTCAATGGCGATGACCATATTTTGTTCACATCTCATCGCATGAAAATTTGTTCACAAACGCAAGAAAATATTTCTTTTTCTAAATTTATTCACAAATTCAAGCAATGGTCACATTTTTGGAAAAAAATATCGTGCTTATCAAAAAAATTGGTAATTCAAAGACTTATTCTCAACTTCAAGAAACATTTTTAAAAAACATACTATAATATTCAGATCCACCCTGGCAGTTAATTCTTCATAATTCACGCAGGTATACAGTCACAAAGATTCAGAAGTACTATCATTCATGAATACTTTTACAAATTTGGGCTCATTTCAAAAAAAATTGTGAACATTTTTTAGTATTTACAAACAATTTTAAAGCAATTACTAACATTTAGTTATACTGCAAACGGTTTTTAAGTTTTTTTCTTTTGAATCGGTGCACAATTCTAGAATAGACGAACATTTTTTTCTAAATTGGTGGATATTTTTTCGAAATTCATGAGCACTTTCTGAAATGCACGAACAATCTCTGAATTAGCAAACATTTTATGAATCAATAAACTATTTTATAATTGACAAACTGTTTTTAAAATATTAGGGCAATTTTTAAAATGCATAAACATTTTTTTCAATTAGCAAACATGTTTCCAATTTCATTATTAATTTTATTTACAAGTAATTTGTTTTCAAAACCAGGGACTTTTTTTATTTGACGAACATTTCTTTCAAAATTGCGAACATTTGTTTGAATATAGAAAAAAAATTGTAAACATCACGAGCTTTTTTTTGAATTCACAAATATTTTATGTTTTCTTGACCATTTTATTTTATTTCAAAATTCTCAGTTTGTTTACATTTCAAAAGGTGTTTAAAGTTCCAAATTAAAGAAAAAAATGGAACAAAAAATGAAAATAAAAAACAAGAAAATATTTCTTTTTATAATTTATTCAGAAATTGAAGCAATGTTCATGCATTTCAGAAATTTTGATGAGTCAATAGACTCTTTTGTAATTCAGGAATTGTTTCTAAAATTTTAGAACATTTTCTAAAATGCATGAATATTTTTTTATTTTATCAAACATTTTATCGAGTTCATTAATAGTTTTTATTACACGGATGTTTTTTGAGTTTACAAACATTGTTTTGAATAAGTGAACATTTTTATCAAAATCCCAAGCATTTTTTGAATTCACAAACATTTTATGTTTTCTTGAACATTTTAATTATATTTCAAAATTCCCATTTCTCATAAATCTAAAAGTTTTTAAAGTTTCAAATTATTTAAAGTAGAAATAAACAAAAATGGAACAGAAAAACAAAAAAACGAAACTAAAAACAGGCATCCGCAAATGGGCCAGGCCAAACGTGTGCGCTGTGTCTTCTGCAGCATGCAGAGCGCAGTATAGATATTAGGTCCCTATGCTTGGGCCGGCCCAGGCCTGGGATTCCCCGCAAAACCTCTTTTGTCACTTCTAGGTGGCATTGTGAGTAATATTTTCAACTTTAGAGACAATTTTAATGACGTAATGCTAGAAGCAATAGTCGCTTTATTATTAGGTATAGATAAAGGTCACCCAGGATTGACTGTTCGTCACCCTGGGTGAGGAATAACTATTCTTCACCCACCCTCTATTTTTATATCAATGCACCGTAATTTTATGTTCCGTACTTTTTTTCTTCTTATTTTACGTTTCCTGTTGGCCGGAACTCGCCGGAGAAGAAATAAGCTCACCCAAGAAGAGGTAGCCCCACCATCTACCTTTGGGTGAAGCAATGACCCAATTATTTATTTTACGTGTGGGGGGAGGGGTGCAGGGGATCGCCGAAGTTCTCCATTGATGCAGCGGGCTTAGAGGGATGGTCGGGGCGGCGAGCAACAACGACGGTGGGGGGAGGTCGAGGGGAGGATCGTGCGGCGAAGCGGCTTGCGGTAGCACCCGCCGCCCGTGGGGGTGGAGGCCGACAGATGGGGCGGGGTAGGCTGCGGGGGCGGGGGGGGGGGGGGTCGAGAGGAGGATGAAGGAAGGGATGTTGAAAATGAATAGTGCTAGATTTGTTTTGGGCGGTTGAATGAAGATCGGACGGTTCATATAAAAAGTGATTGATGAATCATTTTTTTTCACTTACCTGATAAATAGCGGCTCCGAGGTTTTATGTTTCGCGAACAAGCGTGTATGTATAGTGTGTTCTGAACCAATTTAGCTAGATGCAAGTTGCCTGAAAATTCTATTTGGATCAGTCTATTTTTTGGGTCATTAATTTCTGCTTCAAGATTCGTGCTCCTTATTTTTTTCTCTGCTATGATTGCTGCCTTGTTTTGGCTCCAGATTTTTGACTGACCACTGTTTTGGGTCAACCGATTTCTTATTAGGCTGAAGCCCATCTCATGTTGCCTCTTTATAGGCCTAGAGTGCTTCCCCATTTTTTTGCTTGTCTGCATTTTTGCCTTTTTAGTCAAATTTTTATGGGTATTTGTGGATGTTGGGTGAGTGTAAAATTTATACATGTAAGTAATATATAATATTTGTATCAATTATACTAGAGTGCGAAAATTGCACTATTATATGTTTATTTTCACATATTAAAAAAGTGCAAAGTTGTGTGCAAGCTTTTTAAAGTTTTTTTTTTCATTTTGTCTCTTAGAGGGTAATAATACCAATGCCAGTAATTCATTCTAGCTTAGAAAAGATTTTTTTATTTTGTTTGATTTTCTTCTTCTTTTAAGGGTAATATCAATGTCACTATTCATTCCTTCTTAGTAACTTTTTTTTTTAAATCCCAATTCTTGCATATTATAGAAAAGCATAATTTCTATGTATATTATATGCAGAATTTTGTCATTATGCTTAATAATTTTAGTTTTCTTTCTATTTACAGAGTAATACTAATGCCACTAATTCATTCTTTCTTAGAAAACTTCATTATTTTGATTTTGTTTTAGTTTTAGTTTCATGTTTTTGATAATACAAATGCCACCAATTCATTCCTTTTTATGATTTTTTTTAAATTTTACTATTATATGCTTATTCTTGCATATTATAAAAACGCAATTTCTGTGCAAACTGTGTGCAAATTTTGCCGTTATTTTATTTTTTATTTTTTACTCTTAATGGGTAATACCAGTGCCACTAATTCATTTTCCTTAGAAACTTTATTATTTTGATTTGGTTGTAGTTTTTATTTCATTTTCTTCCTTCTTAAAGGGTAATACCAATACCACTAATTTATTATTTCTTAGAAAGCTTGATAATTTTGATTTTTATAGATTTTGTTTCATTTTCTTTCTTTTTAAGGGAATACTAATGTCACTAAATCATTCCTTTATAGGAATTTGTTTTTGCGAAATTCCACTATATATGCTTATTCTTGCATATTATAAAAAGGTGCAAGTTCTATGTAAGTTGTGCGCAATTTTTGCCAGTATTTGTTTTTTTTCAAAAAAAAATTACTCCTAAAGGGTTGATTCTGTTTTAGTTTATTTTTATTTATTTTTCTTAAAGGATAATACCAATTCCATTAATTTATTCTTTATTAGAAAACATCGATGCTTAATTTTTGTTTCATTTTCTTTCTTCTTTAGGGGTAATACTAATGCTACTAAATCAGTCGTTCTGAGGATTTTTTTGTGAAATTCCACTATTAATTGCTTATTCTTCCATATTATAAAAATACGATTTTTGTGTAAATTATGTGCAAATTTTGTCATTCTTTCATTTATTTATTTATTTTCATTTTTCCCCTCTTGAAGGGTAATACCAATGGCACTAGTTTTTTCTTTCTTAGAAACTTCATTATTCCTCTCTTCTATAAGGGTAACACCAAGGCGACTAATTCATTCCTTTTTGGCGAAAAACTCTATTGTATTTTTTCTCTTGCATATTATAAAAAGTTATAATTTATGTGTAAATTGCGTATCAATTTTGTCATTTCTTTTGTATTTTCTTCTTAAAGGGTAGTATCATTGTCACTAATTCTTTTTTTCTTAGAAACTTCTTTTATTTTTAGCCTCGACCGAATAGGGACGTGCATGATTACCGCTTGAAACCTTAAACATGAGAATTAGATTACGTTACGTATGTATGATTGCCTCCGTGAGAATATAATTAAGTACACACAGTTTTCATAAAAAGACATTAGGTAGTTCATACAAACACAGGAAGAAATAAATACATGCATGCGCTGAAACTAATGTTTTTTGTTTGTTTGCGGGGAGCTGAAATTAACGAATTTACATGTTAAAATCTTATCCAGCTTTAGCAGATATCCCTAGCCGGGTATTCTACTCCACACGTTTGACATGTATGTGTGCTAGTTCAATTCACGGATAAGCCCGTCTATTACTTTCACATAAAAAAAATCCTTATAGGTGATGAAGTGAGGTGAAGTGAGATGGATTTTAGAAAGCAGCTATACAATGCTTGAGTAGGAAGCATGCAGGTACGCACAGTAGGAAGCTTGAAGTGAGCAGTGAATCGACTGACAGAAGTTTTTGGACAGTCGACTGGCCGAAAAACCAAAATCAGTCAACTTACTCCTAGCCTGTTCCGTTCTGAACACGATATGAGGCGAAAACCATTCATCACAAACAGTTATAACATGGTCAACACCATACGCACGCTCAAAGCCTCAAAACCATCGCTCAGTTTATTACATCCATCTTTATTCATAGATACACACACGTACCCTATGGTCGCACATCATGCATATGATACGACTGCTGCTACAAGTACAACTAATGGGCTTAATTCATCAGTTCATGGCCGTCTCGTCCTGGATGTGTATGTGAGTGTGTAGCGATCCATCTCCAGTGCCCCATTCCCCCCGCCGTAGGTTGGTTGGTTGGATCAGCACTCAGCAGTGGGCCTCGCACCTGGTGCAGTCGAAGCTGCACCCACCGCCGCCGCCACCTCCCCCGCCATTTTTCCCATGGTAGCTGTACGAGCTGAAGCACTTGGACGGGCATGTGAGCCGCTGCTGGTAGCAGGGACCCTGCTCGGCACAGACCACCGACGGCTGCACGACCCCGCGCCGCGCGAACCCTCCCCCTGGCCCAACGCCGCCGGCGCCCCACCCGCCACTGAACCCGGCGCCCATGCCTCCGGCACCTCGAGCGCCACCCGGCTGGCCGCCGCGGAACCACGGTATGCCGCTGAAGAATCCCCCGGCGCCCTGGCCTGGGTGCTCCGGGTAGCTCGCAGCCGCGGATGAGGCGAGGACGAAGGACAGGAAGAGGGCCAGCAGGAGGAGATGGGTAGTGCGTCCTCCGGCTGGCGCCATGGTCCTAGCTTTGTGTGCGTCGGGGAAAGCGAGGAGGATTCTTGGAACTTGGGAGGAGTGGACAAAGATTGGTGCGGAGGAGGTGGGTATTTATGACTTTGGGCGCGGCGACTCCATCCTGGGGAAAAGGAAAGTGGGCGGGCAAGGAAGAAAGGTGGTGAGGGGGCGGTGCTGCGCGTGTGCGTGGCGCGATTCCATGTGGTTGCCGGTTTAGCTTTAGGTGAGTGCGTCTGAGCTGAAGCGTAGGTGTACGTGTCAGGCTGGACATGGTGAGGAGTATTATATACTAGTATCATGTATATAATATTAGTATATGATATTATATCTATGGTGTATAGTATCATAGGTAGTCCCATTTATTAACATGCATGACATATAGTAGCATCACATTTATTATGTTACGGTATCTACCTATGTTACTATAATCATCTATCTTTTCTTTAAATGCCTGCCACATAAGTATGTTTGCGAGTCCCAAACATAAAGAATTTGCAGTCGCCTGCCTTACCGCTTGGCCATGCCGCCAAAAAATCCGATCAAAAATCTAGAAAACAACAAGTATTCATCCACGTTTTCTTACATGATATTATTTATGTTACCCACTATGACCGGCCTCAGTATCACCACCAGCTCGTACGCACTCTCAGTGCGCATATCTGATGCTCTACTGATGTCGATCCATCCGTTTTTTTTTGCAGGTTACGTAACTACCACTGTTATCAAGGCACCGCGTTGTTAATTGCCGTGGTTATCTACGCTAGCGGGAGAATATCTGGTGCTCGGTTGGAAGTGGAGTTTCTCAGCCCGAGTCCAACGAGCTCGGTGAACAGTAAAACCCAAAAAATATTTAGAAACAATCTGATTTTTTTTGATAATTGTACTGGGAGCTTCTAAAATTTTATTATGAAATAACATTCCTAGAAGGCATGGTAAAAAGAAATCAATACTCTGAAAATGTTTCTCCCTTCATTACATAATGTAGTGTGTATAGTTTTTTTTCCTTTGAAAATGTTTTCCGCGAAGCGATCCAAACACGATTTCTTCGGCAAAGTGGAGACAAATGTGGGGAGGTTTGCGGGAGTCCGGACCGATCCCAAACCCGTTTTCTGACCGTCATACACCACCAAAAACTCCTCCCCCTCCCACCACGCTCCCGCCCAACGCCAGCTGCCTGCATTCATGCCGCTGTAGAGCACGTCGCTCAACATTGAAGATGGCTCAAGCGGATGCAACCTCTCACTGCCTCCGCCATTGAAGCGGCTCCGGGCTCAGGGCTCAGGCCGGAGACGCGTGATGGGACGGGACAGATATCTACCGTGCTTGTTCAATGTCGTTGTCCATCCGCTTGCCGCCATTAAGCAGGCTCGCCGGCCGAGAAACCCAGACCGCCGCCGCCCAGACGCCTGGCCTCACTGGAATCCGCTATATAAAGGCGGCCACACCCGGCTAACTCCACACCACAACACCAGCCCCTCCACATCCTCCTCCCTTGCACTGCATCCGCCATGACCGCCACTGGGAAAGCACTGTGGGATAGTCTGTCGCTGGAGATGAAGCACGATGGCCGCCCTTGCCGTTGCCTGGCATAGCCGCCGTGCCAGGCGGATCGAGGCCGCCTTGTCGGCTAGCTCGCCTGAGGTCTCCGACGACGAGGACAACACCACGATGGAGACGGGCTCCGACGACTCCGCCCTGGCTCCCCGTGCCTCCTTTGCACGTCGGCTTCACCATGGAGTAGGCGCAGTTCAACGCCACCGTGATAGAGGTGCAGCATGCGCCGGTGTCTTTGTTGGCGTTCCAGCAGGCGCAGGAGGAACAACGGTACAACCTGTCCCTCCCGGAGCTGCATCGGCTGGCGGAGGGCCAGATCTATGGCGAGCGTGCGAGCAAGGAGGCCGTGGCGGCCATGGCTGTGGCGAACCCAAATTTCATCGTGAAGTAGCATGCCATCCACGATGTTGTCCTTGCTCAAGCCGCCGCTCGGTAGGAAGCGGCAGCCGCGGAGGCACAGCTGCACGCAATGGCGGAGGAGAACATAGCCAGCTACGCTTCCTACGCGCCGCCAATGAACATCAGCCGGTTCGATGGGACGACGACAGCCAAGGTGCCACCATTTCCCTCGTGAACCTCACGTCCACCGGCGACGGACAAGGCGCGAACTCCTCCGAGGATGAGTAGGCCACAGAAGGTGGTGAGGGCTGGTATCCCATGTGGGCCGGTCTGTCTCCCGTGTTCTACTCTTCCTCGCCGGAGACCGCACCTTCACTTCATCAGTCTTATCGTCCGTGCTCATGGACACAGTGGAAGGAGGACGACACGGGCTTGGACATCGGCCGCCGTCGCTGTAGGATATGTTTAGGGCGGGTTTTTTTGTTCTAAATGTTTGAAATGTAGTTAAATTCGTCGTGTTTGTATAAAATCCTTCATGTTTGTATGAAATCTGCCCGTGTTTGCATGAATTTCATCGGCTTGTTGAAAAATAGTTTGAAATATATGCGGCTAGCGTTGGATGGATGTCTCCTGCATTCATGTCCGCGGACTGATGCCCACCTCCCCCTGTCCGTGAACAAATGCACGAGACTTTTTGCGGGTTGCCGTTGAACATGCCCTAGGATATCTTCTACAACCCCTAAAATTTTGGGGTCAAAATTTGTAATAAACATAGAGAAATAAAAAATGAAATCCAACATTGATTGTGTCATAAAAAACAAAGATAAAAAACACTATTTATATTTACTTCATCTGTTCCAAAATATAAATTCATATTGAAATCTTTAAAAAGCATTATATTTATAAACGAAGGGAGTAGATTATTTTTTTCTATGTGTATATTTTGAATGCATTTTTCTGAGATGATAGACACACATATCTTACTATCTCATGAACGCTCACAATGCTTTTTCCCTTTTTAAAAAACTATCGCATTTCAGTTTATGACAGAAGAACCAGATATTCTGCCTAGGCTTGCTGTACTTAGGTAGTACGATTCGACCGGTCCTATCGACACAAGAGATTGTAACGGGATCTGGTCAAGCATCATAAGTCTAGTCATAGTGGGAGTAACTTAGGTCGTAACATAACGCATCTCAAGAATTTTTTGCTTATGTGGCAAGTAATAAATGAGAAGTAGTAACATAATATGTTACTGTAACATAGTGTTTTTTAAGACAATATGAGTCTACAAGCTATTAAATAAGACTACATATGACACTAGTACTATGTAATTTTGCACTATAAAAATAGTAACTTAGACTAGTGTCATGCATATGACACTAGTCTAAGTTACTTCTCACTATGACCAGCCTAACAAATGGTGGGCAGAGAGCTAGCGAACGGGTGCAATTAACGCAGCTGACGCTGTTCGTTTGTTTAGGAGTGGTCATTAAAGGTGCATATGCAGGGAGGAGATTCAATGAGCTCTAGCTGGCTCAGCTGCCCATTAATTTCCCTCTGTTGCACTGTCTTGGAGTTCACGGTAAACGTCAAGTGGCAAATCAAAAATTTGCTGGCACGGCCTTTGACTCGCCGCCCATCTGCGCATTTGCATGCGGCTTCTAGCCCTGTCAGTCACAGCTAGTGTCACTATCAGTACGCAGTTTTTCTTTAACTCAAGCTCTGCTCGGGACTCCAAAACTAGTACTACTCCTCCTGCCGCTCTTCCCTGCATTCGAGAGCGGTCGGGCTCGATTTCGTTGACATTAGAGGACAGGGATGATGTCCTTCAAAAGTCAAACTTGAAACATGGCAATGGCGAAAGTATTTTCTTTTGAAAAAAGATTCACTCCGGCCTCCCTATCTGGACAATGCATACAATTATTTTATTAATTATTCATAAAGATCTTATAAAGTAATACATCATTAGTCACCATCTTAACAACACCTGTTGCTATTCCTATCCCTTTGATGAAGAGGTGTCAAATGTCCGAGCCTAATACCAAACAGACATCACATCAAATACTAAAGTCTAAAGTCGGATGCCCCAGCCTAGGCACATGCCCGGACTGGGTCACACACCGGTACAGCACACTCATAGTGGGCACCACATGCACACACTGCAAGGCCCATCACCACCGTCTTCCATCGATTCATCTTCAGATCAGAAACTGACGCATCGAGCATGCCAAGCCTCTCTGCCATCGACGCCACCACGAAGCTAGACATCGCGATCCTCCTGCGCGAGTTCATCGTCGCACATCGGACACCGAATCTCCAGGCGCCACGCTGTCGGGATCTGTCGCCATCAATGTGTAGGATGAAGCACCACTCCATCAAAGATGTCGTCCACTGGTCCCTTGAGCCAGTGTACATCTCCAAGAATGACGCCCCAAGGGGTAAACGACACCAGAGCGCCGCCGTCTTCCGATCTATTGATCCAGGGTTTCCCCCGGAGGTAGCAGATAGTGGTCTACAACTTCTTCATGATGATGCCTTCAACAAGGAAATGACACCGCAGGGCGCCGCCATCGCCAACCTTGGCATCTAGCCGAGAGCATGTTTTCACCGAGATATGTTCGAAGAACTCCATCCAGCTTCTTGTGCACGGATCACCGCCTTCTCTGTCGGGGACTGGACCACAAGGATCCAGCCGCCTGACCAGTCGCGGCACCACCACGGTGCCGAAGCAGCCGACTTTGTCAGGCCCACCACGCCAACCTGCCGCCGTGTACCAGATTCGTCGGCCCGCCAAAGCCCATCTGGCCTGGTGAGATCCGGGACTCTGGCCGCCGCCACAGGGGCGTCTCCGCCGTGGGAAGGCCGCGATGCCGCTGTCGCCGCCAGGATCCCGCGGCACCGCACTGCCGAATCAGCGCAGACCATGTCGTCGGTGCCAGAAGAAGAAGCCACCGCGCGCTGATGACCCACAAGTATAGGAAATCAATCGTAGTCCTTTCGATAAGTAAGAGTCACTTGTACAGCGAGGTGCTATACGAACAGTTTTTAACCCCTTCCCGCGACGACATTTGGAACCATCGCCAAGTGAGTGACTGCGATAGGGTGGTCCTTCCCACATGACCCAGATACCGTCGGGGATAGGGAGCCACCTAGACACTACATCCTTGCCACTTGTTTGTGCTCGCATTGCCATCGCAGTCGGTATTCTGTGGTGCTATGTTTACGATATGCGGCCCATCACAAACAGTTCATGATTATAGAACGTGTATGATAAGCAGACAATCACACACATTCGCTTTTCCCAAACCGTATGTGATAACTAATTAAGAAGATTAACTAATCGTCGTATGAGTGTCGGACAGGATTACAACTATCGCACATGCTATTCTGTGGTGCAACGTTTATGATGCATACCACATCAGAAATAGTTCATGGTTGCGAATTGTGTACGATAAGGCAACTATCACAAACCTTTAGTTTGCCTGCACCGTCTGTGATATTGTCTGATATCGCACACGCTTTGTCAGATTTCGGGTTCCGCAGACCCTTGAGAGGTTCGAACTCTGGGGTGCGTGTGAAGAACTCGTCCTCCCCAGTCTGCTTGCTCGCTAATCTCATGGCCTAACTCGACAAACTGAATGGAAAAGAGACACAACAGTTTACCCAGGTTCGGGCCACCTTGCGGTGTAAAACCCTACTCCTGCTTTATAGTGGATTGGCCTCGAGGGGCTGAGGATGAACTAGTACAGTGGGAGAACAACCTCAGGACGAGGAGTGTTCTTGTGCTCGATGAGCTGGTGGGTGTGAGGGTGATCTGAATGATTCGTCACCCACTATGGTGGTGGCTAGGTCCTATTTATAGTGGACTTGATCCTCTTCCCAAATGTAGGCGGGAAGGGATCCCACAACGGTCAAATTCGAAGGGGAGAACTAGTACATGTTATCCTGACAAAAGTAGTCTTCGCCTGCAAAAGCCTCTGGTCGTGACACTGTGGTGGGCTCGGCGATGACCTCCATCCTGGCGGTCTTGGTCTTGTTGCACAGGAATGGGAACCTTTGGCTGATTCCTCGGGACTCCGCGCGTGCGCTTGCCTCCTTAACACCAAATAGGAAACTGATATACTATGCTCGCTGGCGCCTGCCTGGCCTTGGTCATCATGGCTCACGTCATCCAAACCTCGCGAGGTGAACCTTCATAGAAATCTCCGCTCCTCGGGAGCTAGCCTGAGGAGGCCGCCCCCGTGGAGGTCTTGGTGTCGTCCGCCTCGCGAGGCTTGGCCCCTCGCGAGGGTCTTAACTTGTTGATGTTGAAGCTAGGCTGCACTAGGTCATCGATTGAGCCACGCCGTGGGCCGCAGGCAGGCAAGTCTGGGTATCCCCGTTCCCAGAACGCCGAAAGTAGCCCTCAGGCCCAAGGCGCGCTCGAACTTGGCTTTGGGCGAAGCCAAAAGGCAAGTGTGGAGCGCCGCGGGCCCTAACCGCCTGCGGGCTCGGTTGGCGCGTGGCAGATGGGACGTTGGCTGATACGTCCATTTTGCATCATGTTTTCTTACTGTTATTTATATTTATCCATAATAATGCTTTTTGGAGTAATTATAATGCCTTTTCTCTCATAATATGCAAGGTATACACAAAGAGGGAGAATTCCGGCAGCGGGAAATCTGGACCTGAAAAAGCTACGTCAGGCTACCTATTCTGCACAATTCCAAATGAGCTGAAACTTCACGAGGATTTTTTATGGAATATATAATAATTATTGGAGCAAATAACTACCAGAGGGGGCCCACCAGGTGAGCACAACCCACCTAGGCGCGCCCTAGTGGGTTGTGCCCTCCTCGGCCCACCTCCGGTGCCCATCTTCTGGTATATAGGTCATTTTGACCTAGAAAAAAATAAGGGGATGACTTTCGGGACGGAGCGCCGCCGCCTCGAGGCGGAACTTGGGCAGGAGCACTTTTGCCCTCCGGCGGAGTGATTTCGCCGGGGGAACTTCCCTCCCGGAGGGGGAAATCATCGTCATCATTATCACCAATAACTCTCCCATCTTGGGGAGGGCAATCTCCATCAACATCTTCAACTGCACCATCTTATCTCAAACCCAAGTTCATCTCTTGTGTTCAATCTTGTTACCGGAACTATAGATTGGTGCTTGTGGGTGACTAGTAGTGTTGATTACATCTTGTAGTTGATTACTATATGGTTTATTTGGTGGAAGATTATATGTTTAGATCCAATATGCTATTTAATACTCCTCTGATCATGAGCATGTTTATCATTTGTGAGTAGTTACTTTTGTTCTTGAGGTCACGGGAGAAATCATGTTGCAAGTAATCATGTGAACTTGATATGTGTTCGATATTTTGATAGTATGTATGTTGTTATTCCCTTAGTGGTGTCATGTGAACATTGACTACATGACACTTCACCATATTTGGGCCTAAGGGAATGCATTGTGGAGTAGCAATTAGATGATGGGTTGCGAGAGTGACAGAAGCTTCAACCCCACTTTATCCGCTATTCTGTAAGGGACCGATTGGATCCAAAGGTTTAATGCTATGGTTAAAATTTATTCTTAATACTTTTCTTGTAGTTGCGGATGCTTGCGGGAGGGTTGATCATAAGTAGGAGGTTTGTTCAAGTAAGAACGATACCTAAGCACTAGTCCACCCACATATCAAATTATCAAAGTAGCGAACACAAATCAAACCAACATGATGGAAGTGACTAGATGAAACTCCCGTGTACCCTCAAGAACGCTTTGCTTATCATAAGAGACCGTTTTGGCCTGTCCTTTGCCTCAAAAGGATTGGGCTACCTTGCTGCACTTTTGTTACTACTATTGTTACTTGCTTGTTACAAATTATCTTGCTATCAAACTACTCCGCTACTTACCATTTCAGCACCTGCAGACATGACCTTGCTGAAAACCACTTGTCATTTCCTTCCGCTCCTCGTTGGGTTCGACACTCTTACTTATCGAAAAGAGCTACAATTGACCCCCTATACTTGTGGGTCATCAAGGCTATTTTCTGGGGCCGTTGCCAGGGAGTGAAGCACCTTTGGTAAGTGGAATTTGGTAAGGAAACATTTATATAGTGTGCTGAAATTTATTGTCACTTGTTAGTATGGAAAACAATCCTTTGAGGGGTTTGTTTGGGGTATCTTCACCTTGTCCGGAACCAAAATTAGTTACCCCTCAACCTACTGCACCTACTGAAAATATTGAATATGAAATTCCTTCGGGTATGATAGAACAACTGCTAGCTAATCCTTATGCAGGAGATGGAACCGAACATCCTGGTATGCACTATATATAGGTGAAACAAATTTGTGGATTGTTCAAGCTTGCAGGTTTACCCGGAGATCAAGTTATGAAGAAGGTTTTCCCTTTATCTTTGAAGGGAAAAGCATTGGCATGGTATAGGCTATGCGATGGTATTGGATCTTGGAATTGGAATCGATTGAAATTGGAGTTCCACCAAAAAATTTATCCTATGCATCTAGTTCATCGTGATCGGAATTATATATAAAGTTTTTGGCCTCATGAAGGAGAAAGTATCGCTCTAGCTGGGGGAGGCTTAAGTCAATGTTATATTCATGCCCCAATCATGAGCTCTCAAGAGAAATTATTACCCAGAATTTTTATGATCGGCTTTTTCGTAATGATCAAACCATGCTTGATACTTCTTGTGCTGGTTTCTTTATGAAGAATACTATTGAATTCCGGTGGGATCTTTTGGAAAGAATTGAACGCAACTCTGAAGATTGGGAACTCGACGAAGGTAAAGAGTCAGGTATTAAAATTAAATATGATTGTGTTAAATCTTTTATGGATACTGATGCTTTTCAAAAGTTTAGCACTAAATATGGACTTGACTCTGAGATAGTAGCCTGCTTTTGTGAATCATTTGCTACTCATGTTGAACTCCCTATAGAGAAGTGGTTTAAATATCACCCACCTATTAAACAAGAAACTAAAGAACCGGTACCAATTAAAGAAGAAACTATACTTTATAATGTTGATCCAGTTGTTCCTTCTGCTTATATTGAGAAACCATCTTTCCCTGTTAGGATAAAGGAACATGCTAAAGTTTTCAGTGATCTACATGAAAGTCTTTATTATATCCCTTTTGAATACCAATCATATCAGGACCAATTTCATAGCCCGTGCATATTTCCATTACTATTTATTAGACTCTAAAAAATATATAAGTGAAGCATGAGAGTGCAACTATTTCTTTAAAATATAACCGACATCGTGCTCTAAAATATATAAGTGAACCACTAGAGCAATGTTGGGGAACGTAGTAATTTCAAACAATTTCCTACGCACACGCAAGATCATGGTGATGCATAGCAACGAGAGGGGAGAGTGTTGTCTACGTACCCTCGTAGACCGTAAGCGGAAGCGTTATATGAACGCGGTTGATGTAGTCGTACGTCTTCACGATCCGACCGATCCAAGCACCGAAAGCACGGCACCTCCGAGTTCTGCACACGTTCGGCTCGGTGACGTCCTCGCCTTCTCGATCCAGCAAGAGGGACGAAGTAGTAGATGACTTCCGGCAGCACGACGGCGTGGTGACGGTGTTGGTGAAGAACAATCTTCGCAGGGCTTCGCCTAAGCACTACGAAAACTATGACGGAGGATAAACTAGAGGAAACGGGGTTGCCGGCACACGGCTTGGTGTTTCTTGATCTCTCTTGGGTGCTAGCCCTACCCCTCTATTTATATGTTGAGCCTTGGGGTCGAAACTTGGAGTAAAAGCCTCCACAAAGTCGGTTTCACCCGAAAGGCAAGAGTCCTTCTCGGACTCCAGGGCCAGACGCCAGGGTTCCCGGCGTCTGGGCCCAGACGCCAGGGACCCTGGCGTCTGGCCTCTGGACTCCGCAAAACTTCCTTTTGCACTTTCCAAAAACCTCGTGGGCTTTCCCCTTTGGCCCAGATAAAGTATTCTCGTGCCCAAACATTTCGGAAAACATTCGGAACCCCTTCCGATGGATTCCAGAACCTTTCTGGAGATCAAACACTAATATCCACATATCAATCTTTACTTCCGGACCATTCCGGAGTTCCTCGTCATATCCGTGATCTCATCCAAAACTCCGAACAACATTCGGTCACTGTCGTGGGTTTGTCACGGCAGATGTCCTAGCCAAAGGACTTAGTCGTGGAGCCATCGCAACGGGTTAACTCGAAGGGGTTAAAGCGGACCCAAGGACACAGAGAATTATACTAGTTCGGCCCCTTCGATGAAGGTAAAAGCCTACGTCTAGTTGGTGTTGGAATTGATGGAGTCTCGACGACTAGGGAGCAATCGCTTCTCCTAGGCTTTGAGTTGTTCGTCCCCCTTGAACCGTTATCGGGTCATCCCCTTATATACACGGGTGACGCCCGTCGGTTCATAGAGTCCCAATCTCCGGTTTATACTCATACCCGGGTTGGTCTCTTGCTTATTCCTAACTTACAATACAAGTTGTACACAGGCCGGTTTACGGCTACAGATGTTAAACCGACTATGGCTTCGGCCTCTACACAGCCTCCTGGGCTTTAACATTCTTGAGCTACTGATGAAATTAACCCGGCCCAGACGGCCGGTTTAGGCCCAGTAGTAATATCCACAACATTAGGCCCCAGGTTGATTTGAAGGATCTCATGTCAACCCTTAGCATAAACCTTCATATTCAGCATCTTCCCTTCATTGCTAAACCGGTATGTCGTCATTTCCTCTAGTGGCCGTAAACCGGCATGACATCATCATGAAGCTAGCTTTTATGGTGCCTTCTTTGTTTAACCAATTCGCAATAATCAAGGCGACGGCTCTGCTTCCGAAACCCGTGGCTCCTGGATTCGCGCGCCCGATACACGTGCCTTGCCTTATAAATAGGGGTGAAAAGTCATTTCTCTCTCCTTCATCCCTTTCCTCTTCGTCTTCTCTGCGCCGCCATCCTCAAAGCTCCGCCGCTGTCGCTGACCTCTGCATCACCTCGGGCCGCTGCATCAACCTGACTGGGCCAGAGAAACTGCGGTGTTCTTTCGCATCCCTCGGAGCTCCGGTGAAATCCCATCTTCTCAACTCAGACCCGCCTCTAGGGTTTACTGTGTTCTTCCCGTTCCTCGAGTTCTTCGCGTTCTTCGCGTTCTTCGCGTTCCTCATGTTCTTCGCATTTAAACTGGGATATACCTTTAGACGACCCCGTGACTTTTACTCCGTTCGGTAGCAGTTTTCCGCCTCTGTTTTCAGGGTAATATACTTAGATCGTAGATCTGATCCACAGTTTTGACCTTGCTGTTCTTGCACAATCTTCAAAAGCTCATGAGTTTTTACCCCTTTTATGAGATCGCCTCAGATCCAATATCACACTGAGACAATGTGAAACCTGTTTCCGCACACCTGCTCTTTTGCATTCCCAACTGTTCCACGGTCTTCGATCCAGCGGTTTAACCTTGCTGTAGACGATCACCAAATCGGTGCATACCATTAGTCCCCTTGTGAACCGCCAGTAACCTTTTGATAGACCGCACCGCTTTACTAATGTCAGATTGTAATTGATTTCCTCCGGTTTAACATTGATAGCGTCAACATGATAAACTCTGTGCAGAACATAAATCCTGAACCGGAATCATTTTCATTTTGTAGACTTCCCCATGGCTAAGCAAGTGTATGAGTGCAACTGGGCTCCTTCCCGGGTCACGGAAACTCAACTGAATAATCTGGTCCTGACCGGTGCTTTGAGCAGCAAAAACGCGATTCATTGGAGGGTGCCAGGCAAAGAGTGCCCCCCTACACCCCGAGATGGAGAAGTCGTTGTGTTTGCGGATCACTTAGCCCGCGGTTTCAACCCGCCTGGCTCAAAATTTTATCGCGATGTTTTGGCTAACTTCCAACTCGATCCACAAGACATTGGCCCCAATTCTGTCACTAACATATGCCACTTCCAAGTGCTCTGTGAGGTGTTCTTTCAAGAGGAACCTACAGTTGAGTTGTTCCGAGATTGCTTTCACTTAAACCGCCGCACAGAATTTACTGATGGCTCCAACATGGAACTGGGTGGCGTGTCAATCCAGAAGAGGAAAGAGGTTACTTACCCTCATGCGAAACTGCATAGCCACCCCCAAGAATGGAATAACTCCTGGTTTTATTGTAAAGACACCTCCCCAGAAAACGAGAATATCTTGCCCGGTTTTCGTCCAGAACGGCTCAGCAACACTCACCCCCTTCCTCCGAGGCTGACTGCTAAAGAGAGGAGTAAATACGCTCCCCAACTGTCCAAGCTCAGAGCCTTCATGGCCAACAGTTTAACAGGAGTCGACCTCGCTCGTTGCTGGATATCTTGGAGTATACTGCCACTCAGTCAACGCTCCGGTTTGATGTGTGAATACACAGGCAGTGTTGATGATCCGTTACGTCATGTAAACATCCAGCTTACGGATGAAGAGGTCACCGAAGCCGTAAAGAAGATTCTAAATGAACCGGAACGCGTCTGTGCACGAACTGGCCTTCTTCCCTTCTGCGCCATCAATAAACCACCAGTGGTAAATCAAAATTTATTCTCATTAAGTCTGATGTTATCTTGTGCGTGTATGATTGATTCTAATGTCTGTTGACGCAGGGTGATGACCCGTTTTGGAGCAAGAAACTCCCTCAAGGAAAGGCGGATAAACCGGAGCAATCGACCCGGCCTAAGACGAGAGTCGTCAAAAAGTCTGCTCACAAGAGGAAAACCACGGCCTCTTCCGATCCTGCCGATGATGAGGTGGGTAATCCGGGTTTTGAAGCTGATCTTGACTCCCTCGGTTTATTGTTCGTGCAGTTTGCTGACGATGCAATTTGTCAGGATGATGCCGAAGCGAGCCATGCTGATGATGCAGAGGTAATTACTGTTTCTTCTGATTCAAGCCTTCTGCCTTCCCACAAAATCCGTCAGGCGAACCGTAAAGTTAAATTTTCCCATCCTCTTGCTTACTTGGATCCCAACTTTCTTATGAAGACCCGTCAGCACGAGGTGCGTCGTACAACCCGACACAGCGGTCAGGTAGTTACCTCCGCCGGTTTACCGAACAGTCCGGTTCGGAGACGTCGTTCAGAGGTCTCTAATTTGCTTGTCAAATTTTGTCCTAAAGCGGGTTGTTTCCGTCAACCGCTTAATCCGTCTGACTCCGATTATCAGGTCACCTCGCACTCATCCTCTGGCGAGTCAACTGGTACTCAGCTGCCTCCGCTCAAAACCGTGCTTGGGTAAGCTTACCTTTCTCATCAAGTTGTCCATTGTTGTAATCTTCAACATATGCTGTCTTCAACTTTGCTGCTTCTTTCAGAGCTAAACCAAGGCCGAGCAAAAAAGCTCGCCAAGACAAAACAGGAGAAGAAAACACTCCTCCTGAACCGGACACTGCCCCGAACATTGAAGCGACCATCCCTGAAGATGTAATTGATGACCCACTAGTCCGAGATGAAGTCGTTGTTCCTGAAGAAGGCTCTGTTAACCCCTCCGGCCCAACGGATCAACCAGCCAGTCCGATTCGTGCTGAGAAAACCATTAGTTCCTCAAAGCCTGCTGAGAACCTGACCGTACCAATCCAGACCGGCGACCACAAAGATGACGAAGTCATGATTACTGGCATAGGTCGCACTGAACCGGGAAATCCCATCGCTTTGGCCAAGCACACTGCTAAAGAAGAAATTTCTGCTTTAAGTAAAGGTAAATGGGATGTTGATCTGGCAACGTACTCCGCTCTTGGTGCTCAAGACATTCATTCTGGCTATTTAAACCGGCTATATACTAGCCGTGACTATGAAGCCAATCTTGTGAAGATGATGAAAGACAAATTCGAGGTAACTTCCATGCCCTCACTCCTGCTTCTTACCACCGTAGCCCCCAAGGGTCGGTTTAACTTTATTATAATTGAATCGACACTTGTAATCATCATACCGTAGCATCCGAAATATCATTAGAGCAAATAGCCATTAGCCCCCAAGTGCCAAGGTGAATATTTGTATTGAGCTTGGGACTTTGATAATTAACTGATAACTTGAGATCAAATAAGCATTAGCCCCCAAGTACAAAGTACCTAACTTGTTATGTGCTTGGTACTTCCTTTGTTTAAACCGTATAACTTGTCGGACTGCAGGCTGAACTGAAGGTCAAAGAGAGCCAAATCACTGATCTTCAAGAGAATGTGAAGTCCCGGCAAGCAGAAACTTCCAAAGCCAAGGAGGAACTAACCAGCGCTTTAGGCAGCATGGAACAATTGAAGGAAGGTTTTAAGAAGGAGCGGGCTGACTGGGCCATAGAAAAGGCCGCTTTAACCAAGAAGATTGAAAACGCAGAAGCTGCCCTTAAACCGGTAACGGATGAATTAACCAGCGTGAAGCGACAGGTGCACGCAATGACTGCAGCCATCTTTGGTAAGCCTTCTGTGACTTGTGTAATAACCTTGATTCTTCTATAAAGCATCTCGGTTTATGACCTGCTGATCGTATTACAGGCACTCGCATCAATCACTTCGGATCAGACGTGCGTATGAAGATGAAAGCGGTCTATACGTTAGTCGAGCAGCTGTATACGGGCGCACAGCGTATTATCACCACTGCTTCACACAACAATCCGGCGCCCACATTGATCCAGGACACACTGAAGAGGTTGTCGATGCTCCCTGCTCGGATTGAAGAGCTAAAAAGATCTGCTGCTCGAACCGGAGCCATTAATGCCTTAATCCGGGCCAAAGCATGGGTGCCTAATTTTGATCCTGTTGAAGCGGTTCAAGGCTATCCTAGCTTAAAGGAGGATGGCTCCGAATTCGATGAAGAAGATTTGAGGAAGATAAACCGGGCAGTGCGCCCTCTGGCCTGCCAATTGGTAGAAGAAGCAAACTTGTCTCATTATCAAGCCCAGTATGACGATCAGAACAGGCGGGTAGCTGTGCCGATCCCTGAAGCGGAAAACTTAATTCCTCCAATCCGTAAGCACACTTATGCCCGTGATATTGAACCGTCGTCACTGATACATGAGGAAGCTGTCTTTCAAGCATTAATGGGGATCGATTGGACCACTGTTGACTTCCAGCCGCTGGGTAGGGAGGAGGAAGCTGAAGTGGCGCAAGATGATCCAGAACCATCAAACCGGAATGGCACGCAGGCGTGAACCGAGGGCGGTTTTAACTGGTTTCCTTTTGAAACTTTGTCAAGAAACAATCATCTTATTTGGGCACCATGTTGCCTTGTAATAGGATATACCGTACTTTTTGCTTCATGAGATGCCTTCGCGCATCAGTACTGATACCCTCCTTTGAAAAATTATTATTGCCAACTTATATCTCCTGCGATCACGAAATTTTAAACTACCAGGGCGGCTGTACCGTCATCTGGTTTGTGAATCTTTATATAAATACGCAAGGAAACTTGCAAGTATGATCAAACTTTTGTGATACGAAATACCTGCCATATAATGGGCATGAAGTAGGCGTTTGTAGCCAATGTTGAAGCGGGAGCTGATAACTCTTAAACCGTCATGGGAGAGTCAAACCCCTGTGTATATAACACCGGTTTACAACGCAAACCGTCCTTTAATGATAACAACCTTTTGTTGCTCGAAAAAGGATATTTAGCAGAAAAAACTCAAACCGAGCCAACAATCTCAGGTTTTTGAAAAAGAGGGCCGTGTTCCGCCAAATTGGCTATGTTGAACCGGTGCAGAATATTGTCGGTTTAAGAGAAAAGCGATAAACTATCAACTCTTAAAAAAGGAAAGAGAGCAAAATACGGTGACAAAAACCTTTAGCAAAAGAAGAGCTCTATTGAGCTTGGTCAGACGGAATTACCATGGTCAGACGCAACCAAGCCCCCCGAAGGTGTAGCGATGGTGCCAGTCAGCCAGGACCCCAAAATGACGCGTGGCATTATGCCGGCCAAGTGGCATTGCTATGGTTCGGGTTCGACCAAGCCCCCAAATGACTCTAAGGCCCGTAGGCCGACCAAGAGGCGTGACCGGTTCAGACGTGACCGTGTCCCCAAATGATTCTAGTGGCTTTCGCCGGCCAAGAGGTATTGCATCGGTTCGGACACGACCGAGCCCCCAAATGACTCTGGTGGCTTTCGCCGGCCAAGAGGTATTGCATCGGTTCAAACATGACCGAGCCCCCAAATGACTCTGGTGGCTTTCGTCGGCCAAGAGGTATTGCATCGGTTCAAACATGACCGAGCCCCCAAATGACTTATAAGGATAGCTATGTTCTCTTTGGTTCGAACACGACCTATGTTTGAACAGGAAGCCTCAAGTGATCTTGTTAAGACTTGCAAGGGGTAAACCGGATGTTGCTTAAAGACAACCCCGTGTAACCACACATGGTATAAAAGAACAGATACCCCGCTTTAGCTGAGGATCCGGTTTATTATAATATATACATAGTCATGATATATACATAAGCAGAGCCCATGGCTCAAGTATAGTAAGGCCGAAGATGAGCTATATTCCATGGTCTGTCGGTCTCTTGTCCTGATTTGCGTGAGTCTTTGTGCTCTCGAACATCTATCAGGTAGTATGAACCATTGTGTAGATTCTTGCTGACCACGAAAGGCCCATCCCAAGGTGGAGACAATTTATGCATCTCGGTTTGATCTTGAATAAGTCGAAGCACCAAATCTCCCTCTTGAAAGGTTCTGGTCCTGATCCGACGACTGTGATAGCGACGAAGATCATGTTGGTAGATCGCTGAGCGGGCAGCTGCTATGTCTCGCTCTTCATCTAGCTGGTCCAAAGCGTCCTGTCTAGAACTTTCGTTGTCTGCTTCAACGTAAGCCGCCACACGAGGTGAATCGTGACGTATGTCACTAGGAAGAACTGCCTCTGCCCCATAAACCATGAAGAATGGCGTATACCCAGTTGACCTGTTAGGCGTGGTGTTGATGCTCCATAACACAGAGGGTAACTCTTCGACCCAACAACCCGGTGTCCGCTGCAAAGGAACCATAAGCCTGGGCTTAATGCCTCTCAAGATCTCCTGATTAGCTCTTTCTGCTTGACCATTGGACTGTGGGTGCGCCACTGATGACACATCAAGGCGGATGTGCTCTCGTTCGCAAAACTCTTTCATGGCACCTTTAGATAAGTTGGTACCATTGTCTGTGATGATACTGTGTGGAAAACCAAACCGGAAAATCACTTTTTTGATGAACCAAACCGCGGTGGCCGCATCACACTTGCTAACGGGCTCTGCCTCTACCCACTTTGTAAATTTGTCCACCGCCACCAGAAGGTGGGTCTTCTTGTCCTTGGACCTTTTGAAAGGCCCAACCATGTCCAGCCCCCAGGTTGCAAACGGCCAAGTAATTGGAATCATCCTTAATTCTTGAGCCGGGACGTGAGCGCGTCTTGAGAATTTTTGACAACCATCACACCGCCTGACCAGATCTTCCGCATCCGCATGAGCAGTCAGCCAATAGAAACCGTGACGAAAAGCTTTTGCCACTAAAGACTTTGAACCGGCGTGGTGACCACAATCTCCTTCATGGATCTCACGCAAAATTTCACGGCCTTCCTCAGGAGATACACACCGTTGAAAGGCTCCTGTCACACTGCGATGATGCAGTTCGCCGTTTTCAACTACCATGGACTTGGACCGCCGTACTATCTGCCTGGACAGAAACTCATCCTCTGGCAACTCCCCTCGGTTCATGTATGCCAGGTAAGGAAGCGTCCAATCCGGGATGACATGTAATGCTGCCACCAATTGAGCCTCTGGGTCAGGAACCGCCAAATCTGCTTCGCCAGGCAGTTGAACCGACGGGTTGTAAAGCACATCAAGGAACACATTAGGTGGTACCGGTTTACGCTGTGAACCTAGTCGACTTAAAGCATCCGCCGCCTCGTTCTTTCGTCGGTCCACATGGTCCACCTGATAACCTTTGAAGTGACCTGCGACCACATCAACCTCACGACGATAAGCAGCCATGAGTGGATCTTTAGAATCCCATGTACCAGAGACCTGCTGGGCCACCAAATCAGAGTCGCCAAAGCACTTAACCCGGCTTAAATTCATCTCTTTAGCCATCCGGAGACCATGGAGCAAGGCCTCATATTCTGCTGCATTGTTAGTACAAGGGAACATTAAATGGAGAACATAACAAAACTTATCACCTCGTGGGGAAGTTAATATGACTCCAGCCCCCGATCCTTCCAATTGACGTGATCCGTCAAAATGAATGGTCCAGTAAGTGTGATCCGGCTTCTCTTCAGGGACTTGCAACTCCGTCCAATCATTGATAAAATCCACCAATGCCTGAGACTTTATCGCAGTGCGAGGCACATACTTTAAACCGTGTGGTCCAAGCTCAATAGCCCACTTGGCAATCCGACCAGTCGCTTCCCGGTTCTGGATGATATCACCCAAAGGAGCAGAACTGACCACCGTGATAGGGTGGCCTTGGAAATACTGCTTCAGCTTCCGACTTGCCATAAAAACTCCATATACTAGCTTTTGCCAATGCGGATATTGTTGTTTGGATTCAATAAGCACCTTGCTGATGTAATAAACCGGACGCTGAACCGGGTATTCCTTGCCTGCCTCCTTCCGCTCTACCACAATAGCCACACTGACCGCGCGAGCGTTAGCAGCTACATACAACAGCAATGGTTCCTTATCAGCGGGAGCAGCGAGTACGGGCGGATTGACCAACTGTCGCTTTAAATCCTCGAATGCGTGATCAGCGGCAGAATTCCAGACGAACTGATCCGTCTTTTTCAACATTTGATATAGAGGAATTGCTTTCTCTCCGAGGCGGCTGATAAACCGGCTTAACGCAGCAATTCTGCCCGCCAGACGTTGGACGTCATTGATGCATTTCGGTTTAGCTAGAGAGGTGATAGCCGTATTTTTTTCCGGATTAGCCTCAATTCCCCTGTTGGACACCAGGAAACCCAATAGCTTGCCAGCTGGTACACCAAAGACACATTTGGCCGGATTGAGCATCATCTTGTATGTCCTTAAGTTATCAAAGGTCTCCTTCAAATCATCGACCAACGTTTCCTTCTTCCTTGACTTGACCACAATGTCATCCACATAAGCGTGCACATTACGGCCAATCTGCTTGTGGAGACAATTTTGCACACATCGCTGATAAGTTGCCTGGGCACTTTTGAGCCCAAAAGGCATAGATACATAGCAGAAGGCTCCAAAGGGAGTAATGAACGCCGTCTTCTCCTGGTCCTTAACCGCCATCTTAATCTGATGATAACCGGAGTATGCATCCAGAAAGCATAAATGCTCGCAACCCGCCGTAGCGTCAATGATTTGATCAATACGGGGGAGGGCAAAAGGATCTGCAGGGCAGGCCTTATTAAGATCTGTATAGTCCACACACATACGCCAAGTGCCGTTTTTCTTAAGGACCAGCACCGGATTAGCAAGCCATTCAGGGTGAAAAACTTCAATGATGAAGCCAGCTGCTAAGAGCCTGGCCACCTCTTCTCCAATAGCCTTTCTTCTCTCCTCGTTGAACTAACGAAGGAACTGTTTCACCGGTTTGTATTTAGGATCCACGTTAAGGGTGTGCTCAGCGAGTCGCCTCGGTACACCTGGCATGTCAGAGGGATTCCATGCGAAGATGTCCCGATTCTCACGGAGGAACTCGATGAGCGCGCTTTCCTATTTTGGATCCAGATTGGTACTGATGCTGAATTGCTTGGATGAATCACCAGCTACAAAATCAACAAGCTTGGTCTCCGCGGCTGACGTGAATTTTAAAGCCGGATCATGTTCTGTGGTAGGCTTCATTAAAGGAGTCATATCCGTCGGATCAACATTATCTTTGTAGTATTTGAGCTCCTCAGTAGCACAAACCGATTCTGCATAGGCGGCATCTCCCTCTTCACACTCCAAAGCGATCCTGCGACTCCCGTGAACCGTGATGGTTCCCTTGTGGCCTGGCATCTTGAGCTGCAGATATACACAACAGGGCCGTGCCATGAATTTGGCATAAGCCGGCCGACCAAACAGGGCATGGTACGGGCTTTGGATCTTCACCACCTCAAAAGTCAGTGTTTCTGATCGGGAATCGTGCTCATCTCCGAAAGCCACCTCCAATGCTATCTTGCCCACGGGATACGCAGACTTGCCTGGCACCACGCCATGAAAAACCGTGTTTGAAGGCCGTAGATCTTTATCCTTGAGCCCCATACGTCGAAAGGTCTCATAGTATAGGATGTTAATACTGCTACCCCCATCCATGAGCACCTTGGTGAACTTATAACCTCCTACCTGAGGCGCCACCACTAAAGCCAGCTGACCCGGATTATCCACCCGAGGAGGGTGATCCTCTCTACTCCAGGTGATCGGCTGCTCTGACCATCGTAGATATCGGGGCACGGCCGGTTCAACAGAGTTAACTGCCCTCTTCCGGATCTTCTGGTCTCGCTTGTCCAAGCTAGTGGTGAATACATGATATTGACCACTGTTTAGTTGCTTTGGATTGCTCTGGTACCCCGACTGCTGCTGATTATAGCCCCCTTGATCATTTTGGTTGTGTTGATTGCCATGTCCGCCCGGATTGCTATTCCCACTCGGATTACCATTAAACCCTGAACCGGAGTTTCCTCCACCGTGGCTTGGCCCGGATCCTGAACCGCCACCAGGATTGTGCTCATACCGGAAGGCATTGGAGTTCTTGAACTCTCGCATGATGTAACAATCCTTCCACAGGTGGTTTGCTGGCTCCTCCGTCGTCCCATGCTTTGGGCAGGGCTGATTCAACAAACTATTTAAGCGCTCTGGATTGGGGCTGGGTCCGGCACCGCAGCCTTTGCCCCTACGCTGTCGGCCCTTGTTCTGCACATTGGTGTTTGCCACAAAATCCATAGAACCATCCGCTTTACGCTTGCCTCCGACGCTGCTCCCCGGGTGATGCTGCTGCCCTCTGGAGTTGCCGTTCTTCTTTCCCTTCCTTGCCTTTTCATCATCAGACTCGGGATCCTTGGTACTATCAGAATCAGCATACTTTACCAAAGCAGCCACGAGAGTCCCTATGTCAGTGCAATGGCGCTTCATTCGTCCTAATTTCAATCTCAAGGGCCCAAACCGACAATTGCTTTCCAAAGTCACAACTGCAGTGTCAGCATTGATGCGGTCTGATGAATGCAAGATTTGCGAAACGCGGCGCACCCAATGAGTGGTTGACTCTCCTTCCGCCTGAACGCAGGCGGCTAAGTCCACTATCGACATGGGCTGCCTGCACGTATCTTTGAAATTACTGATAAACCGAGCTCGCAATTGAGCCCACGAACCGATGGTATTGGGCGGCAGGCTTTTTAACCAAGTGCGGGTCGTTCCTGCAAGCATCATAGAGAAATATTTTGCACATGCAGCTTCATCTACGTCAAGCATCTCCATGGCCATCTCGTAACTCTCCACCCACGCCTCCAGGGGTTGATCTGCTGTATAATTTGGTACCTTCCACGGTCCCTTGAAGTCCTTAGGCAGGCGCACATTGCGCAAAGCAGGTATAAGGCAAGGCACCCCCAAAGCGCTAGAAGCAAGCCCTGGTTCGACCGAAGTGGTGGGACGAACCGGCGTAGTCTGATGTGCTGCCAATTCGGCTTCCCTGCATGCACGGGCCCGGTCTACTAACTCCTGAGCATCGGGAGCCGGATTGTTGCCGCGGGGCACTCCACGCCGTGCATTGCTGGACTCAGCTTGTTCTTCTATGTGCCTGCTATAATTCCGGGTTGGACGTGGAGTAGAATGAATCCGCTCGCGACTGTATGAATACGCCTCCTGTTGGACCAGCGCCGTTCTGAGGAGCTCCTTAACCCGGCGTGTCTCTATTGCTTGTAACGAATCTCCCTCGACCGGGATAGCCTCTAGACGTGCTGCCGCAGCAACAAGATTATCCAGCGGGTTGGAGTAGTGATCCGGGGGTGTGGTCACAATCCGTGGCTCCGAGTTATAACGGGGCAGATCTACTATGCGGGGCTGAACCGGCGCGCCTGTCCCGGGCGCCTCCGCTCGGTTTATCACTGGTTGATTACTGGTCCCTTCCCCAGGAGTGTTGAAAAGATCCCTTCCTTCAAAAACTGGTGGCAGGCGGGACCGATATTTCCTCCTCATGACCTCCTGCGAAGCGTTCTGATCCAGCATGAACTTATAGGCTTGTGCGTCCAAAGCGGCCCGTTCCGCAGTCATCCTGACCTCCTTGGCCGCCAGATCCGCCTTGGCCTGGCTAATCTGCTCTCTCACCTTTGCAATCTCTACGTTATGAGCCTCCCGATCCGCGGGATTAGCCTCTGTCAAGAGCGCCGCCAGTGCGTCGAACAGATCGGATAATACTTGAACCGGTGGGCGCACAGAACCTCCTGCTCCGGCAGCCATTGAACCGGAAACCATTGCTGCGGCCGTCGATGAATGAGGCGCTGCTTGGGTGCCAGCCATGAATATGCCGACCCGACTAGGCAGATCGGAGGGCTCCGGAATACTGTTGCCATCGGAACAGCCCCCAATCCGACCATCATGCACTTGATACAGGGACTCAGTTTCCTCGGTTGACGACTCATCGCCAGAATAAACAACGGTTTCGCCACCAAATTCTGATCCGTCCTCATAGTTTCGCCTGTGGATGACTCCCACAAAGGCATGCTTTACGGCTGGCTTAACCCGGGCAGGTCGCGCACGCTGAGCTGTCTCGATGAGGTCGGTGCAGGTGTCCAGCTGAGGGCCCGGTTCACCAATCTTGCCGATGAAAACATGTATACCGCCAAAGGGGACCCGGTACCCGTACTCAATTGAGCCGGCCTCGGGGCCCTAGCCTGCGTCGTCGATGTAGATCTTGCCGCGGCGGCTCTTGGTCATCCGGCCCACGGCATATCCCTTGAGTCCTTCAAAGCGGCCCTCCAAGAACTTGAAACCATCGTGCGATAGCCCCACGGTGGGCGCCAACTGTCGTGGGTTTGTCACGGCAGATGTCCTAGCCAAAGGACTTAGTCGTGGAGCCATCGCAACGGGTTAACTCGAAGGGGTTAAAGCGGACCCAAGGACACAGAGAATTATACTAGTTCGGCCCCTTCGATGAAGGTAAAAGCCTACGTCTAGTTGGTGTTGGAATTGATGGAGTCTCGACGACTAGGGAGCAATCGCTTCTCCTAGGCTTCGAGTTGTTCGTCCCCCTTGAACCGTTATCGGGTCATCCCCTTATATACACGGGTGACGCCCGTCGGTTCATAGAGTCCCAATCTCCGGTTTATACTCGTACCCGGGTTGGTCTCTTGCTTATTCCTAACTTACAATACAAGTTGTACACAGGCCGGTTTACGGCTACAGATGTTAAACCGACTATGGCTTCGGCCTCTACACAGCCTCCTGGGCTTTAACATTCTTGAGCTACTGATGAAATTAACCCGGCCCAGACGGCCGGTTTAGGCCCAGTAGTAATATCCACAACAGTCACCAACATACATAACTCATAGTACTATATCGTCAACGAACGTTAAGCGTGCGGACCCTACGGGTTCGAGAACTATGTAGACATGACCTAGAACCATTCTCGGTCAATAACCAATAGCGGAACCTGGATGCTCATATTGGCTCCCACATATTCTACGAAGATCTTTTATCGGTCAGACCGCATAACAACATACGTTGTTCCCTTTGTCATCGGTATGTTACTTGCCCGAGATCCGATCGTCGGTATCCAACACCTAGTTTAATCTCGTTACCGGCAAGCCTCTTTACTCGTTCTATAATACATCATCTCGCAACTAACTCATTAGCTGCAATGCTTGCAAGGCTTAAGTGATGTGCATTACCGAGAGGGCCCAGAGATACCTCTCCGACACTCGGAGTGACAAATCCTAATCTCGAAATACGCCAACCCAACAAGTACCTTCGGAGACACCTGTAGAGCACCTTTATAATCATCCAGTTATGTTGTGACGTTTGGTAGCACACAAAGTGTTCCTCCGGTAAACGGGAGTTGCATAATCTCATAGTCATAGTAACATGTATTAGTCATGAAGAAAGCAATAGCAACAAACTAAACGATCAAGTGCTAAGCTAACGGAATGGGTCAAGTCAATCAGATCATTCACCTAATGATGTGATCTCATTAATAAAATAACAACTCTTTGTCTATGGTTAGGAAACATAACCATCTTTGATTAACGAGCTAGTCAAGTAGAGGCATACTAGTGACACTCTGTTTGTTTATGTATTCACACATGTATTAAGTTTCCGGTTAATACAATTCTAGCATGAATAATAAACATTTATCATGATATAAGGAAATAAATAATAACTTTATTATTGCCTCTAGGGCATATTTCCTTCAGTCTCCCACTTGCACTAGAGTCAATAATCTAGATTACACAGTAATGATTCTAACACCCATGGAGTCTTGGTGCTGATCATGTCTTGCTCGTGGAAGAGGCTTAGTCAACGGGTCTGCAACATTCAAATCCGTATGTATCTTGCAAATTTCTATGTCTCCCACCTGGACTAGATCCCGGATGGAATTGAAGCGTCTCTTGATGTGCTTGGTCCTCTTGTGAAATCTGGATTCCTTCGCTAAGGCAATTGCTCCAGTATTGTCACAAAATATTTTCATTGGACCCGATGCACTAGGTATAACACCTAGATCGGATATGAACTCCTTCATCCAGACTCCTTCATTTGCTGCTTCCAAAGCAGCTATGTATTCCGCTTCACACGTAGATCCCGCCACGACGCTTTGTTTAGAACTGCACCAACTGACAGCTCCACCGTTTAAAGTAAACACGTATCCGGTTTGCGATTTAGAATCGTCCGGATCAGTGTCAAAGCTTGCATCAACGTAACCATTTACGATGAGCTCTTTGTCACCTCCATATACGAGAAACATATCCTTCATCCTTTTCAGGTATTTTAGGATGTTCTTGACCGCTGTCCAGTGATCCACTCCTGGATTACTTTGGTACCTCCTTGCTAAACTTATAGCAAGGCACAGATCAGGTCTGGTACACAACATTGCATACATGATAGAGCCTATGGCTGAAGCATAGGGAACATCTTTCATTTTCTCTCTATCTTCTGCAGTGGTCGGGCATTGAGTCTTACTCAACTTTACACCTTGTAACACAGGCAAGAACCCTTTCTTTGCTTGATCCATTTTGAACTTCTTCAAAACTTTGTCAAGGTATGTGCTTTGTGAAAGTCCAATTAAGCATCTTGATCTATCTCTATAGATCTTAATGCCCAAAATGTAAGCAGCTTCACCGAGGTCTTTCATTGAAAAACTCTTATTCAAGTATCCCTTTATGCTATCCAGAAATTCTATATCATTTCCAATCAGTAATATGTCATCCACATATAATATTAGAAATGCTACAGAGCTCCCACTCACTTTCTTGTAAATATAGGCTTCTCCAAAAGTCTGTATAAAACCAAATGCTTTGATCACACTATCAAAGCGTTTATTCCAACTCCCAGAGGCTTGCACCAGTCCATAAATGGATCGCTGGAGCTTGCACACTTTGTTAGCTCCCTTTGGATCGACAAAACCCTCTGGTTGCATCATATACAACTCTTCTTCAAGAAATCCATTCAGGAACGCAGTTTTGACATCCATTTGCCAAATTTCATAATCATAAAATGCGGCAATTGCTAACATGATTCGGACAGACTTAAGCATCGCTACGGGTGAGAAGGTCTCATCGTAGTCAATCCCTTGAACTTGTCGAAAACCTTTTGCAACAAGTCGACCTTTGTAGATAGTAACATTACCATCAGCGCCAGTCTTCTTCTTGAAGATCCATTTATTCTCAATTGCTTGCCGATCATCGGGCAAGTCAACCAAAGTCCATACTTTGTTCTCATACATGGATCCCATCTCAGATTTCATGGCTTCAAGCCATTTTGCGGAATCTGGGCTCACCATCGCTTCTTCATAGTTCGTAGGTTCATCATGATCTAGTAGCATGACTTCCAGAATAGGATTGCCATACCACTCTGGTGCGGATCTTACTCTGTTTGATCTACGAGGTTCTGTAGTAACTTGATCTGAAGTTCTATGATCATCATCATCAACTTCCTCACTAATTGGTTCAGACGTCACAGAAACCGGTTCCTGTGATGTGCTATTTTCCAATAAGGGAGCAGGTACAGTTACCTCATTAAGTTCTACTTTCCTCCCACTCACTTCTTTCGAGAGAAACTCCTTCTCAAGAAAGTTTCCGAATTTAGCAACAAAAGTCTTGCCTTCAGATCTGTGATAGAAGGTGTATCTAACAGTCTCCTTTGGATATCCTATGAAGACACATTTCTCCAATTTGGGTTCGAGCTTATCAGGTTGAAGCTTTTTCACATAAGCATCGCAGCCCCAAACTTTAAGAAACAACAACTTTGGTTTCTTGCCAAACCATAGTTCATAAGGCGTCGTCTCAACGGATTTCGATGGTGCCCTATTTAATGTGAATGCGGCCGTCTCTAAAGCATAACCCCAAAACGATAGCGGTAAATCTGTAAGAGACATCATAGATCGCACCATATCAAGTAAAGTACGATTACGACGTTCGGACACACCATTGCGCTGTGGTGTTCCGGGTGGCGTGAGTTGCGAAACTATTCCGCGTTGTTTCAAATGTACACCAAACTCGTAACTCAAATATTCTCCTCCACGATCAGATCGTAGAAACTTTATTTTCTTGTTACGATGATTTTCAACTTCACTCTGAAATTCTTTGAACTTTTCAAATGTTTCAGACTTATGCTTCATTAAGTAGATATACCCATATCTGCTTAAATCATCTGTGAAGGTGAGAAAATAATGATATCCGCCACGAGCCTCAACATTCATCAGACCACATACATCTGTATGTATGATTTCCAACAAATCTGTTGCTCTCTCCATAGTACCGGAGAACGGTGTTTTAGTCATCTTACCCATCAGGCACGGTTCGCAAGTACCAAGTGATTCATAATCAAGTGGTTCTAAAAGTCCATCAGTATGGAGTTTCTTCATGTGTTTTATACCGATATGACCTAAACGGCAGTGCCACAAATAAGTTGCACTATCATTATCAACTCTGCATCTTTTGGCTTCAACATTATGAATATGTGTGTTACTACTATTGAGATTCAATAAGAATAGACCATTCTTCAAAGGTGCATGACCATAAAAGATATTACTCATATAAATAGAAGAACCATTATTCTCTGATTTAAATGAATAACCGTCTCGCATCAAACAAGATCCAGATATAACGTTCATGCTCAACGCTGGCACCAAATAACAATTATTTAGGTCTAATACTAATCCCGAAGGTAGATGTAGAGGTAGCGTGCCGACCGCGATCACATCGACTTTGGAACCATTTCCCACGCGCATCGTCACCTCATCCTTAGCCAATCTTCGCTTAATCCGTAGCCCCTGTTTCGAGTTGCAAATATTAGCAACAGAACCAGTATCAAATACCCAGGTGCTACTGCGAGCATTAGTAAGGTACACATCAATAACATGTATATCACATATACCTTTGTTCACCTTGCCATCCTTCTTATCCGCCAAATACTTGGGGCAGTTCCGCTTCCAGTGACCAGTCTGCTTGCAGTAGAAGCACTCAGTTTCAGGCTTAGGTCCAGGCTTGGGTTTCTTCTCCTGAGCAGCAACTTACTTGCTATTCTTCTTGAAGTTCCCCTTCCTCTTTCCTTTGCCCTTTTTCTTGAAACTAGTGGTCTTGTTGACCATCAACACTTGATGCTCCTTCTTGATTTCTACCTCCGCAGCCTTTAGCATTGCGAAGAGCTCGGGAATTGTCTTATCCATCCCTTGCATATTATAGTTCATCACGAAGCTCTTGTAGCTAGGTGGAAGTGATTGGAGAATTCTGTCAATGACGCTATCATCCGGAAGAGTAACTCCCAGTTGAATCAAGTGATTACAATACCCAGACATCTTGAGTATATGCTCACTGACAGAACTATTCTCCTCCATCTTGCAGCTATAGAACTTATTGGAGACTTCATATCTCTCAATCCGGGCATTCTTCTGGAATATTAACTTCAACTCCTGGAACATCTCATATGCTCCATGACGTTCAAAACGTCGTTGAAGTCCCGGTTCTAAGCCGTAAAGCATGGCACATTGAACTATCGAGTAGTCATCAGATTTGCTCTGCCAGATGTTCTTAACGTCGTCAATTGCATCAGCAGCAGGCCTGGCACCCGGTGGTGCTTCCAGGATGTAACTTTTCTGTGCAGCAATGAGGATAATCCTCAAGTTACGGACCCAGTCCGCGTAATTGCTACCATCATCTTTCATCTTTGCTTTCTCAAGGAACGCATTAAAATTCAACGGAACAACAACACGGGCCATCTATCTACAATCAACATAGACAAGCAAGATACTATCAGGTACTAAGTTCATGATAAATTTAAGTTCAATTAATCATATCACTTAAGAACTCCCACTTAGATAGACATCCCTCTAATCCTCTAAGTGATCACGTGATCCATATCAACTAAACCATGTCCGATCATCACGTGAGATGGAGTAGTTTCAATGGTGAACATCACTATGTTGATCATATCCACTATATGATTCACGCTCGACCTTTCGGTCTCCGTGTTCCGAGGCCATATCTGTTATATGCTAGGCTCGTCAAGTTAAATCTGAGTATTCCGCGTGTGCAACTGTTTTGCACCCGTTGTATTTGAACGTAGAGCCTATCACACCCGATCATCACGTGGTGTCTCAGCACGAAGAACTTTTGCAACGGTGCATACTCAGGGAGAACACTTTTACTATGATAATTTAATGAGGGATCATCTTATAATGCTACCGTCAATCAAAGCAAGATAAGATGCATAAAAGATAAACATCACATGCAATCAATATAAGCGATATGATATGGCCATCATTATCTTGTGCTTGTGATCTCCATCTCCGAAGCACCGTCATGATCACCATCGTCACCGGCGCGACACCTTGATCTCCATCGTAGCATCGTTGTCGTCTCGCCAATCTTATGCTTCTACGACTATTGCTACCGCTTAGTGATAAAGTAAAGCATTACAGGGCGATTGCATTGCATACAATAAAGCGACAACCATATGGCTCCTACCAGTTGCCGATAACTCAGTTACAAAACATATTCATCTCATACAATAAAATTTAGCATCATGTCTTGGCCATATCACATCACAACATGCCCTGCAAAAACAAGTTAGACCTCCTTTACTTTGTTGTTGCAAGTTTTACGTGGCTGCTACGGGCTTAGCAAGAACCAATCTTACCTACGCATCAAACCACAACGATAGTTTGTCAAGTTGGTGCTGTTTTAACCTTCGCAAGGACCGGGCGTAGCCACACTCGGTTCAACTAAAGTTGGAGAAACTGACACCCGCCAGCCACCTGTGTGCAAAGCACGGCGGTAAAACCAGTCTCGCGTAAGCGTACGCGTAATGTCGGCCCGGGCCGCTTCATCCAACAATACCGCCGAACCAAAGTATGACATGCTGGTAAGCAGTATGACTTATATCGCCCACAACTCACTTGTGTTCTACTCGTGCAAATAACATCAAACCATAAAACCTAGGCTCGGATGCCACTGTTGGGGAACGTAGTAATTTCAAAAAATTTCCTACGCACACGCAAGATCATGGTGATGCATAGCAACGAGAGGGGAGAGTGTTGTCTACGTACCCTCGTAGACCATAAGCAGAAGCGTTATATGAACGCGGTTGATGTAGTCGTACGTCTTCACGATCCGACCGATCCAAGCACCGAAAGCACGACACCTCCGAGTTCTGCACACGTTCGGCTCAGTGACGTCCTCGCCTTCTCGATCCAGCAAGAGGGGCGAAGTAGTAGATGAGTTCCGGCAGCACGACGGCGTGGTGACGGTGTTGGTGAAGAACAATCTTCGCAGGGCTTCGCCTAAGCACTACGAAAACTATGACGGAGGATAAACTCGAGGAAACGGGGTTGCAGACACACGGCTTGGTGTTTCTTGATCTCTCTTGGGTGCTAGCCCTACCCCTCTATTTATAAGTTGAGCCTTGGGGTCGAAACTTGGAGTAAAAGCCTCCACAAAGTCGGTTTCACCCGAAAGGCAAGAGTCCTTCTCGGACTCCAGAGCCAGACGCCAGGGTTCCCGGCGTCTGGGCCCAGACGCCAGGGACCCTAGCGTCTGGCCTCTGGACTCCGCAAAACTTCCTTTTGCACTTTCCAAAAACCTCGTGGGCTTTCCCCTTTGGCCCAGATAAAGTGTTCTCGTGCCCAAACATTTCGGGAAACATTCGGAACCCCTTCCGATGGATTCCAGAACCTTTCTGGAGATCAAACACTAATATCCACATATCAATCTTTACTTCCGGACCATTCCGGAGTTCCTCGTCATATCCGTGATCTCATCCAAAACTCCGAACAACATTCGGTCACCAACATACATAACTCATAGTACTATATCGTCAACGAATGTTAAGCGTGCGGACCCTACGGGTTCGAGAACTATGTAGACATGACCTAGAACCATTCTCGGTCAATAACCAATAGCGGAACCTGGATGCTCATATTGGCTCCCACATATTCTACGAAGATCTTTTATCGGTCAGACCTCATAACAACATACGTTGTTCCCTTTGTCATCGGTATGTTGCTTGCCCGAGATCCGATCGTCGGTATCCAATACCTAGTTCAATCTCGTTACCGGCAAGTCTCTTTACTCGTTCCGTAATACATCATCTCGCAACTAACTCATTAGCTGCAATGCTTGCAAGGCTTAAGTGATGTGCATTACCGAGAGGGCCCAGAGATACCTCTCCGACACTCGGAGTGACAAATCCTAATCTCGAAATACGCCAACCCAACAAGTACCTTCGGAGACACCTGTAGAGCACCTTTATAATCACCCAGTTACGTTGTGACGTTTGGTAGCACACAAAGTGTTCCTCCGGTAAACGGGAGTTGCATAATCTCATAGTCATAGTAACATGTATTAGTCATGAAGAAAGCAATAGCAACAAACTAAACGATCAAGTGCTAAGCTAACGGAATGGGTCAAGTCAATCAGATCATTCACCTAATGATGTGATCTCATTAATCAAATAACAACTCTTTGTCTATGGTTAGGAAACATAACCATCTTTGATTAACGAGCTAGTCAAGTAGAGGCATACTAGTGACACTCTGTTTGTTTATGTATTCACACATGTATTATGTTTCCGGTTAATACAATTCTAGCATGAATAATAAACATTTGTCATGATATAAGGAAATAAATAATAACTTTATTATTGCCTCTAGGGCATATTTCCTTCAAGCAACTGCCTAGCTCAAAAGATATAAGTGAAGCACATAGAGTATTCTAACAAATCATGAATAAATCCGTGTCCATCTCAAAAGGTGTGTGCAACAAACAATGATTATGGAGAACTAAAAAGAAAACAAAGCAAAGACTCTTATAATACATGACACTCCAAGCAAAACTCATACCATGTGATGAATAAAAATATAGCTCCAAGTAATATACTGATGGATTGTAGATGAAATAGGGGATGCCTTCCAGGGCATCCCCAATCTTAGATGCTTGGTGATCCTTGAATATTACCTTGGGGTGCCTTGGGCATCCCTAAGCTTAGGGTCTTGCCGCTCCTTATTCCTTCATCCATCGTGATCTCACCCAAAACTTGAAACCTTCAGCAAACAAAACTCAACAGAAACCTCGTGAGATCCGTTAGTATAACAAGCAAATTATAAACTTTAGGTATTGTTATCAACCCACTCATATTTTATTATTGCATAATACCTACTGTATTCTAACTTCTCCATGACTTATACCCACTGATATAATCCATAGCATCATTAAAACAAGCAAACTATGCAACAAAAACAGAATCTATCAAAAACAGAACAGTTTATAATGATCTGAACAAATGCAATACTTCCATAACTCCAAAAATTCTAAAAAATTAGGACACCGTGGGCAATTTGAAATTCAATCATGTGCAAAAGATTTAAGAATTTTACCATGTTCCAGTGAATTTAAAGAATTCCAGTGCTGGGCGGAAAAGTTTCTATTTTGTCACAGAATCAAGTCAACTATCAACCAAATCATCCCAAAGGCTTTACTTGGCACAAACACTAATTAAAACATCAAAACACAATCATAACAATAGCATAATTGCGTGGACACAAAAAAACATAAAAGAAAACAAGAAAAATAAAATAACTATTGGGTTGCCTCCCAACAAGCGCTATTATTTCACGCCCGTAGCTAGGCGTAATGCATGGTTTCAAGTATTGTCATCTTTAGTTTTCACCATCCTAATAGGGCTTTTCTCAAAGCCAAGAGGTTCTTAACGTTTTCCACTATTCTCAGAGAATGAAGCAATTTTAGTTTCTAAAGTATCTAGCCGCTTTTTCTACCATAAAACAGTAAGGCAAAATCCCTACTGTGTGTTATTTTTCATTAATAAAAAAAAGCATAAAATTGTTTTACAATGGTTGATGGGGGAACAACCAGGGAAGTCTAGTGGTACATAATAAACATAAAAGAAAGAAACTTAAGTATTGTCAATCTAGGATGACATGCCATCCTTCAGACTTGGTTTGGCTCTAAGCATGGTTAACTAGGAAGTTTTGATAAAATCATATATGCATTCAGTGATTGAGCAAGGAATTCCTTCAAATATCAGGCCATTTCTTTGATTCCAGATGCACCAGCTGCCCACAATCATAATTTCCATGAAAAAGCAAGATGGTATCTTTGTTTAGCTTCAGTTATCATATCATGGATATTCATATCTGTGTTCCATTCAATACCAATATTCCACCAAAAGCCTTGACTAAATGGGCAAGAAAAGACAAAGGTGAGTTCTGTCTTCCATATCTTCATCATTACATAAGACACATTTAGTGGAATCAATGTGCATACTCTTCCTAGTTAAAAGGTCACAGGTATTTATTCTGTCACTGAGCATTAACCACCAGAAGAATTTATGCTTTGGTAAATAGCAAGATTTCCATATCCATTTAAATGGATCAGCAGCTTCATCATTTTTCATGAGATAGTTATAGATCTTCTTGGTCATGTTGGTCGAACTGCCCCAAATGAAATTCCAGTTGCCATGATCATTATTCTGTCTGATGTTATTTAACTGCTCAGATAACAGGTGAAACTATTGATGGGCAGTACTAGACAGAGGTAGTTAAAAAAAGGCTATAATAGTTCTCCAAACATTTGGTTGTCCAAATAGATATGTTCTCCTATTGATTGAAGGAGTGCAATTCAGGGAGCTTCAGTTTCATAATAGAGCCCTTCCAATTGTCTCCCCACAGCAGAGTAGAATTTCCTGATTTAACTTCACAGGAAGTCATATCTTTAAATAAATCAAACAGTTGCATGCATTCTTTCCACCAAAAAGAACCTTTGCTGCTGCTAGAATGTGGTACTTCATTATTCTGATAGTAAGCATTCCAAATTAATTTGACACATGGAACATCAATCTAATTGTAGAATTTGTATAGGTACTTGATAAGGAGAGCTTTATTTTGTGCTCTTAAATTTAGGACACCAAGACCTCCTTGTTGTTTTGGTTTGCATATCATATCCCAACTAGCCAGACATTTCCCTCTTTTATTGATCTCATTTCCATACCAAAGGAAATTTCTGCTTGATTTGTCAACATGATCCAATATGGTGAGATGAAATTTAAGAGAGCACATAGAAAATATAGGCATGGAAGCAACTACAGAGTTTATGTGGGTGAGTCTGCCATAATGATTCATGAATCTAGCCACTCCAGACAATCTTTTATCAATTTTGGATATCACAGGGATAAGATCTTGGACAGTAGGTTTGGTGGTGCCCATGGGGAGTCCCAAGTAAAAGGAAGGCTTTCAACCTTGCATACAAAAGTGTTTGCTAACATAGACAATGACTGATGATCAATATTAATAGGGATCATGGAGGCTTTGTTGAAATTGACAAGAAGACCAGTAGATAGACTGAAAAGATTGAGTAGGTACTTCAGATGAATAAGATGATCTTCATTAGCTGGCACAATCATCAAGGTGTCATCAGCATATTGCATGATTGGGTAGTCTTGACCATATGCATGGTTGATGGGTAGAGAAAGCTCTCCATTAGTCCAAGCAGCATTAACAACTGATTGTAGCAGGTCTGCAGGAATAATATATAGCAAAGGTGAGTGTGGATCATCTTGTCTGACCCTTATTTTGCATATAATCTTCTTACCAGCAACTCCATTAAGTAGAACAGAGGTAGAGGCAGAGTACAGAATATTTGTCACCTAGTTTATCCATATAGGTCCAAATTCTTTAGCCCTTAACATAGCTATAATGGTCTTATAATCAATCTTGTCAAAAGCCTTTTCAAAATCAAGCTTGAGTATGATGATAAGGTTTTTTGACTGGTTCATAGGTGAAGATATTCAAAGGCATAACCCAGATAGTCCGGAATGTTCCTCCCTTTGATAAATCCATATTGGTTCTGATGAATAACAGAGGTGATGATTTTCTGTGCTCTGTTAGCCATAGTTTGGTGATAATTTTAAGAGGAAGGCTAACCAAGGATATAGGTGTGAAATCATTCATCTTTTTAGGGTTTGAAATCTTTGTTATAAGAGTAATGAAAGCAGTATTTATACTTTGAATATCACAGTTTCCTTCAAAGAAATCCGAAATCATAGTATAGATATCTTGTTTGATAATATCCCAACATTTCCTCTAGAAAGTGCCATTAAACCCACGAGGACCAGGGGCTCTGTCAGAGGGTAAATCCTTAACTACTTGATCAATCTCATCCATAGAAAAAGGAGCCTCAAGTTCTGTAAGATCCTGTGATTGGATAAGTTATTCAAGGTTGAATAGCATAGGAGGATAAATGGATTTTCCCAATCTATCTTTGTAGGATTGCTAAATAAATGTTGCCTTATGACCATGATTTTGATATGAAATTCCATCATCACCAAGGATAGTAGTAATATAATTTTTTCTGTAGCTTTGGGTGGCATAGCATGATTTTTTTAGTATTTTCATCATGCAATCTTACACTTCTCATTTTGAATCGGGATTTCCAATAAATTCTTTTAACTTCCAATAGCTTGGTGATGTGCTTCTTCAGTATTTTCCTGAAATTTGATTCCATAGTAGTCAGGTCCCTTTGATCCTCAATGCCATCTAGCATACAGAGAACATAGTTACATCCAGTAATATTGGTATTAAGTCTAGAAAGATTTTTGCTCCATTTCTTGAGACCCATCCTGAGGCATTTAAATATGGCAACAACATCTTTGGCAGAATTATTTAATTGTTAATTTATGTTCCAGCATTGTAAAACAGTCTCATAAAATCCATCAAAATCCAACCAATAATTTTCAAATCTGAAAATAGAAGCCCTTGGAATGTCATTGCTAATCTGAATGTGAATAGGGATATGATCTGAAGAAACTCTAGCAAGTGGGTGTGCTAAAGTATTTGAGAAGGATAAAGTCTAGTTTGCAGAGGTGAAAATCCAATCTAACTTTTCCAAAAGGGGCAGATCTTGCATATTACTCCAAGTGAAATTTCTTCCTTTAAGTGGTATTTCCACAAGGTCAAATTGCTGCAAAAGACTGTTGAACATAAGCATATTATTTGTGTCTCCTCTAGGTCTGTTTCTGTCATGGGGGCTTCTGATTAAATTTAAATCTCCCACAGGCATCCAGTGATCCATTTGAGAGGCATCAATATTGTTTAACCAGTCAAAGAAATCAGTTCTGTCATCATTCTGGCAAGGACCAAAAATGTTGGTAAAATAGAAATTGTGTCCAGATAAATTGCATAAGAGTTTGACAGTAATCTGATAAGATGATTGGCTGATAATAGTCCCATTGAAAAGGCTACCATTCCAAATAGTAATAAGACCACCGGCAAGACCACTTGAGGGGGTATAAGTGATGCGGCTTGAAGCTACGTCGGTATTTCCACAAAGAGGAAGGGATGATGCAACACATCGGCGGTTGGTATTTCCCTCAGTTATGAGACCAAGGTTATTGAACCAGTAGGAGAACCAAGCAACAATACGTAAACAACACCTGCACACAAATAACAAATATTTGCAACCCGACATGTAAAGGGGATTGTCAATCCCTTTCGGGTAGCGGTGCCTAGAAATTGGCAAACGGACATGAGAGAGTAGTAAATAATGATAGATCGAAAGCCAAATAAAATAAAGTGCAGCAAGGTATTTTTGTATTTTTGGTTTAATAGATCTAAAAATAAAATCAAAGGAAAATAGATCGCAAAGGCAAATAAAATGAGAAAGAGACCTGGGGGCCGTAGGTTTCACTAGTGGCTTCTCTCTAGGAAAATAGCAAATGGTGGGTGAACAAGTTACTGTTGGGCAATTGATAGAACTTCAAATAATCATGACGATATCCAGGCAATGATCATTATATATGTATCACGTCCAAGATTAGTAGACCGACTCCTGCCTGCATCTACTACTATGACTCCACACATCGACCGCTATCCAGCATGCATCTAGTGTATTAAGTTCATGGAGAAATGGAGTAATGCAATAAGAACGATGACATGATGTAGACAAGATATATTTATGTAGAAATAGACCCCATAATTTTATCCTTAGTAGCACCGATACATACGTGTCAGTTCCCCTTCTGTCACTGGGATCAAGCACCGTAAGATCGAACCCACTACAAAGCACCTCTTCCCATTGCAAGACAAATAGATCAAGTTGGCCAAACAAAACCCAAATATCGAAGAATAAATACGAGGCTATAAGCAATCATGCATATAAGAGATCAAAGAAACTAAAATAAATTTCATGGATAAAAAGATAGATATGATCATAAACTCAAAGTTCATCCGATCCCAACAAACACACCGCAAAAAGAGTTACATCATATGGATCTCCAAGAGACCATTGTATTGAGCATCAAATGAGAGAGATGAAGCCATCTAGATACTAACTACGGACCCGTAGGTCTAGAAAGAACTACTCACACATCATCGGAGAGGCACCAATGGAAGTGGTGAACCCCTCCGTGATGGTGTCTAGATTGGATCTGGTGATTCTGGATTCTGCGGCGGCTGGAATTGATTTTTGTCGACTCCCCTAGGGTTTCTGGAATATTGGGGTATTTATAGAGCAAAGAGTCAGTTCAGGGGGCACCCAAGGTGGGCACAACCCACCAGGGCGTGCCTAGGTCTCCTGGCGCGCCCTGGTGAGTTGTGCTCCCCTCGGAGCACCCCTAGGCGCTTCTCCAGCCCACTGGATGTCTTCTGGTCCAAAAACAATCCACGAAAAGTGTCGTTGCGTTTGGACTCCATTTGGTATTGATTTTCTGCGGTGTAAGAAACATGCAGAGAACAACAACTAGCACTTGGCACTATGTCAATAGGTTAGTACCCAAAAAATGATATAAAATGACTATAAAATGATTATAAGACATCCAAGAATGATAATATAACAACATGGAACAATAAAAAATTATAGATACGATGGAGACGTATCAGCAACCCCAAGCTTAATTCCTTCTAGTCCTCGAGTAGGTAAATGATAAAACGGAATTTTTGATGTGGAATGCTGCCTAACATGTCATCTCATATTCTTTTCTTTATAGCATGGACATTTGGACTTTTATATTGTTCAAAGCAATAGTGTAGTTTTGACATGATAACTTAAACACTCAAGCATACCAACAAGCAACCATGTCTTTCAAAATGTCAACGCTAAAATAAGTTATCCCTAGCCCATCATGCTCAATCACTAATCCATTCATGAAACACACTCGCATATTAACTACACCCAGTGCTCAAGTACGATCATAGTGCCCCCTAGTTGGTGCTTTATAAGAGAAGATGGAGACTCAAATTAAAAATAAAAATTGCATAAAGTAAAAGAAAGGCCCTTTGCAGAGGGAAGTAGGGATTTGTAGAGGTGCCAGAGATCAAAGCAAAAATTGAGAGATAAAAACATTTTGAGAGGCATACTTTTCCCACCAACGAAAACGACTTAAGAGTTCCCAACAATTTCCATGCTAGATATATCATAGGCGGTTCCCAAACAGAAACTAAAGTTTATTCCTTTTTCCACCATACTTTCAGTTTCCATGGCTAACCGTATCCACGGGTGCCTTCCATACCAACACTTTCCATGGAATTTATTATTTGACAACATAAAGTAAATTTATTTTTCATTTCGGGACTGGGCATCCCTAATACCTTTACCTTACCCTCGTGCAATGACAAGTGATTAAACACTCATCGTGAGAATAACACATCTAGCATGGAAAATATCAGCCACCTCTCACCGCCTCATGAGCGGTACGAGCACACAAAAGAGAAATTTATTTTGAATATTAGAGATGGCACATACAGATTTGCTTAGAACGGCAAAAGAATACTGCATATAGGTAGGTATAGTGGACTCATGTGGCAAAACTGGTTTAAAGGATTTTGGATGCACAAGTAGTGATCATACTTAGTGCAAAATGAAGGCTAATAAAAGACTGAGAAGCAACCAACTAAGAAACGAATAATCTCATAAGCGAGCATTAAGCATAATTAACACCGACTAATGTACCACAAGTAGGATATAATTTCATTGCATAACTATTGACTTTCGTGCTTGCATAGGGAATCACAAACCTTAACACCAATATTCTTACTAAAGCATAATTACTCATGAACATGACTCACATATCACATCATCATATGTCAAAACTATTACTAAGATTCAAGTTTATTTTGTCCAATGATCTTCATGAAAGTTTTTATTATATCCTTCTTGGATATCTATCACTTTGGAACTAATTTTCATGTGTTGCTTTTGATAAGCTCAAACAAATATAAGTGAACATCATGAGCATAATATTTATTTCTCTCAAATTAATTTAAGTGAAGAGAGAATTTCTTGAAAATTTTACTAACTCTCAAATAATCTAAGTGAAGCAAGAGAGCATTTCTTCAAAAATACTAAAGCACACCGTGCTAAAAAAGATATAAGTGAAGCACTAGAGCAAGTCCATAGTTCATAAAAATTTAAGTGAAGCATAGGGAGCAATTCTAACAAGTCACTAGATCACTGATGGCACGCGTTGCTGCGCCCGTCCATTTCAATAGTGAAATGGTAAGAATTTTTGTAACTAGTATTGGTGGCATAAAAATAAAAATTGAGTGGAAATTGAGTTGATTGGAATTGAAGAACAAAAACTAAACTTTCTGGATAGTAAAAGAAAATACAGCACGGGTACTTGTTCTTTGGAGGATGGTACTAAATATGTCTAGTGCGAAAACCATACGCTAATCAGCTAGGATTCCTATGTTAGTTCACATGGAAGATAGCAACTTGTTTGCTCTTTCCATCCGAACTGACATTTGATTGGCAACTTAATAGTTGATGGTTGGTGAACCTTGATCCTCAATGATGAACAAATACTGTCCAATTTCAGAACTATAGAATAATCAGAAAAGAGATGATAAATTCTAAGATCCATGTAGTTATAATTACAATATACCGGTCACCTTTAACAAATCATTGCCTTTAGAGGAAGGTTTATGAATATTTTTTTGAGATATCAAACTTGAATTATAAACTTCACCACTGACATAAGAGCTTCGTGCATATAAAAAAACCAAGGCTCCCCAATATTTTCTATATGCTCCAAATGTCCCTATCAAAGTGGTATAAAAATGTACCACACTTAGTAACATTTATAAGTTGATCAGATAAATCAATCATAAATTTAAAACTACTTAGCAGAGTAAATAAATATGGGAAGGACATCAGTGTGAGACACAAGCATATGCCTAGCGAGTAGAGCCATATCATGTCATGCAGAATATGTACCAATAATTTCAAGAAACTTGCAGCACCATAAAATAGAATGCCACCGACACATCTTACTTGCTGAAGTACAAGGAGACCTATTCCTATCTAAAGAGTTAATCACCACTTATAGACATAGTATCAGAATATAGGTGAGGTTGTAACCCAACAAGAATAGTGTTTCTGAACTAAACAACGTCAAAAGAATTTTAGAAATATACTTTATACATTATTAAACTGGTAAGAAGCTGCCACATTTTTTTTGCAATTTCCTAAATCTGGTTGAAGAAAAGCAACTTATATAGCAAGTACCAAACTGACCTCCAAAACTACCATATACCGCAAGATCAACTGTTTCCTCGGTTGTTCCATAGTACTTCGTCACCTCAGATACAAAAGTATCATATTTAGCAATTTTCATCAAGACTAAGTTATTAAGCCGGAACTGAACATGTATATAATTTGACTGTCATGGACAGGCTATTTTCAAACCCAGTCTATAAAAACAACCTTAACCTATGTTTTATTCTACATAACAGTTATCAAAACATCTAGTCATGTCAAACTTGGCACAAAAATAACAAATATATGCTGAGAAAAATAGATATAATTGTCGTACATACAAAATTTTATCACTTGGTGGGCAAAAATAATGGGAGTCAAATGCTGTAAATTAATATACAAGAATATCTTCACATGGTATATATATCCTTGTTGAGCTTCTCAGGGATGAGCATGAAAGTAAGAATTAATAATGTGTAGTGTTATTGTTAACTTTCATTGTCTATCAGGACCATCAACGTACTATTTCCAAACTAATACAGTTCCATTTAGTAGCACAAGGTCGATAACAGAGACTTTATATGATGATACTATGTGTACTGTTCACTTTCATTGTCTGTGAGGACCATTGTTGTACTATTTCCAAACCAATACAATTTCATTTAGTAGCAGAGGGTCGATAATAGAAATCTTATATGATGATGAGGCAAGTCTACAGCAAAATTTTGAACGTCAACATTCATATTGGTACACGGGATGCATGTACAACTACACGGACTTCAGTGCCGACTCTACTAAACCTTGGTATCAGGGACCAAACAAAGAGGGGTGAATAAGTCGAGAAGCGGGAGAAGAACATGAAAGAGCTTACTATGGTTCTGTGAGGTTGGCCACAGCTCCAAAGATAGCGAGAGGGCAGAATCCGAGCCGTGCGACATGCAAGAACTGAAGTCATGGGCAACACGATCATGTTTATGGCACGCAATGAGCAAAATAAGTAGCAGGACATCGGGTCGACCTTGTAGAGTATCAAGGTTTTTAGAACCCGCCTTTCTTATGATCAACCTTTAATTCTGATGCTTCTCAAGCCAAAATACTTATAGCTGAAACATAAATTTTATGTTAAGCTTCAGAAGAACATCAATTGCAATGATTGACTATTGAGGTTAACAACATGACATATGGCATCAGCTATAGCCATGTTATGCTCCTCACTTATAGAAAATAGAGACCATTGAGTACAATGATTCCTCTGTTATGGCCATGGTATGCTCCTTGTTTGCAAAAATAGAGACAATTCAGTACAACGATTCCTATTATGCATTCGTCAAACGTGTGGCATGCACATTGTTAAGGAAATCAAAGCCTGAATTATTTGTAGAAACAATTTATATGAAAATTTAACCTGGAAGAGAGACTTACCTGCAGCAAATAATGGAGCCCGACGACACGCATCATGTCAGTCTTTACCTGCTTTTCATCATGAATGCTCCCTCTAGTCAGCTCAAGGAACATCAATGAAAGATTCTCCATGCACTGTGATACTAAATATAATGAATAATTAGTTTAATCGGTTAAACAAGTACGAGGGGTGGTGGGGAGGGGAAGATGGAGACTGAACCTCAAAATAAACACATGAAAGATTCCTAATAATCAATAGAAATGGAAGCCATGGATGCACTCCTCCTTTCTTATTCCTCCGAGTCACTGTAATCATGTTAATTGAATTTATTAGTATGCATGCTAAGAATTGAAGAAGAAAACTCAGGCATAAACATCCAAGAAAACTCAGACAAAATCTAGAGTGAAAAAAAGAGAAGGGGTGGTGGTGATACCGAGGAGGAGCCGAACGCTGTTGTGGGCTGCATCGGCGATGGACGCCTTTGCAGCCACCGAGTTCCCGACCTCCCCTTCCGCCCGCATCACGGCCCTCGCCATCGGTGGACTCCGGCTTCAACTCCCTCCTGCGCCACCAGTAGCACGTCGCCTTATTGAGCATGGGACGAGGCGGGCATACCTCCAAGGTTGCCTAACATCTCCGTCGTCTTGCCATCGCCCCTGACTAAGAGTAGAACCGTCGCCATCGCACGTAAGAGATGGGTGATGGGAAGCGGAGGGGTGGGAAAGGAACAACCGGCTGACCATAGAACATAAGCAATCTGGGCAGCTCAATTCCACGGTGATGTGGGTGGCGATCTGATCTCTCTCTCCGGTGATGGTGACTGTGGCGGCGCACAACCCTAGGTCATCAAAGGGTGCAACCTTGTAAACAAAATGACGACGGTCACGATAGTCCTCTTCTCTTCTGGGCTTCTGGCTGCGCTTAGGCTGCTATAGGTCCATTGGGCCCAATTTAATCAGCGACAATAAAAAAAGTGACCAGAGCAGCGGCTCAACAACGGTCGTTAACAAGGAAGTTACGTGGGATTCACAGCCAATCGGATGGCCAATAATGCCTAACAGTGATGATCCGACAGATATAAATGCTAATGGCCTGAGAGGGCAGGAACGGTGCTCGGTTATAATGTATTTAAATGGCATAATTTTGGCTCTCTCAAATAGGTGTGTCCAACAAGGACTCAAGACTAGAAACACAAAACAAAACAAGCAAAGACTCATATCATACAAGACGCTCCAAGCAAAACACATAGTATGTGACGAATAAAAATATAGCTTTGAGTAAAATACCGATGGTTGTTAGAAGAAAGAGGGGATGCCACTCGGGGCATCCCCATGATTAGTTGCTTGCTTCTCTTTGGATAGTACCTTGGGGTGCCATGGGCATCCCCAAGCTTAGGATCTTCTTACTCCTTATTCTTTCATCCATCGTAAGATAACCCAAAACTTGAAAACTTCAATCACCCAAAACTAAACAAAACCTTCGTGAGATCCGTTAGTATAAGAAAGCAAATCACTACTATAAGTACTGTAGCAACCCAATTCATATGTTATTCTTGCATTATATCTACTGTATTCCAACTTCTATATGGCAAAAACTCATCAAAGAAAACCATAGAATCATCAAAACAAGCACACAACGCAAAGAAAACAGAATCTGTCAAAAACAGAACAGTCTGTAGTAATCTAGATATTTCGAATACTTCTGTAACTCCAAAAATCCTGAAACATTAGGAACACCTAAGAAATTTGTATATCAATCTATTGTAAAAAATCCAGAATTTTTCGTCGCTTCTATGATTTTTAAAAATTCTAACTTTGGACGCAAAATGTCGGTGTACTAAAGTAGGGGTACCTTAGTACCCCGAACTTGTGCACGGGCAGTCGTAGCCCCCCCGCGGCAAGGCTTGCCAGGCGATCGCCAAGAGTCTCCGTGGTCCCTTTTTGGGCCATCCAAGAACAAAGTATTTGAGCCAAGGCCCCGGCAAGAGGAGCTTGCCGGGAAGGCCACCCGAAGAGAGCGAGGCCCTGGCAATAGGAGCTTGCCGGGACTGCCGCTCGAAGCACAAGACCCCGGCAAGAGGAGCTTGCCGGGAAGGCCATCCACGGCACGACAAGGACCTGGCCACGGCGCGTCCCGCGCTCCGGCAAGGCCCGGTGAGCGACAAGCTCCCGGGCGCGACAAGACATCCACCGCGGCAAGGCGCTTGCCGCGGCAAGTTACCACCCCGTGCCTGCGCTCCAGCTCACCCACCAACGTGTCGCTCTAGGGGCGTTCCAGACGCACGTGGCAGGAGGCTGCGTAGCCAGGGGCATGCGGTGGCGAAGCGAAGCTGACAGAGTAGCCATCGTGGCAAACGGTGGCGCTCCTGACGGTCCTGTTCCTGCATCGTCTGGGCGACGCGGACGGGCATTCAATGCCCTTGTCCCCCGCCGTCAGAGTTAGGTACGATAGCACTGTACAGCCACTATGCAGGCAACTGTACCCACTACAGCATTCTACCATTTTTGCCCCCACCTACGCTGCCACCTGTGGGTAACCCCTTGAGCATATAAAAGGAGGCCCCATGCGCATGTAGGAGGGGAGGACACGCATTTTCATGCTCGGCCTCGCCATCGGCTCGTGTGTACTGTAGCACCACGCGCCTCCGAGCAAGGACACAATACAAACCACAAATCAGCAGTAGGGTTTTATGCATCCGTGCGGCCCAAAGCTGGGTAAACCCCTCGTGTGCATCGCCTCGATCTGCTCTTCGTGCAACCTCCGCCCCCGCCGAACCAGTAAGGGGCTCGGTCCCCATAGGTGTTCGAGGAAGCAGATTTCCCCCGACATCTTTGGCGCGCCAGGTAGGGGGCGTCGGAGTTGTGCGAACCTGATCCGGCGCCTGCACCAGCTAGATCTCCTTCACCTTCATCGACATGCCACCGAAGAAGAAGGCTCCGGAGGTGGCCGGTCAGTCCGCGTCGAACCCGCCGCCCTTGGAGTAAACGGGTGGCAGGGACGGCACCGGCGGCGGGACGGGCGTCGTCGAGCCAGCTCATGGCGCCACGGCGTCCGAACATGCACCGCGCCCCTCTCAGGAGGCACGGGACCAGCAGCGTCTTGGCGCCCACGGTACCATACGCTCGCTGGACCCAAATCGAGCTGGCGGATCCCAGGGCGCTCAAGGCCAGCACTCACACCAACGTGCTGGCGCGAGCGTGGCGCGGCTGCCTGGTCCGGGTGTTGCTCCTTCTAACGTAGTTAGAAGTTCGAGCACATCCCGCTCCACGTGCCATTCGCCACCGCTGCCCGCCACTCCGGCAAAAGCTCTGGCGCGAGCTCAACTGCTCCTAGACTACCCTCCAACGGCGGAAAAGCTTGACGACTGGAGGGCCACGATACAGAGCCTCATCGGTTTCACCAACGGCGACACCCCGCGGCAGCACAGCGCGTCGCAGCCGCGGCGGGACGGCCAGGCGAGGACCGATGGCACCAGGACCGGCGGGGGTGCAACCACCGTGCACTCCCCGCCCCAGAGGCCAAGATCGCCGACTCGCCGGAATCGTCACGACAACGACTCCACCGCGTCGTCGAATCCGCGAACTCGTCGCGATCAACGCCAAGTTCTTCACGAGCGAGAGCAAGAGGACGCTCGTACTCGCATCGAGCGTCGGAGAGAAGCGCGGCGTCAATCAGACCACCGCGCTGGGCCCTCTGTCGACATGCATGCACCAGGGGAACCAGGCGACCTGCCGTACGCGGTGGGCTGCCTTGCGTTCACCCGTGAGCTGCGGCAAGTCCAGTGGCTTAGCACGAAGAATTTCAAGCCAGACGTACCAGAGAAGTACGACGGCAAGTCGCATCTGTCGGAGTTCCTCAGCATCTACACCATCCTAGTGCAGGCTGCTGGAGGGCGAGACGACAAGATCCTTGCCAACTACTTCCCGCTGGTACTCAAATCCAACGTCAGGTCCTGGCTAATGCACTTGCCGGATAACTCCATAACCTCCTGGACAGACTTGTGCCATCAGTTTGTTGGTGCCTTTACGGGCGGCCACAAACCCCATGGCCAAGCGAGCGACCTCCATCTGCTCGTCCAGAAGGAAGGGGAACCCTTGCGCAAGTTCATCCAGAGATTCAGCCGTGTACACTACAACATCCCAGACGTCCACCCCGTAGCGGTCATCAGCGCGTTCCATCAGAACGTGCGTAACCGCAGGATGCGGGAGGAGATGGCGATGTGCAAGATCAAAGGCGTCGGCGAGCTATATGCCCTGGCCGACAAGTGTGCCCGTGCTGAGGAAGGGAGGAAACTCCCCGGAGAGAACACTGGAGCAGGAGAATCTGACAGTGAGGATACCGCCCCGGCAAGAAAGGGCCGGCGGCGGAGCAACAGGAAGAAGAAGAGCCAAGACGTACTGGTTGTTGAGCAGTCCGGCGATGAAGGCGCCGCCAAGAAGGCCCAGGCTGTTAGCTCTGGCAAGGAGATTGCCGGATGCGCCCACTGCCAGGCCGTGGCGGCCGCCGACAAGCGGGACGGCACCAACAAACAGTACTGCAAGATCCACCGCACCAAGGGCCATGACCTCCAGAGCTGCAAGCAGGTCGAGCGGCTCGTCGAGCTGCAAAAGGCCGAGTACGAGCGGCGCGACAAGGAGAGAGCCCGGGGAGGTGGCGGAGGATCAGGCACGAAGCGCCCCGGCCAGGGAGGACGCCGCGACAAGGACAAGCAGCGGCAAGCGGAGCGACCTCCCCGCGGCCGCGACAAGAATGAAGACGACGACGAAGACGAAGACATGGATGACGTCGAGACCAGCGAGCAGGAGTTTCAGAAAGCCACAGAGGTCTTGTGCGTATACGGCGGCGCCTCCCTGCATACTTCTCACCGCCAGCTCAAGCAGTGGGCGCGGGAAGTCAATGCAGCGGAACCACCCGTCGAGTCGCGCAGGCCTCTGAAATGGTCCGGCACGCCTATCATCTTTGATATTGAGGACCACCCTGATCGCACAACTGCGATCGGGTGCTTGCCGATGTTGGTCTCACCAACAGTCCGCAACCTCAAGGTCACTAAGATGCTAGTTGACGGCGGGGCCGGCTTGAACCTGATCTCTTCCGCTGTGCTCCGGAAACTCCAAGTCCCCGACAGCGAGCTCGAAGAGACCGACACGTTCCAAGGAATCAACCCGGGAAGGAGCAAGCCGAAGGGGAAGATAACGTTGCCAGTAACGTTTGGCAGCGAGCTGAACTTCAGGACAGAGAGAATCACTTTTGACGTTGCCGATTTTCCATTGCCCTACAATGGAATTCTCGGCCGTCCAGCGCTCGCCAAGTTCATGGCGGCCTCTCACTACGCCTACAACATGCTCAAGATGCCAGGCCCGATAAGCGTCATCTCTGTCCCCGGCGACAAGAAGGATGCCCTTATCTATGCCGACAAGATCTACCGGGAAGCAGCAGCCGCAGCGGATCACAAGCCGCTTGCCGCTGAAGCTCCCGGAGGAGAGAAGAGTACCAAGCCCGGCAAGTGCTCTGGCGCCCACTCCGGCAAGCGCACCTCTTCGGAGTGCTGCGCTACCGTCGAGGACGCGCCATCGAGCTCCACCGGCAAGAGTAAGAAGACAATGGCAGCTCCGCCAACGACCAAGAAGGTGCCCGCCAAGGAGGACGGCACTGGTGGTACCTTCACCATCAGTGCCACGCTCGACCCCAAATAGGAAAGCGCGCTCGTTACTTTCCTGCGGGCGAATGTCTATGTGTTTGCCTGGCAACCATCTGACATCCCCGGCGTTCCCAGGAAAGTTATTGAGCACCACCTCGCCGTCTGTCCTCACGCGCGGCCCGTCAAGCAGAAAGTCAGGAAGCAAGCAGTGGAGCGCCAAGAGTTCATCGCAGAAGAGATCAAGAAGTTGGAAGCGGCAGGCCTCGTCAGAGGTGTGCTCCATCCGACGTGGTTGGCCAATCCTGTTGTCGTGCGCAAAGCAAATGGGAAATGGAGGCTTTGCATCGATTTCACTGATGTTAACAAAGCTTGTCCCAAAGATCCCTTTCCCTTGCTGCGCATTGACCAGATTGTTGACTCCACGGCTGGATGTGACCTGCTTTCATTTCTTGACGCCTACTCTGGATATCATCAGATCTTCATGGCTGAAGAAGATGAAGAGAAGACCGCGTTCATCACTCCATGTGGCTCGTACTATTTCGTACGGATGCCTTTCGGACTGAAGAACGCCGGTTCGACATTTGCGAGGGTTGTCCACACTGCTTTTGAGCCACAAATCCACAGGAATGTGGAGGCCTACATGGATGATATAGTGGTCAAGAGCAGAGACAGGGCAACCCTGATTCAAGACTTAGAAGAGACCTTTGCGAATCTGCGCAGGATCAGCCTCAAGCTCAACCCCGAGAAGTGAGTGTTCGGAGTCCCTTCCGGCAAGCTTCTCGGGTTCTTAGTGTCTCAGCGAGGAATAGAAGCCAACCCAGACAAGATCAAGGCCATCGAGCAGATTGAAGCGCCAACCCGTGTCAAGGACGTACGAAGGCTTGCCGGCTGCGTCGCGGCTCTCAGCAGGTTTATTTCCAAGTCTGCAGAACGCGCCCTGCCATTTTTCAAAATTTTGAAAAAGGCGGGTCCAGTAAAATGGACTCCGGAAGCGGAGGCTGCGCTGCAGGACCTAAAGAAGTACCTGTCCTCCGCTCCAATACTTGTCGCGCCTAAACCACAAGAGAAGTTGCTGCTATACCTGGCGGCAACCAATCAAGTGGTTAGTGCTGCGTTAGTAGCGGAGAGGGAGGCAGATGATGAGCCAGCGACCGCGGCAAGCGCGTCCAGCGACAAGCAGGGGGCTTCCCCGACAAGCTCTGGCCCCGACAAGGATGAATCTGCGCATGAGCAAGTGGAGGTGCGGAAGAAGAAAATGGTGCAGCGCCCAGTTTACTTTGTCAGCTCCCTTTTGCAGGGGGCTAGGTCAAGGTACTCTGGTGTGCAGAAATTGCTTTTCGGCCTCCTCATGGCCTCGAGAAAGCTGCGCCATTACTTCCAAGCACACGAGATTACGGTTGTCACCCGCTTTCCGCTGAAGAGGATACTGCAGAATCCAGAAGCAACAGGCAGGATTGTCGAGTGGGCACTAGAACTGTCGAGCTTCGGTCTCCAGTTCGAGAGCACCTCGACTATCCAAAGCAGAGCATTGGTGGAGTTCATAGCGGAGTGGACACCGACACCGGACGAAGATATCCCAGAGACGAGCATCCCCGCCAAAGAAGCAAGCAAAGAGTGGCTGATGTACTTTGACGGTGCCTTCTCGCTGCAAGGCGCCGGTGCTGGCGCGTTACTTATCGCGCCCACCGGAGAGCACCTCAAGTACGTAGTCCAGATGCACTTCCCCAAGGAACAAGCAACCAACAATACTGCAGAGTATGAAGGTTTGCTTGCCGGTCTCAGGATCGCGGCAGAACTTGGGATCAAGAAGCTCATTGTCAGGGGTGACTCGCAGCTTGTCGTCCGCCAAGTGAACAAGGATTACCAGAGTCCGTTGATGGAAGCGTACGTTGATGAAGTGAGGAAGCTGGAAGAGCACTTTGACGGCCTACAAATGGAACACATTCCACGAGCTGAGAATGACATCGCTGACGGCCTGTCAAAGTGCGCAGCATTTAAGTTACCTGTGGAACCAGGGACCTTTGTGCTCAAGCTGGCTCAGCCATCCGTAACGCCATCAATCAGACAGAGCAAGAAGAGGAAGTTGGTCTTCGGCGACTATCTCCCGGCAGAGCTCCCCGGAGCCGCCGCCAAGAAGGTCCCCAAGATCGACGCCAAGAGCGCCGAGGAACCGTCTGCTCCAGAAAACCCCAGGGTTTGTTCCGTAGAAGCAGGTGCTCCCGACAAGTTTTGTTCCGGCAAGCTTGCCGGGGAACGCCAAGCTCCGGCCGAGCCCCAGATCCTCGCCGTAGAAGCGGACGTTCCCGCAGCAGCAGAAGTGCCTTCAGTCCTTGTTGTCGAGCCGCAGGCTCCAGCATGGGCGCAGCAGACTGTCCATTTCCTCCAGCATGAAGAACTTCCCGAAGAACAAGAAGAAGCGGAAAGAGTAGCCCGGCGCTCGAGTATGTACCAGTTCGTCGACAACACGCTATACAGAAGAGGGTGCAACGGTGTGAAATTGAAGTGTATTTCCCGGGAAGACGAGCAGCAACTGTTGACAGAGATACATGGAGGCATATGTGGTCACCACATTGGCGCAAGAGCACTTGCCGGCAAAGCGTTCCGGCAAGGTTTGTTCTGGCCGACAGCCCTCCAGGATGCAACTGCACAAGTAACCAAGTGTGAAGCGTGCCAGTTCCATTCCAAGCAGATACACCAGCCAACTCAAGCTCTCCAGACGATCCCTTTATCCTGGCCATTTTCGGTCTGGGGGCTCGACATCCTCGGCCCCTTTCCCCGAGCTGTCGGGGGCTTTGAGTACTTGTACGTCGCAATCAACAAGTTCACAAAGCGGCCGGAAGTGGAACCAGTGAGGAAGGTGACAGCACAGTCAGCCATCAAGTTCTTCAGGTCGATTGTCTGCCGCTTCGGGATCCCCAACAGGATCATCACCGACAACGGTACACAATTCACGAGCCGCGCCTTCATGCAATACGTCCAAGATCTCGGCGCCAAGGTCTGCTTCGCTTCTGTTGCTCATCCCAGGAGCAACGGTCAAGCTGAAAGGGCCAACGCCGAAGTACTGCGCGGGCTCAAGACCAGAACTTTCGACAGGCTGCACAAGTGCGGAAGAAACTGGATCGAGGAGCTGCCGGTGGCTCTTTGGTTGATCAGAACGACGCCAAATCGAGGCACTGGCCAGACACCATTTGCTCTAGTCTATGGAGCAGAAGCAGTTACCCCCACGGAACTCGTATACGGGTCACCTTGAGTGCTCGCTTATGATGAGCTTGAGCAAGAGCGGCTGCATGAATATGACGCGCTGCTCCTTGAGGAAGATCATCTTCAGGCTGCTGTGCGAGCCTCTCGCTACCAGCAAGCTTTGCGTCGCTACCATAGCCGCAAAGTTAAAGCCAGAAGCTTCGAGGAAGGCGACCTTGTTCTTCGGCGTGCCCCGTCCGCCAAGAATCATAACAAGTTGACGCCGAAGTGGGAAGGCCCTTACCGGGTGAGACGAGCCACGAGGCCCGGCGCTGTCCGCCTCGAGACCGAAGATGGCACTCCGGTGAGCAACTCCTGGAATATTAAGCATCTTCGTAAGTTTTACCCGTAAGGCGCGGTTGTCGGGCCCCGCCCGGCAACCAACCTTTTGTACAAGTCTTGCCGCAGTTGCATGTAATCCTTTGTACAAAGCCAGGCGCAGACCCTGAGCAGCAGAAATGAAGCGCTGGCGCCCTAAGTTTTAGCATGCATGCTGAGTCGAGTCTCGTCCTTGGTTAGGGTTGATAGTGCCTAACAGCTGCTAACCCCTAGCTTAGAGGACGAGTCTGCGTCCTTTTTCCTATTCCTTCGTTTCCTTTGGTTCGCAGGGTTTTGTACATCCTGGCCAGACCGCTTAAGGGCGAAGAAGAGAAGAAGGGCGGGCCGGCATCTGGTCCCCGGCAAGCTAGTATTGCCGGGGGCTGCAAGTACGAAGATTCGTCTGCGGCAAGCCAAAGTTGCCGGGGGCTGCAATCCCAGATAAGTTTTCGCATGCCTTGTCATGCATTCTCTTATGGACTGTGGAATATGAAAACCTTGTTCCCTCCTAAAAGCTACCGTGCTCCCTTAACGGCAGGCCCCAGAGCGCGTTCCTGGGGCCCGTTTTGGTAGTAGTCGCGGCGGCAAAGGGGCGGAACGAGGGGCCCGAACTCGCCTCATCCCTTCCTCCGCCAAAGGCGTGAGAGAGGTCGAGTGGCGCGGGAAGACGGCAGGGCCTGTTGCCGGGCAAAGGAGTGTCTATCTTAACGATATAAAGGATTCGTTCCTTGGCTGGGTTTTACCCGCGAGGCAAGTGGCCCGGCAAACATCCCCTTTCCATTAAAAACATTCCGCTCAGGTACAGTTCAGAGAGAATGAAAAACATGAAAAGATGGGATTACAAGTTTTAAACACAGCTAAGGCCCGAGGGCTTATAGATTGAAAAAAGATAAGATGCCCGTAATCCCTTTCTTGTCTCTCTCCTCAGGAGGTAGGATAAGGAGGCGAAAAGGGCAAAAGGGGCGCCGAGGCGAGCTACGGGTGGCAGAAGACACCAACAGAACGCCCCGGGGGCTCCGGAGGCTGGATGGTGGCGGTGGCGCCGGAGATGGAGCTCGAAGATGAGGCAGCGGGACGTCAACACACTGTCGGGGGCACCTAGCCCTCGTACTCCGAGTTGACGGCCTTGCCGCCAGTCCTCCTCCTCTTCCGCAGCCTCGCCACTCTAGCCGCCCGGGAAGACGACCCCGAGAAGATCAAGGAGCCGGCGACCCGGATGATGGGGTCGCCGGTGCCACACGGAGCTGCGACCGGCGCCTAGTCGGACCCGTCATCCCGACGACCGCTACCCTCGTCGTCGCTGTCGCTCCCCTCCTCGTTACTCTCGCTCGAGGAGGAGCTTTCGCTGTCGGAGGAGCTATCCACGCAGCACCGGGCCCGGGTCCTGAAGTCCCCGAAGGCCTTGACGGAGAGGAGATCGCCCTCCATCAACTTGAAATGGAGGGTGAACCCCTCCGTCAAGGTGTGGATACGGGCGAATGTCTTCCACCCTCGGCCAAGATACACTACGCCGGGGGCTGGGAACTCGACGTGGACCCGCGTGCCACTGATCCCGCAGCCCTTCATGCGCAGCCTTAGCGTCTCGGGTTGCTCCATCTCCATCACGCTCGCGAAGGGATCCGGGAGGCGGAGGCGGCGGCGAGGCGCCCGGCGCAGCCTGACGAAGAACTCGCAAGGATCGTCCCCGAGATGGACCGCCGTGGGAAGAGGGGCCGCTGGCGGAGCCGAGGCCGGTGCGTCGCCCCGCCCGCCTCTTCCCTGAGCGCCACGGCCTCGTCCACGCCCTCGTCCACGACCTCTCCCCCTCCCCCTTCCCCTTACGGCTGGCTCCGCCACCGCGGGTGCAAGGGGAGGAGGGGCGCGCTGCCTGGCGGCAACCCTGGCCGCCACCGATGAAGGACCCGGATTCCCTTTCTCCATGGCTAATGGAGAGATGGGGTCAGAGGATGAAGAGAAGAAGGGATGGAGGAGTGTGTGTTCCCGTCGCCCCCTCTCGCTCTTTATAAAGGAGCAGGGTGGGGGCTCGACCGCCCCGCTCAGCCAATCAAGACGCAGGGAGGCCAGGCGACTGAGGCCGACCTGCTGCCCCAACCCGCGACGGCCCGGTTCCCTGCCTCCACCGCCCGCAATCCCGCGTGCATGGAAGCCGCGTGGCTGACGCGCAGGACCGAGGCGACGGATGAGGCGACCTCTCCCCACCCCGTGATCGTGGGGAACGGGCGCCTCGGAAACCATGCCTCGGCCCCGTCCAGCGAACAAGCCATGCCTCCATGCCTCCCTCCACTTATGGAGCTAGCACGGACCGTTCCCCCTTTATGGCGACGTGACGCAGGCCTGCGGGCTCAGCCCCGCGCACGCCGCCCACGTCACGCACGCCTCTCCCCAATGCCGCGTTCGACGCGTGCCGTTCGGGGAGGACGTGGTGGGCGCGGAAGCAAATACAGCGTGACCCAGGCCGCGCGTGCCCGTGCACTGTTTTGGGCCTGGCCCAACAGCGCTCGGCACCGTGTATGGCCCAGGCCCGGGGGCTCCTGTCGGTGTACTAAAGTAGGGGTACCTTAGTACCCCGAACTTGTGCCCAGGCAGTCGTAGCCCCCCCGCGGCAAGGCTTGCCAGGCGATCGCCAAGACTCTCCGTGGTCCCTTTTTGGGCCATCCAAGAACAAAGTATTTGAGCCAAGGCCCTGGCAAGAGGAGCTTGCCGGGAAGGCCACCCGAAGAGAGCGAGGCCCTGGCAAGAGGAGCTTGCCGGGACTGCTGCTCGAAGCACAAGACCCCGGCAAGAGGAGCTTGCCGGGGAGGCCATCCACGGCACGACAAGGACCTCGCCACGGCGCGTCCCGCGCTCCGGCAAGGCCCGGTGAGCGACAAGCTCCCGGGCGCGACAAGACATCCACCGCGGCAAGGCGCTTGCCGCGGCAAGTTACCACTCCGTGCCTGCGCTCCAGCTCACCCACCAACTTGTCGCTCTAGGGGCGTTCCAGACGCACGTGGCAGGAGGCTGCGTAGCCAGGGGCATGCGGTGGCGAAGCGAAGCTGACAGAGTAGCCATCGTGGCAAACTGTGGCGCTCCTGACGGTCCTGTTCCTGCACCGTCTGGGCGACGCGGACGGGCATTTAATGCCCTTGTCCCCCGCCGTCAGAGTTAGGTACGATAGCACTGTACAGCCACTGTGCAGGCAGCTGTACCCACTACAGCATTCTACCATTTTTGCCCCCACCTATGCTGCCACCTGTGGGTAACCCCTTGAGCATATAAAAGGAGGCCCCATGCGCATGTAGGAGGGGAGGACACGCATTTTCACGCTCGGCCTCGCCATCGGCTTGTGTGTACTGTAGCACCACGCGCCTCCGAGCAAGAACACAATACAAACCACAAAGCAGCAGTAGGGTTTTACGCATCCGTGCGGCCCGAAGCTGGGTAAACCCCTCGTGTGCATTGCCTTGATCTTCTCTTCGTGCAACCTCCGCCCCCCGCCGAACCAGTAAGGGGCTCGGTCCCCATAGGTGTTCGAGGAAGCAGATTTCCCCCGACACAAAAGTTCCTATTTTTTCAGCAAGATCAAACAACTATCACCCAAGAAGATCCTAAAGGCTTTCATTGGAACAAACACTAATTAAAACACAAAAAACATAGTCATAAAAGTAGCATAATTGTGCTAAAACTCATGAACAAAAAGCAAAAAGCAAAAATAAATTTTATTCATTGGGTTGCCTCCCAAAAGCGCTATTGTTTCATGCCCCTAGCTAGGCATAAAGCAAGGATCTAAGTTTTGTCATCTTTGTTTCGAGATTCATAAGATGCCCTCATGATTGATTCATATGGTGGCCTAATTCTTGTTCTAGTGAAGTGTTCCATACCCTTCCTTAGCGGAAATTGGAACTTAATATTGCCTTCTTTCATATCAATCACGGCACTGGTAGTGCGTAAAAATGGTCTACCAAGAATAATTGGACAATACGGATTGCAATCAATATCAAGAACAATAAAAATCTATGGGCACATAATTCCTATTTGCAAGAATAATAACATCATTAATTCTTCCCATAGGCTTTTTAATAGTAGAATCCGCCAAGTGCAAATGTAAAGAGCATTCTTCAATATCGGTAAGACCAAGCACATCACATAAAGATTTTGGAATTGTAGAAACACTAGCACCCAAGTCACACAAAGCAAAACACTCATAATTTTTAATCTTGACTTTGATAGTAGGTTCCCATTCATCATGCTATTTTCTAGGAATTGAAACTTATAATTCCAACTTTTCTTCTAAAGCTTTCATTATAGCATCAACAATATGTTTAGTAAAAGCTTTATTTTGTTCATAAGCAAGGGGTGAATTTATCACGGACTGCAAAAAAGAAATACAATCAATCAAAGAGCAACTATCATAATTAAAGTTTTTGCAATCCAAAAGAGTGGGTACATCACTAGTTAAAGTTTTGACCTCTTCAAACCCACTTTCATCAATTTTCTCAACAAGATTTTCACCCTCTGAATTATCGGGACGCCTTCTATCTAAAGTTGACTCTTCTCCACTCCCTTTTTCATCAATCTTAATTTTACTATACAAGGAATCAATAGAATAAACACCAATGATTTTAAGATCTTCATCACCTTTATCTTCTAGCGAGATTGGTTTAGCGGCCATTTGGTTTACTAGGGTAGCTTGTGCATCGGAAATTTTACCTAGCAAATTTTCGGCAGAAGCATACTTAGATTGGAGATTGCAAACTTCTCTACTAATATCATCAAGTTGTTTTGTTATAGCATCTGACACAACGGAGTGCTCCTTGAGTTCTTCGGTAAAATACTTATTATGCTCAAATTTGGTAGTCATATATTCCTTAGTACTTTTCTCAATTTCTAGCAAAATAATGGGGTAAGGAACATCATAATATTTTCTTTGAGGCATCATTACTACGCAAACAGGAGCGCATGCAAAAAACAGATCCAACAAGAAAACGGCGAATGAAAAAGAGGGCGAATAAAACGACAATTTTTTGTGAAGTGGGGGGAGAGGAAAATGGGAGGCAAATGGCAAATAATGTAAATTACGAGGAGATGAGATTTGTGATTAGGAACCTGGTAGATGTTAAAGATCCTCCCTGGTAATGGCGCCAGAAATTCCTTTTGATGCGGCTTGAAGCTACGTCAGTATTTCCCCAAAGAGGAAGGGATGATGCAGCATAGCGGCGATAGGTATTTCCCTCAGTTATGAGACCAAGGTTATCGAACCAGTAGGAGAACCAAGAAACACTACGTAAACAACACCTGCACACAAATAACAAATAATCGCAACCCGACGTGTAAAAGGGGTTGTCAATCCCTTTCGGGTAGCGGTGCCAGAAATTGACAAACGGGCATGAGAGAGTAGTAAATATTGATAGATCGAACGCCAAATAAATAAAGTGCAGCAAGGTATTTTATGTATTTTTGGTTTAATAGATCTGAAAATAAAAGGAAAGGAAAATAGATCGCAAAGGCAAATAAAATGAGAAAGAGCACCGGGGCCGTTGGTTTCACTAGTGGCTTCTCTCAAGGAAAATCGCAAACAGTGCGTGAACAAATTACTGTTGGGCAATTGATAGAACTTCAAATAATCATGACGATATCCAGGAAATGATCATTATATAGGCATCACGTCCAAGATTAGTAGATCGACTCCTTCCTGCTTCTACTACTATTACTCCACACATCGATCGCTATCCAGCATGCATCTAGTGTATTAAGTTCATGGAGAAACGGAGTAATGCAATAAGAACGATGACATGATGTAGACAAGATCTATTTATGTAGAAATAGACCCCATCGTCTTATCCTTAGTAGCAATACATACATGTCGGTTCCCCTTCTGTCACTGGGATCAAGCACCGTAAGATCGAACCCACTACAAAGCACCTCTTCCCATTGCAAGATAAATAGATCAAGTTGGTCAAACAAAACCCAAATATCGGGGAAGAAATACGAGCTATAAGAAATCATGCATATAAGATATCAAAGAAACTCAAATAACTTTCATGGATAAAAAGATAGATCTGATCATAAACTCAAAGTTCATCCGATCCCAACAAACACACCGCAAAAAGAGTTACATCAGATGGATCTCCAAGAGACCATTGTATTGAGAATCAAACGAGAGAGAAGAAGCCATCTAGCTACTAACTATGGACCCGTAGGTCTACAAAGAACTACTCACGCATCATCGGAGGGGCACCGATGGAAGTGGTGAACCCCTCCGTGATGGTGTCTAGATTGGATCTGGTGGTTCTGGACTCTGCGGCGGCTGGAATTGATTTTTGTCGACTCCCCTAGGGTTTTTGGAATATTGGGGTACTTGTAGAGCAAAGAGTCGGTTTAGGGGGCATCCGAGGTGGGCACAACCCACCAGGGCACGCCTGGGCCTCCTGGCGCACCCTGGTGGGTTGTGCTCCCCTCGGAGCACCCCCAGGCACTTCTCCTGCCCACTGGATGTCTTCTGGTCCAAAAAAATACACAAAAAGTTTCGCTATGTTTGGACTCCGTTTGGTATTGATTTCCTGCGATGTAAAAAACATGCAGAAAACAGCAACTCGCACTTGGCACTATGTCAATAGGTTAGTACCAAAAAAGATATAAAATGATTATAAAACATCCAAAAATGATAATATAATAACACGGAACAATAAAAAATTATAGATACGTTGGAGACGTATCAATAAGTATATTGATTAAATCTTCTAGGTGAGAAATTTCTGAGATAAGCCAGATCAAATGAGTCTCTTTTTGTTTCTTCGATGCATATGATCCCACAGTTACTTTCATCAATTTTAGCTCTCAAATCGTCCCATCTAGTTTGAGAATTTATCCCTCTGACATTCCGGTTTAAGATATTCCAAGTTCTATTCATTGAAAAAGGTGTAAAGTGTGTTTCCATAGGGAGATGACCTAATCATTGCTCTTTTAACTGGGATCAAAGACATGATATTTTGAGTAGTGATAAACTAGAAGGCTATGCTTGATCTCATATAACATCCTAACTAATCAAAATCAAACTGACCATTCAGACATCTCTGATAGTGAAATAAATATAGCATAATGTTCTAGCAATATAAACTAATAATGGAGTTTAACTCCTTACAGACCAAGTTCATAATTAAAACAAAAGCTAGTAACCAGCACCAGATCAGATAATAAAGAGGCATAAGGCCTATGTGGGTCTTGGCACAACAAGACCATCTACTAGCATGGCTAGACTTATTCATGATCAACTCTGGACTTCAACTTCTCTCCAGAGACCTCCTTAGGAGGGATCTGACACTGTATGGTAGCAATGGCTTGGCTGGTTTCAAGTGGAAGCTCCGGAGGAGGATTAGCTGAAGGGTCACGGATTTCATATTCAAACTATGCAGATAGATTCTTCTTGCACTTGGCCATGTTCTTAGCTTTGACAACAGCAACTTCATTTTTGAATCCCACACTCAGCCCAGCAAGACGACAACTATGATGCGATCATTCACATCCAGAGGAGCATTGATCTTCTTTCTCTTGTTGACAGCAGGTGAGGCATGGATAGCAGGTTGTTCACTGGCAGCAATTTGTGTGATCTCATTGGCTGGAGAGCTCTGAGCACTTGCGAGGAAATCAAGAAGTGCAGGAGAATCAACTTGCTCTGGGTTCTGCATAATTCTGGTCTTAGGAATTACAGATAGCTCCGAGATTTGCATGGTTGAAACAACTGGTTCAGCAGGGAGTTCTGTAGCAATAGTGAGTAAACATTTCTTTATGGGTCCATGCTCTTCCTCAACATTGATCAATTGGCACTGGAGTTGATCACAGTGGAGCCAGCAAGTTGTTCTAGTATAGCAGGAGCAGAGGCCATAATTTTTTACATCATGTCATGTAGGGCTATGAAGGAGTCAACAGCTTCAACACCAGGTTGAACAGGATGGTCATGTTGATCATGCTCAACGCTCTGAGGGGGGGGGGTATTGACCATGGGAATATCCTCATTTCCATCAATAGGTGCATGGTGGGCAACATGAGCAGCATGATGGTTTTCATTGCCAGCAAAATCAGCATCATTCCAAATTCCACCAAAAGGAGCAAATGGCATGGGGTGCATAACACCATCAGGGGGGATTGGGTCCTCATCACCCCCATGGCTCCAAGAAGGTCAGCTTGAAGGATGTAAACAACACATGCCCATGATTGACCATGCCCAAAATCATCTAAGCTATCACAAATGACATGACTAACATGAATTTCTAGCAGATCAGGCACCCGGACTTTGATAAGAATGCGAGCTCTGTTTGCCATATCTTGGTTCCAGACTAAAAATTTACCAAAGCCACTGACAGACTCCCTGACTTTGTCAGGCCTCCATGCCTCAAGTGGAAAATTTACCATCATAATCCATGCATCATGGGTAAAAGTGTAGTCCCTATGGTTTATACCTCCGTCATGGCGGATGACACGCAGAACAGAGTCCCCAACAAAGTATGGATTGTTGGCGATGGCAGTGTCAACGTCACAGGCATGCAACAAGCGAACGAACACAACACCCATCCCGCAACGTGATATCTCGGCGATGCGGAAACCACGCTCATGGTCAAGAAAATGACGAATGAGCATGGCGTCCATCTCAAATTTGTTGGGGTCCGGCGGTGGCGCGAGGGAGATGATAGCCCAGTCCCCAGATTGGACCAGGGGCTCACCACCAAGATAATGGTAGGTGCGGTGGCGTCAATTGCCGTCAGCCTCCATGATAGCAGTGCCGGGTGGGAGGAGAGGCAGGGGATCACAGGGTATGTGGCCATGGCATCGACGGAGCTTGTGAGAGCGAGGGAGAAAGATGGTGGAGTAGGGTAGGGTTGCGATGGAGAGCAGGGTGTTTAGCAGGGGGCGGACGAGCTGAGGGGTGGAAGTGGGGTGATAACCCACAAGTATAGGGGATCGCAATAGTTTTCGAGGGTAGAGTATTTAACCCAAATTTATTGACTCGACACAAGGGGAGCCAAAGAATATTCTCAAGTATTAGCAGCTGAGTTGTCAATTCAACCACACCTGGAAACTTAGTATCTGCAGCAAAGTGTTTAGTAGCAAAGTAATATGATAGTGCTGGTAACGGCAACAAAAGTAAAGACAGTAAAAGTAATATTTTTGGTATTTTGTAGTGATTGTAATAGTAGCAACAGGAAAGTAAATAAGCGTAAACCAGTATATGGTAAACTCGTAGGCAGCGGATCAGTGATGGATAATTATGCCGGATGCGGTTCATCATGTGATAGTCATAACATAGGGTGACACAGAACTAGCTCCAATTCATCAATGTAATGTAGGCATGTATTCCGTATGTAGTCACACGTGCTTATGGAAAAGAACTTGCATGACATCTTTTGTCCTACCCTCCCGTGGCAGCGGGGTCCTATTGGAAACTAAGGGATATTAAGGCCTCCTTTTAATAGAGAACCGGAACAAAGCATAAGCACATAGTGAATACATGAACTCCTCAAACTATGGTCATCACTGGGAGTGGTCCCGATTATTGTCACTTCAGGGTTGCCGGATCATAACACATAGTAGGTGACTATAGACTTGCAAGATAGGATCAAGAACACACATATATTCATGAAAACATAATAGGTTCAGATATGAAATCATGGCACTCGGGCCCTAGTGACAAGCATTAAGCATAGCAAAGTCATAGCAACAGCAATCCCAGAACATAGTGGATACTAGGGATCAAACCCTAACAAAACTAACTAGATTACATGATAAATCTCATCCAACCCATCACCGTCCAGCAAGCCTATGATGGAATTACTCACGCACGGCGGTGAGCATCATGAAATTGGTGATGGAGGATGGTTGATGATGACGACAACGACGAATCCCCCTCTCCGGAGCCCCGAACGGACTCCAGATCAGCCCTCCCGAGAGGTTTTAGGGCTTGGCGGCGGCTCTGTATCGTAAAATGCGATGATTTCTTCTCTCTGATTTTTTTCTCCCCGAAAGCCAATATATAGAGTTGGAGTTGGCGTCAGAGGGCATCCAGGGGGCCCACGAGGTAGGGAGCGCGCCCTAGAGGGGGGGGGCGCCCCCCACCCTCGTGGACAGGGTGTGGCCCCCCTGGTGTTCATCTTTGGTGAAGATTTTTTATTGTTTTTTCTAAGGTGTTCCGTGGAGTTTCAAGACTTTCCGAGAATATTTGCTTTCTGCACATAAAACCACACCATGGCAATTCTACTGAAAACAGCATCAGTCCGGATTAGTTCCATTCAAATCATACAAGTTAGAGTCCAAAACAAGGGCAAAAGTGTTTGGAGAAGTAGATACGACGGAGATGTATCAACTCCCCCAAGCTTAAACCCTTGCTTGTCCTCAAGCAATTCAGTTGACAAACTGAAAGAGAAATTTTTTTTTACAAACTCTATTTGCTCTTGTTGTTGTAACTATGTCAAGCCAGCATACAAGTTTTCAGCATATATCATAACTAACCATATTTGCAATAATTCTCAGGTCCCATAATTACTCATATCAATAGCATAATCAACTAGCAAGCCATAATAATAAATCTCGGATGACAACACTTTCTCAAAACAATCATAATATAATATAACAAGATGGTATCTCGCTAGCCCTTTCCGAGACCGCAAAACATAAATGCAGAGCACCTTTAAAGATCAAGGACTGACTAGACATTGTAATTCATGGTAAAAGAGATCCAATCATAGTCACACCCAATATAAATTAACAATGATGAATGCAAATGACAGCTGTGCTCTCCAGCTAGTGCTTTTTAATAAGAGGGTGATGACTCAACATAAAAGTAAATGGATAGGCCCTTCGCAGAGGGAAGCAGGGATTTGTAGAGGTGCCAGAGCTCGGTTTTGAAATAGAGATAAATTGCATTTTGAGCGGTATACTTTCATTGTCAACGTAACAACTAAGAGATGGCGATATCTTCCATGCTAAACAAATTATAGGCGGTTCCTAAACAGAATGGTAAAGTTTATACTCCCCCTCCACCAACAAGCATCAATCCATGACTTGCTCGAAACAACGAGTGTCTCCAACATACATCAGGTCCCAAGGGGAGTTTTGTTTGCAATTAATTTTGATTTAGTTTGCGTAAAGCATGGGACTGGGCATCCCGGTGACCAGCCATGTTCTCGTGAGTGAGGAGCGAAGCCCACTAATCTTGAGAATAACCCGCCTAACACGGAAGATAAGGACAGCCTTGGTTGATACATGAGCTATTCGAGCATACAAAACAGAATAATTATTTGAAGATTTAGAGTTTGGCACATACAAATTTACTTGGAACGGCAGGTAGATACCACATATAGGAAGGTATAGTGGACTCATCTGGAATAACTTTGGGGTTTAAGGGATTGGATGCACAAGCAGTATTCCTGCTTAGTACAAGTGAAGGCTAGCAAAAGACTGGTAAGCGACCAACTAGAGAGCGACAATAGCCATGTACATGCATTAAAATTAATAAACATTGGATGCAAGCATGAGTAGGACATAATCCACCATGAACAAAAATATCATGAAGGCTATGTTGATTTTGTTTCAACTACATGCGTGAACATGTGCCAAGTCAAGTCACTTAAATCATTCAAAGGAGGATACCACCCCATCATACCACATCACAACCATCTCAATAGCATGTTGGCATGCAAGATAAACCATTATAACTCCTAGCTAATCAAGCATGGCACAAGCAACTATGATCTCTAATTGTCATTGCAAACATGTTTATTCATAATGAGCTGAATCAAGAACGAAGGACTCATCATATTTACAAAAACAAAAGAGGTCGAGTTCATACCAGCTTTTCCCAACTCAGTCAGTTCATCATATATCATCATAATTACCTTTCACTTGAATAGCCGAATGGTGTGAATAATAATAAGAGTGCATGTGCATTGGACTAAGCTGGAATCTGCGAGCATTCAATAAACAGGAGAAGACAAGGCAATATGGGCTCTGGGTTAATTCAACAATAAAGCATATAAGAGCCACTTCAACAATTTAATCATGGTCTTCTCCTACCGACCCCCCCAAAAAATAAAATAAAACTATTTACACGGGAAAGCTCCCAACAAGCAAAAGAAGAACGGGAAATATTTTTGGGTTTTCTTTTTAGTTACTACTACAACAGGAAAGTAAATTACTACTAATTTTTTTGGTTTTCTTAAGGTTTATCAAACACACAAGAAGAAAGCATGAAAAAGAAAAATAAACTAGCATCGATATTACAGTGAAAGAGTATGAGCACCGACATTTAGCAATGAGTGTGTGTGAACATAAATGTAATGTCGGTGAGAAATATGTACTCCCCGAAGCTTAGGCTTTTGGCCTAAGTTGGTCTATTGCCAGGGATAGCCTGGCGGATACCCGTAGGTGTATCTGGGGTCGTACTGTGACAAAGAGTAGTTGGGATCATACTGATGTGCAGCGGTTATTGCCTGCTGAGCTGCAGCGTGGAGTCAGGCTGCCTCCGCTCTCCTCTCGTACTCATTTGCCTCCTATCTAGTAATAGTATATCTTCCTTTTGTCTGTGAATCAAAAAGGGTAGGAGCAGGGAGAGTAATACGGACAACATGCCGTTTGTTAAAAATTAAACGATATAAAAGAGGTGATTCGGGTCGCTCAACAAAATGATGTGAGGCCATGGAGTCATAATCTAAATATGCAGTGGGCAACTCCGTATCACCCTCACGGATGTCTATCTCAAGAAATTATCAGAAGGCCATTCACACGAGCGGATTTCCGCGGTATGAGGCAAATTATATTTGGGCCTCTAAGCTTCTTCATCTCGTTTATCCTTTGAGCTTCGGCTCGATGAACTCCTCAAAATTCTCTTCATCATTTTTCTGAAATAATCTGAATTTTTTAGTAACTTCAAACAAAAGTGAACCAACTTCAATAAAACTGATAGCAACTACTCCTACAAGTGCCTAGAGCCTATATCAAGCATTACAACTACTTGGAATCATATAAATTTGGCATGCAAGCTCAAGAACATGGTCACCTATGCAACACAAATTTGCAAAGAATAAAGCACTAGAACAAAAACTAATTGGACCAATGGAGGAGTCACATACCAAGGAACAATCTCCCAAGCAGTTTTGCGAGAGGTGCTTTGAGCAAGGAGATCGAAAATCGCAGCAAAAGTGGCTGGAACTCGTGCTTGAGTTGGTTTTTCGGGTTTGTGTGAGACAGAGGAAGAAGATGGGTGCTGGGATAAGTGGAGGAGGGCCACCATGGGCCCACGAGGCAGGGGGTGTGCCCTAGAGGGGGGGGGGGGGCGCCCACCACCCTCGTGGCCAGGTGACAGCTCCTCCCGTGGTAATTTTTGCACAGTAAATCCTCAAATATTCCCGAAAAAATTATATTAAATTGACATGTCATTCGGAGGACTTTTATTTTCGGGATATTTTTATATTGCACTAATAAGCCAGGAAACAGACAGAGAAGTACTATTTTTTACTTTATTTCTACTAATTAACAGAAAATATAAGAGGGTACAGAAAGTCATGCTTCTAGTTTCATCCATCTCATGCTCATAAAAAAGAATCCACTAACAAGGTTGATCAAGTCTTGTTAACAAACTCATTTCGATAATCATGAAACCGGAGAAATTTCGAATAACACTAAGTTACCTCAACGGGGATATGCACATCGCCTATAATAAGTATATCATATTTCTTTTTGACAGTAGGAAGAGGAAATTCAAAACCTCCAATTATAATCGATGAAATTTTTCCAATGGAGTTAATACTATGAACTTGAGGTTGTTTCCTCGGAAAGTGTACCGTATGCTCATTACCATTAACATGAAAAGTGACAGTGCCTTTGTTGCAATCAATAACATCCCCTGCAGTATTAAGAAAAGGTCTTCCAAGAATAATAGACATACTATCATCCTCGGGAATATCAAGAATAACAAAGTCCGTTAAAATAGTAACGTTTGCAACCACAACAGGCACGTCCTCACAAATACCGAGAGGTATAGCAGTTGATTTGTCAGCCATTTGCAGAGATATTTCAGTAGGTGTCAACTTATTCAAGTCAAGTCTACGATATAAAGAGAGAGGCATAACACTAACACCGGCTCCAAGATCACATAAAGCAGTTTTAATATAATTTCTTTTAATGGAGCAAGGTATAGTAGGTACTCCGGGATCTCCAAGTTTCTTTGGTATTCCACCTTTAAAGGTATAATTAGCAAGTATGGTGGAAATTTCAGCTTCCGGTATCTTTCTTTTATTAGTAATGATATCCTTCATATATTTAGCATAAGGATTTGTTTTGAGCACATCAGTTAATCGCATACGTAAAAAGATAGGCCTAATCATTTCAACAAAGCGCTCAAAATCCTCGTCATCCTTTTTCTTGGATGGTTTGGGAGGAAAGGGCATGGGTTTCTGAACCCATGGTTCTCTTTCTTTGCCATGTTTCCTAGCAACAAAGTCTCTTTTATCATAACGCTGATTCTTTGATTGTGGGTTATCAAGATCAACAGCAGGTTCAATTTCTATATCATTATCATTACTAGGTTGAGCATCATCATGAACATCATCATAAACATTTTCATTAGGTTCATGTTCATTACCAGATTGTGTTTTAGCATCAGACATAGATATATCATTTGGATTATCATGTGGTTCAGCAATAGGTTCACTAGAAGTTTGCATAGTTCTATCATTTTTATTTTTCTTCTTTTTAGAAGAACTAGGATCATCAATATTATATCTCTGAGAATCTTGCTCGATTCTCTTAGGGTGGCCTTCAGGATACAAAGGTTCCTGAGTCATTCTACCAGTTCTAGTAGCCACTCTAACAGCATAATCATTTTTCTTACTATTCATTTCATGGAGCAATTCTTTTTGAGCTTTAAGTACTTGTTCTACTTGAGTGGTAACCATAGAAGCATGTTTGCTAACAAGTTTAAGTTCATCTCTAATATTAGCCATATAATCACCCAAGCGTCTAATCTTATAAGCATTTTCTTTTAATTGTCTACCAAAATAAGCATTGAAGTCGTCTTGCTTAAACATAAAGTTATCAAACTGATCCAAGCACTGACTAGCAATTTTAGTAGGAGGAACTTCAGCTTTATCATATCTATAGATAGAATTTACCTTTACTACCTGTGTCGGGATATCGGGATCAGGAGGTTCTTCAGTAAATAAGTGATTGAGATCATATGTTTCTTCGACAGGCGGTAGATTAAGACCATGTATTTCTTCAATTGGAGGTAAATTCTTAACATCTTTAGCTTTAATACCTTTTTTCTTTCATAGATTTCTTTGCCTCTTGCATATCTTCGGGACTGAGAAATAGAACACCTCTCTTCTTCGGAGTTGGTTTAGGAATAGGCTCAGTAATTGGAGCGGGAACTGGCTCAGGAGGTGCCCAATTATTTTCATTTGTCAACATATTATTCAATAGAATTTCAGCTTCATCCGGTGTTCTTTCCCTGAAAAGAGAACCAACACAACTATCCAGGTAATATCTGGAAGCATCGGTTAGTCCATTATAAAAGATATCAAGTATTTCAGGTTTCTTAAGAGGATGATCAGGCAAAGCATTAAGTAACTTGAGAAGCCTCCCCCAAGCTTGTGGGAGACTCTCTTCTTTAATTTGCACAAAGTTGTATATTTCCCTTAAGGTGGCTTGTTTCTTATGAGCAGGGAAATATTTAGCAGAGAAGTAATAAATCATATCCTGGGGACTACGCACACAACCAGGATCAAGAGAATTAAACCCATATCTTAGCATCACCCTTTAATGAGAACGGAAATATTTTGAGTATATAGAAGTAACGCGATCTCTCATCATTAGTGAACATGGCAACTATATCATTTAACTTAGTAAGATGTGCCACAACAGTTTCAGATTCATAGCCATAAAAAGGATCAGATTCAACCAAAGTAATTATATCTGGATCAACGGAGAATTCATAATCCTTATCAGGAACACAGATAGGTGAAGTTGCAAAAGCAGGATCAGGTTTCATTTTATCTCTAAGTGATTCTTTGTTCCATTTAATAAATAACCTCTTAAGCTCATATCTATCTTTGCAGGCTAAAATAGCTAAAGAAGAATCTTTATCAAAAAGATAACCCTAAGGAATAAAAGGCATATTTTCATCATCACTTTCATCATCGTATTCAGATTCATCAATTTCTCTTTCTCTAGCCCTAGCAATTTGTTCTTCAAGAAATTCACTAAGGGGCACAATAGTATCAGGTCTAGAAGCAGTTTCATCATAAGTATCATGCATAGCAGAAGTGGCATCATCAATAACATGCGACATATCGGAACGAATAGCAGAAGCAGGTTTAGGTGTCGCTAGCTTACTCATAACAGAAGGTGAATCAAGTGCAGAGCTAGATGGCAGTTCCTTACCTCCCCTCGTAGTTGAGGGATAAATTGTTGTCTTAGCGTCTTTCAAGTTCTTCATAGTGTCTAGCAGATATAAATCCCAAGTGACTCAAAGAATAGAGCTATGCTCCCCGGCAACAGCGCTAGAAAAAGGTCTTGATAACCCACAAGTATAGGGGATCGCAACAGTTTTTGAGGGTAGAGTATTTAACCCAAATTTATCGATTCGACACAAGGGGAACCAAAGAATATTCTCAAGTATTAGCAGCTGAGTTGTCAATTCAACCACACCTGGAAACTTAGTATCTGCAACAAAGTGTTTAGTAGCAAAGTAATATGATAGTGGTGGTAACGGCAACAAAAGTAAAGACAGTAAAAGTAATATTTTTGGTATTTTGTAGTGATTGTAACAGTAGCAGCGGGAAAGTAAATAAGCATAAACCAGTATATGGAAAACTCAGAGGCACCGGATCAGTGATGGATAATTATGCCGGATGCGGTTCATCATGTGATAGTCATAACATAGGGTGACACAGAACTAGCTCTAATTCATCAATGTAATGTAGGCATGTATTCCGTATATAGTCATACGTGCTTATGGAAAAGAACTTGCATGACATCTTTTGTCCTACCCTCCCGTGGCAGCGGGGTCCTATTGGAAACTAAGGGATATTAAGGCCTCCTTTTAATAGAGAACCGGAACAAAGCATTAGCACATCATGAATACATGAACTCCTCAAACTATGGTCATCACCGGGAGTGGTCCCGATTATTGTCACTTCGGGGTTGCCGGATCATAACACATAGTAGGTGACTATAGACTTGCAAGATAGGATCAAGAACACACATATGTTCATGAAAACATAATAGGTTCAGATCTGAAATCATGGCACTCGGCCCCTACTGACAAGCATTAAGCATAGCAAAGTCATAGCAACATCAATCTCAGAACATAGTGGATACTAGGGATCAAAACCTAACAAAACTTACTTGATTACATGATAAATCTCATCCAACCCATCACCGTCCAGCAAGCCTACGATGGAATTACTCACGCACGGCGGTGAGCATCATGAAATTGGTGATGGAGGATGGTTGATGATGACGACGGCGACGAATTCCCCTCTCTGAAGCCCTGAACGGACTCCAGATCAGCCCTCCCGAGAGGTTTTAGGGCTTGGCAGTGGCTCCGTAACGTAAAACGCGATGATTTCTTCTCTCTGATTTTTTTCTCCCCGAAAGCCAATATATAGAGTTGGAGTTGGCGTTGGAGGGCATCCAGGGGGCCCACGAGGTTGGGGGGCACGCCCTAGAGGGGGGGGGCGCCCCCCCTCGTGGACAGGGTGTGGGCCCCCTGGTCTTCGTCTTTGGTGAGGATTTTTTATTGTTTTTTCTAAGGTGTTCCGTGGAGTTTCAGGACTTTCGGAGAATATTTGCTTTCTGCACATAAAACCACGCCATGGCAATTCTGCTGAAAACAGCGTCAGTCTGGGTTAGTTCCATTCAAATCATACAAGTTAGAGTCCAAAACAAGGGCAAACGTGTTTGGAAAAGTAGATACGACGGAGACATATCATGGGATTTTGAGACGAGTCGTCGTGCGGGCTATTGGATACGGATGGCGGTTTGGTAGGTGGGTAGGATTCAACCCGATATATGGGGTGTTTGTTCCCGAAACTGAAACAAAAATGAGATAAATGGCCATATCTGTAGCATCTACGACATCTAAACTGATTTTTGCATTCAAAGAGGAGATGACCAATAGATAAAAATTTACCACGGAAAGATAAAGCCTGGGAAATATGATTTGAGATGGCAGTGTATGAGGTAGGAGAGGCTATAGGTATGTTCTGGTCGTGGCCTGGAGAGATGCGAAGGGAGTTGGTCGTGGCCATCTGTGGGGGATTAGTATGGGTCACAGAAAGGGATGATGGGCCAATGGGCCTAGTAGGGGATGGCTGGGCCGAGGTGTCAAGGCGAGAGTTTGAAGTTTGAACAGCACCCATCACACGAGAAGATGGCTCGTGATCCGAGAAAGGTGCAAGTTGGTTGGCAAGGGTCTGGGAGGTCATCAGCGGTGCTGGAGGACGACGGCGACCAATTGGGATGGAATTTGCACTAGAAAGGATGCGCCGAGGTGATCTAGTCACCGTATTCCATTCAAGAATTATATTCCCTGATCCATGCTGGACCACCAAAACCCCAAAGATGAAAGAAACATTAGAAAAGAGAACATCCACAAGATCTAAGTTTGTAGATCATTAAACCAATCGCCTTAGAAATGACAGAAAATTTGTAAACATGGCCATGCAAATGATTAACATGTAGATCAGAGGGTGATCCACCAATACAAGTCTGTAGCGCTAGGCCAACATGCTCGATGGTGAGAGGGAAAGAGGAGCAGCTAAAGGAGACCACCAAATGGAAGGGATGGTTTGAATCAAGGCAATGGATGGGGGTGGAGAATCTGGCTCTAACCTGGTTAGCAAAACGTACTCCTGGTGAAAGATCTAGAAGAGGTGGCGCCATCTTGCCGGAGAGGATCACAGGGAGGGGGCGCCATGGATCGACGGCCAAGTCACCCATGGAGTCGCAAGGGGGGAGAGGGTGGGGGTGGCATGACTCATTTATTTCCTTTCTCCTTTATTGGTTGGTTTCTTCTCGTCTAGCTGCTTATTACAAAGGGTAATCAGGGTATTCATGCATTGAGGTTTCCACTAACATTTTTGAGAGGTTCATTAGACTTTTGTAACTCAATCAAATTTTTCTACATATCACCTACTTTTACAAGATTTGGATTCCCTCTTGAGTATAATTGAATACTTTTTGAGGGGTGGTGTTCCCACTTTACCCTCTATTATTTCATACGCAACATTGCATCACTTTCAATAAAGTTCACCTTAGCGGCAAAATCCAAAAGTTGTCCATGGGGCATAGTTAGTCCCACGTAGAAATCTCGAAGCAAAATTTTTATACCCCCGTTTATAGTGGAAGCACGATAAGATTCCATTATCCTATACCAAGCATCCTTCAAATTTTCTCCTTTTTCTGTTTGAAGTAAAGAACTTCAAAGTCCAAAGACAGAGGAGGGACAGTGACACTAGTCATAGTGACAAAGCAAGCAAACAAGCGAATAAAAAATTTATGTGTTTTTGTAAAAAAACCGGGGGAGATGAAAACTAGAGGCAAAGTAAATAAAAACAAGAGCAAGTCAATGATAGTTTGTGCAAAGGTACTTGATAGGTTTTGGTGATGTCACCCTGTAAATGGCGTCGGAAATTCTTCCTGCTACTTGTGAGCTGCGTTGGGATTTTCCCGAAGAGGAGAGGATGAAGCAGCACAATAGAGATACATATTTCCCTTTGTTAAGAACCAAGGTTCTCAATCCAGTAGGAGAACCACACAGAACCTTGTTAGCAGCAACTGCACACACAAAAGCAAATACTTGCACCCAACGCAAACAAGGGGGTTGTCAATCCCCTCGGCGGTTACTTGTAAGGATTAAATCTCATAGTGATAGGTAAATAGATAAATTGCAAAAAATGAAATAAATAAAATTGCAGCGAGTTATTTAGGTGTTTTTATATATGATAAAAGTAGACTCGGGGGCCATAGTTTTCACTAGAGGCTTCTGTCTCGAGCACATAGCATAGGGTGGGTGAACAAATTACTATTGGGTAATTGATAGAAAAGCACATAGTTATGACGATATTCAAGGCAATTATCATGTATATAGGTATCACGTCCGAGACAAGTAGACCGAATCATGCCTGCATCTACTAGTATTACTCCACCCATCGACTTCTATCTAGCATGCATCTAGGGTATTAAGTATAAAACAGAGTAACGCCTTAAGCAAGATGACATGACAGAGAGAAAGTAAACCCAAGAAATATGAATAAACCTCGTTGTTTTCCCCTTAATGGCAACAACAGAAATACGTGTATTGTCCCTTTCTGTCACTGGGATAGATCACCTCAAGATTGAACCCATTACAAAGCACCTCTCCCATTGCAAGATAAATCAATCTAGTTGGCCAAACTAAATGGATAGATCGAAGATAAATACAAAGCTATAACAATCATGCATAAAAGAGTTCAGAGAAGACTCAATTAATATTCATAAATATTTAGATCATAAACCCACAATTCATCGGATCCCAACAAACACACCGCGAAATAAGATTACATCGGATAGAACTCCAAGAACATGGAGGAGAACATTGTGTTGAAGATCAAAAAGAGAGAAGAAGCCATCTAGCTACTCGCTATTGACATGTAGGTCTACGTTCAACTACTCACGCATCATCTGAGGGCAACAAGGTTGATGTAGAAGCCCTCAGTGACCGAGTCTCCCTCCGGCAGAGTATCCCAAAAAGGCCTCCAGATGGGATCACGGAAGAACATAAACTTGTGGCTGCGGGAAAAGTGTTTGGGGTGGCTATCTGTTGGTTTCTTGATTTTAGAGAATTTATTGCGGTGGAATTAGGTCATACGGAGCCACGTGGGGCTCACAAGGCATTAGGGCGCGCCCCGTTGCCTTGCCATCTCCTTGTTACTTTTTTGGTCTCCTCCCGAAGCTTCTAGGGTCTTTTGTCCAAAAAAATTGTCAAAAAGTTTCATAGCACTTGGACTTGTTTGGTACTGATTTCCTGGAAAACCAAAAACAAGCACAAAATAGCAACTAGCACTTCGCACTGGGTCAATAGTTTAGTCCCAAAAATGATATAAATTACCACAAAAAGTTATATAAAACATCCAAGATTGATACTGTAATAGCATAGAACAATAAAAAATTATAGATACATTGGAGACGTATCACAAGGCTCCTGGTCCGGCACCATGGATGAGAAGAGTTTATCTCTTGCAGTGGACGACGTGGTCTGGGTAGGCGCTCTGGCATGGTGGAGGAGGGCGGTGATGGATGGGGTGGTGGACGGAGGAGGCTGGTTTGTGCTACTTGTGAGCTGTGTTGGGATTTTCCCGAATAGGAGAGGATGATGAGTATAGTAGAGATAAGTATTTCCTCAGTTATGGAACCAATTTTGTCAATCCAATAGGAGAACCAAGCAACACTATGTAAACAACACCCGCACACAAACAACAAATACTTGCAACCCAACTGATATGAGAAAGATTAAATGGTATAGTTTTTGATAGATAGATCGAACAAAAATATAAAATAAAATAAATAAAAGAAAATTTCAGCAAGGTTTTTTGGTTTTAATAGATGATAGAAAATAGAGCCGACGACCATAGTTTTCACTAGAGGCTTCTCTCGTAAAAATAGCATACAGTGGGTAGACAAATTACAATTGGGCAATTGATATAAAAACAAATAATTATGATCATATCCTAGGCAATGATCATGTATATAGGCAACTTGTCCGAGACAAGTAGACCGAAACGATTCTCCATCTACTACTATTACTCCACAGATCAATCACTATCCATCATGCACCTAGTGTATTAAGTTCATGGAAGAATGGAGTAACGCCTTAAGCAAGATGACATGATGTAGACAAGATAAACTCACGTATGAAATAACTTCACTCAGATGAACTGTTTTCGATTAGGCAACACGATAGAAACGATTCAACTTAACAAGATGTGTGTGATATACGACAAACAGGTTCCTAATCAGAAATGTGCGAAGACCCATAATAACACAAACAATTTCTACTAATAAGCCGTGTGTGTTGTGGGCAAACGCTTGCTGGTATACAATTGTCAGCGATTGATGAATTCATCGCCGACGGATTCCCTAGTATGGTCCGTATGCGATGTCATTGCATATAGAACAACAATATATGTACTTATAACTTATAAGGACTTGATTCCATAACCAAATTGAACACCCAATTACATAGGTGTCTAGTACACACATGACCTTTGCACACACCAAAGTATGTTCCAAAATGCATAGAAAACTCAAATAATGTATAAAAAAGGCAAAATGAACCCTGAATAATTTCATATTTTTAGCACGACGCTCCTATAGTTGCATGTTGCCTCTGCAAAATAAATCAAGGCGTGAAGAGATAGCGTATGTCATTTCGCACAAATAGGTGACAAGTTCCCTCTTGTGACTATGAGGCTTCTTGAGAGAAGCTCTGGCTTGTAAGAAGTTTATACCAGAACTTGTCCCAAATTGGACTAATTTTTTACCACAACATGTTGGTGCCATGTCATAACACCATGCCAAGTTTCATGATTTTCAGGCGAGTTTTGGATTTACAGTAATTTTACAACCAGATTTCTCAATGTTTATTGTTGAGTTGGCAGCACCCTTGTTTTAGAAAAGGAGGATGACCCCCTACCTCTGCATCTGGAAGATGCATACGGCCATTTTATTGATTATTCTCGAGGACCTTATAAAGTAGTACAACAATATACCTGAATCCGCCATCTTGGCAACATGTGCCGCTACTCCAATCCATATGATGAAGCGGTGCAAGCTGGCCAATTACCCAGACCTCTCACCTAAGCCTAACATCTAAAGCCGGAGGCCCCGACCGAGCCACATACCAGGTCCGGGGCACATACCGGTCCGACACACTAATATGTGTCGTCGCCGCCATCTTCCACTGGTCCAATATTGAAAGCAGATTGAGGTGCCACCCTTGGCAGGTGCCTCCGCCATCGATGCCACCATTTCGCCAAACGACAACCTCCACCTACGCGAGTCCATATCCAAGCAACGGACGTAGATCCATGCTAGGATAGGGCTGCACCACCGCCGTCGCCCATCACCCACAAGCGCCACCCAGCCCCAAGGTTCCCAAAGCGGCGCCTTCAAGAAGGGAACATTGCCGTGAGCACTGTCGCTGCCTAACAAAGTTAGGGCTTTCGCCCGGGAGACCCTGGGGAAGGGGAAATGAGGGGATTAGTCCATACCAACGCCTCCAATGAAGTAAATATGCCCTAGAGGCAATGATAAAGTTATAATTTATTTCCTTATATCATGATAAATGTTTATTATTCATGCTAGAATTGTATTAACCGGAAACATAATACTTGTGTGAATACATAGACAATCAAAGTGTCACTAGTATGCCTCTACTAGACTAGCTCATTGATCAAAGATGGTTATGTTTCCTAGCCATTGACATGAGTTGTCATTTGATTAACGGGATCACATCATTAGGAGAATGATGTGATTGACTTGAACCATCCCGTTAGCTTAGCACTCAATCGTTTAGTATGTTGCTATTGCTTTCTTCATGACTTATACATGTTCCTATGACTATGAGATTACGCAACTCCCGTTTACCGGAGGAACACTTTGTGTGCTACCAAACGTCACAACGTAACTGGGTGATTACAAAGGTGCTCTATAGGTGTCTCCAAAGGTACTTGTTGGGTTGGCGTATTTCAAGATTAGGATTTGTCACTCCGATAGTCGGAGATGTATCTCTGGGCCCACTCGATAATGCACATCACTTAAGCCTTGCAAGCATTGCAACTAATGAGTTAGTTGCGGGATGATGCATTACGGAACGAGTAAAGAGACTTGCCGGTAACGAGATTGAACTAGGTATTGAGATACCGACGATCGAATCTCGGGCAAGTAACATACTGATGACAAAGGGAACAACGTATGTTGTTATGCAGTCTGACCGATAAAGATCTTCGTAGAATATGTGAGAGCCAATATGAGCATCCAGGTTCCGCTATTGGTTATTGACCGAAGACGTGTCTCGGTCATGTCTACATAGTTCTCGAACCCGCAGGGTCCGCACGCTTAAATTTTCGATGATGGTTATATTATGACTTTATGAGTTTTGATGTACCGAAGGTTGTTTGGAGTCCCGGATGTGATCACGGACATGACGGGGAGTCTCGAAATGGTCGAGACATGAAGATTGATATATTGGAAGCCTATATTTGGATATCGGAAGTGTCCCGGGTGAAATTGGGATTTTACCGGAGTATCGAGGGGTTACTGAAACCCCCCGAGCGGTTAATGGGCCATAGTGGGCCTTAGTGGAGAAGAGGAGAGGTGGCCTGGGCAAGGGCCGTGCCTCCTCCCCCTAGTCCGAATAGGACAAGGAGAGGGGGGCGCCGCCCCCCTTTCCTTCTTCTCCTCCACTTCTTTCCCCCTTCTCCTATTCCAACAAGGAAGGGAGGGAGTCCCGGTAGGAGTAGGACTCCTCCTGGCGCGCCTCCTACTCCAGGTAGGAGTAGGACTCCTCCTGGCGCGCCTCCTCCTGGCCGGCCGCACCTCCCCCCTGCTCCTTTATATACGGGGGCTAGAGACACAACAATTGATTGTTTGATCTTTTAGCCGTGTGCGGTGCCCCCCTCCACCATAGTCCACCTCGATAATACTGTAGCGGTGCTTAGGCGAAGCCCTGCGTTGGTAGAACATCATCATCGTTACCACGCCGTCGTGCTGACGAAACTCTCCCTCAACACTCGGCTGGATCAGAGTTCGAGGGACGTCATGGGGCTGAAAGTGTGTTGAGCTCGGAGGTGTCGTGCGTTCGGTACTTGATCGGTCGGATCGTGAAGACGTACGACTACATCAACCGCGTTGTGCTAACGCTTCCGCTTTCGGTCTACGAGGGTACGAGGACAACACTCTCCCCTCTCGTTGCTATGCATCACCATGATCTTGCGTGTGCGTAGGATTTTTTTTGCAATTACTACGTTCCCCAACAGTGGTATCAGAGCCAGGTTTTATGCGTAGATGTCATATGCACGAGTAGAACACAAGTGAGTTGTGGGCGATATAAGTCATACTGCTTACCAGCATGTCATACTTTGGTTCGGCGGTATTGTTGGATGAAGCGTCCCAGACGGACATTATGCGCACGCTTACGCGAGACTGGTTCTACCGACGTGCTTTGCACACAGGTGGCTGGCGGGTGTCAGTTTCTCCAACTTTAGTTGAACCGAGTGTGGCTACCTCCAATCCTTGCGAAGGTTAAAATGGCACCAACTTGACAAACTATAGTTGTGGTTTTGATGGGTAGGTAAGAACGGTTCTTGCTAAGCCCAGTAGCAGCCACGTAAAACTTGCAACAACAAAGTCGAGGACGTCTAACTTGTTTTTGCAGGGCATGTTGTGATGTGATATGGTCAATACATGATGCTAGATTTTATTGTATGAGATGATCATGTTTTATAACCGAGTTATCGGCAACTGGCAGGAGCCATATGGTTGTCGCTTTATTGTATGCAATGCAACCACCCTGTAATGCTTTACTTTATCACTAAACGGTAGCGATAGTCGTAGAAGCATAGTGTAGCGACCCGACCCGAATGGATCAAGTCTCTGTGCTTAAGTGTCATCCCTGGATCGGTATGCTGACACACACAATACTCGAGGATTTATAACAGAGGTAAATCACATGTATAAAGTAACGTAAATACTATTACCTCAATCCAAATAGCGGAAGTAACATGGTTGTGGATTCCCATCAACACCAACGGCAAAGTTGAGTGTAGAAATCATAACCCTAACGTATCACTTACTCGTCGTAAGATAATCCTACAACATGAGACGTTGCAGCCACAAAGGGTCAGTACATTGAATGTACTGGCAAATTCACACCATAGAGAATGATGAACAATGGCTATCACTACATGCATATATGGCTGGTGGAAAAGCTCTATGGTTATAATGTTTTTGCGAAAAGCCAATTTTTCCGTACTGCAAAGGAATAAATTTTGTTTAACTATCATGGTGGTTGTTAAACATTGAGAATGGTTGACAGCATTCTCAATCCCAATTAAGCATCATCATTAAAACCCAACAAATTATTTAAGTAACGTAATGAGATCAACATGATAATCCAAGAACTAGATACTCAAGACTGTCCATAACCGGGGACACGGCTAATCATGATTAGTTTGTACACTCTGCAGAGTTTGCGCACTTTTCCCCACAAGACTCAATCTCCTCCGTTGGATTTCTCGCACTACATGGTGTTTGAGAAACGGATGACCGATACATAGTCTTTCAGAAGCGTTTGCACCTTACGATGGGTAGACCGTACCACCTACAACCCCTACATCTGCTAGTCTACCACTGTAAGAGTTCACATGACTTAGTCAACTATGCTAGAGCCCATAATAGCTTGTGGCTGCACACGGAAGTTTCTAGTATGAATAATCTCATGATCCCTTTGAGCCTGGGTGGCAGTCCATAAAAACAACAGGCAATCCTGGTCTACCCAGGTGCCTAGACAGGCAATCCTAGAATACCTAGATGCCTCAATCCACCCAGATGTGTGTTTAAGTTGCCACCTTAAGTAAACCTTTAATTAACAATCTTGCATCTGTCATGGATACTCTCAAAACCCAATCCACGTCTACGAGCATAGCATGGTAATATAAGCATAGCGTAATAGTAACTCCCAAGGGTTGAATGCAGGGCAATAGGTTCCTACCTCGTCAACTACTTCCCAATACCCACATGTTATCAATCCTAACCATGCAATGTTTGAGGGTGAAACTAATGCATAAAAACTGGGTATGAAAGGGATATGATCAAAGTGTGAACTTGCCTGCAATGTTGATGAAGATGATTCGCACTCAACACACTTGATAGATCTACTCGTCACACTCCGGTCAATCTATCGTAAGCAAGCAATAGTAACCACACATAAGCAATCACTCAAAAGATCAGAAAGATCGAAGAAGATGATTCGGAAAACATCAAAACCAAGAAAATAACTCTTGCAACATAAAACAATTTCTAACAGTACCAAAATTATGTGAATTTGGCCTTATCAGAAGGTTTAGGTCATGAGCTTCGATATGCGAAAAGAATCAACTCAAATGGAGCTACGAAACTCAAGTTACGATCAAACGAAGTTTGAAAACAAATCTGTTCTAATTCAAATCTTAAACTTTCAAAAACATGTTTGAGTTGGATTACTGGATAGAGGGGATCATAACGAAGAAGTGGGCGTTGGTTTGTTGGATTTGGACAAACGGTGTAAAAGTTGTGACCGTTTGAAAACCAGGGACTAGACTGTAAAAGAAATAACTACTAACATGTCCCTGACTGAAAATAAAAGAAAAAGAAAAATATATCGAGCGAACGCTCGCTAACAGAACCTAACAAACGAAAATCGTTCACTGCCGATCTAAATGAACGAATGTTCGCTATTTAATAAAACCTAGAAAAAAATAGATCTAGTCTAATGTTTTTAAAAAAAACCAAACTTAAAAGGAAAACCGGATCAGACCGGGGTCGGGTTTATACCGGTCGGCAGTGGTTTTCGTCGGAGAACCGGCGACGGCTGTCACTCCGGCAAGACGAGGCGATGGCGAGCGGCGGTCGGGCGAGCGGCGCGACATGGAGGCAAGCGCGCGGCGAGGCGGTGGAGGGGCGCGGCGTGGCAGAGGACCGACGGAGGCGGCGCAGCCTTAGCAGCAACGACGGCGGTGAATTTGGCAGTGGCGGCGACTGCGAGTGCGTGGCGGCGGGCCGTAACGAGGAGTGAAGGCGGTGCCCGTGGTGGCGGATTTATAGGAGGAGGGAAGGCGGCGCGATGCATGGGGAAGGGGGCACGGCGAGGCGGCGGCGGAAACCGAACCAGGCACGGCGGCGGGCGCGTGCGTGCTCGGGAGTCCGAGGACGGGGGCGAGGGCGCTGGGCTGGTGGGCCACGGCATGGCAAACTGGGCCGGCCCGGGCGGGCGGAGGAAAGAAGTTTTTTTTTGTTTTTTTAGTAAAACATTTTCTTTCAAACAAATAAAAAGAGAATAAAACAAATATATTATATAGGCATATAATATATCAAAATTTTCATAAAAAGATTTTCTACAAGATGAATATTTTCCTAACGTCAAATAAAATCCACAGAAATTCAAATAATTCAAACAATGCTCCTGCTCTAATAAAATCCAATAAAAAATCATTTTAAAAATACCTAAATTAAGTCAAATTTATTTATCTCCAATTTTCTGATGTAGGGAATCAGGTTACCCTATTTTCCATATATTTTATTTTTGAAGAAAAATAATTTGAATAAGACTCAAATAAATCCAAATTGAAAATAAATTCAAAAGAACTTTGAATTTAATTCTTTGAAACTCCCAACTCATATTTCATATAATTTGAAGAAGTCATTTTATGTTCTCTCGTGAAAATCATTGAGTTGCATAAAGTTTTAGAATTGGAAATATTTTCAAATGAAATTCAAATATTTTCAACACCTCTTGTCATTTAAATAAATGGAAGAAGTCATGTCATCTTCTCTCCAGGGTTTTGTGATGAAAAGTACCTTAATTCACGGAGATTAGAAAGCAAAGATGAAAGTTTGGGAAAGTCCTTTTATTCCCTCTCATTTAACTATTAAAAAGTTTCGAATTCACTCACTTTCAGTCAATCAACCACACAACAATCAAACAACCAATTAAATCTATCTATTTATTATAACATTCCAAAATTTAAAATTTGGGGATGTTACAAACCTACCACCCTTAAAATGAATCTCGTCCTCGAGATTCGGAGAGGCTTGCAAGAAATAGGTTAGGGTTTGGGGGTCTTCTCAAAATCCATCGATGATGACAAGGGGTATGGGGTGCTACCACCCTTAGAAACATGGTTACAGTTCCATCAAAACTCATATACTCCATCCTTATTGTTGACAGTGTCGGTCTTCTCAGATCGTAAGGATAATTCCTTCTTTGGGCTCTTCCGGTAGTGGCATAACCTTTTCCTCAATTCTTCTGTCCTTTCCTCTTGGTAAGGTTATTCCGAGACTGGGTCTTCTTAGCTGACGGGTCTGGCGCCAATGCTAATCAACTATCGATATCTCATGGCGGTCATCCAATTATGGTTTCTCCTGCAGGGAATGGGTCTGGTTGATCCTCACCGTATAACCTACGGTTGGCAAAAACTGCCTTGTACAAGAAAAAAATTTGCTATACCATTCTAAGGTTTAAACAAGGTTTTCATATCGTCGTCTCTTTACTATAGGTAAGTCACTCAGATTTACCATCCCATATAGCAAGGCGAATAATAAGAGTAAGTCGGTATGGTGATCAATCCATCCCGCACCCAAATCATTACCTTGTATACGGTTTAGCGAATCTCGCATTCTAACACTCGGTCATCCTCACAAGCATTGCAGAATTTCTCTTGTTGGCGAACCAAGTTCGGATATATCCATAGATTCTGCAAGCTAGACAAACATCTATCGTTCCTTCACAACTCTCTGGTTTTGCGTTACTCCTCTAAGATCGTCTATCGTTAAAATCGTAACTTCTTCCAGGGTTTTTCCTTCAGCAAGAGTGTGCTTGCTTCTTGGCAAGTCCTGGGGCCTGTGGGTTATGGCCCATCTCATCACTTGCAAACCTTGTACTCATCATCGGGGCAACATCCAACTTCTTAGTATTCTTAAATCCATCCAATTACACTGTCTTCCTTCCTTCTTTTGGCACCAAACTAGGACATGATTACTCAGACTCATCATGGAATTTCCATTGATCCATATTTCCAACATCATACCTCCTTTATCCAATAGTACTTCATCTCTTCATACCCTTGGGGATACCCCACATATCGAGACAAAGCTCATCCTTATTTTGTCCAAAATCCACTTCATGGAATATCATTATCCTTTCCAGGGTCAAGTGTCCTCACAGGGTAATATTGGCCATCTCTGCATTGCACTTTTTCAACTGGGAAATGTGAAACACAACATGAACTCCTGACAGTCCTTCGGGTGACTCCAACTTGTTGGCCACTTCTCCCATACCTCCAAAACACGGTATGGTCCTACAAATCTTGGGGCTAACTTTCCCTTAACTCCAAATCGTTTAACTCCTCGTAGAGGGGACACACGAGGACATGCTCTGTCTTCAATTTCATAGACTACCTCCTTGCGTTTTTTAGTCTGCATAACTCTTCTGCCTGGACTGAGCTACCTTCAGTCTATCTCGAATCAACTTATCATTTTCTTCTAACTCCTTGATCACATTTGGTCCAAACAACTGACGGTCTCCAACTTCATCCCACATCAATGGTGTCTGGCTCCTTCTCCCATACAAAGCTTCAAAAGGGGTCATCTTCAAACCGACTTGGTAACTGTTGTTGTATGAGAACTCCGCGTAAGGTAGATTATCATCCCTACTAGATCCATAATCTAGCGCGCAGGCTCCCAACATATCCTCGAGAATCTGGTTGACTCTCTCGGTCTATCCATCTGCCTGCAGGTGGAATGCTGTACTGAACTCCAACCTTGTCCCAAAAGTCTGGTGCAGCTGATGCCAAAACTTTGAAGTAAACTGTGTTCCTCTGTCTGATACTATGGTCCTCGGAACTCCATGCAGACATACGATCCTGGTCATATATATCTTGGCCAACTTCGCACTTGTATAGGTGGTTTTCACTGGGATAAAGTGAGCCACTTTGGTCAAGAATCAACTACTACCCAGATAAAATCATATCCCAATCAGGTTCTGAGAAATCCGGTAATGAGATCCATGCCAAGCTTATCTCACTTCCATTCGTGTATCGGCATAGGCTGTAGTAATCTTGCTCGCTTCTGATGCTCTGCTTTTACTCTCTCTGGTATATATCACCTATGACTACAGACTCCACAATATCCTTCTTCTTACCTGTCCACCAGAAACACTCCTTCAAATCCAAATACATCTTGGTGTTTCCAGGGCGAATCGAGTATGGTGAGTCATGAGCCTCCTGAAGTATTAACTTCCTGATCTTTGCATTATTGGTCACATATACATGGTCCTCGAACCATAAGGTGCCGTGCTCATCCTTACAAAAACCTTTGGCCTTTCCTTTGCTCATCCTCTCTTTTACCTCAGCAATCTCTTTGTCATCCTTCTGAGCTTCACGAATCTTTCCCAACAATGTATACTAAACTTCCATTGCTGCAACAAAAACTTTGGGAACAATCTCCAACCGAAGTTCCCTAAGATCCTCGGCTAACTCCTTTGATAATCCTCCGCTTATGAGGGTATACGTCCTTGTTTTCTTTATGGTTGTGTCCTATTTCTCCACAAAGCTTGTATGCACAAGGTTTCTTCATATCCTTTCCATAAGGTCTCAACTTCCGGGACACAAGCCAAGACTTTAACAAAGTCCACTTAAATTCCTTCCAAGTGGTTACTCCTTGCCATCCATTCATGGTTGGGTAGATCCTCTACCAGGTACTGGCACCTCTTTCAAAGCACTCAAGAGCATGTTGAGTTATATCCTTTCTGGCTATAGTGTTATTCTCCATGTGATCATCCATGTTCTGAATCCATCAGTCTGTCTCCAATTGACTCATCGGTCCAGAAAATATGGTTTCATCTCCATTCATCCTCTATTGGGTCCAAGGGTTTGGGGTGGGGTAGGAGAGATAAAGAGGGATTCACACAATACAAACAATATTTTTGAAAAGAAAGATTTTTATTGTGGCTGTCGGAAAAACATCAAACAAATGACAGCTCACAATCGTCGCATCTAACATAGATATATAACAGGGGTTTGGTCTTCTAAAGGTTAATAAATCTTTAATGTCGTCAAACTCTTCAAGTCTTGTTCATGCCTCCAATGGCTTCTTCCAATCATGCTTGTCTTTCTAAAATTCTTTTGCTAGATCATCTCTGTTGACGCGAAATCTCTCGTGACGTCCTTTAATATTTCTGGAGTCACATTCCAAACTTCTGGGTTTCATCAACCTCGACATGGACCATGATCCTACTGTCCTTCAGTTCATGACGAATCTTTGATGTCTCAAGGTTTTGCTCCTCTAGCTTGGCTACTTTCAGCTTCTAGGTCCTGAGTTCTTCACGAAACACTTCCTTATCAAATACTGCTTCTTGTAGGTCCATCTTAACTTCTTGATGTAACACTCCAGATCCTGGTGATACACCGGCTAAGTTTAAACCTTCATCTTGCTGATAGGTGCTCCATCAGCCTTCTACCATCCAATCCTTCCATGCATATGCATGCTTAACTCAGCACGGTGACAAATAGCATAAGCGGGCAATAACATCATGGATAACCGTGTTTCTGCTCTTGTCATTTCCATGAGCTATCTCTCCATAGTTGATATCTCCTGCCTTAGGTTTTTCCTTGACATTACTTTGAGTTTTTAACTCTCCATGCTACGGTCTTTCTCTAATACACCTTGATCTCGGGTATTGACAACTTCCATAGTCTGCCAAGTTCCATAAGGGTAGCCTTCCTAGGTCATGAAAATCTGGGAATTCTTCATAGACTTCAAATTCTCCTAGTCTTCGGAGTCTCCAACCGTTGTAGTTTCCATTATTATAAAGCACGGTAAAATCATCTTCATTCTGAACTGGTCTTGGTTGTCCGATATCTTGTACTTCTTGGAGTGGTCTCATCTGTCGAATCTTCGAGTCGTCAAAAAGGGGAAAGGGATATGGTCTCGCTAAAAGGAAATATTTGAATAAGCCCAGAAGAGAAGAAAGGTAAAAGGTCTTTTTGAAAATGAAGTTCGTAGAGAAAATCTTTCCTATAGGCTTGCCAGTTTCTAGGGTCACGTCCTACAGTCAACATGTGATCTGGTACCATCTTGTAGCGACCCGACCCGAATGGATCAAGTCTCTGTGCTTAAGTGTCATCCCTGGATCGGTATGCTGACACACACAGTACTCGAGGATTTATAACAGAGGCAAATCACATGTATAAAGTAACGTAAATACTATTACCTCAATCCAAATAGCAGAAGTAACAAAGTTGTGGATTCCCATCAACACCAACGACAAAGTTGAGTGTAGAAATCGTAACCCTAACGTATCACTTACTCGTTGTAAGATAATCCTACAACATGAGACGTTGCAGCCACAAAGGGTCAGTACATTGAATGTACTGGCAAATTCACACCATAGAGAATGATGAACAATGGCTATCACTACATGCATATATGGCTGGTGGAAAAGCTCTATGGTTATAATGTTTTTGCGAAAAGCCAATTTTTCCCTACTTCAAAGGAATAAATTTTATTTAACTATCATGGTGGTTGTTAAACATTGAGAATGGTTGACATCATTCTCAATCCCAATTAAGCATCATCATTAAAACCCAACAAATTATTTAAGTAACGTGATGAGATCAACTTGATAATCCAAGAACTAGATACTCAAGACTGTCCATAACCGGGGACACGGCTAATCATGATTAGTTTGTACACTCTGCAGAGGTTTGCGCACTTTTCCCCACAAGACTCGATCTCCTCCGTTGGATTTCTCACACTACATGGTGTTTGAGAAACGGATGACCGAGACATAGTCTTTCAAAAGCGTTTGCACCTTACGATGGGTAGACCGTACCACCTACAACCCCTACATCTGCTAGTCTACCACTGTAAGAGTTCACACGACTTAGTCAACTATGCTAGAGCCCATAATAGCTTGTGGCTGCACACAGAAGTTTGTAGTATAAATAATCTCATGATCCCTTTGAGCCTGGGTGGCGGTCCATAAAAAAACAGGCAATCCTGGTCTACCCAGGTGCCTAGACAGGCAATCCTGGAATACCCAGGTGCCTCAATCCACCCAGACGTGTGTTTAAGTTGCCACCTTAAGTAAACCGTTAATTAACAATCTCACATCTATCATGGATACACTCAAAACCCAATCCACGTCTACGAGCATAGCATGGTAATATAAGCATAGCGTAATAGTAACTCCCAAGGGTTGAATGCAGGGCAATAGGTTCCTACCTCGTCAACTACTTCCCAATACCCACATGTTATCAATCCTAACCATGCAATGTTTGAGGGTGAAACTAATGCATAAAAACTAGGTATGAAAGGGATATGATCAAAGTGTGAACTTGCCTGCAGTGTTGATGGCACTCAACACACTTGATAGATCTACTCGTCACACTCCAGTCAATCTATCGTAAGCAAGCAATAGTAACCACACATAAGCAATCACTCAAAAGACCAGAAAGATCGAAGAAGACGATTCGGAAAACATCAAAACCAAGCAAATAACTCTTGCAACATAAAACAATTCCTAACAGTATCAAAATTATGTGAATTTGGCCTTATTAGATGGTTTAGGTCAAGAGCTTCGATATGCAAAAAGAATCAACTCAAACGGAGCTACGACACTCAAGTTACGATCAAACGAAGTTTGAACACAAATCTGTTCTAATTCAAATCTTAAACTTTCAAAAACATGTTTGAGTTGGATTACTGGATAGAGGGGGTCATAACGAAGAAGTGGGCGTTGGTTTCGTTGGATTTGGACAAACGGTGTAAAAGTTGTGACCGTTTGAAAACCGGGGACTAGACTATAAAAGAAATAACTACTAACAAGTCCCTGCCTGAAAATAAAAGAAAAAGAAAAATATATCGGGCGAACGCTCGCTAACAGAACCCAACGAATGAAAATCGTTTGCTACTGAACTAAACGAACGAATATTCGCTATTTAATAAAACCTAGAAAAAAACAAATCTAGTCTAATGGTTTTTTTAAAAAAACCAAATTTAAAAGGAAAACCGGATCAGACCGGGGTCGAGTTTATACCGGTCGGCAGCGGTTTTCGTCGGAGAACCGGCGACGGCGATCACTCCGGCGAGACGAGGCGACGGCGAGCGGCGGTCGGGCGAGCGGCGCGGCATGGAGGCAAGCGCGCGGCGAGGCGGCGGAGGGGCGCGGCGCGACGGCTCCGGCGTGCGGCGCGGCAGAGGACCGGTGGAGGCGGCACAACCTTAGCAGCGGTGGTGGCTGCGAGTGCGTGGCGGCGGGGCATAACGGGGAGTGAAGGCGGGGCCCGGGGTGGCGGATTTATAGGAGGAGGGGAGGCGGCACGATGCGTGGGGAAGGGGGCATGGCGAGGCGACGGCGAAAACCGAACCAGGCATGGCGGCGGGCGCGTGCGTGCTTGGGAGTCCGAGGACGGGGGCGAGGGCGCTGGGCTGGTGGGCCACGGCATGGCGAACTGGGCCGGCCCGGTTCGGCGGAGGAAAGAAGGTTTTTTTGTTTTTTTAATAAAACAATTTTTTTCAGACAAATAAAAAGAGAATAAAACAAATATATTATATAGGCATATAATATATCAAAATTTTCAGAAAAAGATTTTCTACAAGATGAACATTTTCCTAACGTCAAATAAAATCCACAAAAATTCAAATAATTCAACCAATGCTCCTGCTCTAATAAAATCCAATAAAAATCATTTTAAAAATACCAAAGTTAAGTCAAATTTATTTATCTCCAATTTTCTGATGTAGGGAATCATGTTACCCTATTTTCCATATATTTTATTTTTGAAAAAAAATAATTTGAATAAGACTCAAATAAATCCAAATTGAAAATAAATTCAAAAGAACTTTGAATTTAATTCTTTGAAACTCCCAACTCATATTTCATATAATTTGAAGAAGTCATTTCATCTTCTCTCGTGAAAATCATTGAGTTGCATAAAGTTTTAGAATTGGAAATATTTTCAAATGAAATTCAAATATTTTCAACACCCCTTGTCATTTAAATAAATGGAAGAAGTCATGTCATCTTCTCTCGAGGGTTTTGTGACGAAACGTATTTGAATTCACGAAGATTAGAAAGCAAAGATGAAAGTTTGGGAAAGTCCTTTTAATCCCTCTCATTTAACTTTCAAAAAGTTTCAAATTCACTCACTTTCAGTCAATCAACCACACAACAATCAAACAACCAATTAAATCTATCTATTTATTATAACATTCCAAAATTTCACGTGATGATCGGTTATGGTTTAGTTGATTTGGATCACGTGATCACTTAGAGAATTAGAGGGGTGTCTATCTAAGTGGGAGTTCTTAAGTAATATGATTAATTGAACTTAAATTTATCATGAACTTAGTACCTGATAGTATCTTGCTTGTCTATGTTGATTGTAGATAGATGGCCCATGCTGTTGTTCCGTTGAATTTTAATACGTTTCTTGAGAAAGCAAAGTTGAAAGATTATGGTAGCAATTACACGGACTGGATCCGTAACTTGAGGATTATCCTCATTGCTGCACATAAGAATTACGTCCTGGAAGCACCACTAGGTGCCAAACCTACTGCAGGAGCAACACCAGATGTTATGATCGTATGGCAGAGCAAAGCTGATGACTACTCGATAGTTCAGTGTGCCATGCTTTACGGCTTAGAACTGGGACTTCAACGACGTTTTGAACATCATGGGGCATATGAGATGTTCCAAGAGTTGAAGTTAATATTTCAAGCAAATGCTCGTATTGAGAGATATGAAGTCTCCAATAAGTTCTACAGCTGCAAGATGGAGGAGAATAGTTCTGTGAATGAACATATACTCAAAATGTCTGGGTATAACAATCACTTGATTCAACTGGGAGTTAATCTTCCGGATGATAGCGTCATTGACAGAATTCTTCAATCACTGCCACCAAGCTACAAGAGCTTCGTGATGAACTATAACATGCAAGGGATGGATAAGACGATTCTCGAGCTCGTTGCAATGCTAAAGGCTGCGGAGGTAGAAATAAAGAAGGAGCATCAAGTGTTGATGGTCAATAAGACCACCAATTTCAAGAAAAAAGGGCAAAGGGAAGATGTCGTGGTTTTGTCACGGCAGATGTCCTTGTGAAAGTACTTAGTCATGGAGCCATCGCTACGGGTTAGCTTGAAGGGGTTAAAGCGGACAAGGGATGCAAGAGATTTTTATACTAGTTCGGCCCCTTACGATGAAGGTAAAAGCCTACGTCTAGTTGTGATGGAATTGATGGCGATTCGATGACCAGGGAGCGAATACGCTTTGCCTGAGTCTCGAGTTGTTGTATGTTATCCTTGAACCGCCGCCGGGTCGTCCCCTTATATACATGGGTTGACGCTCGTTCGGTCTACAGAATCCCAAGGCCGGCTCATAAACGTGTCCGGCTCGGTCTCCGCTCTTTCTACCTTACAATGCAAGTTACATATCAATGCCGGTTTATATCTACGGGCCTTAAACCGGTTCTGAGCCCTGGGCCTTCATACAACATCACCATCTGTCTTCTTGGGCTTAAAGTATAATGAACTACTGATGGAGTTAACCCGGCCTCTCCTGGCCGGTTTACGCCTAGTGGTAATATCCCCAACGTTACGCCCCAGACTGATTTGAACTGGTTCATGTCAGTCCTCAATATTTAAGAAAACTTCGTCTTCAATATCTTCACATAATTTTGTAAACCGTCGTGACGTCATCTTCCAGGACCATGGTAAATCGCCATGACATCACCTGTTATTTTAAACTGTGTATACTTATTTTCATTAATGGGCCTCCGACGATCGAGGCAACGAGGCTGTCACACGCCCCATTTTTTGGGCTCCTCGATTTTCGCGCCTGCCTTTTGTCCACTCCCCTTATAAATAGGGCCGAGGGGTCATTTTCACTTTTCTCCCTCGTGCCTCTTCGCATCGTCGTCTTCCTCGCGCTGCTCAACCTCTGGAGCTCCGCCGCCACCGTCGACCGTCACCTCTGCCTCAACAACGACCGCTGCATCACCCTAAGCGTACTAGAGAACCACGGCGCTTCTCCGCTCTTCCATCCGCATCGGTAAGCTCTCTGTTCTTCCACCATAGATCTGTTTCTAGGGTTTTAGTGTTCCCTGGTGTTCGTCGGTGTTCGTCGGCGTTCCTCGTTTATGTAATGACTCTTTGATTCAAACCTGGATATTACTCTGCATAGTGACATCCATAGCTTTTCTTTTCCATCCATTCACCCCTTTTAAATAGAAGATCCCATCTGAACCTTCATGAACTGTTTTGATACTAACTCTTAGGTCTGAATATGTTTTCCTTTTCTGATATATGGGAGATCCAAATTCATAATTCCAACTTGAACCTGTTTTCCTTCACTTATGCATCTGTAGACTTGTATATTCAATGCCAGACTAGGCGGTTTAACCTTTTAGAAAAATGACAACCCGGTAGATACCATTAGTCCCCTTGTTGAACCGCCATTGTACTTCACCATTATACTGTCTCCTTTAGTAAACTCCGGTTTATGGTCAGCCAACTCCGGTTTATGGTCACCCAACTCCGGTTTAATAACATGCTTACACCCTTATATCGCCGTATAGTTGTCCACTGTAAATCTTTAAACCGGCAAACATAATGTTTCAGATTTTTCATTGCCATGGCCAAGCAAGTCTACGAATGCAACTGGGCTCCTTCTCGAGTGACTGAAGAACAACTAAGCAACCTTATTAAAACGGGTGTTTTAGCGAAGAAAGATGTTATCCACTGGAACGTCCCTGGCCCGGAAAATCCTCCTACCCCCAAGGACGGAGAGGTAGTTGTATTTGCTGATCACTTAGGCCGGGGTTTCAGCCCTCCCGGTTCAATTTTTTTTCGGAATGTATTGGCCAGCTTTCAACTGCGCCCTCAAGACATCGGTCCTAATTCTGTGACCAACATCTGCCACTTCCAAGTTTTTTGTGAGGTTTACCTTCAAGAGGAACCTACAATAGAACTGTTCAGAGATTTCTTTCACCTAAACCGACGTATAGAATTCACAGATGGACCCAACACTGAATTTGGCGGGATGGCGGTTCAGAAGAGGAAGGAAGTTACTTTTCCTCATCCTAAACTTCACAGTCGCCCCAAGGAGTGGAACGCTACTTGGTTTTATTGCAGAGACACATCTCCACCTGATGAAAACCCACTGCCGGGTTACCGCCCTGAACGCCTGAGCAACACACATCCTTTCCCTCAAAGGTTGACTGCAAAAGAGAGGGCCAACTATGCTCCTCAATTATCAAAGCTTAGAGCCTTCCTGGCAAATGGTTTAACAGGGGTTGACCTGGCTCGCTGTTGGATAGGCTGGAGTATTCTGCCCTTAAGTCGGTGCTCCGGTTTGATGTGTGAGGTTACAGTGAGTTTGAAGGATGCTCAGCGGCACATTGACATTCAGCTTACAGATGAAGAAGACACTGAGGCTGTAAAGAAGATGTTGAATGAACCGACGGAAGTCTGTGCCCAAACTGGACTACTCCCTTTCCGCACCTTCAACAAACCGCCAACTGTAAGAATAATCTTTTTATCTGAAGTTGCTTATGTCTAAATATTCTCTGAAAATGCGATTATTTTCTGACAGGGTGATGACCTGTTCTGGAACAAGAAACCACTGCAAGACAAACCGGCGAAGCCACGAGATAAACCGGTCAAGCCAGTTCGTCCAAAGACAAAGGTTGTGAAAAAACCTGCCAAGAAAAGGACCACTGCATCCTCCGATCCACCAGCTGATGATGATGTGGGTAACCTGGTATTAGAGGTAGAACTTGACTCACTTGGTTCATTTTTCGTACGCCTTATTGATGATGATTATTGTCAGGACAACGCTGAAGGCAGCCAACCCGATGCTGTAGAGGTAATTGCTCTTTCCTCCGATTCAAATCCTTTGCCAACACTAAAAATCCGTCGAGCAAACCGGAAAGTTAAATTTTCTCATCCTCTTGCTTACTTGGATCCAAACTTTCTTGTGAAGACACAACAGCACGAGGCTTGCCGCACAACTCGGCATAGCGGCCAGGTAGTTACCTCCGCCGGTTTACCTAACACTCCGGTTTGGAAACGCCGATCAGAGGTCTCTTATCTCCTTGACACTTCACGCTCCAAAGCGGGTTGTTTTCGTTAACCTCTTAACCCATCTGATTTAAATTATCAGGGTACTTCTCACGTATCATCTGGCGAATCGCCTGCCACAAAGCTTCCACCGCTCAAAACGGTGCTTGGGTGAGCCATACTCTTACTTATATCCTTGATATGTTATTTAATATATACTGTACTGATCCTTATGTTTATATTTCTCAGTGCCAAGCCCATACCCAGCAAGAAGGCTCGTCTAAATAAACCGACAGAGGAAGTCGCAGCTGCTGAACCGGAGAAAACTCCTGATCCTCAAGAGACCAACATTGATGACATGCTGAATGAACCAGCGCCTCAAGATCATGATTTTGTTGCTGAGCAAGTAGAAGTTGACACCACAGGTCATGCTGACCAGCCAACCAACCCTATGCGGACTGACAAACCGGTCAGCCCTGTAAAAAATAATGACAAAGCATCAACTCCAGTAAAAGCTGCTGAGGAAAAAGATGATGACGTTGTGATTACTGGCATTGGTCATACTGCCCCAGGAAATCCTGTCGCTTTATCAAAGCATACTGCCAAGGAAGAACTCTCTGCAATTGGCAAAGGCAAATGGAACGCCGATTTATCAACTTATGCCCATCTGAATGCTCAAGACCTTCATTCTGGTTATCTGAACCGTCTGTACACCAGCCGTGACTATGAAGCCGGTCTGGTAAATATGATGAAGGAGCGATATGAGGTAACTCCACAGGTGTTTTCCCCTTATATTTAATTGCATTTTATCAACTCAAGTAGCCCCCAAGTGATAGTTTAAGATACCAATCTAAACCGGGACTTTGTAAAAAAATTATGCTTGCAATAATGCATCTGAACTTCACTGAAGTAGCCCCCAAGTACCGGTTTAACTTTAGAAAGATGAACCGGGACTTTGTAGAAGAAAACTCCCGTAGCAGCATTCTTTGAGCAAATATCCAGTAGCCCCCAAGTGCCAAGTTGAATACTTGTATTATGCTTGGGACTTGTAGAAAATGTATGATGAAGAGCAAATATGCATTAGCCCCCAAGTACCGAGGGCATAACTTGTTATGTGCTTGGTACTTCAAATATGTACTGTCACCTCATCATATAGTTTTCTCTTTATAGACCGAGTTGAGAAAGAAAGGGAGCCAAACCACTGATCTGCAGGAGAACCTTAAATCGCAACAAGCTGAAACCTCCAAAGCGAAGGAAGAATTGACCAGCGCTCTAGGCGCTATGGAGGAACTGAAAGAGGGCTTCAACAAGGAGCGGGCGGACTGGGAGATTGAAAAATCCGCTTTGATCAAAAGGGCTGAGAAAGCAGAGGCCGCTCTTAAACCAGTGGTTGATGAACTGACCAGCGTAAAGCGGCGGGTTCATGCCATGACTACAGCTGTGTTTGGTAAGCATCCTTGATTCCTGATTTCAACATATCCTTTCATGCATTTGCCGGTTTACTAATCCTTGCAATGATACAGGAACTCGCATTAGCCACTTGGGATCTAATGTTCAGAAGAAGTTGAAAGCGACCTATACTCTGATAGAGCATCTATATACTAGCGCACAGCGGATCATCTACACTGCTTCCCACAATAATCCGCCTCCCACCTTGATCAAGGATACCTTAGAAAGGTTATCTATGCTTCGTGCCCGGGTAGATGAGCTAAAAAAGTCTGCCTCTAGAACGGGCGCTTTGGCCGCACTGACCCGGGCAAAAGCATGGGTACCTGACTTTGATTTAGTTGAAGCACCCCAAGGCTATCCCAGTTTGAAGGAAGACGGAACATAATTTGGCGAAGATGATCTCCGAGTCATAAACCGGGAAGTACGCCCACTGGCTTGTCAACTGGTTGAAGAAGCGGATCTTTCATACTATCAGGCAAGCTATGATGACAAGAACAAACGGGTTGCTGCGCCAATTCCTGAAGCTCAAAATCTAATCCCGCCAATACGTAAGCACACTTATGCCCCTGACATTGAACCGTCCACGCTTATAAGTGATGAAGCTGTTTTCCAAGCTTTAACTGGGTTCAACTGGGCGACTTCTGACTTCCAGCCGCTGGGTAGAGAGGAGGGAGGTGAACCGGCGCAAGATGATCTGCAGCCGTGAGGCCAAGCTGGTGACCAATCATGAACCAGAGGCCGGTTTAGTCTTCTATATGCTGCAACATGTGCTTGAGAAAACAATTATTCTTTTGGGCACCGAATCGCCTTGTAATAGGCTAGTAAAAATACTTGGTCTGATATGCCTTCGCGCATATTTATCTGCAATTGATGCTTTCTTAATTTGACATGCTTAAGATATGATATCCATAACCATTTATTCAAACTGTTCCTGCAGATAAAAAGCTTAAAGCGCCCTGGTGGTTTACCACCTGGCGGGTCATGATACCCATATATGACCAAGGTTTACAACCTAGGTTGTGAAATATAACCAAATATGGAAATATATAATACCTGCGACCTTTAGGCATGATGTTGGCTGACCAACCTTGTAGTGTGGGCCATAACCCTACTCTGGAGGATAAGTAACTCCTGGTATATGATGCCGGTTTATAATAAAACCGTTACGGGTTGTGATAAACACCGGATTATTCCATACTGGTGACTTTGAGTCAAGCCAGACCAGGCTGATAGTCTCCGTATTATATTTTTATCATGCACTGACAACTTGTAGTTGACAGTCTAACCGGGTTGACAAAAAACCGGCTTGAAACTATCATAAATCTTTTTGAAAACAAAGAAAACTTAGCAAAGGCAAATAATATGTACATAAGCAGAGCCTATAGCTCAAGTATAGTAAGGCCAAAGATGAGAAATATTCCACGGCCGGTTTGTCTCGTCCTCCGATTTACGTGAGTCTTTGCGCTCTCGAACATCGATTAGGTAGTACGGCCCGTTGTGTAGATTTTTGCTGACCACAAAGGGTCCTTCCCAAGGGGGGGATAGCTTGTGCATATCTGTCTGATCCTGGATGAGTCGAAGCACCAAATCTCCTTCTTGAAAGGTTCTGGTTCTAAACCGGCGGCTATGATAACGATGCAGATCTTGCTGATAAATCGCCGAACGGGCTGCCGCTATGTCACGCTCCTCATCTAACAGGTCAAGAGCTTCTTGCCGTGCCTTCTCGTTGTCAGCTTCAACATATGCCTCTACACGAGGTGAGTCATGACGTATGTCACTAGGAAGAACCGCCTCCGCTCCATAAACCATGAAGAATGGCATGTATCCTGTCGATCTATTGGGTGTGGTGTTGATACTCCATAACACGGAAGGTATCTCCTCAACCCAACAACCCGGCGTCCGTTGCAAAGGAACCATAAGCCGGGGTTTGATGCCTCTCAAGATCTCTTGATTGGCCCTCTCTGCTTGACCATTGGACTATGGGTGAGCCACTGATGACACGTCAAGCCGGATGCGCTCACACTAACAGAACTCGTTCATGGCACCCTTTGACAGATTGGTACCATTGTCTGTTATAATGCTGTGTGGAAAGCCAAACCAGAAGATCACCTTTTTGATGAATTGAACCGCCGTGGCTGCATCACACTTACTAACTAGCTCTGCCTCAACCCATGTTGTGAACTTGTCAACCGCCATCAAAAGGTGGGTCTTCTTATCCTTGGACGTCTTGAAAGGCCCAACCATATCCAACCCCCAAGTCGCAAACGGCCAGGTGATTGGAATCATCCTCAATTCTTGAGCCGGTACTTGAGCGCGCCTTGAGAATTTCTGACAGCCATCACATCTTTTGACCAAGTCCTCGGCATCAGCATGAGCTATCAACCAATAGAAACCGTGATGAAACGCCTTAGCCACCAAAGATTTTGAACCGGCGTGGTGACCACAATATCCTTCGTGGATCTCGCACAAAATTTCACGGCCTTCTTCAGGGGACACACAGTGTTGAAACTCCCCTCTCACACTGCAATGATGAAACTCTCCATTGATAATCGTCATGGACATGGACCGCCGGATTATCTGCCTGGCCAAAGTTTCATCCTCTGGTAACTCGCCCCAGTTCATAAACGCCAGATATGGAACCGTCCAACCTAGGATAACATGAAGAGCCTCCACCAACTGAGCTTCCGGATCGGGAATAGCCAAAATCCTCTTCATTAGGGAGTTTGACGGACGAATTATGCAGAACATCCAAGAATACAATAGGCGGAAGCGGTTTACGTTGGGAACCCAGGCGGCTTAAAGCGTCCGCCGCTTCATTCTTCCGCCGGTCCACATGATCCACCTGATAACCTTTAAAGTGACCTGCAACAATATCCACCTCACGGCGATATGCTGCCATGAGTGGGTCCATGGAATCCCAAGTGCCAGACACTTGTTGAGCTACCGGGTCCGAGTCACCGAAGCACTTAACTCGGCTTAGGTTCATCTCCTTAGCCATCCGAAGACCATGGAGTAAAGCCTCATATTCATCTGCATTGTTAGTGCAAGGGAACATTAAACGTAGAACATAACAAAACTTATCACCTCGTGGGGAAGTTAATATGACTCCAGCCCCCGAGCCTTCCAATTGCGTGGACCCATCAAAATGAATAGTCCAATAAGTGTGATCCGGCTTCTCTTCTGACGCTTGTAGTTCTGTCCAATCATTGATGAAATCCACAAGTGCTTGAGATTTGATCGCCGTTCGGGGTATGTATTTCAACCCGTGAGGTCCGAGCTCGATAGCATACTTAGCAATCCGGCCAATTGCTTCCCTGTTCTGGATTATATCTCCCAAAGGAGCAGAACTAACCACCGTGATAGGATGGCCTTGGAAATATTGCTTAAGCTTCCGGCTTGCCATGAAAACTCCATATACCAACTTCTGCCAGTGCGGGTACCTTTGCTTGGACTCAATAAGCACCTCACTGATATAATAAACCGGACGTTGAACCGCATATTCCTTTCCTACCTCCTTGCACTCCACCACAATAGCCACACTAACTGCTCGAGCATTAGACGCCACATATAGCAACAATGGCTCTTTGTCAACCGGAGCAGCAAGAACCGGCGGGTTAGCCAGCTACCGCTTTAAGACCTCAAATGCTTCATCTTCGGTGTCACTCCATACGAAGTTATCCGTTTTCTTCAGCATCTGATATAAAGGAATGGCCTTCTCGCCAAGGCGGCTGATAAACCGGCTCAATGCGGCAATCCGTCCTGCCAGGCGTTGAACATCATTGATACACTTAGGTTTGGCCAAGGAGGTGATAGCCTTGATCTTTTCCGGATTAGCTTCAATGCCCCTGTTAGACACCAAAAAGCCCAAGAGCTTGCCTGCCGGTACACTGAAAACACACTTGGCCGGATTAAGCATCATTTTGTAAACCCGCAGGTTATCGAAGGTTTCCTTCAAGTCATCAGTCAATGTCTCCTTCTTCCTTGATTTCACCACAATATCATCCACATAGGCATGAACATTACGGCCGATTTTTTTATGAAGACAATTCTGCACACACCGTTGATAAGTCGCCTGGGCACTCTTAAGCCCAAAGGGCATGGACACATAGCAGAAGGCTCCAAAGGGAGTTATGAAGGCCATCTTCTCCTGGTCCTTAACTACCATTTTTATCCGATGATAACCGGAATATGCATCCAAAAATCTCAAACGCTCGCAACCCACCGTAGCATCAATAATTTGATCAATACGGGGGAGGGCAAAAGGATCTGTTGGACAAGCTTTGTTGAGATCTATGTAGTCCACACACATACGCCAAGTGCCATTCTTCTTAAGCACCAGCACCGGATTAGACAACCACTCAGGATGGAATACTTCAATGATAAATCCAGCCGCTAAGAGCCTGGCTACGTCTTCACCAATAGCCTTGCGTCTTTCCTCATTGAACCGGCGGAGAAACTGCTTGACCGGTTTATACTTGGGATCCACATTGAGAGTGTGCTCAGTGACTTCTCTCGGTACACCTGGCATGTCAGAAGGCTTCAACACAAAGATGTCCCGATTCTCATGGATGAAATCGATGAGCGAGCTTTCCTATTTTGGATCCAAGTTAGCGCTGATGCTAAACTGTTTGGACGAATCGCCAGGCACGAAGTCAACAAGTTTAGTCTCATCAGCTGATTTAAATTTGAAGGCCGGATCATGCTCTGTAGTTGGTTTTTTCAATGAAGTCATATCGGCCGGATAAACATTATCTTTATAAAACTTCAACTCTTCTGTTGCACAAACCGACTCAGCATAAGCCGCATCACCTTCTTCACATTCCAGAGCAATCTTGCGGCTCCCATGTACGGTTATAGTTCCCTTGTGACCCGGCATCTTGAGCTGCAGATAAACATAGCAAGGCCGTGCCATAAACTTAGCATAAGCCGGCCGTCCAAACAGGGCATGATACGGACTTTTGATTTTCACCACTTCAGAGGTCAAAGTTTCTGATCTCGAGTCATGCTCATCTCCAAAAGCCACCTCCAGATCTATCTTACCAACAGGATATGCCGATTTACCAGGCACCACACCATGGAACACCGTATTGGACGGTTTAAGATTTTTATCTGTTAACCCCATGCGATGGAAGGTTTCATAATAAAGGATATTGATACTACTCCCTCCATCCATGAGTACCTTAGTGAACTTATAACCTCCCACCTGAGGTGCCACTACCAGTGCCAGATGACCCGGATTGTCAACCCGGGGTGGATGATCTTCCCTGCTCCACACAATCGGCTGCTTGGACCAGCGCAAATAACGGGGCACCGCCGGTTCAACAGTATTCACTACCCTTTTATGAAGCTTCTGATCGCGCTTGTCCAGGCTAGTGGTAAAGACATGATATTGTCCGCCATTCAACTGCTTTGGGTTGCTCTGGTAACCCGACTGCTGCTGTTGTTGCTGGTTTCCTTGATTGTTGTAACCACCTTGATTGCCCTGATTGCCTTGATTGCCATGCCCGCTCTGGTTACCATGAAAACCTAAACCGGAGCTGCCTCCACCATAACCCAGCCCATGAGATCTGTGGCCTGAACCGCCACCCGGCCCATTATCATACCGGAAAGAATTAGAATTATTGAACTCCTGCATGATGTAGCAATCTTTCCAGAGGTGTGTGGACGGAATCTCCTTCGTCCCATGTTTCGGGCAAGGCTGGTTCAATAGATAAGAGAGGCGGTCCAGGTTTGGGCTTGGTGCTCCACCGCGCTAGGGCGGTTTACCCTTACATCGCTGGCCCTTGTCCTGCGTGCTAGTATTAGCCACAAAGTCCAAGCTGTGATCCGCTTTACGTTTACCGCCATTTCCATGACCCGCCGGGTTGTGGTGCTGCCCCTTGGCGTTGCCGCTCCTTTTTCCCTTCCCTGCCTTATCATCACCAGACTCGGGATCCTTGGTACTATCAGAGTCGGCATACTTCACCAGAGCAGCCATGAGGGTTCCCATGTCATTACAGTGACGTTTGAGCCGTCCCAACTTCAACTTCATAGGTTCGAACCGGCAATTGCCTTCCAATGTTAACACTGCGGTGTCAGCGTTGATGCGGTCTGATGAATGCAAAATTTCCGAGACCCGGCGCACCCAACGGGTTGTTGATTCTCCTTCCTCCTGGACACATGCAGCTAAGTCCACAATTGACATGGGCTGCTTGCATGTATCCTTGAAATTCTGGATAAATCGGGCTCTCAACTCAGCCCATGACCTGATGGAATTAGCCGGTAAGCTCTTTAGACAAGTACGGGCCGTCCCTTCAAGCATCATGGTTAAGTATTTCGCACACGCCGCATCATCCACATCCAGCATCTCCATGGCCATCTCGTAGCTTTCGACCCACGTCTCAGGGGACAAATCGGTGGTGTAATTCGGCACCTTGCGCGGGCCATTGAAATCCTTGGGCAGGTGCACATTACGCAATGCCGGAACAAGACATGGTACTCCCAAAGAACTAGAATTGACCCCCGGTTCCACCGACGTGGCTGGACGAACCGGAGTAAGCTGACGGGCCTCATGTTGTACTGCTAACTCGGCCTCTCTTTGTGCCCGAGCCCGGTCCACCACCTCCTGAGCGTCACCTGCCGGGTTATTGCCACGGGGCGGATCACGGTTCCATGCGTTGCTTGACACCGTCGGTTCACCCATACTGTAGGATCGAAAGTATGTCGAGAGGGGGGTGATTACACTACTTGACCAATGAAAAATCTATCCTTTTCCCAATTTTAGTCTTCGGCAGATTTTAGATATCTTAGCACAAGTCAAGCAAGCATGCAAAGAGTATATGAGCAGCGGAAAGTAAAGCACGCAACTTGCAAGAATGTAAAGGGAAGGGTTTGGAGAATTCAAACGCAATTGGAGACACGGATGTTTTTGTCGTGGTTCCGATAGGTGGTGCTATCGTACATCCACGTTGATGGAGACTTCAACCCACGAAGGGTAACGGTTGCGCGAGTCCACGGAGGGCTCCACCCATGAAGGGTCCACGAAGAAGCAACTTTGTCTATTCCATCATGGCCATCGCCCACGAAGGACTTGCCTCACTAGCGGTAGATCTTCACGAAGTAGGCGATCTCCTTGCCCTTACAAACTCCTTGGTTCAACTCCACAATCTTGTCGGAGGCTCCCAAGTGACACCTAGCCAATCTAGGAGACACCACTCTCCAAGAAGTAACAAATGGTGTGTTGATGATGAACTCCTTGCTCTTGTGCTTCAAATGATAGTCTCCCCAACACTCAACTCTCTCTCATAGGATTTGGATTTGGTGGAAAGAAGTTGAGTGGAAAGCAACTTGGGGAAGGCTAGAGATCAAGATTCATATGGTGGGAATGGAATATCTTGGTCTCAACACATGAGTAGGTGGTTCTCTCTCAGAAAATGTGTATTGGAAGTGTAGATATGTTCTGATGGCTCTCTCCAAGAATGAAGAGTGGGTGGAGGGGTATATATAGCCTCCACACAAAACCTAACCGTTACACACAATTTACCAATCTCGGCGAGACCGAATTGAGAAACTCGGTCGGACCGATTTAGTAAACCTAGTGACCATTAGGATTTTCGGTGGGACTGAGATGCAACTCGGTAGGACCGATATGGTTAGGGTTAGGGCATAACTAATCTCGGTGAGACCGATTACACAAACTCGGTGGGACCGAGTTTGGTAATAAGCTAACCAGAGAGTTGGTCAGGTAAACTCGGTGGGACCGATTCGCTCATCTCGGTGAGACCGAAATGTTACAAAAGGGAAACAGAGAGTTTACATTGCAATCTTGGTGGGACCGATCGCTCATCTCGGTAGGACCGGAACGTTACGAAGGGAAACAGAGAGATTACAATCCCATCTCGGTGAGACCGAGATCCCTATCGGTGAAACCGATTTGCCTAGGGTTTGTGGTAGTGGCCATGACATCTGAACTCGGTGGCGCCGGATAGAAAGAATCGGTGTGGCCGAGTTTGAATTTTGGTTTATGTCATATGTGGATGTGGGAAGATAGTTGAGGGTTTTTGGAGCATATCACTAAGCACTTTGAAGCAAGAACCTCATTAAGCAACACCTCATCCCTCCTTGATAGTATTGGCTTTTCTTATAGACTCAATGTGATCTTGGATCACTAAAATATAAAATGTAGAGTCTTGAGCTTTAAGCTTGAGCCAAACTTTTTGTCCTTAGTATTTTGAGGGGTCCACTTTCCTCATCCATGCCATGCCATTCATTGAGCTTTTCGTGAAATATTAATCTTGGAATAATGTTAGCTTAATGAGCTATATGTTGTTAGGAATTACCAAAACCACCCAGGCATAGTTGCACTTTCAATCTCCCCCTTTTTGGTAACTGATGACAACATATAGATCAAAGCTTCGACAAATGATAATAAGAGTGAAAAATATTGTCGCTTTGAGAAGTATGTGAAAAACAAGAGCTCCCCCTAAATTTGTGCATATATTAGGATTTGCTTTGGACTGCAAATGCATAATGAGTTAAGATCATGGGTTAATCTTCCATGTCACATACATATTGGTGGAGCGCTCAAAATGATAATAATTAAATACATGCACTCATCACCAAGCAAAGTGAATGATCATATAGGGATAAAATGATAGTGTCATCCAACAAGCAAAGCATTAAAGTAGCATATGATCAAACACATGTTCATCCAAGTTTCACACACAAGCATAAAGTATCTCAATCCAGCAAATAAAGTTCAACCACCAAAGCAAAAGAGAGAATAAAAAGCAATGCTCTCTCTCGAAGCCTATAATCTATACATTTTTCTCCCCCTTTGGCAACAAGTTACCAAAAAGTTCATAGAAAATGCATAGCACTAAAACGTCTCTCAAGCTTGGTCTTCGGGTGGTGGTGTCCGGAGAACTCCAAGAACGAAGGCTTCTGTCGAAGTAGATGGAGCTGTTGGAGTAGATGCTGGAGCTGGTGGCACTGAAGCTGTAGCAGGTGTAGATGAAGTGGCTCTGGTGTCTGTCACTGGTACTGCAGTTGACCTCTGAGCTCTAGGCACTCTGGCAAATGCCTCAGTTGTTGTCTTGCCCTTCCTCTCCTGCATGTCATCCTGAAGTTACTCCACAACAGACTGGATCTCAGTGACCTTCACATCCATGTCATAGAACTTATGCTCCATGATTCTTTCCTCTCCTGGTTTCGAGTCAGGGTGGCCAGTCCATTCTCAATCCTTAGAGTGGATGCAATTAAGTAGCCAAGCTGATCTTGCTTGCTTTTCAGAAGATACTGAGATGCCTCCTCCTGGGTTCATCTTCATCCATAACCACTTGGTTGTCCTCAAAATCTGGATAGATGGCCAAGTGTTCCTTGTCCAATAAGTATGTGCCAGTCCCCATCTTTGAGTTAATCAACTCCTGGATCTGTGGGGCATACCCACAACTTCTCTTTTGGTCTGCAGCAGTCCTCTTGATAGTTTCAACAATGAGACTCATGACCTTGAACTTTTGTGGCACATCAAATATATGTAGCAGATTTATGGAGTGGCCTCTGATCATCTTGTGATCTCCAGATTTGGGAAGAAGAGTATGCCTTAGTATCCAATTGATAGTAGGCAGTCCTGACAGCAGATGTTTCACTGACCCAAGCTGGTGAGTCTCAAGGTCTGCATCTGGAATTTCCTTGTACATGCTGGCCATGGAGTTGTGATCATTCTTCTTCTTGGCATAGACATCCAAGTCATCTTCTTGCTCTTCTGGGGCATTGATCAACTGAGCCCATTCTGCAACTGTAGACTAGTATCTAGTGCTTTCAGACATCCAGGCAATTCTTCCATCTAGGTAGAAGTGAGCGGTGGAGTAGAATTGCATGATGAGCTTATCATTCCACTTAGTGAGCTTTTGAGCCACAAACTCATCCACTCCACAAGCTTTGAAGCTGTCATACACACCAGGATAGTGTTCCTCATCTTCCTTCATGTAGGTCCAGTCGACCCACCTCATGTCACACACTATAGGTTTCTTGTCAAGCAGCACTGTCTCATCGAAATCCTGCTGTTCCTTGGTGTGGAACCTGCAATCCACAACAGTTCTCCTTCTGGTAGCATATGGATCTGCCTCTCTCCATTTCCTCAGTCCTGAGTCTCTCCTAATCTTCATGTTCTCAGCCACAGGATGAGCATCATTGTGGTCTGGAATTTTTGGCTTCAATTTTCTCAGAACATGCTCTTCATCTTCTTCTTCTTCAGCAACAGTCTCAGGCGCTGGGGCCTTGTTCTTCTCAGCAGCAGATATATTTCTAGTATTCCTCTTTGGTGCAATCTTGGGCTTGGAGGCAGCTTTGGGTGCTTCTTTGGGCTTTGATGATGCAACCCCTATCCTGATAGCATCACCCATAAGCTTCTGGGCTTTAGGTGCTGGTGCATCAACCTCTTCCTCTTCTTCTTCTTCTTCCTCAGAAGAGTGCTTCTCAAATTCTGCCATTGGATCAACTTTCTTGCACCATCTTCCCCTCTTTATTTCCTTCTTCTCTTTTGCAGCCTCATCTCCCATAGTTGACTTGGAGGATTTCTGAGAGGATGCCCTAGCTTTGGACATTGGTTGTCTTCCTGCTGGCCTTTTGGTCTTCAGACCTGGCTTAGTGGCTGCAGCTGAGCCATACTCCTTTTTTAGCACTTTCTTCTTTGATGTGGCATCATCCTCAACTGCCACATAGTCTTCATCCTCAGACTCTGAAGTTTTCTTATTTCCGCCCCTGGTGGTAGCTTTGGGCAAGTTGCTGGGAGTGCTCCTACTTCCTTCATCTGAGCTGCTAGAGGGACTAGTGCACTCACTCATGTGAACCCGCTCCTCTGATTTGTTTTGACTGCCACTCTGATCAGACATGATGCAAACACTGACAGCTGACCCTGTGAATAGTTTGTAGATGAGGTAGAGTAGATAAGCATCACAAAATATAGAGGTTTTTGCAAAAGAATGGGTCAAAAACTTAGTTGTAGTTTTCCTCAGAAAGCATTCCGGATCAACTGATTTGTAAACTCGGTGATACCAAAGCAGCTATTGGAACCTAAACTAGTGAACTCGGTCAGACCGAGTCATAGTTCGGTGGCACCGAGACTGCTAGGGTTTCACAAAGTCCTGAACTCGGTCACACCGATTTTCAATTCTCGGTCAAACCGAGAATCTCATGTGCAATGGCCTGAGCCGTATCGGTGGTACCGAGTTTCACAACTCGAATGGTCCGAGATGGTTTCGGCGGAAACCTAACCTTAAATTTTCAATTCATCTCTAATCTACGGAGTGTTTTGACTGGATAAGATCGTTTCAATCATGGCAAGATTCATGGCGAACACAATGTGCTAGGAATCAGATAAGAATAGAACAGTGATCAAGTTCATACCCTAGTTCGGTGATGAACTCGCTACGGTGGCAACAGCGGGGTTGATTCCCGTTGACGGTGGCGGAGACCAGCGACAGGAGGCAACTGGCGACGAGGAGGACGATCCGGAGACCCTGGAGGCAGAGCGGGCTAAGCGCGGGTGAAAGAGTTCGGAGAAAATTTTCCAAAATTTTGCCCATGGGTATATATAGCCCGACCCTGTCAGTGTGACCGAGTGGAACAACTCGGTGGCACCGAGATGCATAACTGCAAGCAGTTGCTGCAACTCGGTGTGACCGAAAAGTTCAAATCGGTTGAACCGAGATTGAAAACCTAGATCAACTTAGTGATCTCGGTATGACCGAAATGGGTGAATCGATCAGACCGAAACGCACAAAAAAGTTTTGGAACTTTAAGTCTATGATGAATCGGGGACTCCGAGTGCTTCTCACATAGAGTGGTTCGAAACTGACTTGATCAAATTTTGTGATGTAGCATGAATAGAGTTTGAGACGAGAAAAGCATAGATAGTTAGAGAAGGTTCTTAGGCATTCTTGTCCATCCACTTGGCAAAAGAAAAGAAACCAATCAATCAAAACAACAAGTGGATGTCCTCGAATGAGTAAAATATGCAATCAACATGCTCACACAGTAAAAAGGCAATTTAAATATGTAGCAAAGCATGCACAACCAATTCTAGCATCTATCAAGCAATTGGCGATGACTAGGTCATCTATATATGAGTATATTGACTTAGGAGTCAAGTGAGAACACTTGATCATAGGTCATACTCATCGTTTAAGCACAAGTGGGGTTACCACTTTTACATAAAGCATTATTGTGTTCACACCATTAGAGTTGCTTTAGCTCAATTTTTAGAGTAAGGCTCCCCTAGATGTGAGATCCCCCCTATGAGGGATGAACTAACCTTGGGTTTTGTCGATGATGACTTCATGTAGATGTTGAAGATGTGGATGCTCAAAGTTGATGTAGATCATTTGGAGCTATCCTTTGGAGTGAGTTGCACTTTCAATACCTACACGGGTTAGTCCCACAAGGAACAAACAAGGATATCCATAGACATAGAGTGATGCACACACAAGATGATATCTATGAAAGCTTTAGGTTACCTTGTCCCTTGTCTTACCAACAAGAGGGTTTGTGACTCCTTGAACTAGTGCAAGATGTGGAAGTTGATTACACTTGTTCTTGCCAAAATGATAAGAGTGAAGTATGTTGGCGGAGACACCCTCAAGAACTCTCTAGTTCTTCTTCTTTGGGATCCACACCATCTTGATGGGAATCCTCATAGTTGTAGTTGTACTTGATGAAGTGGAACTTGAAGTAGTCTTGGGAACCCACTTGACGAAAGCCTTAGGAGCTTCTTCAAATGCATCAATTTCCTCTTGAAGCTTGTCCTTGCCTTTTTGCTTGTGGTCTTGTGGTGGAAGATCATCTTGAGCTTGTGTCCCTTTGAAAGAAGTAGGATCATACTTCTCTTGTTGAGGAACAAACTTCGTCGTGGGGTATTGATCTTCTTCCCATTCAACTCCATTGACATTGAACTTCCGTTCAAAACCAACACCTTGGTTCTTCCGATGCCTTCCTTGCTTGCGTACAATTTCCTCGAATTGCTTACTCCCGGCAAGGCTCTTGTAGACACCTTTCTCTATAATTCCCTTCAGTAAAATATTTTCTTGCTCAAGTGTAACTTGGCTAAGAGAATCATTAGTGGAACCAATAGAACTAGTAGAAGCAACAACATTGGATTTAGCATGATTATTGTTACTACTAGAGGAAGAATCTTTCTTGTTCTTGTTACTAGACTTGACTTGAGGCATCTAAGTGGATAAGAGCAAACGCTTGGCAATGTAAGAAGAACTTTTCTTACGAAGATCATCATTGATTGCTTTTAAGAACTCATGCTCTTGCTCAAGGTTGAGCTTTTCAAAGCATAATTTCTCATGGGTCCTTAAAAGTTATCGATGATCTCCTAAGATAGTTTCATGAGCTAACTTAAGAGCGCTTAGTTCTTTAGTTAGAGACTCAATCTTCTCCTTATCATTGTCATTCGTTTCATCTTGATTAGCATGATTAATTGACGTTTCATCATAGTATTCATCACTAGAGTTGTCAACAAGTAAATCATCATCGCCTAACAAGTCATCTTCATCACTATTGAAATCAACATACTCGGGGTGTGATGCCTTTGTACCTTTGGCCATGAAGCATCTCCCAATTCCTTCATTTGGTGAATCAAATATGTCGTAGGAGTTGGTTGACACAAGTGCTAGACCGGCAACACCTTCATCTTGAGTATATTCGGAGTCGGAGTGATAGCTTCTCTCGGAGTGATTGTCGGAGCTAGAGCCGGATACCCATTCACCAACATGAGCTTGATGTCTTCGTTTTGTGTAGCTCCTTGATGACTTGTCCTTTCTTTTCGAATCCTTGCTTCTCCGTGAGGGTCTTCGTTCATAATGATCATCTCTACTCCTTCTTTCTCTAGGTGGTGATTCTTCTCTTCTACTTCTTCTCTTGGGAGAATCCTCTCTTTTCTTGTAGGGGGCCGTACACTCATTGGAATTGTGTCCGGGCCTTCCACAATTGTAGCAGTTTCGCTCTCGACTAGAGGATCTTTTGTCATTGTAGGAGCTTGACTTGGAGCTTCTCTCTTTGCTTCTACTATTGTAGAACTTGTTGAAGTTCTTCACCATTAAGCTCAATTCTTCATTGAGGGTTTGTTTCTCATTTGATGATGTGGGGGCTTCACATGAGGCTTTGTAAGCACCACTTGATTTGTTGTGAAGTTCCTCTTTATCCTTGAGTGACATCTCATGAGCAACAATTCTTCCAATGACTTCCGTTGGCTTGAGATCTTTGTAATTGGGCATCATTTGAATCAATGTGCACACGGTATCATATTTTCCATCCAAGGCTCTTAGGATTTTCTTGATGATGAATTTGTCGGTCATCTCTTCACTTCCTAAGCCGGCAATCTCATTTGTGATAAGAGCAAGCCTAGAGTACATTTCAGCGACACCTTCACCATCCTTCATTTTTAACTTGTCAAGTTGACTTTGAAGCACGTCCAACTTGGATTCCTTGACGGAGTCGGTACCTTCATGCATGTCAATCAAAGTATCCCAAATTTTCTTTGCATTCTCAAGACAGCTGATTTTGTTGAATTCTTTGAGGCACAATCCGTTGAAGAGGATATCACAAGCTTGAGCATTATATTGCAGCATTTTCAACTCTTCCGCGGTGCCTTCATGGTTCGGCTCTTTCCCATCAAAGAATTCACCTTGCAAGCCAATGCACACAATAGCCCAAACGGCGGGGTAATGTCCAAGAATATGCATTTTCATCTTACGCTTCCAACTAGCAAAATTAGTACCATCAAAGTAAGGACCTCTACGGTGATAATTTCCCTCGCTATATGCCATACTCTCCTAGGTTGTGAAACCAAGGCTATGATCACCAAAAGCTATGGAAATCAAAGCAAATGGAGACCAAAGCTCTGATACCACTTGTAGGATCGAAAGTATGTCTAGAGGGGGGGGGGTGATTAGACTACTTGACCAATTAAAAATCCATCCTTTTCCCAATTTTAGTCTTTGGCAGATTTTAGATATCTTAGCACAAGTCAAGCAACCTTAACAAAATTCAAGCAAGCATGCAAAGAGTATATGAGCAGCGGAAAGTAAAGCATGCAACTTGCAAGAATGTAAGGGGAAAGGTTTGGAGAATTCAAACGCAATTGGAGACACAGATGTTTTTGTCGTGGTTCCGATAGGTGGTGCTATCGTACGTCCACGCTGATGGAGACTTCAACCCACAGAGAGTAACGGTTGCACGAGTCCACGGAGGGCTCCACCCACGAAGGGTCGACGAAGAAGCAACCTTGTCTTCCATCATGGCCATCGCCCACGAAGGACTTGACTCACTAGCGGTAGATCTTCACGAAGTAGGCGATCTCCTTGCCCTTACAAACTCCTTGGTTCAACGCCACAATCTTGTCGGAGGCTCCCAAGTGACACCTAGCCAATCTAGGAGACACCACTCTCCAAGAAGTAACAAATGGTGTGTTGATGATGAACTCCTTGCTCTTGTGCTTCAATTGATAGTCTCCCCAACACTCAACTCTCTCTCACAGGATTTGGATTTGGTGGAAAGAAGATTTGACTGGAAAGCAACTTGGGGAAGGCTAGAGATCAATATTCATATGGTGGGAATGGAATATCTTGGTCTCAACACATGATTAGGTGGTTCTCTCTCAGAACATGTGTATTGGAAGTGTAGATATGTTCTGATCGCTTTCTCCACGAATGAACAGTGGGTGGAGGGGTATATATAGCCTCCACACAAAATCTAACCTTTACACACAATTTACCAATCTTGGTGAGACCGAATTGAGAAACTCGGTCGGACCAATTTAGTAAACCTAGTGACCGTTAGGATTTTCGGTGGGACTGAGATGCAACTCGGTAGGACCGATATGGTTAGGGTTAGGGCATATTGTAATCTCGGTGAGACCAATTACACAAACTCGGTGGGACTGATTTTGGTAATAAGCTAACGGGAGAGTTGGTCAGGTAAACTCGATGGGACCGATTCGCTCATCTCGGTGAGACCGAAATGTTACAAAAGGGAACAGAGAGTTTACATTGCAATCTTGGTGGGACCGATCGCTCATCTCGGTAGGACCGAAACGTTACGAAGGGAAACAGAGAGATTACAATCCCATCTCGGTGAGACCGAGATCCCTATCGGTGAAACCGATTTGCCTAGGGTTTGTGGCAGTGGCTATGACATCTGAACTCGGTGGCGCCGAATAGAAAGAATCGATGGGGCCGAGTTTGACTTTTGGTTTAGGTCATATGTGGATGTGGGAAGATAGTTGAGGGTTTTTGGAGCATATCACTAAGCACTTTGAAGCAAGAACCTCATTAAGCAACACCTCATCCCTCCTTGATAGTATTGGCTTTTCTTATAGACTCAATGTGATCTTGGATCACTAAAATATAAAATGTTGAGTCTTGAGCTTTAAGCTTGAGCCAAACTTTTTGTCCTTAGTATTTTGAGGGTTCCACTTTCCTCATCCATGCCATGCCATTCATTGAGCTTTTCCTGAAATATTAATCTTGGAATAATGTCAGCTTAATGAGCTATATGTTGTTAGGAATTACCAATACCACCCAGGGATAGTTGCACTTTCACATACGCCTGCTGTAACTCCGGCTTGGACGGGGAGTAGAATGAATCCGATCGCGACTATATGAATAAGCCTCCTGTTGAACCAAAGCCGTTTGAAGAAGCTCCTTAACCCGACGCATCTCAACCGCCGCTGGAGAATCGCCTTCGATCGGGATGGCCGCCAGCCCTGAAGCGGCAGTGACAAGGTTGTCCATCGGGGTAGAGTAATGACCCGGTGGTGTTGGGACAGGCTGCGTCACAATGTCGTTCTGATGAGGCGGGTCCATCAAACGTGGCTGAACCGACCCCCTGCTCGAGGCGCCTCCGCCCGGTTTGCTACCGGCGGATTACTGGTCCCCGCTCCTGGGGTATTAAAGAGGTTTCTAGCATCATAAACCGGAGGCAGGCGAGATCGGTGCCTCCTTTTCAGGACTTCATGTGACGCATTCTGATCCAGCATAAGCCAGTAAGCCTGTGCATCCAAACGGCCCGCTCTGCGGCCATCCTGGTATCTTCAGCTGCCAAGTCAGCCTTGGCCTGGGTGATCTGATCTTTCACTTTCGCGATTTCCGCATTGTGTGCATCTTGATCCGCCGGGTTAACCTCCGCCATCAGTGTTGCCAACGCGTCAAACAAATCAGATAGAACCTGAGCCGGCGGTCGCACAGGGCCTTCTGCCCCAGCCGCTGTTGCTGCTGCCGATCCGGAAATCATCGCCGCTGCGGTCGAAGTGTGGAGCATCGGCTGTGTACCGACCATGAAGATTGCAACCTGGTTTGGTAGATCAGAGGGGTCCGGAATACTGTCGCCGTTGGAACAGCCCCCAATCTGGCCATCTTGCAACTGATATAACGACTCGGTCTCTCCGGTCGATGACTCGTCGCCGGAATAAACGACGGTCTCACCACCAGATTCCGATCTCTCCTCAGATTCCCCTCCGTGGATGACTCCCATGAAGGCACGCTTCATAACAGGCTTGACCTGGGCAGATCTCGCACGCTGAGCTGTTTCGATGAGGTCGGCGTAGATGTACGGCTCAGGGCCCGGTTCAACGATCCCAGCCCGCATCGTCGATGTAGAGCTTGCCGCGACGACTCTTGGTCATCCGGCCCACAGCGTAACCCTTGAGTCCTTCAAAGCGGCCCTCCAAGAACTTGAAACCATCGTGCGATAGCCCCATGGTGGGCGCTAACTGTCGTGGTTTTGTCACGGCAGATGTCCTCGTGAAAGGACTTAGTAATGGAGCCATCGCTACGGGTTAGCTTGAAGGGGTTAAAGCGGACAAGGGACGCAAGAGAGTTTTATACTAGTTCGGCCCCTTATGATGAAGGTAAAAGCCTACGTCTAGTTGTGATGAAATTGATGGGGATTTGATGACCAGGGAGCGAATACGCTTTGCCTGAGTCTCGAGTTGTTGTCTGTTATCCTTGAACCGCCGCTGGGTAGTCCCCTTATATACATGGGTTGACGCCCGTCGGTTTACAGAATCCCGAGGACGACTCATAAACGTGTTCGGCTCGGTCTCCGCTCTTTGTACCTTACAATGCAAGTTACATATCAATGCCGGTTTATATCTACGGGCCTTAAACTGGTTCTGGGCCCTGGGCCTTCATATAGCGCCACCGTCTGTCTTCTTGGGCTTCAAGTATAATGAACTACTGATGGAGTTAACCCGGCCTCTCCTGACCGGTTTACGCCTAGTGGTAATGTCCCCAACAGAAGAAGAAGGGTAACTTCAAGAAGAACAGCAAGGAAGTTGCTACTCAAGAGAAGAAACCCAAGTCTGGACCTAAGCCTAAGACTGAGTGCCTCTACTGCAAGCAGACTGGTCACTGGAAGCGGAACTGCCACAAGTATTTGGTGGATAATAAGGATGGCAAGGTGAACAAAGGTATATGTGATATACATGTTATTGATGTGTACCTTACTAGAGCTCGCAGTAGCACCTGGGTATTTGATACTGGTTCTGTTGCTAATATTTGCAACTCGAAACAGGGACTACGGATTAAGCAAACACGGGCCAAGGACGAGGTGACGATGCGGGTGGGAAACAGTTCCAAAGTCGACGTGATCGCCATCGGCACGCTACCTCTACATCTACCTTCAGGATTAGTATTAGACCTAAATAATTGTTATTCGGTGCCAGCGTTGAGCATGAACATTATATCTGGATCTTGTTTGATGCGATACGGTTATTCATTTAAATCATAGAATAATGGTTGTTCTATTTATATGAGTAATATCTTTTATGGTCATGCACCCTTGAAGAGTGGTCTATTTTTGATGAATCTCAATAGTAGTGATACACATATTCATAATGTTGAAGCCAAAAGATGCAGAGTTGATAATGATAGTGCAACTTATTTGTCGCACTGCCGTTGTCATATCGGTGTAAAGCGCATGAAGAAACTCCATACTGATGGACTTTTGGAACCACTTGATTATGAATCAATTGGTACTTGCGAACCGTGCCTCATGGGCAAGATGACTAAAACGCCGTTCTCTGGAACTATGGAGCGAGCAACAGATTTGTTAGAAATCATACATATAGATGTATGTGGTCCAATGAATGTTGAGGCCGGCGGCGGATATCATTATTTTCTCACCTTCACAGATGATTTAAGCAGATATGGGTATATCTACTTAATGAAACATAAGTTTGAAACATTTGAAAAGTTCAAAGAATTTCAGAGTGAAGTTGAAAATCATCTTAACAAGAAAATAAAGTTTCTACGATCTGATCATGGAGGATAATATTTGAGTTATGAGTTTGGTCTACATTTGAGACAATGCAGAATAGTTTCGCAACTCACGCCACCCGAAACACCACAACATAATGGTGTATCCGAACATCGTAATCGTACTTTACTAGATATGGTGTGAACTATGATGTCTCTTATAGATTTACCGCTATCATTTTGGGGTTATGCTTTAGAGACGGCTGCATTCACGTTAAATAGGGCACCATCGAAATCCGTTGAGACGACGCCTTATGAACTGTGGCTTGGCAAGAAACCAAAGTTGTCGTTTCTTAAAGTTTGGTGTTGCGATGCTTATATGAAAAAGCTTCAACCTGATAAGCTCGAACCCAAATCGGAGAAATGTGTCTTCATAGGATACCCAAAGGAGACTGTTGGGTACACCTTCTATCACAGATCCGGAGGCAAGACATTCGTTGCTAAGAATAGATCCTTTCTAGAGAAGGAGTTTCTCTCGAAAGAAGTGAGTGGGAGGAAAGTAGAACTTGATGAGGTAACTGTACCTGCTCCCTTATTGGAAAGTAGTTCATCACAGAAACCGGTTCCTGTGACGTCTATACCAATTAGTGAGGAAGTTAATGATGATGATCATGAAACTTCAGATCAAGTTGTTGCTGAACCTCGTAGGTCAACCAGAGTAAGATCCGCACCAGAGTGGTATTGTAATCCTATTCTAGAGGTTATGTTACTAGACCATGATGAACCTACGAACTATGAAGAAATGACGGTGATCCCAGATTCCGCAAAATGGCTTGAGGCCATGAAATCTGAGATGGGATCCATGTATGAGAACAAAGTATGGACTTTGGTTGACTTGCCCGATGATCGGCAAGCCATTGAGAATAAATGGATCTTCAAGAAGAAGACTGACGCTGACGGTAATGTTACTATCTATAAAGCTTGACTTGTTGCGAAAGGTTTTCGACAAGTTCCAAGGGATTGACTACGATGAGACTTTCTCACCCTAGCGATGCTTAAGTCTGTTCGAATCATGTTAGCAATTACCGCATTTTATGATTATGAAATTTGGCAAATGGATGTCAAGACTGCATTCCTGAATGGATTTCTGGAAGAAGAGTTGTATATGATGCAACCGGAAGTGTGCAAGCTCCAGCGATCCATTTATGGACTGGTGCAAGCCTCTCGGAGTTGGAATAAATGCTTTGATAGTGTGATCAAAGCATTTGGTTTTATACAGACTTTTGGAGAAGCCTATATTTACAAGAAAGTGAGTGGGAGCTCTGTAGCATTTCTGATATTATATGTGGATGACATATTGTTGATTGGAGATGATATAGAATTTCTAGATAGCATGAAGGGATACTTGAATAAGAGTTTTTCAATGAAAGACCCCGGTGAAGCTGCTTATATATTGGGCATCAAGATCTATAGAGATAGATCAAGATGCTTAATTGGAATTTCACAAAGCACATACCTTGACAAAGTTTTGAAGAATTTCAAAATGGATCAAGCAAAGAAAGGGTTCTTGCCTGTGTTAGAAGGTGTGAAGTTGAGTAAGACTCAATGCCCGACCGTTGCAGAAGATAAAAAGAAGATGAAAGATGTTCCCTATGCTTCACCACAGGCTCTATCATGTATGCAATGATGTGTACCAGACCTGATGTGTGCCTTGCTATAAGTCTAGTAGGGAGGTACCAAAGTAATCCAGGAGTGGATCACTGGAAAGCGGTCAAGAACATCCTGAAATACCTGAAAAGGACTAAAGATATGTTTCTCGTTTATGGAGGTGACAAAGAGCTAGTCGTAAATGGTTACGTCGATGCAAGCTTTGACATTGATCCGGACGATTCTAAATCGCAAACCAGATATGTGTTTACATTAAACGGTGGAGCTGTCAGTTGGTGCAGTTCTAAACAAAGCGTCGTGGCGGGATCTACGTGTGAAGCGGAGTACATAGCTGCTTCGGAAGCAGCAAATGAAGGAGTCTGGATGAAGGAGTTCATATCCGATCTAGGTGTCATACCTAGTGCATAGGGTCCAATGAAAATCTTTTGTGACAATACTGGTGCAATTGCCTTGGCAAAGGAATCTAGATTTCACAAGAGAACCAAGCACATCAAGAGACGCTTCAATTCCATCCGGGATCTAGTCCAGGTGGGAGACATAGAAATTTGCAAGATACATACGGATCTGAATGTTGCAGACCCATTGACTAAGCCTCTTCCACGAGCAAAACAAGATCAGCACCAAGGCTCCATGGGTGTTAGAATCATTACTATGTAGTCTAGATTATTGACTCTACTGCAAGTGGGAGACTGAAGGAAATATGCCCTAGAGGCAATAATAAAGTTATTATTTATTTCCTTATATGATGATAAATGTTTATTATTCATGCTAGAATTGTATTAACCGGAAACATAATACTTGTGTGAATACATAGACAAACAGAGTGTCACTAGTATGCCTCTACTAGACTAGCTCGTTGATCAAAGATGGTTATGTTTCCTAGCCATTGACATGAGTTGTCATTTGATTAACGGGATCACATCCTTAGGAGAATGATGTGATTGACTTGACCCATTCCGTTAGCTTAGCACTTGATCGTTTAGTATGTTGCTATTGCTTTCTTCATGACTTATACATGTTCCTATGACTATGAGATTATGCAACTCCCGTTTACCGGAGGAACACTTTGTGTGCTACAAACGTCACAACGTAACTGGGAGATTATAAAGGTGCTCTACATGTGTCTCCAAAGGTACTTGTTGGGTTGGCATATTTCAAGATTAGGATTTGTCACTCCGATAGTCGGAGATGTATCTCTGGGCCCACTCGATAATGCACATCGCTTAAGCCTTGCAAGCATTGCAACTAATGAGTTGGTTGCGGGATGATGCATTACGGAACGAGTAAAGAGACTTGCCGGTAACGAGATTGAACTAGGTATTGAGATACCGACGATCGAATCTCGGGCCAGTAACATACCGATGACAAAGGGAACAACATATGTTGTTATGCGGTCTGACCGATAAAGATCTTCATAGAATATGAGAGAGCCAATATGAGCGTCCAGGTTCCGCTATTGGTTATTGACCGGAGACGTGTCTCGGTCATGTCTACATAGTTGTCGAACCTGTAGGGTCCGCACGCTTAAAGCTTCGATGACGGTTATATTATAAGTTTATGAGTTTTGATGTACCGAAGGTTGTTCAGAGTCCCGGATGTGATCACGGACATGACGAGGAGTCTCGAAATGGTCGAGACATGAAGATTGACATATTGGAAGCCTATATTTGGATATCGGAAGTGTACCGGGTGAAATCGGGATTTTACCGGAGTACGGAGGGGTTACCGGACCCCCCCCCAAGGTTAATGGGCCATAGTGGACCTTAGTGGAGAAGAGGAGAGGCGGCTAGGGCAAGGCCCGTGCACCCCTCCCCCCTAGTCCGAATAGGACAAGGAGAGGGGGGCGGCGCCCCCCTTTCCTTCTTCTCCTCCACTTCTTTCCCCCTTCTCCTATTCCAACAAGGAAGGGAGGGAGTCCTACTCCCGGTAGGAGTAGGACTCCTCCTGGCGCGCCTCCTCCTGGCCGGCCGTACCTCCCCCCTTGCTCCTTTATATACGGGGGCAGGGGGCACCCTAGAGACACAACAATTGATCGTTTGATCTTTTAGCCATGTGCGGTGCCCCCCTCCACCATAGTCCACCTCGATAATATTGTAGCGGTGCTTAGGCGAAGCCCTGCGTCGGTAGAACATCATCATCGTTACCACGCCGTCGTGCTGAAGAAACTCTCCCTCAACACTCGGCTGGATCGTAGTTCGAGGGACGTCATCGGGCTGAACGTGTGCCGAACTCGGAGGTGCCGTGCGTTTGGTACTTAATCGGTCGGATCGTGAAGACGTACAACTACATCAACCGCGTTGTGCTAACGCTTCAGCTTTCGGTCTACGAGGGTACGCGAACAACACTCTCCCCTCTCGTTGCTATGCATCACCATGATCTTGCATGTGCGTAGGATTTTTTTTGAAATTACTATATTCCCCAACATCCTAGTAGGGGAACGACGCCCTCAGGCGTCGCCGTCGACGCAGCCGGCCATGGACGACTAGGGACATCGCCTGAACTAGATCCCCGCCACCAGTAGTGCCTCCTGTATAGAACTGACGACCCATGGAAGCGCGACCCGATGAGGCTTGCCTGCACGCCAAATAGGAGAGGTGGGGAGGCGCCAAATCACGCGCACCGGCCACCGCAGAAACCGTCGCCGGCCGCCAACGACCAACAGATCCCGCCGCCCGTGCGGCCAGGACACCGGATCTATCGCCCGCATGGCTGCTAACCGGCTGTGCCTTGCCAATGAAGCCATCGCTCCAGTTCCGTGGTTCCCCACGCAGAGGCAGGGCAACCGAGGCCCCGCCGCCACCATCCTTGGTGCCCCGGGCTTCCCCGCCGGCCGCCTTAGGTGGCGGCGAGTAAGGGAAGAGGAGGAGGGGCGGCTAGGGAGGAGGAGGGAGGAGGAGGAGGGGCGGCTAAGGTCGGGAGGGAGGAGGAGGAGGGGCGGCTAGGGAGCTCCCAAGTAATGTGTTGACACCACCCTGGATAGGATTTTTCCTCGTGGGTCCCAAATGTCAGAATCCAAATCTGTCACTACCATGCAGCTTTTCTTTTTAAGAATTACATCCCATTTGGTGTGCTAACTGAAAATAAGTTTGTGGGTGCTGGCGGGCGCTAAGAACTTGCGGGTTCTGTAACAAACAAAGATCAAAGCCGAGTATGAAAGAAAATATGGGTCAAAGCCGAGTTGAAAAGGGCAACAATATCTAACTCCAACTTACAGAAGGTACAAAAGCACGAGGATTAATTGTTCATCAGGTTTACACAAAATCTAGATTGAACATGACAATAACATCTAACTCTTTCAAAGTTTTTGGCAGTCACAATCAAATGGATCGGTCTGATCCATAAAATAAATATCCCAGTACAAAAAATCTAGTGGTCTATGATAACAACAAGTTGTTGTAAATAGAAGCCGAGCACGATCAGAAGCCCTTAGGTCCACCTAAAACTTCTTTTTATGCCGTTCAACATGTCCATTCATGAGAAATTTCTTGTCGAAAAACTTAATCCTCATGGACAATAGTGCCCTCGCATTGAACATGAAGAATGTGAGCTAGTGTTTACATGGTTGGATGCATGTCCTTCCACCATTATTGTCTTTAGGCGTATGTCATGAGATCTGAGAAAATCCTTGTGCTTCCTCTGCCATCGATTGGTTACACCTTTTTCTCGAAGTCCTAGTACCTAAATAGGCATGAAGATTGAAAACATTTAATGTCTAAAATAGAGTATGTCGAAGGAGCGACAGCTGAACGGTTAATTCTAGTACATTATATATGGGCTTTCAGTGTGTGTGAAATCATCACCTTTATATACAAATTCTCCAGACATGGAAAGCATCACAACAAGCCAATAGTGGTGTTCAGATCAAGACACCCTATATAAATATATAAGGTGTTGACAGAATCCAGCACCCCCATGGACAAGCTCTTCATTCAGCATAGAACATAACATTAGCACCAAAAGTGTACTCCAAGATTATATTTAACTTATGCGCACAAATGAAAAATGCAGATTACGGAAATGTACATGGATAATATACAGTACCTGAATAAGTGTGGATCCAATCACCATGTTGTAACCTTTAAACGGATCAAGAATTACAACCAAGGTCTCTAGTTTAGGCGCAGAAACTACAGTTATTTGCGAAGGTTTATAAGAATTAACAACAATCAAGGATCAACCTTTGAAGTGAAGGGGCATCTTCGATGATGGGTGCCTGTCCTTCAAAATGAATTCCAATACTTACAAGGTGAGGCAACTTTATTTTGAGACAAGTGATATAGATTCCCTTTCCAAAAACAAGCACCAAACGCTCTAGGGCAGGTAGCTGGAGTTGATGATGCTGTGCAGTGAGGCCTCTGACAGATCAACCAACACTAGCAAAAGTTTTTGCAGCAGTGGGAGTCGACGCATTTGTACCAGATTGTGTGCTAGATGGCACCGGGTCAAGGTGGCGGTGTGGAGAGAGAGGAGGAAAAACCATGAGATGGACATCAGCGGTGAGGGCACAGATGCACCAATTGGTGGTGACCTATTTTCATAGTAATGGTGGAACTCAAGCTGCTGAAGTTTTTTGAATTGATGTGATGTCAGCCAGGCGGCTACCGTGTAGGGTATGTCCAGCATGTAGCATGCCAGGATGCAGATGCATTGAACGGAGCCCTGGTGGGAGCAGATGATGGCTCCGGGGAGTTTAGAATCATCATCGACAGATAGCTGACGACGGTCGAGATTAAGAGGTGTGGCGCGCCACTAAGTGTGCCACTGACATGTGAGGACTTGTGTGCGGTGGCCATCCTGTGTGGGGAGAAGACAGATGATCTCTGATGTGGTCCGCCGGAGATTCTATAGGTTCCTCTGATCCAGGGGGCCGTGGCCGCTTCTGGCCGCGCTGCCGGGTGCAAGATCTACAACCGGCGGCATCGTTGGCCGAAGCCTCATCTACGTACATACCAATCTAAAAAAAGGGCAGAAACATACATGTAGGACATTCAAAATAAATTATCAAGACCTTGAAGGAAAAAGGCACAAACATATATGTAGGATATTCAAAATCAATTCTCAAGATCTGGCCAAACATATATGTAGGATTATCAGACTACACTCAGAGGTAACCATCAACATGGGGGACTCTGTTCTTTTTTGGTTTGATGCTCGGGTGTTCCTAGACTCATCTATTCCCCTCAGAGAGAGATTTCCGAGGTTGTTCTCTTTTGCCATTGATGACAAGGTGTCTGTGCGCGAGGTCCTCAACACAACTTATATGGCTGATCTTTTTCATCTGCCCTTGTCACTAGAAGCAATGGATGAGCTGAATGTTGTCCAGTCTGGTCTTCTTGACCTTCATGTTGATGTAGAGATTCCAGATTTTTGGTCATGGACACCTGGTAAAGGTGCTTTCTCTGCAAAGAGTTATTACACTGTGATGCATGCTCACATGGCCACAGACACTCCAGCCAAGTGGATTTGGGAAAGTAAGGCGACAATGAAGATAAAGGTGTTTGCATGGTTGATGATAAATGATAGGCTCAATACCAGGGACACGCTAGTGAGAAGGCACTGGCGGCCACCTCAGGATGATAACACCTGCCCGTTATTCTTTGCCCATGCCCATGAAGATAGAGATCACCTCTTCTTCACATGCCAATTCAGCACAAGGGTATGGAATTACTTGAACATCCAATGGTTAGCTGGTTTAACACCAGCTCAATGCCTTTTTGCTGCAAGGAAAAGCTTTGGCAAACCTTTCTTCAGGGAGGTTGTTTATCTAGCAGCCTGGAATATTTGGCTCCTCAGAAATGGCAGAATTTTCAGACATGAAAGGCCATCTTTTGCTGCTTGGAAGAGAAACTTCATTCATGATGCTACTCTGCACTCTCACAGATTCAAGTCTACTCTTAGACCTCTGTTGTTAGCTTGGGTTAATTCTTTGCCCTAATTGGTTGTATGTATCCATGTATATATTTGTGTACATGTTGTAAATAGCTCAATAGGTAAGTAGGCCTCAACCCTTATAGTTAGACTTTCTTTTTAGAACCTCTTTGTTTGTTTGGTGGTTGGGTTTTAATAAAGTGTTGTGGAGCTGTTGCCTCACAGTTTCTAGTAAAAAAAAGATCTGGCCACGAATTATTAGCACACACTCTAAGCCTAGTCGGATTATTAGCATAAATCATTTGTACAGAACAAATAATTAATCACTAATCCTACATGGATACCATTCAAACAATCAATACACTACATGCATCTAACAATCTTAATTACTCTGATTTCATGGACTGAGATAACACAACCATAGGATTTGTATTCCAAAAAAATAGAGGGGGTGGGGGGAGTAACCAGAGAAAACACATGATATGTTTGCCGCACAAATTGGTATAGATGACTAACAGGTTTTCCGTTGGAGTCACAGTCATTGCCGGAGTTGCTGTGGACCTCCGGCTCCGGCTGGGGGGCACGACGGCACCGACGAAGTCAAGGTCGTGCTGCTGCCCGCGCGAGAACTCTTTGGCGGCGACTGCAACCTCTGTGCCCAGTTCACACTTTGCGCGGGTGCTTCACCAGCCCTGGCGTTGCCACTCCCTCTGATGGTGCGCTTCGGCGACATCCTCATACACTCCAAACGGTGGTGACCACTGTGGACGGGTGCGGCCGCCTATTATGGCCAAGGGCTCGGGCGCGCCATTAATATGGAGTAGTGGGAGTGAGGCGGGCAGCGGTCAATGGTTGTCTTGCCTCCCGGTGAGCCTGTGCGGCAGACTTCTACATGCCTACCATCATTGCACAAAGCTACTTGCACGCCTCCTCGTGACACTACGCAGCGAAAATGGCTCCCGTCAATTCACACACCTGCACGCACGCTGATACGTCTCCAATGTATCTATAATTTTTGATTGTTGCATGCTGTTATATTATCAATCTTGGATGTTTTTTAATCGTTTTATATCATTTTTTGGTACTAACCTATTGACATAGCGCCAAGTGCCAGTTGCTGTTTTCTGCATGTTTTTTACATCGCAGGAAATCAGTACCAAATGGAGTCCAAATGCAACGAAACCTCACAGAGATTTTTAGGGACCAGGAGACACCCAATGGGCCAAGGCAGTGCCTGGGGGGGGTGCTCCGAGGGGAGCACAACACACCAGGGCACGCCAGGAGGCCCAGGAGCGCCCTGGTGGGTTGTGCCCACCTCGGGTGCCCCCGGACCGCCTCTTTGCTCTATAAATACCCCAATATTCCAGAAACCCTAGGGGTGTCGACGAAAATCAATTCCAGCCACCGCAGAGTCCAGAACCACCAGATCCAATTTAGAGACCATCACGGAGGGGTTCACCACTTCCATTGGTGCCTCCCCGATGATGCGTGAGTAGTTCTTTGTAGACCTTCGGGTTCGTAGTTAGTAGCTAGATGGCTTCCTCTCTTTTGTTGGATTCTCAATACAATGGTCTCTTAAAGATCCATATGATGTAACTCTTTTTGCGGTGTGTTTGTTGGGATCAGATGAACTTTGAGTTTATTATCAGATCTATCTTTTTATATCCATGAAATTTATTTGAGTTTCTATGATCTCTTATGAATGATTGCTTATAGCCTCGTATTTCTTCTCCGATATTTGGGTTTTGTTTGGCCAAGTTGATCTATTTATCTTGCAATGGGAAGAGGTGCTTCGTAGTGGGTTCGATCTTACGGTGCTTGAACCCAGTGACAGAAGGGGAACCGACACGTATGTATCATTTCTACTAAAGATAAAATGATGGGGTCTATCTCTACATAGATAGATCTTGTCTACATCATGTCATCGTTGTTGTTGCATTACTCCGTTTCTCCATGAACTTAATACACTAGATGCATGCTGGATAGCGGTCGATGTGTGGAGTAATAGTAGTAGATGCAGGCTGGAGTTGGTCTACTAATCTTGGACGTGATGCCTATGTAATGATCATTGCCTGGATATCATCATGATTATTTTTCTTGAGAGAAGCCACTAGTGAAACCTACGGCCCCCGGGTCTCTTCTTTAATATTATTTGCCTTCGGGATCTATTTTATTTGCCTTTTATTTTCAGATCTATTAAACGAAAAATACAAAAATACTTTGCTGCAATTTATTCCTATTTATTTTATTTGGCGTTCGATCTATCGTCTTCTACAATTTATTCACGTCCGTTTGCCTATCTTGAGGCGCCGCTACCCGAAAGGGATTGACAACCCCCTTTACACGTCGCGTTGCGAGTATTTGTTATTTGTGTGCAGGGGCTGTTTACATTGTGTTGCTTGGTTCTCCTACTGGTTCGATAACCTTGGTATCATAACTGAGGGAAATACCTACCGCCATTGTGCTGCATCATCCCTTCCTCTTTGGGGAAATACCGATGTAGCTTCAAGTTGCATCAAAAGGAATTTCTGGCGCCGTTGCAGGGGAAGATCATCAACATCTACCAGGTTCCTGATCACAAATCTCATCTCCTCGCAATTTACATTATTTGCCATTTGCCTCTCGTTTTCCTCTCCCCCACTTCACAAAAAATTGTCGTTTTATTCGCCCTCTTTCTCGTTCGCCTTTTTCTCGTCAAATCTCATGTTTGCTTGTGTTTCCATGTGCCTTCTATATGCTTGCATCTTCGCTTGCTAAAAATCTATTGATATGGATCCCCATCCACTTGCTAATATGTTTAAAAGATCCAATGATGATGAACCAATTGCTAGTAAGTTGAGTGCACTAGATTACCTTTATGAAGTTTTGCTTGAGATTCGTGAATCTGAAAATTGTGAAGAAGAATTTTATGAAGTGATTCATGATAGCTCCTTGAATGAAAAGCATGATTGAAATGATTTTACTATAAATTCTATTAATGTCAATTGTGCTAATAATATGAAAAATCCCAAGCTTGGGGATGCTTGTTTTTCTATGTCTACTACTTATTGCAATGATCATGATTGGGGTGATAATGATTCTTATGATCTTGAAAATTTATTTGAACCTCATGATGAATATGTTTGCGATATATTAAAAGTGGGTTTGGAAGAGTGTCAACTTTAGTTAAAAATAATCTCACATATTTGGAGAGTGTTCAAACTTATGAAATTTTTGACAAAAGTGGGTTCGGAGAGGTCATGACTTTATTTGATGATAATCCCACTATTTTGGAAGAGTGTCAACTTTGCATGCATGTGTACCATGAAGAGAATATTTTATGTGATAGTTATATTGTTGAATTTGAATATGATTCCACATGTAATTATTATGAGAGAGGAAACTATGGTTTTAGGAATTTTCATGTTATTAAATTTTCTCTCATTATGTTGAGATTGTCAATGTTTTATTCCTCTCCTTTGCATATGCTAGATATTTCTTGTCTTGCCAATTTGTTTTCCTATAAAATTCCTATGCACAGGAAGTATGTTAGACTTAAATGTGTTTGTCGCATGTTTCATGATGCTATCTTTGTGTTTCAATTATTATCTTTCGTGTGAGCATCGTTTCCATTTTATGCCTAGCTAGCGGCGTGAAACTATAGCACTTGTTGGGAGGCAACCCAATGAATAACATTTATTTTTGCCTTTTGCTTTCTGTTCTTGAGTGTTAGCAAAATTATGCTACATTTATGATTGTGTTTTTTGTGTTTTAATTAGTGTTTGTGCCAAGTAAAGCCTTTAAGATCTTCTTGGGTGATAGTTGTTTGATCTTGCTGAAAAACAGAAACTTTTGCGCTCATGAAAACAATTCTCATTTTTAACCACAGCGTGATTAAATACCAATTATTTTTGCCGAAAATTAATATAAAAATTGCTCAGGTTGTCCTAATTTATCAAGATTTTTGGAGTTTCAGAAGTATTCGAAATATCCAGATTGCTACAGTCTGTTCTGTTTTTGACAGATTCTGTTTTCTTTGCGATGTGTGCTTGTTTTGATGATTCTATGGTTTTACTTGATGATTTTTTCCATAGAAAAGTTGGAATACAGTAGATATAATGCAAGAATAAAATATGAATTGGTTTTCTATAGTACTTATAGTAGTGATTTGCTTTCTTATACTAGCGGATCTCACGAAGGTTTTTTTGAGTTTTGTGTGATTGAAGTTTTCAAGTTTTGGGTTATCTTACGATGGAGTAAGGAATGAGGAGTAAGAAGAGCCTAAGTTTGGGGATTCCCTGGCATCCCAAGCTATTGTCCAAATAGAGAAAGCAACTAAGCTTGGGGATGCCCCGAGTGGCATCCCCTCTTTTTTCTAACGACCATCGGTATTTTACTCGAAGCTATATTTTTATTCGTCACATACTATGTGTTTCGCTTGGAGCATCTTGTATGATATGAGTCTTTGCTTGTTTTATTTTGTGTTTTAAGTCTTTATTCCTTTCTGGACACATCTATTTGAGAGGGCTAAAATTATGTTATGACTTGTTAGAATTGCTCTCTATGCTTCACTTAAATTTTTATGAGCTATGGACTTGCTCTAGTGCTTCAGTTATATCTTTTTGAGCACGGTGCGGTTTAGTATTTTTTGAAGAAATGCTCTCTTGATTCACTTAGGTTTATTAGAGAGTTAGTAAAATTTTCAAGAAATTCTCTCTTGCTTCACTTAAATTAATTTGAGAGAAAGAAATATATTGCCCATGATCTTCACTTATATTTGTTTGAGCTTATCAAAAGCAACACATGCAAATTAGTTCCAAAGTGATAGATATCCAAGAAGGATATAATAAAAACTTTCATGAAGATCATTGGACAAAATAAACTAGATTCCTAGTAATAGTTTTGAGATATGATGATGTGATATGTGAGTCATCTTGATGAGTAATTATGCTTTAGTAAGAATATTGGTGTTATGGTTTGTGATTACCTATGCAAGCACGAAAGTCAATAGTTATGTAATGAAATTATATCCTACTTGTGTTGCATTATTCGATGTTAATTATGCTTAATGCTCGCTTATGAGATTATTCGTTTCTTGGTTGGTTGCTTCTTAGTCTTTTGCTAGCCTTCATTTTGCACCAAGTATGATCACTACTTGTGCATCCAAAATCCTTTAAACCAGTTTTGCCACATGTGTCCACTATACCTACCTATATGTGGTATTCTTTTTCCCTTCTAAGCAAATTTGTATGTGCCATCTCTAATATTCAAAATAAATTTCTCTTTTGTGTGCTCGTACCGCTCGCGAGGCGGTGAGGGGTGGCTAATATTTTCCATGCTAGATGTGTTATTCCCACGATGAGTGTTTATTCACTTGTGATTGCACGAGAGTAAGGCAAAGGTGTTAGGGATGCCTAGTCCCAAAATGAAAAATGAATTTACTTTATGTTGTCAAATAATAAATTCCTTGGAAAGTGTTGGTATGGAAGGCAACCGTGGATACGGCTAGCCATGGAAAGTGAAAGTATGGTTGAAAAAGGAATAAACTTTAATTTCTATTTGGGAACCGCCTATGATATATCTAGCATGGAAAGTGTTGGGAACTCTAAGTCGTTTTCGTTGGTGGGAAAAGTATGCCTCCCAAAATGTTTTTATCTCTCATTTTTCGCTTTGAGCTCTGGCACCTCTACAAATGCCTACTTGCCTCTACGAAGGGCCTTTCTTTTACTTTACGCAATTTTTATTTTTGAATTTGAGTCTCCATCTTATTTTATAAAAGCACCAAATAGGAGGCACTATGATTGTACTTGAGCATTGGGTGTAGCTAATATGCGAGTGTGTTTCATGAATGGATTAACGATTGAGCATAAAGGGCTAGGGATAGCTTATTTTCGCGTTGTTATCTTGGAAGACATGGTTGCTTGTTGGTATGCTTGAGTATTTAACTTATCATGTCAAAACTAGACTCTTGCTTTGAATCACATAAAAGTCCAAATGTCCATGCTATAAAGAAAAGAATATGAGATGACATGTTAGGCAACATTCCACATCAAAAATTCTGTTTTTATCACTTACCTACTCGAGGATGAGCAGGGTTTAAGCTTCGGGATGCTGATACGTCTCCAAGGTATCTGTATTTTTTTATTGTTCAATGTTGTTATATTATCAATCTTGGATGTTTTATAATCATTTTATAGTCATTTTATATCATTTTAGGTACTAACCTATTAACATAGTGCCAAGTGCGAGTTGCTGTTTTCTACCTATTTTTTACATAGCAGGAAATCAATACCAAACGAAGCCCAAATGCAACAAAACTTCACGATGATTTTTATGGACCAGAATACACCCAATGGGCCAAGGCATCGCCTGGGGGGGAGGGCTTCGAGGGGAGCACAACCCACCAGGGCGCGCCAGGAGGCCCAGGCGCGCCCTGGTGGGTTGTGCCCATCTCGGGTGCCCCCGGACCGCCTCTTTGCTCTATAAATACCCCAATATTCTAGAAACCCTAGGTGAGTCGACGAAAATCAATTCCAGCTACCGCAGAGTCCAGAACCACCAGATCCAATCTAGACACCATCACGGAGGGGTTAACCACTTCCATTGGTGCCTCTCCGATGATGCGTGAGTAGTTCTTTGTAGACCTTTGGGTCTGTAGTTAGTATCTAGATGGCTCCCTCTCTCTTGTTTGATTCTCAATACAATGGTCTCTTGGAGATCCATATGATGTAACTCTTTTTGCGGTGTGTTTGTGGGGATCGGATGACCTTTGAGTTTATGATCAGATCTATCTTTTTATATCCATGAAAGTTATTTGAGTTTCTTTGATCTATTATATGCATGATTGCTTATAGCCTCGTATTTCTTTTTCGATATTTGGGTTTGTTGGGCCAACTTGATCCATTTATCTTGTAATGGGAAGAGGTTTTTTGTAATGGGTTCGATCTTACCGTGCTTGATCCCAGTGACAGAAGGGGAACCGACACGTATGTATCGTTGCTACTAAGGATAAAACGATGGGGTCTATCTCTACATAGATAGATCTTGTCTACATCAAGTCATCGTCCTTATTGCATTACTCCGTTTCTCCATGAACTTAATACACTAGATGCATGCTGGAAAGCGGTCGATGTGTGGAGTAATAGTAGTAGATGTAGGCAGGAGTCAGTCTACTAATCTTGGACATGATGCCTATGTAATGATCATTGCTTGGATATCATCATGATTATTTGAAGTTATATAAATTTCCCAACAGCAATTTGTTTACCCACCGTTTGCTATTTTTCTCGAGAGAAGCCACTAGTGAAACCTACGGCCCCCGGGTCTCTTCTTTAATATTATTTGCCATCATGATCTATTTTATTTGCCTTTTATTTTCATCTCTATTAAACCAAAAATAGAAAAATACCTTGCTGCAATTTATTCCTATTTATTTTATTTGGCGTTCGATCTATCAATCTACTACAATTTATTCATGTCCGTTTGCCTATCTTGAGGCGCCGCTACCCGAAAGGGATTGACAACCCCATTTACACGTCGGGTTGCGATTATTTCTTATTTGTGTGTAGGGGCTGTTTACGTTGTGTTGCTTGGTTCTCCTACTGGTTCGATAACCTTGATCTCATAACTGAGGGAAATACCTACCGCCGTTGTGCTGCATCATCCCTTCCTATTTGGGGAAATACCAATGTAGCTTCAAGCTGCATCACACGCCTCTCGGTCCGCCTGCATGGCGGACTCCTCGCATGCGTCCCATCAAGTCATGCCTACTCGCATGGCACACGGGGCGTGCGGCGGAACTTATATTGTTTTTCTTTCTGATGATTAATTTTGCCGCTTTATTGCTTAACCGAAGCATGACACACATATATTGTTGGTTTAACACACACAATGCGAATAAATAATCTCTATGCGATATTGGTTGCCAATTATTAACAATCTCCCATTTGTAAGAAGATTATATCAAAACTTGTCTCAAATTTGACGGAAAAAATACAATATCACAGTCTACTGGTTTCCATATGACCATATGACACAACAATATGTTTCATGAATTTCAACTAAGTTTTGGATTTACTGAATTTTAAAAATCAATATTCTAAATGTTTTGAAATTTCTTACACGGGGAAATATGCACCCAGGGACGCACATATGATTTTGCAATCCATTTTGATGTACATGTAGCTCAAAATTGAGTTTTGCACATTAAATCTCTAAGAAATTAATCAATGTATAAAAATGGTCGACTGATCTCTATTTTTTTAAATTTTAATACGATACTCCTTTGGTCACATGTTCACTGCACAAAAAGTTTGACATGCCTCAGAGTGGTGGTGGTGGTGCGGGATGTGTGTGTCTGTGTGTGTGTGTGTGGGGGGGGTCCGACAGTACACTAGGAGTCGTGAGCCTCCGAGTGGGATATTGATCATTTTGTGAGTCATATATGCCACATCAAAGTCATGAATTGGTTATGTAAAACATTACACAACCCTTTCATAAATACATGTTCGGGCCACATGCACATATTGGTGGTCCTCTCGGACACTCCCTCGTGCGGTTATCAGTGAAGTGCCCATTCGTTAGCCTACAAAGGTTTTCAGTTTCCACCGACAATGAGAGGCATTTGATCGAAGGTGGATTCATCTTGGCTTGTGTGTTATATGGTGTGGATCATGGTGAGATTCCATATCAAAGTTCAGGCACGTGCGTATACATGTTCGGGCCACATGCACGCGGTGGTTGTCGTATGACACTCACTTGCGTGTGACTCTCTCTATGGACCCGTGAGGTCGTCGTCGATCAGTTGAACCTACAGTGCAAGAGAGGTTAATTTGACCAACAAGGATGGTTATTTTTTGTTTTGTGTTCCGTATATGCACGGTAGGAGTATGTAGTATATGTCAAAGAGGGGGCAACATGTATACTATATATGTGTCATAACCTCGCTCAATGTTGGGACATTCTGTGTCGGTGTACTAAAGTAGGGGTACCCTAGTATCCCGAACTTGTGCACGGGCAGTCGCAGCACCCCGCGGCAAGGCCCGCCAGGTGATCGCCAAGGCTCTCTATGGTTCTTTTGAAGCCATTCGAGAACAAAGTATTTTAGCCAAGGAGACAAGTCCCCGGCAAGAGGAGCTTGCCGGGAAGGCCAACCAGAGCATCTCAAAGAACCTGCCGCGACGCGCCACGCGTCCCGGCAGGACTCGGCGAGCGACAAGCTCCCGGACGCGGCAAGACAACGGCCGCAGCAAGGCACTTGCCGCGGCGGGCAACCACTCTGTACCCGCGCTCCAGCTCACCCACCTACGTGTCGCTCCGGGACCCTTCCTGGCGTACGTGGCAGGAGGCTGTGCAGCCAGGGGTACACTGTGGCATGCAGCGCTGACAAGATTGCCATCGTGGCAAGCGGTGGCGCCCCCGACGGTCCCTTTTCTGCACCGTCTTGACGATGTAGATAGGCATTTAATGCCTTTGTCCCCTGCCGTTAGGGTTAGGTATGATACACTGTGTAGGTAGCTGTACCTACCACGACATATTTCCATTTTTGCCCTTACCTACGTTGCCACCTATTGGAGACCCCTTGAACATATAAAAGGATGCCCATGCACAACGTAGGGGGGGATCGGACCCCGGAGAGCGATCTCTGAGAGGAAAACAGAAGAACGCTCGGTCTCGTTAGCTGCTTGAGTGTACTGTAGCACTCAGCGCTCCCGAGTAAGAACTCAATACAATCCAGAAAGCTGCAGTAGGAGTATTATCTCTCCGGAGAGCTCCGAAGCTGGGTAAAAAACCCCGTGTGCTTCGCTTCGATCCGCTCTTCGCGCGACCTCCGCCCCCCGCCGAACCGAGAAGGGGCTCCGTCCCCATAGGTGCTCGGGGAGCCAGAAAACCCCGGCATCTTTGGCGCGCCAGGTAGGGGGCGTCGAGGTTGTGTGAACCTGATCCGGCGTTTACGCGAGCTAAATCTTCATCGACTTCACCGACATGCCGCCGAAGAAGAAGGCTTCGGAGGCGGCTGCGCCGTCCGCGTCGAATCCACCGCCGCCGCAGCAAACGGCCGGTGGGGAGGACGCCGGCGTAAGAACGGGCATCGATGAGGGAGCCAAAGGTGCCGCCAAGTCCAAGGACAAGAACGCGCTGCCCGTCGGCGGCGTAGTCGGCTCCCACGACGACCGGGCGTCCGTAGACGCACCGCGCCCATCTCAAGAGGCGCAGGACCGGCAGCGTCGTGGTACTCATGGTACCATACGCTCGCTGGACCCAAATCGAGCTGGCGGATCCCGGGATGCTCAAGTCCAACATGCACGCCAGCGTGCTGGCGCAAGTGAGGCACGGTCGCCTGGATGGAATACTGCTCCTTCTAACATCGTTGGAAGTCCGAGCATATCCCGCTCCTCGCACCGTTCGCCACCGCTACCCGCCACTCCAGCAGAAGCTTTGGCACGAGCTCAACTACTCCTGGACTTCCCTCCAACGCCAGACAAGATCGACGACTGGAGGGCCACCATTCAGAGTCTCATCGGCTTCGCCAACGGCGACACTCCACGGCCGGCGACCACATCGCAGCCGCGGCAGGCCAGCCAAGTGCAAGCCATTGGCAACAAAACCGGTGGGGGTGCAACCACCGTGCACTCTCCGCCCCAAAGGCCAAGATCGCCGACTCGCCGGGTTCGCCACGACAGCGACTCCACTACTTCCTCAGACCCGCGAACTTGTCGCGATCAGTGCCACGTTCTTCACGAACGGCAGCAAGAAGACGCTCGTACCCGCATCAAGCGCCGAAGAGAAACGTGGCGTCAATCAGACCGACGCCTGGCCCCGCTGTCGACATGCAAGCGCCAGGGGAACCAGGCGACCTGCCGTACGCTATAGGTTGCCCTGCGTTTACTCGTGAGCTGCGGCAAGTCCAGTGGACCAGCACGAAGAATTTCAAGCCAGACGTACCAGAGAAGTACGACGGCAGGCTGCATCCGTCGGAGTTCCTCAGCATCTACACCATCGCGGTGCAGGCTGCCAGGGGGCGAGACGACAAGATCCTCACCAATTACTTCCCTCTGGTGCTCAAGCCCAACGTCAGGTCCTGGCTCATGCACTTGCCGGAAAACTCCATATCTTCCTGGGCAGACCTATGCCATCAGTTTGTTGGCGCCTTTACAGGCGGCCACAAACCTCATGGCCAGGAGAGTGATCTTCACCTGCTTGCCCAGAAGGAAGGGGAGCCTCTACGCAAGTACATCCAGAGATTCAGCCAAGTGCAACGCAACATCCCAGACGTCCACCCTGCCGCGGTCATCAGTGCGTTCCACCAGAACATGCGTAACCGCAGGATGCGGGAGGAGATGGCGATGTGCAAGATCAGAGACGTCAGTGAGCTGTATGCCCTGGCCGACAGATGTGCACGTGCTGAGGAAGGGAGGAAACTCCCCGGAGAGAACGTAGGAACAGGGGGATCTGACAGCGATGATGCCGCCCCGGCAAGCAAAAACCGGCGGCAGAACAACAGGAAGAGGAAAGGCAAAGATGTGCTAGTTGTCGAGCAGTCCGGCAACGAGGGTGGCGCCAAGACAGCAAAGACTGGTAGCTCCGGCAAGGAGGTTGCCGCATGCGCCAACTGCCAGGCTGTGGCGGCCGCCGACAAGCAGGACGGCACCAACAAGCAGTACTGCAAGATTCACCGCACCAAAGGCAATGACCTCCAGAGCTGCAAGAAGGTCGAGCAGCTCGTTGAGCTGCAAAAGGCCGAATACGAGCGACGCGACAAGGAGAAGGCCCAAGGAGGTGCTGGAGGATCCGGTACGAAGCGCACCGGCCGGGGGGGACGCCGCGGCAACGCCAAGCAGTGACAAGGCGACAGACCTCCCCGCGGCCGTGACAAGGATGAAGATGACGACGACGACGAAGACATGGATGACGCCGAGACCAGCGAGCAGGAGTTCCAGAAAGCCACAGAAGTTTTGTGCGTTGACGGGGGTGCTTCTCTGCATACTTCACACCGCCAACTCAAGCAGTGGGTGCGGGAAGTCAATGCAGCAGAACCACCCGTTGAGTCACGCAAGCTTCTAAAATGGTCCAGCACGCCTATCATCTTTGATATTGAGGACCACCCCGATCGCACAACTGCTGTTGGGTGTTTGCCGATGTTGGTCTCACCAACTATCCGCAACCTCAAGGTCACTAAGATGCTAGTTGACGGCGGGGCCGGCTTGAACCTGATCTCCTCCGCTGGGCTCCGGAGACTCCAAGTCCCTGACAGCGAGCTCGAAGAGACCGGCACGTTCCAAGGAATCAACCCGGGAAGGAGCAAGCCGAAGGGGAAGATCACGCTGCCGGTGATGTTTGGCAGCGAGCTGAACTTCAGGACTGAGAGGATCAATTTTGACGTTGCCGATTTTCCATTGCCTTCCAATGGAATTCTCGGCCGTCCAGCGCTCGCCAAGTTCATGGCGGCCTCTCACTACGCGTACAACATGCTGAAGATGCCAGGCCCGATAAGTGTCATCTCTGTACATGGCGACAAGAAAGACGCTCTTATCTGTGCCGACAAGATCTACCGGGAAGCAGCAGCCGCCGCAGATCGCGAGACACTTGCCGCTGAAGCTCCCGAGGGGAAGAAGAAGACCAAGTCCGGCAAGAGCTCTGATGCCCACTCCGGCAAGCGCACCTCTTCGGAGTGCTGCGCTACCGTCGAGGACACACCATCAAGCTCCACCGGCAAATGTAAGAAGACGATGGCAGCTCCGCCAGCGACCAAGAAGGTGTCCGCCAAGGAGAGCGGCACTGGTGGTACCTTCACCATCAGTGCCACTCTCGACCCTAAATAGGAAAGCGCGCTCGTTGCTTTCCTGCGGGCGAATGTCGATGTGTTTGCGTGGCAACCGTCTGACATCCCCAGCGTTCCCAGGAAAGTAATCGAGCACCACCTTGCCGTCTGTCCTCATGCGCGGCCCGTCAAGCAGAGAGTCACGAAACAAGAAGTGGAGCACCAAGAGTTCATAGCCGAAGAGATCAAGAAGTTGGAAGCAGCAGGCCTCGTCAGAGGAGTGCTCCATCCTACGTGGTTGGCCAATCATGTAGTTGTGTGCAAGGCAAACGGGAAATGGAGACTTTGCATCGACTTCACCGATGTCAACAAAGCTTGTCCCAAAGACCCATTTCCCTTGCCGCGCATTGACCAGATTGTCGACTCCACAGCCGGATGCGACTTGCTTTCATTTCTTGACGCATACTCAGGATACCATCAGATCTTCATGGCAGAAGAGGATGAGGAGAAAACCGCGTTCATCACTCCATGTGGCACGTACTGTTTCGTACGAATGCCTTTTGGTTTGAAGAATGCTGGTTCAACATTCGCAAGGGTAGTCCATACTGCTTTTGAGCCGCAAATACACAGAAATGTGGAAGCCTACATGGATGACATAGTGGTCAAGAGCAGGGACAAAGCAACTCTGATTCAAGACCTAGAAGAGACTTTTGCAAATCTACGCAAGATCAGCCTCAAGCTCAAGCCCGAGAAGTGCGTGTTTGGAGTCCCGTCTGGCAAGCTTCTCGGATTCTTCGTGTCTCAGAGAGGAATTGAAGCAAATCCCGACAAGATCAAGGCCATTGAGCAGATTGAAGCACCGAAGCGCGTCAAGGATAGACGAAAACTTGCCGGCTGCGTGGTGGCTCTCAGCAGGTTTATCTCTAAGTCTGCTGAGCGCGCCCTGCCGTTTTTCAAAATCTTGAAAAAGGCAGGTCCAATGAAATGGACTCCGGAAGCGGAGGCTGCACTTCAGGACTTGAAGAGATACCTGTCCTCCACTCCAATACTTGTCGCACCTAAACCACAAGAGAAGTTGCTGCTATATCTGGCGGCAACCAATCAAGTGGTTAGTGTTGCATTAGTAGCGGATAGAGAGGCAGATGATGAGCCAGCGACCGCGGCAAGCACATCCAGCGACAAGCAGGGGGCTTCCCCGACGAGCTCTGGTCCCGACGAAGATGGATCTGCGCAGATGTGCGAAGAGATATAGAAGAAGAAAATGGTGCAGCGCCCAGTCTACTTTGTCAGTTCCCTTCTGCAGGGGGCTAGGTCAAGGTACTCTGGTGTGCAGAAGTTGCTTTTCGGCCTTCTTATGGCCTCGAGAAAGCTACGCCATTACTTCCAAGCACATGAGATCACAGTTGTCACTCGCTTTCCGCTGAAGAGGATACTGCAGAATCCAGAAGCAACAGGCAGGATTGTTGAGTGGGCACTGGAACTGTCAAGCTTTGGCCTCCAGTTTGAGAGCACTTCAACTATTCAAAGCAGAGCATTGGCAGAATTCATAGCAGAGTGGACGCCAACACCAGACGAAGAAATTCCAGAGACGAGCATCCCCGTCAAGGAAGCAAACAAAGAGTGGCTGATGTACTTTGATGGTGCGTTCTCGCTGCAAGGCGCCGGTGCTGGCGTGCTGCTTGTCGCACCCACCAGAGAGCACCTCAAGTACGTGGTCCAGATGCACTTTCCCAAGGAGCAAGCAACAAACAATACTGCAGAGTATGAAGGATTGCTCGCCGGTCTCAGGATCGCGACAGACCTCGGGATCAAGCAACTCATTGTCAGGGGTGACTCATAGCTTGTCGTCCGCCAAGTGAACAAGGATTATCAGAGTCCGTTGATGGAAGCTTACGTTGATGAAGTGAGGAAGCTGGAAGAGCGCTTTGTCGGCCTACAGATGGAACATGTTCCAAGAGCTCAGAACGACATCGCCGACGGCCTGTCAAAGTGCGCGGCATTTAAGTTACCTGTGGAACCAGGGATCTTTGTGCTCAAGCTGACTCAACCATCCGTGACGCCATCAACTGGACAGAGCAAGAAGAGGAAGTTGATTTCTGGTGACTATCTTCCGGCAGAGCTTCCCGAAGCCGCCGCCAAGAAGGTCCCCAGGATCAACGCCAAGAGTGCTGAGGAGCAGTCCGCTCCGACAAGCCCCAGGGTTTGTTTCGTTGAAGCAGACGCTCCCGACAAGTTTTGCTCCGGCAAGCTTGCCGGGGAACGTCAAGCTCCGGCTGAACCGCAGGTTCTCGCCGTAGAAGCGGATGTTCCCGCAGCAGCAGATATGCCTTTAGTCCTTGTTGTCGAGCCACAGGCTCCAGCATGGGCACAGCAGATCGTCCGTTTCCTCCAGTCAGGAGAACTTCCCGAAGGGCCAGAAGAAGCGGAAAGAGTAGCCCGGCAGTCTAGTATGTACCAGTTCGTTGACAACGCACTGTACAGAAGAAGACTCAACGGAGTGAAATTGAAGTGTATCCCCCGGGAAGATGGACAGAAGCTGTTGGCAGAGATACATGGAGGCATTTGTGGTCACCACATTGGCGGAAGAGCGCTTGCCGGCAAAGCATTCCGGCAGGGCTTCTTTTGGCCGACAGCCCTCCAGGATGCAGCTGCACAAGTAACCAAGTGTGAAGCATGCCAGTTCCATTCCAAGCAGATACACCAGCCAGCTCAAGCTCTCCAGACGATCCCTTTATCCTGGCCCTTTTTGGTCTGGGGGCTCGACATCCTCGGCCCCTTCCCCCGAGCAGTCGGGGCTTTGAGTACTTGTACGTCGCAATCAACAAGTTCACAAAGTGGCCGGAAGTGGAACCAGTGAGGAAGGTGACAGCACAGTCAGCAGTCAAGTTCTTCAGGTCGATTGTTTGCCGCTTCGGAATCCCTAACAGGATCATCACCGACAACGGTACACAATTCACGAGTCGCACTTTCATGCAGTACGTCCAAGACCTTGGCGCCAAGGTCTGCTTCGCTTCTGTTGCTCACCCCAGGAGCAACGGTCAAGCAGAGAGGGCAAATGCTGAAGTGCTGCGTGGACTCAAGACCCGGACTTTCGACAGGCTGCACAGGTGCGGAAGAAACTGGATCGAGGAGCTGCCGGTGGTTCTTTGGTCGATCAGGACGACGCCAAATCGAGCCACTAGCCAGACACCTTTCGCTCTAGTCTATGGAGCAGAGGCAGTTATCCCCACGGAGCTCGTATACGGGTCACCTCGAGTGCTCGCTTATGATGAGCTTGAGCAAGAGCAGCTGCGACAAGATGGCGCGCTGCTCCTTGAGGAAGACCGTCTTCAGGCTGCTGTACGAGCTGCTCGATACCAGCAAGCTTTGCGCCGCTACCATAGCCGCAAAGTTAAAGCCAGAAGTCTCGAGGAAGGCGACCTTGTTCTTCGGCGCGTTCATTCCGCCAAGAATTCCAACAAGTTGACGCCGAAGTGGGAAGGCCCTTACCGGGTGAAACGAGTCACTAGGCCTGGCGCTGTCCGCCTTGAGACCGAGGATGGCTTTTTGGTGAGCAACTCCTGGAACATCGAGCATCTTCGTAAGTTTTACCCGTAAGGCACGGTTGTCGGACCCTATCCGGCAACCACCATTTTGTACAAGTCTTGCCGCTATTGCATGTAATCCTTTGTACAAAGCCAGGCGCAGACCCTGAGCGAAGATAAAGCGCTAGCGCCCTGAGTTTTAGAATGCATGCTGAGTCGAGTCTCGTCCTTGGTTAGGGTTGACAGTGCTTAGCAGCGGCTAACCCCTAACTTAGAGGTCGAGTGTGCGTCCTTTTGTCGTTCTTTCGTTTCCCTTGGTTCACAGGACTCGCGCACCCTGACCGGACCACTTAAGGACGAAAAGAAGAAGATGGATGGACCAACACCCGGACCCCGGCAAGCCAATGTTGCCGGGGGCTGCAACACCCCGGCAAGCCAGCATTGCCGGGGGCTGCAAGTGCAAAGATTAGCCCACGGCGAACCAAAGTTGCCGGGGGCTGTGATCTCAGATAAGTTTTTCATCCCTTATCATGCATTCTCTTATGGGCTGGGGTATGCGAAACCTCGTTTCTCCCTAAAAGCTACCGTGCTCCCTTAACTCTAGGCCCTCGGGCTCGTTCCCGGGGCCAGATTTGGTAGTAGTCGCGGGAGCGAAGGGACGAAGCGAGGAGCCTGAACCCGCCTCCTCCCTGCCTCCGCCAGAAGCGTGAGAAAGGGCGAGCGACGTGGGAAGAAGGCAGGGCCTGATGCCGGGAAAGGAAGTGTCTATCTTAAAGATATAAAGGATTCGCTCCTTGACGTGGGTTCCACCCACGAGACAAGTGACCCGGCAAGCATCCCCTTTTCATTAAAGAGCATTCCACTCAGGTACAGTTCATAAGAGGATGAAAAACATGAATAATGGGATTACAAGCTTTAAATGCAACTAAGGCCCGAGGGCTTACAAATTGAAAAGAGATAAGGTGCCCGTAATCCTTCTCTTGTCCCTCTATTCAGGAGGCAGGTCAAGGAGGCGAAAAGGGCAAAAGGGGCGCCTAGAAGAGCTACGGGTGGCAGAAGACACCAAGAGAACGTCTCGGCGGCATGGTGATGGCGGCGCCGGATGCAGAGCTCGAAGACGAGGCGGCAGGACGTCAGCACGCTGTCGAGGGCGTCGCGCCCTCGTACTCCGAGTTGACTGCCTTGCCGCCTGCCCTCTTCCTCCTCCGCAGCCTCCCTACGCCAGCCGCCCAAGGAGACGACCCCGAGAAGCTCCAGGAGCCAGCGACGCGGATCATGGGGTCGCCGGTGCCACGCGGAGCGGCGCCCGACACCTAGTCGGACCCATCATCCCGCCGCCCGCCGCACTCGTCGTCACTGTCGCTGTCCTCCTCGTCACTCCCGCCCGAGGAGGAGCCTTCGCTATTGGAGGAGCTCTCCACGCAGCACCGTGCCCGAGTCCCGAAGCACCCGAAGACCTTGACGGAGAGGAGACCGCACTCCATCAGCTTAAAATGGAGGGTGAGCCCTGCCGTCAAGCTGTGGATGCGGGTGAACGTCTTCCACCCTCGACCAAGATACATCACATTAGGGGCCGAGAAATCAACGCGGACTCGCGTACATTTAATTCCACAACCCCTCATGTGCAACCTCAGTGCCTCGGCCGGATCCAACTCCATCTCGCTCGCAAACGGAGTCGGGAGACGAAGGCGACGACGAGGCGGCGAACACAGCCTGACGAAGTACTCGCAAGGGTCGTCCCCGATATGGTCCGCCACAGGGAGAGGATCTGCTGGCGGAGGCGAGGCCGGCGGACTGCCTCGCCCACCTCTTCCCCGACCGCCTCGGCCTCGCCCTCGACCTCGCCTGCGGCCTCGTCCCCTCCCTCTTCCCCTTGCAGCTGGCTCTGCCACCACGGGTGCGGGGGGAGGAGGGACGCATTGCCTAGCGGCAACCCTCGTCGCCACCGTCGAAGGACCAGGGTTCCCTTTCTCCATGGCGAATGAGAGAGAGAGGGGAGCAGAAGCTGAAGAAAGGAGGAGATGAGAGACTGAGGGCTTCAGTCCCCCCTATCCCGCTCCTTATAAAGGAGCGGGGTGGGGGCCCGGCCGCCCCGCTCAGCCAATCGAGGCGCAGGAGGCGCAGGGAACTGGGCCCGACCTGCTGCCTCGACCCGTGGCGACCCGGTTTCCCGCCTCCACCGTTCGCCACTCCAAGCGCATGGAGGCCGCGTGGCAGGAGGGCAGAGTTGAGGCGACGGATGAGGCAACCTCTCCCCACCCCGTGATTGTGGGGGGTAGACACCTCGAAGACCACGCCTCCACGCCTCCATGCCTCCCTCCGTTTATGAGGGAGATACGAACCGCCAGGAGGCGGGCGTTTTGCCTTTCTGAATAAAGAAACCACCCACGACCTCTCCCACGACGCCGCAATCGACGCGTGCCGTTCGGGGAGGGCGTGGTGGATGCGGAGCAAGGTGCAACGTGACCCAGGCCGTGCATGCCCGTGCCCTGTTTTGGGCCTGGCCCAACAGCGCTCGGCACCGTGTGTGGCCCAGGCCCGGGGGCTCCTGTCGGTGTACTAAAGTAGGGGTACCCTAGTATCCCGAACTTGTGCACGGGCAGTTGCAGCACCCCGCGGCAAGGCCTGCCAGGTGATCGCCAAGGCTCTCTATGGTTCTTTTGGAGCCATTCGAGAACAAAGTATTTTAGCCAAGGAGACAAGTCCCCGGCAAGAGGAGCTTGCCGGAAGGCCGCTCGAGGCACAAGACCCCGGCAAGAGGAGCTTGCCGGGAAGGCCAACCAGAGCATCTCAAAGAACCTGCCGCGACGCGCCACGTGTCCCGGCAGGACTCGGCGAGCGACAAGCTCCCGAACGCGGCAAGACAACGGCCGCGGCAAGGCACTTGCCGCGGCGGGCAACCACTATGTACCCGCGCTCCAGCTCACCCACCTACGTGTCGCTCCGGGACCCTTCCTAGCGTATGTGGTGGGAGGCTGTGCAGCCAGGGGTACACTGTGGCATGCAGCGCTGACAAGATCGCCATTGTGGCAAGCGGTGGCGCCCCCGATGGTCCCTTTTCTGCACTGTCTAGGCGACGTAGATAGGCATTTAATGCCTTTGTCCCCTGCCGTCAGGGTTAGGTATGATACACTGTGTAGGTAGCTGTACCTACCACAACATATTTCCATTTTTGCCCTTACCTACGTTGCCACCTGTGGGAGACCCATTGAACATATAAAAGGAGGCCCATGCACAACGTAGGGGGGGGGATCGGACCCCGGAGAGCGATCTCTGAGAGGAAAACAGAAGAACGCTCGGTCTCGTTAGCTGCTTGAGTGTACTGTAGCACTCAACGCTCCCGAGTAAGAACTCAATACAATCCACAAAGCAGCAGTAGGAGTATTATCTCTCCGGAGAGCTCCGAAGCTGGGCAAAAACCCCCCGTGTGCTTCGCCTCGATCCGCTCTTCGCGCGACCTCCGCCCCCCGCCGAACCGAGAAGGGGCTCCGTCCCCATAGGTGCTCGGGGAGCCAGAAAACCCCGGCATTCTAGTTCCCGAGGCAAGTGCCACATCAAAGTTTTGCGTTGGTATTCAAACATCAAACAACACCATGCAGGCGCTGGTTTCCCTATAGGAACTCACTCGCTTGCGGTGCTTCCACCTATGGGCCCGCGAGCTTGTCCTCCATCTCTTTGACCCAATGAGAGAGAGAGGTTATACTTGACCATCAAGCAATGATTCTTTTTGGTTTGTGCTATAGTAGGAGTATATATATACCACGCGTCGAATGGGGGGTAGCACATACCACGCATCATGAACCTTGCTCTCTGTGGGGACTTTTTGTTTTCCGAGGTATAGGTGCCACATCAAAGTTGTGCATTGCATATTCAAACATCACACAAACACCTCTTTGGGCCACATGCAGACGGTGGTTGTCCTATATAGGAATCTCACTCGCGTGCGACGTACGCTTCGCTCCTGTGGGCCCGCAAGGTCATCGTCCATCACTTTGACCCAACAAGAGAGAGATATAGTTTGACGAACAAGGAGGATTAATTCTTTTACGACTGTGTTATGGTAGGAGTATATAGTACGTGTTGAAGGGGGGATGGTACCAGCATATACTAGGCATCATCAACCTCACCCCACGTGGGGACTTTATGGATCTCGAGGCAGATGCCACATCAAAGTTGTGAGGCAGATGCCACATCAAAGTTGTGCATTAGGTATTCAAAACATCAACAACCACACCTCTCCATATATATATATCTATATATATATATATATATATATATATATATATATATATATCTGTGTGTGTGTGTGTGTGTGTGTGTGTGTCGCACACATGCAAGCGATGATGGTTGTCCTCTTGCACTCACTCACGCGGTTATCGACGATAGTTCCATCTGTGGGCCTGCTTGGTCCATCACTTTCACTGACATCGAGGGATGTTAATTAATTTGACTTAGGAGGGGATTAATTTTTTGTTTGTCTCACTGTATAGGTCACGATGTGAGATTACATAATAGCGCATGTGTACACATGAATCCATCCCACTGGATCGAAGTGGGGAGGGGGGCGAGCACACGACACGTCATGAACCTCTTTCTCTGTGTGGGGACTGTGCGATTTTCAACGCATGCACCATATAAATGTTGTGCATTGGGTATTCAACTCATATGCATGCATCACACACCTCCATAAATATTTTTGGGACACATGCACGCAATGGTTGTCTTTGGAAACTCTCACTCGCTTGGTTATCGGTGGCAAGCCTATATATTCGTGGGCCCATGTGGACGTCCATCATTTCGACCGACGATGAGAAAGTTTTTTTACTGGAAACTGTAGGGAAAGCCCCCCCCACAACATTTAAACTTTATTAAGAATAGAAGTTACAATGTACATGGATTACAAGTGGTAATCATTATATCTAAAAAGGGAAGAAAAAGAAAAAGGAAGAAACTAGCTAACCAGTAAACAAGACCTCAATGAGGTAGAAAGGAAATCCATCTCAGCAACTCATCTCTAAATCTATGTTTAACTCTATGCTCCATGAGAGTGATAACATGGATGAAATCACTTCTCCATTTATTAAAACTAGGCCTTTCATTCCTAAACACCTTTGCATTTCTGATTATCCAAATGTTCCAGCATGCAACAAAGACCACCTCAGTGAAGAAAGGTTTTCCAAAGTCTTGTCTAGCTTCCAGCAGAATGGTGGTCATATCATCTCCCTGAGACCATGAGATTTGAAGATAATTCCATACTCTCACACTAAAATTACAATGGAAAAAACAAGCGATCCCTGGTTTCTCTTGCCAACAGTGGACAAAGAACACAATTCACTCCATCATCCAAATGCCAATGCCTTCTTTCAACCATGTCCTTGGTGTTAAGCCTATCCATGATTAACATCCAGGCAAACACTTTAATTTTCATTGTGCAGGATGATTTCCAGATCGATAATAGCAGAGGGTTGAATGACAAACTAGAATGCATGAAATAATAGAACAACTTGGATTTCAAAGCATTGCATGTACCTTGCCAATACCAGGTATATTTTACACCCGACATCTCTGTTGTGGGTGATCATCAAAGTCTTGTCATATATCCCTGATATGCCTGTTCAAATAAAGGTAGGTGAAACATCTGAGTAATATCCTGTGATTGAAAGGCTTCATACACTGTTATCCAAGGATCTCTCACATAGGAAAATAACCTTGTAAACTTTGATTGTAGAGGGGCCACAGAATCACCAATCTTCCATTTGTTAGACCAAAATATAGCTGAATCTCCAGAGTTGATTTGTACCCATGTTGTATTCCTGAAATGATCAAGCAATTTGCATATATCCTTCCACTAGAAAGAAACACAGCTGGCAGTACCCTGTGGCACTCTTCCATGATAATATGTATCCCAAATAAGAGAGACCCACGGAAGATCCCTCCTATTTAAACATTTGTGCATATGTTTGAGCATAGGGAAGTATTCTGGACACCCAGATTCAAAATGCCCAATCCCCCTTTGCTTTTGGGTCTACAAATTAGGTCCCAGCCTGCCAAAGATGGGGAAGGCTCATCTCTATGCTTTCTCCATAAACATTGCCTCTGGATTCTCTCCAATTGCTATAAAATTCCAAGGGGAACTAGCAAACTGCCAAGATAAAAAATGGGCATGAATGACAGGGCAGAATTCAGAAACTGAAGTCTCTCACCCTGATTGAGGAAGGAAGAGGTTGTTGTCATTCTTCTCTCCATGCAATCTAAAAGAGGCATGAAATCAACCATTTTGGGCCTAGTAATACCCACATGCAGTCCTAGATATGTAAATGACATTTTCCCAACACTACAAAAAAAGACACATCCATGACATTTTGGGCCGAACGAAAAAAATTATGTCATGCTTATGACAGTTCTGTGACGATAATTCTGACAAAACCCGATATCATCGTAGATGTGGTGGGCTCCTACTTCTATGACAAAAAACATGACAGAAAATGGGCTTTTCGTCCTGGCGGGCCGGAGACGCAACTGCATGACATTCTTTGGGCCGTCCATGATGGAAAAAACCGTGGTAGAAACAAGGGCAAGGAAAATATTGGGGGAGTTCCCGGTTACTGTGGGTGGTCGGGGGCCGAGCGATGCGCGTTTCTCTCGTACGTATGCGTGTGTGTGCGAGGCGTTGCGCTCTAACTGAACACGAGCGAGGCGTTGGGCTCTAACTGAACCCGAGCGATTGCACTACAGGCTATGCGTTACTGAACCCGAGCGATCGATCGATCCCTTGCTGTTAACTGAACCCGAGTGATTCCTTCGCAACTGCTGCTAACTGAAGTCAATCGATGCTGCCTCTTGATTAACAGTGAGCGTTGTTGGGGGTTTGGATGAACAGTTCCCGGTGGGGCGTTGGATGAACAAGAACCCGTGGTGTTGCCGCTGGATGAACAGGACCGCATCGATCGAGCCGGTGGAGGGCTAGATGAACATGACCCCGTGGAGGGCTGGATGAACAGGACAACCCCGTGGAGGGCTGGTTGAACAGTAGCCGGTGGAGGGCCGGATGAACAGTAGCTCGTGGAGGGGTGGTTGAACAGGACCCAGTGGAGACAGCTGGTTGAACAGTAGCCGGTGGAGGAGCGCGTAGTGGAGGCTGGATGAACAGGAGCCCGTGGATGAACAGTCACAGGTGGAGGCTGGAGGAGGCCGACGGTGGATGAACAGTAGCCCGTGGAGCCTGGAGGAGGTCGACGGTGGAGATGAACATTATCTCATGGAGTCCCGTTTTGCGGTACGCCACACCCCTCCCGATGAACAGGACCCTCGTTTCGACCGTAGCACTCCAACACAAGTCTGTTTCCTCCGTTTTGCGGTATGCACACCCCTCCCGATCAACAGGACCCTGTTTCGACCAAGAGAAGTCTGTTTCCTCCGTTTTGCGGTACGCTAGACCCCTCCCAATGAAAAGGATCCCGTTTCGACTGTGGCCGGTCAAACACAAGGCCACTTCCTCCGTTCTGCGGTATGTCAGGCCTCGTTTCCATCGGTTGTTCCGCCCAAGCCTCGTTGCCTCCCCATGAACACGACGGTGACTTAGTTTCTCCGTTCCGACCCAACCATGTACACGAGCCCTGGCCGTACGTATGCGCGAGTAGGCATTCGAGACCCCGCCCGTATGTACGTACGTGGTCGTATTTTCTTTCTTGAATCCTGGCCAATGTACGTACGTGTACGTGCTACGTGTGCGCCTCTACTACGACATGTGCACGCCTATACTACAACACGTGCACGCCTCTACATTGACCAGTATGTACGTACACGTTTGCGACCAGAATGACAATGCTACGTACGCTTTGACCAGGTGGGTCCTGACTGTCAGGCACTTCCTTGCGTGCGAAGATGTAGCTGGTCGATCCCAGTAGTTAGGGGGATCATATTTTTCCCGTAATATGGACGCACTTCCTTGCGTGGGAAGATGTAGCTGGTGGGTCCCAGCAGTCAGGGGGGACATTTTTTTCATGAAATACGGTGGTCCATCCGGTGGGTCCCTGCTGTCAGGTGGAGGAATCATTATTTTCCTCGTAATAAGGAGGCACTTCCTTGCTGCGGTCGTGGACCCAGATGTTAGCCTCTCCACATACAGTACTCTTTTGATGGAGGTCGTTTGTTGACCACATTGACCACGCCGCCGAGAGCACCATGGCGATGGACGACGGCGAGGCCTAGGAAGGGGATGACGCGGAGCCGGGGAAGACGCGGCAGTGGATGTCCACGCGGAGAGGAGTACGAGGGTTCACTGGTTCGGCTGTGGTGTGAGGCTGCCGTCGCCGCAGAATAACAGGGGGTGTGGGTGAGTAGAGGGATGGCCTGGCCAACGGTGGGAGTAGTAGGGGGTGGTGAAGCCTCCGCGGCAACACAACCGACCACGAGAGGCAGGACCAGACGGCACGACCGACGCTACTTTCGGCGGCCGGAGCAAGAAGACCAGAGGTTGAAGAAGCATGACGGTCGTTGGATGGAAATCGTACGGTCACTGCAGCTAGAATCATTTATATTGACTAAGTTGACAAAGCTCTTGGTACGCGTCAACTTAGTAGGCCCACAGGCCAGCCTCCAAAACGGTGCGCCCCAGATGTTAGGGGGAGGAATCATATTTTGGGCGGCTAAAGCTAGAATATCCAAGATTAAAGAAGAAGCACGATATCCATTGGATGGACATCCAACGGCCACTGCTGCTAGAACCGTGTGTTGACTATAAGTTGACAAAGCCTTGCATACGCGTGAACTTAGTTTTTGTTTTTTAGGGGACGCGTCAACTTAGTAGTCCCACAAGTGTGTGGCAGAGAACATATAGCCCATTTGTGATTTGTAAGAATGTACAACCCATGTTTGAATTCTAATGGAATTTACTACATCCCATTTATAGTTTGTTAAAGTACATCCCATTTTCTAGCTAGGACAACGATTAATAATTTCAATGAACCGTTCAAAATAGAATTTAATAAAATTTCCCACATTTTGATGGGATCCGAAATATTTTTATCCCAAAATTTCTAGTCAGATTAAATACAGTTTCAATATAAATTTGTATTACTTAAAAGTCCAACGAAACATTGCGCGTGCAACAATTAATGAAATTAAAATTTTCAAAATCCAAAAATAATATTTTATAAACTAATTGCGTGTTGGTTGCATTTTTTATAGTTACTGCCCAGTTTTTATAATTACATCCCATTTATTATTTCTTAAAGCCCATTTTCTTGTTAAGCCTAATGCATCCCTCCTTGGAAAGATTTGCAGCCCAGCGGGGCGGAGAATAACAAGTTGACCCTGCCTGGGTATTCCTCAAAAAAAAGTATAGCTATGCTAGCCATTTTCAGCTTCAAAAAAATCAATATCTGGGTTGGATATCTGGCCTGGGCTAGACGGGCCATAGTCTGCCCAGTTAATACCCCGCTCTCCTCTGAACAACAATGAAAACATCGCTCAAGAAAAACTCTGCAGTGCTCACACCTCAAAAACACAAATACTGCTCGAGCTGCTTGGTCTCAGCTGTCTGTCGCTCCTTGTGCAATTCTCTCGTTTATTGACTACATAGGTTGACAATGGTGTGGGACCATGATGTCAGGAAACCAGGAGGAAGCAAAAAAATTATAGTTGTACATAATAAGGAGGAACTTGCGTACGTACAGCTATGGCCCTAGTGGGTCCCTACTATCATCTAGTGAGAATAAAGTCATCTCCTGAATCCTCATGTTCGTTGACCATGTTGACAATGCTCGGCGCCACGACGAGCGCAACAACTCGAAGGATGACGAAGAGAGCCTCGCGGGCCCTGCAGATGATCTGATACAGCGACCGCTGCTCATTCAGGAAGCCAGGATCATCAGACACCTATGAGCACCTTCGAGAGACCGAGATGGCATGAAACGATAAGGCCGTGCTTGGGAGCTCTAGGTTATTTCACACATGTATTAAGATACAAGTGTAATTTACTCGTCATCGGAAACAACGTGTAAAATATAGGCGTAATGAAACCGAGGGCCCAAGGTCTGTAACGAAACTCGGCATGTTACGCGTGTAATTTGAGAGACCAATGTATATTTTACTAGTCAAAACTGACCAACCAAGCGTTTCGCCCGAGACCATCTACTTTTATTTACAAGCGTCAATTTTACAAGCAGTTTTGGTTGGAAAACGACGATCCAATCATGACCTAAGATGATGAGTTGGTCGGAAGATCATATGGTTTCACCTCTAACCTACCCGAGTTGTCGTATAGGCTATGAATGAAACATAAGACAATGAACTTCTTAAGCACAGAAACAACAAAAGAGGATGATCTTCATAACATGCAAATCACATGCATTAGCTCGACATGCAAAACAATATGAAGCATTATTCTCAGGAGGCACGGTGAACATCTTGTGATGCCGCATGCCACAACATTCCAAGCTCAATTTTGTAATCAAACTCACAAGGCCTGGCATTACATAGACAACATTCAGAACAAACTCTTAAAATACCTTACATAAGTCAACAATCATGTGACTGCATCTCAGCAGAGTAAATATTTCTGAACTGAAGACAGGAATAGGAAAAAACGATCGACTTTGCTCACAGCAAAGGGAGTCCCACTCAAAAATATGAAATGCATGTCTTGTGGCTAACATCAATGAGAAACATTTGACAAGGTTTTATGATTCCAATATATTAAACTAATGTCTTCTTGCTAACATCAATGATTAAACTTTGACAAGCTTTTCCCATTCAAAATATGTAATGCCTATGATTGTGGAACAGGCAGGGTTTGTCATCAGTTTGTCACCTGATAGTCCGGTGGCTCAAGGTACAATGAATGATTAGAGAACCATTCGATGTATTGTGCATGATGAAGTATTATGGAGTACATGAACCATCTGAACATTTTGTGCAGTTCCACTAAAATCAAGATGAGCATCCCTGTGGATTTCGTATTTATATACCGCAAGAAAACAAAGACATGTTAGAACACACATGAATATTGGCCCCAGTGTCAACCCACCAGTCGGTGGAATAACAAACTGAAAGTACGGTAAACAGATTACCATACCCAGATGCCCCATCATTGTTGCTTAGAATGACATTGACAGACTTCGAGTCCTGTCCTGGCTTCTTGTACTTGTTTGGGGACTTTTTGCCCAATGCACTCCACTTGTTGTAGAGTTGTCTATGCTCTCTGCAGACTAGTCATGTCACCAGCGTCACTAATACTCTGTAAAGCTTCTCGATCATTCCTTGTGTAATGTAGCGCAAACAGTGACTGCTTCTATCTGTAAAGTGGTAAGACCAACTGGACCCACTAATGTAGCAGTTTGCCTTAGACACATTAGCTCCTTTTGTGCAGTTCAACTAAAATCAAAGTCGTAATAAAACCGAGCTTTAATTTTCATATCCCTGTAAGCAACAATAGGTATAAGCGAAACAATTACTAAGAAATAACGGTTGATGACTTGTACTCCCAGAAGAAAAACATCCACTGATCTACCTTATCTTAATGGGAAACAAAGCAGGAGAGTAGCAATTCTCAATCACTGTGATTCATTCATATTAACTAAGACATTATCTTAACAATGCCTTGTTTCAACATGTATAAAGCACTACTGGAATCAGCTAATTTGCCATCTGCCAGCTCTTTGCCGTCTGCTAGCTGACGGCAAAGCAGCTCTTTGCCATCAGCTACCAAAAAGCCGACGGCAAAGAACTGGCAGACGGCAAAGAAGCTCTTTGCCGTCCGCCAGATCTTTGCCGTCTGCTGGCTGATGGCAAAGAATCTTTGCCGTCCGCTGGCGGACGGCAAAGAGAGAGGTGGCCCCCACCCCCCGCCCGTTTGGGAAAAACTTAACGGGCCACCTCTTTGCCGTCCGCTAGCGGACGGCAAAGAGCCAAAGTGGCGGACGGCAAAGACAGGCGGACGGCAAAGAGGGCAGTATCTAACGGCCCGTGCCCCCCGCCCGCCTCTGTTCTCAACGCCCCATCCCGCCCCGCGCCCCACCACGCACCCCCGCCGCCGCCGCCCGCCACCCGCCGCCGACTCTTGCCCCCGCCGCCGCCCGCCACCCGCCGCCGACTCTTGCCCCCGCCGCCGCCCGCCGCGCGCCGCCGCCCCGGCCCCCACCGCCCCGTCGCCCCCCACCCGCCGCCCCGGTGCCCCAGCCCCCCGCCGCCCGGGCGCCCCAGCCCCCCGCCGCCCCGGCGCCCCACCGCCCCGCGCCCCACCGCGCCGGGCCCGGCCCCCCGCCGCCCCAGGCCGCCCCGCGCCCCGGCCAGCTCCTCCACCGCCCCGCCCCCTCCTCCACCGGCGCTGGTAAAGGTGAGCCCGGCCTCCTTTTTCTGTTTTTTTCTGTTTTTTTTTCTTTTTAGTTTTAGTTTAGATTTAGTGTTAGGTTTAGTTTTAGGTTTAGTTTTAGTTTAGATTTAGTTTTAGGTTTAGTTTTAGGTTTAGTTTAGATTTAGTTTTAGGTTTAGTTTTAGAGAAAAAGAGGAGAGGAGGAGAAGAAGAAGAGGAAGAAGAAGAAGAGGAGGAGGAGAAGAAAAAAGAAGAAGAGGAAAAAGAAGAAGAAAAAAGAGGAGAGGAGGAGCAGAAGAAGAGGAAAAAGGAAAGGAGGAAGAAGAAGAAGAAGAAGAAGAAGAAGAAGGAAAAAAGGAAGAAAAGGAAGAAAAGGAAGAAGAAGAAAAGGAAAAAAAAGGAAAAACCCCCGACACGGCACCCCGACCCGACACGGCACCCCGACCCGACACCGCACCCCGACCCCGACCCGGCACCCCGACCCCTAGACCCCGACCCCGACACCCCGACCCCGAGCCTGACCCGACACCCCGACCCCGACACGGACACGGCACCCCGACCCCAACCCGACACCCCGACCCCGAGACCCCGACACCGACACGACAACCCGACACCGACACCCTGACACCACACCCACCTTTACCCCGACACCGACACGGCACCCCGACCCCGACCCGGCACCCCGACCAGACACCCCGACCCCGAGACCCCGACCCCGAGACCCCGGGCCTGACCCGACACCCCGACCCCGACACTGACACGGCACCCCGACCCCGACCCGGCACCCCGACCCGACACCCCGACCCCGAGACCCTGACCCCGACCGCGAGTCGGACCCGATACCCCGACCCCGACACCGACACGGCACCCCGACCCCGACCCGGCACCCCGACCCAACACCCCGACCCCGAGACCCCGACCCCGACACGGCACCCCGACACCGACAGGGCACCCCGACCACCGACACCTCCCGAAAATTAAGGTGTTCTTTGGCCTTCCAGAGGCCGACGGGGTCATATATTTGTGAATTATTAGTTAGGTCATATATTTTTCGATTTTGTTATGAAAAACATCATATATAATTGTGTTGATCGTGTAGTTTTAAATGTGCAGTTGTTTCATCGCTGCGAGGTTTGGTGTTCGACGACCTCGCCGTGCGTTTGACGAGCTCTGCCCCTTCGTTCGTGGGTGAGCACAAATGACAAGTCCTCCTCCCCCATTAATTATTTGATCTATTCCGATGAAACTTGATAGCTAGCTATATATGTGTCTGGAATCATCAGTATGCGTAACCAATATGTGTCTCCCGTTCGAAAGCGTCATAGTTATAAATATGCATGCATTTGCATATTTATAACCTTGATTCTTTCGAATTGTCCAACGCTATCCATGGACAGCCCGAGTATGTGTAGATTGGGTTCGTTTTCCCATATGCTTTGCTCCGGATCCGACGCATAAATTTCGTCAGTGCCTCCCCTGTTGTTCTCCGGGTACACATCCTCTCTGTTTATTGCAGAGACGTGTATCAGGAGAACAGCGGGGAGGTGCTGCCGAAATTTTGCGTCGGATCCGGAGCATAGCATGGGAAAATGAACCCAATCTACACATACACGGGTGGGATTAGGATCTATCATTACCTATTAGAGTGTAGGTTGCATGGACGTAATAAAATTGACAAAGTAGATCAACTGATGAATATATACATGGTGAATTACATATATAATTGTTGTGTGTCCAGTAGCTCTGAAAGTCAAGATGAGTGACCGTGCTTGGATGTATACCGGTCACACTGGTCAGAACAAATGGAGCGTTGAATGGTTCACAAAAACTAAGGGGTTTGTGCAAGCCGCATTTGCAAATGGCCAAAAGAAAACCTGGTGCCCCTGTTTCCGGTGCGGCAATTGGGAAAAGAAGACAGAGGCTGAAATGGGCAAACACCTGCAGAAGAGTGGTTTTACGCCCGATTATACGGTGTGGACATTTCATGGTGAGTCTGCCCAACGTGACCGAGCTGAGGTGGATCGTCGTCGCACTGACGAGCATGGTACCGGGATGGAAAACATGGTGCAAGGCTATGATGATGCTCGGGATTCGGACGAGGAGATGGAGGAATCTGCAAAGGCCTTCAATGAAATGTTGGAGTCTTCGAAACGTCCGCTACACGAGCACACTGAGCTTTGTCAGTTGGATGCCATCTCACAAGTAATGGCTCTGAAGGCTCAGTTCAACTTGGGCAGAGAATGCTATGACGCAATTATGACAGTATTTGGACGCTTTCTACCCAAAGGCCATGTAATGCCTGCAAACCTGTACCAGTCGGACAAAATCCTCCGTGCACTGAAGATGCCCTATGAGAAGATACATGCCTGTGAGAAAGGATGTGCCTTATTTAGGCTTGGCTATGCGGACTTGAACTATTGTCCCATTTGCAAGTCTTCCAGGTATATTGTGGTAGACAACGGTATGGGTGAGAAGACACAGACCAAAATCCCCGTTAGTGTTCTTCGGTATATGCCAATCATACCAAGACTTCAACGTCTTTTCATGGTCGAAGAGACGGCCAGACAGATGACATGGCACAAAACAGGCAAAAGAACCGAACTAGATGCAGATGGGAATCTGATGATGGTACACACATCGGATGGTGTTGCGTGGAAAAAGTTTGATGAATTACATGCTGACAAAGCGGCAGATCCGAGGCATCCTCGAGTCGGCATCAGCACGGATGGGTTCAGTGTGTTTGGTATGACGGCAGCCCAATACAGTTGTTGGCCCGTATTTGTCTTTCCACTCAATCTCCCCCCCGGACAGATTATGCAAAGAAAGAACATTTTCCTGAAGTTGATAATTCCAGGACCCAACTATCCGGGCAAAAATATGAATGTGTACATGCAGCCGCTTAAGGACGAATTGCAAGAAGCCTGGGATAATGGGTTCAAGACATACGACGCCTTTAGCAAACGGAACTTCATAATGCGTGTCAGGTACATGTACTCGACGCATGACTTGCCGGCGTATGCGCTATTCGTTGGCTGGTGTGTGCATGGAAGGTTCCCGTGCCCCACATGCAAGGGAGCTCTTGAGTTTCGTTGGCTTCAGGCCGGTCGCAAGTTTTCTTGCTTCGACATGCATAGACAGTTCCTGGATCCTCGCCATAAGTTCAGGAAAGACAAGAAGAACTTCATCAGGGGTAAAGTTGTCAAAAACTCTGCACCACCTGCATTGACAGGCCAACAGACCCTGGATCAGTTAAACGCTCTCGAGCCAGATCCACAACGTTCAGGGTACTTCAAGGGGTATAATACTAAGCACGCGTGGACTCACAAAACATGCTTATGGGATCTGCCTTACTTCAAAGACCTCCTTTGCCCACACAACATCGACGTGATGCACACTGAGAAGAATATCGCTGAGGCACTTTTTGGTACATTGTTCGGCATAGATGGGAAGTCAAAGGATAATACTAAGGCTAGAGTCGATCTGGAGGCGCTATGTGATAGGCCGTTACAAAACATGAAAGAACCGAAAGGAAAGCAGAACTGGACAAAGCCAAAGGCATGGTTCAATCTTGGAAGGCCAGCTATGAGGGAAATTCTCTTGTGGGTGCAACAACGGTTGATGTTCCCCGATGGGTATGCAGCGAATCTAAAGAGGGGAGCGAATCTTGATAAACTGAAGATATTTGGTCTCAAGAGTCATGATTGGCACATATGGATTGAGCGGGTAATGCCGGTGATGTTGCGTGGCTTCATCCCTGAGGATGAATGGCTAGTACTGGCAGAACTCAGCTATTTCTTCCGTGTTCTTTGTGCGAAAGAACTATCGCCTGGCGTGCTAGAAGAAATGGAAGAGTTGGCGCCGGAGTTGATCTGCAAGTTAGAGAAGATCTTTCCACCGGGCTTCTTTAATCCAATGCAGCATTTGATTTTGCATCTCCCGACCGAGGCAAGATTGGGCGGGCCCGTGCAAAATCGTTGGTGCTACCCAACTGAGAGGATGCAGAAGACGCTTCGAGAAAAATGTAAAAATAAACGTAGAATTGAAGCATCGATGGCTGAGGCATTCATCACAGAGGAGGCGGCAAACTTCGTAACAGCGCACTACGAAGCCAAAAATCGTCATTTGCATAATCCGAAGCCTCGGTACAATGCTGACGAGCCTAAAAAAGGTGGATCCAACCTCAGCCTATTCAAAGGGAATCTCGCAGCAGCTAGTGTTTCACATCCAGTATCTTTGGATAACGAAGAATGGCGGAGCATTTCGTTGTATATCTTCAACAACCTGATAGAAGTGCGGTCATACATCGAGTAAGTTCTCGGTACATTGTTTCGCAACTTCTATTTCCTTTGAACTACTCTTATTCCTGGATATGTCATACAGTCGATACGTCACCATATTCTCGTATGGAGCGGAGATCCAAAAGGATTCCGTCCAAGAGTATGAGCTTCTCGCAAAGCAAGGAGGTGGCTATCCCGGTTTCATCTCGTGGTTCAAACAAACGGTAACTTCTATTAGACAGTTTCATTTCATTCGCTAATTTGTGCATAGTGCAACAATCCTTTCATATTAAACTTGTAGGCTAATTCAGAGTCTATGGACGCCGAATTGAGACAAGTCGCTAATGGTTTTGACTATAAGGTTCGTTCATTTGACAAGTACGACATCAACGGGTATCGCTTTCGTACCTATGGCAAAGAGCTATCTATGGCCGACCGAAAGTCAACAAATTGTTGTGTATCTGCTATCGGCGAAGGAGGTACCGAGTATTATGGGAGAGTTGAAGCAATTTATGAACTTCTGTTCTATGGTGAAAATCCACCGAATGTCGTAGTCTTCAAATGTTATTGGTTTCAGCCGAAGGAGACTAGAAGGACTCATGAACATGTAGGGCTAGTTGAAATCAACCAAAGCACTCATTTAGATGTTCCAGATGTCTATATTATGGCTCAACAGGCGACCCAAGTATTCTATCTACCGTGGGCCTGCCAAACTAATCCAAATCTGAAAGGTTGGGATGTCGTTTATGAAGTGCCGCCACGTGCTAGACTTTCTCCCCCAAAGGAAGAAGATTATGAACCTCACATTAACCCAGACACATATGAAGGAGAATTCTTCCAAGAGACACGTCTTTCCAAAAAGCGTTTCAAGAACCGCTATTCTTCACCCCAAAACATTGAAGTAGACAGCGACAATGAATCCGACATCACCCCAGAGGAGGAACAAGAAGAGTCGGAACAAGAAGAGGTTACTGCTGCGGATGACCTGTCAATGCTTGACCGATTACGTCAAGGTGGCCTTGCACATGTTGATGCCAATGAACCCTATGAGCCCGTCATTGATTATAGTGATGATGATGATTATGCATTTATTGATGATACTGATCGAGATTATTAGTAGTGTCAGGTATTACATTTTTTTATGTTGTGCTTGATGATGATACACTTAAGTGATACAAATATTATTATTCATGTCGGTCTTTTTTTATGTTGTACTAATTTCGTTTACTGTTTGTCATGGCAGGTGTTGAAAGATGGTGGGCGCTGGTCGGGAGCGTGGTCTGAGGTCTTCCATTCCAGACGCACCTCTCCGCCGAGCGTTGCTGGACAGTATGGCCACACCGCCGGGCCCTTCTTCGTCGACCGCGGTGCCCAGCAGGGGACGAGGTAGGAAGAAAGGAGGTGGGGCACGTGGTCGTGGGAGAGGAAGTAGGGTGACTGCTACGGCGCCTTCCTCGCCGCCACCCCCAGCCGTTTCACCCGAGCACGTGACTGCTAGGGTGGACTCGTCAGAGGAGGAGGCTACACGGAGGTGTACGACCTGTATGCCATGGCCCACACTGCCTCTTTCAAGAAAGTCAAGGCTTTCTCTCAGTCTGACCTCGATGATGCAAACAACTTCACCAACATCTCCTCCCACAACAAGCTCGTGAGATATAGAGATGAGGGGAAGGCGAGGAAAGGGGAGGACTTTAACCCGAGCCAGGGTCCCATTGATCCAGAGCTGTTGATGATATCTGGTGGCGGGAGGTCCCATGGCTCCATAGCCATTGGAGATGGACTTATCCGTTGTCCTAGCACTCTCCCGGAGATCAAGGCGCGTCAGTCGAGCTCCGCTCCTGAGATAAGGCCTCGTGAACGGCCAGTGCAACTCGCCATCAAGGTTAGTGATACCTACTCAGTTATCTTTCTCCATTACATTGTGTGCGCTTCCATCAATGATTACAAATTGTCATGTGAGTGGTGTTGCAGGCTGCTATACAGAGTGAGAGAGATAGAACAGAGAAACTTCTGGCGGAGGCGGCGGAGAGGCAGCGGGAGTTGGAGGAGAGGACGGCAAAGATGATGGAGGAGGAGAGGGCACGGAATGACATGCAGGCAAGGGCCATGTACGAGCTCCTTGTGGTAAGTTTCTTCTGCAGATTAGCCAAAACATTGATGTAGTGTTTGTCTCATTACTAACTAGTATGACTGAGTCGTCAAAACCAAATGTGCAGTCTGTGTGCGAGAAGGCAGGTCAGACCGCTCCGCCGATGCCAGTGATTGCTCCTGGGACCACGGTGAGTTTTATTTGAAAGGACATTACTTGCTAGTCTTAACATTTGAGTGTCATCATGCTAACAAGACATTGGAAATGATCTTTGGTGCAGCGTAACTCCAGACAAGCATCGCACGATCCTTCTCCAGCTACCGACACGAGCCACCACGCTCCTACACCTCCTGGATCTTGGTAAGTTTATCTAGTGTTTTGCTTAACACATGCATAAAGACCTAGACTTAGCTTTATTTCCTCCAATGCTTACCATAATGACCTAGACTTAGCTTCTTCTCCTCCAAAATGACTTAATAAGCTTACTGACCTCCAAAACCATCCATTTTACCTAAGTTAGCTCTAAAACGATCTGTACTTAGCTTACTTATGTCAAAAATTGCATAATTAGCTTAGTTAGCTCATAGACGATCCATTTTACCTAAGTTAGCTCTAAAATGACCCATTTCAACTAGGTTAACTCCAAAATGACCAATCTTACCTAGGTTATCTCATAAACGATCCATTTCAACTAATTTAGCTCATAAACGATCCATTTCACCTAGGTTACCTAAAAAACGATCCATTTCACCTAAATTAGCTCTTAAATGATCCATTTCACCCAAGTTAGCTCAAAAAGATCCATTTCAACTAAATTAGCTCATAAATGATCCATTTCACCTAAGTTAGCTCAAAAACGATCCATTTCAACTAAATTAGCTCAAAAATGATCCATTTCAACAAAGTTAGCTCAAAAACGATCCATTTCAACTAAGTTAGCTCAAAAACGATCCATTTCAACTAAGTTAGCTCAAAAACGATCCATTTGACCTAAGTGAGCTAAAAAATGATCCATTTCACCTTAGTTGCCTCAAAAACGATCCATTTCACCTAAGTGAGCTAAAAAAGATCCATTTCTAACTTTCTTATTTTGCCATTTTGCAGATTTCATTATGTGCTGGATGGAGTGCTTGTTCTACTCTTCTTGTTCTTGTCTTCTCATTCTAGTCACCTTAGCTATGGAGTGCTTGTTTATGTATGGATGGAACTTCTTTATGTATGAAATGATGGATGGAACTTGTTTATGTATGAAATGATGGATGGAACTTGCTTATGTAATATGTACGGATGGAACTTGCTTATGGACTTGCTTATGAATGCCTGTGAAATACATGAACTTGCTTATGAATGCCTGTGAAATATATCTATATGTCATATATATTTTCTGTGCAAATTGTGGGATTTAATAAAAAACAGAAAAAAAACCCAATATGCAGCCTCTTTGCCGTCCGCTGCTGACGGCAAAGAGCTCTTTGCCGTCGGTGGCAGACGGCAAAGAGCTCTTTGCCGTCAGCAGCGGACGGCAAAGAGGCCACGTGGCAGGCAGCTGTGCTTCCTGGGAGGCTGACCCATTTGGCCAGTTTGCCATCAGTGGCAGACGGCAAAGACTTTGCCATCAGTGGCGGACGGCAAAGACTTTGCCATCAGTGGCGGACGGCAAAGACTTTGCCATCAGTGGCAGACGGCAAAGACTTTGCCATCAGTAGCAGACGGCAAAGACTTTGCCATCAGTGGCAGACGGCAAAGAGCTGCCGTTAGCCACTTAACGGACTGACAGCGCAATTATTGCCGTCCGCTCTCTTTGCCGTCAGCCCTGCTCTCTTTGCCGTCTGCGGCGGACGGCAAAGACTTTGCCATCAGTGGCAGACGGCAAAGTAGCTGTTTACCGTAGCCAACGTTGCCGGAGCCTTTTGCCGTCCGCAGCTGACGGCAAAGGCCTTTGCCGTCCGCTGTTCATGCCTTTGCCGTCCGCCATGGCAGACGGCAAAGTAGCTGATTCCTGTAGTGAAGAACGACGAAGCAGAAAAGTACCATTCCTAAAACAATGCGACTGATTCATTTTAACAGAGATATTATCTTAACAATACCCTGGTTCAACATGTAGAAAGAACTACAAAGAAGGATAGTACCATTTGCAAAACACTATAACTGATACATAATAGCAGAGACATTATCTGAACAATACATTTCTTAACATGTACTCCGGCCGATCCCTAACAGAAATGGTACTCCCGCCGATCCCTAACAAGTGTTGCAGTTTTGAACTAAGATTCAGTAGTTAATTCCGAGGAAAGTCGGTACTGACCTTTCAAGACCAAGATTTGAAACAACTCGTGAGGAAGACCCGAAAGAGATCTCAACACATATATGGAAATCCGGTCTCCTTTTGTGCAGTTCAACCAAAATTAAGCGAAGCAAAATGTCACAATAGCAACAAGTTGAATAGATATCCCTGTTTTAACAGAGGCAAAAAAGGAATCAATTACTGTCCAATAAAGGAGGATGAAACATGCGGCCACAAAAATGGTAATCTCGCCAATCCCTAACAAGTATTGTAGTTTTGAACTAAGATTCAGTAGTTAATTCTGAGAGTGGCATTGCTTAATTTTACCAGCGGCTTTAGACTAACAAAAAGCATAAAAAGTTCCTGGGAGAGTTCACGCAACAACACCATGTGCTTCCATCTACTTATAAAGGGAGTGATGCATAGTTTTGTTGTAACAAAGAAACAAGCATCATGTCTGGGTTGGAACAATTTTGCTCACTTAATGGTAAAGACAACAGTTCAATAGCTTCAATTCAACATTTATCCAAAATAGTACCAATACAAGTAGCACAACATTTAAAAGCACACTGCAACATCATGTGGATGAAATTATGTACTGACCTTTCTTGACCAAGATTTGCAACAACTCGTGAAGAGGACTCGAAATAATTCCCAACACATATATGAAAATCTGATCTCCTTTTTTGCAGTTCCACCAAAATTAAGCCAAGTCGCTTGTGTGACATTCAAGTTGAACTGCGCAAAACACTCTTAAAACATAAGTGTTCCGCGTAGCGAAGCGAAATGTCGCAATAGCAACAAGTTGAATAGATATCCATGTTTTAATAGAGGCAAAAAAAGAATCAATTACTGGCCAATAAAGGAGGATTAAACATGCGGCCACAAAAATGGTAATCCAACCAATCCCTAACAAGTGTTGTAGTTTTGAACTAAGATTCAGTAGTTAATTCTGAGAGTGGCATTGCTTAATTTTACAAGCGGCATTATATTTACTAAAAGCATAAACAGTTCCAGGGGAGAGTCGGCGCAAGAACAACATGTGCTTCCATCTACTTATAAAGGGGTGATGCAGAGTTTGTTGTAACAAAGCAACAAGCATCATGTCTGGGTTGGTCCCATTTTTGTTCACTACTTAATGGCAAAAGACAACAATACAATAGCTTCAATTCAACATTTATTTAAAAAAGTACCAATAAAGTAGCACAACATCTCAAAGCACACTGCATAATTAATCATGTGGATGAAGGCTTGTACTGACCTTTCATGAGACAGACAAGATAAAATACGAATCTACCAACACGAATAGGAAATCCACTCTCATTTCGTCCAGTTGCACTGAAATCAAGCAAAGTGTCCGGTGTGACATTTAAGTTTGCTATAGCAACAAGTTGAATAGATATCCCTGTTTTAACAAAGGCAAAAAAAGGAAACAATTACTGGCCAATAAAGGAGGATGAAACATGCGGCCACAAAAAGAAGCATCTACCTTATCTTGATGTAAAACAAAGTATAGGACAGTAGCATTTCTAAAATGGTTGCATTGATTCATATTAACAGAGAAATTCTCTTAAAACAGTTCAATAGTTAATTCTAAGAGTGGCATTGCTTAATTTTACCAGTGGCATTAGATTAAGAAAATGCATAAACAGTTCCAGAGGAGAGTGGGCGCAACAACACCATGTGCTTCCATCTACTTATAAAGGGGGTGATGCAGAGTTTGTTGTAGCAAAGAAACAAGCATCATGTGTGGGTTCGAAATTTTTTTGCTCACTTAATGGTAAAAGACAGCAGTTCAATAGCTTCAATTCAACATTTATCCAAAACAGTACCAATAAAAGTAGCACAACATCCCAAAGCACACTGCACCATCATGTGGATGAAAGTCAACCAAGATTTGAAACAACTCGTGAGGAGGGTTTGAACGAAATGTCTCAACACATATATGGGAATCCGATCTCCTTTTGTGTAGTTCAACCAAAATTAAGCAAAGTCGCCAGTGTGACATTCATGTTGAACTACACAAAACACTCTTGAAACATAAGCGTCTCGCGTAGCCTAGCAAAATGATGCAATAGCAACAAGTTGAATAGATATCCCTGTTTTAACAGAGGCAAAAAAGCAATCAATTACTGGCCAATAAAGGAGGGTGAAACATGCGGCCACAAAAAGAAGCATCTACCTTATCTTTATGGAAAACAAAGTATATTATAGTAGCATTTCTAAAACGGTTGCATTGATTCATATTAACAGAGAAATTCTCTTAAAATAACATTTTAAAAATGTAATTTACTTTTAACAATGGCATTACTTCAATTTACCAGCGGCATTCTTAGATTAACAACAAAATAGTTGTATGGGACATGCCAGCACCATGTGCGTCCACACGTATAAATGGGTGATGCAGAGTATGTTGCCAAGGAGCATATCTGCGTTGGTCCCATATTTGTTCTCTTTGAACCTTTTTCCTATGTGAGGGCAGCAAATCTAGTCCTGCACAAACCACCCGACCCCCCAGTTTCTTTCCATTTTCAATAAAGAGGTAGGTTCCTTATAGATGTGTGTACTGGGTTACCCCCTTTTCCCCTTTTCGACCAACAAAGAGGCTGGATAGACAGTCTATACTAGTTTCCCTCCCTCCTTTCCTCATTGAACCACGTCCTAAATTCATGCTCCACCCCACCGCACCCTTCTTTCCTCTTTGAACCAAGACCTAGATTTGACTACAGAATCGAAAAAGATTTGCATGCAGTTAGAGCAATCACGGTTTCAAAGAAACTTATACCTTAGGGTCGTCGGGATGTGGCAAGGAGGCCAGATCTGCCCACACTATGTACGACAGTGAGGAAGAAGGGGTTGGTGGCCCTCCCGCACTGGTGCTGGGTGAAAGAGAACATCACAACCGGCAGTGGATTTCCTCCCTCGCCGAAGGCGGTAGAGTGAAAGCTACACCTCCTCCCCTTCGCGATGCGATGGGATCCAGATGCCTCCTTCACCAGCTGTGAGGGGGGAGAGAGAGACAGAGGCCAACGCGGTCTTTTTTAGATCTAGTGAAGAGGGTGAGAGACTGTGAATATAGCAAACCCTAGCAAAGGAACGCTGAGCCTCCAGCGTGTGTATATATGTAGTGCGGCGAGAGTGTGAAACCCTAGCGAACAAGCGCTGAGGCTCCAGCTTATATAGTATATATACTGTATTTACGGACTGAGCTCTGGTGCCTTAACTGCACCTGCCTTTGGCTGTATGACAGGTGAGCCAACCAAATTTTGGGCCCACCTATCATACACACAAAGGTAGATGCACTAAGTCAATGAAGCTACGTCCATATAGTACTCGTGTATACTACTAATATATAGTGCAGTGGTTTTCTTATTCTCTCCATAACAATCGTTTTAAATTGTGTTAGTATGAAACAAAACTCTTTATTTAACGTGCCCGTGAAGAAAACTACTACTTCCGATGAACTAACGATCCACGCGTCCTGGTCACACTTCCTGTCCTTCACGTGCGGTACTACCCTTCCTTAAGTGAACAACCACACATGCGCCAAATTATCGAAAACGTGTGAGAGTGTGTACAAATAAATAATTTTAATTTTAATTGTCGGAAAGGTTTGAGAGTATGTACAATTTTCCCTCTCTCAGTAATTATGGTTTGTTGTGTTCTGCCTAAACTTGGTTAAACTTTACAAAGTTTGACTTCAGTCAAATCTAATATGCAGAGTAAATAAAAATGGAGGGCTACTACGTCCATCCGAGTTTTTAGTCGAAGTTAATAGCTGGACAAATAAAATTACAGGGGAGCTGAAGACAAAGTTGGGAGAAGGCTTAGAAATCAATATAAAACTTATGCTCTTAGTACCAACATCGATCCTTCTCCGAGGAAACATTTGGTTCACAGCCAATTGTGTGATAAAATTGCACCAACGTGAAAGACGACTGCGTCTCCAACGCAACCAAGGTGAACTGATGAAGGATATCATCTTTGTGGGTAATAAGCAAAGAGCACTGATGGAAGACAACTTGTTTTTCATGGAAAATCGATCAGCTTCACCAGCCGATGCAACCATGAGGCGCAACCATGAGCATCGATAGGTCATCGTGGTGATGCATCGTCCATTTGGCATCATGTTTGGGCGAGGCACCTATGAAGTTCGACAAATACTCACTGTGGTCTGTTTCTTCTCAGTAATCAAGCAAGAGGAAGGAAGAACCACGTGGCAGAGGACAGTGAGGTGGAACAACAATGGCCATCCAATTTTGTGCAGTTCCACTAAAATTGAGGAAGACATGCCCAGGTATGGAGATACGCATCACTGTACGAAAAAAATATAAAAAGGGATATAGTGTTGTTACTTTGTTTTGGCAGTTGTACAAGATTAACAACGACATCTCAATTGTCAATAAAAATTAATGAAAAGACTACTCAGGATGCTGCTAACGCGACACTACGATCAGAGACCCTTCGACGAAACTGTGTGCGATGCCATAATCACAAATGGTGGTGTAAAATAACCGTCAAAAAAGGTGCAAAAAGTTTGCAATGGAGGATGCATCAAACATGGTTCAGATTTTAGTTGCGTGTGTGATGCAGGGCATACAGTTCAGCTCAATTAACTGTTTGCTATGAGGAGGAACAAAAGAAACGGGCAGCCAGATGAAGGTGTGCGCGATATACAGCATACAGTTCACTCGGATGAACTGTTTGTGATTAGGCAACACAAAATAAACGGGTAGCCAGATGAAGGTGTGTGTGATATATGGCATGTGGTTCACTCGGATGAACTGATTGCGTTGAGACAAGAGAACATAAACGGTTCAATATAAGAAGATGTGTGTGATACAGGACAAACAGGTCTATAATCAGAAATGTGTGCGAAGACCGATAATAACACAGACGATTGCTTATAATAAGACGTATGTGATATGCTCTGTCTACACAACATCTATTGGCCATTGGGGGAAGGGCAGTCATCCGGATACACCATCAGGATGCGAAGAGGCATCCTATCAGCAAGGACTAGTTGTTCCACCAGTAGCTCATGTAAGAAAACTCTCAAGTTAAGTGTGCTCAGGCTAGAGAAGCCATCGTATGGGTGACTAGATGGGAAGTTGTGTTGATGTTAAATTAACTGATAGGATGGGTCATATATGTCAAATTAAATGACTGATACGACCCATCCCATGAGTTAATTTAACCTCGAGGTCCTTGTTTTTTTTATTTTTATTTTTTAACACATGTTAAAGAAGGTCTACCGCATTACTTTTGACAATGTGCGATATGTGGCATACAATTGATCCATCCGACCTGTTTGTGATGTTATAGGCCGTGTGTGTTGTGGGCAAACGCTTGCTAGTATTCAACCGTTTGAGATTGATGAATTAATCACCGACGGATTTCCTAGTGTGGTCCGTATTCATCTGATCATCATCTACTTCTTGTGCTAGCTCGATGTTCCTTCTATGCTAAGTTTCCATTAATTGATGGCGTTTTATGAACACGCCACTGTTTCCCACCATTTCATCACCTTTTTCCCTCCACCCAGCTATATTGCGCATAGGCGGCGCGCGACGCACGGAGGCGACAAGCGCAGCCTGTAGCACATCCACCTTTTCCAAGCATGCCAACCCACCAAAGCGCCACCTCTGCCATCAACCTTGTTGACGAGGAAAATGAGCAGGCGCCACGGCCCGTCGAGGACGAGGCGCTCCCCGACAATGCGATGGACGACGCCGTGATGCGCATCATCGCCAGGGTTGAGCAGACCTTTGGTGCATGGCGCTTGAGCGCCGCGGATCAAGATAAGCATGTCAGCGTCGACAGCTGCAGCTTGCTGCACAATATGATCGATGGCGCGCCGCAGAGCAAGCTAGGCGCGTCCGTGCTGATAGGCTGCGGCTCGTCGCACGGCGAGACCGTTGGAGCGTTGCAGAGCGAGAGGCGCGGTGCGCCGCACAGCAAGAGCGGATCCATCGACACTTGCCTGCTGTCGACACGGCGTCGCAGCTAGGTACACGTCCCGTTAGTACCCCCATTCCTCGCCAGGAGTGGGCAGAGGCCCTCAGCGCCGTACTTGCACCAGAGGCCGGCCGCGTCGTACTTGCACCGGACGCCCGCCGCTCCGTTCGCATGGGTGCCGCCGTTCGCCTTGTCCGCGGCCCGCTGGATACCAACGTGCTGGTCCGTAGGCTCGACCGCCTCCTTGGACCAAGTGTTCACCTGGACGCAGTAGAGGAACATGGCTGTCGCATCCTCGAGTTGGTGATTTCCGATGAAATAGCCAACTTGGAGCTCGAGATCGTGCTCCAAATGTACCGCGAGCGTGTCGACCACTTGGACGAACGCCTGCACAAGTTCAGGCAGAGCCAAGATCTACCCTAGGCAAGGGCTGCTGGTCATGGTCTCATGGACGCGTTTTATTTTGAAAAGTCGTTTCGATGTGTATAGCTATGTATTCACAGCAATCATAGTATTGCTATGTTTATTGCTCTGTTTTAATGTGTGTACTCTGTTTTGCATTCTTATATGTTCTGTTTCAATGTGTGTGTATACGCTTTCCATTCTGTATATGTGGATGATAACAGCTAGATTCAAATTAGTATACAAAACCAGATAGAAAATGGAATTCATAATATATATAAATTGTTCATTAGTTCATCACATAATATATATATATATATATATATATATATATATATATATATATATATATATATATATATATAAAATATCATCACATATACGTGCTGATACTTAACTACTAGGTACAATGCATAAAATTGAAAATGAACAATACTAAAACTAATAATCCCTCCTGGGGCCAGTATTCCGGCAGCTCCTCGCCAACAGCTCCCTGGTGCGGGGCGTCTTCCTAGTGCGGAGGCAGTACTCCGACTCCTCCGCCTCGCAGCGCTTGACATACCGATCTGCCTCTTGCTGGTGGACGCGCGCGGCCGATCTTGCTATTTCGTTGGGCGCCCACCGGAGCTCCTCATCGGTGGCACGCTGGAGGTTATCAGCCCACCTCCACGCCTATGACCTTCCTCGTGAAGTACCCGTCTTCGTACACCTCCTCGGCACGATGATGTGCCCACCCCAAAGCTCCGCCGCCTCCTTTTTCCATACGGCATCACGGGCTTCACGGGTCGCCTGGTACCTGGCTTCATCCTCTGCCATCTCCTTCTTGAATGCCACTTGTCTGGCTTTCTCAGCCGGCGACAGCGACTTCCACAGACAAAGATTGTACTGGCACCAAAACCAATCCAAAGTTGGGGGTTCGACGCAACCTCGTCAGGCGGCACGTAGGGGTCCTCATCGCTGCTAATCGAGTGAGCATCCTCGGGGGACGGCGACTCCTCGTCGGCGCGTGGGCAGACCGGCGGCGCCATGGCAGAGATTTGAGAGAGATAGAGAGAGAGAGAGAGAGAGAGGGCGAGGGGAGGATGTAGATGAGAATGCAGGTGAGACGATGTGAGCAAGGTAGTATTTATTGGCGGCCGGAATCTTGATCGACGGGGACAGTACACACGCCGGTCGCTGGAATTTACGAGTATTGTAGTTTGAATTACACACGATTCCGGCAGCAAAATCCGTGTGTGAACATAATAGTGACGGCTTCCAATACAGAACCGTGTCTGATTAATGATCCCCGCCACTCACCTACCAAACCTCGAGCCGCGAGATAGAGTGCCAATCATGTGGGGGCTGGTTGTCTTGCCAGATATTTACATTTTCTTTTTTGAACACCAAATATTTACATCGTCTCATCATTTTTTAACTCACACAAAAGTACATAAAAATATGATTTTTCAAACCGTTATGGTTAGGCGTTGCATGTAGATGTAGTTCAAATTTAAATTACGGTCATTAAATGGTTAGAAAATCACTTAAATGTCTTTAAAAGGTCAAATGACCCCTAAAATTTTCCAAATTTTCACATGACTGTTGTATTAGTGCACGTTAAACGTAGAAAAAAATTGAAGGCCGTAACAGGAAGCTATCTCCCGTTCGTCATCAAACATGCATTGTTCCCTCTCGGAACCATGAACCTTCTAGTGAGTTGCTTCGGTTTGTGAGGGGTGTGTGTCCAAACTTTCATCAAACAGGCCAATTTTTTTGCCACACCATCTTGGTGGCATGACATTAAATCAAGCAAGGTTTCACGTTTTTCCGATCATTTTTGAATTTCTTGGAATTAAAATGCCATGGCACTCCATGCATGTGCCCATGCCTTGGGACCAATATGTTTGAAAATTCCTTCTAATTTACTGCAGATGGAATTAACTCGCACACAAGTACACAAAAATATGATTTTCAAACCATTTTGGTTAGGCGTTGCATGCAGATGTAGTTCAAATTTGAATTATGATCATTAAATGGTTAGAAAATCACTTAAATGTCTTTAAAAGGTCAAATGACCCTTGAAATTTTCCAAATTTTCACATGACAGTTGTATTAGTGCACGTTAAACGTAGAAATTTTTTTGAAGGCCGTAAGTGGAAGCTATCTCCCGTTCGTCATCAAACATGCATTGTTCCCTCTCGGAACCACGAACCTTCTAGTGAGTTGCTCCGGTTTATGAGGGGTGTGTGTCCAAAATTTTGTCAAACATGCCAATTTCTTTACCACATCATCTTGGTGACATGACATTACATCAACCAAGGTTTCATGTTTTTCTGATCATTTTTTTATTTTTTGGAATTAAAATGCCATGTCACTCCATGCATAAGTATGCATGTGTCCATGTCGTGTGACCAATATGTTTGAAAACTCCTTCTAATTTAGTGCACATGGAATTAACTCACACACAAGTACACAAATATGATTTTTCAAACCGTTTTGGTTAGGCATTGCATGTAGTTGTAGTTCAAATTTGAGTTACGTCATTAAATGGTTAGAAAATCACTTAAATGTCTTTAAATAGTCGAATGACCCCTAGAATTTTCCAAATTTTCACATTACAGTTGTAGTAGTGCCCGACAGACGTAGAAAAATAATTAAAGGACATAAGAGGAAGCTATCTCCCGTTCGTCATCAAACATTCATTGTTCCCTCTCGGAACCACGAGCCTTCTAGTGAGTTGGTCCGTTTTCTGAGGGCTGTGTGTCCAAACTTTCGTCAAACATGCCAATTTCTTTACCACATCATGTTGGTGGCATGACATTACATCAACCAAGGTTTCATGTGTTTCTGACTTTTTTGGAATTAAAATGCCATGTCACTCCATGCATACGTATGCATGTGTCCATGTCGTGAGACAAATATGTTTTAAAATTCCTTCTAGTTTACTAGACATGGAATTAATTCGCACACAAATACACAAATATGATTTTTCAAACCGTTTCGGTTAGGCGTTGCATGTAGATGTAGTTCAAATTTGAATTACGGTCATTAAATGGCTAGAAAATCACTTAAATGTCTTTAAAAGGTCAAATGACCCCTAGAATGTTAAAAAAATTCACATTACAGTTGTAGTAGTGCACGTTCGACGTAGAAAAAAATTGAAGGACGTAAGAGGAAGCTATCTCCCGTTCGTCATCAAACATGCATCGTCCCCTCTCGGAACCACAAGCCATCTAGTGAGTTGCTCCGGTTTGTGAGGGTTGTGTGTCCAAACTTTCGTCAAACATGCCAATTTTTTACCACATCATCTTGGTGGCATGACATTACATCAACCAAGGTTTCATGCGTTTCTGATTTTTTTGGAATTAAAATGCCATGTCACTCCATGCTTAATTATTTCATAGCCGTTAGACCAATATGTTTGAAAATTCCTTCCAACTTACTGCACATGGAATTAAATCGCACACAAGTACACGAAATATGAGTTTTCAAACCATTATGGTTAGCTGTTCCATGTACATGTAGTTCAAATTTCAATTACGGTCATTAAATGGCTAGGAAATCACTTAAATGTCTTAAAAGGTCAAATGACCCCTGAAATTTTCCAAAATTTGAAATGACAGTTGTATTACTACTACAAAATTTCTCGTTCATTTAAAACACCATCTGTTGACACTTTACTCCAAATTCGTCTTTCACAGCTACTAAAAAATATCTACAACATCACACACAGTTGTTTTCTAGGAACCGTTTGCGATGAAAATATCTGGGTCTATTTAAGTCTCCCTCCTTAAGCTTCGCCGACTCATCTGCTCCAGTGCCGGCAACCCCCAAATCCATGAACCCCGATCCCCATTCTCGCACCCCCTTCTTGCAAAGATGACACCATGGAAACGCTTCATGAAGGCTCGCACGATGGCCGCGTCCCCCCCTGAGCTCGGCCGCCTGCGGCGAGAGTGGCGCTGCATCCACATTGAGCACGGCCGCTTCCGCCGGGAGGGCGTCTGCGGCAGCCGACAGGGTAGCTGTAGCTGCTGCGACGGCGGCTACAAACACCGAGAGAGCTCGAGCTGCCGTCTGTGCCGCCGATTCCCCCTGGCCCGGGTCGAGGCCATCCACGCCAAGATCGAGGATGCACACACCAAGATATTCCAGGCCACCTCGGACTCTAGCATGCAACCCACGTCTGAAAAGGCGGCGGTGGCCATGGAGGACCTGCTTCCTCATGAGGCATCTCAAGCGGGAGATGGAGATGCAGGAGGCGGCGGAGATCAAGGAGCGCCGGGAGGAGGAGTTGCGCATGGCTGAGGTCGAGGTAGAGAAGAGTCTGTTCGTCGAAGAATCAGCTTTCGAGTACCAACACGAGCTCTAACGCAGCCACTACTATGAGTACTACAACCTTGAGGGCGGCGTCGAGGACGAGGACGAGGACGCGGTCGACTTCAGTAGGGGGGACGCAGATTCCACCAACGGCGGCATGTCACCATGACAAATCATGAAAGTGCAACTATCCCTAGGTGGTTTTGGTAATTCATAACAACATATAGCTCATTGAGCTAATGCTATTCCAAGACAATTATTTCAGGAAAGCTCAATGATTGGCATGGCATGGATGGTGAAAGTGGAACCCTCAAAATGATAAGGACAAAGGATTGGCTAAAGCTTCAAGCTCAAGACTCTTCATTTTACATTTTTAGTGATCCAAGATCACATTGAGTCCATAGGAAAAGCCAATACTATCAAGGAGGGATGAGGTGTTGCTTAATGAGCCTTTTGCTTCATGTGCTTAATGATATGCTCCAAAATCCTCAGCTACTTTACCATATCCACAAATGACCTAAACTCCAAGCCAAACTCGGTCCTACCGATTCTTTCCATCCGGCGCCACCCAGTTTCACATGTCATTAGCCATTGCCATAACCTAGCAAATCGGTTCTACCGATAGGGATCTCGGTCTCACCGAGATGGGATTGCAATCTCTCTATTTCCTTTTTGTAACTTTTCAGTCTCACCGAAAGAGCAAATCGGTCCCACCGAGATTGCAATGTAAACTCTCTGTTTCCCCTTTGTAACTTTTCGGTCTCACCGAAAGAGCAAATCGGTCCCACCGAGTTTACTTGACCAACTCTCTGGTTAGCTTATTACCAAAATCGGTCTCACCGAGCTTGTGTAATCGGTCTCACCGAGATTATGTTATGCCCTAACCCTAACCGTATCGGTCCTACCGAGTTGCATGTCAGTCCCACCGAAAATCTCTAACGGTCACTAGGTTTACTATTTCGGTCCGACCGAGTTTGAAGATTTGGTCCCACCGAGATTGGTAAATTGTGGGTAACGGTTGGATTTTGTGTGGAGGCTATTTATACCCCTCCAACTCCTCTTCATTCATGGAGAGAGTCATCAGTACACATTTACACATCCAACTCATATGTTCTGAGAGAGAACCACCTACCCTTGTGTTGAGGTCAAGATATTCCATTCCTACCATATGAATCTTGATCTCTAGCCTTCCCCAAGTTGCTTTGAACTCAAATCTTCTTTCCACCAAATCCAAATCCTATGAGAGAGAGTTGAGTGTTGGGGAGACTATCATTTGAAGCACAAGAGCAAGGAGTTCATCATCAACACACTATTTGTTACTTCTTGGAGAGTGGTGTCTCCTAGATTGGCTAGGTGTCACTTGGGAGCCTCCGACAAGATTGTGGAGTTGAACCAAGGAGTTTGTAAGGGCAAGGAGATCGCCTACTTCGTGAAGATCTACCGCTAGTGAGGCAAGTCCTTCGTGGGCGATGGCCATGGTGGGATAGACAAGGTTGCTTCTTCGTGGACCCTTTGTGGGTGGAGCCCTCCGTGGACTCGTGCAGCCGTTACCCTTCGTGGGTTGAAGTCTCCATCAACGTGGATGTAGGATAGCACCACCTATCCGAACCACGGGAAAAACATCCGTGTCTCCAATTGCGTTTGAATTCTCCAAACCCTTCCCTTTACATTCTTGCAAGTTGCATGCTTTACTTTCCGCTGCTATATACTCTTTGCATTCTTGCTTGAATTGTGTGATGATTGCTTGACTTGTCCTAAAGTTGCTAATATCTGCCAAGAACTAAAATTGGGAAAAGGCTAAGTTTTTATTTGGTCAAGTAGTCTAATCACCCCCCCTCTAGACATACTTCCGATCCTACAAGTGGTACCAGAGCTTTGGTCTCCATTTGCTTTGATTTCCCTAGCTTTTGGTGGCCATAGCCTTGGTTTCACAACCTAGGAGAGTATGGCGTCTAGCGAGGGAAATTATCACCGTAGAGGTCCTTACTTTGATGGTACTAATTTTGCTAGTTAGAAGCATAAAATGAAAATGCATATTCTTGGACATAACCCTGCCGTTTGGGCTATTGTGTGTGTTGGTTTGCAAGGTGACTTCTTCGACGGGAAAGAACCAAACCGTGAAGCTACCGCGGATGAGTTGAAGATGCTACAATACAACGCTCAAGCTTGTGATATTCTCTTCAACGGATTATGCCCCGAAGAATTAAACAAAATCAGCCATCTTGAGAATGCAAAGGAAATTTGGGATACTTTGATTGATATGCACGAAGGTACCGACTCCGTCAAGGAATCAAAATTGGATGTGCTTCAAAGTCAACTTGACAAGTTCAAAATGAAGGATGGTGAAGGTGTCACTGGAATGTACTCTAGGCTTGCTCTCATCACAAACGAGATTGCCGGCTTAGGGAGTGAAGAGATGACCGACAGATTCATCATCAAGAAGATCCTAAGAGCCTTGGATGGAAAATATGATACCGTGTGCACATTGATTCAAATGATGCCCAATTACAAAGATCTCAAGCCAACAGAGGTCATTGGAAGAATTGTTGCTCATGAGATGTCGCTCAAGGATAAAGAGGAACTTCACAACAAATCAAGTGGTGCCTACAAAGCCTCATGTGAAGTCCCCACATCATCAAGTGAGAAACAAAACTTCAACGAAGAATTGAGCCTAATGGTGAAGAACTTCAACAAGTTCTACAAGAGTAGAAGCAAAGATAGAAGCTCAAGGTCCTACAATGACAAAAGATCTTCTAGTCAAGAGCGAAACTGCTACAATTGTGGAAGACCCGGACACAATTCCAATGAGTGTACGGCTCCCTACAAAAGAAGAGAAGATTCTCCAAAAAGAAGAGGCAAAAGAGAAGAATCACCATCAAGAGAGAGAAGGAGTAGAGATGATCGTTATGAACGAAGATACTCACGGAGGATCAAGGATTCAGAAAGAAAGGAAAAATCATCAAGGAGCTACACAAAACAAAGACATCAAGCTCATGTTGGTGAATGGGTATCCGACTCCGACAACCACTCCGAGAGAAGTTATCACTCCGATTCCGAATATACTCAAGATGAAGGTGTTGCCGGTCTAGCACTTGTGTCAACCAACTCCTTCGACATATTTGACTCACCAAATGAAGGAATTGGAAGATGCTTCATGGCCAAAGGTCCTAAGGTAACTGACCCTGAGTATGTTGATTTCAATAGTGATGAGGATGACTTGTTAGGTGATGATGATTTACTTGTTGACAACTCTAGTGATGAATACTATGATGAAACGTCAATTAATCATGCTAATCAAGATAAAACGAATGAAAATGATAAGGAGAAAATTGAGGCTCTAACTAAAGAACTAAACACTCTTAAGTTAGCTCATGAAACTATCTTCGAAGATCATCGAGAACTTTTAAGAGCTCATGAGAAGTTACGCTTTGAAAAGCTCAATCTTGAGCAAGAGCATGAGTTTTTAAAGGCAATCAATGATGATCTCCACAAGAAAAGTTCTTCTTACATTGCCAAGCGTTTACTCTTATCCACTTACATGCCTCAAGTCATGTCTAATAACAAGAACAAGAAAGATTCTTCCTCTAGTAGTAACAATGATCATGTTAAATCCAATATTGTTGCTTCTAGTAGTTCTCTTGATTCCACTAACGATTCTCTTATCCAAGTTACACTTGAGCAAGAAAATAGCTTATTGAAGGGAATCATAGAGAAAGGAGTGTACAAAAGCCTTGCCGGAAGTAAGCAATTCGAGGAGATTGTACGTGAGCAAGGAAGGCACCGGAAGAATCAAGGTGTTGGTTTTGAATGAAAGTTCAATGCCAATGGAGTTGAGTGGGAAGAAGATCAATACCCCAAGACAAAGTTTGTTCCTCAACAAGAGAAGTATGATCCTACTTCTTTCAAGGGGACACAAACTCAAGATGATCTTCCACCACAAGACTACAAGCTAAAAGGCAAGGACAAGCTTCAAGAGGAAATTGATGCATTTGAAGAAGCTCCTAAGACCTTAGTCAAGTGGTTTCCCAAGACTACTTCAAGTTCCACTTCATCAAGTACGACTACAACTCCAAGGATTCCCATCAAGATGGTGTGGATCCAAAAGAAGAAGAACTAGAGAGTTCTTGAGGGTGACTCCGCCAACATACTTCACTCTTATCATTTTGGCAAGAACAAGTGCAATCAACTTCCACATCTTGCACTAGTTCAAGGAGTCACAAACCCTCTTGTTGGTAAGACAAGGGACAAGGTAACCTAAAAGATTTCATAGACATCATCTTGTGTGTGCATCACTCTATGTCTATGGATATCCTTGTTTGTTCCTTGTGGGACTAACCCATGTAGGTATTGAAAGTGCAATTCACTCAAATGGATAGCTCCAAGTGATGTACATTGAGCATCCACATCTTCAACATCTACATGAAGTCAACATCGACAAAACCCAAGGTTAGTTCATCCCTCTTAGGGGGGATATCACATATAGGGGGAGCTTTACTCTAAGACTTGAGTTAAAGCAACTCTAATGATGTGGACACAACAATGCTTTATGTAAAAGTGGTAACCCCACTTGAGCTTAAACGATGAGTATGATCTATGATCAAATGTTTTCATTCGACTCCTATGTCAATATACTCATATATAGATGACCTAGTCATCGCCAATTGCTTGATAGATGCTAGAATTGGTTGTGCATGCTTTGTCACATATTTCAATTGCCATTTTATTGTGTGAGCATGTTGGTTGCATATTTTACTCATTCGAGGACATCCACTTGTTGTTTTGATTGTTTGGCTTTATTTTTCTTTTGCCAAGTGGATGGACAAGAATGCCTAAGAACCTTCTCTAGCTATCTATGCTTTTCTCGTCTCAAACTCTATTCATGCTACATCACAAAATTGATCAAGTCAGATTCGAACCACTCTGTGTGAGGAGCACTCGGAGTCCCCGATTCGTCATAGGCTTAAACTTCCAAAACCTCTTTGTGATTCCCGGTCTGACCGATACCCCACTTTCGGTCTTACCGAGATCATTAAGTTGATCTATGTTTTCGATCTCGGTGCAACCGATTTGAACCATTCGGTCACACCGAGTTGCAATAACTATACACAGTTTTGCATCTCGGTGCCACCGAGTTGATCTACTCGGTTACACCGACAGGGTCGGGCTATATATAGACGCGGGCAAAAATTTGGAAATTTCTCCGAACCCTTCCGCCCGCGTGATAGCTCGCTCTTCCTACGTGGTCTCCAGATCGTCTTCTCGCCGCCAGCCGCCTCCAGTCACTGGTCTTCGTTGCCGTCAACGGGAATCAACCCCGCCGTTGCCGCCGTAGCGAGTCTCCGCCGAACTAGGGTATGGACTCGATCTTTGTGCTATTCCCCAATCCGATTCCTAGCACATTGTGATCATAATGATTCTTGCCACGTTTGATAAACTCCTATCCAGTCAATGAAATCGTAGAATAGGTTTGATCCGAAAATTTTAGGGTTAGGTTTCCGCCGAAACCATCTTGGACCCACCGAGTTGAAAAACTCGGTCCCACCGATTTGGCTTATGCCATTGAACAAGTAAGACTCGGTCTGACCGAGTATTGCTAATCGGTGTGACCGATTTTGGAACTTTGTGAAACCCTAGCAGTCTCGGTGCCACTGAACTATGACTCGGTCTGACCGAGTTCACTAGTTTAGGTTCCAAAAGCTGCTTCGGTATCACCGAGTTTAAAAATCGGTAGATCCGAAATGCTTTCTGTGGGAAACTAAAACGAAGTTTTTGAATCATTCTTTTGCAAAAATCTTTGCATTTTGTGATGCTCATCCACTCTACCTCATCTATAAACTATTCACAGGGTCAACAGTCAGCTTGTTCATCATGTCATACTAGAGTGATAGTCAGAACATATCAAAACAGCTAGTGCAGATGAGTGAGGGCACTAGTCCCTCCAGCTCTTCAGATGAAGGCAGCAGGAGTACCCCCAGCAACCTGCCAAAAGCTGCCACAAGACAAAGGAAGAAGAGAACCTCAGAATCAGAGGATGAGGACTATGTGGCAGAGGAGGAAACAACTTCCAAGAGAGTTGTGCTCAAAAAGGAGTATGGCTCAGCTGTAGCCATCAAGCCAGGAATGCACAAGAAAGCACCTTCTAGGAGAGTTCCTACCTCCAAGCCTAGGAAGGCTATTCCTGAGGAAACTATCAAATTCACTATGGAATCTGAAGAGGAAGAAAGTGGCCAGGACAAGAAAAAGAGAGCTAGAACAACCACTGCCAGAGTTGTTGGCAAGCCTTCTATGAGGAGAGTTTCTTTAGAAGAGGAAGAAGAAGAGGATGCTGCACCAGCACCTAAGGCACCCAAGCTGATGGGTGATGCTATAAGATCAGGGGCAACTGCATCTAAGCCCAAGGAAGCCCCCAAGGCTGCATCTAAGGCCAAGCCAGCTCCAAAGCCAAAACCAAAGAGAAATACAAGGAGCATACCAGCTGCTGAGAAGAACAAGGCCCCAGTGCCTGAAGCTGTTGTTGAAGAAGAGGAAGGCCAAGTGCCGAGAAAGTTGAAGCCCAAGATCCCAGACCACAATGGTGCTCATCCTGTGGCTGAGGATATGAAGATCAGAAGAGACTCTGGGCTAAGAAAATGGAGATCAGAGGATCCATATGCTATCAGGAGAAGGACTGCTGTTGACTACAGGTTCCACACTAAGGAACAACAGGATTTCTATGAGACACATACTTGTTGGACAAGGAACATTTGCCTATTCATCCAGATTTCGAGGACAACCAAGTTGTGATGAATGAAAATGAACCATCATCAGTCCAGGCACAAGCCAAGAAGGAGAAGGCAAGGAAGGAGAAAGCTGCCAAGATGCCAACTCAAGAGGAGGCATCTGAGTACTTCTTGAAAAACAAGCAAGAGCAGCTCAGTTACCTGATTGCATCCACCCTGAGGATTGAGAAAGGTCTGGCCACCCTCACTCAGAACCAGGAGAGCTTAGAGAGAATTGTAGAACAAAAGTTCTATGACTTGGATATCAAGGTGACAGAGATTCAAAGTGCAGTGGAGCAACTTCAAGATGATATGCAGGAGAGGAAAGGGAAAACTACCACTGATGCATTTGCCAGAGTGCCACGAGGTCCGAGGTCGTCTACAGTGCCAGTTCCTGACACAAGAGCCACCGTCTCAGCTCTAGCAACAACACCAGCCCAACCAGCTCCAGCATCTACTTCAGCTCCAACTCCAACCACGTCTACGGAAGCCTTCGTCCTTGGAGTGACCAGGACTCCACCACCACCAGAAGATCAAGCCTGAGTGTCGATCTAGCACTATGCATTTTCTAGGAACTTTTTGGTAACTTGTTGCCAAAGGGGGAGAAAAATGTATAGATCATAGGCTTCGAGAGAGAGTGTGTTGTTTTTTCTCTCTTTCTTTATTTGGTGGTTTTTCAAACATTGTTTGCTTTTGGTCGAGATACTTTGTTATGCCTGTGAGACATTGATGATCATGTGTTTGATCATAAGCTACACTTATGCATGCTTGATATATCTTATCTATCTTAAGTGGTCATTCACTTTTCCTTGGTGATGAGTGCATGTATTTCATTATTATCATTTTGAGCGCTCCACCAAGATGTATGTGACATGCAAGAGTAACCCATAATTCTAACTCTTTGTGCATTTGCAGTCCAAAGCAAATTTTAAATATGCACAAATTTAGGGGGAGCTCTTACTTATCACATACTTCTCAAAGCGACGATATAATTCATTCTTATTATCATTTGTCGAAGCTTTGATCTATATGTTGTCATCAATTACCAAAAAGGGGGAGATTGAAAGTGCAACTATCCCTAGGTGGTTTTGGTAATTCATAACAACATATAGCTCATTGAGCTAATGCTATTCCAAGACAATTATTTCAGGAAAGCTCAATGATTGGCATGGCATGGATGGTGAAAGTGGAACCCTCAAAATGCGAAGGACAAAGGATTGGCTAAAGCTTCAAGCTCAAGAATCTTCATTTTACATTTTTAGTGATCCAAGATCACATTGAGTCCATAGGAAAAGCCAATACTATCAAGGAGGGATGAGGTGTTGCTTAATGAGCCTTTTGCTTCATGTGCTTAATGATATGCTCCAAAATCCTCAGCTACTTTCCCATATCCACAAATGACCTAAACTCCAAGCGAAACTCGGTCCTACAGATTCTTTCCATCCGGCGCCACCGAGTTTCACATGTCATAAGCCACTGCCAAACCCTAGCAAATCGGTTCTACCGATAGGGATCTCGGTCTCACCGAGATGGGATTGCAATCTCTCTGTTTCCTTTTCGTAACTTTTCGGTCTCACCAAAAGAGCAAATCGGTCCCACCGAGATTGCAATGTAAACTCTCTGTTTCCCCTTTGTAACTTTTCGGTCTCACCGAAAGAGCAAATCGGTCCCACCGAGTTTACCTGACCAACTCTCTGGTTAGCTTATTACCAAAATCGGTCTCACCGGGTTTGTGTAATCGGTTTCACCGAGATTACGTTATGCCCTAACCCTAACCGTATCGGTCCTACCGAGTTGCATGTCAGTCCCACCGAAAATCTCTAACGGTCACTAGGTTTACTATTTCGGTCCGACCGAGTTTGTTGATTTGGTCCCACCGAGATTGGTAAATTGTGTGTAACGGTTGGATTTTGTGTGGAGGCTATTTATACCCCTCCACCTCCTCTTCATTCGTGGAGAGAGCCATCAGAACACATTTACACTTCCAACTCATATGTTCTGAGAGAGAACCACCTACCCTTGTGTTGAGGTCAAGATATTCCATTCCTACCATATGAATCTTGATCTCTAGCCTTCCCCAAGTTGCTTTCCACTCAAATCTTCTTTCCACCAAATCCAAATCCTATGAGAGAGAGTTGAGTGTTGGGGAGACTATCATTTGAAGCACAAGAGCAAGGAGTTCATCATCAACAGACCATTTGTTACTTCTTGGAGAGCGGTGTCTCCTAGATTGGCTAGGTGTCACTTGGGAGCCTCCGACAAGATTGTGGAGTTGAACCAAGGAGTTTGTAAGGGCAAGGAGATCGCCTACTTCGTGAAGATCTACCGCTAGTGAGGCAAGTCCTTCATGGGCGATAGGCATGGTGGGATAGACAAGGTTGCTTCTTCGTGGACCCTTCGCGGGTGGAGCCCTCCGTGGACTCGCGCAGCCGTTACCCTTCGTGGGTTGAAGTCTCCATCAACGTGGATGTAGGATAACACCACCTATCCGAACCACGGGAAAAACATCCGTGTCTCCAATTGCGTTTGAATTGTCCAAACCCTTCCCTTTACATTCTTGCAAGTTGCATGCTTTACTTTCCGCTGCTATATACTCTTTGCATGCTTGCTTGAATTGTGTGATGATTGCTTGACTTGTCCTAAAGTTGCTAAAATCTGCCAAGAACTAAAATTGGGAAAAGGCTAAGTTTTTATTTGGTCAAGTAGTCTAATCACCCCCCTCTAGACATACTTCCGATCCTACAAATCATCGACGTCTCATCTCACACCGGCGATGCATAAGCCAGCGCGGCAGCGGATTTGTTAAAATTATGCATACTTATGCTTTGTTATTAATGCTGGTCTTTTGTTAGAGCAATTTTTAGGTCAACTTGCTCTGTTTAATTACTAAAATTGCTCAGTTCAGTAAGTGTGGTCTGTTTGCTGTACGCTCTTTTATGTGCCCAAATTAGCAAGCGATGTTAAATTATGCAATGACAAACCCGGTGATATTTCCACCAAAATTTGAATTATCAAACTCATCCCATGCGCGTAAAGCAGAAGAATCGTTTGCGATGCACACAATCCTTCAAAGTGAATGGTGCGGCGGCACCGGGCGCAAAGTTTCTCTCCGCATTTCCAAAATTTTGGCCTACCGCCAAAATATCTACCCCGCCCCCTTCCCCACCCCCTTTTATCCCCGAGCACAAGTCACATTTCCCCTGTTTCCTCCTTCCTTCCTTCCTTGCTAAGCTATAGCCGCTTCCTCGCTCTCGCCGTCTCGCATCCTACCGCCGGGGTCGCCATTGGCTTCTTCAAAGACCTCTCTAGCGGTTCCTCCTCCGGTGACGACTCCTTCACCACCCGGGTATGCCTCTCTTCTCTCTCTCTTGGGCTATGACTTGGAATGAAGGATTTTTACCTGGCGGTCGATTTGAGTCATTTCTTCCTCTTGTAGCTCCCTAGGACTGTTAGTGCCAACGAATGGAGCGGGGTGGCTGAAGATCTATCTGCTTGTTGTCACCATCAGCCTCCATGCGTGAAGCTAGTTGCGTTTGATTCTGTGGACAGTGGGAGGAAGTTTCTGGCATGTGCAGAGAAGGTTAGACCCTCTTTCGTTGTTACAAATCATTAGTTAGATGTGATTCAGACACTATCACGGTCCCAACCCATTCATACCACACGTTCAACCAAGCGCATCCTAAGACAGTGTTACAGTTTGTACCTAGTATCTTAAATTGTTGCCATCTCATAAGCGGCGCCATTAGAAAATTATTTGGCACCGCTTCAGCAGTTTGTGCAGCCAACTTTGGTCCACACATCCGAGCAGCCAAGCAGTAAAATACTAAATCTTTATGGAACGAAGGAACTGGGCGTCGGAGCAACTACGTGCTCCGGAGTTCGAGTACCTAATTTTTTCCCGTTGCATCGGCTCACCAGTGCAGGGCACCGGTGCGAGATGTAGCAACAGTTGTCTTTACCCCAGTTTTGGCATACATAGTGGAAGGCCTTAGTGCTATTAGTTCTATGTTACTTAATTTGTGCATGTACACACCTGTTAGTATCAATTTGCTGTCATCCAAATAGTGTCGCTATGATGTTGCAGTTATATTTACCTTCCTCATAAAATGTTCAATTTGTTATTTATTGTACATGAGTAAGAACTTGTAGTGTCATTGTAATTAATTTTAGCTTTTGATGTTCCAGAATTTGGTTGTTGTCTCAGTACCAATTATTTCATTTCCACATTGATATTTTTTAGAAGATATGTCATATTTAACATGTTTCTTCAGTTTTTCAAAATAATCATTGGTGATTTTCTATGTTGCTATAAATTCATTTCCCCTACGATTGTTACTGATCTAGTTTTAAATATTATAGGATGAACGGAAGTGTTCTTACTTGGAGTGGGTTGAATCAAAGTGGCCACAGTCTTTGAAGATGTGCCTAGCGAAGCTCTGGAGCATGTATGAGGAAGAGCACAGACGTAGGCTTAGAGAAACTATTGTCAACGCTGAAGAATATTTGAATATGCGGGATAAAAAGTTGAAGGTGGAGAATGAGCTCAGATTTTTTAAATCAGACTTTGCTAAGATGGTGTTGACGAAGGAGGAGGCACTTTCCCAATTGGCCCATGCAAAATAGGTTCTTACTGAACTGAAAGCAGAGGTGGATAAGACGAGCCTGGTTGATCTTTATTAGGGAAATGAATATATTGTTCTTATGAAGTTGAACTAGCTATATGGTGTACTGTGTTGTTTTCATGTAGCTACCATACTGTGATGTTATAGTATATTTATGTGCCTGATATGAAATTGACAAACAGCTGTTCGATATGAAATGTGAATTGGCTAATACTGGAATTATTAATTGTAAACTAATAAACCTGCTAAATGTGTCATGGACCTTTGCAAGCGGTTCTAGCAGTAAAAGCGCTTGCAATGGATATCCCAATGCCACACAGTTTTCTTCATCAAATATTGTGTGATATAGTTGATAAAAGCAAACAGTTAACCAAGGCAGACCATGTGTGATAGTTACACCTTTCACACACGAGCCTACACATAAAACTGTGTGGGATGTATGTACAAACGGAAATGTTTTCCCTGGATTGACTATGTGGGATGAACATAAGAACGGAAACGTATTCCTTGGATTGACTGTGTGTGATATACATACGAACAGAAATGTTTTTCTGGGCATAGTGTGGGATGTACATACCTACGGAAATGATTTTCTCGGATTACCGTGTGGGATGTACATACCTACGGAAATTTGTGGGTTTCGATGCCTTGGCCGATCGCACACGGCCCCAGCCTGGGTCCCAGGAGGGCCTATCCCCAATGGTTTCTGGGTCGTGTGGGAAGCACACCCTATCGCACACACTCACTTGGCGACGGTTCCAAATGTCGTCCCGGAAAGTGTTAAAAACCGTTTGTTTAGCACCGACGCGTACCAGTGAAAGTATACCAACAAACAGAAGCATCATGATTATCTTGATGGGAACTAAACCAGGATACCCGAGAAAAAAAGCATTTCTTCATTTAACCAGTGATAGTACTATTAGATTAGCAACAGCAATATGAGCATATGGACAATAACCGCACAACCACCATGTAATTTTAGTCGAAACAACATGTATACCTCCACCGAGGCATAAACCAGGAAAACTTTTCGAGTGGCATTTCCTCTATAATAGTAGGTGATGTCAGACCAGCCGACGAACCCTAGCTACTGTACATGGGGAGCTGGGGAGTAGTTGCATAGAAGAAAACCCGCATGCAGCGACCTGGGGAGCTGGACCAGTACAAGAAGTTATACCTCAGGTGGGCGAGATGTCGCTTAGGCGGGCGGGATCTGCCCACACGATGGCAACGAACAAGGGCGTGGAGGACCTTCGTCCGCGCCAGCGCCGGCTCCGAGAGGATGGTGTGCATCGGCTCCCTCCATCGCCGACGGCGACAACGTCAATGCTGCACCTGCTCACCTCTCACCGCGGACGGGATTCGACCGGATCTATGACCACCTGTGAGAAGAGATATAGAGTGGACATTGTCATCTTGTTTTGATATGGAGAGGGTAAACGAGCGAGAGGCGAGAAACCCTATCAAACAAGAGGCTATATATACAATGGAGTAAAAAAATCTCTCCATAGCAGTGGTTTTAAATAGAATACGCACATTCCTGAAAAAGGAAACGAAAACTGGTTGACAATTTTTTTAACGTACCAAGAAAGAAAACTCGATCAAAAACATGCCCCCGCTTCCAGGTCACGAGAGACGTCGCGCACACACATAGACATAGTGTCAGGGGAAACAACACCTATGGGATCCCCAACGGAATCCCTTCTACGGTTGGCGGGGCGTGGAGCTGCGCAAAGACTAGGTCTACCGATCTGTGCGAGGGGATTTTTACCCAGGTTCGGGCCGCAAACGACGCGTAAAACCCTAGTCTTGCTTTTGTGTATATTTCGTGTTCTTGAGCTCTTGAACTAGCTGTGGTGCATGCCCAGTCCAAAAAAGTCTGAATCCTTCCACAGTACGCCTCGGGCCTCCTTTTATTTGTCAAAGGGGTCACCACAGTGGCACACAAGAGGTGGAAAGTATCTACAGTGTACAAGTTTATCGCCTTGCACCGTAGGACAAATGCATTTAATGCGCCGCCTATGTGCCCTCTTGCTTTATCGGGGGCGGCAACAGAGCTCGTCTTGTCCGTCGCCGCCTCGCCCTGCTTCGACGGGCGTCCAAGCTGATGAGGCATGCAGCGCCATGCTGGCTGGCTGGTTGCTGTGCTGGTGCGGTGACAAGGCCTTCATGAACATCTGCATGCCACCACGCATGTGCTTGACTAGTTGGCCTAGAAGCTGCATGCTGCCACGCAGGCGCTTGCCTAGTTGGCGGGCTGGTTGCCATGTCGGAACGTCTGCGGGGCAGCGAAACGTTGATGGGTGTGGGCCTAGCCGTGGCCCCGCAGATGCCCCCGGCAAGGGTCTTGCTATGGTCTTGCGGGCGTCCCCGGCATGGACCCTGCCGGGGGTCTTCGGCCGTCCCCAGCAAGTATCTTGCCGAGGGTCTTCGTTTGTCCCGGGCAAGGATCTTGCTGAGGGTCTTCGCCTATCCCCGGCAAGGACTTGCCGGAGGTCTTCATCTTTTGGTTTCTATCTAGACTCGAAGGCCTTTGGTCTTTGCAAATATCTGCATGCCACCTCACGGGTGCCTCCGAGTCTTGGTCTCGACGTTATCGATGGTGTTAGAGCTCTCTGGCTCAAGGGTGGCGGCCTTGCTGGTATTGGGAAAGTCGCCCCGGCAAGGCTCTTGCCGGGGCTATGTAGGACGCCCCAGCAAGGGCCTTGCCGGGGGAAGTCCATCTTACCCCTTTGCTCTTCGCGCCTCTGGATCGAGTACTGCCATGGCAGTCTCATACCTTTGCTTCTTCTGCCTCGCCAAGCATTGTCGCAGGCATGGCTACGACTGCCCATGCACAAGTAAAAGGGGTACAGAAAGGCCCCTACTTTTGTACACCGACAGGATCCCCCGGGCCTGGGCCACAAATAAGCGCGAAGCGTTGTTGGGCCAGGTCTAGAATGGTGCGCGGGTATGCATGGTAGAGTTTTATCCTCCTTAGTCACCGGTTGCACTTCCCCATGACCCGCATTAAGTGCATGATGTGGGGGTCGTGCGTGGAACGGTCGCAGCACGCTTGCATCACCCTTCAGTTAATAGTAAAGAGGCAGCCCACGTCTTCCCCATAAAAAAGAGGAAGCCGTAGGGGCGCCGCTCATTTACAAAGTGTACTCGGGTCGTGGCATTCATGGCACCTGCGCCCCATGATCACGGGGTGAAAAACGGTCGTCCCACTTGTCTTCTTAATTTCGGCCTGCCCACCATGTGTCCCCCATGCCTCAGAGAGGGTAGGTGGCGGATACGGAGGGCACATGTCTTATTGCCAAGGCGGGAAGCCGGGCATTGCTGATTGGAGCAGCGGGTCGGTCCTGATTCCCTGCGCCTCTGGCGGCCGGATTGGTCGAGTGGGGCGGCCACCCTTAGGTTGCGGGGCCGAGCCCCGGCACTGCCCCTCTATAAAAAGGGGGAAGGGACAGGATCCTTCTGCATTCATCTTCTTCCTGCTTGGCCCCTTTCTTCCACTCACCATGGTGAGAGGGCGCGCCGGCGCTCCAATGGCGGCGACGAGGGCTTCTGCTCAACAACGTGTCCCCCCTCCTGCGGAGCTCACGACAGCGGAGCCCGCTGTGAGAGGAAGAGGAAGGGGCAAGGCCGAGGCCGCCGTGGCGCTCGGGGGAGAGGAGGACAGTGCGGTCCACTATCCACGCTTCCGCTAGCGGCTCCCCCCAATGGAGGGCCACGTCGGAGACCAACCCCGCGAGTTCTTCATCAGGCTGTACAAGCCAGTGTGCGGTCACCTCTGCCTCCCCACCCTGTTCGCTCGGGAAATGGAGCTCGACCCGCCACAACCCTTGAGGCTGCACATGAGGGGCTGCGGGAACGGCGGCATGCGGGTCGATGTCGACTTGCCCGCCCCTCACATCATGTATCTCCGCCGTGGGTGGAAGACCTTTGCTCGTGCCCATAGCCTGTCGGAGGTGCACGTTTGCCAGTTCAAATTAATGGAGAATGGCCTGCTCTCCGTCAAGGTATTCGGGTACTTGGGAACCCGCTTAGGGTGCTGCGCGGAGAGCTCCGCTGACAATGAAACTTCCTCCTCGGGCAACAGTGACGAGGAGGACATCGACAGCGACGACGAGGGTAGCAGGCAGGAGGACACCGATTCCGACTCCGGCTGACCGTCGGTGGCAGCACCGTCATCTGCATCGCCGTCCTCCCTCGGCCACGCGCCTTGTCGAGGGTCGTCCCCGCCATGCTCTCCATCGGCGCGTTCCTCGTTGTCCCTTCTTTACCTTCACCTGCCGCACCTGGGAGGAAAGAGGCAAGAATGGAGATGGCGAGGCACTTATCTTTCTTTTAGCTTGTAGGCACTTGCCAAATCTTAATTTCTAAATAATGCAATCTCTCGAGCCCATGCCTGTTTCCCGTAACATTTGTACTTGTATCAACATGTACATACGTATACACATAAACATGGAAATCAACGGGGAACTGTACATACTAAAGGGTTTTCTTTCCTTGACTACGCACAGGGTCTAAGCCTGGCTTTATACATAGGGTTACATGCCTTGTCGGCAAGGCTAGTACAAAAGGGGGTTGTCGGGGCTCCCGGCAACCACGCCTTAGGGGTAAAACTTGCGAAGATGTTCGATATTCCAGGAATTGCTCACCGGAATGCCATCCTCGGTCTCCAGGCGGCCTACGCCAGGACTGGTGACTCGTATTACCCAATAAGGGCCTTCCCACTTTGCGTCAACTTGTTTGAACTCTTGGCGGATTGGATTCGCCGAAGAACAAGGTCGCCTTCCTCAAGGCTTCGGGCGTGAACCTTGCGGCTACGGTAGCCGTGCAAGGCTTGCTGCTAGCGAGTGGCTCGCACATTAGCCTGAAGATGATCTTCCTCAAGGAGCATCGCATCATCTTGGCGCAACTGCTCTTGCTCAAGCTCATCATAAGCGAGCACTCTAGGTGACCCGTATATGAGTTCCATGGGGAGAACTGCTTCTGCCTCGTATACCAGGGCAAAGGGTGTCTGGCCAGTGGCTCGATTTGGTGTCGTTATGATCAACCAAAGAACCATTGGCAACTCATCAGTCCAGCGCCTTCCGTACTTGTGTAGCCTGTCAAAAGTTCTGGTCTTGAGGCCTCGCAACACTTCCACATTTGCCCCCTCAACCTGGCCGTTACTTCTGGGATGAGCAACAGAAGCAAAACAAACCTTGCCGCCGAGGTCTCGAATATACTGCTTGAAGGTGCGGCTCGTGAACTGTGTGTCGTTATCGGTGATGACTCTATTCGGCACACCAAAATGGCAGACTAGTCCGTTGAAGAACTTGACGGCTGATTGTGCTGTCACCTTTCTCACCGATTCCACCTCCGGCCACTTTGTGAACTTGTCGATCATGACGTACAAGTACTCAAAGCCCCCGACAACATGGGGGAAGGGGCCCAGTATGTTGATCCCCCAGACCAAAAATGGCCAGGAAAGAGGGATTGTCTGAAGATCTTGGGCTGGCTGATGAAGCTTCTTTGAATGGAACAGGCACGCTTCATACTTGGTTACTAGTGCAGTCGCATCCTGGAGAGCGGTGGGCCAGAAGAAGCCTTGCCGAAACGCTTTGTCAGCAAGGGCTCTTGACCCTATGTGGGAGCCACACATGCCTCCATGTATCTCTGCCAACAAGTTCAGTCCGTCCTCCTGAGGAATGCACTTCAATTGCACACCGTTCGGTCCCCTCCTACATAGGACATCATCCACAAACCGGTACATGATGGACCGACGGGCTACTTTTTCTGCCTCTTCCTGTTCATCAGGGAGTTCCCCTGTTTGGAGGAAACAGATGGTGTGCTGCGCCCATGCCGGAGCCTGGGTCTCGGTGGGAAGGACTAAAGGCTCATCTTTGGCTGTAGGGGCAACTGCCTCTACGGTCAAGGCTTGGGGCACCCGTCAGCTTCCTTGCCGGCGGCACCTGGGAGCTCAGCGAAAAAGTACTTGCCGGGGCCCGCCTTCCTTCGCTTGTTTTGTCCTGCTGATGGCTCAACGGATGGTTGGGTTAATTGAAGCACAAAGGTACCTGGTTCCACAGGCAACTTAAGGGCAGCGCATTTCGACAAGTCGTCGGCAATGTTGTTCTCTGCTCGGGGAACATGCTCTGCTTGTAGACCGTCAAAATGCTCCTCCAACTTCCTTACTTCAGCCACATAGGCCTCCATCAACGGGATCTGGTAATCCTTCTTAACTTGCTTGACGACAAGCTGCTATTCACCCTTGATGATGACCTTCCTGATCCCGAGGTCTGCCGCGATCCTGAGGCCAGCAAGCAATCCCTCGTACTCTGCAGTGTTGTTCGTTGATTTTTCTTGGAAAAAGTACATCTGTACTACATACTTGAGGCTCTCTCTGGTGGATGCGACGAGTAGCACGCCGACACCAGCACCTTCCAGCGATAAAGCTCCATCAAAGTACATAATCCAATCACGGCTCGTCTCCTTGCTGGGAAGGGTGGTTTCTTGAATTTCTTCGTCGGGCGTTGAGGTCCATTCTGCTATGAACTCTGCCAAGGATTGACTCTTGATTGTTGAAGTACTTTCAAACTTCAGGCCAAAGCTTGACAGTTCCAACGCCCACTCCACAATCCTCCCGGTCGCATCCGGGTTGTGCAAGATTCGTTGCAAAGGGAGCCGGGTGACGACGGTGATCTCATGCACTTGGAAATAGTGACGCAGCTTTCTCGAGGCCATAAGGAGGCTGAAAAGTAGCTTATGTATACCAGAATATCTCGATCTAGCCCCCTGCAAGAGGGAACTGACAAAATAAACCAGGTGCTGCATCACCTTCTTCTTATGTTCGACTCCGCCCACTTGTGCAGACTCCGTCTTGTCGGGACCAGGCTTTGTCGGGGGTTCTGCCCTGCCGGCATCAGGCCCTGCCGGGGAGAGCTCCGGCCTATCATCCGACAGCTCTGCCGCTACCGCTGCTTCTTCCTCAAATTCTCTCTGTGACACCAGTGCAGCACTGACCACTTGATTCATTGCCGCCAGATATAGCAGCAACGGCTCCTGCAGTTTAGGCGCGACTAGTATTGGCGTGGAGGAGAGGTACCTCTTTAAATCTTGCAGCACTGCCTCTGCCTCCGGAGTCCATTTCATTGGTCCCGCCTTTTTCAAAACTTTGAAAAAGGGGCGGGCGCGCACAACGGATTTGGAGATGAACCTACTTAGAGCGGCAACGCAGCTGGCGAGCCTACGGACATCTTTGACCAGAGCCACCACATCAGCTCCAGCTATAGCACCAGCCCAACCAGCTCTAGCATTCACCTCAGCTCCAGCACCAACCACTTCTATAGAATCCTTCGTCCTTGGAGTGATCCAGACTCCACCTCCACCAGAAGATCAAGCCTGAGAGTCGATCTAGCACTATGTATTTTCTAGGAACTTTTTGGTAACTTGTTGCCAAAGGGGGAGAAAAATGTATAGATCATAGGCTTCGAGAGAGAGAGAGAGTGTGTTGCCTTTATTCTCTCTTGCTTTATTTGGTGGTTTTTCAAACTTTGTTTGCTTTTGGTTGAGATACTATGATATGCTTGTGAGACATTGATGATCATGTGTTTGATCATAAGCTACACTTATGCATGCTTGTTATTATCCTATCTATCTTATGTGATCATTCACTTTTCTTGGCGATGAGTGCATGTATTCAATTCTTATCACTTTGAGCGCTCCACCAAGATGTATGTGAAATGGAAGAGTAACCTATGATTCTAACTCTTTGTGCATTTACAGTCCAAAGCATATTTTAAAATATGCACAAATTTAGGGGGAGCTCTTGCTTTTCACATACCTCTCAAAGCGATGATTTTCTAAAATCTTATTATCATTTATCGAAGCTTTGATCTATATGTTGTCATCAATTACCAAAAAGGGGGAGATTGAAAGTGCAACTATCCCTAGGTGGTTTTGGTAATTCATAACAACATATAGCTCATTGAGCTAATGCTATTCCAAGATGTTTATTTCAGGAAAGCTCAATGATTGGCATGGCATGGATGATGAAAGTGGATCCCTCAAAATGCTAATGAGAAAGGATTGGCTCAAGCTCAAAAGCTCAAGACTCGTCATTTTATATTGTAGTGATCCAAGATCACATTGAGTCTTTAGGAAAACCCAATACTATCAAGGAGGGATGAGGTGTTGCTTAATGAGCCTCTTGCTTCATGTGCTTAGTGATATGCTCCAAAACCCTCAACTACTTTCCTATATCCACACTTGACCTAAACCCAAAGCCAAACTTGGACCTACCGATTCTTTCAATCCGGCGCCACCGAGTTTCACATGTCATAGCCACTGCCAAACCCTAAGCAAATCGGTTCTACCGATAGGGATCTCGGTCTCACCGAGATGGGATTGTAATCTCTCTGTTTCCTTTTCGTAACTTTTCGGTCTCACCGAAAGAGCGGATCGGTCCCACCGAGATTGCAATGTAAACTCTCTGTTTCCTTTCTGTAACATTTCGGTCTCACCGAGAGAGCAAATCGGTCCCACCGAGTTTACCTGACCAACTCTCTGGTTAGCTTATTACCAAATTTGTGTAACGGTTTGATTTTGTGTGGAGGCTATATATACCTGACCAAATTAGCTTATTACCGAAAGAGCAACTCTCACCGAATTTGTGTAATCAGTCTCACCGAGATTATGTTATGCCCTAACCCTAACCATATCGGTCCTACCGAGTTGCATATCGGTCCCACCGAAAATCACTAACGGTCACTAGGTTTACAAAATCGGTCCAACCGAGTTTGTTGATTCGGTCCCACCGAGATTGGTAAATTGTGTGTAACGGTTAGATTTTGTGTGGATGCTATATATATACCCCTCCACCTCCTCTTCATTCGTGGAGAGAGCCATCAGAACAAATCTACACTTCCAACTCACATGTTCTGAGAGAGAACCACCTACCCTTGTGTTGAGCTCAAGATATTCCATTCCTACCATATGAATCTTGATCTCTAGCCTTCCCCAGGTTGCTTTCCACTCAAATCTTCTTTCCACCAGATCCAAATCCTATGAGAGAGAGTTGAGTGTTTGGGAGACTATCATTTGAAGCACAAGAGCAAGGACTTCATCATCAACACACCATTTGTTACTTCTTGGAGAGTGGTGTCTCCTAGATTGGTTAGGTGTCACTTGGGAGCCTCCGACAAGATTGTGGAGTTGAACAAAGGAGTTTGTAAGGGCAAGGAGATCGCCTACTTCGTGAAGATCTACCGCTAGTGAGGCAAGTCCTTCGTGGGTGACGGCCATGGTGGGATAGACAAGGTTGCTTCTTCGTGGACCCTTCGTGGGTGGAGCCCTCCGTGGACTCGTGCAACCGTTACCCTTCGTGGGTTGAAGTCTCCATCAACATGGATGTAGGATAGCACCACCTATCCGAACCACGCCAAAAACATCCATGTCTCCAATTGTGTTTGAATTCTCCAAACCCTTCCCTTTACATTCTTGCAAGTTGCATGCTTTACTTTCCGCTGCCTATATACTCTTTGCGTGCTTGCTTGAATTGTGTGATGATTGCTTGACTTGTCCTAAAGTAGCTAAAATCTGCCAAACTCTAAAATTGGGAAAAGGTTAAGTTTTTATTGGTCAAGTAGTCTAATCACCCCCCCTCTAGACATACTTCAAGGTCCTACAAAGGAAAATCCAAGACTGAGGAGGCATGGCAGCGTGGAGCACGAACTCTCGGGAGGAGCCCTCGGTGTGTACCCCAGGGGGGACGACCCACACCTTCGTGACCCGTCGGCGCCGACGGCGGCGCCGCCCGTGATGATCGGCATCGACTCCTTCCGAGCCCTCGATGTGGGCGTACAAGGGAAGCGAGAACCCCGTCGGTGGCCGCTCGTACCAGGGCCTCGACACCACCTGATGGGCCCCCTCGTCCCGGCGGCAGAGGGTGAGCCGTTTCTTTGGCGGGAGCGGGTCTGGTTCCTCTCGAGGAGCCTTTCCCTTCTCTGCCGCCAAGAACCAGCGGATCGGAGCCATCGCAGCAAGACGGAGCAAGGACCGGGAAGAAGGAGAAGTAAGAGGAGATGGACTAGAAGGGCGCGTGCCGTTCCGTACTTATGGCCGGCGAAGGCCAACCGCCGACCTCCACGATCACAGGTAATCATGACCCGCTTTGCATGCAGGGACATGTCCAATCAGTGCAAATGCCGAGGCATCGTGGGGAAGCGGAGACGCTCACGTCCAATCAATCGCCACGCGACGCCCAAGGCCGCAGGATGTTAGGGCCCGCGGCGCTTCGCCCTTGCCCTTTCGCCTCCCTGCACGGCCAAGTTCGGGCGCGCCTTGGGCCCGGGGGCTATTGTCGGCGTTCTGGGAACGGGGGTCCCCAGACTTGCCTGCCTGCGGCCTGCGGCGTGGCTTAAAGGGGGGCCCAGCACGGCCCATCTTCATCGACACAGACCCAAGACCCTCGCGAGGGGCCAAGCCTCGCGGGGCGGACGACACGGAGCTTCCTCAGGCACGGCGTCATCAGGCTGGCTCGCGAGCAGGCGGAGAGATCAAGGCAGGGTACCTCACGAGGTTCCTGTGACACAAGCCATGACGACCAAGGGCGCTAGGCGGGCGCTAGCCCGCGCAGTGTCCTCCTTTCCTCTTTGGTGCAAAGGGAGCAAGCGCAGGCGAGAGCATCAAGCAAAGGCACCCGTTTCGGTGCAACGAGACCAAGACCAGCCCAACGGCAGGGAGGAAGTCATTGTGGAGCCCAAGCCAGCGTCACCACCAGAGCCTTTGGCAAGCGAGGACCAACTTTAGTCAGGATATGTGTACCAGATGTTCCCCTTCCAAATGGCCAATTGTTGGCGCCCTTCCCGCTCAATATTTGGGAAGAGGCCCAGGGCCTTTGCCTATAAATAGGACTAGCCACCCCCAGGGTAGAGGCAAATCGAAGAATCGGGGAATCACGGATCGGCCAACCCAGAAACAAGCTGGGATTGGATCGAGTAGCATCACACACACAGAGAGAGAGAAGGGTGACTGAACTCCTCCTAGAAGTTCATCGCCCCAGCCAAGAACAGACCCTCGCGAGGCTGTTCTTCCTTGTATTGCTCATCATCATCAGCCCAAGAGGCAATCCACCACACCACAAACTAGAGTAGGGTATTACACCACAATGGTGGCCCGAACTAGTATAAACCTTGTGTCTCTTGTGTTGTTCTTTCCATAGCTTAGATCTTAGCGTGGCGGTGGGGTGCAGGTAGGTAGAAGGCGAAATCTCCGCATGCACCCCAGTGTTCGAACCTCAAGGGTCTGCCGGAACCCAAAATCCGATAGTGACGAGCCTTTTGTGGAGGTTCTTCTGCTCCAGGAACTTGTCTGGCGTGAGGTCATCCGGACGATCCTTTGTTGCGTCCTCCCGTTCTTTGTCGTTGCTTCCTTTGGGTGTGTCCACCATGTATACATCGTGGGATGAGGTGGCTGTCCAGTGCCCTGTAGGCGCTGGTTCCTGTTCGTCTCCTGCATCGTCGTCCATACCGTCGATGTCTTCGGAGTCGAAGTCAAGCATGTCGGTTAAGTCATCGACAGTGGCTATAAAGTGGGTGGTGGGTTGGCGTCGAATTTCTTCGTCGTCCGCGTCCCAATCCTGCCGGTCATAATCCAGAAAGGACTCTCTTGACAAAGAGAGAGAGCTTAGTGAATTTAGCATGTCGCCGAAGGGTGAGTGCTTGAAGATGTCCGCGGCAGTGAACTCCATGATTGGCGCCCAATCAGATTCGATTGGCAGGAGCGCGGAGGGTTCAGAGTCCGGAGAAGAGTCCGGTAGTGCGGAGTCACGGGCCTCGCAAAGGATAAGGTTGGTGTTCGGCTCGATCACCGTTGAGGCTGCAGCCTCCGTGGCGGGGTCTAACCACCCGCCCTCGGTCAGCGCAGTTGGCTCCGAACTGAAGGTCGGAGCGGGTGCTTGTGCGGCCTCCAGGACACTGTTCGACGGCAGAGCTAAATCATGCCCGTGGTGACAGTGTAGCACACTCGGCCAGGGCTTGAATCCGTCGAAGATCAAGTCTTTGCGGATATCGGCCGTGTAGTTTAAGCTTCCAGACCTGACCTGATGGCCAGGGGCATAGCTTCCAATCTGCTCCAGATGGCCAAGCGAATTGGCCCGCAGCGCAAAGCCGCCGAATACAAAAGTCTGTCCGGGGAGAAAAGTTTCACCCTGGACCGCATCGCTAACGATGATCGAAGGAGCCATCAAGCCTGATGATGACGACACATGGGGATTCTCAATGAAAGCACCAATGTCGGTGTCAAAACCGGCGGATCTCGGGTAGGGGGTCCTGAACTGTGCGTCTAGGCGGATGGTAACAGGAGACAAGGGACACGACATTTTTACCCAGGTTCGGGCCCTCTCGATGGAGGTAAAACCCTACTCCTGCTTGATTAATATTGATGATATGGGTAGTACAAGAGTAGATCTACCACAAGATCATAGAGGCTAAACCCTAGAAGCTAGCCTATGGTATGGTTGTTGTTGTCCTACGGACTAAACCCTCCGGTTTATATAGACACCGGAGGGGGGCTAGGGTTACACAGAGTCGGTTACAATGGGAGGAGATCTACATATCCGGATTGCCAAGCTTTCCCTCCATGCCAAGGAAAGTCCCATCCAGACACGGGACGAAGTCTTCAATCTTGTATCTTCATAGTCCAAAATTCCGGCCAAAGGTCATAGTCCAGCTGTCCGGACACCCCCTAATCCTTGACTCCCTCATGGGGCTTATGATTTGACTGCTCATTCCTACTCACTATTAGTGCGGCGCAACAAGCGGGCCGAGTCTCCTATGCGGTTGTGCACTACTCCTTCTGTTCTTAAATATACTATGGAGTGACTACATACGAAGTAAAATGAGTGAATCTACACTCTAAAATACTCCCTCCGTTTGGAAATACTCGTCATTGAAATGGATGTATCTAGATGTATTTTAGTTCTAGATACATCCATTTTGGTGACAAGTAATTCCGAACGGAGGGAGTATGTACATTTGAAAATTGTGAAAAGATAAATATTTAGGAACGGAGGAAGTATTATTTTGTGCATGGCACATGGACCCGGATGCTAAAGAGGCGTCTGGCAATGCTATCAAGCTTCCAGCATTTGTTTACATAATTGACCTACTATACAAATATTTTTCCAGGCACATGGAATTGTACAATGCTCTGAGCTTTCAGCTTTTGCTTCTTGTGTGTTGCCATCCATGCTCTTTCGGACACAATAAAAAACTAACTTCCTTGCTAATGAATCTCAATGATTAGCAGACCAGAGCTAATATTTACATCACAACTGAAGACAAAGTTGTGAGAAGGTGTTAAATTAAAATTGATCCATGCTTTCATTGGCAGCAACGTCCCCTAGATCTGTCTAAATCAACAAGGCATGTTGGAAAAAAAGTAGATGTCTTGAGCATGCAACATTCCGATCATTTTGTGCAGTTCCACTAAAATAGAGCTAAGCGTCCCTGTTTCAAGGATATTAAGTGTGATTACAATAACAGAGGATTGTTGATAAAACAATAAACACACAAATAGAAGTCGGTCACCTTTGCAGTCTCTCTTAAGACTAACTACTTGGAGAAGATTAAGTAAATAGTTGGAGAAGATTAGGCTCGGAGTTGGATGAGGAGGATAGAGCCGAACCAATCTCCCTTTGTGCAGTCGCACTAAAATGTAGAGACATTGCCCGTGTGACATTTTAGTACAACTGAACAAAACACTCTTAAGAAAAAAGTGATTTGTGCAGTTCACCAAAAGGTCACAATAGCAATGAGGTGAAATGGTTAGCCCTGTTTGCAAAAGAGAGGTAGAAAGGAAACAATCACTGGCCAATAACAGTTGATGACACATACGACGACAAAAAAGAAGCATATTCCTTGTCCTAAGGGAAGATAACAACACGTTGTGTTTGTCTAAACCGGTGTGAGGACGAGATTGCAATATGGAAAGCACGCCGGATGAGCTACGTTTTGGGCAAAGAACTATGGAAGATCCACATGAAAGATTTTCCACATGCAGCGATGTGGGAAGACGGGCAGTGGAGCAAGGCCGGAGGGGATACCTGGGGCTTGTCAGGATGTAACTAGGAGAGCGGCGGCGGGCGGGATCTGCCCATACTGCCGCAGCGAGCAGGTGGCGTCAGCCCTACCGCGCCAAAGCTTGGTCAGAGAGAACAGCGGGTACCGCAGATCGGGACGTGCTGCCTCGGCGCCGTCGAATGGAGAAACGATGCACATCTACGGCCGGATCAGTGACCAATGGTGAGAGAGAGAGAGGTCACAGCCGCAGTGTGTGAGATACTCTGAAGAGAGACAAACCCAGGTAGGCAGGCTCCATTGTATATTGTGGAGCGGAGTACCTTTTGCTCCATAAAAAATATTTTATATTCCGTGTACGTGCAATTGAGCGATATAACTTTATTTAAAAATAACGCGCCAATGCATCAAGTCGAACTTTGTTTCGTGCACGCGTGGTACGCGACCTCCGTAGGTAAACAACAGCTACACGCGTTCAAATTAGCACGTGGGCTGCCATTTCATACAGAAATGACCTCCAACATGTACCCGTGTGGGTGTGGCTGGGCACAAAGCGTGAGTAAGTGCACCTAGGGGCTGTGTGAGAAAGATACATACATAGAGAGATATAGTGTGTGGGTTCGTGAGTGTTTTTTTGGGGGGGGGGTTGAGAAATAGACAAGCAATATATGTGGATGATATTTCAATAAAAAATGTAACATATGCAATGTGTGTGAAATAGAGTCCTAGATATATCATATATATAGAGGGGGCGATCCACGAGAAGAGAGTGGAGGTATCATCGGGTTGGGGTATCCATAGAATCGAAGAGAGGGATGATGTGTGTGTGTGTGCGCGCGCGATCGATAAAGAGTGCCATCTAATTTGTGTGTGCCCACGTCAAAGATATAGGGTGGCTGGCCTACTGGAACGTGAGAGGGGACAGGTGCAGTTTGTCTTTGTGGCATGGATACCTACCTACATCGCTCGACTATCATGTGTGGTGGGGGTGGGGTGGGGGAGACCTAATTAACTATAGAGGTACAATGGCTGGTATATGTGTGGAGGAGGAGAGAGGCCTACCTTATGTGTTGAGCGAGATCGATCAACATCCATGCATATGTGTAGGAGAGGAATAAGGTTAGGAGAGAGACAGAGCTAGAGTGTTGAAGGGGGTGGTGGTGGAGTTGCTTCTAATAAATGGCTGGAGAGGCTTGCTAGACAAATGGAGGGCACACCTGCAATATCAATAAGAGAGGGGATGGCTGCCTGTCTGTGCACGTGCGTGTGAGAGACGGGACTGGAGACATGCACGAATGATGAGGGGGGACGATATGGCTGTGGTAAGCAGATGTAACTATATAGGAAGATCAATCGTCCTTCGTCAGAGAGAGGAGAGACATAACTTGTGAGGTACGTCGATCGATGGGTGGGTAAAATAGTTAGAGTCGACCTAGGTATATGTAGGGAGATCGATCGGTATACATGCATGTGTGTGTTACAAGCAAATAAGGCCCGGGGAGAAGTATATATAGAGAGAGAGGGATGCAGCGAGGAGGTGGTGCGAGAGGCATACTATATCTAGGGGAAAGGAGTGCGCGAGTACGAGATCGATGAAAAGAGGGGTGGGAGTGAGGCATGGACGATGAGAAGAGAAGAGGGAAAGCTTCTATTTGTGGTAAGCACACCTGGCTAGAGAGGCATATCGATCGATGTGTGCCGTAAAGAAGGAGCTGGGGGGCCTACACACACTATGGGTGAACGACCTAAAGTGAGAAGACGAATTTGCGCCATGGAGATAGAGAATGCTGAGGGAGGGTGAGAGGGATGCGGGCATGTGCATGCACAAGAGAAAGTCAGCGCTAGCTACAAAGATAAGAGGATTGTGTGGGTGGAAAAGACGAATAGAGATCATAATTCATTATAAAAAGTGAATTCGAATATTTGAAGAATTTACCATAGTGTTTTAAACCGACGCGTGCGTGAATATATATAACGGTGCTACACATGGTGTGGTTATGAACATGTTATACTACATATATATTTTATCTCTACTCTTATAAAAAACAGAGTTGTTGATGATGGTGTGCCTACCATCCAACAATATAGGCCGTCCAATTTATATCTGACGAATAGGAAGGAAACTATGACAATTTTGAAAAAATATACCCACACCCCTCTCCACATTTGCAAATAAGGCCTCCCCTCGATCATGTGGATGTTCCGTGGAACGCATGGGCATCTTGCTAGTACTAAATATAATATATAGAACATTGATTATAATTTGGGCTAATGTGTGGCTTTTGCAGCTCAGGGCTAAATACTTGTCATAATGTAGGGGGCGGGGCACTATACTTGGTTTAGATTATGAATATATAGTTAGTACATCAAATGTGCTAATATTTGGAATCAACATCAAGTGTATTAAAAAATAGAATTCAAGTTCATATAGTACACATAGTTCATATCTATCTATATAGTAATCATGTGGTGTGTTGCTAAGGTAATACACGAATGATGGTTGAAGTTGGCAACAATCATGATTGTAGATTCTTATTGAAATAGAGAAACGAATTCAAATTTAGTTCGAATTGCAGCAGTAGTATAGAAATTTGGAATGCACTAAAATGTTGGTATGAGTAGGTTACATGCATTATACAACCAACGAAAAAAATAAATTGGACATAACATGTTGCTATGAGTAGCTTTGAATATCATTTGTATAGTAAAACGGGACAAGGCGTTCTTGTGGCTAGGGTAGGCTCTCGATCAGATCGAATCAAGCCGAGAGACCCCTACTGTGGTGGCTAGTTCTACTTTATATAGGCCCTGGTCCTCTCTCCCAAATATTGAGCGGGAAGGGAGCCAACAACGGCTGACGGGCAAATTTAAAGGGGGACCGCTAATACAAGCTATCCTAACAAAAGTGGTCTTCGCCTGCGAAAGGCTCTGGTGGTGACGTCGTCTTGGGCTCCACGATGACCTCCATCTTGCCGTCCTTCTGGTCTTGGTATTGTTGCACCGATATGGAAACCTTTTTGTGATGCCTCGGCACTCCTCGCTTGTGATTGCCTCCTTAGCACCAAAGAGGAAACAAGGACGCTGCGCGCGTTGGTGCCTGACTGGAGCCTGCCTGGTGCCGATCGTCATGGCTCACGTCACGAGAGCCTCGTGAGGTTTACCCCGCCTTGATATCTCCGCTCCTTGTGAGCCCGCCTAGAGGGGCCGCTCCTGAGGAGGTCTTGCGTCGTCTGCCTCGCGAGGCCTGGCCCCTCGCGAGGGTCTTGGATGCCTTGTTGATGAAGATGGGTCGTACGGCCCGCTGACTTAGCCATGCCATGGGCCGCAGGCAGGCAAGTCTGGGGACCCCCGTTCCTAGAATGCCGACAGTAGCCCCCGGGCCCAAGGTGCGCTCGGGCTTGGCCTCGCGGCAGGGCCAAGGGTCAAGTACGGAGCGCTACAGGCCCCAAAAGCCTGTGGCGTCGCTTGACGCGTGGCGGTTGATTGGACGTGGGCGTCTCCGCTTCCCCATGCTGCCTTGGCAACTGCATGACTTGACAAGTCCCTGTGACATGCATGGAAAACCATCATTACCTGCAATCGTGGGAGGCGCCGGTTGGCCTTATTTTGCTATAAATCGGGAGGGGGCGGAGCCCCCGTCGCCCATCTCTTCTTTGCTTGTTTGCTTATTCCTCCTCGCTCCACCGCCAGTTGCAATGGCGCCGTCGAAGAGGTTCTCTGCTGCGGAGAAGGGCAATGCCCCTCAGGAGGGGCCCGGCTCCCAGGCACCCAAGAGAGGACGTGGCCATCCCCGCAAGCATGCCGCGACCCCCACCGTGGCCCCCGACTCCCGGGGTGGCGCCACGATGCGTGGCAGGAGTCGCTCTAGTCACGGGCTCATGGCAGTACCGTCGACGAAAGAAGGCGCGTCGTGGTTGGGCGACCCCCTCGACCGCGGTTCCATTCGTCAGAGGTGTTGCCAGAGTTTGTTGTCTGGTCGGAGAATCCGGCCGGCAACTGGCTCCAGCTCCCTCGCTTGTTCGCCGATGAGCTGCCGGCCTCCGGTCCCGGCGAGCTTTGGTTGCAGGCGGACGGTTGCTGCAGCCGGGCTTCTTGGGTCGCGGTCGAGGTCTCCGTTGCGGGGAACATAGCTCTGGCTTGCGGTTGGCAGATGTTTGCCCGCGCGCGCGGCCTGGGCAGGCGGTGCACCCTCCATTTCAAGTTCGACGGCAACGCGACCCTCTTCGTGAGGGTGTTCGGGGAGGACGGTCGCCGCGCCGGATGCTACCCCGAGGTGAACAATGGCGAGGAGGTGCTAGGCCTTGGCGATGGTCGGGACGAGGAGGACGACGAACCCGTCGGCCGCGCCTTGTCTAGCTATGGTGACTCCTCCCTTGGCGATAGTTCCAGCAGTGGCGGCCTTAATCAGCCACCACACCGCCGTGCCCGCTTCGAAGGTGGTAGCGGGTCATCTCGTCGCCGCGCATCGGTGGAGCGCGAAGAGGGGTCCGACTAGACCCGAGACGTCGTCGTGACCCTGCCCCCATCGGCTGCTGCAGGGGCGAGCAACGCTTTTGTTATGTTTCCTTTTCCCTTCCTGCATCGAAATGACACCGGCATGGGCTGAGAGGGGCAGGTATCAAACCATAACCTATCAACCATTACGCTACGCTTGTTGTTTTAGTGTTGTGTGGCTATCTTGCGCAAAGATAACTTAACCTGGTGCGTTTGGGGCGCCCTCCTCCTTACGAGGCGTTTATATCCTCGTGTCCATCTTGACCTGTTTGCTCAGGAACTGCAAAAATTCGTTAGAAGGTGCGCTAAGAGATTCGCCGTCCACCCGTGCCTTGACCTGGTGCTTTGCATCATGGTACCCGAGGGGCACGGACTAGGAGGGATGCGCCAGTTTTGGGGTTCACACGAGGGTGGCTCGCGAGAAGGCAGAGAGGAGAGAAATGCTCGCGAGGGCACCTGCCTAGCCCCCTCGCGAGGTATGCGAGTGAAAGAACACGAGCGAACCAGGGCAAGAAAAAGAAGTAAGAGGCGAGGGAACCGAATTAGAAAGGAACACCAAAGGAGAATTTTGATTTAAGAAAAGCGAGCCAACCCCGGAAAGCAAATGAAAATCTGCATTCGGCACCTAGTCTAGTCTTCAAGTCTTCTCACGAGCGCGGAGCTAAGTGCTGCCACTAGGCGTGGGCGGGAGCCCCAGGGCTTGAGGTCGGCGCTCTTGAGACTACGGGGCGTGTACAGCCCCACTCATTATTACGTGAGAGTGTCATGGGCAGCGATTCTTCATAGGCACCGGGCCTTCTTTACAGGCTCTGGGCCTTTCTTCATAGGCTCTAGGCCTTGCCTCACAGGCTCTGGGCCTTGCTTCATGGGTAGAACTTCCGGAGGAGCTGGATGTTCTAGGCGTTCTGGATGGGCATCAAGTCCTGCGTCTCTAGGCACGCTGCACCAGGCCTGAAGACATGGACGACCCTGAACGGGCCCTCCCACATGGGCAAAAGCTTGCGCAGCCCTTCCCTGGAGAGGACCCGCCTCAGGACAAGGTCACCCACCTCGAGCGTCCTGGAGCAGATGTTGCGGCAGTGGTATCGCCGCGATGCTTGTTAGTACCTTGCCACCGTCAATGCAGCTTCGCGACGATATTTCTCCCCCAGTACGAGATCCATCCACCATGTGGCGTCCTGCTGCGTTTTGTCGAACGCCAGGCCCCGTGCGGAGCGATGCTTGACCTCATGAGGAAGGACTGCTTCAGCTCCGTAGGCGAGGAAGAATGGAGTCTCACCCGTTGGCTTGGTGGCGGTGGTGCGGATGGACCACAACACGGACTGGAGCTTGTCGTGCCAGCCCCTGCTGTAGGCCTCCAGATTCTTCTTGAAGGTCCTGGTCTTGAGGCCCCTCAGGACCTCCGTGTTGGCGCGTTCGGCCTGAACATTGCTCCTGGGGTGTGCCATCGAAGCATAGCAGATCTGCATTCCAAGGTTAGCACAGTAGGTTTTGAAAAGGTTACTAGTAAACTGCGAGCCGTTATCTATGATGATGCGGTTGGGTACCCCGAAGCGGCTCACGAGGCCCTTGATGAACTTGACAGCAGAGCCGGCCGGGATGGTGCGGACGGCTTCCACTTCCGCCCACTTGGTGAACTTGTCAATGGCGACATAGAGATAGCAGTAGCCCCCTGGCGCCCGAGGAAACAGGCCTAAGATGTCTAGCCCCCAGACCGCGAACGGCCACGTGAGCGGGATGGTCTGGAGGCCCTGAGCTGGCTGGTGAATTTGCTTGGCGTGGAATTGGCAAGCTTTGCAGGACTTCACCAGCTCGGCTGCGTCGTTGAGTGCTGTAGGCCAGTAGAATCCACTGCGGAATACCTTGTCGACGAGGGCCCGTGACGACGAATGGTGCCCACAGTCCCCCACCGTGTATGTCAACCAGCAACTCCCTTCCTTGATCGCTGGAGATACAGCGCAACATGACATCGTTCGGTCGTTTCCTGTACAACTCGCCGTATTGGATACAGTATGCCGTGGCCTGCCGGGCCACGTGCTCCGCGTCCTCTTCCTTCTCTGGCAGCGTCCCTTGCATCAGGTATTCCTTGAATTCCTTGGTCCAGCATTCCTCCTGGGGCTCGAGCACAGCCGAGCTCCTGAGGTTGGGCCACAGGCTGGGGCTCCCGTGGCTAGAGGCTGTGGGAGCTCCTCCCGAGGCTGAGTTGTGCTTGAAAGCGGTGGTGTAGCTGATGGCTTGAAGAGCCGCTCCTCAAAGACGCCGGGCTCTTGCGGTTGCCGCTTGGATGCCCTCCTGGCGATGTCGCCGGCTTCCTTGTTGGTGCCCCGGGGCACGTGCTACATCTCCAGGCCCGAGAACTGCTTTTCCATCTTACGTACCTCCGCGAGGTATGCCTCCATATGCTCGTCCTTCGTCTCGTATACCTTGTTGGAGAAGTTGACGAGGAGCTGCGAGTCGCCTCTGACGGCAAGGTGCTTCACCCCTAGAGCTGCCGCAGCCTTCAGGCCGGCTATGAGGCCTTCGTATTCTGCGATATTGTTGGAGACCTTCTCGTCATGCCGAAAGCAGAGTTGCACATCATAGTAGAGCTTGTCCTGAGTGGGCGAGATGAGTACTGCTCCAGCCTCCGCGCCATGGTGCACGAAGGCGCCATCGAAATACATGACCCAGCAGTCTGGAGCCTCGCTCCCTGGTGAGGTAGACCGGTCTTCCCCTTCCTCAAGTGTCGGGGCATCCGCTCATTCTGCCACAAAATCAGCGAGCGCGACCCCCTTGATGACCCTGGTAGTGTTGAACTCCAACTGGAATGCTTGCAGCTCAATGTTTCACTCAGCGACCCTTCCAGCTGAGTTGGGGCTCCAAAGCACCCTCTCCAATGGGTAGGCTGAGACAACCTTGATGGGGTGGCCCTGGAAGTAGTGTCGCAGCTTGCGCGAGGCCACCAAGAGTGCGAGCAAGAGTTTCTGAGGCATGGGGTAGCTTGCCCTTGCGTCCCGCAGCATGGTGCTGACGAAGTACATCGGGTGTTCGACGAGGGTTGGCATACTATCGACGCCCGGGTCCTGCGGAGATTGGGGCATCTCCTGAGGTGGAGAGGTTCCTGAGACCTGACTGCCTTCAGGAGTTTCTGCAACGTTGTCCTACCGAGCTTGGTCTTCTGTCGCTGAGGACTTTGCTGCGTGTTGCACCACTTTAGCTCTGGCTTGGTGCAGCGCGCCCTTGGCTTGGCGCTCCTCCTGAACCGCCACCAGCGCTGCGCTGGCGGAGTATGGAGTGGCGGCAAGCTAGAGTACTAGGGGCTCGAGAGGCCGCGGTGCCACCATCACCGGAGGGCTGGTAAGGTATTTCTTGAGGTCTCAGAAGGCTTGGTCGGCCTCCGGGGTCCACTCGAACGGGCCCTTCTTCTTCATGAGCTTGAAGAAGGGTAAGGCACGCTCTCCCGGCTTGGAGATGAAACGCCCCAATGCGGTCACCCGCCCTGCTAGCTTCTGCATCTCTTTGAGGGTCTATGGTGGGCTCATGTCCTCAATGGCCTTGATCTTCTCCGGGTTCGCCTCGATCCCTCTATGGGTTATGAGGAATCCCAGCAGCTTGTTGGAGGGGATGCCGAACACGCACTTCTCGGGGTTAAGACTCAAGTTCATTTGGCGCAGGCTCTCGAAGGTCTCCTCCAAGTCTCGAATCAATGTCCTCGGCTCGTGAGACTTTACCACTATGTCGTCGACGTAGGACTCTGTGTTTCTCCCGAGTTGCCACCCCACGGCATGTGCATCAGCCGCTGAAAAGTCGCACCCGCATTGCGCAGCCCGATGGGCATGCAGGTGTAGAAGTACACCCCACATGGTGTCAGGAAGGCTGTCTTCTCCACAACTTCCACCGCCATCTTGATCTGATGATACCCTGAGAACGCATTCAGGAAGCACAACAGGTCGCACTCGGCGGTGGAGTCGACGATCTGCTCGATGCGCGGGAGCGGGAATGGATCTTGGGGGCAGGCATTATTAAGGTGGTGAAGTCGACGCACATCCGTTCCTTCCCGCTCTTCTTCGGCACTACGACGGGGTTCGCTAGCCATTCGGGATATCGAACTTCGCGAATGGCACCCGCTGCCTCCAGCTTGCGGGTCTCCTGGACGATGAAGGCCTGCTTCTCAGTGGACTGCCGTCTCGCTCGCCGCTTCACGGGGCGTATGTTGGGGCATACCCTAAGATGATGCTGAATCACCTCCCTCGGGACCCCTACCAGCTGATTGGGCTCCCACGCGAATATCTCCTTGTTTGCGCGCAAGAACCTCACTATGGCCTCCTCTTCACCCGGGTCAAGGCCGGCGCCTATGGTAAAAGTGGCTCCCGAAGACCCGTCCTCGTTCACCAGGACCTGATTGGTTTCCGCCTTGTCTTGGGTGTACAACTGCTTCTTCTTGGTAGGTGCGGCCTCCTTGGCCTTGGGGGTACCGGCGCCAGCGGGCTGTAATGCCGCCACGGTCTTAAATGCAAGCTTGAGTGCCGTCACGGCCTCCTTAGTGTCCCCCTTGATGGTGAGGACGCCTTTGCTCCTAGGCATCTTCATGCGGTTTTAGGCCAGGTGAGTCGCCGCCATGAACTGGGCGAGAGCTGGGTACCTGAGGATGGTGTTTTACGGGAGACCGATGCGGGCGACGTCGAAGTCCACCAGCTCGATGCGGTAGTTGTCGCGTGTGCCAAATGTGACGGGGAGGCGGATCTGCCCCAGAGAGTGGACAGCTCCACCACCAACTCCTGAGAAGGGCTTGCTGAGGCTGAGCCGCTCGAGCAATACGTGAAGAAGGCCGAAGGCTTCCACGGAGAGCAAGTTGAGGCCGGCACCGCTGTCGATGAGGGTCTTGGTAACAACCACGTTGCAGATGGTGGGTGTGTAGAGCATTGGGAGCATGCCTGAGCCGGCGGTGGAGTCGGGGTGGTTTTCTGAGCCGAAAGTGAGGTCGGCCTCTGGCGCAGCCCAACCGGGCGGAGCCACCGGGCGCTTGGAGGTGGCCCCGATCTGACGGAGGAACGGCTTGACGTGGCGATCTGAAGGCGGTGCTTGAGAGCCGCCCAGCAGGGCCGCGACTGCATGCTGTGCCGGCACCGAGTAGCGGGCAGCGAAGAGGTCGCGGAGCTCCCCCCAGGACGCCACCGTGGATCCAGGGAGGTTGAGCAGCCAGGCGCGCGGCTCGCCGGTGAGGGCCATGGGGAACCAGTTGGCCATGATCTTGTCGTCTCCTCCGGCCTCGAGGACAACCTCCTCGTACGCCAGCAGGAACGGTGACGGGTCTGTCGCACCGTCGTAACGCGGCAGCATCTCTGGTTGAACTTGGTCGGCCACCGAACCCGCCATAGGGCGGGGGCCAGGGATCAGTACCCAGACGCCCCATTGTCGATGTCGGCCGCAGAGGCGAATGGCGGGGCACCTGCCATGGGGGCGAAGTGCGGCGGCGCAGGGCACAGGCTGGTGGAGAGGAGCTACGGCGCACCCCTACCTGGCACGCCAAATGTTGGATGTGGGGTTCCGACAAACCCTTAAGGTTCGAACACTGGGGTGCGCGCGAAGTCTTTCCCTCCTACCGATCCATGCCCTAGCTCGCTAAGATCTTGCAGACGAACTCAACGAACTCGCAACACAGAAAGACACGAGATTTATACTGGTTCGGGCCACCGTTGTGGTTTAATATCCTACTCCAGTGTGTGTGGTGGATTGCCTCTTGGGCTGATGATGAACAGTACAAGGGGAAGAACAGCCTCCTGAGGTTGAGGCGTTCTTGTGGCTAGGGTAGGCTCTCGATCAGATCGGATCAAGCTGAGAGGCCCCTACTATGGTGGCTAGTTCTACTTTATATAGGCCCTGGTCCTCTCTCCCAAATATTGAGCGGGAAGGGAGCCAACAACGGCGGGCAAATTTAGAAGGGGACAACTAGTACAATCTATCCAGACAAAAGTGGTCTTCGCCTGCGAAAGGCTCTGGTGGTGACGCCGTCTTGGGCTCCATGATGACCTCTGTCTTGTCGTCCTTCTGGTCTTTGTCTTGTTGCACCGATATGGCAACCTTTGCCTAATGCCTCGGCACTCCTCGCCTGCGCTTGCCTCCTTAGCACCAAAGAGGAAACAAGGACGCTGCATGCGCTGGCGCCCGCCTCATGCCGATCGTCATGGCTCACGTCACGAGAGCCTCGTGAGGTTTACCCCGCCTTGATATCTTCGATCCTCGTGAGACCGCCTAGAGGGGCCGCTCCTGAGGAGGTCTTGCATCGTCTGCCTCGCGAGGCCTGGCCCCTCGCGAGGGTCTTGGATGCCTCGTTGATGAAGATGGGTTGTACGGCCCTCTGACTTAGCCACGCCATGGGACGCATGTAGGCAAATCTGGGGACCCCCGTTCCCAGAACGCCGAAATCTTGTCCCTAAAATTCAACATGCGTTCCTGAAAATTCAGATACCGTGCTCCCAAAACTAGCGCCTTCACAACCTGCGCTTCACTATCCCGAAAATACAACGCGCCAAATCCCGACATGCGAAATCCCCCTTCTAACCCTGAGCCAAGAGGGCAGCTAGTTCAAATTGGTGGGGGTACTTTTATAACATACCCTACATTTTGGACAAGCGCGTCCCTAAGTCATGGTTCCCCCTCCCATCGCCTCCTTTTTGCCATTCAAAATCCCAGGCCGCCATAACCTCTCTGCTCCAGCCGCGAAACCTCACCCTCCTCCGTCCGCCACCTCGCCGCTGCCCAGTCGGAGCCTCTTCCCCGACGACGTTGTCCACCGCAACATCTCGACGTCCCTTGTCCCCCTCCACAGATGAGGATCCGTAGTCCATCTTGTTGTCCTGCCGGTTCAGCCGCCCCGTCCTCCACCTCCAAGGAGCTGCTCCGACGCTCGCCTCTTTTATCGCGGCTGCTCCATCCCCACAGCGCCACCTAAACCTGCTCCACCGGAACCACATCATCCTCACCGACTCCTCGGACGAAGCCGAGGCCTACTCGGCGCCACCAAAGAGGTTGTACACCCATCGCATCGCACCTTCTCCTTAACTCGACCTCTCGGCGCCGACGGTGCTCCATCCCGCACCCCCATGGAGCGGCTACCATGAAGCCGGTGCCGCGGGCGACATCTCCACGGCGGCTCTCCCCCAGTGCGAGGCCCCTTCGGCGGCAGCGTCCATACCATGCGGATCTGCTGCTGCTGCTTTAGCTCTCGCTCGCTCGCGCTGCTGCTGCTGCTCTCCCGCTTGCTCATGCTGATGCTCTGCTCCGATTTAGCTACACTTCAGTCGACTGAATCGACTTTTGGGTCAGTTGGTTTTCAGGGGGTGGGGCGCTCGCCGGAGTTATGGAAGAACCACCCGCAGCGGGGAGGGGGGCTCGCCAGCAGCGGCGGAGCCAACGTACAAGCGTTGGGTTCAACTGAACCCAACGGATTTTGCTCCATACATGTGTGTGTGTGTGTGTGTGTGTGTGCAAGTTTACCCGATGTGAACCCATTAAAAAATTACGACTGACCCCATCAACACGAGGTTGTCACGTGAATGACTAAACAATAAAGGGCCCAAAAGTGAAAAGCCCATGAGGAGTCCTCGACTCTTGCCATGATTAATGGCCGTGATTAGTCACGTACGCAGCCGCACACCTCATCTTTCAATTCGCATCTGATCTCTCTTCTTGTATGTTCGTGTTCCTGGTGCCTCGCCGCCTCGGCTAGCCACAGCCTACAGATCGAAAACAACAACAATTGTACCAAAATTTGAGGTAATTACATTACATTGCATCATCTCATCTTTCTTATGTATGTGCTACCTTGCCTAATAGCCTAGTACGATAGTGAATTTTTTGCCCAAGTTTTTTGATTTGCTTTTCTCCGTGAACTTCGATTGATCTAGGGTATGGAGCGGCATTATTTTGAAGAAAACTCGGTTACCAGGTCAAGATAATGATACAAGCACATCAAGGACACCCATTAGATGTAGGCTAAGTGCATGAAATTGCACTTCAGCTAATCTCCTGAAGCCTACTATTCATACAGGTAGGCTATATAAGTGATTTTATAATTTTGTTGAATCGGTATGACTTGCACTCTTCAGTTTTTAAAGCAACACAATGTGTGAATGTGATACCATATTTCTTTATGTTGTTTTTGGGTGTTACAATTTTGTTGTAAGCTAACTCAAAATTATACTTTACACATTGCATATTAGCACCAAGTTCTCACAACGAGCCATGGAGTGAACCCAATGTCCAAATTTTCTAGCTCCGCCCCTGCTCGCCGGAGAGGTACCCCACAATCTATCTTAGAGTTCAGGGTGGGGGCGGTGGTCACCGACAGTGTGGGGGGGGGGGGGCGGTGGTCGCCGACGGTGGGGGGGGGCGGTGGCATGGGGATCGCCGGAGAAAACTCTCAGCACAGGGGGGGCTAGAGGGTTGGCCGGGGGCGGACCAGCGGTGGGGACTTGTTTCAAGGCGGCGGCTGCGTGGCGGTGGGGAGTTGTTTCGGGGCGGCGAGGCGGCGCGGGAGCCGGCGGTTCGGCCGGTGGTGGCTGGCGGCTCGGGGGGGTGCAGGTTGAAGATGAACTGCATGCCCTCCCTAAACTACATGTCAAGTGCCTCTCTGCTACCATTGCGTTCAGTTTCGACAGTAACTTTCAGATTCCACAGTAAATTTCAGTTTTGACAGTTGAGTTCAGAGTTGTAGTCAGGTGGTTTTTGGTGATGTAAATTTTACATCTATTTTACATCATCTATTGGAGATGCTATTAGAATCCCACTTGAGATTAACGATGCCGGTCTTGTGCTGCTTCAGCCTTGACGTTTTACGGCTCACCGGAGCTGCTCCAACAACAGAACGATCCATCACAACAGAGCAGTGCCCTAGACGCCGTCTACAAATTCATCAAATCTTCGTCCACACCTTCGACAGCCACCTCTGCCTCAACTTCTTCAGTGACCAACCCAATGATGCTGAGGTCGACACGGCTACGGCAAATAGGTTGTACACTTGTTGCATCACTTATTACTCTACATTCATGTCAACCCATTAGGGCTATTTTGGTTCGACGGAAAAACATAGCAATAGGACATTTTCCTATGGCACTCTACTATTCAATTATTCATGCATTTTGTTGAAACGACTGGAGCAAAACATCCACCTGCACCTACTTCTCAAAATCCTATGCATGAAAACAAGACCAAGTGCATTAGTGGCAGAATAATATTCTAACTGTGCATGCTTTCACATGGTTTCAGTTTATTTTGGCCATGTTTCTTTGCATTCCTCTACTCTTCCAATTCCTGTGAACCAAACACCCAAGTTGACAGAAATCTTGTGTTTACAAATGCTTTGTTTACCATGTGCATTCCTATCCAATTCAGGTGTTTTTCCTATGCCTGCGTTTTTAGAATCATGCAAGACAAATGAGCCCTTACAGAATTACTTCAGTTACAGGTAGGTGTGCCTCACCTGAGCTGCTCCATCGACATAAACATCCACCAAACCAGACATCACGACTCCTGACCGTCTTTCGCCGCCTCAGATCTCCTTCCGTGCCGCCAACACCCACCGCAACGGCATCACCATCATCGACTCAACAGATGAACCTGAGGAGTACACGGGTCCACAAGAGAGGTCACACTCTTTTGTTTCTGCTTATGTTATGCATTGCTTAAAATTACCTGCTACTTTATCATCCTGTTCACCTCTTAGACTCCATGTCAGGTCCAAATTAATGTTCAAACTTGAGTTGTAAATTAGTTGTGGGGCACATATCAAGGAAGCAATGAATAGTATCTCTGTCTAATATCTGGTACACCTAGGGTATGCCTATGTTGTTCATCTTGGGTGGGAAACAAATAGTAAAACAATCATCATATGTCTTTTTATTAAATTAAACCAATCATCAGCCTGCTATCATTATTTTTGGATCCATCCACTTGTTGTTAGCATCACTCTAGATTTCTGCATGCTCTCCTTAAATAATCTCACCATATTTTTTTCGTATGCATGTCAGATATTGTACACAATCATGCTGGACATGTAGAGAAAAGGAGAAGAGTTTTGTGCGGCAATACAATGTCATGCAGACATCGCTCCATGGTGAGTTCAATGGCAAACCCTCCCCCCTCTCCAGATAGTAATCCAGAGGGAGATATCTGTTCTGCGGCGGATTCAGACGCATCTGACCACTCCTATTTACCCCCAAGGTGTTTGCTCTACCTTGGCATGATGATGTTAGTCATATCTTGCATATGTTGCCTTGTAGCGCCTACTTTTCACATCATATATGTCATCTGCTTAGTTTAGACATGTTCTGTAATGCCACCTATTTAGTTTCTATATCATATATGGGAATTATGCAGTCTCATGTCTTTTAGCCAGCCATAATATATGTGAAATGTGCAATGCCATACTGTTTAACCAGGCATCATATATTTGAATGATATCTTGCCCATCCTTTTCTTCATTACATTTCCATTTGTCGACAATGTTTGTACATTATACTACTCTTCCTGTGAATAAGCCATTTGGGTGGGAGATGGAAAAATCTAGAGTGAAAACAAGGCCTTCAGAGCAGACAGCGCTACCCGTCGAAGCATATCTCTTGTTGGGTCCCGATAGATCCTCAGAGATGGATTCAGAGACAGATGACCAGTCCTATTCCCCCACCGAGGTGTATGCTCTAACTTGGCACGGTAATACTGCTCATATCATGCATATGGTGTCTTGCATTGCATAGTTTAGACATCATATACACAATATTCAACACCATGTTCTTAGTTCAGACATCATATCGAATGCCCTCTGTTTAACATATAAATCACATATGTGAATTAAATCATGCGATCTTGATTACTTAGATAACATGTATGTGAATTATGTCATGCGATCCTGTTTAGTTATTCACCATACCTTTGAATTATGTTATGCTATGCTATCCAGTTCAGATAGACATCATATATGTGAAATTATGTCATGCTATCCGTTTTAGTTAAACAATATACATGTCAACTATTTCATGCACTCTTTTTTCCACACTGTGTATTGCATCTGTATCTCATACAATGTCTGTACATTCAACTATGTTTCATGTTTATCGGCCATTTGAATTGGAGCGGGTGATGCTAGTATCTAGCGGAGTAAAAACACAGTCTTCAAATAAAGCAGTGCTACCTCTTGGTGGAGATAGCACCCCAATTGTACATGCATGAGAACCAACCCTACCACACATAACCCAGGCTCTCGCAGATTGTACCCCTACTGCGATGGACAGAGAACCAGCTTCACCCAATCTAACCCCAACCCCAGCAGATAGTAACCCAGTTCCTGTTGACACAACACCATCTCCACCACAGAGCTCCCAAACAAGAGCAGTTGGTAAGGCAGCTCCAGTGCCCAAAGGGCCAGTACTACCACGACGAACCCCAACTCCACCACTTAGTACGCCTATTCCTATGGAGGAAGCACACCAGCAAGTCGTAGTTTAGCATCTATCGCATTTGATGTTGTTAAATTCTATGTGCGTATCTTCCCATCTTGGAAATATTATAATGAAGATGAAGGAAAATGCTAGTTGCAGGTGTTTGTCTAGGAGTCATGTGTAAGTAATGTTATTCATGGCAATTACTTTGCTTTGTCCCATACATTCTACTTCCATGATGGTTATAATACAACAATTTTTCCCATTTTTCTCTATAGAGAAGAACTGATTTGGAAACTTAGGATGAGGTAACCTGTGCTAATAACTCTACTATTTTCAAGAATGCTTGGTGGCAGTATCGGAATTACCTGAAGGAAACGTACTTCTCTAGCAAAGAAACTCATCAAATTCTCTTACGTTCTCATGAGACACATTTACGGGACGATAACTGGGAACGCCTTGTTCTGTACTGGTCCCGAACCAAGAATGTGGTAAGGTCTATGAGCTCATTTTCTATTTTTAAGTACTATATTCTTGCGTCTTACTGTACTCTGTTCGTGTAGAATAAGTGCTTAAACCTGAAGAACAACTGTTCTAATTTAAGATTCCATTGCTATCGTGCATACTGCTTTGCTCTTGTATCACTGTATTTACTCATACAAACTTATTTTTAAATTGAAGGATCCAATCGAAACTCCAATGGCACAGCAGGTATGTTCACGCATGTTTCTTTAACATGTTTGCTCTTATCAATAGCTCTGTTAATTTCAATTTCAATTATGTATACAGTTGACTTCTCATATCATGCACACTAGTAGCATCACAACAGAGCCAATAGTGTTGTTGTACATGTAGACCCATGGTACCCATCTGAAATCTTGTTGTGCCGTGTAGTTTCCCACGCTTTGTATTCTTTCACTGCTGCTTTGTCTTGAACTGATATGATTTGAACCGTGTCTCTATTTTGATTTGGCAAGACAATGTAGTGACCATAGGACATAGATATATGTTTGTTTGATGCTTTTATTATGTACTAGTACTTGGCAATAGAAGACTTGGTAGTTTAATCATGTTCACCTTACTAATGAACTGGTTCACCGAAATGAGTTTCGTGTACTAATACATGCTAAACCTGTTATGTGTCTGCTTGTTTCTTCTTTTAGAATGCTGACAGAATATTGGGGAAGATTGCCTTATTTGCAATGGTAAAGGAAGTAATGCAGATAAGGTTCAGGATAGTGAGACATCCTTGTTGGTCTACAATAAAGCTGATAAAACAGCTAAGGAAGACTATCTTGAAGACAGTGAGACAACCCCAAAGTCCTGTCTTGGTTTAGTGTTTGAGTTACTGGCCACTAGTGCTTGCACAAGCTATTCAAACTCACTGTCTGAATCAGTTCGGTTTCTTGAGTCTCAACTACAAGCTGAAAGACATCGATCAGCTGTGTTGCGACAAGAAGCGGAAGGACTGCGGAAGTCCATGGAGCATTCAGATGCATACTTTTTGGTGCAACAACAAGCATTGGAGGTTTTTGCGCCAGGACAAAGCTAATAAGCTTGCTAAGCTTATTGCCAGCATGGTGGATACCCAGGATAACGTTTCTTGAGCTCTTCTAAAGTTGTTTCAGTTATGCTCTTGTTTTGCTGCCACGTTTATTTGCACTGGTGGACAATTTTGACGGCTAGTGTATGTAATATGCTGCTTTGTTCCCTATATTTGCACTAGTGGTGAACTTTGATGCCCAGTGGATGTAATATGTGTAATAGCTGTAATAGGCTAGTGTTAGTTGCTTGCTTAATTATTTCCTTATTTATTGTTTATTTGTTTGCTTATAGTCACTGCAATTCTTTTTTCATGTTTTTCTAGTGGCCAGAATAACCTATTTTTGGTAACTAGGCCACAATAATCCTGGCAACTCACAAACTGTTGTAACCATGGGCCTCCTGCGGGCCGTAGGATCCATGGGCCTTCTATGGGCCGTAGGATCCATGGGCCTTCTACAGGCCGTAGGATCCATGGGCCTTCTACGGGACGTAGGATCCATGGACTTTCTACGGACCGTATGATCCATGGGCTTTCTATGGGCCATAGGATCCGTTGGCCTTCTACGGGTCGTAGGATCCATGGGCCTTCTACGGGGCGTATCATCATTTTGCCAAACATGGGCCGTACTATTCGTGGACCATAACGGGCCGTTAATAGGCTGTATTTGATAACGCTATGAAAACAGCCCAACGGTTTAATGGGCCACAAACAGGCCGAATGTAATCACAGGCTGAATTGGGCCCACAAACGGAACAGGCCAGTAACAGACCGTAACTAACCGAATTATAGAAATGAGCCCAAGAATAAATGGGCCCTTAGAAGGTCGAAACTTAACACGGGCTGGAAACACCCGAAGGAATAATGGGCTGTTAATGGGTATAAAGCGATAGACTGTTCATTATGGGCCAGCTTCATCTCGGGCCTTTAATGGCCCCAGAGTTACGAAGGGCCTCATATAGGCCGAAAGACATCATGGGCCATACATGGGCCAGAAGTTACAACGGGCTGGAATTATATTGGATAGCCTAGATGAAGCTACTGGGCTTAATTCCGATAGGCCGTAACGGGCCGGGAGTTAGCGGGACCTAAATGGGCGATATACGAACAGGCCATTAACAGGCTTTCCGTGGGCCGGCCCGTTACCTTTTGACCAAGTCAAACGGGCCGGCCTTTTCACCGGAATGGGCCTCTGTTGGGCCGTGCCACGTGTCGACGTATCATAGGCACCTCCTATCCAATGAGTGGATGGCATCTGTCCCAACGGTGAGCCAACATGTGTTTCCTCTGGCCAATGATAATTTTACACGTGGAAAATCCCCATTGGTACGGGCTGTTAACGGGTTATCAGATCCAAAACCGGACCCGATAGATTAACGATGACCTGTTATGGTGGATGCCACGTGTCAGTCACCCTTGACGAAAGCACTTCTATGATGCGCGATTTATCATCATGGAAGTGGACACTTCCGTGATGATATTTTTGGTAATGTCATGGAACCCTTCTAGGACAACACATGTATGACTATCTTGATTCTGTCATGAAATCGTCATGGATGTACATGCATGACAGGAAACGTGACCTACTATGACAAACACGTATAATCACGGAAGTGAATTTTTTTTGTAGTGCAATTTGACATCCAAAATCAGCTACCAAACTAGTGATTTGAGCCTCATCAACATTAATGGGAACCATGGATTGTAAGTGCATCTAGTGCCCCTTAGTGATTTTGGTGTATTGAAGACTTATAGGTTAAGTATCTAATGTGTTTATGAGTGTACACAGGTCTATAAGTCTATGAGGAGTTTGATATTTACAGAGAAAGTCGACCCCTAAAAATGAAGTTCTTCGACTGAAGACTTCGATATTTTGAAGACTTTCTGAAGACTTTGAAAGTGAAGAAATTGGTGTGACCTTGAAGACTTTGTATTCATTCGAGGAACATGAAGCGTGAAGAATTTTGTTTTCGTAGTTTCATTTTCTCTTTCTTGAGTCATAGGAAACACCGTACTGTTAAAGGGGGTCGAGGAAATACTAAGGAGAAAATTTCCATGTGATGCTCAACTCAAATCCTACACCTAGCAATCCCTTCGAGTGAAGCCATTGGAAATCTCATACAGTTCAGTTAATTTCTTCAGTGACAGAGACGTAGTTCTTCTGGTCACTAAGGACTTTGCTCTGACTGAGGAGTTAGGAACTCGCCAGTGCGAATTGCCTACACAGTGAGGAACATGATAGCCCTGAGGAATTTGTACCTCAAATTTCCGACCGTTGTTGTGCTGCGCGCCAGCTGTCCGAAAATATCTTTTCCACCTAACGGTCATATCATTGAAGGGCATTCATGTCTTATCATGTCGGGCTGCTCCCTAGGCTATAAATAGCCGCCCCCTACAACCACTAGCTAGTTGGCTGCTCCATGAGAACTTGACACTTGTCATTTGAGAGCAACCCATCCTCCGAGGACTTCGAGCGAAAATCATCAAGTGAGGAAAATCCAAACCGCAAACCCAAAATACCTACAAACCTAAAGTGATTGAGCATCACTAAAGAGATTGATCCTGCGTGGATCCGACGCTTGTTACCTTTGAAGACTGTGCTTCTTCTAGACGGTTAGGCGTCAAGGTCTAGAGCATCCAAGAGGAATTGTGGATCGCCGAGTGACCAAGTCTATGAAGGTTTGGAAGTCACCTCAAGACTTACCATGAGTGATTGGGCGAGGACTGTGTGTTCTTAGCTCAAGGAGAATACGGTGAGGACTTGGTGTCCCGAGCTGCGTGCTCAGGACTGGGTGTCCGGGACTGTGTGTCCTCGAGTTTAAATACTCAGCCACTCCAACCAGATGTACAACTGAGACAGCAGTTGGAACTGGTCTACCAAAGCATTGTCTTCACCAAGCTTACTGGTTCTATTTCCTCAACTCTTTCATTTCCTCAGTAGTGTGCTGTTTGTTCATCATATCTGTGTTTGAAGACTTTGACTGAAGACTTTCTCAATTTCCTCAATTCAATTTCTTCAGTCTGTTTGTCTTCAACTTGTGTTATCCTGTGTTTACGCTTTCTGTACTCTGTGTTTGTCTTCATCTCATCATGATGACTATGCATGTAATCTGCTATGTTTACTTCTGAGTACTTATTCCGCTGCTAGTAGTTCTTCGCTAAGGAATTTCCTCACGAGCAAATTCCTCAGTGAAGAATTTCATAAAAATCGCCTATTCACCCCCCCTCTAGTCGATATAACGCACTTTCAATTGGTATCAGAGCAAGGTACTCCCTTGTTCTGTGTGATTTTGGTTTAACCGCCTGGAGTTTTAGTTATGTCGACCGCAGGTATGATCAAGGTCTCTGCTGGGTGTCCTACCTTCGATGGGACGGACTACCCCTACTAGAAGAATAAGATGCGAATGCATCTTGAGGCAATTGATAACGATCTCTGGTACGTTGTGGAAAATGGTGTTCCCTCCGTCACTCCCTCACTGAACGCTACCGATGTGAAGAGATTCAAGCAACTCGACTCCCAAGCGAAGAATATCATATGTGGCCATCTGAGTAAGGGTCAGTATGGTAGAGTGAGTGCTTTGGAAACTGAAAAGCTTATCTGGGATAGGCTATCCAAGGTCAATGAAGGAGTTTCAACTCAGCGTGACTCAAGAGTTGATGTTCTTCGTAATCTCTTCAATCGCTTCAAAAGACTCGACAATGAAAATGTGCAGCAAACCTTCGATCGCCTCACTGACATCTCAAATGAGCTTCAAGCACTTGGTGCCACTAACATCACCGACCATGAGGTGGTGAAGAAATTGCTGAGATCGCTTGATTCCTCATTTGACACTCTGGCACTGATGATACAAGAGCGTGGTGATTACAAGTCACTTGACCCCGCTGACATTCTCGAGAGGCTAAACACTCATGAGTTCCAGCTTGCTGAGAAGAGAGATCTCTACGGTACAAGCTATAGCAGATCATGTGCACTGAAGGCCAAGGTAGTATCTGAGTCCGAAGATGAAGACTCTGGTAGCAGCCTTGGTGATCCTAAAGAACTGAGTCGTGATCTAGCACTGCTTGTGAAGAAATTCCAGAAGTTCTCAAGACGTGGTCGCTTTGGAAAACCCTCAAGGAGCAATGATTCCTCATCCAGTGACTCTAAGAAGAGGCTTTGTCACAAGTGCAAGAAACCAGGACATTATATCCAAGACTGTCCTCAGTGGGAAAAGGAATCAAACAAGAAGAAATACAAGGATTACAGTTCTGATGATGCGAAGAAAAAGAAGAAGTCCTCAAAATCTTCATCATCAAAATCCTCAAAGTCTTCGTCTCACAAGAAGAGCAGCTCCAAGAAGGCTCGGGCATTCATTGGCAAGGAAATGGACTCTGAGGCTGAATCTGAAGAAAATGAGGAAGAGGAACAATCTGAAGATTCTGAGTCTGGTGTGGCAAGCCTAGCCCTCGCTACTGCATTCGTCAGCAAATCCGTCTTCAACACTGAAGAAAGTGAACTCACCAACAAGGCTGATGAAAGCAGTGATGACTACGCTCCCACCTATTGCTTCATGGCAAAGGGTGCCAAGGTACTCAAATACGCCTCCTCTGAATCTAGCGATGATGAATCTGATGAAAACCTTAAGCCTAGCTACTCTAAACTTGCTAAGATTGCTGTGCAACAACAAAAGGCTTTTGAAAAGGTTCAAAACATGCTAGACAAAAGTGATGATATGTTGGGTGAAGAATTGGATCGCACTAAGGCCTTAACTGAAAATCTTCAGAGACTTCAGACCAGGTTTGACAACCTTCAAAATCATCATAACACTCTCTTATCTGATCATGAGAAGCTTTCTTATGAATATCTTCAAAAGAAGCAAGATCTTGAGAAGCTAAGAGAGAGTTATGAAGATCTTCAGAAGGAGCGCGATTCATTACTTGCTCAACAAATCAGCACTGCTCAGGAAGAATTTATTCCTCCATGTTTAAAATGCATTGAATGAGAATCTGCTAATTCCTCACCTGAATGTTCAAATGCTTCAAATGTTACAAATTCTTCACCTGCCTCTGCTATCACTAATTCCTCATCTTAGGACATTGCTAGTATTACTGACGATGCAGGACTGAAGGAATTGTACATAACAGGCATGTACAAAAGCCTCAAAGGGCATCAGACTCTTTGTGATGTGCTTAAAAAGCAGATCCTCAACAGGAACCCTAGGAAAGAGGGTATTGCCTTTGAGAGGAAACTCAATGCTGATAGTACATATTGGAAGCCTGAGCAGTACCCCAAAACCTCATGGGTTGCTGCAAAGGGACCTCCAGTTGATCCATCTAATTTATCTGGCTATACATGTGAATCTTCTCATTCTTCTGATGAGTCTTTTGACTCCAACTATAAACTGTTCAAAAATCAGAATGGTGAAGTATTTGCTAGATATGTTGGCACTAACTCCAGGAACGGTTCCCCTATGAAGAAAATCTGGGTTCCCAAAAGTTGCCTTGAAAGTCTTTAGGTGAATGTCCTCATGACACCACCTGTGAAGAAAAGGAACCCCAGATCAAATTCCTCATATGAACATCATCGTGCTAACAACTCTGTTTCGCAGGGAAGAGCCAAGGGTTATGAATATGAGCATTATTCTTCAAATTATTATGTTCATAAGGCCTCGAGGAATTTCTCTGCTTATGCATATGCTTACCCTAACCCCTCTTATGTGAAACGAAATGGTTTGGCTGCTTTGCCACCATTCTCATATGGAGCTCGCAGAGTGATGAACTCTTTGCCACCCCTTCAGATGTGGGTGGTGAAGAAAAGGAACTAATCCCTTCTGCAGGGTCAGGTCTCCAGACGTGAAATAACGTCTGAAGAATTTGCTGGGGACCTAACAAAAAGTGCCTGAAAGGACGCAGGCTAACCATGATGAAATGAACTTTCATTTCACACGTCCTCCCTCTGTTTTATCTGTCTACTACTTGATGAAATTGATCTGATGAATTGTGATATCATATTCTTCACTGCTGAAGTATATGAGGTCGTAAGTTGCACCAATTCATCTGCAGGATGATCAACCCAAAGCCACTGAATGGGTACTTGATAGTGGATGTACAAATCACATGACTGGTGACAAGAATCTGTTAATGGATGCTCCCTTATCAGCGTCACACATGAAGCATATCATCTTCGCTGATAAAAGCAAAAGTCAGGTATTGGGTCTTGGTAAGGTTGCTATCACAAAGGATCAACACATGGATAAAGTCATGCTTGTTGAGTCCTTAGGATATAATCTTATGTCTATCTCAATGCTTTGTGATCTTGATATGGTTGTTGTCTTTGGCAAGTATCGTTGTGTTGTGATTATGGAAGCTGACAATTCCAAAGTCTTCGAAGGCTTTAGGAGAGGAGACTTGTATATTGTTGATTTCTCTGCAGATTCACAACCAGCTGTGTGCCTACTTGCAAAAGCTTCAGAAGGATGGCTATGGCATCGACGACTTGGTCATGCAGGCATGAGGAATTTGAACACGCTTGCGAAGAAGAAACATGTCATTGGCATTGAGAATGTCAAATTCCTCAAGGATCACTTGTGCGGTGCCTGTGAAGCTGGAAAGATGACAAAGGCCAAGCATCCAGCAAAGACTATCATGACCACTACTCGTCCATTTGAATTGCTTCACATGGATCTCTTTGGTCCTAACCATTATTCCTCTGTTTCGAATGAAGCATCTCAATATGGCTTTGTTATTGTTGATGATTACTCTCGTTACACATGGGTACACCTTGTCTCTTACAAAACTGAAGTGCAGGAAGTCTTCAAACGATTTTCCTCGAGGGCTTCAACCAACTTTGGTGTGAAGATTAAGCACATCAGAAGTGACAACGACACTGAGTTCAAGAATTCGGGTCTCGATGACTACCTTGATGAACTTGGTATTACTCATGAGTTATCTGCTCCTTATACTCCTCAACAAAATGGCGTCGTGGAGCCCAAGAACAGGACTCTTGCTGAGATGGCTCGCACTATGCTCGATGAGTACAAAACCCCTCGTCGTTTCTGGGTTGATGCAATTGATACTGCGTGCCATATCATCAACAGAGTATATCTTCACAAATTCTTCAAGAAGACTGCATATGAACTCCTCACTGACAAGAAACCTAATGTAAGTTATTTCAAAGTCTATGGTGCTAAATGCTGGATTAGAGATCCTCATCACAACTCTAAATTTGCACCGAAAGCACATGAAGGTTTTATGCTTGGTTACGGAAAGGACTCGCACACCTACAGAGTCTTCAACAATGTTCTTCACAAGATTGTTGAAACTGTAGATGTGCGGTTCGATGAAACTAATAGCTCGCAAAGAGAGCACCTACCTTCTGTGTTAGATGAACCTGCACCTGAGGATTCAATCAAGCACAAGGCTACTGAAGATGTCATTCCTACTGAAGAATCTGCTGAAGAATTCATTCCAGAACGTGAAGAACGTCGAGCTGATGCACCTGAAGAAAATGCTGAGGAAATTGATGGTGAAGAAAATGTTGATCAAATTCCTCAACAACAACCAGCTCACCCTCGCGTTGCAAAAGAAGTGCAAGTGGAGAAGATCATCGATGACATTAGATCACCAGGTCCTCTCACATGCTCAAAAGCTTCACATCTATCTAACTTTTGTGGGCACTTTGCTTTTGTCTCTATCACAGAGCCCACTAAGGTAGATGAAGCATTTCTGGAGCCTGAGTGGATTCAAGCCTTGCAAGAAGAATTACATCAGTTCAAGCTCAACAACGTATGGGAACTAGTCGATCGTCCCGATCCTCGCAAGCATAACATCATTGGCACAAAGTGGATCTACCGCAACAAGCAAGATGAAAATGGTGTTGTGGTGAGGAATAAGGCACGACTAGTAGCTCAAGGCTACACACAGGTTGAAGGAATTGATTTCGATGAAACTTTTGCAACTATTGCTAGACTTGAGGCTATTCGCATATTGCTTGCTTATGCTAACCATCATGATATCATCTTACACCCAATGGATGTGAAAAGTGCATTCCTCAATGGTAAACTTGAGGAAGAAGTATATGTTGCTCAACCACCAGGTTTTGAAGATCCAAAGCATCATGACAAAGTCTTCAGACTTAACAAGGCCCTCTATGGCCTCAAGCAGGCCCCACGGGCGTGGTATGATACACTGAAGAAATTCTTCATGAAGAAAGGCTTCACACCCGGTTCACTCGATCCTACTCTCTTTACTAAATCTTATGATGGTGAACTGTTTGTGTGCCAAATATATGTTGATGATATTATCTTTGGATGTACTGACCAACGTTATAGTGATGAATTTGCCTATATGATGAGAGAAGAATGTCAAATGTCTATGATGGGAGAATTGAAATTCTTCTTAGGTCTTCAAATTCGTCAACAGCACAATGGCATATTCATATCTCAGGAGAAATACCTCAAGGATGTCCTGAAGAAATTCGGCATGCAAGATTGCAAAGGCATCAAAATTCCTATGCCCACAAATGGTCAACTATGCACTGATGAAAATGGTACTGACTTCGACCATAAGGTATACCGCTCCATGATTGGTTCTTTATTGTACTTATGTGCATCTAGGACAGATATAATGCTTAGTGTTTGCATGTGTGCACGATTTCAAGCTGCACCGAAGGAATCACACCATAAGGCTGTGAAGCATATTCTTCGATATCTAGCTCACACACCAACACTAGGATTATGGTATCCCAAGGGCTTGGATTTTGATCTCATTGGATATTCAGATTCTGACTATGCTGGTGACCGTGTGGATCGCAAGTCAACATCTGGTACTTGTCATTTCCTCGGACGATCCTTGGTCTGTTGGTCCTCGAAGAAACAGAACTGCGTATCACTATCTACTGCTGAAGCTGAGTACATTGCTGCTGGTTCTTGCTGTGCTCAACTGCTATGGATGAAGCAAACGCTCAAGGACTATGGCATCAACGTGAAGAATGTGCCTCTCCTGTGTGACAATGAGAGTGCCATCAAGATTGCTCACAACACAATTTAGCACTCGAAGACAAAGCACATTCAAATTCGTCATCATTTTCTTCGTGATCATGCGTTGAAGGGCGACATTTCTATTGAGGATGTGAAGACTGAAGAACAGCTAGCCGATATCTTCACTAAGCCCTTGGATGAGAAGAGATTTTGCAAGTTGCGGTGTGAGCTAAATATCTTAGAATCTTCGAATATACTTTGAAAAGGCACTCATCCTAACACTTATGCAAAATTGATGACTTAGATGTGCAACACATGAAGAAACGTTTTTCTTCAATCAATGAAGAATAACCCTCTAAGTGTGAAAAAATTAATGAAGAATTTGACTCTCAGAACCCTACGACAATTGTACGCGGTGTCTGAAATCATCATTCTTACACGGTGGGTCACGCCACCACAAAAGTTGAAAATCTTCAATTTGAGTTTTTCCTCAACTTTTGAAATTCTTCAGTTTTTCAAATTCTTCAAACTTTACAAAGTCTTCACTTGTGCCGTCGTTTTTCTTCATTGGCTATATATATATATATATATATATATATATATATATATATATATATATATATATGGTTTTATGTCCTCTACAGCATTCACTTATAGCTATTTCTTCAAGTTGGAACTTTTCTGCTAAGTGAATGTGATCGGACCCTTCCCCTCTATGCTATACTCAATCCAATCTATTCACAAATTCTTCATGTGCGTTCTATTTGAAACTCGTTCAAATTCTTCATTGTGTCCTTGTCAGCTGAAGAAATTGCGAACGGAAAGCTAAAACTAATCTTATCCAAACTTTCGGTTTTGCCGCTCAAACCATTCTGCATCCCACGATGGATTATTTTATCCACCCATGATCTTACACGATCTCAACCACACAGTACGTGGGTGACACATGTCGCAAGAAGGAGAACGGCCAGGGGCACGTTCGTCCCAAATCTTCGGACGAGCAGTTTTGCACCGTGGCTATAAATACCCCTGTCGCTGTCCTCACTTCTTTTACCCGTGCTCGATCTCACTCCCTCGCTCGAGCTCTCCAAACCCTAGCGCCATCGCTACTCCATCGTCGCCGGTGAGGAAAAGCTTCACTGCCTCGACCTCATCGCCGTCGTACTCGCGCCGACCGCGGAAATCTTCACCTCCGCCGCCGCCGTAGACGTCTTCCTCCGCCAAGTTAGGGCGTGGAAGATCTGCATCGACGAACTTCACTGTTCCAACTCCCAGTTCGTCGTGTTCTTCGTTCAGGGTAATTAAAAGCTAATTTTACTGCCCTCGTTGATTCGAAATTTTTCTACATAATCTTCAAAGGTGTTTTATTCTTCAAATCCTCACACACAAAACACCTCACATGTTATCTGTTCTTGATTCATTTCCCTAAGCCTCAATTTCTTCAAGATTCCTCAATTGTGTGGATCTTCGATCTATACAACTCTGGAACCTAAGTTATAAACGCTTAGTGAAATTCCTCAAGACGAATCTGGTCAAATTCCTCAAACTTGTTCTTTACGAAAAACCCTCTGAGAACGCATATGACCTCTCCAAATTCCTCGCAACTATACTCTGTTCACAGGTACACATGTCCGCTGCTGAATCATTAGGTTCTCATCAACTTAACTCATTTGCAGCGTTCCTTGAAGAAAAGTTGCATACTTCTTCAGAGAATTCAATTGTTCAAATTCCTCATCTGAAGAAAATGGCTGAAGGTAAACGGCCACAGAAAGGAGGAAAGAAGCCTGAGGTCATGACTGCTTTTGAGATCCCAGAGGATATTTACAATGAGTACTGCACGCCTGATGAAGCCAAGTTTGGCAAAGAAGATAAAAATCAGCGCAAGGTGCGAATCCAGAGGATTGAACGGAGATGGGCACGTGAATGGAGGGAGTACAGATATGTTACTCCTAAGTATATGAAGAAATTCGCACTCAACCCTCCATGCCCAAGAGCCCCATTGGCACCTGGCCAAGTGGCTGATCCCACTAGCATCAAGCATGGTGAGGATTTTCCTGAGGAATGGGCCAAGCGCCAAGCTAAACTGGCAAGGCAAGCCAAAGAAGCAGTAAGGAAATTCAATGAAGACACTGCTACTGCTGCTGCTACTGCCACTGAGGCCTCGGTCAAGCCGAAGAAAGCGATGCTAAAGAAGCCCGCTCGCAAGCCAAGTGCTTCAACATCAATGCCCTCACGGCCAAGTTCCTCAGCTGCGCCCTCACGGCCAGAATCTTCAAAATCTTCAAAGCAAATTCCTCATGCTGCTCCTGCTCCACCAAAGTCCTCAGCACCTGTGCATCTGGCCTCATGCCAAAGGACGACTGGCATCTCTATTGCCTCTGGTGTCTCAGCTAGTTCTTCAGCTGCACCAAATTCCTCAGCAAGACCCTCACTTCTGAAGAAAAAGGCTACTGCTGGACGCGTCACTCGTACAAGGCCTCAGAAGAAGCAGGTAGTCTTCACTGTGCCATCTGATGATGATGAAGCTAATGAAGAAGAACTTACTGAAATCATCAGGAACCGACAAGAACGGGCTGCTAAAGCCAAAGGCACACCTGTGCCCCTGCTATTGGATCCAAAGGCGATCCTAGATTATATTGATCTTTGGCATAAGGATCCTCACACACATGTGCCTGATTTCAAGCTGACACCTGGTCAAAGTCACATGTTGACTCACTTCATCCAAGAGGAGAAGTGGAAATATGATAAGGCCAGAGAGATCAAGAAATCCCAGTACCGCAAAGAGAAGCTACTGAAGAAAAATGTTCTCAAAATGAAGCCTGAGGAACTTGTCAAGATGCAGGCTGAGATCAAAGCCCTCAGCGACAAATTTGACTCCTACTATGCTGATTGGCAAGGAGCCAAGGTCAGATTTGTAAGGCTGACTGATACCTTCACCAAGGGTGCAGCCTCAAAGCCACAAATTCCTCAAGCTGAAGCATCTGTTCAGCAAACTGAAGAACATGCCAGCACCGCTGATGAAGTTCAGGCTGCTGAAGAAAATGCTAGTTCCAAGGCTGATGACTCTGCTCCAATCGTTGATGAAATTGCCAGGGCATCCACTAGTTGTGCGCCTGAAGATGTTGAAGAAACCAGGGCAACTGCATCAGTTGCGCCTGAAGAAAATCAACCAGATTCCTCAGCTCCACCTGCGCCTACGCAAACTCCAATTCTTCCATCTGCATTAGATGTGAAGAAAACAAAGGCTGCAGAACGAGCTGCTCTGAAGAAAAGGAAGGCATCCAATGCTTCAGAATCTTCAGCTCCCAAGAAGATGAAGTCGATGACAAGCTCTTTTGCAAATCCCATTGATGTCGTTCCTATCTCCTCCGTGCCATCAAATGACCTTGTTCCTTTTGGTGAAGATTATGAGATCCCTAGTGGATCAGATGAAGAAACTCAATCTGCTGCTTCGACAGAGCAGATTGATGAAGAAATTGAAGCGGATGCAATCCCTTCAACCCCAATGGTCTCATCACCAATGCCTCAGTTTGATGCTGAAGAGGCTGGTGTTGAAGAAATTGATGAAGATGTGGATATTGGAAGCACAACTCCGTTGATGAATGATGACTTTTGGGAAAGTCAGCACCCCAATTCCCCACTCTTCACCCCACTGCAGCAAATTCCTCACTCCCCTGCACAAACGGTTCAAATGGGCTCTGACGAAACTCATCCCACTACCTGTGTGAATGAAGAAATTCCAGCCACTAGTGCTGAAGAAACTGCTGCTGAAACTGAAAAGGTGACTGCACCTGAGGAAAATCCTAAAATTCCTCAGCCTGAAGAACCTGAGATTGTGATTCCTGAGGTCGTGATGCAACTCACTGACACTCCTCTGCCAAGGCCAAAGGATCCGTTCTCACGAAAACAGAAATTCAAGGCTGATGACTTTTATGGCGAGCACGTGTTCTTCACTGAATACAACCCATATGACTCTGCTCGCATAAGGAAGAGGCGTTTCTGGACAGCAAGTCAAGCAAATTTCTATTCCTCAGTGCTTTTCAACAAGGACAAAGTCTTCGATCATGCTCATATTCCTCACGTGGATATGGAGTCTTTGCCATGCTTCACACCAGTGCTCAGTGTTCTTCACGACGCTGGGCTGCTCAACTTCTGCACAGATATATGCGACTTGAGTGAAGAGCTTATTCTTCAATTCTATGCAACGTTGCACATCACCGGCAACTCTGAAGATATCAATTCATGGGTTTTGGACTGGATGATTGACAACACCCATTATAAGGCCCCAGCATCTGAATTGCTTCGTGTCCTTCCTCTTAGTCCACCCACTGAAGATGCTCGCTGTGTGTACAACGAACCTGAACTTTCAAATCATTATATGCAAGTGCTGATGAAGCCTTTGAAGCCAGGGCAGGCTCCTAGAACCAATTTCCTGGTCAAGGAATTGCTGTATGTGCCAAGGACTATCTATCGCATTCTGATGAAGACAATGAGTCCCATCAAAGGCCACGACTCGTCTGATGAAGAAGTCGTTGGCATCATGAAGAATCTGCTTTTCAACATCATCCATGGCGTTCCCGTCAACTTCCATGATTTCTTCATGAGGACTCTGGCCAACATTGCTATGTCACCATTTGAGCTGAAGCCTTATGCACCTTGGATAACGAAATTCATCAGGATAAGGTCTTCACTCAACTACAAAGCTGAAACGCTCAACCACTTCAGCTACTTGCCTCCCATTGAAGTCCTCAAACGGACATTTTCCTCAGCTGAAGAAAAAGGCAAGGCCACTGCTGTGATAGATGAAGGCATTCGTCCATTGGATGGCCAATTTCGCAAAGCTGCATCTTACTCCACCAATGATGACTCTGCCACACATGACTCTGCTGCTAACACTGCCAAGCCAAATCCTCAAGCCACAGCACCCAGGGTGATGACTGACCGTGAGTTACTCCTCAGTCTTCATCAAAAGGTTGATCGCAATCACAAATGGGTCAAGCGTCAGTTTGGTTCAATTCTTCACAACATGACTTCCACACACAATGCAGTGAAGAAAAACCACTAGTACCTTCATGAAACCCTCAACCGCACTTGGGCTGTTCTATCTCAAGTGTACAGTGCTGAAGACATGGAGAAAATGGGTCTCAAAGAAGATTTTGACTGGTTTGCACCTCCTCCGAAGAAATACAAGAAGGTCAAGGTTCCTTCTTTGGTGCGACTGATGAAAATGAAGACTTGGACGACACTGCAGCAGGCCCTACTTCAACGACCGACCCCAACAACGCTGGCGCTCCTTCATCAACTTGAAAATCTTCAGGGGCGTTAGTCCTCAGTTTCGATCCTTTTGGTCATTTGATGACAAAGGGGGAGAAATCTGAGTTAGTCTTCAAGCGGGTCTATAATAAGGGTATATTCGTTTTTTTAAGTTACAACTCTCGTTCTTCCGAAACTTTTATTGGATCGAGTTGTAATCTTAAGTCCGATGGTGCGCTGATACTTTTGTTGCACTTTGCTTTGATACTTTGATGCGCTATTCTGCATGCTTATTCCTTGTTAATATTATTGCACGCATGCTGAATTACATCAGGCACCATATTTCATCATGCATTTCAAATTCTTCATATTATACATCAAATGCGTGTATGAATTACAAGATATAGGGGGAGATCTCCATGATTCAACTCTTCAAGTGTGCATTGCTTCAAAAGCAAATTCCTCACTATGCACATCTTCAGGGGGAGTTCTTCTATATCTTGCAATCAGATTCCTCAATATCAGTATTTACACTTCATATATTTATCCCCGTTGAAAACTTAACCTATGTTGTCATCAATCACCAAAAAGGGGGAGATTCTAAGTGCATCTAGTGCCCCTTAGTGATTTTGTTGTATTGAAGACTTATAGGTTAAGTATCTAATGTGTTTATGACTGTACACAGGTCTATAAGTCTATGAGGAGTTTGATATTTACAGAGAAAGTCGACCCCTAAAAATGAAGTTCTTCGACTGAAGACTTTGATATTTTGAAGACTTTCTGAAGACTTTGAAAGTGAAGAAATTGGTGTGACCTTGAAGACTTTGTATTCATTCGAGGAACATGAAGCGTGAAGACTTTTGTTTTCGTAGTTTCATTTTCTATTTCTTGAGTCATAGGAAACACCGTACTGTTAAAGGGGATCGAGGAAATACTAAGGAGAAAATTTCCATGTGATGCTCAACTCAAATCCTACACCTAGCAATCCCTTCGAGTGAAGCCATTGGAAATCTCATACAGTTCAGTTAATTTCTTCAGTGACAGAGACGCAGTTCTTCTGGTCACTGAGGACTTTGCTCTGACTGAGGAGTTAGGAATTCGCTAGTGCGAATTGCCTACACAGTGAGGAACATGATAGCCCTGAGGAATTTGTACCTCAAATTTCTGACCGTTGCTGTGCTGCGCGCCAGCTGTCCGAAAATATCTTTTCCACCTAACGGTCATATCATTGAAGGGCATTTGTGTCTTATCATGTTGGCTGCTCCCTAGGCTATAAATAGCCGCCCCCTACAACCACTAGTTGGTTGGCTTCTCCGCGAGAACTTGACACTTGTCATTTGAGAGCAACCCATCCTCCGAGGACTTTGAGCGAAAATCATCAAGTGAGGAAAATCCAAACCCCAAACCCAAAACACCTACAAACCCAAAGTGATTGGGCATCACTGAAGAGATTGATCCTGCGTGGATCCGACGCTTGTTACCTTTGGAGACTGTGCTTCTTCCAGACAGTTAGGCGTCAAGGTCTAGAGCATCCAAGAGGAATTGTGGATCACCGAGTGACCATGTTTGTGAAGGTTTGGAAGTCACCTGAAGACTTACCACGAGTGATTGGGCGAGGACTGTGTGTTCTTAGCTCAAGGAGAATACGGTGAGGACTTGGTGTCCCGAGCTGCGTGCTCAGGACTGGGTGTCCGGGACTGTGTGTCCTCGAGTTTAAATACTCAGCCGCTCCAACCAGATGTACAACTGAGACAGCAGTTGGAACTGGTCTACCAAATCATTGTCTTCACCAAGCTTACTGGTTCTATTTCCTCAACTCTTTCATTTCCTCAGTAGTGTGCTGTTTGTTTATCATATCTATGTTTGAAGACTTTGACTGAAGACTTTCTCAATTTCCTCAGTTCAATTTCTTCAGTCTGTTTTTCTTCAACTTATGTTATCCTATGTTTACGCTTTCTGTACTCTGTGTTTGTCTTCATCTCATCATGATGACTATGCATGTAATCTGCTATGTTTACTTCTGAGTACTTATTCCGCTGCTAGTAGTTCTTCGCTAAGGAATTTCCTCACGAGCAAATTCCTCAGTGAAGAATTTCATAAAAATCGCCTATTCACCCCCCCTCTAGTCGATATAACGCACTTTCATGGATGATTTGTGATATTTAACCACTAAACCAGTTGAGGTGGATAAAACATGAAGCATATCTTTTAAAGCAAGCAACTGAGTTCTGTCTCCTGGCAGAATTATGAGAGTATCATCTACATATTGCACTATTGGCTAATCTTGGTCATGACATGGTATAGGCAATTGAAGAATGCCCTTTCTGAACATATCATTAACTACTGATTGCAGTAAGTTAGCAGCAATAACAAAGAGCAAGGGTGAGAGGCAATCTCCCTGTCTAACACCCTTTATACAAAGGAATTGTCTACCTGGTACTCCATTCAAGAGAACTGAAGATGTTCCAGTGGAAATCAGCTACTTGACCCAAGAAATCCATTTCTCATTAAATCCTTTATACTTCAAGATCTGCAAAATAGCTTCATGCTCAATGTAATCAAAGGCCTTCTCAAAGTCAAATTTAAGAATAACAATTGGTCTCTTTGAATGGTGAAATTGGTGCAAGTACTCAAGGGACCAACCAATACATTCTTGAATTGTTCTGCTTTTTATGAAACCATACTGATTTTTGTGAATACATTTCATAATTATCCTTTGAAACCTATTAGCAGCCATCTTAGATAAAACTTGAGTCCCATCCTAGTCAAAGAAATTGGTCTATAATCACCAACCTCCTTAGGAGCCAACTTCTTTGGTATGAGAGTGATGTAAGAGCCATTGAGATTTTCTAAGGCTGCAGTACCATTATTAAAAGCTTCAGCCAGGTCATAGAAATCTTGACAGATAATTGGCCAGCATCTCTTGAAGAATAGTCCATTGAAACCATCTGGCCCAGGAACTTTGTCAATTGGCATGTGTTTCAAAGTATCATCCATTTCCTCTTAACTAAAAGGTTTGGTGAGAAACTCTAAACCATCAATTGGTGTCAGCAAAACACTTAGGTCAAAACCCATTGCAATTCCAGCAGAGACCCCCATTCTATTCTTGAAACAATTCCATATGATACCTTCCATCTATGAATGTTGGGAAACCATAGAACCATCCATAGCTTTCAGACTAGCAATTGAATTTCTCCTGTGCCTCTCAGTAGCCATGGCATGAATAAACTTAGTGTTCTCCTCACCAACTTTTAAGTATCCAATTGTGCACCTCTTTTTCCAGTATACAAACTGAAGATGCAGCAATTTTTCCACACGCAATTTAACAACCTTCCTAAAATTAAATACAGGCCTATATAATGGCCTAAGCTCCTCTAAACACTACTGAAAACAGAGAATTTTCCATCAGTCAGATCTTTTCGGTCTGCTAGCGGACGACAAAGAAGGTCTTTGTCGCCTACTTCCAAAAAAGGACGACGAAGAACTGGTTGGCGACAAAGACATTATTTGCCATCAGCCAATTCTTTGCGATCAGCTGCCTGACGGCAAAGAGGCGGGTGGGGCCCAGTGGAGGACCAAACATTGACGGCCCACCACCCCACCTCTTTTCCCTTTGCTAGCGAATAGCAAAGAATCTTTGATGTCCGCCAGCGGACGGCAAAGATTTAACTATGTAACGTCCATTGCCTCGCCTCCTCTCTCTCTATTCTCTCTCTCTCTCCCTAACCCCTGAGCCGAATCGCACGCTGCCAGTCAGACTGCTTCCGACCCCCACCGTCCCACGACCAGACCCCGCCGCCGCCCCCAAGCGCACCCGCCCCTGACCACACGCCGTCCCGGGCCGCTGCCGCCCCCAACTGCCCCCGACCACTGGCCACCCCGGCCTGCCGCCCGCTGACACACCACTCCGGCCCCCAGCCGCTCATGCACGCCGCCCCGGCCTGCCGCTCTGCCCCCCGGACACCCTGCCTCGCCGAAACACCGCTCCGGCCCACCGCCCCCCCCCCCCCGATGCCCAGCTGCTCCGGGCCGCCCGACGCCCCCCCCCCCCTGTACGCCCCGCCACTCGGGCCCACTAGCGTTGGCCTCCTCCACCTCACTCACTCCGGTGAGCCCCTCCCCCTCTTTTTTTCAGGTTAGATTTAGTTTATGTGTTTTTTCTGTTTTTTTAGGTTTAGGTTTAGTTTAGTTTAGGTTTTTTTTTCTGTTTTTTAGGTTTAGGTTTATATTTAGTTTAGTTAAGAAGAAAGAAGAAAGATGAAATAAAAATAAGAAGTAGAAGAAGAGGAAGAAGAAGAAAAATAAGAAGAAGTAGAAGAAGAAGAGGAGGAGGAAGAAGAGGAACAAGAACAGGAAGAAGATGAGGAGGTTAGGGGTGCATCGGCGCCGACGGAACCGGGTCGAGGTTAGGGGTGCGTTGGCGCCGACGGAATCGGGCCAAAAGGTTGAGGATCGGGGGGCGAGGGATGAGGGGTCGAGGGTCGGGGCAGAGGGTCGAGGATCGGGGGTCAAGGTTCTAGGGGTCGATGGTCGAGGATCTTCCGGTCTGAGTGTTGACTGACTGGTGTCGTCGCTTAAGACGAGGACGTCTCCGAGCTGAAGGTCATGAGAGTGGGTGAACTGGTTCCATCCGTGCGCGAAGAATGGATGGAAGTAGTTCGCCCGTGCTGATGACCTTTAGCTCGGGCACGTCTGCATCTTAAGCTACGACAACAGCCGCACCATGCTCGCAGTGAAGGTGTTCGACAGGACCGCCGAGGGGTCGAGGGTCGAGGAATGCTGATGGGTCCGGGTCGAGGATTGCTGAGGGGTCCGGGGTCGAGGGTCGAGGATTGCCGACGGGTCAGGGGTCGAGGGTCACCGAGGGGTCAGGGGTCGAGGGTCGCTGATGGGTGAGGGGTCAGGGGTAGATGGTCACCGAGGGGTTGAGGGGTCGAGGCTTGCCGATGGGTAGAGGGGTCGATGATCGCCGATGATTAAAAGTCTAGTGATGTAACGCCCCGGATCTGATGCGCCAGGTGTCCGCCAGTTATTCGCCGCAGTTGCCATGTCATGTGCTTGCGTGTCGCTCTTTGCCATATCATCATCTGCATTTCATATGATGTCATCATGTGCATCGCATTCGCATACGTGTTCATCTCATGAATCTGAGCATTTTCCCCGTTGTCCGTTTTGCAATCCGGCGCTCCTATGTTCCCCGGCGTCCCCTTTTACCTTTTTCCGTGAGCGGGTATTAAACTTTCTCGGAATGGACCGAGGTTTGTCAAGCGGCCTTGGTATAGCACCGGTAGACCGCCTGTCAAGTTTCGGGTCAATCGGAGTCCGTTTGATACTCCAACGGTTAACTGGGTAACCGCAAAGGCCTCTTTTGGTGCAGCCCAACACCCCTCTCAAAGTGTCCCAAAACCCATCTAAGTCTTATCCATCCTCTCGGTCGTTCGTTCACGATCGCGTGGCCGAAAACCGCACTCCATTTGGAGCTTCCTAGCCCCCTCTACCTATAAATAGGTGCCCCTCCCCGAATTTTCGGGCAGATGAAACCCTAGCCTCTTCCCTCCGCGCCGCGCCGGACATGTCCGCCTCCGCGCCGGACGCGTCCACCCCGTCCAGCCACCTCACTCCGGCCAATGGGAGCACACCACGTCATCGCGCCACCGCCCACAGCCAATCCGGCGCTGCCACGTCACCCGCGCCGGCCTCCCTTTCTCTCCTCCAGCCGCCGCCGGCCCGCGCGGCCCGCAGCAGGCCCGCGGGGCCCAGTCGCCGCCGCCGCCCGGCCCATCCGCGCGCCGCGCTGCGCCGCCGCCTCCTCCGCGCCCGCTGCTCCGCCAGACTCCGCCCGCCTCCACCGCCGCTGTGGTGCCCCGCTCCGCCGCCCCGCCGGCGCGCCCTTGCGCCGCCCCGCCGCCATGCCCGCGCACTCCCCGGCGCCGCCCCGCGCGCTGCTCCGCGCGCCGCGCCGCCCGCCACGTGCGCCGCCCCGCGCCTCCCCACCGGCCCGCGCGCCGCTCCGCCGCCGACGCCGCCCGCGCTTGCCGCCGCCCGCCGCCTCTCCGTCCTCCTCCGCGCCGCCCCTCGCCGAAGAGCTCGCCGGAGCTCTCTCCGGCCGGATCCACCCGGGGTGGATGAGATCCACCCCTTCGCCCATCCAAACGCCGCCCGGGCCATCCCGATCCGCTCCGTCCCGCTCCCCCTCGTCCCGGTTTGACTTTTCCGGAGGTATAATTTTCACCAAGTCCCCGACATTCTATCATTTTGTTGCCATGTTCATCATGGCATATCTCTGCATCCGCTGCTCCGTTTTGGCGTGTAGCATATCAATTTGTTCGCCTCGATGAGTACATAATTTCATTCCATTGCATCATTTTAATTTGAGCTAATATTGATGCACGAAATGCTGTTGGAAGAGGGCTATGTGATGTTAGTTTCAGATCTGTTTCAGTACATGCACTTTTGTCATTTTTGCCATGATTGATGTGTGCATCCTATGAAGTTGAGTTCTACATGTGTTTTGTAATATGCCATGCCATCGTTCCAGAGATTTATTCCATGTATTTTTTTGATCTATGTGGTGACTAGCACAAGCATGCAAACTAGGGTATATAATGTTGCTGATTTTAGAGACTTAGTCATTTCACCAAGTCCTTGCCTGCTGTTATTTATATGCCATGTGTTCATGTTGTTTCAAAGAGATCTATGCCTCTTTTGAGCATGATCTGTAAGGTTGTTTTGAGAATATGGATTTGCTCTATCCATCCATGCCTTTGTTTGTAATTATGGAGTGTCATAGATTGAGTCAATCGAGCTCTACTTTTGCTATAAAATGTTACTGGCAGATTGTTTACATGTTATTCGATATTGCCAAGCTTGTTGTAGTTGATCCTTGCACGATATATTGTTGTTCTTGCCATGCCTAGCTTCTATGCCATGTCTTCTTGATGGGTGTATGCTTAGTTTATCATGCAATGCTCTGTAGTGAGTGCATCGAGCTCACGAACATGCCTACTTGTTATCTGTTTTTGACATGTCCAGTTTTCTGCTAAGTCTGAAATCTGTAACGAAACTTGCTTAATTGGCATGGGTGTTATTATATTTTCTGATCCTTTTTGGCTTATGGTCAGTAAGGGACTTTTGTTAAGTGATTTTAGTATATTCATGCTATGCCTTGCTTTGCTATGTCCTGATCTGTAGCATGTTTTTTAATTGCTCTAAACATATCATCCTGATATTAATTTCTGGCATGTTATTTTCACCAAGTCTGCGAACCTGTTATCTTTTGCACTTTTTCCATGCTTGTTTGAACATGTTATGTTGTGATTCAGCCGTAGCTCAGTGTTCATCTTTTGTCAAGCATCTTGTTTAGATCACTGTCATATGCTTTGTTGATATGTTTGGGTGCGGTAGCTTATTTTCTTGTTGCTTGCTAAGTAGCATCATGCTGTTAATGGCAGAATCTTGTCATTCTTGTCTTGCTTGTCATTTGCAAACCGTGCATCCGATTCCGGTGATCTTTATATCGATTTCAACCGAAATCACCTCACCTTTCCAGTAGCATACTTGGTTTGCCAAGATTATGCCTGGTTCATCTTTTTCCTTCCGAAGCATGCATATGCATTGCATACCACATCTCGCTTATCATGCCATGTTTATGTGGTGGTTGTTTACTTTGTTGTTTGCTTCTTTCCGGTGTTGCTTCTTCAGGTTAGTTCCGATAGCGTTGCGATTGTGAGGATCCGTTCGTCTACGTACGTTTGTCTTCTTCATGGACTCGTTCTTCTTCCTTGCGGGACCTCAGGCAAGATGACCATACCCTCGAAATCACTTCTATTTTTGCTTGCTAGTTGCTCGCTCTTTTGCTATGCCTATGCTGGATACCTACCACTTGCTTATCATGCCTCCCATATTGTTAAACCAAGCCTCTAACCCACCTTGTCCTAGCAAACCGTTGTTTGGCTATGTTACCGCTTTGCTCAGCCCCTCTTATAGCGTTGTTAGTTGCAGGTGAAGATGAAGTTTTGTTCCTTGTTGGAACATGGAGATGTTGTTCCTTGTTGGAACATGTTTACTTGTTGGGATATCACAATATATCTTATTTAATTAATGCATCTATATACTTGTTAAAGGGTGGAAGGCTCGGCCTTATGCCTGGTGTTTTGTTCCACTCTTGCCGCCCTAGTTTCCGTCATATCGGTGTTATGTTCCCGGATTTTGCGTCCCTAACGCGGTCGGGTGATTTATGGGACCCCCTTGACAGTTCGCTTTGAATAAGACTTTTCCAGCAGGCCCAACCTTGGTTTTACCATTTGACTACCACCTATCCCTTTCCCTTGGGTCTGATCAACCCGAGGGTCATCTTTATTTAGCCCCCCCGGGCCAATGCTTGTCTAAGTGTTGGTCCAAACTGAGCTGCCTGCGGGGCCCCCTCGTGGAAACCCGAGGTCTGGTTTTACTCGTAGCTTGACTTATCCGGTGTTGCCCTGAGAACGAGATATGTGCAGCTCCTATCAGGATGTCGGCGCATCGGGCGGTTTTGCTGGACTTGTTTTATTACTGTCGAAATGTCTTGTAGCCGGGATTCCGAGACTGATCGGGTCTTTCCGGGGAGAAGGAATATCCTTCGTTGATCGTGAGAGCTTATCATGGGCTAAGTTGGGACACCCCTGAAGGGTTTGAACTTTCGAAAACCGTGCCCGCGGTTATGTGGCAGATGGGAATTTGTTAATTTCCGGTTGTAGAAAACCCGAAGTTGATCTTAATTAAAACACACCAACCGCGTGTGTAACCGTGATGGTCTCTTCTCGGCGGGGTCCAGGAAGTGAACACGGTTGTCGGAGTTATGTTTGACGTAAGTAGTTCAGGATCACTTTTTGATCATAGTTGTTCGACCGTGCTTTGCCTTCTCTTCTCGCTCTCATTTGCGTATGTTAGCCACCATATATGCTAGTCGCTTGCTGCAGCTCCACTTCGTACCTTTTACCCTACCTATAATGCTTAAATAGTCTTGATCTCGCGGGTGTGAGATTGCTGAGTTCCCCGTGACTCACAGATACTTCCAAAACTAGTTTGCAGGTGCCGATGAAACCGTGCAGGTGACGCACCCGAGCTCAAGGAGGAGCTCGTTGAAGTTCTTGTTCATTGAGTTGTTTCGTTTCAGTTGATCAGTAGTGGAGCCCAGGCGGGTCGATCGGGGATCTGTGTAGCATTTGGGGTAGTCTTCTTTTATTTTTGGTTCCGTAGTCGGACCTTGATTGTATCTGTATGATGTAATGCTTTACTCATGTATTGTGTGAAGTGGCGATTGTAAGCCAACTATGTATCTCTTTCCCTTATGTATTACATGGGTTGTGTGAAGATTACCTTACTTGCGACATTGCTTTCAATGCGGTTATGCCTCTAAGTCGTGCTTCGACACGTGGGAGATATAGCCGCATCGAGGGCGTTACAAGTGATGAAAGTTGAAACAGCCAAACTAACTCATGAAAAAAATCAAAGCGTAGAAAGAGAAACCAAAGACGAAACAATACGTAGTGAGAGGTTGTGCAACTAGGATGATATTCTGTAACAACTTTTTTTAAATAAACTTGAGAGGATGATGGTGAAGAACTCAGAAGCCATTGGTGTATTTCGACTTCTTAGCCATCATCGTCTCCAATTCATTAAAAAAGCTGGTACAGAAAAATCATCCTAGTCGCACAACCTCTGACCATGTACTATTTCCTCTTTCGTTTTTCTTTCTACACCCTGATTTTTTTTCTCAGTTTGGTTGTTTGAAGTTTCAAAACTTGGCTTTTAATCCTCAACGCCGAGGGGTCGAGGGTCGCCAAGGGGTCGAGGGGTCGAGGTCCATGGGGTCAAGGGGCGAGGGTCGAGGGTCTAGGAGTCGATGGTCGATGATCTTCCGGTCTAAGTGCTGACCGACTGGTGTAGCTTAAGACGAGGATGTCCCCAAGCTGAAGGTCATGAGACTGGGTGAACTGCTTCCATCTGTGCGGGAAGAACGGATGGAAGCAGTTTGCCCACGCTGATGACCTCCAGCTCGGGCACGTCTGCATCTTAAGCTACGACAACAGCCGCACCATGCTCATAGTGAATGTGTTTAACAAGACCGTCGAGGGGTTGAGGGTCGAGGATTGCTAAGGGGTCAGGGGTCAAGGGTCGCTGAGGGGTCGAGGGTCGCCGAGACGTCATAGGTAGATGGTCGTCGAGGGGTCGATGGTCGCCGGGGTTGAAACGTGAAACACCCAAACTAACTCATGAGTGAATATACATTTTATTATTCATGTCGGTATTCAATTTTTTTATGTTGTACTAATTCTATTTAATCTTCTGCCGTGACAGGTGTTGATAGATAGTGGGCGCTGGTCCTCTGTGTGGTGGGAGTGGCACTTCCATTCCACCTGTACCTCTTCGGAGAGCGTTGTATGAGGGTATGGCTTCACCGGTGGGCGCTTCTTCGTCGGCTTCGTTGCCCATGGGGAGAGGAGGTCGGGGAGGACGTGGTCGCGGGAGAGGTGGGTAGGATCCTACGCCTTCCTCGCCTCCACCCCCAGCTGAGTTACCCGAGCACATGACTGCTAGGGGGGCACATCTGAGGAGGAGGCTATGCGGACTTCGGTCCATGAGCCTCGGGTCGACGACCCTTTTCCCATCTCCTCTTCGGCCCATGAGACTCCGGTCCATGAGCCTCGGGTCGACGGGCCTTCGCCCCCCTCCTCTACGGCCCACAAGACTTCAGGCCAGGACGCTTGGGCCCACGTGACTCCGCCCCAAGCTACGTCCTAGGTGTCGGATTTTGGGTTCCGGCAAACCCTTGGGGTTCGAACTCTGGGGTGTGCACAAAGAACTCTCTCTCCCTAGCTCGCTCGCACAACGATCTCAAGGCCTAGCTCGTCGAACCCAAAGAACAAGAGACACGAGGAATTATATTGGTTCGGGCCACTTTTGTGGTGTAATACCCTACTCCAGTGTGGTGTGGTGGATTGGCTCGTAGGCTGAGGATGAACAAGTACAAGGTAAGAATAGCCTCTTGAGGAGAGGTGTTCTTGAGCTCGGTGAGCTGGTGGGATGGCCTTGGTGGAATGGATCCAATCCAAGATGAGTTGCCTGCTATCGTGGTGGCTAGTCCTATTTATAGAGGCCCTGGTCCTCTTCCCAAATGTAGGCGGGAAGGAATCCCACAACGACCAATTTTGAAGTGAGACAACTAGTACGAGCTATCCAAACAAAAGGTGGTCTTCGCCTGCCAAAGGCTCTGGTCGTGATGCAGCTGTGGGATCCGCGATGACCTCCGTCCTGCCGTCCTGCTGGTCTTGGTCTCATTGCACCGATATGGAAACCTTTGCCTGACGCCTCGGGACTCCTCGCGTGCGCCTGCCCCTTTAGCGCCAAAGAGGAAACTGGTACACTGCGCCCGCTGGCGCCCGCCTGGCCTGGGTCATCATGGCTCACATCACATGAACCTCGCGAGGTTCCACTTACATAGTTATCTCCGCTCCTCGGGAGCCAGCCTAGTAAGGCTGATCCAAGGAGGTCTCGGTGTCATCCGCCTCGCGAGGGTCTTGAGTGGTTGCTACTGAAGATGGGTCGTACCAGGCGGTTGGTGGAGCCATGCCATGGGCCGCAGGTAGGCAAGTCTGGGTACCCCCGTTCCCAGGACGCCGACAGTAGTCCCCGGGCCCAAGGCGCACTCGGACATGGCTTCGAGACGAAGCTAAAAGGCAAGTACGGAGTCTAGTCTAGTTAAAAGGGTTGGAAACCAAATACAGAAAGCAAATGAAGAGCCGCGTCCGGTGATACGTCTCCGCCGTATCTACTTTTCCAAACACTTTTGCCCTTATTTTGGACTCTAACTTGCATGATTTGAATGGAACTAACCCGGACTGACGTTGTTTTCAGTAGAATTGCCATGGTGTTATTTATGTGCAGAAACAAAAGTTCTCGGAATGACCTCAAACTCCACGGAACTTACTTTTGGAAAATATTAAAAATATTGGTGAAAGAATCAAGGCCAGGGGCCCACCACCTGTCCATGAGGGTGGGGGCGCGCCTGCCCCCCTGGGCGCGCCCTTGCCTCATGGGCCCCCTGGAGCTCCACCGACCTCAACTCCAACTCCATATATTCGTGTTCGGAGAGAAAAAAATCAGGGAGAAAGATTCATCGCGTTTTACGATACGGAGCCGCCGCCAAGCCCTAAACTCTCTCACGAGGGCTGATCTGGAGTCCGTTAGGGTCTCCGGAGAGGGGAATCCGTTGCCATCATCATCATCAACCATCCTCCATCACCAATTTCATGATGCTCACCGCCGTGCGTGAGTAATTCCATGGTAGGCTTGCTGGACGGTGATGGGTTGGCTGAGATTTATCATGTAATCGAGTTAGTTTTGTTAGGGTTTGATCCCTAGTATCCACTATGTTCTGAGATTGATGTTGCTATGACTTTGCTATGCTTAATGCTTGTCACTAGGACCCGAGTGCCATGATTTTAGATCATGAATATATGTGAGTTCTTGATCCTATCTTGCAAGTCTATAGTCACCTACTATGTGTTATGATCCGGCAACCCCGAAGTGACAATAATCGGGACCACTCCCGGTGATGACCATAGTTTGAGGAGTTCATGTATTCACTATGTGCTAATGCTTTGGTCCGGTACTCTATTAAAAGGAGGCCTTAATATCCCTTAGTTTCCGCTAGGACCCCGCTGCCATGGGAGGGTAGGACAAAAGTGTCATGCAAGTTCTTTTCCATAAGCACATATGACTATATTCGGAATACATGCCTACATTACATTGATGAATTGGAGCTAGTTCTGTGTCACCCTATGTTATGATTGTTACATGATGAACTGCATCCGGCATAATTCTCCATCACCGATCCAATGCCTATGAGCTTTTCACATATTGTTCTTTGCTTATTTACTTTTCCGCTGCTATTGTTACAATCATTACAAAACCCAAAAATATTACTTTTTCTACCGTAACCGTTACTTCCATATTACTTTGCTACTAAATACTTTGCTGCAGATATGGAGTTATCCAGGTGTGGTTGAATTGACAACTCAACTGCCAATACTTGAGAATATTCTTTGGCTCTCCTTGTGTTGAATCAATAAATTTGGGTTGAATACTCTACCCTCGAAAACTGTTGCGATCCCCTATACTGGTGGGTTATCAAGACTATTTTCTAGCGCTGTTGCCGGGGAGCATAGCTCTATTCTTTGAGTCACTTGGGATTTATATCTGTTGGTCACTATGAGGAACTTGAAAGACGAGAAAACAAAAATTTATCCCTCAACTATGAGGGGAGGTAAGGAACTGCCATCTAGCTCTGCACTTGATTCACCTTCTGTTTTGAGTAAGCTTGCGACACCTAAACCTGCTTCTGCTATTAATTCTGATATGTCGCATGTTATTGATGATGCAACTTCTGCTGTGCATGATACTTATGATGAACCTAATTCTATGCTTGATACTACTGTGCCACTTGGTGAATTTCTTGATGAACAACTTGCTAGGGCTAGAGAGAATGAAATTATTGAAAATAATAATATTGATGAAAGTGATGACGAAGGCTCTCCGAATAAATATGAATTGCCTATTGTGCCCGAGGGTTATGTTATGGATGAAGAGACTAAAAGAGATTTTCTTGCTTGCAATGATAGAAGTGATCTTAAGAAATTATTAGCTAAGCTTAAACAAAAAACTCTGAATGCTAGAATGAAATATGATCCTGCTTATGCTACTTCACCTATCTTCGTTACTGATAAGGATTATGAATTCTATGTTGATCCTGATATAATTACTTTGGTTGAATCTGATCCTTTTTATGTCTATGAATCTAAAACTGTTGTGGCACATCTTACTAAATTAAATGATATAGCCACCCTGTTTACTAATGATGAGAGAACTCGCTACTTTTATATCCTTAAAATATTTTCGTTCTCATTAAAGGGTGATGCTAAGATATGGTTTAATTCTCTTGATCCTGGTTGTGTGCGTAGTCCCCAGGATATGATTTATTACTTTTCTGCTAAATATTTCCCAGCTCATAAGAAACAAGCTGCTTTAAGGGATCTATATAATTTTGTGCAAATTGAAGAAGAGAGTTTCCCACAAGCTTGGAGAGGCTTCTCCAATTACTTAATGCTTTGCCTGACCATCCTCTTAACAAAAATAAAATACTTGATATCTTTTATAATGGACTAACCAATGCTTCCACATATTACCTGGATAGTTGCGCTGGTTTTGTTTTCAGGGAAAGATCACCGGATGAAGCTGAAGTTCTATTGAATAATCTGTTGACTAATGAAAATAATTGGACACTTACTGAGCCAACTCCAGAGCCTATTCCTAAACCAACTCCGAAGAAGAGGGGTGTTCTATTTCTCAGTCCGGAAGATATGCAAGAGGCAAAGAAATCTATGAAAGAAAAGGGTATTAAAGCTGAAGATGTTAAGAATTTACCTCCTATTGAAGAAATACATGGTCTTAATTTACCACCTGTTGAAGAAATACATGATTTCAATCCATTACCTATTGAAGAAACACATGGTCTTGATAACCCGACACAGGTGGTAAAGGTAAATTCTCTCTGTAGATATGATAAGGCTGAAATCCCTCCTACTAAGTTTGCTAGCCGGTGTTTGGATGAGTTTGATAATTTTAGGGTTAAGCAAGAATACATTAATGCTTATTTTGGTAGACAATTAAAACAAAATGCTTATATGATTGAACACTTGGGTGATTACATGTCTAGAGTTAAAGGTACACTTAAACTGATTAGTAAACATGCTTCTATGGTTACCACTCAAGTAGAACAAGTACTTAAAGCTCAAAATGATTTGCTCAATGAAATGAACAATAAGAATAATGAATATGCTATTAGAGTGGCTACTAGAACCGGTAAAATGACTCAGGAACCTTTGTATCCTGAAGGCCACCCTAAGAGAATTGAGCAAGATTCTCAAAGAAATAATACAGATGCACCTAGTCCTTCTAAAAAGAAGAAAAAGAAAAATGATAGGACTTTGCATGCTTCTATTGAACCTATTGCTGAACCACCTGAGAATCCCAATGATACTTCTATTTCTGATGCTGAAACACAATCCGGTAATGAACATGAACCGAATGAAAATGTTAATGATAATGTTCATGTTGATGCTCAACCTAGTAATGATAATGATGTAGAAATTGAACCTGCTGTTGATCTTGATAACCCACAATCAAATAATCAACGTTATGATAAGAGAGACTTTGTTGCTAGGAAGCACAGTAAAGAAAGAGAACTATGGGTTCAGAAACCCATGCGTTTTCCTCTGAAACCATCCAAGGAAAAGGATGATGAGGATTTTGAGCGCTTTGCTGAAATGATTAGACCCATCTTTTTGCGTATGCGATTAACTGATATGCTCAAAATGAATCCTTATGCTAAGTACATGAAGGATATTGTTACAAATAAACGAAAGATACCAGAAGCTGAAATTTCCACCATGCTTGCTAATTATACTTTTAAGGGTGGAATACCAAAGAAACTTGGAGATCCAGGAGTACCTACTATACCATGCTCCATTAAAAGAAACTGTGTTAAAACTGCTTTATGTGATCTTGGAGCCGGTGTTAGTGTTATGCCTCTCTCTTTATATCGTAGACTTGATTTGAATAAGTTGACACCTACTAAAATATCTTTGCAAATGGCTGATAAATCAACTGCTATACCTGTCGGTATTTGTGAGGATGTGCCTGTTGTGGTTGCAAACGTTACTATTTTAACGGACTTTGTTATTCTTGATATTCCCGAGGATGATAGTATGTCTATTATTCTTGGAAGACCCTTTTTGAATATTGCGGGGGCTGTTATTGATTGCAACAAAGGCAATGTCACTTTTCATGTTAATGGTAATTAGCATACGGTACACTTTCTGAGGAAACAACCTCAAGTTCATAGTATCAACTCTATTGGAAAAATTCCATCGATTATTATTGGAGGTTTTGAATTTCCTCTACCTGCTGTTAAAAAGAAATATGATATTCTTATTATTGGAGATGTGCATATCCCCGTTGAGGTAACATAGTGTTATTCAAAATTATTCCGATTCCATGTTAATCGGAATGAGTTTGTTAACAAGACTTGATCAACCTTGTTAGTGGATTCCTTTTGATGAGCATGAGATGGATGAAGTTAGAAAGCACAACTTTCTGTACCCACTCTCTACTTTCTGTTATTTAGTTGAAATAAAGTAAAAATAGTATTTTCTGTCAGTTTTCTGAATTATCCGTGCAATATAAAAATACCCTGAAAATAAAAGTTCTCCAAATGCCCCGAAATTGAAATATGATTTTTTTCTGGAATATTTGAGAATATCTGGCACTGAGATCACAGCAGGGGGAGCAAGCACCTAGCCACGAGGGTCAGGGCGCGCCCCCTGCCTCGTGGGCCCATGGTGGCTCCCCTCCACTTATTCCTGCACCCACAGACTTCTTCTTCCTCCCAAAAAACCACTATCCAGCTCAAGCACGAGTTCTAGCTCATTTTGCTGCGATTTTCGATCTCCTTGCTCAAAGCACCTCTCACAAAACTGCTTGGGGGGATTGTTCCTTGGTATGTGACACCTCCATTGGTCCAATTATTTTTTGTTCTAGTGCTCTATTAATTGCAAATTTGTGCTGCCTAGGCGACCATGTTCTTGAGCTTGCATGTCAAATTTATATGGTTCCAAGTAGTTCTAATTCATGATATAGGCTCTAGGCACTTGTAGGAGTAGTTGCTATCAATTTTGTTGAGCTTGGTTCACTATTATTTGAAGTTACTGAAATTTTCAGACATTTTTCAGAGGAAGAAATATGTTTAGGTAAATGTACCAAGGTGGCCCTTCAAGGATGCAAGGACCCATGCTAGCAATGCGCTATGCCGATGATGAGCCACCAAGGAACGCTCCGGTGCGGCCTTGTGAATGGCCTTCAGAAGACTTTATGGATCAAGCAGGAATCAAGGAAGAATTTAACGCATATTTGCGTAACGCTGATCTTGTGAGCTTCGAGGCAGAAAAGTGCCATCAGTACCACTATCTCACTAGTTCCTTTGTGAGGAGGTTTGAATTTTCATCTTCACATAATTCTCAAACTGTCCTATTTGATCTTTATGAAAATTCTTATACTATGGACTTAGAGGATTTTACCACTGCTTGCAAACTTCCACAATAGGATAGTACTAGTGAACCTTGCAAATCTGAATTTAGAGATTTTCTTGCTAGTATAACTGTGGGGGAACCTAGAGATATAGCACAAGCCACCATAGGGAGCATTCATTTTCTTGCTATACATGATTTTGCTCTCTTGATAGGTAGGTGCATAAATGGTAAAGATGAAGCATGTCATATGTGTGTCCCTGACCTTACTGTTCTTAGGAGCGCTGTGTTAGGAGATAAACGTTATAATTTGGGAGCCATTGTTGCACGTAGGTTTCATAATAATAGATTTAATCGATATTTCTTTGGTGGAATTTATGCACCCCGCTTAGCTGATTTTCTTGGTGTAACCATACGTGATGATGATATTGAATTGCCTCCTACTTATCTAGACTTTAATGCTATGGTTCACCATCAGGTTGTCGAGAGGAATGAACCACCTCTCCAATACTGACTAATCTTTGACAGGCATCACGCTGGCAATAATGTTCTCCCTGCTCCTACTCTCTTTGATTTTCAGGCAAAGGGAAGATATTTCGTAACCAGGGAGGAGGCAAATGAGTACGAAAGGAGAACGAGGGCAGCTCGCCTCCAAGCGGCAGCCCACGATGCAATAGCCACTGCATCTCAGTACGACCCCAACTACAACTTTGGATATCCGCCAGGCCAGCTGTGGCCATAGACCAACTTAGGCCAAAAGCCTAAGCTTGGGGGAATTCTAGCTTAGTCCAATGCACGTGCACTCTTATTATTTTCATGTCGTTCGGTTGTGCAAGTGAAAGGCAATTATGGCGATATATGATGGACTGATTGAGATGAGAGAAGCTGGTATGAACTCTACCTCTCTTGTTTTTGTAAATATGATTAGTTCATCGTTCCTGATTCAGCCTATTATAAATAAACATGTTTGCAATGACAATTAGATATTATAGTTACTTATGCCATTCTTAATTAGCTAGGAGCTTATAATGGTTTACCTTGCGTGCCAACATGCTATTAAGATGGTTGTGATGTGGTATGATAGGGTGGTATCCTCCTTTGAATGATTCAAGTGACTTGACTTGGCACATATTCACGCATGTAGTTGAAACAAATCAACATATTCTTCACGATATTTATGTTCATGGTGGATTATATCCTACTCATGCTTGAACTCAATGTTTATTAATTTTAATGCATGTTCATGACTGTTGTCGCTGTGAACGTCAATGTTATTGACTACGTGGAAGCAGCAGATCGCCATCTTGATCTGCCTGATGCTCAGGTGGAAGAGGAGGAGGAGGTGGTGGTGGCGGAGCCAGTGAGTTTGACCAACATTGAAACAATGCTACGAAATGCTCGTGCATTCCGTGAACTTTCACCTGCAGAAGAAAAACGGTGCGCCCGCATGTTGGAACAATGCAACGTTGCTGTCACCCCAGGAAATAAGCTGTCAGTATTCTCAGCTATGGTCACCTTTCTTCAGGTGAAGACATCTGAGCGGATGACCAACAAATCATTCGATGCGATGTTGGCTGCTTTCCGCAAATCTTTCCCAGATGCATCTGAGCTGCCACACACCTATAGTAAAATGAAGAATTTCCTTCGTGCAGTTGGAAATGGATATGATATGATCCATGTTTGTAAGAATAATTGTGTTCTGTTCCGGAAGGATTATGCCAACTTAAGTGAATGCCCGAAATGCAAATCATCAAGATGGAAATATGGCGATGCTGTGAAGAGGATTCCTCATAATGTTTTGAGATATTTTCCAATTACACCAAGATTGCAGAGATTGTTTCATGATGCTGAAACAAGAGAGGATGTACTGTGGCATTCTAGGAACCAGGAGTACAGAGATCAGAATGTAATGAGCCGTCCATCTCATGGTAGTGAGTGGAAAAGCTTCAATGATAAACACAAAGAGTTTGCTTCTGACCTGAGAAACATTAGACTTGGCTTAGCTTCAGATGGATTAAACCCATTTGGCCACCAGAGCACCACATATAGCATGTGGCCTGTGCTTCTTATCCCTTACAACATGGCTCCAAATGTCTGCACCAAAGAATCAAACTACATGATGGCCTTGCTCATCCCAGGTCCAAAAAGTCCTGGAAATGATTTTGATTTGTTCATGGAGCCTCTTGTGGAGGAACTTCAAAAGCTATGGAAGGGTGTTCTCACTCGAGACCTATATAGCAGCCCACCAGCTGATTTCTTTCTGCGTGCTCTTATAATTTGGTGCATCCATGATTATCCGGCTTTGGGCACTATGTCAGGGCGAACGCCACATGGTTACAATGCATGTGTTCGCTATGACAGGAATTCGCTGTCATACACAATACTTAGCAAGATCTGTTACATTGGACACCGTCGTTTCCTTGCCAAGGACAAGCCGCATCCTAGAAAATACCGAAGACATGTGTTCAATGCAAAGCATGAAAACCGTGATGCGCCAAAGAGGCTGACCGCCGATGAGTTGCAAGTGGAATTAGAGAAGGTCAGGCATATTACACCAGGAAACCATCCTGGTAATGGTAGCGGGAAAAGGAAGCGTGGCAGGGTAGAAGAGAGATTATTTTTTACCCGCAGGTCCACTTTGTGGGACTTGGAGTATTGGAAAGATTAGGATCTGCGGCATAATCTTGATGTGACGCACGTCGAGAAAAATATATGTGACAACATTATCGGCACACTTCTTAATATTGAAGGCAAGACGAAAGATTAGGATCTGCGGCATAATCTTGATGTGACGCACGTCGAGAAAAATATATGTGACAACATTATCGGCACACTTCTTAATATTGAAGGCAAGACAAAAGATACCTTAAAATCTAGGATTGATTTGACACACCTGGGTATCAGAAAGGATTTGCAGGTGCAAGATGAAGGTAAACCACGGGATATGGCACCAGCTGTGTACGTCTTGGACAAGGTAAAAAGAAAAGAATTCTTCGAGGTCCTGTCACGTGTGAGATTACCACATGGATTTACTTCCGACCCTGAAAGGAGAGTCGGTGCAGATGGAAACAAGGTACAAGGGTTGAAAACTCATGACTACCACGTCCTACTTCAAAGGGTTTTACCTGTTATCCTTAGAGGATTGGGCCGCCCTGACTTATACAAAGCAGTTGCAGAGTTGGGATAATTCTTCAGGGAAATCTGTAGTAGGAATATCAGGATAGATGCTTTGGAGCGTCTTAGAGACAAGATACCAACTATCCTATGCAACCTTGAGAAGATATATCCTCCAGCCTTCTTTGATGTGATGGTGCATTTGGCTGTTTATCTACCTAATGAGGCACTACTTAGAGGTCCAGTACAGTATGGCTGGATGTACCCTACTGAAAGGCGGCTAGGCACTTTCAAGGGCTATGTTAGGAACAGAGCTAGACCCGAGGGTTCCATTCCAGAGGCCTACATTGCTACAGAAGCGTTGACATTCTGCTCAAAATACATTGAAATAGCTGATCAGCTTAGCAAAGAGGTGGGTGAAGACAATCCCGGGCTCAATGTTTTCGATTATTCTGTTCGAGTTATAGGGAAGAGTCGACAAGAGGACAAACCTAAAGATTTGGACAAAATGGTTTGGTATGTATTGAATAACTGTCCTGAGATACTACCTTATATCAAGTAAGTGCAGTACTGCAGCTTATACATCGTAATCTACTAAACTTGCAGCACATTCTTATATATTTAGATGTTTGACGCGATCACTATGTTGTGCAACATCTACAAAGAGGAGTTACTGCCGCAAAATCCAAGAAACATTGACAAACTGGTTATGGCAGGATTTGCGAAATGGTTCAAGAACCATGTAAGCTTTTGAAGTGCACTGTCAGTTTTTTTAATATATTGAGTACATAAGATGATCAGCTTGTCTATTTTCTAACCATAGGTTAAGAAGATGCGGGAGGATGGGCAGGCAGTTGATGATGCCCTTTACTCACTAGCAATGGGTCCTGATACTCGGGTAAGACATTATGAATCTTGCGTTGTTGGAGATGTGCGCTACAACACCCTTGCACGAGACGAAGGCAGGACGACACAAAACAGTGCCATCATGAGCATGGATATGTATGACAAAGAGACAACTGAAATGTATGCTAACATAACAGACATTATTCAGTTGCCGTATATCTCCAGTTTCGAGGAACATCGGTGTGTGGTTCTGTTGTGTTGTCGTTGGTATAACCTGTTTTCCAGGATCGCAAAACCCAGAGCTGATGATTATTTGAAATCCATCAATGTCAAGGCGGCGTACCAGACTAACGAGCCTATTATTTTGGCAAATCAAGCAACACAGATATTTTTCTTGGAAGACACATTTGCACGTAGAGATGACTGGAGAGTATTGCAAAGGTTTGAGTAGAGGAATTCGTTTAATGAAGTTGCACAACAAGATGATGCTTACACTGCTCCTGATGTACAAGATAACATAGATGTTCCTAATATCTTTGAGAACCATCGCGTCAATGACGCCGGCAAAAAGATTGCCTGTCGTGCTGTGGACATACAAGAGTTGATCAAGAAGAAGCCAACGTCCGAGGACGTTGAGGACGAAGAAGAAGATGACACTGTGGGGAATTACGATTCAGACTGATACACATGGCGAAGATGTTGACGCTGCTGCTGCAGATGATGATTACATTGCTTTTGTCGTATTTGCCTGTCAGAAGACGTTTTTTTATCTACTATGTGAAATTGTGTTTGCTACGACAACTGAAACCTGATGAACATGTTGTTTAGTATTTTGCTGTGAGAACATCACTTGTTATGTATGCTGATTTGTGTTTGGTGATTGTATGACAACTAAAACATGATGACATTGTTGTTTAGTTGTACTCATATTTGGCTGTGAAACTTGAATTTGATGACATAGTTTGCTGTTGGACTGCAATTTGCTCGACATCTTCGAATGAGAACAAAGCTGACCCGACAGTGCCTCTGCTATTTATTTATTTATATGAAAAAAGGGCATACACCCAGATTTCCATTAATATAAATCATTAGATGTTCACAACACTACGCCCAGCCTGCTACACAGGTTTCATTCATTACTAGTTTCAGCAAAGTGCTCATGTCGTAGCCACTGAATACATCACGAGTGCTACATACACTGCAAATAAAGAGACAATCATCCTACAGAGCACATCGATTTTGCCCATTATCTTCACAAGCTCTTTCATCTCCTCATTGCTATCAAGGCCATTCAGCAGCTGTTGCTTGGCCATGATCAGAGGAACTGCATCTTTAACCTTATGCTCTGCATCTTCCTCTTCTGCCATTCCTTCAGTTACTTGTCCAACACCCCAACCTGCTGGTATTTGGATTCCTCAGCTAACCAAATAATCAGCGTAGTTGCATTCCCCCACATCAGCAACTTCCTAGAAATACAAATTACACAAATCTTCCCTTTTCTGCATGAATTAAATTGGTAGATCATCAACCAAACAATTAAAAGAAATCAGCAACTGAAAGCAGCAGAACAACACTTAAACATATTATTACCCCATGATTCGGGCATTTGTAGAAGACTCGGCCAGGGTTGCGGATTGTGGTTCAGATGCGACGGATGTCTCTGCGTGATTTGCAGCAGTGGCACCACACCAACGGCAACGGGTTGCGATGAGCAATCGGCTGCGATGCGCGTGCCGGCAAGGGTGTGATGAGACCCACAGGCGATGGTACGGGTTGCTACTTGGCGCATATCTGGTTGTTGCCTGCTACAGAGCAGGTGGACGAGCAGCCAGCGGACATGGTTGCTGCAGCCAGAGCTTCTGATGCTAGGCAGAGTAAGTAGGGAAGAGGAGAAGCGAACGTTGGATATGTCAGTTTCATTACTTGCAGAGTAGCATAGCACCATATATAGTCATAGTCTAGGTTTGGATTCGAACCAGCTACCGGAGCATGTCTTTCTTTTTTCTAAAACTCGGCAATGCCTCTTTACTGGTACACTAGCTTGTTCTGTACGCCTTCCCAAGTCTTTGATTTTCTTTCCCTTTTTTTGCGAGGAAAGAAGGAGGGAAAAATTGAGAGTTCCTGGGACTCGAACCCAAGACCCCTTAGTTGAAAACCAAGGGTGCTAGTCACTTATGTGGCGAACGTTCCCTGTGAGGAGGATGGCAGACGAACGCATTTTCCTCGCAGTTTTCTTCCTATATATAAAAAAGTATGCTACTTGGTGTCCGCTTAGTCCACAAACGATTGTGCCAACCTTGACCGTTGGATTGACATTCAACGTATGTCGCATTTCTTTAGTCTCTTCTTCCTCGAGCCGCCGAAGCCAAACCAGCGCCGGCGGGACCGCCTGCTCCCGCCTCCCACGGCTGGCTGTGATCTTCCCCGGCTCCTGTTTGTTCCCGTCCGAGGCCTCACCATCGTCCTCCGCCTTGGTTCGCTCGCCGCGGCGCCGCCCTCCGGTTTTGTCAACATGGTCAAAAACCTAGAGGAATAAGGAGATGACTGTACATGGTGAGAATGACAGTAGGGACCCAGTAGCGCGCGCAGTAATTTTGTTTTTTCGGGACGGAGAAGGGTATCAACTGGGTTGTGCGGGACCCGTGGCCCGTCTAGCCCAGGCTTTCATTTCATATGTTTAGCACATGACCAGCCCAGTTTGTTTTTCCTTTTTGAAAATTGCTAGCCAGCTATTTTCTTTTTTGCAGAATAACCAAGGTAGGGCTACTTGCTTTTCTATGCCCTGCTGGGCCAAAAATCTTTCAAGACGAGGAGGGATGCATTTTGCCCAGAAAACGGGCTATAAGTAATTAGAAATGGGTTGTAAAATGAAAAAACACAACAAACAGACAATTAGTTCCAAAATACTGTTTTCTTTCAGATTTTGATATTTTAAATTTCATTGTTTTTGTGCGGTTAAAATTTCATTGAATTTAAATTAAGGTATATTTAGATTTAAAATTAATTTGAATCTGGCTAGAAATTTCGGGCTCTATGCTGTTTGGGACAGATTTGGAGGCTGACTTGTGGGTCTACTAGGTTGACGTGTACTTTGGCTTTGTCAACTTAGTCCACAAACAATTCTAGCAGCAGTGACCGTTGGATGTTAATCCAACGGCTGTGTTGCTTCTTCAATATCTGATCTTCTTGCTCCAGTCGCCCAAACCAGCTCTGGTGGGACTGCCTGCTCCCGCCTCCCATGGCCGGCTGTGTTGCCGCACAGGCAGCACTTCCCCACCCTACTTCATTGCTGGCCAGGCCATTCCTCTACTCACCCACACCTCCTGTTATTTCCCGGCGACGGCAACCGGACCAGTAAACCCTCGTACTCCCCACCGTGTGGGCAACCATTGCTGAGTCTTCCCCGGCTCCGTGTCGTTCCCTTCCTAGGCCTCACCGTCGTCCACCGCCATGGTACTCTCGGCGCGGCCTAGTCAACTTGGTCAACGAACGAAATCCATCGGTCGTGGACTGTACGCGCAAAATAATGATTCCTCCACCTGACAGCTAGGGCCCACCGGAAGGGCCTCTGTATTTCGAAAAAAAAACGTTCCCCCTGCTGACATGTTGGACCCACTAGCTATATCTTCGCACGCAAGGAAGTGCCTCCTTATTACCCTTAAAAAAATGAATACCCCCTGCTAGCTGGGACCCACCATAGTTGGAGGATGACTTGTGGGCCAACAAAGTTGACGGCGACGGAGGGCTTTGTCAACTTAGTCAATATGAACGATTCTAGCTCTAGTGACCGTACGATGTCCATCCAACGGCCGTAGTGCTTCTTCAACCTCTGGTCTTCTTGCTCCAGCCGCCCAAAGCAGCGCCGGTCGTGCCGCATGCTCCTGCCTCCCGTGGCCGGCTGTGCTGCCGCGGAGGCCTCACCGCACCCTACTATTCCCACCGCTGGCCACGCCCTGCGGCGATGGCAGCCTCACACCGCAGCTGAACCAGTGAACCCTCGTACTCCTCTCCGCGCGGGCTTCCACTGCCGCGTCTTCCCCGGCTCCGCGTCGTCCCCTTCCTAGGCCTCGCCGTCATCCACCGCTGTGGTGCTCTCCGCGCGGCGTGGTCAATGTGGTCAAGGAACGACTTCCATCGGAAGAGTACTGTACGTGGAGAGGCTGACAGCTGGGTCCACGGCCACAACCCAATTTTTTTGTGATTTGCCAAGTAAGTCGCTTTGTCAGGCCTATTGGGCTGCAAATCTTTCAAGACGAGGAGAGCTTTCATTCGGCTGGCCGAGAAAATGGCCCATCAGTAATGAGAAATGGGATGTACATTTTTAAAACACATCAAACCAGCAAATAGTTTCAAATATCTTTTTTTTCATTTCATGATTTTAAATTACATTAATTTTTATGCGTGGAGAATTTTTTGGATTTTATGTTGATATACATTTATTTTTAAAATCAGTTTGAATGTGAGTCGAAATTTCGGGATTAAAAACAGTTCGGACCGCACCGAAATATGCAAAATTTCGTATAATTTTTTAACCGTGGCCACAATTTGGGTTGTAATGCTAACAAAAAGAATATGGGCTCCAAAAAAACCTTAAGAATTAGCAAATGGGCTGAGAATTATTAGAAATAATGGCAGATGGGCTGTATGTTGTTTTCCACAGATTTGAGGCTTTCCTAAAGAAAAGGTTGACGCACAAGCAGTGACTGTTGGATGTCCATCCAACGGCCGTCATACTTCTTCAATCTCTGCTCTTCCTGCTCGAGCCGCTCAAACAAGCGCCAGCGGGACTGCCTGCTCCCTCCTCCCCGCGGCCGGCTGTGCTGCCATGCAGGCCTCACCGCCCCACCGTACTCCCATTGCTGGCCTAGCCATCCCTCTACTCACCCACACCTGCTGTTATTGTCCGGCAACGGTAGACGAACCAGTAAACCCTCGTACAGTCGTACTCCCCTCCGTGTGGGAAACAATTGCCGAGTCTTCCCTGCCTCTGTGTCGTTCCCTTCCTAGGCCTCGCCGCCGTCCACCGCCCTGGTGCTCTCGGCGTGGCCTGGTCAACGTGGTCAACGACCGCCATACATCTGAAGTGGACTGTACGTGGAGAGGACGACAGTTGGGTCCACGGCCGCACGCAAGAAATGCCTCCTTATTACGCGCAAAATAATGATTCCTCCACCTGACACCAGGGACCCACCGAAAGGGCCTCTGTATTTCGCAGAAAAGACGTTACCGCCGCTGACAGCTCGGACCCACCAGCTATATCTTCGCATGCAAGGAAGTGCCTCCTTATTACGCACAAAAAAACGAACACTCCCCCTGTTAGCTGGGACCCAATATAGTGGCAGGTTGACTTGTGGGCCTACTAAGTTGATGGGGATGGAGGGCTTTGTCAACTTAGTCAATATGCACGATTCTAGCTCCAGTGACCGTACGATGTCCATCCAACGGCCGTAGTGCTTCTTCAACCTCTGGTCTTCTTGTTCCAGCCGCCCAAACCAGCGCCGGTCGTGCCTCGTGCTCCTGCCTCCCGTGGCCGGCTGCGATGCGGCGGAGGCCTCACCACCCCCTACTACTCCCACCGCTGGCCAGGCCATCCCTCTACTCACCCACACCCCCTGTTACTCTGCGGCGACGGCAGCCTCACACAGCAGCGAACCAGTGCCCTCGTACTCCTCTACGCGTGGGCATCCACTGCCGCGTCTTCCATGGCTCCGCGTCGTCCCCTTCCTAGGCCTCGCCGTCGTCCACCGCCCTGGTGCTCTCGGCGCGGCATGGTCAATGTGGTCAAGGAACGTCTTCCATCGGACATGGACTGTACGTGGAGAGGCTGACAGCTGGGTCCACGGCCGCAACAAGGAAGTGCCTCCTTATTACGTGCAAAATAATTATTCCTTCACCTGACAGCGGGGACCCTCCGGACGGGCCACCGTATTTCGCCCCCCTGACTGCTGGGACCCACCAGCTACATCTTCGCACGGAAGGAAGTGCCTGACAGTCGGGACCCACCTGGTCGAAGCGTGTGTAGCGTTGTCATTCTGGTCGCGAACGTGTACGTACATATTTAATGGTGGATGTAGAGGGGCGCACATGTCGTAGTAGAGGCGCGCACGTAGCATGTACATGTACGTACAACGGCTAGGGTGCAAGCAAGAAAATACGGCCACGTATGTGTACATACGGGCGGGGTCTCGAACGCCTACTCGCGCATACGTATGGCCAGGGATCGTATACATGGCTGGGTCAGAACGGAGAAACAGCGTCGTCGTCGTGTTCATGGGGAGGCAACGGAATGCGTCGTGTTCATGGGGAGGCAACGGAATGCGTCGTGTTCATGGGGAGGCAACGGAATGTGTCGTGTTCATCGGGAGGGCTTGGACGGAACAGGCGATGGAAACGAGGCCTAGCGTACCGTAGAACAGAGGAAACGGCCTTGTGTTCGACCGGCCACGTTCGAAACAGGATCATGTTCATTGGGAGGGGCCTGGCGTACCGCAAAACGAAGGAAACGGACCTCCTATGGTCGAAACGGGGGTCCTTTTGATCGGGAGGGGTGTGGCGTACCGCAAAACAGAGGAAACAGACTTGTGTTGGAGCGCTACGGTCAAAACGGGGGTCCTGTTCATCGGGAGGAGTGTGGCGTACCGCAAAACGGGACTCCACGGGATACTATTCATGTCCACCATCGACCCCCTCCAGCCTCCACGAGCTACTGTTCATCCACCGTCGACCTCCTCTAGCCTCCACCTGCGACTGTTCATCCACGGGCTCCTGTTCATCCAGCCTCCACCGCATGCTACTCCACCGGCTACTGTTCAACCAACCCTCTCCACGGGCTCCTGTTCAACCACCCCTCCATGGGCTACTGTTCATCCTGCCCTCCATCGTCTACTGTTCATCCAGCCCTCCACACCACGGGGTCCTGTTCATCCACCCCTCCACGGGCACCCCTCCACCGTCTACTGTTCATCCAGCCCTCGGCCACACCACGGGGTCCTGTTCATCCAGAGGCAACGCCACCGCTCACTGTTCATCCAACCCCCCCCCCCCCCCGCAACGCTCACTGTTCATCCAAAGGCAGCATCGATCGGCTTCAGTTAGCAGCAGTAGCGAAGGAATCGCTCGATCGGGTTCAGTTAACAGCCATCGATCGATCGCTCGGGTTCAGTAACGCGTAGCCTGCAGTGCAATCGCTCGGATTCAGTTAGAGCCCAACGCCTTGCTTGGGTTCAGTTAGAGCCAACACCTCGCACACATGCGCGTACGCGTGTGAGAGAAACACGCATCGCTCGGCCCCCGACCTCCCACCGTAACCGGGAACTCCCTGAAATTTTCCTCGCCCTTGCTTCTACCATGGTTTTTTCCGTCATGGACGGCCCAAAGAATGTCATGCAGCTGCGTCTCCGGTCCGCCCAGGAAGAAAAGCCCATTTTTTGTCATGATTTTTTGTCATAGAAGTAGGAGCCCACCACATCTATGATGATACCGTGTTTTGTCACAATTATCGTCATAGAAGTGTCATATGTATGACAGAAAAAAATTTCGTTCGGCCCAAAATGTCATGGATGTGTCTTTTTTTTGTAGTGACAATCGCAGTGGTTCTCCCTTTGCACACCTAGCCGAACAAAGCGGAACATAGGAGGCAAGCACAGGAGCCGGGAAACCCAAGTATTGACCGAAGACACAATTCGAAACCAAAGCATATAAAGTAGTATCCGAGAATGTTTTGCCGAGGAGTCCATGGAATACCTTGGCTTTTGGTGGGTTCGGCTCTAGCCGCAGCCCCTCTTTGATATTACCGAAGCTTTAAAGGTGTTTGGCATTGTACTACAAGACTTATGTTGGAGACACGCAAATAGGTAAAAATGCCATAAGCTTGAAAAGCCAAAAAACTTATCTAAATGCTTGACGTCCGAACTAAATCAAGTCATTTGGTGCCAATCCGGAAATTGGTCTTAAAATTTTTGTGCTTCTGTCGTGCATTAATATGGCACATCCGATCTCAAGACTTCAAGCGGGCCAGCCTACGGCTGCAACCTCCTACCCCGAAAGGGGAGTACTGCTCGTTAGGCCAGTTTAGCGAACGAAACTCGAGCGGCTTTGAGAGAGAAACTAGGCTCCCCAGCTATTGACCACACACTCGTGTCGAAAAAGGAGTGGTAGAAAAATACTTTGCAATGACTAGGAAGAAAACAATTATTATATAACGGCTCATATAAATTTTAAGAGCCCCCAGTTAACACGGGCAAAGGGAGTTTTTTTAACAAACAACGTATGTGAGCACGGTCGAACCAAACAGAAATTAAAAGATTAAAACTTGGAGCATGAAAGCGACTTAACTGGTTAATGTGCTCTGTGTCGATGTGCGACCCGAGCTTACGGTTGGACGAGGTCCTAGCACCCAAGTTGGTCCCGAGGTGGTGGAGAGAAGAGCTCGGCAGTCCGAAGTGGTGACATAGCAAGGCCAATGTGGCGAGGTGGAACCCCCAGGCCGACCGAGGCGACTGAGTAGGCTGGCGGTATGACACCGAAGTCCCCAGCGTGGGTTAATGAAGTGGTGACGAAGCCCCCGGTCCAGCCGAGGTGCCATGGTTCGTCGGTACGCCAAGGTGACAGCGTGGCCTTGTGTGAACCGATTGCCTGCACACTTATAATAGTGCAAGCCAGAAATAATAACAATAATATGTTTAAAAAAATTCTTGTACTTAATTAATTTAAGTGAAGTAAATAATTAAAGAAATATGGACAGAATACTGAGGTGACGGAGCAGGTCGGTAAGGTGACGTTGCAACCACCATGCCAGCCCATGTGTCGAAGCTGGTCAGCCAGTGACGCTGAAGTCACCGGAGCATGTTGATGAAGAAAGAGCAGAGCCCCCAGTCCAGCCGAGGTGTCGAAGCTTCCATGTCAGCTGATGAGTTGAAGGAGGTCGGCGTGATGGACATCAGCTTGAAGAAGCAACAGTGCGGCCATGCCGATGCAGGTCGTAACTCGTGACGTGGTCAATGCCGGCTTGATGAAGTGACCATGCGGCGATGACGGTGTGCCCGCTCCGTGTAATCCGTGGGGCGGCGATGTTGGCGATGATTTATCCTTCGCGATGTCGAACTCTTGTTTGGCTCGCCGAGATGATGATCTGAAGAAGTTGAGCTTGGCTCAACAAAGCGACGATGTGTCTAGCGCAGGTCGGCAGCCGTGGAGCAATGTTACCGGACTGGATTGACACCAGCGTGATGGTGAAGAGTACCTCAGAGAAGGCTTAAATTTTTATGAGCACGTGTTAAGAACAACGCACAATACCCTAGAAGAAAATTCCTTTAGAAAGGTTATCCAATATCACGTTCATAAAGAAACATGAATTCGGGTCGGATCGGCATTCGCGCAGAAAACAGATCAGAAAATTGATCCACTCATCGGAAGGTTCCCGGAGTTTGAACTGTCGGATCGAGTTGAAATTTTGAAGGGTGGTAGATATGGGAATTCCATAGAAGATGAATGGTTGGCTCTTACAAAAGACCTACGAGCTGGGCTTTGGAGACCATGCCCTAAACTCGTACAGATTCTCGTCCATATTTGGCACAACTCCGGTATATCATAGATTGCCGGAGATTCCTCCATCGGAAATCGACAAAATTATGCATGGTTGTTGTAGACTTAGTTCCGCACAATTCCACTGAAGCAATTGTTAAAACGACACTTGAGGAGGCACTGGTGGCGGATACAAGTTTGCTGTCCAGAAAAACAGCACGGTCGCTCAAGGGCAATGTTGACGTCGAGCCCCCGGGCTTTATGAATGATTCGACCATGATCGTGAGAGAGATCAAAGTTGATGTTGATGAAGGTCATCGTCCGAACATGACGATCTGACGCGGAGTGCAGTCCTCGATCAAGACAAGGTGACCAGTCGAGCCGGTGACGAAGATGCCGACGTCGCAGCTAATTTGCAGATGAGCCATTGATCCTTCGTTGATCTCACAGCGAAACTCTCAATGAAAGCACCATTGTCGGTGTCAAAACCGGCAGATCTTGGGTAGGGGGTCCCAAGCTGTGTATCATGGATTGATGGGTAACAGGAGACAGGGGACACGATGTTTACCCAGGTTCGGGCCCTCTTAATGGAGGTAATACCCTACTTCATGCTTGATTGATCTTGATGAATATAGAGATTACAAGATTCGATCTACCTCGAGATCATATGTTGTGGTCTAAACCCTAGGGGTATGAAGATTAATGTCATAACACCCTAACGACTAGCCTGGCCCCGGTTTATATAATGCACCAGAGGCCTAGGATAACAAGAGTCCTAGTTGAATACATTGGTGGAGAGGAGTCCTTGTCTTGATCACCAAGTCGTGTGAAATCTTCCTTGTATGCGGCATGGGCTGCCCGAACTGGCCCAATAGTGAACGGCCCCAGGGGCTTCGACCCGATCCAGCTGGTCGGGAGACGACATGGTGAGTACCCCCTAATCCAGGACACCGTCACCTGCCCCTCCATCGATGACGGTCTTGGTGACTGCCATGTTGCATATGGTGGGTGTCCAGAGCATCGGCAGCGTGCCTGAGCCTGTGGTGATCGCTGGGTGGTCCTCCGAGCTAAAGGTGAGGTCGGCCTGGGGTGCCGCCCATCCCGAGGGAGGCCCCTGCTGCACGCGAGCTGCGCCCATTGGCAGACGAACTGCTTGACGTGGCGACCCGAGGGTGGTGCCTCTGAACCACCAAGGAGGGCTGCTACGGCAGGGGGCGCCTGCGCTGCGAAGCGTGCGATGAAGAGGATACACAGCTCCTCCCAGGAGGCCGCAGAGGACCCCTGCAGGTTAAGGAACCAAGCGCGCGGCACGCCAGCGAGGGCCATGGGGAACTAGTTGGCCATGACTTGGTCGTCACCTCCGGCTTAGAGAACGGCCTCCTCGTACGCCGGTAGGAAAGTCGCTGGATCCACCATGCCGTCATAGCGAGGCGGCATCACTGGCTTGAACTTGTGCGGCCACCGTACTTGCCGTAGGGCGGGGGTGAAGGCCCGGATGCCCACGGCGCCTCAGCGTGCGCCCGTCGATCCAGTCGGAGGAGTGGCACCTGCCATGGGAGCCGGTCGGAGAAACAAAGCAAGCAGGGAGGCAAAGCTTCAGCGCACCCCTACTTGGCGTGCCAAATGTCGGATTCTGGGTTCCGCCAAACCCTTGAGGTTCGAACTCTGGGGTGTGCACGATGAACTCTCTCTCCCTAGCTCGCTCGCACAATTATCTCAAGGCCTAGCTCGTCGGACCCAAAGAACAAGAGACACGAGGGTTTATACTGGCTTGGGCCACCGTTGTGGTGTAATACCCTACTCCAGTGTGGTGTGGTGGATTGACTCGTAGGCTGAGGATGAACAAGTACAAGGTAAGAACAGCCTCTTGAGGAGAGGTGTTCTTGAGCTTGCTGAGGTTGTGGGATGGCCTTGGTGGAATGGATCCAATCCAAGATGAGTTGCCTCCTATGGTGGTGGCTAGTCCCATTTATAAAGGCCCTGGTCCTCTTTCCAAATGTAGGCGGGAAGGTATCCCACAAGGACCAATTTTGAAGGGAGACAAGTAGTACAAGCTATCCTGACAAAAGGTGGTCTTCGCTTGCCAACGCTCTGGTGGTGATGCAGTTGTGGGCTCTGCAATGACCTCCGTCCTGCCATCCTGCTGGTCTTGGTCTCGTTGCACCGATATGGAAACCTTTGCCTGACGCCTTGGGACTCCTCGCCTATGCCTGCCTCTTTAGCGCGAAAGAGGAAACTGGTACACTACGCCCGCTTGTGCCCGCCTGGCATTGGTCGTCATGGCTCACGTCACGTGAACCTCGTGAGGTGCCCCTTGCATAGATATCTCCACTCCTCAGGAGCCAGCCTAGTGAGGCTGCCCCCAAGGAGGTCTCGGTGTCGTCCGCCTCGCGAGTCTTGGCCCCTCGCGAGGGTCTTGAGTGGTTGCTGCTAAAGATGGGCCGTACCAGGCCATTGATGGAGCCACGCCATGGGCCACATGCAGGCAAGTCTGGGTACCCCCGTTCCCAGGACGCCGACACCAGGAGACGTCTGGATGGGGTACCTGGCAGGATCCGCCTAAGGGGTCGAGTGGCCATGCTGATGATAGCAGCGAGGATGAGGTGGTTGAGGGGGCCGGCGTCTACCAGCATGGTAGTACACGGCTCCCGCCCGTGCCGGCAACCCACGAGTAGAGGTGGTTGATTTGGCCTGATGGGACGAGGTAAGTGCATTTACTCTTTTTGTACCGTTTGCCATCACGTTTTTTCAAAAAATCTAATGCATTGGCCTTGCCATACTACAGGGGTTGGGACCACCATCAGGATGTCCGTAGGCCCAACCAAGTCCTTCGTGTGATTTGTCGGCAAACTTCCCGGGATGGGTCACGTTGCCCGGCGAGGGTCAGCTTCCAGAGCTAGGATTGACCTGGGAGCACTACTTGGCTGCCCTGGCCCTGCCGGAGGAGATCATCGACAGTGTCTTGTGCCACACGAGGGCCGACATGGTGAACAGAATGTTCTGGGTAATTTCTCATTTACACAATTAAAAATCTTCGAATAAGCTTAGTTATTGTACTAATCAATGTTGTCTCGTTTGATTTCAGACCTTCTATAGGTGTGAGGAGGGATACGAGGAGGCCTGTTCATGGGTTATCGATGCCGAGTGCAGGCGCGTACTACAAAAGTTACGCCACGAGGCTCAAGTGCAGGCTGTTTGTCGTGGATTTGTCACGACAGATGTCCTAGCAAAAGGACTTAGTCGTGGAGCCATCGCAACGGGTTAACTTGAAGGGGTTAGAGCGGACGCAAGGACACAGAGTTTATACTAGTTCGGCCCCTTCGATGAAGGTAAAAGCCTACGTCTAGTTGTGATGGGATTGATGTGTTTCGAGGGCTAGGGAGCGATAAGCTTCGCCTAAACCTCGAGTTGTTGTTCTCTGTCCCTAAACCGCCGTCGGGTCGTCCCCTTATATACACGGGTGACGCCCGTCGGTCTACAAAGTCCCAACCTCCGGTTCATAAACGTGCCCGGGTTGGTCTCTCTATTCCTAACTTACAATGCAAGTTACCTCAGGCCGGTTTACAGGCATAAACCTTTAAACCGATTATAGGCCTTGGGTCCTTCTATTTCTCCTTGGGCTTTAACATCTTGGGTCCATTGACGGAGCTAACCCGGGCCCTGTAGGCCGGTTTACCCCAAATAGCAATATCCCCAACATTAGGCCCCAGATTGATTTGAACAGGTTCATGTCAATCCTTAATAAAAATTCCTGTCTTCAAATGTCTTCCAGCAAATGTTAAACCGCCATTTCGTCGTCTCCTCTTGCTGCTGTAAACCGATATGACGTCAGCGCAACGCTACCGTTTCTTTTTGCTCAGACCGCAATAATCAAGGCGACGGCTGGGTTCCCGAAATCACCGGCTCCTGGATTCGCGCGCCTGGTACGCGCGTCGCTCCTTATAAATAGGACTAGAAGGCCATCTTCCTTTCCTCCCTTTCGTCCCCTTCTTCGTCTTCCTCGCGACTCAGACCTCGGAGCTCCGCTGCCGCCGTCAGCCACTGCATCCACTCGGGCCGCTGCATTAACCTGTCCGGACCAGAGCACCGCGGCGACCTTCCGCATCCGTTTGGATCCCGGTAAGGCTCCTGTTCTTCTTGCCTCAGATCTGCTCTAGGGTTCATCATCCTGCCACTGTTCATTGTTCATCTCCATAGCAAGCTTTTGTGAACAGATTATGCTACTTATATTGTGATTTGTAGTCACTTTCAGTATTCGTCATAAATCTGTACTCATCTCCTTAGATCCCACTCATTTCCCTGCTTGTCGAACTTGTGCTGTTCTGCTGCGAGCCAAACCTCATATTTTTACTTCTTTTTTGCCCTAGCTGTAGATCCATTGTTTTGAAAGAATCCGTAAGGGATCTGTTTCTGCTTTCATATTCACAACTTGTTAGATCTGGTCGGTTTAACTTTTAGCAGAGCGAACAACCCAAACTATATATCCATTAGTCCCCTTGATGAACCGCCAGATGATATCACTGTAGTCAACTCCGTTCTATATAAGAGCATTTTCGGTTTACACTCACACCTGTTCTCAAACCGGAATACCTTTGTCTTGTAGATTTTCTCATGGCAAAACAGGTATACGAATGCAACTGGGTTCCCTCTCGCATCACCGAGACCCAATTAAACAACTTAGTTCTGACTGGCGCCTTGAGTAGCAAAAATGCCATCCATTGGAGGGTTCCAGGGAATGAATGTCCTCCTACCCCACAGGAGGGAGAAGTTGTTGTGTTTGCGGATCACCTGGCCCGGGGCTTTAATCCACCCGGTTCAAAATTTTACTGGGACGTCCTGGCTAATTTTAAGTTGCGCCCACAAGATGTTGGTCCAAACTCAGTCACGAATATCTGCCATTTTCAAGTGCTTTGTGAGGTGTACTTCCAGGAGGAACCTACTGTAGAGTTGTTCCGAGACTGTTTTCATTTGAACCGACGTACTGAATTCACCGACGGCCCTAACATGGAACTGGGTGGTATGGCGATTCAAAAGAGGAAAGAAGTGACTTATCCTCACGCCAAGCTACATAGTCATCCGCAAGAATGGAATCACACTTGGTTCTATTGCAAGGATACTTCCCCTGCTGAAGAAAATCCTCTGCCTGGCTTTCGTCCAGAGAGACTCAGCAACACACACCCCTTCCCCCCAAGGCTAACCGCCAAAGAGAGGAGTAAGTATGCCCCCCAACTGTCCAAGCTCCGAGCCTTCATGGCCAACGGTTTAACGGGGGTAGATCTTGCCCGTTGCTGGATTTCATGGAGCATCCTGCCCCTTAGTGTCCGCTCCGGTTTAATGTGCCAATACACGGGCCGGGTTAATGATCCTTTGAGGCACTGCAACATTCAGCTGACGGAAGACGAAGTTACTGAAGCTGTGAAAAAGATGCTGAATGAACCGGAATATGTTTGCGCCCGAACCGGCCTGCTTCCCTTTTGTGCTACAAATAAACCACCTGCTGTAAGCATCTCACCTCTGTTTGTTATAGAATTTATGATCTCCTTATATGTACACTGTTAACTCCAGTCCTTTCTGAAACAGGGAGATGATCCGTTTTGGAGCAAGAAGCTTCAAGAACCGACAGAAAAGGTAACCCGACCCAAAACAAGGGTGAAGAAGCCCGCTCAGAAGAAAAGGAACACCGCTTCCTCTACCCCGGATTTAGATGAGGATGATGTGGGTAATCCGGACCTTGAGGTAGACCTCGATTCAGTTGGCTTACTTTTTATACGTCTTATTGACGATGATATTTGTCAGGACGACGCTGAAGCGAGTAATGCTGAAGGCCCAGAGGTAACCATTCTTTCTTCCGACACAGTTCCTTTGCTTTTGAAAAAACCTCGCCAAGCAAACCGGAAAGTAAAATTTTCTCATCCTCTTGCTTACTTGGATCCCAAATTTCTTGTGAAGACCCAGCAACATGAAGCTCGTCGCACCACCCGGCACAGTGGTCAGGTAGTTACCTCCGCCGGTTTACCGAACAACCCGGTTCGGAAACGCCGCTCAGAGGTCTCCGATTTATGCGCTAGCTTTCCTCCTAAGGCAGGTTTACTTCGTCAGCCTCTTAACCCAACTGACTCCGATTATCAGGTCACTTCCCATTCCTCTTCTGGTGAATCTTCAGCCACTCAACTGCCACCGCTAAAGACAGTTATTGGGTAAGTTGGACCGATCACAACATATTTCCATGTGGGTTTCTTAATCCATCTTACACCGTTCTATCAATCTTTGGGTCTTTCAGGGCTAAACCTAGACCGAGCAAGAAGGCTCGTCTGGATAATCCGGCCGAAGGAACTGCCGCTCCTGAACCGGAGAAAACTCCTGGTGCTGATGCTCTAGTTCGTGAAGACATTCAGAATTATCTGCCTCCACAAGATGACGCCTATGCTGAAGAAAGGCCTACCAATCCTGCTAGCCGTACCGATCAGCCTGCCAGTCCTGTTCGGGTTGAGGAATCCATCCATCCTTCTGGAACTGTTCATAAACCGACAGCGCCAATGCAAAGCAGCGATTCCAAAGATGATGATGTTGTGATTACCGGCATTGGTCGCTCTGAACCGGGAAACTCTGCTACTCTGGCCAAGCATACTGCCAAGGAAGAAATCTCGGCCATAAAGGGCAAATGGGACGTTGATTCCTCCACGTATGCCGCTTTAAGCGCCCCAGATCTTTATTCTGGGTACCTGAACCGACTGTACACCAGTCGTGATTATGAAGCTGGCATGATCAGGATGATGAAGGAGAAACTTGAGGTAACTCTCTTGTGCTTCATTCTATTGCAACTTAGCTTATCAATTTTTTCCAAACCGAGATGGTAATCCGAATCATGCTGCCTTGACAACTAAGGTCCGGTTTAAAAACCCAGGGCTTCAACATAGGTCGTAACCAGAAAACATCATCAAATAACTATTAGCCCCCAAGTGCCAAGTTTAAATACTTGTATTAATCCTGGGACTTTTGTAATGTAAAACATGCATTAAGATCAAGTACGCATTAGCCCCCAAGTATCGAGCACATAACTTGCTTGTGTGGTTGATACTTCCAAACCGTGCAATATTTTCTGAACACTGCTGATGACCTGCTGCAGGGGGATCTGAAGACCAAAGAGAAACAAGTCTCGGACCTGCAGGAAATCCTAAAAACCCAGCAGGCTGAAACTGTCAAAGCGAAGGAAGAATTGACCAACGCCTTAACCGTTATGGAACAGCTGAAAGAAACCCGCCAAAAGGAACAAGCTGATTGGGCTACTGAAAAAGCTCTTTTGATTAAGAGGGCTGAAAACGCCGAAGCTGCTCTTAAACCGGTGGTTGATGAATTATCCACCGTAAAGCGACAAATACACTCCATGACCTCTGCCGTCTTTGGTAAATTTCTTTGATGCCCTTCCTCCACTTTGCACTTTGTCTGCTATATCCTGCGTCATGTTTGTAATCCATCTTGAAACACTGCAGGCACACGTATTGGACACTTGGGTTCTGATGTGCGGATGAAACTCAAAGCTGCTTATACCTTGATTGAACAGTTGTATACCGGAGCACAGAGAGCTATCACCACTGCATCGCATAACAACCCCGCACCGTCTCTGATTCAAGACACATTAAAAAGGTTATCCATGCTTCCTGCCCGGATTGAAGAGTTAAAAAGATCAGCTGCTCGAACCGGAGCCATCACTGCCTTGATCCGGGCCAAAGCATGGGTACCAGACTTTGATCCTGTCGAAGCGGCACAAGGATATCCCAGCTTGAAAGAAGACGGTTCAGACTTTGGCGAAAATGACTTGAGGGCGATAAACCGGGCGGTGCGCCCCCTAGCTTGTCAATTGGCTGAAGAAGCAGATCTGACACATTACCAAGCCCAATATGATAACCAGAACAAGCGAGTAGCTGCCCCGATCCCTGAAGCGGAAAACCTTATTCCTCCAATCCGTAAGCATACCTACGCCCCTGACATTGAACCGTCTTTGCTGATTCATGAGGAAGCTGTCTTTCAAGCGTTAATGGGAATCGACTGGACCACTGCTGATTTCCAGCCAATGGGTAGCCATGAGAAGGCTGAAGCGGCGCAAGATGATCCACAACCTTCGAACCGAGGTGGCGAACAGGCGTAATCAAAGCTCCGGTTCACCTTAATTGGGGACGTTAATCCGCCAAAAACAATATATTCAGGCACTACGCTGCCTTGTAATAAGATAGCTGATACCTCTGTGTTTGAATGCGCCTTTGTGCACGGGTACTGATGCCCTTTCCATTGACTTTTTCCAACTTGTGTTTCCTATCTTTACTGAGTACAAAGGACGGTCTTTCGACCATACGAACCGTGTTGCGCCTTTGCCAAACCGGGCAACTTGCCTCCGGGTTAAAAAACGGACCAGGCTGTGTCAGCTGAATCGGTTTAAAAGTATTTGACGTTCCGAAGAACAAAAACACCACAATAAAGGCAGAAAACAAAAAACCAAATACGAGAGGACAACGCGATAGTAAAACGCATGCAAATAGTGGTTACTATGAACCGTTCAGAAGGCGTGACCATCGTCAAGACAAAAGAAACCAAGCCCCCAAGAGGTGTAGCTACGGTTTAAGTCGACTAGGTTCCTACCTGAATCGTGGCAAATATGCCGGTCAAATGGCATTGCATTGGTTCGGATTCGACCAAGCCCCCAAGTGACTCAGTGGCCTAGGGCCGATCAAGTGGCATTGCGTTGGTTCGGACACGACCAAGCCCCCAAATGACTTATTGGCTAAAAAGCCGATCAGAAGGCATTACCATCATCAAGACATGACCGAGCTCCCATAAGGTGTAACTACGGTTCAAGTTGATTAGGTCCCCAACTGACTCAGTGGCAAATGTGCCAGCCAGAAGGCATTACCGTCGTCAAGACATGACCAAGCTCCCCGGAGGCGTAGCTTATGGTTCAGGTCGACTAGGTCCCCAACTGACTTTGTTGATCTTCTGTGAAGCGACCTCAAGGGGTAAACCGGAGGTTGCACTAAAGCGAATCAACTCCATGTAACCACGCATGATGTGAAGAACAGCAGAGACCCCGCTTTACTCGAGGCTCCGGTTTATTATATTGATCATAATATATACATGGTCATGATATGTACATAAACAGAGCCCAAGGCTCATGTATAATAAGGTCGAAGATGAGCTATGTTCCACGGCCTCTTGGTCTCCTCCTCTGATGTGCGTGAATCTTTGCGCTCTCGAATATCAATCAGGTAGTATGATCCGTTTCAGATTCTTGCTGACCACAAAAGGTCCTTCCCAAGGCGGGGATAATTTATGCTGATCAGACTGATCCTGGATGAGCCGGAGCACCAAATCCCCCTCCTGAAAGGTTCTGGTCTTAACCCGACGGCTGTGGTAACGGCGAAGATCTTGCTGGTAAATCGCTGAACGGGCAGCTGCTAAGTCACGTTCCTCATCCAACAAGTCAAGAGCGTTCTGTCGTGCCTGCTCGTTGTCCGCTTCAACATACGCTGCCACACGAGGTGAGTCATGTCGTATATCACTTGGGAGAACCGCCTCTGCTCCATAGACCATAAAAAACGGCGTAAACCCCGTGGATCTGTTAGGCGTGGTGTTGATGCTCCATAATACAGACGGTAGCTCCTCAAGCCAACAACCCGGCGTCCTTTGCAAAGGGACCAGAAGCCGGGGTTTGATACCTCTCAAGATCTCTTGATTCGCTCGTTCTGCTTGACCATTGGATTGTGGGTGAGCTACCGAAGAAACATCAAGCCGTATATGCTCCCGTGCGCAGAACTCTTTCATGGCCCCTTTGGATAGATTGGTACCATTATCTGTGATGATGCTGTGTGGAAAGCCAAACCGGAAGATCACCTTCTTTATAAACCGAACCGCCGTGGCCGCATCACATTTACTGACAGGTTCTGCCTCCACCCACTTTGTAAATTTGTCAACCGCCACCAATAGGTGGGTCTTCTTATCTTTGGAACGCTTAAAAGGCCCAACCATATCGAGCCCCCAAGTCGCAAACGGCCAAGTAATTGGAATCATCCTCAATTCTTGAGCCGGTATGTGCGCTCGTCTGGAAAATTTCTGGCAACCATCACATAACCTGACCAGGTCTTCTGCATCAGCATGAGCAGTTAACCAGTAGAAACCGTGGCGGAACGCTTTAGCCACCAATGATTTTGAACCGGCGTGGTGGCCGCAATCCCCTTCATGTATTTCACGTAATATCTCGCACCCCTCCTCACGGGATACGCACCGTTGCAGCGCTCCTGACACACTACGATGATGTAGCTCCCCTTTGAGAATGGACATAGACTTGGACCGCCGTACTATCTGCCGAGCCAAGCTTTCGTCTTCTGGCAACTCACCCCGGTTCATATATGCCAGATAAGGAAGCGTCCAATCCGGGGTGACGTGAAGAGCCGCCACTAATTGAGCCTCCGGATCAGGAATAGCCAACTCCAGTTCACCGGGTAGCTGTACCGATGGGTGATACAATACATCCAAGAAAACATTGGGTGGGACCGGTTTACGCTGAGAGCCCAAACGGCTTAAAGCGTCCGCTGCCTCATTCTTTCTGCGGTCCACATGGTCCACTTGATAGCCTTTGAAATGCCCTGCCACCATATCTACTTCGCGACGGTATGCAGCCATGAGCGGGTCCTTAGAATCCCAGGTGCCGGACACTTGCTGAGCCACGAGATCCGAATCACCAAAGCACCTAACTCGGCTCAGATTCATCTCTTTAGCCATCCGAAGACCATGAAGCAAAGCTTTGTACTCAGCCGCATTGTTTGTACAGGGGAACATTAAACGGAGGACGTAACAAAACTTATCTCCTCGCGGGGAAGTTAAAACGACTCCAGCCCCCGATCCTTCCAATTGTTTGGATCCGTCAAAATGAATAGTCCAATATGTGCTATCTGGCTTCTCCTCAGGTGCTTGTAACTCTGTCCAATCGTTTATGAAGTCGACAAGTGCTTGTGACTTTATGGCCGTCCGGGGTACGTAACTCAAACCGTGCGGCCCAAGCTCGATAGCCCACTTGGCAATCCGACCGGTCGCCTCCCGGTTCTGTATGATGTCACCCAAAGGGGCAGAACTCACCACCGTGATGGGGTGTCCTTGAAAATATTGCCTCAGCTTCCGGCTTGCCATAAAAACACCATATACCAGCTTCTGCCAATGCGGATACCTTTGCTTGGACTCGATAAGCACTTCGCTGATATAGTAAACCGGTCGCTGAACCAGATGCTCCTTCCCAGCCTCCTTGCGTTCTACCACAATCGCCACACTGACCGCTCTGGCGTTCGCAACAACATATAACAGGAGTGGCTCTTTATCTACAGGGGCTGCCAACACTGGCGGATTGACTAACTGTCGCTTCAAGTCCTCAAACGCTTTATCAGCCTCCGGACTCCAGACCAATTGATCGGCCTTCTTGAGCATTTGATACAAGGGGATCGCCTTTTCACCGAGGCGGCTGATGAACCGGCTTAACGCAGCAATCCGCCCGGCCACGCGCTGAACATCATTGACGCATTTCGGTTTGGCCAGGGAGGTGATGGCTGTGATCTTTTCCGGATTGGCCTCAATTCCTCGATGGGACACCAAGAATCCCAACAACTTGCCTGCAGGTACACCGAAAACACATTTAGCTGGGTTGAGCATCATTTGGTACACTCTCAAGTTATCAAAGGTTTCCCTCAAATCGTCAACCAGGGTATCCTTCTTTCATGATTTGACCACAATGTCATCCACATAGGCATGTACATTACGACCAATCTGTTCGTGGAGGCAATTTTGCACACACCGTTGATAAGTAGCCTGCGCACTCTTAAGCCCGAAGGGCATAGAAACATAGCAGAAGGCTCCAAAGGGAGTAATGAACGCCGTTTTCTCCTGGTCCTTAACTGCCATCTTGATCTGATGATAACCCGAATAGGCATCCAAAAAACTCAAGCGCTCGCAACCTGCCGTAGAATCAATGATTTGATCAATACGGGGGAGAGCAAAAGGATCCGTTGGACAGGCTTTATTCAAGTCTGTGTAATCCACACACATGCGCCAGGTGCCATTTTTCTTAAGAACCAGCACCGGATTAGCAAGCCACTCGGGATGAAAAACCTCGATAATAAAACCAGCTGCTAGGAGCCTGGCTACTTCCTCACCAATCGCTTTACGTCTTTCTTCGTTAAACCGGCGTAGGAACTGTTTTACCGGTTTATACTTAGGATCCACATTAAGGGTGTGCTCAGCGAGTCGCCTCGGTACACCAGGCATGTCAGACGGCTTCCATGCAAAGATGTCCCGATTCTCATGGATGAACTCGATGAGCGCGCTTTCCTATTTTGGATCCAAGTTTGCATTGATGCTGAACTGCTTGGACGAATCGCCAGGTACAAAGTCAACAAGCTTAGTTTCGGCAGCTGATTTGAACTTCCAGGCCGGATCATTCTCGCACTCTCCCGGAGATCAAGGCGCGCCAAACGAGCTCAGATCCTGAGATAAGGTCTCATCCACAGCAAATCGAGCTCGCCTTCCAGGTTATTTATCCAGACTCAGATTTCTTTCAAGCATTACATTGTGTGTGCAACCATCGATGATTACAATGCTAACGAGGAGTGGTGTTGCAGGCTGCTCTTCAGACTGAGTGAGATAGAACCTAGTCGCTTCTGGCTGAGTGGGAGTTGGAGTTGGAGGAGAAGATGACAAGGTTGATGTAGGAGGAGAGGGCACGGAATGACATGCAGAAACGGGCCATGTACGAGCTCCTCATGGTAAGTTTCTTCTGCATATTAGCCAAATCATGCACGTAATGTTCGTTTCATTACTAACTAGTATGAATGACCCGTGAAAACCAAATGTGCAGTCTGTGTGGCCAGAAGGCCGGCCAGACCCCTCTGCCGATGCCAGAGATTGCTCCAGGGACCACTGTGAGTTTAATTTGAATGATCATTTGTTACTAGTATTAACATATGAGTGTTGTCATGCTAACGAGACATTGCAAATGATCTTTGGTGCAGCGTGCCTCCAGACAAGCATCACACGATCCTTCTCCAGGTGGTGGTACTGGCACGAGCCATGGCGGTGCTTCACCTCCGTGATGACGGTAAGTTTTCTCTAGTGTTTTGCTTACCAAATGCATAAAGACATAGACTTACCTTTATTTCCTCCAAAATGCTTACCATAATGACCTATACTTAGCTTATCTTCCTCCAAAATGACCTAATTAGCTTACTTAGCTCCAAATTGATCTATACTTAGCTTTGTTTCCTCCGAAATGACTTAAGTTAGCTCTAATATGCTAAGTTATCTCTAATATGCTTAGTTACCTAGGTTTGCTCAATAATGACAAACACTTAGCTTACTTAGGTTTGAACTGGCATAAGAACCTTGGTAACCTCATATATGTCATATAGTTAGCTTATTTTCCTCGAAAATGACATAATAAGCCCAAATAGCTCCAAAATGATCAATTTTACCTAAGTTAGCTCCAAAATTACATAAGTTGGCTCTAATATGCTAATTTAGCTCTAATATGCGTAGTTACCTAGGTTAGCTCAATAAAGACCTATACTTAGCTTACTTAAGTCAAAAATGTCTTTTTCTTCTTCTTCTTCTTCTTCTTCTTCTTCTTCTTCTTCTTCTTCTTCTTCTTCTTCTTCTTCTTCTTCTTCTTCTTCTTCTTCTTCTTCTTCTTCTTCTTCTTCTTCTTCTTCTTCTTCTTCTTCTTCTTCTTCTTCTTCTTCTTCTTCTTCTTCTTCTTCTTCTTCTTCTTCTTCTTCTTCTTCTTCTTCTTCTTCTTCTTCTTCTTCTTCTTCTTCTTCTTCTTCTTCTTCTTCTTCTTCTTCTTCTTCTTCTTCTTCTTCTTCTCTTCTTCTTCTTCTTCTTCTTCTTCTTCTTCTTCTTCTTCTTCTTCTTCTTCTTCTTCTTCTTCTTCTTCTTCTTCTTCTTCTTCTTCTTCTTCTTCTTCTTCTTCTTCTTCTTCTTCTCTTCTTCTTCTTCTTCTTCTTCTTCTTCTTCTTCTTCTTCTTCTTCTTCTTCTTCTTCTTCTTCTTCTTCTTCTTCTTCTTCTTCTTCTTCTTCTTCTTCTTCTTCTTCTTCTTCTTCTTCTTCTTCTTCTTCTTCTTCTTCTTCTTCTTCTTCTTCTTCTTCTTCTTCTTCTTCTTCTTCTTCTTCTTCTTCTTCTTCTTCTTCTTCTTCTTCTTCTTCTTCTTCTTCTTCTTCTTCTTCTTCTTCTTCTTCTTCTTCTTCTTCTTCTTCTTCTTCTTCTTCTTCTTCTTCTTCTTCTTCTTCTTCTTCTTCTTCTTCTTCTTCTTCTTCTTCTTCTTCTTCTTCTTCTTCTTCTTCTTCTTCTTCTTCTTCTTCTTCTTCTTCTTCTTCTTCTTCTTCTTCTTCTTCTTCTTCTTCTTCTTCTTCTTCTTCTTCTTCTTCTTCTTCTTCTTCTTCTTCTTCTTCTTCTTCTAATCTTCCTTTTCTAACTTTCTTATTTCCCATTTTGTAGATTTTATTCACTTGACGAAAGCTTGCATTGATGGAGTGCTTCTTATCCCTTTCTCTGTTTCTTTTGTATCGTTGAACTAAGCATCTATCGCTGGATGAAACTATTGTAATATATATGGTTGGATGCCTCTATGTTGAATTTGCTATGTATGATGGAACTATGCATGGAACTTGGTATGGTTGGATGGAACTATGCATGTATGACGAAGTTTAATGTGTTCGATATCTTATATGTTTGCTCTGTAATTGCCCTGTGAAAAAAATATCATCTATTTGCTTTGAAAATGCTTGGATATAAGAAAAAACTGAAAAAAAGAGGTAGTGCAGCCTCTTTGCCGTCTGCCACCGACGACAAAGAGACCACGTGGCAGCAACCTGTGCAACCTGGGAGCTGACCATTTGGTTACTTTGTTGTCCGCCAGCGGACGGCAAAGGGGGGGATGTTTGTCGTCCGCTGGCAGACCGCAAAGGCTGTCGTTAGCCACCTAATGTGGCTAACGCCTATTAGTTGCCGTTCATTTTCTTTGTCGTCCGCCACTGACATCAAAGATTCTTTGTCGTCCACTTTGATGAAGCAGTCGGCAAAGAACTTACAATAGCCCTCTTTGATAGGCAACTTTGCGTGGTAGATGACAAAGGGCTTTGCCGTTCGATTTTGGTGCCTTTGCCGTCCGTCGTGGCAGACGACAAATAAGCTGATTCCTGTAGTGAAAACATCAAGATACAAAACCACCTGATTACATTTCGAGATCAATCCCTTCAGCTTGGAGATATTCAACTGCCATTTCTTAAGGGCACCTCTTAGAGCTTTGAACTTATCTGCAATTTTAGCAGTAATGTGAGACTTTTTAGATGGTTTCTTCCATGACTGCTTAACACAATCCATAAACCCCTCAAGCTCTACCCAATAACTCTCAAGTATGGAAATATTTGATTTAGGGATCGATCTTTTGATGGTCACCAAACAGGGCACATGATCAGAGGTTGTTCTTGCTAAAGGCAGGACCTCAGTCATGGGATAGGAAGAAATCCAATCAGCAGATGTAAAAAACCAGTCCAGTAGCTCTAGGAGAGGGTTATCTTGCATGTTAGACCAGGTATATGCCCTTCCCTTTAGAGGAAATTCCAATAGGCCAAGGTGTGCAATGATTTCATTGAAAATAAAGATATCATTCAAATCCCCACCAGGCATGTTTCTGTTTTCAATTGACCTGATGAAATTAAAATCCCCAACGACAAGCCAGTTCTCTCCCACAGGTATTTGCAAATTATATAACTAACTTACAAATATGTCTTTGGCTTCACCTTGATAGGGCCCATAAACAGAAATTAAGGTCCATTGCTCATTTTTTTGCTTGGAGATAAACTGCACCATGACAGCATGCTGCTGAACCTCAATTAAGTTGCCATGGAAAATAGAAGAATTCCAAACAATTAAGATGCCCCCGGAAGCACCCACAGAAGGGGAATAAGCAAAACTATCAAATCTTTTAGGACAAAAAGATTTGATAGATCTGAAATCAAAAGAGGAGCATTTTGTCTGTTGGAAACAAGCTATAGCACACTGACTCTCATCCAGATTCTGCCTGATAGCCCTTTTCCTAACATCAGAATTTAGGCCCCTTACATTCCAAAAAAGCACATTCCAGTTCTTACAGGCAGTACTCGTTAAAACAAATATGAGTAAAGAACATAGCATGATGACACATAGTATAATAAAAGATATCAAATGACCCTATCATAAGTAGAGCAAAAGAGAAATCCTGCGACCCCCAATAAACTAGCTGGGTACTAATCATCAGAACCAGTGTTTTTAGGAGCAGATGGATCATCCATAAGCTTCTCCAGAGATATAAAATCCTCAACAATGCCTAGCTCTTGGACAATCTTCTGAAGCTTGTTGATGGGAGTTGGAGGTGGTAGGTCAACAGTTGGTGCATCCTGCATGTTCTCAGACAATATAGCAGAAAAAGGTTTTGCCTTTGGTTTCCTCCTCTTGGATTGCATATATATTTCCTGAAAGGTTGGTTTGAAACCATTCCTCTGCAAAGAGCCATGAGTACACCTTCTAACTGATGTTTCCACTACTGGTGTTGGTGCTAGAGTCTTCCTGGGCTTTCTCGCCTTTTTGTTTCCTTGTGCAGAAAAGGAGAAATTTTCATCAGTTGCATCTCGAGGCTGCTGTGTCTCAATGATAGGATCAACAGAGTTTTTTAGTGCTGGAAATAGGGCTCTTGCCACAGGGTGCTGCACATGTTGATCTGTGACCTCACTCCAAGTCAATCTTGGAACGTCATTGAAGTCTAAATCCCAACTTATTTTTGAAAGCATCACTAGTTAAAAAGGCAGCACCTGCAGAGGCTTAGGAACTTCAGAAATAACAACGAGAAAGGTTCCCAGGGTGGATTCTTCTTCTTTGGTTCGTGTTACCGTATAGTAGGTCGATGATTCCAAGCCTAATTAATTAAGTTTGAGCACATGCAATTTTTGGGTTCTACGGTAGGGTGTGTCGACTACAAATTAAAATTTCCTACGCACAAAATAACCAAGAACATGCTATAGGAATGGATCACGGATCATTACCACTAGACGGGCAGTGTCGTGCAGCGGAAGAAGAGTTGGGGCAGCGCGTCCGCGTGATTAGTCTCCTCCTAGTCCGATCTCCCTCAACAGCCGGTCGTCGGATCCCTCGTACAGGTTCGCCAAAGCGGCGCAAGTGCATCGCCTCTAACGGTCAGCGACGAGTGGAGGTGGCCATTCGCAACACATGCAAAACCTAGTGACAACGCATGGACCCTAAAGCCCAAAATTTGTTCGGTCGGGATCCAAATCCGAGTAGGATCACATCTGACTCGTGGAGACAGATCCGACCTCACAGGTTTCCTTCCCTTAAGCGCGACCCCTTAGGTTCAAGTTGGCTTGGTCGAAGGTCGGATCATCTCCGACCTGCTCGGCTGGTAGCAGCCTCTAGCAAGGCGTGCTGACCACCAAGTAGACAATGAAGCCGGTTGGCAAACCTATACATCACACTTCCATTCCTTTTGCCACACGATAAATATTGTCGGGCTCAAGGCGATACTGTCATCCTTATGCTAGCCCGACCTCTTTCTCGTTCCAGTGATGCCGACTACAAATCAGATTATCTCATAATCCTTGTCGCATGGCCATGCTTATCCTGGTCGGATCACACGAGGGGCCCAGAGTATATCTCTCCTGATCAGAGGGGCAAATCCCATCACTACTGCAGGATGCTGCTAACGCGACACTATGATCAGAGACCCTTCGACGAAACTGTGTGTGATGCAATAATCGCAAACGGTGGTGTAAAATAACCATCAAAAAGGTGCAAAACGTTTACGATGGAGGATGCATCAAACATGGTTCATATTTTAGTTGCATGTGCGATGCAGGGCCTACGGTTCAGTTCAATTAACTGTTTGCGATGAGGAGGAACAAAAGAAATGGGCAGCTAGATGAAGGTGTTTGCAATATACAACATACAGTTCACTTGGATGAACTGTTTGTGATTAGGCAACACAAAAGGAATGGACAGCCAAATCAAGGTGTGTGTGATATACGGCATGCGGTTCACTCGGATGTACTGTTTGAGTTGAGACAAGAGAACATAAACGATTCAATATATCAAGATGTTTGTGATACGCGGCAAACATGTCTGTAATCAGAAATGTGTGCGAAGACCGATAATAACACAAACGATTGCTTCTAATAATACGTATGTGATATGCTCTATCTACACAACATCTATTGGCCATTGGGGGACAGGCGGTCATCCGGATACGCCATAAGGATCCGAAGAGGCATCCTATATCAACAAGGACTAGCTGTTCCACCAGTAGCTCGTGTAAGAGAACTCTCAAGTTAAGTGTGCTCAGGCTGGAGCATCCATCAGATGGGTGACTGGATGGGAAGTTGTTTTGATGTTAAATTAAATAATAGGATGGGTCGTATTTGCCAAATTAAATGGCTGATACGACCCATCCCATGAGTTGATTTAACCTTGAGGTCCTTGTTTTTATTTTTTTATTTTTTAACACATGTTAAAGAAGGTCTACCGCATTACGTTTTGACAATGTGCGATACATGGAATACAGTTGATCCATCCGACCTGCTTGTGATGGAATAAGCCATGTGTTTTGTGGGCAAACGCTTGCTACTATTCAACCATTTGCGATTGATGAATTCATCACTGACGGGTTCCCTAGTGTGGTTCGTGTTCATCTGATCATCATCTACTTCTTGTGCTAGCTCGATGTTCCTTCTATGCTAAGTTTCCATTAATTGATGGTGTTTTATGAACACGCGACTGTTTCCCGCCATTTCCTCACCTGTTTCCCGCCACCCAGCGATATTGCGCATAAACCTACGCACCGCGCGACACACGGAGGCGATAAGCGCAGCCCATAGCACATCCACCTTTTCCAAGCATGTCAACCCACCAAAGCGCCGCCTCTGCCATCAACCTCGTCGATGAGGAAAACGAGTAGGCGCCACGGCCCGTCGAGGCCGAGGTGCTCCCCGGCAATGTGATGGACGACGCCGTGATGCATGTCATCGCCAGGGTTGAGCAGACCTTGGGCGCATGGTGCTTGAGCATCACGAATCAAGATAGGCATGTCATCACCGACAGGCTGCAGCTTGCCACACAACATGATCGATGGCCCGCCACAGAGCAAGCTAGGCGCGTCCGCGCCGATAGGCCGCGGCTCGTCGCACGACGAGATGGTTGGAGCATCATAGAGCGAGAGGCGCGACGCGCCGCATAGCAACAGTGGATCCATCGGCGCTTGCCTGCTATCGACATGGCGTCGCAGCTGGGTACACGTCCCATCAGTACCCCCATTCCTCGCCAGGAGTGGGCAGAGGCCCTCTGCGCCATACTTGTTGGGGAATGTAGCAGAAATTTAAAATTTTATAAGCATCACCAAGATCAATCTATGGAGTAATCTAGCAACGAGGGGAAGGGGAGTGCATCTACATACCCTTGTAGATCGCTAAGCGGAAGCGTTGCAAGAACGCGGATGAAGGAGTCGTACTCGTAGCGATTCAGATCGCAGTTGATTCTGATCTAAGCGCCGAACCACGGCGCCTCCGTGTTCAACACACATGCAGCCCGGTGACGTCTCCCATGCCTTGATCCAGCAAGGAGAGACGGAAAGGTTGGGGAAGACTCCGTCCAACAGCAGCACGACGGCGTGGTGGTGGTGGAGGAGCGTGGCAATCCTGCAGGGCTTCGCCAAGCACTGCAAGAGAGGAGGAGGACTTGGGAGAGGGGGAGGGCTGCGCCAGAACTTGGGTGCGGCTGCCCTCCCACCCCCCACATATATATAGGGGCAAGGGAGAGGGGGGGCCGGCCCCTTCAGATCCAATCTGAGGAGGGGGCGGCAGCCCGGGGGGTTGCCTTGCCCCCCAAGGCAAGGGGGGTGCCCCCCCTTAGGGTTCCCCCAAAACCCTAGGTGCATGGGCCCTAGGGGGAGGCACCCAGCCCACTAAGCGGCTGGTCCCTCTCCACACACAGCCCATAGGGCCCTCCAGGGCAGGTGACCCTCCCGGTGGACCCCTGGAACCCCTTCGGTGGTCCCGGTACAATACCGGTAACCCCCGAATTATTTCGGTGACCGTATGATGACTTCCCATATATAAATATTTACCTCCGGACCATTCCGGAACTCCTCATGACATCCGGGATCTCATTCGGGACTCTGAACAACATTCGGTAACCACGTACATCTATTCCCTATAACCCTAGCGCCATCGAACCTTAAGTGTGTAGACCCTACGGGCTCGGGAGTCATGCAGACATGGCCGAGACAACTCTCCGGTCAATAACCAACAGCGGGATCTGGATACCCATGTTGGATCCTAAATGCTCCACGATGGTCTCATCGGATGAACCACGATGTCAAGGATTCAATCAATCCCGTATACAATTCCCTTTGTCTACCGGTATAGCACTTGCCCGAGATTCGATCGTCGGTATCCCGATACCTTGTTCAATCTCGTTACCAGCAAGTCTCTTTACTCGTTCCGTAACACATCATCCCGCGATCAACTGCTTGGTCAGATTGTGCACATTATGATGATGTCCTACCGAGTGGGCCCAGAGATACCTCTCCGTTACACGGAGTGACAAATCCCAGTCTTGATTCGTGCCAACCCAACAGACACTTTCGGAGATACCCGTAGTGCACCTTTATAGCCACCAAGTTACGTTGTGACATTTGGCACACCCAAAGCACTCCTACGGTATCCAGGAGTTGCACAATCTCATGGTCTAAGGAAATGATACTTGACATTAGAAAAGCTTTAGCATACGAACTACACGATCTTGTGCTAGGCTTAGGATTGGGTCTTGTCCATCACATCATTCTCCTAATGATGTGATCCCGTTATCAACGACATCCAGTGTCCATGGTTAGGAAACCGTAACCAACTATTGATCAACGAGCTAGTCAACTAGAGGCTTACTAGGGACATGGTGTTGTCTATGTATCCACACATGTATCTGAGTTTCCTATCAATACAATTCTAGCATGGATAATAAACGATTATCATGAACAAGGAAATATAATAATAACTAATTTATTATTGCCTCGAGGGCATATTTCCAACAGTCTCCCACTTGCACGAGAGTCAATAATCCAGTTCACATCGCTATGTGATTAACACTCAAGGTCACATCCCCATGTGACTGACACCCAAAGAGTTTACTAAGTCAACAATCTAGTTCACATTACCATGTGATTAACACTCAATGAGTTCTGGGTTTGATCATGTTATGCTTGTGAGAGATGTTATAGTCAACGGGTCCGAACCTTTCAGATCCGTGTGTGCTTTACAAATCTCTATGTCATCTTGTAGATGCAGCTACCACGCTCTATTAGGAGCCGTTCCAAATAACCGTTCTACTATACGAATCCGGGTTACTACTCAGAATCATCCAGACTAGTGTCAAAGATTGCATCGGCGTAACCCTTTACGATGAACTCTTTTACCACCTCCATAATCGAGAAAATTTCTTAGTCCACTAGTTACTAAGGATAACCTTGACCGTTGTTCTGTGATCCATTCCTAGATCACACTTTTACCCCTTTAGGTGCGGTACAACATAGCATACTTTATAGCCTACGTCTAAAGCATAGGGTCGTCCTTTCTCTCTATTCTGTCATGGTCAGTTCTTGAGTCTTGCTCAACACTTATACCTTATAACACAGCCAAGAACTCCTTCTTTGCCGGTCTATTTTTGAACTCCTTCAAAATCTTGTCATGGTATGTGTTCGTTTGAAAGTACTATTAAGCGATTTTGATCTATCCTTATAGATCCTGATGCTCAATGTTCAAGTAGCTTAATCCAAGTTTTCCATTGAAAAACACTTTTCAAACAACCCTATATGCTTTCCAGAAATTCTACATCATTTCTGATCAACAATATGTCAACAACATATACTCATCAGAAATTCTATAGTGCTCCCACTCACTTCTTTGGAAATATAAGTTTCTCATAAACTTTGTATAAACCCAAAATCTTTGATCATCATCAAAGCGTATATTCCAACTCTGAGATGCTTACTCCAGTCCTTAGAAGGATTGCTGGAGCTTTGCATACTTGTTAGCATCTTTCAGGATTGTCAAAAACTTCTGGTTTTATCACATACAACATATCCTCAAGAAAATCGTTGAGGAAACGATGTTTTTGACATCCTATCTGCAAGATTTCATAAATAATGCAGTAATTGCTAACATAATTCCAACAGACTCTTAGCATCGCTACGAGTGGGAAAGTCTCATCGTAGTCAACTCCTTGAACTTGTCGGAAAACATCTTAACGACAAGTCGAGCTTTCTTAATGGTGATACTTACCATCATTGTTCGTCTTCCTTTTAAAATCCATATATACCTAACAGCCTTACGACCATCAAGTAGTTCTTCCAAAGTCTACACTTTGTTTTCATACATGGATCCTCTCTCGGATTTTATGGCCTCGAGCCAATTTTTTGGAATCCGGGCCCACCATCGCTTCTCCATAGCTCGTAGGTTCATTGTTGTCTAGCAACATGACTTCCAGGATAGGATTACGTACCACTCTGAAGTAGTACGCATCCTTGTCGTCCTACGAGGTTTGGCAGTGACTTGATCCGAAGTTTCATGATTACTGTCGTGGTTTTGTCACGGCAGATGTCCTAGCAAAAGGACTTAGTCGTGGAGCCATCGCAACGGGTTAACTCGAAGGGGTTAAAGCGGACACAGGGACACAGAGGGTTTATACTAGTTCGGCCCCTTCGATGAAGGTAAAGCCTACGTCTAGTTGTGATGGAATTGATGGGGTTTCGATGACTAGGGAGCAAACAAGCTTCGCCTAAGTCTCGAGTTGTGGTTGTCTGTCTTTGAACCGCTGTCGGGTCGCCCCCTTATATACATGGGTCACGCCCGTCGGTTCACAGAGTCCCAATTACCGGTTCATACTCGTACCCGAGTTGGTCTCTTCTTATTCCTAACTTACAATACAAGTTTACATACAAGGCCGGTTTACGGCTACAAGTGTTGAACCGACTGCGGCATTGGGCCCTCATCTATCTTCTTGGGCTTTAACGCTCTTGGACTACTGATGAAGTTAACCCGACTCAGGTAGGCCGGTTTACGCCCAGTAGTAATATCCCCAACATTAGGCCCAGATTGATTTGAATGAGTTCATGTCAATCCTTAGCAGAAATCTTCATCTTCAGCATCTTCTTGTAATTGCTGAACCGTCTTGACATCATCTTCTCCAATTACTGTTAAACCGGGGTGACGTCATCTGTCATAAAGAAAGTATCTGTAATACCTCATCATTTTAATAAGACTGCGAAAATCGAGGCGACAGCTCCGTTCGGTGGCCCCTGGTTTGTCGCGCCTGACACATGTCTTTTTGTCTTATAAATAGGACCGAAGGGTCATTTCCTTTTTCCCCTTCCTGCCTTCTCATCTTCGTCTTCCTCGCGTCGTCAGCTTCAGAGCTCCGCCGCCGACGTTGCCTTCAGCCTCGACCTTGGCCGCTGCATCGACCTGAACGCGCCAGAAAACTGCGGTGACCTTCCGCACCCTCCTCAGCTCTGGTAAGCCCTCTGTTCTTCTCAACCTAGATCTGTTCTAGGGTTCCTTGTTCTTGCGATGTTCATCGACTGCTCCTTTTCATGTATTAACCTCTGTATGGATCTATAAAACCTTGTACTGAATACCACTTTAGCTTTTCGCATCCACCTATAGTCTCATGTTCAATTCCGTGGATCTCATCTGTATATCTGCCCATTGATTCACTTCCGCTCTGCTTTTAAGCCTTTGAATATCTTTTCTGTTTTTCTGAAGTTGCCTCAGATCCATTGCTGGAATAGAACTTTTGGGAAACCTGTTTCTGCATACTTAGCCATTTCACAACCTCAAGTGCTTTCAATATTTAGATCAGGAGGTTTAACTTACCATAGGAAAAGTTAATAAACCGGTATATACCATTAGTCCCCTTAATCAACCACCAGAACCCTTTAGCCATAGTCCATCGCTTCACAGAACTTCGTTTTGAATATAGTTATCCTCGGTTGATCATATCAGTGTATACCTTGTGCCCAACGTAATCTTGAACCGGAGTCACTTATTTTGTAGACTCCACCATGGCCAAACAAGTATATGAGTGTAACTGGGCTCCTTCTCGTGTCACAGAGACGCAGCTGAACAACTTAGTCCTGACCGGCGCTTTAAGCAGTAAGAATACCATCCATTGGAGGGTCCCTGTCGGTGTCAAAACCGGCGGATCTCGGGTAGGGGGTCCCGAACTGTGCGTCAAGGTCGGATGGTAATAGGAGACAGGGGACACTTTATTTTACCCAGGTTCGGGCCCTCTCGATGGAGGTAAAACCCTACTCCTGCTAGATTAATATTGATGATATGGGTAGTACAAGAGTAGATCTACCACGAGATCAAGGAGGCTAAACCCTAGAAGCTAGCCTATGGTATGATTGTGTATGATGATGGTTGTCCTACGGACTACAACCCTCCGGTTTATATAGACATCGGATAGGGTTAGGGTTACACAGAGTCGGTTACAATGGTAGGAGATCTTGAATATCCGCACGCCTAGCTTGCCTTCCACGCCAAGGAAAGATCCTTCCGGACACGGGACGAAGTCTTCAACCTTGTATCTTCATAGTCCTGGAGTCCGGCTGAAGGTATAGTCCGGCTATCCGAACACCCCCTAATCCAGGACTCCCTCAGTAGTCCCTGAACCAGGCTTCAATGACGACGAGTCCGGCTCGCAGATTGTCTTCGGCATTGCAAGGCGGGTTCCTCCTCCAAGTTCTTCAAGAAGATTACAAACACCAAAAATAGTGTCCGGCTCTGCAAAATAAGTTTCCACATATTGCCATATAGAGAATAATATTAACACAAATCAAATCTGCTGACGTATTCCGCAGTGCGTCATAACACTGCTGCCAAGCTCTTTATATAAATTGTTTTCATTGTTCCACCTCAGCGTGTTTAGCGAGACGGTTTCCTTGGCACGTATTGTCAAAGTAGAGATCGTGTGCCCCTTTTAATGGGATTCTCATCAATACGGACGTGGGTAACCCCACCGCTCCATTTACCACGGCGCTTGGGAGGCAAGTGAGTTTTATTAGGTAGGTGGTGATGCCTAACCGCACCCGCTTGTATAAAGGGATAATGATTCACCTTTTTAACCTATGCCTTCTTCCTCCTTTGCCAATCCATCTCTCGCGCACTCAAGCTCCAGCGCCCAAGTCCACTCTTCCTTCCTCAACCTTCTCCAACTATGTCCGGAGCGGGAGGCAAGTGGATGGCCTCCTCCGTTACGGAGGCCCAAGTAAAAAGGCTAAGGAAAGCCGGATACTTGTCCAAGGAAATTCCGCATCAACTTCCTGAGAAGGGGCAGCTTCTTCCTACCCCAGGGCCCCATGAGAGGGTAGTTTTTCTTCCCCACTTCCTCCGCGGACTGGGCTTTCCACTTCACCCATTTGTCTAGGGGCTCATGTTCTACTACGGCCTGGATTTCCACGATCTGGCCCCGAACTTCGTCCTCAACATCTCGGCGTTTATCGTCGTGTGTGAGGCCTTTCTCCGCGTCCGCCCCCACTTCGGCCTCTGGCTCATGACCTTCAACGTCAAGCCCAAGGTGGTGTCCGGCACATAGGCGGAGTGCGGAGGCGCTATGGCCGGCAAGATGGCCAACGTCCTCTGGTTCGAGGGCTCCTATGTGGAGTCCCTAAAGGGGTGGCAGGCCGGGTGGTTTTACATCACCGACCCACGCGATCCGAAATGGGTCGCAACCCCCGAGTTCAGATCCGGACCCCCCACGCGGCTCATGTCCTGGAAAGAGACGGGCATGTCGTGGGGTAACGAGAAAGAGGTGACTGGGTTGCAAACGTGCATCCAGTCCCTAGTGAACAGGCCAATCCGGCTGATCAATGTGATCCAGGTCATTCTCGTTCGCCGGATCCTCCCATGCCAACAACGGGATTTTACTTTGTGGGAATTCGACCCAGCGCAGCACCAAACCCTTAGTAGGCTCTTCGACACGACGTATGAAGACGTCTGGAAGGTGCTGACCAAAGGCGCCGAGTCCCCCACATCCGCTTCGGAGGACCGCGGATACAGCTCGCAGCATCATGCCAGCGAGGTGAGCTATCTATACCTTTGACAGGTTTGTTAAGCTCTTCTTCATAGATTAACTCTATGCGGGATCTAAACTCCCTTTACCTTTGACAGGCTTGGCGGGCTATATCCGGACCAATTAACTATCTGGCTCCCCTGCCCGAAGACCCAGCCCTAGCTCTCTTGGTGAAGCTGCTAGCTCCGGCACCTTATGTGGTGCCGGAGAAGAAGGCCAAGAAGAAGAAAACCACCGGGACTCGAAAGAGTTCCCGCAACATGGTGGTGTCGGACTCGTCATCTGACGAGTCCGCGACGCTCTCCTCTCGTGAAAATGAGGAGGAGGAACAAGAAAGATCCCCCCCCAGCGAGGGTAGAAAAGAAGAAGAAGGCCACCCCAACGGGGGAGGCCGAGGGGTCGAGGAAAAGGAAGACCCCTCCGCCGGACTACTCCCATGATGCCGAAGAGGGCGAAGAGGAGTGGCCGGACAGAACCAAGCGTCCGGCGAAATCGGAAGTATTTATATACCAGAGTGACTCATGATATTCTTTTAATGCGCGGCTTTCCCTAATATCGCTCGTAATTTATGCAGCCCGCCCCGGGCCGAACTCGACGATTCGTCGAGCGGCTCCCTGGATTCGTCGGACGTGAACTCTGTTCCGCCCGCTGTCTCCCCCTGTAGGGCGGACGACGCCGAAGAGGCGTCCCGCCAAGCTCCAGGGCAGGAGGAGATAGTCCTGGAGGAGCCGCAAGGCAATCCTACGGACCCCAGGAGTAAAGGGGATGAAACCCCCCAGGGCTCCAAGTCCGGCTTTGTGCCGGACACCGCGCCGGACTCGACAGTCCTGGTCCGCGGTGGGCGAACTCCTTCCGAGAGGAGTAAGCCGTATGAGCCGGCGACCTCCGTCCAACCAGAGGCGCCGGACAATCTGCTGGAGGTGCTTGAGGGCGCCGCCATCGACAAGGAGCACCGTACTGTTATCAGTACGGTGATCCAAAGGGTTCAGTCCGCCAAGAGCGGACTGACTGAAGCTTGCGCTAGCCTTCTAACAGGCTTCGAGGTAAGTAAAAATATGTCAAATTATTTACCGCATAGACAGTAGCCCCTGATGCTTTGTTCGGTGTTCGGAAAGAAAAGCCGAATAGAGGATCTAGTAATTTTCGTAGGAGTCTAACAACAAAAAGTCAAATATGCGTATGCAGGCTTTGCTGCTGTCCACCGCCGCACTGACTGCGCAGGTGGACATCCTTAAAAAGGACCTCGGGCGGACCGAGCAAGAGCTCAGCCTTGCCAAACGGCATCTCGAGGAGAAAGAAGGTAAGAAATACCCTAAAAAAAAGAAAAAAGGTGCCTATAGAGAGGCTTGATTGCAGAAAGAAATAACAGGATTGTACTGCTTATTGTAGGGGCCACAACCAAGGTGGCAACCCTGAAGCAGGCGCTGGCTGAGGCCGGAAAGAAAACGGCCGAGGAGCGCGCCGAGCGAGAAAGGCTTGGGGTTTAGGTCGGCGAGGTGCAGCAAGAGCTGCAAGCTCTCATGAGAAAACATGAGAGTTTGGAGCTTGAGTCAAAAGCGCAAGCATCCAAGCTCGCGTCGGCCCTTGAGACCGCCAAGAGTGCCAAGGCCGAAGCCCAAAAGGCCCTACAAGAGTTGGAGGAGGTGAAAAAGATAGCAACGGGTAAGGCATTCTCAATGCAAAGTAGGAATATAAAAGTAAATTACCTGTTACTTACCCGAATCCGGAGTTCTCCAGGGGCGTTCACCGATCTTCCCCGCAGTGTATCCGACGCCGCCGCGTTCTACCGAGCTGAAGAGGGCAGCTCGACGGAGAGTGTGTTCTGGTCTCAGTATTCTGAGGCCGGACACCCTGTGCCTTTGAGCGATCAGCTGAAACAGCTGGTCGAGCTCCACAAGGCGGCCGAACAGGCCATGAAGGGCTTACTAGTTCGGCTGTGGCCTGGAGAGGCCCTGCCAGGGAGCTATTTCGGGCTTGTGCGGCGGCTGGTGGAGGCCTGTCCACGGCTTGAGGTCATCAAGCGCTCCGCCTGCATTGAAGGTTCCCGGAGGGCCCTTGCCCGTGTAAGGGTACACTGGGGTAAGCTGGACGGAGAGAAGCTGGTGAAGGACGGGCCGCCGCCGGGGAAGGAGCATCGCAAGCCCGAGAACTACTACAAGGAAGTTCTTGCCGGAGCCCACCTTGTCGCGGATGAATGTACTAAAGATGTAGTATTTGAATGAACTCGCTCGTTTGTATCCTGTGCGCTGAAAGCTTGTTCATATGCGCTAAGCAATGCTTATTGAATTTAAAATATTATTTTCTGTGCGGCCGTTTATCAAAAATTGAGAGATGGCCAGTCGTCGGCTTCTGCCCCCATGCCACTAGTGCTTGGGTGTTCGGGATAAACCTAAGGGCTCTTTTTCCCATAGTTGGGTCCTTCGAGGGAGGCGCTCAGCACAACGAACCAGGCAATCGGACTATAATGCTTGAACACTCTCACTTAGCCATAGAACTTTATAATTTTAAATTTCGGCGAAGCCCCTAGTTTGGAAGACCGAATTCGGGGCGCTATCCACGCCTTTGGCCGGACAAGGCCAGCTCCTCGCTCGAAGCGGCATAAGTCTTTAGGGACTCGAAAAACCTCTCGAACAGCGACCGGTCTCACGCCTTATCATGACAGTCTGTTTTAGCTTTCTCCACTGAGGTGCTTAACCCAGCTGAACCGGGGCACAATCGTAGTGGTTCTCCTAGTGCTACCTTAGCCGATATAGCGGAACGTAAGGCACCAAAACATAGGAGCCGGGCAAACCCAACATGTGACCAAAATCATGATTCGGAGCCGATGCATATAGTTCTATAAGTTCGGGGTGCCGTACTTGTGAAACTGTACGGACTTCTCACACCAGATAGAAGGGTAATGAAGCCCCTGGCGTGTTTTGCCGTACCATGGTGTACGGTTGCGATCATGTTTATTTAATGAACATATATATTAAAAGAGGACAACGCAAAAAATAGGCAAAAAGCTATGCATTGTTTATAGAGAGGCTATTTATCAAAGCCGAACGGTGCAAGTAGTGCGATAAGCAAAAAGATATTAGACTATTTAACATGTCCTGACCAGGGGCAGGCCGCGAAATTTAGAAACAGATATATCGCTCGAAATAGAGACCACCTGAGAGTTCCGTAATGCGGCGTAGCTTTGTCTGCTTCCCTGGGTCTTGCATCATCTGTGCGGCAGCAAAGCCGAACAGGTTATCCAGAGTGTGGAGTCCTGAAAGTAAAAAAATCCGGCAGCCCCTAGTACGTTTGACGCCGTATTGTAAGCATGCCGTTAATGTGCCCCTCCCCCCGTGCCCATGGAATTTCGAGGGCGTAATTGTGTACTTGAGGTACTAGCTCCGCTATGTTGCGATGGCTGGGGTTGGGGCCGTATTGCTACGCTTGCTCCGAACGTGCCAGGTGGTCTTGTTGCAGCTTACTCCGGGCGCGCTTTGCATTGTCCGGCTTTTTAACAGCCAGACTGGAGAGTTGCCTTGAAAGGCTGCTTTGTACTTCCGCTGCGAGGGCCGCCGTGTGCTCCTCCGTACGGATGGAGCGTTCAGTGTTTCCGTTGACCGTAATTACTCCTCGAGGGCCTGGCATCTTGAGCTTGAGATATGCGTAGTGCGGCACCGCATTGAATTTAGCGAATGCGGTTCGTCCGAGCAGGGTGTGATAGCCACTGCAGAACGGGACTATATCGAAGATTAACTCTTCGCTTCGGAAGTTATCCGGAGATCCGAAGACCACATAAGGTGTTACAGAGCCTGTGCAATTGGCCTCTACACCTGGTATGACGCCTTTAAAGGTCGTCCTTGTGGGCTTGATCCTTGATGGATCTATGCCCATTTTCCGCACTGTATCCTGATAAAGCAGGTTCAGGCTACTACTGCCGTCCATGAGGACTCTTGTGAGATGAAATCCGTCAATGATTGGGTCAAGAACCAATGCGGCAAAACCGCCGTGACGGATGCTAGTGGGGTGGTCCCTTCGATCAAAAGTGATCGGGCAGGAAGACCATGGGTTGAACTTTGGGGCGACTGGCTCCATCGCGTATACGTACCGTAGTGCATGCTTCTGCTCCCTCTTGGGAACGTGGGTCACATATATCATGTTCACCGTCCGCACTTGTGGGGGAAACCCCTTCTGTCCATTGTTGTTCGGCGGCCTGGGCTCCTCCTCGTCGTCGCTATGCAGCCCCTTGTCTTTGTGTTCGGCTCTTAACTTGCCTGCCTGCTTGAACACCCAACAATCCCTGTTGGTGTGATTGGCTGGCCTTTCGGGGGTGCCATGGATCTGGCACGAGCGGTCGAGTATCCGGTCCAAACTGGACGGGCCCTGGGTATTCTTTTTAAATGGCTTTTTCCGCTGACCGGATTTATAGCCTCTGAATCCGGCATTTACTGCCGTAACCTCATTGCTTTCGCTGCTAACACGGCGCTTTTGCTTATTTCGACGTGTCCTGCCACTTTTGTCCTTGGTATCCGAATTACCAGGGTTCTTCGATAAGTTGTTGCTGCGAGCTAGCCAGCTATCTTCGCCCGCGCAAAAGCGGGTCATGAGTGTCGTGAGGGCTGCCATAGATTTCGGCTTTTCCTGTCCCAGGTGCCAGGCAAGCCACTGGTCGCGGATGTTATGTTTGAAGGCTGCTAGGGCCTCTGCGTCCGGACAATCGACTATCTGATTTTTCTTTGTTAGGAACCGTGTCCAGAATTGCCTGGCCGATTCTTCTGGCTGCTGAATTATGTGGCTTAGGTCGTCGGCATCCGGTGGCCGCACATAGGTCCCCTGGAAGTTGTCGAGGAATGCGGCTTCCAGGTCTTCCCAAAAACCGATTGAGTCCGCTGGTAGGCTGTTAAGCCAGTGCCGGGCTGGTCCTTTGAGCTTGAGGGGGAGATATTTGATGGCGTGTAGATCGTCGCCACGTGCCATGTGGATGTGAAGGAGATAATCCTCAATCCATACTGCCGGATCAGTCGTACCATCGTACGACTCGATGTTGCCGGGTTTGAAACCCTCTGGGATTTTATGATCCATTACTTCATCTGTGAAGCGCAGTGGGTGTGCGGCGCCCCTGTACTGGGCTATGTCACGACGCAGCTCAGAAGAGCTATGCCTGTTGTGTTCGGCCCGGCCGGATTTATTGTGTCCGGAGTGAAGATCATCTTCACGTGTCGTCGGGCGTATGCGCGATCCATAGATCGATCTTGTTTGCCTTGCTTTATCCTCCAGTACGTCTCGCAGGTCTGGCTCATTTTCCCGTGCCTTAGTTGAGCGGCATCGAGGCATGGCTTGTTTATAGGTTCGACAAGCCTCTCTGTCGCGGCCGCGAGGTGGCCGGTCTGCCATGTCATGCATTGGTAATGTAGGTGCTTCCCCCTCTGATTGGGGTAGCGGTCTGCGCTTAGGATAATTTTTGGAGGGGCGCTCGGGTTCATAGTCTTCGGCCGCAAGGACTTCAGTCCATCTGTCAGCTAGCAAATCTTGATCAGCTCTAAGCTATTGCTGCTTTTTCTTTAGGCTGTTCGCCGTGGCTAGAAGCCTGCGTTTGAAACGCTCTTGTTCGGCGGGGTCTGATGGTACGACGAATTCGTCGTCGTCAAGGCTTGCCTCGTCTTCGGAGGGAGGCATGTAGTTATCGTCCTCAACCTCTGCCGGGGTTTTCTGGCTCCCCGAGCACCTATGGGGACGGAGCCCCTTCTCGGTTCGGCGGGGGGCGGAGGTCGCGGGAAGAGCGGATCGAGGCGAAGCATACGGGGGTTTTTTACCCAGCTTCGGAGCTCTCCGGAGAGATAATACTCCTACTGCTGCTTTGTGGATTGTATTGAGTTCTTGCTCGGGAGCGCTGAGTGCTACAGTACACTCAAGCAGCTAACGAGACCGAGCGTTCTTCTGTTTTCCTCTCAGAGATCGCTCTCCGGGGTCCGATCCCCCCCTACATTGTGCATGGGCCTCCTTTTATATGTTCAAGGGGTCTCCAACAGGTGGCAACGTAGGTAAGGGCAAAAATGGAAATATGCTGTGGTAGGTACATCTACCTACACAGTGTATCATACCTAACCCTGACGGCAGGGGACAAAGGCATTAAATGCCTATCTACGTCGCCCAGACGGTGCAGAAAAGGGACCGTCGGGGGCGCCACCGCTTGCCACGATGGCGATCTTGTCAGCGCTGCATGCCACAGTGTACCCCTGGCTGCACAGCCTCCCGCCACGTACGCCAGGAAGGGTCCCGGAGCGACACGTAGGTGGGTGAGCTGGAGCGCGGGTACAGAGTGGTTGCCCGCCGCGGCAAGTGCCTTGCCGCGGCCGTTGTCTTGCCACGTCCGGGAGCTTGTCGCTCGCCGAGTCCTGCCGGGACGCGTGGCGCATCGCGGCAGGTTCTTTGAGATGCTCTGGTTGGCCTTCCTGGCATGCTCCTCTTGCCGGGGTCTTGTGCCTCGAGCGGCCTTCCCGGCAAGCTCCTATTGCCGGGGACTTGTCTCCTTGGCTAAAATACTTTGTTCTCGAATGGCTCCAAAAGAACCATAGAGAGCCTTGGCGATCACCTGGCAGGACTTGCCGCGGGGTGCTGCGACTGCCTCTGCACAAGTTCGGGATACTAGGGTACCCCTACTTTAGTACACCGACAGGAGCCCCCGGGCCTGGGCCACACATGATGCCGAGCGCTGTTGGGCCAGGCCCAAAACAGGGCACGGGCATGCACGGCCTAGGTTACGTCGCACCCTGCTCCGCATCCACCACGCCCTCCCCGAATGGCACGCGTCGATTGCGGCGTCGTGGGAGAGGTCGTGGGTGGTTTCTTTATTCAGAAAGGCGAAAAGCCCGCCTCCTGGCGGTTCGCATCTTCCTCATAAACGGAGGGAGGCGTGGTCTTCGAGGCGTCCACCCCCCCACGATCACGGGGTGGGGAGAGGTCGCCTCATCCGTCGCCTCAACTCTGCTCTCCTGCCACGCGGCCTCCATGCGCTTGGAGTGGCGAACGATGGAGGCGGGAAGCCGGGTCGCCACGGGTCGAGGCAGCAGGTCGGCCCAGTTCCCTGCGCCTTCTACAACTTGATTGGCTGAGCGGGGCGGCCGAGCCCCCACCCCAATCCTTTATAAGGAGCGGGATAGGGGGGACGGAAGCCCGCATTCTCTGATCTCCTCCTTTCTTCAGCTTCTGCTCCCCTCTCTCTCATTCGCCATGGAGAAAGGGAACCATGGTCCTTCGACGGTGGCGACGAGGGTTGCCGCTAGGCAACGCGTCCCTCCTCCCCCTGCACCCGTGGTGGCAGAGCCAGCTGCAAGGGGAAGAGGGAGGGGACGAGGCCGCGGGCGAGGTCAAGGGCGAGGCCGAGGCGGGCGGGGAAGAGGTGGGCGAGGCAGTCCGCCGGCCTCGCCTCCGCCAGCAGATCCTCTCCCCGTGGTGGACCATATCGGGGACGACCCTTGCGAGTTCTTCGTCAGGCTGCGTCGGCCGCCTCGTCGTCACCTTCGTCTCCCGACTCCGTTTGCGAGCGAGATGGAGTTGGATCCGCCCGAGACACTGAGGTTGCACATGAGGGGTTGTGGAATCAGCGGTACGCGAGACCGCGTTGATTTCCCGGCCCCTAATGTGATGTATCTTGGTCAAGGGTGGAAGACGTTCTCCCGCATCCACAGCTTGTTGGCGGGGCTCACCCTCCATTTTAAGCTGATGGAGGGCGGTCTCCTCTCCGTCAAGGTCTTCGGGTGCTTCGGGACTCGGGCACGGTGCTACGTGGAGAGCTCCTCCGATAGCGAAGGCTCCTCCTCGGGAGGGAGTGACGAGGAGGACAGCGACAGCGACGACGAGGGCGGCGGGCGGCGGGATGACGGGTCCGACTAGGTGTCGGGCGCCGCTCCGCGTGGCACCGGCGACCCCATCATCGGCGTCGCTGGCTCCTGGAGCTTCTCGGGGTCGTCTCCTTGGGCGGCTGGCGTAGGGAGGCTGCGGAAGAGGAAGAGGGCAGGCGGCAAGGCCGTCAACTCGGAGTACGAGGGCGTGACGCCCTTGAAAGCGTGCTGACGTCCTGCCGCCTCGTCTTCGAGCCCTGCCTCCGGCGTCGCCGTCACCATGCCGCCGAGACGTTTTCTTGGTGTCTTCTGCCACCCGTAGCTCGTCTAGGCGCCCCTTTTGCCCTTTTCGCCTCCTTGACCGGCCTCCTGAAGAGAGGGACAAGAGAGGGATTACGGGCACCTTATTTCTTTTCAATTTGTAACCCTCGGGCCTTAGTTGCATTTAAAGCTTGTAATCCCATTATTCATGTTTTTCATCCTCTTATGAACTGTACCTGAGTGGAATGCTCTTTAATGAAAAGGGGATGCTTGCCGGGTCACTTGTCTCGTGGGTGGAACCCACGTCAAGAAGCGAATCCTTTATATCTTTAAGATAGACACGTCCTTTCCTGGCAGCAGGCCCTGCCTTCTTCCCACGTCGCTCGCCCTTTCTCACGCTTCTGGCGGAGACAGGGAGGAGGCGGGTTCAGGCTCCTCGCTTCGTTCCTTCGTTGTCGCGACTACTACCAAATCTGGCCCCGGGAACGAGCCCGAGGGCCTAGAGTTAAGGGAGCACGGTAGCTTTTAGGGAGAAATGAGGTTTCGCATACCCCAGCCCATAAGAGAATGCATGATAAGGGATGAAAACCTTATTTGAGATCGCAGCCCCCGGCAACTTTGGTTCGCCGTGGGCTAATCTTTGCACTTGCAGCCCCCGGCAATGCTGGCTTACCGGGGTGTTGCAGCCCCCGGCAACATTGGCTTGCCGGGGTCCGGGTGTTGGTCCGTCCGTCTTCTTCTTTTCGTCCTTAAGTGGTCCGGTCAGGGTGCACGAGTCCTGCGAACAAGGGAAATGAAAGAACGACAAAAGGACGCACACTCGACCTCTAAGTTAGGGGTTAGCCGCCGCTAAGCACTGTCAACCCTAACCAAGGACGAGACTCGACTGAGCATGCATGCTAAAACTCAGGGCGCCAGCGCTTTATCTTCACTCAGGGTCTGCGCCTGGCTTTGTACAAAGGATTACATGCAACAACGGCAAGACTTGTACAAAATGGTGGTTGCCGGACAGGGTCCGAAAACCGCGCCTTACGGGTAAAACTTACGAAGATGCTCGATGTTCCAGGAGTTGCTCACCGAAAAGCCATCCTCGGTCTCAAGGAAGGACAGCGCCAGGCCTAGTGACTCGTTTCACCCGGTAAGGGCCTTCCCACTTCGGCGTCAACTTGTTGGAATTCTTAGCGGAATGAACGCGTCGAAGAACAAGGTCGCCTTCCTCGAGACTTCTGGCTTTAACTTTGCGGCTATGGTAGCGGCGCAAAGCTTGCTGGTATCGAGCAACTCGTACAGCAGCCTGAAGACGGTCTTCCTCAAGGAGCAGCGCGCCATCTTGTCGCAGCTGCTCTTGCTCAAGCTCATCATAAGCGAGCACTCGAGGTGACCCGTATACGAGTTCCGTGGGGATAACTGCCTCTGCTCCATAGACTAGAGCGAAAGGTGTTTAGCCGGTGGCTCGATTTGGCGTCGTCCTGATCGACCAAAGAACCACCGACAGCTCCTCGATCAAGTTTCTTCCGCACCTGTGCAGCCTGTCGAAAGTCCGAGTCTTGAGTCCACGCAGCACTTCAGCATTTGCCCTCTCTGCTTGACCGTTGCTCCTGGGGTGAGCAACAGAAGCGAAGCAGACCTTGGCGCCAAGGTCTTGGACGTACTGCATGAAGGTGCGACTCGTGAATTGTGTACCGTTGTCGGTGATGATCCTGTTAGGGATTCCGAAGCGGCAAACAATCGACCTGAAGAACTTGACTGCTGACTGTGCTGTCACCTTCCTCACTGGTTCCACTTCCGGCCACTTTGTGAACTTGTCGATTGCGACGTACAAGTACTCAAAGCCCCCGACTGCTCGGGGGAAGGGGCCGAGGATGTCGAGCCCCCAGACCGAAAAGGGCCAGGATAAAGGGATCGTCTGGAGAGCTTGAGCTGCCTGGTGTATCTTCTTGGAATGGAACTGGCACACTTCACACTTGGTTACTTGTGCAGCTGCATCCTGGAGGGTTGTCGGCCAAAAGAAGCCCTGCCGGAATGCTTTGCCGACAAGCGCTCTTGCGCCAACATGGTGACCATAAATGCCTCCATGTATCTCTGCCAACAGCTTTTGTCCATCTTCCCGGGGGATACACTTCAATTTCACTCCGTTGAGTCTTCTTCTGTACAGTGCGTTGTCAACGAACTAGTACATACTAGACTGCCGGGCTACTCTTTTCGCTTCTTCTGGCTCTTCGGGAAGTTCTCCTAACTGGAGGAAACGGACGATCTGCTGTGCCCATGCTGGAGCCTGTGGCTCGACAACAAGGACTAAAGGCATATCTGCTGCTGCGGGAACATCCGCTTCTACGCCGAGAACCTGCGGTTCAGCCGGAGCTTGACGTTCCCCGGCAAGCTTGCCGGAGCAAAACTTGTCGGGAGTGTCTGCTTCAACGAAACAAACCCTGGGGCTTGTCGGAGCGGACTGCTCCTCAGCACTCTTGGCGTTGATCCTGGGGACCTTCTTGGCGGCGGCTTCGGGAAGCTCTGCCGGAAGATAGTCACCAGAAATCAACTTCCTCTTCTTGCTCTGTCCAGTTGATGGCGTCACAGATGGTTGAGTCAGCTTGAGCACAAAGATCCCTGGTTCCACAGGTAACTTAAATGCCGCGCACTTTGATAGGCCGTCGGCGATGTCGTTCTGAGCTCTTGGAACATGTTCCATCTATGGGCCGGCAAAGCGCTCTTCCAGCTTCCTCACTTCATCAACGTAAGCTTCCATCAACGGACTCTGATAATCCTTGTTCACTTGGCGGACGACAAGCCGTGAGTCACCCCTGACAATGAGTTGCTTGATCCCGAGGTCTGCCGCGATCCTGAGACCGGCGAGAAATCCTTCATACTTTGCAGTATTGTTTGTTGCTTGCTCCTTGGGAAAGTGCATCTGGACCACGTACTTGAGGTGCTCTCTGGTGGGTGCGACAAGCAGCACGCCAGCACCGGCGTCTTGCAGCGAGAACGCACCATCAAAGTACATCAGCCACTCTTTGTTTGCTTCCTTGACGGGGATGCTCGTCTCTGGAATTTCTTCGTCTGGTGTTGGCGTCCACTCTGCTATGAATTCTGCCAATGCTCTGCTTTGAATAGTTGAAGTGCTCTCAAACTTGAGGCCAAAGCTTGACAGTTCCAGTGCCCACTCAACAATCCTGCCTGTTGCTTCTGGATTCTGCAATATCCTCTTCAGCGGAAAGTGAGTGACAACTGTGATCTCATGTGCTTGGAAGTAATGGCGCAGCTTTCTCGAGGCCATAAGAAGGACGAAAAGCATCTTCTGCACACCAGAGTACCTTGACCTAGCCCCCTGCAGAAGGGAACTGACAAAGTAGACTGGGCGCTGCACCATTTTCTTCTTCTGTATCTCTTCGCACATCTGCGTAGATCCATCTTCGTCGGGACCAGAGCTCGTCGGGGAAGCCCCCTGCTTGTCGCTGGATGTGCTTGCCACGGTCGTTGGCTCATCATCTGCCTCTCTCTCCGCTACTAACGCAGCACTAACCACTTGATTGGTTGCCGCCAGATATAGCAGCAACTTCTCTTGTGGTTTAGGTGCGACAAGTATTGGAGTGGAGGACAGGTATCTCTTCAAGTCCTGCAGTGCAGCCTCCGCTTCCGAAGTCCATTTCATTGGACCTGCCTTTTTCAAGATTTTGAAAAACGGCAGGGCGTGCTCAGCAGACTTAGAGATAAACCTGCTGAGAGCCGCCACGCAACCGGCAAGTTTTCGTATATCCTTGACGCGCTTCGGTGCTTCAATCTGCTCAATGGCCTTGATCTTGTCGGGATTTGCTTCAATTCCTCTCTGAGACATGAAGAATCCGAGAAGCTTGCCAGACGGGACTCCAAACACGCACTTCTCGGGGTTGAGCTTGAGGCTGATCTTGCGTAGATTTGCAAAAGTCTCCTCTAGGTCTTGAATCAGAGTTGCTTTGTCCCTACTCTTGACCACTATGTCATCCATGTAGGCTTCCACATTTCTGTGTATTTGCGGCTCAAAAGCATTATGGACTACCCTTGCGAATGTTGAACCAGCATTCTTCAAACCGAAAGGCATTCGTACGAAACAGTACGTGCCACATGGAGTGATGAACGCGGTTTTCTCCTCATCCTCTTCTGCCATGAAGATCTGATGGTATCCTGAGTATGCGTCAAGAAATGAAAGCAAGTCGCATCCGGCTATGGAGTCGACAATCTGGTCAATGCGCGGCAAGGGAAATGGGTCTTTGGGACAAGCTTTGTTGACATCGGTGAAGTCGATGCAAAGTCTCCATTTCCCATTTGCCTTGCGCACGACTACAGGATTGGCCAACCACGTAGGATGGAGCACTCCTCTGACGAGGCCTGCTGCTTCCAACTTCTTGATCTCTTCGGCGATGAACTCTTGGCGCTCCACTGCCTGTTTCCTGACTCTCTGCTTGACGGGCCGCGCATGAGGACAGACGGCATGGTGGTGCTTGATTACTTTCCTGGGAACGTCGGGGATGTCAGACGGTTGCCACGCAAACACATCGACATTTGCCCGCAGGAAAGCAACGAGCGCGCTTTCCTATTTAGGGTCGAGAGTGGCACTGATGGTGAAGGTACCACCAGTGCCGCCCTCCTTGGCGGACACCTTCTTGGTCGCTGGCGGAGCTTCCATCGTCTTCTTACATTTGCTGGTGGAGCTCGATGGTGCGTCCTCGACGGTAGCGCAGCACTCCAAAGAGGTGCGCTTGCCGGAGTGGGCATCAGAGCTCTTGCCGGACTTGGTCTTCTTCTTCCCCCCGGGAGCTTCAGCGGCAAGTGTCTCGCGATCTGCGGCGGCTGCTGCTTCCCGGTAGATCTTGTCGGCACAAATAAGAGCATCTTTCTTGTCGCCATGTACAGAGATGACACTTATCGGGCCTGGCATCTTCAGCATGTTGTACGCGTAGTGAGAGGCCTCCATGAACTTGGAGAGCGCTGGACGACCGAGAATTCCATTGTAAGGCAATGGAAAATCGGCAACATCGAAAGTGATCCTCTCAGTCCTGAAGTTCAGCTCGCTGCCAAACGTCACCGGCAGCATGATCTTCCCCTTCGGCTTGCTCCTTCCCGGGTTGATTCCTTGGAACGTGTCGGTCTCTTCGAGCTCGCTGTCAAGGACTTGGAGTCTCCGGAGCACAGCGGAGGAGATCAGGTTCAAGCCGGCCCCGCCGTCAACTAGCATCTTAGTGACCTTGAGGTTGCGGATAGTTGGTGAGACCAACATCGGCAAACACCCAACAGCAGTTGTGCGATCGGGGTGGTCCTCAATATCAAAGATGATAGGCGTGCTGGACCATTTCAGAAGCTTGCGTGACTCAACGGGTGGTTCTGCTGCATTGACTTCCCGCACCCACTGCTTGAGTTGGCGGTGTGAAGTATGCAGAGAAGCACCGCCGTCAACGCACAAAACTTCTGTGGCTTTCTGGAACTCCTGCTCGCTGGTCTCGGCGTCATCCATGTCTTCGTCGTCATCGTCATCTTCATCCTTGTCGCGGCCGCGGGGAGGTCTGTCGCCTTGCCGTTGCTTGGCGTTGCCGCGGCGTCCCCCTCGGCCGGTGCACTTCGTATCGGATCCTCCAACACCTCCTTGGGCCTTCTCCTTGTCGCGTCGCTCGTATTCGGCCTTTTGCAGCTCAACGAGCTGCTCGACCTTCTTGCAGCTCTGGAGGTCATGGCCTTTGGTTCGGTGAATCTTGCAGTACTGCTTGTTGGTGCCGTCCTGCTTGTCGGCGGCCGCCACAGCCTGGCAGTTGGCGCATGCGGCAACCTCCTTGCCGGAGCTACCAGTCTTTGCTGTCTTGGCGCCACCCTCGTTGCCGGACTGCTCGACAACTAGCACATGTTTGCCTTTCCTCTTCCTATTGTTCCGCCGCCGGTTTTTGCTTGTCGGGGCGGCATCATCGCTGTCAGATCCCCCTGTTCCTACGTTCTCTCCGGGGAGTTTACTCCCTTCCTCAGCACGTGCACATCTGTCGTCCAGGGCATACAGCTCACTGACGTCTCTGATCTTGCACATCGCCATCTCCTCCCGCATCCTGCGGTTACGCACGTTCTGGTGGAACGCACTGATGACCGCGGCAGGGTGGACGTCTGGGATGTTGCGTTGCACTTGGCTAAATCTCTGGATGTACTTGCGTAGAGGCTCCCCTTCCTTCTGGGCAAGCAGGTGGAGATCACTCTCCTGGCCATGAGGTTTGTGGCCGCCTGTAAAGGCGCCAACAAACTGATGGCATAGGTCTGCCCAGGAAGATATGGAGTTTTCCGGCAAGTGCATGAGCCAGGACCTGACGTTGGGCTTGAGCACCAGAGGGAAGTAATTGGCGAGGATCTTGTCGTCTCGCCCCCCGGCAGCCTGCACCGCGATGGTGTAGATGCTGAGGAACTCCGACGGATGCAGCCTGCCGTCGTACTTCTCTGTTACGTCTGGCTTGAAATTCTTCGTGCTGGGCCACTGGACTTGCCGCAGCTCACGAGTAAACGCAGGGCAACCTACCGCGTACGGCAGGTCGCCTGGTTCCCCTGGAGCTTGCATGTCGACAGCGGGGCCAGCGTGTCGGTCTGATTAACGCCGCGTTTCTCTTCGGCGCTCGATGCGGGTACGAGGGTCTTCTTGCTGCCGTTCGTGAATGTGGGGACCCCGACTCATAAGTCGTGATCACCGAATGAACGTGTACAGTGATCCCAGAGATCAATGCTCACTGAACACACAGAAGCTGAATAACAAGAGTCTTACATCCATACATACCGTATTACACAAGTAGGACCATTATGGTCAAGTCTTGAGTATAACATTGCAGCGGAAATCTTCGTCGATAACTTGGACCCATGCCATCTGCCTGAACCCTACAGGCATTTTGATTGGGAAGCGTCCTAGCTCGCATGTTCGTCACCGAAGTATTCTTCTTCATATCATGTTCTTTCATGCCTGGCCAATAAAATAACTAGTGGCAAGCCAATGAGTACTTTGAATGTACTCGCAAGCAACCCATGTTTTGGTTCAAGGTACAACAATGCATGATATAGGTAAATTTTTGCGGAAAGCTAGTTTTGAGTGCAATGACATGTTCAACAACTTGTAAGACATGCATTAGGAGAATTCAAGTAACCAAGAGGACAGGTTACAGATATCAACATAAATAGAGTGGGCACCAACCCAACTCAATCATGTCAAGTCCTTTGACTTGACCCAAGTAGTTCTTCCCACACACACTGGTTTGTAAACAAGTGGACGTAGCCCAAGAGCGGTTACCCAACTGTCCTTGACCGTGGACACGGCTATTCGAATAGTTTTACACTCTGCAGAGGTTGCACACTTTACCCACAAGATCCGGGGAACTTCCGTGTCGTCCACGACCCGCGGTACCTCAAGCACCCGGGGTAAGCACCCGATCACTATCTTTCCCTAGACGACACTAACAAGGAGTCCACTCGTTATTCCGTATCCTCACGATGTACATCATACGAGACTCGCTCGAGATCGTAACATCCGAGAGGGGACACAACGGTGTATCCGGTGCCCTGTAAAGACAGTCATGGTCGCCCTACCTGGCACGACCCCGTCCCGAGAGAGAGCACCAACTCTCCCCCGTCACTAGTAATGCGGGCTCCAAGCTAGTATCAGCCTAGGTAATCAATAATGCCCTTTCCCATACAAGGGTAGAGGGGTTGCGCATGTAAGGTTGGAATAACGGTCGCAACTTAAACCAATCCGTTTTTGAAAACAACACACACACTTGCCTCGGTACACCACTTCGTCATCAAGGGGCTACCCAACACATCATCTCCCTCAGGCATAAGTGGCACCTGACGGGGTTTTACGAAAAGTCCTTTGAAAATACTTTGTCTCCATCACCATGCATATACCCGTCCCTTTTTGCATAGCACTACTTTTGCATCCTATCTACTCCCACCGGCATAACCCTCATAAGGAGGTAGGGTCATGCATAATGTAGGTTTCAACGAGGAAGTAACGGAGGCAACCCACCAAAGTGGCTACCACCTCATCATGATTCCATTGCAACAACAATAAAGTGCTATATGACATGCATAAAAGGGTTTCATAGACATGGTCAAAGGGCTGCTTGCCTGGTTCATCAGAGTCTTGAGATCTTCTGGTCCTTCTCCGAGTACTCCGTCTACTTCGTCAACTAACGTCGAAACAATCATAATAAGCAACACAACATGGCAGGAAATGAAAGTGCTCTAAAAATGTGAGTTGGACTTTTCTAGGATAGCTCTGGTCATATGAGGAATGACAAAGGTGATTTCATTGGAAGTGGATCAATGGATATTTCTAAACATTTCGATATGATGGAATCAAGGGTTTTATGGGATTGCAAGTAGTGTACAGAAACATATTTTTGAAAAATGAGAAAAGGCACCCATTTAACAAAGGATGATTTTAGAAGCATCTAGGAATTGGTTCCACTGGATTTGGAGTTGAAATGATTTTCCTATGGATTTGCAAAGTTGACAAATATGAAGAAATAGACCATTATTTTATGTGGTACAGAAAGTATTAGTAAAAATGTTCAAAAACTAAGTTTTGAACTTAGGAACACCTAGGAATTTGAATCATGGAATTTGGATAAATATGGGCTCTCTGTGATTTTCTAAAGTTCATCACAGAAATGGAAATTGGGGTTTTGATAAATATTTATGAATAGAAAGTTTCTAGAAAAATGTGCAAATAGCACCATGTGAAAGATCATGATTTATGGAGTCATAAGAAATTTGAATCATTAAATTTGGACTCAGAATAAATAATCTATGGATTTTTGAAGTTGACTGGAAAAGGAAAAAAGGAAAAAGGTTATACCACTTATTCTGCGCGCTGGGCGAGGGATAACTGATGGGCCGGCCCAGCTGCTCGGCTGCACGCGCGCAGGGGCCACGTCGAAGGCGCCCACGCGGAGTGCGCCTTCACCGCGGGGACACGAGAAGGGGCGAACCCGCCTCCACTTTCCAGCATGGCCCGATGGCTGGGCCACTGACGAGCGGGGCCAGCCTGTCAGGTTCATCCTCCACCTCCCTCGCGGGTGCGACAGGAGACAGAGGAGGCGCTCGACGCCGGTCGCGGGCGCCACAGGGCGTCTCCGGCGACGTTCTGCCCACCGGCGTGCTCAGGAGGTGATGCCGCGCCCCTCCATGGGTGGCACGACCGCCGAGGAACTCTGGTTCGAGCACAGCATTGGCCGCGGCGGAGGAGGTCAGCGGAGGCGTTGGTTACGGCGCTACGGCCACCGGGAGGAGAGGGAGAAGCACGGGAGGGGCTCGCGGTGATGGTGGTGGTGCTCTTGTGCGGTCCAGAGGGAAGGAGGAGGAGAGGTGGGCGCGAATTTAGGAGGAGGCCGACGACGGCACTCCGGCCATGGAGGGAGCAGGAGGGCACGAGAGGAGGTGCAGGTTGGTCCAGGGCTGTACGGGAGAGAGGGAGAGTGAATGGGATCCAGAGGGAGGCCTCGGGAGCCCTTAAATGGCGAGGCGATGGTGCACCGTGGGTTCGTGCGCCGGCGAGCTCGTGCTTGTCGCTACGGGCCACGGGAGCTCGTCGCGGTGTGTCTGGGGTGTTCGTGGAGGTGGTCTACGACCAGGGAAAGGGAGAGAAGGAGCAGGGGAGGGCCAGAGCACCGCGCGTGTGAGGCTGCCCATTGGAGCGCTCGGGCGGTCGGTGCGCGTGCGAGAGGAGGCACGAGGAGGAAGAGAGAGGAGGGGGCCAGGGGCGTGGCGTGTTGCGGACGTCGAGGCACGTCGGCAGGCGTGCGGGGGAGGGCCGAGGTGGTCGGAGGCATTGGGCAGAGGGCAACTACAGTGCAAGGGCGCACTATAGCGTGCACCAGAGCATGCATATGGCCGGCATGGCCATTTTAAAAGGTCAGGGGCATGTCCGCTTGTGTCCTGGAGCTTCCTTGGATGCTCTAGAGTGGTCAGGAGCTAGGTGGGGGGCTGCATATAGAAATGAGAGAGAGAGGAGGAGTTGCCATGGGTAAACAGAGAGAGAAAGAGATGGGTTTCACCCCCAAATAATTGAGCTATTAAAGGAGGAGAGTTACTGGAGGTAGGAGGTGACCTGGGGCAGCTGTGGTAGAAAGTTGAGGCCATGGAGATTAGTGGAAGAGGTCAAAAATGGAATTTTGGTAAAGTGGCAGAAGGTGTTTGATACTTGTTTGGGTAAGCAAATGAACTCCATTTGGAATGAGACTCCACAGGGTGCAATGGCACATATAATTAGGGCCTTCCACCAATTTGGAGCTCATTTGGGCAAATTGGCCAATGTAACTTTGGTAAACCCTAGAAATCAACAGAAATGGTTTTACCATGATTTATTCATGCAAATCAATTCTCCTTGATGCACCACTTGGTGTAGTGGCCTCATTTCGTCATGTGAACCTGCTCACAAAAGTTGGGGTCAAGGAGAAAAAGTTGGCAGTACAAACTTGTTCAAAGTTGATTCTGGTCAGAGAGGGTTTTGGGGCACTTTGATCAAGATAACATTCTCTCCAACTTGTGCCATTTGGTCTGGATGCATTATTACACCATTTGAGCATGTGCACCAAGTTTGAGGGCAATTGGACATGTTTGACACTGCAAAGCTGTTCAAACTTGAAAAAGGACAGAAGTGGTTTTCAGAGGGTTTCATGGGGTTATACTATTCTCCATGACATGGTACTTGGAAAGATCATCAAAAATGTCATATGTGACATGCTAGAATTTTCTTGGATTTTTGTGAATATTTCAAATCCTTGAAATGAGCAGAAATGGTTTTGGGAGGTTTTGTCCAATATTTTGATCATAACCATATGTTGAAACTCATATATATGGAAAATATATGTCCATTGAGTCTCCCTAATTTTTATCAAATATTTTTAAAGCTTCAAAATAATTTTAACCTATTTAAGACCATTTCTGGCCTTAAGAAAAAGCCTTTAAATAAAATAGTAAAATAACTTTTAAAATTATATTTTTGTGGTTTCTAGGTAACCTATATCTAATAGGAATCAAAAATATTTTTGGAAAGATTTTTACTGCCCTTAATTAAGTACTTGTAGTGCAATCCTCAATCAAGGGGTTTTTGGAAAACTAATTTTTGAAAATACCATTTGGCCAAGTTATTTTTGTAAGAAAATACTATATTGTACTATACACATCGCATGATCATTGGGAAGAGGTTTTGGATCAAGGAGAAGGAGTATAAGAGTTGGAGGATTTATTTGATTTTTAGAGCACTTGCAAGCAACACACAAAAATCAAATCAAGCAAAGTCCAAAACACTCAAAAGTTTTTGTCAAACCACATTTTATCATGATTTATTAGCTCAAGTGTTGTGGCATGAAAATTAGGGTGTGACAGTGAAGAACGTGGCGCTGATCGCGACGACTTCGCGGATCTGAGGAAGCAGTGGAGTCGCTGTCGTGGCGGACCCGGCGAGTCGGCGATCTTGGCCTTTGGGGCGGAGAGTGCACGGTTGTTGCACCCCCACCGGTTTTGTCGCCATTGGCTTGCACTTCGCTGGCCTGCCGCGGCTGCGATGTGGTCGCCGGCCGTGGAGTGTCGCCGTTGGCAAAGCCGATGAGACTCTGAATGGTGGCCCTCCAGTCGTCGATCTTGTCTGGCGTTGGAGGGAAGTCCAAGAGTAGCTGAGCTCGTGCCAAAGCTTCTCCTGGAGTGGCGGGTAGCGGTGGCGAACGGTGCGAGGAGCGGGATATGCTCGGACTTCCAACGATGTTAGAAGGAGCAGTATTCCGTCCAGGCGACTGTGCCTCGCTCGCGCCAGCACGTTGGCATGCATGTTGGCCTTGAGCATCCCGGGATCCGCCAGCTCGATTTGGGTCCAGCGAGCGTATGGTACCGTGAGTACCACGATGCTGCCGGTCCTGCGCCTCTTCAGATGGGCGCGGTGCGTCTACGGACACCCGGTCGTCGTGGGAGCCGACTACGCCGCCGACGGGCGGCGCGGTCTTGTCCTTGGACTTGGTGGCACCGTGGGCTCCCTCGTCCACGCCCGTTCTTACGCCGGCGTCCTCCCCACCGGCCGTTTGCTGCGGCGGCGGTGGATTCGACGCGAACGGCGCAGCCGCCTCCGAAGCCTTCTTCTTCGGCGGCATGTCGATGAAGATTTAACTCGCGTAAACGCTGGATCAGGTTCACACAACCTCGACGCCCCCTACCTGGCGCGCCAAAGATGCCGGGGTTTTCTGGCTCCCCGAGCACCTATGGGGACGGAGCCCCTTCTCGGTTCGGCGGGGGGCGGAGGTCGCGCGAAGAGCGGATCAAGGCGAAGCACACGGGTTTTTTTTACCCAGCTTCGAAGCTCTCCGGAGAGATAATACTCCTACTGCTGCTTTGTGGATTGTATTGAGTTCTTGCTCGGGAGCGCTGAGTGCTATAGTACACTCAAGCAGCTAACGAGACCGAGCGTTCTTCTGTTTTCCTCTCAGAGATCGCTCTCCGGGGTCCGATCCCCCCCTACATTGTGCATGGGCCTCCTTTTATATGTTCAAGGGGTCTCCGACAGGTGGCAACATAGGTAAGGGCAAAAATGGAAATATGCTGTGGTAGGTACAGCTACCTACACAGTGTATCATACCTAACCCTGACGGCAGGGGACAAAGGCATTAAATGCCTATCTACGTCTCCCAGACGATGCAGAAAAGGGACCGTCGAGGGCGCCACCGCTTGCCACGATGGCGATCTTGTCAGCGTTGCATGCCACAGTGTACCCCTGGCTGCACAGCCTCCCGCCATGTACGCCAGGAAGGGTCCCAGAGCGACACGTAGGTGGGTGAGATGGAGCGCGGGTACAGAGTGGTTGCCCGCCGTGGCAAGTGCCTTTCCGCGGCCGTTGTCTTGCCGCGTCCGGGAGCTTGTCACTCGCCGAGTCCTGCCGGGACGCGTGGCGCGTCGCGGCAGGTTCTTTGAGATGCTCTGGTTGGCCTTCCCGGCAAGCTCCTCTTGCCGGGCTTGTGCCTCGAGCGGCCTTCCCGGCAAGCTCTTCTTGCCGGGGACTTGTCTCCTTGGCTAAAATACTTTGTTCTCGAATGGCTCCAAAAGAACCATAGAGAGCCTTGGCGATCACCTGGCGGGCCTTGCCGCGGGGTGCTGCGACTGCCCGTGCACAAGTTCGGGATACTAGGGTACCCCTATGTTAGTACACCGACAACCTCTCGCTCTGCCGCTCTCTCATGAGGGCTGGCTTCTCCATCTTCCTGCGCCGAATCTTGCTGGATTTGGTGTTCTTCGGCGCTATCCGGGGTAGTATTATCTCCCATGCCGGAATCACCGTTTCTGCTGTGGCGGGATTTAGAGCGGCACCGTTGACGCCGGCGTTTTGGCTGTTTTTTCGAGGTGTCATCCTCCGCTGTTCCATCGCCATCTCCATCCTTTGGAGCGTCCACCATATATATGTCATATGATGAGGTGGCGGTCCAGCGCCCTATAGGTGCTGGTTCTTGTTCATCTCCTCCTTCGTCGTCCATACCGTCGAAGTCTTCGGAGCCGAAGTCAAGTATGTCGGTTAAATCATCGACAGTGGGTATTAAGTGGGTGGTGGGTGGGCTTTGAGTTTCTTCGTCGTCCGAATCCCAACCTCGCAGACCCTAGTCCGTCCTGGGCTCTCCTGATAGAGAGAGAGAGACTTGAGAGAATTCAGGATATCACCGAAAGGTGAGTGCTGAACGATGTTCGCGGCGGTGAACTCCATTATAGGCGCCCAATCGGATTCGATCGGCAGGGGCACGGGAGGCCCGGAGTTCGGAGAAGAATCCGACTCCTTGGATTCATGGGCCGTGCGGAGTGCGGGGCTGGCGTTCGGCTCGATCACCTTCAAGATCGCAGCCCCCGAGGTGACGTCCAACCGTTCATCCTCAAAGAAAGCAGCAGGCTCCGAGTCGAGGATCGGGACCGGTGCGTGTGCGGCCTCCAGGGCACTATTCGGAGGCAGAGCTATATCATGCCCCTCGAGGTAGTGCGGCGCGCTTGGCTGTTGCTCGAACCCGTCGAAGATCAAGTCTCCGTGGATATCTGCCGTGTAGTTTAAGCTTCCAAACCTAACTTGATGGCCAGGGGCGTAGCTTTCGATCTGCTCCAGACGACCAAGCGAATTGGCCCGCTGAGCGAAGCCGCCGAAGATGAAGATTTGTCCGGGGAGGAAAGTCTCACCCTGGACCTCATCGTTGTCGATGATCAAAGGAGTCATCGGGCCTAAAAGCGACGACACAGAGGAACTCTCAATGAAAGCACCAATGTTGGTGTCAAAACCGGCGGATCTCGGGTAGGGGGTCCCGAACTGTGCGTCAAGGTCGGATGGTAACAGGAGACAGGGGACACTTTATTTTTCCCAGGTTCGGGCCCTCTCGATGGAGGTAAAACGCTACTCCTGCTAGATTAATATTGATGATATGGGTAGTACAAGAGTAGATCTACCACGAGATCAAGGAGGCTAAACCCTAGAAGCTAGCCTATGGTATGATTCTGTATGATGATGGTTGTCCTATGGACTACAACCCTCCGTTTTATATAGACACCGGATAGGGTTAGGGTTACACAGAGTCGGTTACAATGGTAGGAGATCTTGAATATCCGCACGCCTAGCTTGCCTTCCACGCCAAGGAAAGATCCTTTCGAACACGGGACGAAGTCTTCAATCTTGTATCTTCATAGTCCTGGAGTCCAGCTGAAGGTATAGTCCGGCTATCCAAACACCCCCTAATCCAGGAATCCCTCAGTCCCAGGCAAAGAATGTCCTCCCACACCTCGAGAAGGAGAGGTTGTAGTTTTTGCGGATCACTTAGCCCGAGGTTTTAATCCGCCCGGTTCAAAATTCTACCGGGATGTTTTGGCCAACTTCCATCTTTGTCCGCAAGATACTGGCCCAAATTCTGTCACCAACATATGCCACTTCCAAGAGCTCTGTGAGGTGTTCTTCGAAGAGGAACCTACAGTCGAGTTATTCCGAGATTGTTTCCATCTAAACCGCCGCACAGAATTTACTGATGGTTCCAATATGGAATTGGGTGGCATGGCGATTCAGAAGCGGAAAGAGGTTACTTACCCTCACGCAAAACTGCACAGCCATCCCCAAGAATGGAATCAAACATGGTTCTATTCCAAAGATACCTCCCCTGCTAATGAAAACCCTTTGCCTGGATTTCGTCCGGAATGGCTTAGCAACACACACACCTTTCCACAGAGGTTGACTGCCAAAGAGAGGAGTAAATATGCTCCCCAACTGTCCAAGCTCAGAGCCTTTATGGCCAACGGTTTAACAGGGGTTGATCTCGCTCGTTGCTGGATATCCTGGAGCGTACTGCCCCTCAGTCAACGCTCCGGTTTGATGTGTGAATACACGGGAAGTGTTAACGACCCACTGCGACATGTGAACATCCAGCTTACTGACGAAGAATTCACAGAAGCTGTGAAGAAAATTTTGAACGAACCGGAATACGTCTGCGCCCGAACCGGCCTGCTTCCTTTCTGCGCCACCAACAAACCGCCAGCTGTAAGTCTGAATTTTTTCTTTCATTAACTCTGATATTATTACATCTGCTTATTATTTGACACCAATATCTGTTGAAGCAGGTCGATGATCCGTTTTGGAGCAAGAAGCTCTCGCAGGAGAAAGCAAACAAACCGGAAAGACCGACCCGGCCCAAGACAAAAGTCCTTAAGAAACCTGCTCATAAGAGGAAAACCACTGCATCCTCTGATCCGTCCGCTGATGATGATGTGGGTAATCCGGACCTTGAGGTAGAAGTTGATTCACTTGGCCTGCTTTTTACACATCTTATTGATGATAATATTTGTTAGGATGATGCCGAAGCTAGCCATGCTGATGATGCAGAGGTAATTATTCTCTCTTCTGATTCGAACCTTTTGCCTTCACTAAAAATCCGTCAAGCAAACCGGAAAGTTACATTTTCTCATCCTCTTGCTTACTTGGAGCCCAAATTTCTTATGAAGACCCAACAGCACGAAGCGCGCCGCACAACTCGACACAGCGGCCAGGTAGTTACCTCCGCCGGTTTACCGGACGATCCGGTTCGGAGACGCCGTTCAGAGGTCTCTAATTTGCTTGTCAGTACTTGTCCTAAAGCGGGCTGTTTTCGTCAACCGCTTAACCCATCTGACTCCGATTATCAGGTTACCTCCCACTCATCCTCTGGCGAGTCAACGGGTACTCAGCTGCCACCGCTTAAAACCGTGCTTGGGTAAGCTTGCACTTATCATAATATTCCTGGCATGGTATCTTGCAACATATACTATTTTTGATTTTGCCACTCCTTTCAGGGCCAAACCTAGGCCGAGCAAGAAGGCTCGCCTGGATAAAGCGGCCGAAGAAGAAACTGCCCCTGAACCGGGCAACATCCCAGATGTTGAAGCGGCCATCCGTGAAGACGTGCCCAATGACCCGCTAGTGCAGGACGAAGTTTTTATTGCTGAAGAAAGGCCTGTTGATGCCTCCGGTCCTGCTGACCAGCCTAGAAGTCCCGTTCGGATTGAAAAATCCACAAGTCCATCCAAGGCTACTGGTAAACCGACGGCCACAGTGCAAACTGGTGACGCCCAGGATGATGAAGTTGTTATCACTGGTATTGGTCATACCGAACCAAGCAATCCTGTCGCGTTGTCCAAACATACTGCCAAGGACGAATATGCCGCAATGGGCAAGGGCAAGTGGAATTTCGATTTGGCGACTTATGCTGCTCTGAACACTCAAGACCTTCATTCTGGTTATCTGAACCGGCTGTATACCAGTCGTGATTATGAAGCTGGCCTAGTGAACATGATGAAGGAAAAATTTGACGTAACTTCCATATGCCTCTTCCTGCTTGTATATTTTGTAATCTTGCTGATTCTCCTAGCCCCCAAGGGTCGGTTTGTAAACTTCTTTCAAACCGGGACTTGCGAAATAAAAAGCCGAATACTTCAGAATGTGCTGATGTAGCCCCCATGGGCCGGTTCAACTGAATGTAGTTAAACCGGGACTTACTAATATAAACCTGAATGCTTCGAATTTCACTGATGTAGCCCCCAAGTGTCCGTTTAATCTTAATGTAGTCAAACCGGGACTTTAAGTAATTGAATATAATAGCATCATTACTTTTTTGAGCAAATAGCCATTAGCCCCCAAGTGCCAAGTTGAATACTTGTATTGAGCTTTGGACTTCGCAATCAGTTAATATTTGTAGATCAAATAGGCATTAGCCCCCAAGTACTAAGTGCATAACTCGTTATGTGGTTGGTACTTCAATTCTTATACCGTTTGTTAAACCATATAACTGTCTGAATGCAGGCTAAGCTGAAGACCAAAGAAAATCAACTCGCCGATCTTCAAGAAAACTTAAAATTCCAACAAGCTAAAACCTCCAAAGCGAAAGAGGAGTTGACCAGTGCTTTAAGCGTCATGGAACAGCTGAAGGAGGGCTTCAAGAAAGATCGGGCGGATTGGGCCACTGAGAAAGCCGCTTTGACCAAGAAGATTGAAACTGCTGAAGCTGCCCTTAAACCGGTGACAGACGAATTAACCAGCGTAAAGCGACAAGTGCATGCAATGACTGCCGCCATCTTTGGTAAGCGTCCTTTGACTTCTGTGATAATTTTGATCTTCCTATGATAAGTCCGGTTTGTGAACTGTTCTATCATGTTGCAGGCACCCGCATTAACCACTTGGGGTCAGATGTTCGAATGAAATTGAAAGCTGCCTACACATTAATCGAACAGCTGTATAGTGGAGCGCAGCGGATCATCTCGACTGCGTCACATAACAATCCGGCACCCACGTTAATCCAAGATACTCTTCAGAGATTGACAATGCTTCCCGCCCGGATTGAAGGGCTGAAAAAATCTGCTGCTCGAACCGGTGCCATCAAAGCTTCAATCCGAGCAAAGGCATGGGTGCCAGACTTCGATCCTGTTGAAGCAGCTCAGGGCTATCCCAGTCTGAAGGAAGATGGGTCAGAGTTCAGTGAAGATGATCTAAGAGCAATAAACCGGGCGGTGCGCCCTCTGGCTTGTCAATTGGTAGAAGAGGCAGATTTGACGCATTATCAAGCCCAATATAATAATCAGAACAAACGAGTGGCTGCACCAGTTCCCGAAGCAGAAAATCTGATCCTGCCAATCCATAAGCATACTTATGCTCCTGATATTGAACCGTCTTCACTGATCCATGATGAAGCTGTTTTTCAAGCATTAATGGGAATCGACTGGACCACTGTTGGCTTCCAGCCGCTGGGTAGGGCAGAAGAAGCTGAAGCAGCGCAGGACGACCCACGACCATCAGACCAAGGCGGTGACCAAGCTTGAACCGGAGACCGGTTTAATAGGCTGCCTTATTATATTTTGCCAGAAAACAATGATCTTATTCGGGCACCATATTGCCTTGTAATAGGATAGCCAACACTTTTGCTTCTAAGATGCCTTCGTGCATCTGAGCTGATACTTTTGATTGAAAGATCGAAACTGCCAATCTATACCTCCTGCAATCATAAAATCTTAAACTACCAGGGCGGTTGTACCGCCAGCCGGTTTATGAACTTCATATATATGCAAGGAGATTGACATATATGATCAAATTTTGTGATACAAAATACCTGCCATCATTGGGCACGAAGTAGGCTTAGCCAATCTTGACACGGCGGTTTGATAAACCTGCACCGTCGTGGGAGAAAACAGCTCCTGTATATACAATGCCGGTTTACTATGTAAACTGTGCTTGGTCATAATAAACATTTTGTTACTCCAAAAAAGGATGTTAACAGAAGAAATCAAACCGGGTAAATAATCTCCGGTTAAAAAATGGACCGTGTTCCGCCAAATTGGCAGCTTGAACCTGTGTAAAACGCTGTCGGTTTAAAAAACGCAACCAAGATAAAATAGCAGTTTATTAAGAAAAATATTGAAGCAAAGGCAATGATAAAACCGTTTGCAAAAAAGAGGCTTTATTGAGCTGATCAGATGGCGTTACCATGGTTGGACACGACCAAGCTCCCAATAGGTGTAGCTATGGTTCAAGTCAGCCAGGTCCCCAAATGAAACCGTGGCATTACGCCGATCAAGTGGCATGGCAATGGTTCGGGTTCGACCAAGCCCCCAAGTGACTCTATGGCCTTTAGGCCGATCAAGAGGCGTGACTGGTTCAGACTTGACCATGTCCCCAAGTGATCTGGTGCCTTCCGCCTATCAAAAGGTGTTGCATCGGTTCGGACACGACCGAGCCCCCAAGTGATCTGGTGGCTTTCGCCTATCAAAAGATGTTGCATCGGTTCAGACATGACCAAACCCCCTAGTGATATTTATAATTTTTGCAAGGGGTAAACCGGAGGCCGCTTTAAGACAGAACAACTCCATGTAACCATGCATGATGTAAAAGAACAGATACCCCGTTTTAGCTGAGGATCCGGTTTATTGTATTTATAATATATACATTGCCATAATATATACATAAGCAGAGCCAAGGGCTCAAGTATAGTAAGGCCGAAGATGAGCTATGTTCCACGGCCTGTTGGTCTTCTCCTCTGATTTGCGTGAGTCTTTTCGCTCTCGAACACCGATCAGATAGTATGACCCATTGTGCAGATTCTTGCTGACCACGAAAGGTCCCTCCCAAGGCGAGGATAACTTATGCATATCGGTTTGATCTTGAATGAGCCAAAGTACCAAATCTCCTTCTTGAAAGGTTCTAGTTCCGACTCGACGACTGTGATAGCGACGAAGATCCTGTTGGTAAATCGCCGAGCGGGCAGCTGCTATGTCTCGCTCTTCATCCAACCAGTCCAAAGCGTCTTGTCGAGCTGTCTCGTTGTCCGCTTCAACATAGGCCGCCACACGAGGTGAATCATGACGGATATCGCTAGGGAGAACCGCCTCCGCTCCATAGACCATGAAGAACGGCGTGTATCCTGTTGATCTGTTGGGTGTGGTATTAATGCTCCATAATACGGATGGCAACTCTTCTACCCAACAACCCGGCGTCCTTTGCAAAGGAACCATAAGCCGCGGTTTGATGCCTCTCAAGATCTCTTGATTAGCTCTTTCTGCTTGACCATTGGACTGTGGGTGCGCCACTGATGAAACGTCAAGGAGGATGTGCTGCCGTTCGCAAAACTCCTTCATGGCACCTTTGGACAAATTGGTACCATTATCTGTGATGATACTGTGTGGAAAGCCAAACCGGAAAATCACTTTTTGGATGAACTGAACCGCCGTGGCTGCATCACACTTGCTAACAGACTCCGCCTCCACCCACTTTGTAAATTTATCAACCGCCACCAGGAGGTGGGTCTTCTTATCCTTGGACCTTTTGAGAGGCCCAACCATATCTAGCCCCCAAGTTGCAAACGGCCAAGTGATTGGAATCATCCTCAACTCTTGAGCCGGTACATGAGCACATCTTGAGAACTTTTGGCAACCATCACATCGTCTGACCAGATCCTCCGCATCAGCATGGGCAGTTAACCAATAGAAACCGTGGCGGAACGCTTTAGCCACCAAAGATTTTGAACCGGCGTGGTGACCACAATCCCCTTCGTGGATCTCACGCAAAATTTCACAGCCTTCCTCAGGAGATACACAGCGTTGAAACGCTCCTGATACACTGCAATGGTGCAACTCGCCATTGACGATTGTCATGGACTTGGACCGCCGTATTATTTGTCTGGCCAGAGTCTCATCCTCTGGTAATTCGCCCCAGTTTATGTATGCCAGGTAAGGAAGTGTACAATCCGGAATGACGTGAAGAGCTGCCACCAATTGAGCCTCCGGGTCAGGAACAGCCAAATCCGCTTCACCTGGGAGCTTGACCGACGGGTTGTGCAATACATCAAGAAAAACATTAGGCGGGACCGGTTTACGCTGGGAGCCCAACCGGCTCAGGGCGTCCGCCGCCAAATTCTTCCGACGGTCCACGTGGTCCACCTGATAGCCGTTGAAGTGACCCGCAACAATATCCACCTCACGACGATAAGCAGCCATGAGTGGGTTTTTAGAATCCCAAGTGCCAGACACCTGCTGAGCCACTAGATCCGAGTCACCGAAGCACTTAACCCGGCTTAGATTCATCTCTTTAGCCATCCGGAGACCATGGAGCAAGGATTCATACTCAGCTGCATTGTTAGTACAAGGGAACATTAAGCGGAGAACATAACAAAACTTGTCACCTCGTGGGGAAGTTAATACGACTCCAGCCCCCGAGCCCTCCAATTGCCGTGATCCGTCAAAATGGATGGTCCAATATGTGTGATCCGGCTTCTCTTCAGGGGGCCTGCAGCTCCGTCCAGTCATTGATGAAATCAACAAGTGCTTGGGATTTCACCGCCGTTCGAGGCACGTATTTTAAACCGTGCGGCCCAAGCTCTATAGCCCACTTGGCAATCCGGCCCGTCGCTTCCCGGTTCTGGATGATATCACCCAAGGGGGCAGAAGTGACCACTGTGATGGGATGTGTCGGCGTTCTGGGAACGGGGGTCCCCAGACTTGCCTGCCTGCGGCCTGCGGCGTGGAGCAAATGGGGGCCCAGCGCGGCCCATCTTCATCAACACAAGACTCAAGACCCTAGCGAGGGGCCAAGCCTCGCGGGGCGGACGACACAGCGCTTCCTCAGGCGCAGCCTCCTCAGGCTGGCTCACGAGGAGGCGGAGAGATCAAGGCAGGGTACCTCGCGAGGTGCCCATGACGCAAGCCATGACGACCAAGGGTGCCAGGCGGGCGCCAGACCATGCAGTGTCCTCCCTTTCCTCTTTGGTGCAAAGGGGACAAGCGCAGGCGAGAGGATCAAGCAAAGGTATCCATTTCAGTGCAACGAGACCAAGACCAGTCCAACGGTGGGAAGGAGCTCATCGTGGAGCCCAGAACGGTGTCACCACAGGGCCTTTGGCAGGCGAGGACCAACTTTAGTCAGGATAAGTGTACCAGATGTTCCCCTTCAAATTGGCCAATTGTTGGCGCCCTTCCCGCTCAATATTTGGGAAGAGGCCCAGGGCCTTTGCCTATAAATAGGACTAGCCACCCCCAGGGTAGAAGCATCAGGAAAACTGGCAGGTAGCCATCGAGAGATCGAGAGACAAGTAGAGGAAGAGAGAGAAGGGCGGCTGAACTCCTCCTAGCAGTTCATCGTCCTAGCCAAGAACAGGCCCTCGCGAGGCCGTTCTCCCTTGTATTGTTCATCATCACCATCAGCCCAAGAGGCAATCCACACACCACACTGGAGTAGGGTATTACACCACATCGGTGGCCCGAACCAGTATAAACTCTGTGTCTCTTGTGCTGTTCTTTCGGTAGTTTAGATCCTTGCGAGACGGAGGGGTAGATGGCATAATCTCCGCGCGCACCCCAGAGTTCGAACCTTAAGGGTCTGCCGGAACCCGTGATCCAACATTTGGCGCGCCAGGTAGGGGTGCATCGGAATTTGTCTTCCACCGCTTCGTTCTCCTCCGACCGTCGCGTCCATGTCTGACGCTCGTCGGGCCCGCGCCGAGCGCCGGGCCGCCATCGCCTCCCATGTCGCCCGGACGGCTCCTGTCGGTGGGCGTCCTCGTCGTTCCCCGTCGCCCGCCGTCAACGCCGCCACTGGCCCGGCGGGGAACGAGCAGCAAGCGTCATCTCAGCACCCGTCCGTGCGGTGAGACGGCCGCACCGCTACTCCGTCGCTCACGCGAGCTGGCTCTTCGTCCCACGTGCTCCGCGCGCCCTTGGAGGCTCGAGCTGCACTCATCGCGGCAAACGAGCTCCTGCGCTACCATCCCGTTGACGACGTCTACGAAGAGTGGCTCGACCGCGTCGCCGAGCTCGTCCGCGCCGCAGGGGGCTCTCCTGCGCCGTCTGCTCCGCTGCACCGCACCCCGCCCCGTGCGGGCAATGAAGCTCCGGGGGCGTACCAGCCACCTCCACTCCAAGAAGACACCATGGCTCCAAGGCGCATGGCCCCTGGGCGGAACCCGCTCCGGCAGGCGCCAACCCAGCAAGAACGGAGCTGCCAAGAAGTCCCTCGACCGCAAGAGGCTGCCCGAGCGCTTCCTGCTCCGGCTCGCCGCGACCCTGCTCCAGCTCCGGCACGTCAAGACCCTGCGCTGCTCCCAGCTGCAGCGCAAGGGGACCCGCAAGGCCAAGCTCTCCCTCAACCGAAGCCTCCCGTGGCCACCGCAGGCTGCTGCGCCTACACCACCGAGCTGCGTAGCGTCGCATGGACCGGCAAGTTCAAGCCAGACTTGCCTCCTCACTACGACGGCACGATTGATCCCGCAGAGTTCCTCCAGCTCTACGAGCTGGGCATCGAAGCTGCCAGCGGGGATGAAAAGGTCATGGCGAACTGGTTCCGCATGGCGCTGAAGGAAGGAGCTCGCACCTGGGTCCTGAATCTAGCTCCAGGCACAATCTCCTCCTGGGACCAAATGCGCACCCGCTTCATCGCCAACTTCCAAGGTACTCGCCACCGGCCGCCCGCCGTGAGCGACATGCGCCGCATCAAGCAGCAACCTGGGGAGACCCTGCAAAAGTACATCCAACGCTTCAACAGTGCGCGCCTCAAGATCCCCAAGGTGTCCGAGGAAGCCATCATCTCGGCCTTCTCCGATGGCGTGCGCGACGTCAAGATGAAGGAGGAGCTGGCGATGCATGAAGACCTCTGCACCTCCTTGGAGCTGTTCAACTTGGCGACCAAGTGCGCCAGGGCTGAGGAGGGACGTCTCTCCCTCCTCGAGCTGCCAGCCGCAGACCCAGAAGAGAAGAAGCCCAAGGCCAAGGACGTGAAACGCAAGGGGGCTGCCGTACTCGCAGCAGAACCGGACACCAAGCGGGGCAAGGATCTGCCCGAATCCTCCAGAGGCAGCCGGTACTGTGTGTACCACGACCTCCACACCCACAACACCAACGAATGTCAAGAACTCCGTGCCGTGCGTGAAGGAAGGATCGGCCGTCGCCCTGACCACGCTGACAGGGGCTATGGTTGAGGAGGAGGAAGAAACCCAGGACGCTGGGAAGATCGCGGCCCACGCCAAGGGTGGCGCGACCAACCTCGCGAGGACCGCAGGCAGGACCTGCCTTGCGAGGGGGACTGGAGGGACCAGCCTCGTGAGGATCGCCCTCATGGCAACGCAGGCCTCCCTCCGCTGCCGCCTCAGCCAAGGAGGAACGAAGACCGCCATCAAGGCGAGGGCGCTGGGGGCTTCCAAGAGCCGCGCGCAATCGCCTGCATCCTGGGCGGAGCTCAAGCCCCAGCCTCTCAACGCATCTTCAAGCAGTTTGCCCGTGAAGTGAATGCAGTCCTCCCCAAGCTCGAAGCAATGCGCCCCCTCAAGTGGTCGGCGTGCGCCATCACGTTCAGCTCAACAGATCAGCTCAAGTGCGCAGCCACAGCCGGGGTCCTCCCAATGCATTGCTCCTCGGTCATCAGCAACGTACTGGTCACCAGGACCCTCATCGACGGTGGAGCAGAGCTCAACGTCCTGTCCGTGGAAACATTCAACAACCTCCAAGTGCACTATGACCAGCTTCAGCCAACCAAGCCTTTCTCCGGAGTCACCGACGGTTCCACAATCCCGATTAGGCAGGTCCGCCTCCCTGTCACCTTCGGGGCCCGCAGCAACTACCGCACCGAGCTCATCGACTTTGATGTCGCCCACATCCGCCTGCCGTACAACGCCATCCTCGGGTACCCAGCGCTGGCCAAGTTCATGGCCGTAACTCACCATGGCTACAATGTCCCCAAGATGCCAGGGAGTGGCGGCGTCATCACGGTGCCATGTGAAGAGAAGGATGCAGTGTGTTCCCTGGAGCGAGCCTTTCAGGCCACGTCGCTAGAAGACCCAGATCGCGGAAGCAGGAGGCTTCCCGAGACCACCCCCAAAAAGAAGAAGACGTCATCAGGCTCAGCCCCTCAGGAGGCAGGCCCCTCAGGGCCCGTGCCTGGCCAGGAGGACCCTCCTTCCATCACATAGGAAAGCGCGCCTGGCGCCCTCCTCAGGCAGGGCTCGGGGGCTCTCACCTTGAGGGCCACCGACCTAGCCAGGGTCACGAGGGAGGCGCTTGGGCACCATGTGGAGGCGTGTTTCGAAGCACGTTTCCCTCGGGAAGGAGCCAGGCAAGGAGGGTCAGACCAGCAGGAGTTCGTTAACAAGGTCACTCAAGAGCTACAGGAGTCGAGAATCATGAGAGGTTGCCGCCGCTTACCGGCTGTGGCTCCCCATCCAGGCGAGGATGGTGGGCTGCGTGTCTGCGTTGACGTACCAGGGTTCAATCAAGTCGCCACAACGGAGCGCCTCTGGCCCTCGCAAGTGGGGCATTGTGGAGGTCCACCCCACAGCTATGTTCGCATGCCTTACGGCTTGCCGAGCGTGGCTGCTGCGTACCAGCGCCTCATGAGGGGCATCATGGAGACTCAGGAAGAAAGGCGTTCCGCAGTCCTGGCGGAGATGGAGATGATTCGCGAGGAGCCACCAGCGCCTCCGGAGCCTCCCGAGGCCCCAGGGCCTGGGGGCTCATGAGGATCGGCTTCCGCAGCCCACCGAGTCTGCTGCACCAACACCACTTCGCCCGCAACAACTCCAGGTGACATCTTTCAAGCTTCGTTCCCAGCTGGGAGTGCCCTCCCAGGGTTGCATTACTCCTAGGCCGCGTGGGTCCGTCCCTGCGGCATGTATCCCTTTTTAGTTTTCAATCATTAGCTTGCCTTGTTGGGGGCGCCCCTCGGGCTGCATCATCCCCAAGCCGCTCGGGCTAGGCCCAGCGGCGTGTATCTCCCTCGCGTTTATTTCCAACTATGCATTCGCCTATCATGCTTGATCACCTGATGTCTATCCACTACACCTCTTCTTCTCCATGTCGACCACTTGCACGTTAAAGGGGGGGGTGCCTGAGCATCGCGACTCAGGGCTCTTACCGGCTCTCCAGCCCTCATCCTCTGGCCTTGTCCACGGCATCACAACCTGGCATACCAGCGACGGCTGAGACAAGCTCGAGGGTCAGGACCCGAGGACGTAGAGTGCCGGCATCTAACCGAATTCTGCAGGAACACATCTCAAGATGCGGCCCAGTGCCAGGCGCAACCCGCCTAGAGGTAGGGCCTCGTGAGTCCCGCGCCGGCTCACGGGTGCCCAGATACACCTCACCTGCCCCAACCAGCGAGCTCTTGAGCGACTAACGGCCGACTGATAGCCATCGTGGCAACCCTTTTTCTCCTTCTGTGATGAGCTTGCAGGATCCCCTGAGGGAATTGCGCAAGCCGAGGCCCTCACGGAGCTCTCTTCATCCTCGTCCGCGCGAACCGCTTGCGCGTTAAAGGGGGGCGCCTGGGCATCGCGACTCAGGGATCCTACCGGCACTCCAGCCCTCACCCTCTGTCCTTGTCCACGACATCGCGACCTGGCATACCAGCGACGGCTGAGACCAGCTCGAGGGCCGGGACCCGAGGACGTAGAGTAGAAAGGGGAGCAAAGGCGAGGGGGAAGGGGCACGCGGGGACCTCGTCAAGCAACTCCGCTCCAACTGCTGCGCAGATCCGGCGATACACCAAGAGTAACCCCTGATTAACAAGATAAGTCACCGCCCGAAAACACCGGCTACCGTAGCATCACCCCCGCACCTAACGCGATTCCGTACAAGCGACATCACCCCCCTTTCTCACCGAGCGACGGCTGCTTGGGCGCCAAAGGGGACCTCCTGAGCATCGCGACTCAGGGGCTCTTACCGGACCCCGGGTCGCTCACCTCCTGGCCTTGACCACGGCATCGCGACCTGGCATACCAGCGACGGCTGACACTGCCTTGGGACTGGGACCTGTCGACGCAGAGCACCGAGCCCTCGCGAGGTTCGAAAGGGAAGACTAAGCTACGACGGAATTAACGACTCGCACAGTTCCATAGCAAAAGTCACATATTAACAGAAAGGATCACAGACACCTTACAAGCCCCCACTAGGCGCAGTATGATTCCTTGCAGGAAACGGATCCTAAGGGATGCTATCTACACGCGCGCCTGCAGACGATGCCATCATCAACAGTGGGCCACCAGGCACCGGCGCCAACCCCATCCAGATCAGAGTCGGCGGCGGCCGAGCGAGCCCGCCCTGCTCGAGGAGCGGCGCTGGCTCGCGGGCTCGTAGCTGTCGTCGCTCGTCTCCGGGGTCGCGAAGATCTTGCTGGGATCGCTGGATCCTCCGGCGCTCCCGTCGCTCGTGGAGCTGCCCAGGGAGCGGTCGGCGGGCCCGGCCCTCACCGCGGCAGGGTCCTGGCCACCTCTCCTGGGGCAGCACTCTAGCCGGCGCCCATCCACGTCGAAGACCTTGAAGAACATCACCGAAGCGCCATTGTACTCCAGGTGGATCGTGAGGGTGCCCCTTGCTCTGCAACCCCGAGCGATCTCGCCCCAGCCCCGAGTCATGAAGACCTCGCCCGAGTCAAGGATCACAACCTCTGCCTCGGTCGCGGGGGTGCTGCAGTCGGCGTGCTGCAGCCACAACTCCAGGAGTCTTCCCCGTGGGAAGACGGAGGCGAAGAAGGACGGAAAGCGAATCCAAGTTCGCGGAGGCATGGCGGTGTGGAGCACGAGCTCGCGGGAGGAGCCCTCGGCATGGACTCCAGGCGGAACGACCCACACCTTCGTGACCCGGCGGCGACGGCGCCTGCCGCTGGGATCGACGTCACCCCCTCTGAGGCCCTCGGCGTGGGAAAACAAGGGAAGCGGAAACCCCGGGGGCCGCTCGTACCAAGTCCTTGACACCACCTGGTGGTCTCCTTCGTCTCGGCTGCGAAGGGCAAGTCGCTTCTTCGGCGGGAGCGGGTCTGGCTCTTCTTGGAGAGCCTTTCCCTTTTCCGCTGCAGAAAACCGGCGAATCGGGGCCATCACGTCAAGAAGGAGCAAGAATCAAGGCGAAGGGGAAAACAAGAAGAGATCGACTGGAAGGGCACGCACGGTGCTGTACTTATAAGCCGGCGGAGGCCAACCGTCGGCCTCCACGATCACAGGTAATCATGACACGATTTGCATGCAGGGACTTGTCCAATCCGCGCGATCGACGAGGCGTCGTGGGGAAGCGGAGACGCCCACGTCCAATCAACCGCCACGCGGCGCCCAAGGTCGCAGGCTGTTAGGGCCCCCGGCGCTTCGCCCTTGCCCTTTCGCCTCTCGGCACGGCCAAGTCCGTGCGCGCCTTAGGCCCGGGGGCTACTCTCGGCGTTCTAGGAACAGGGGTCCCCAGACTTGCCTGCCTGCGGCCTGCTGCGTGGAGCAAATGGGGGCCCAGCGCGGCCCATCTTCATCAACACAAGACTCAAGACCCTCGCGAGGGGCCAAGCCTCGCGGGGCGGACGACACAGCGCTTCCTCAGGCGCGGCCTCCTCAGGCTGGCTCACGAGGAGGCGGAGAGATCAAGGCAGGGTACCTCGCGAGGTGCCCATGACGCAAGCCATGACGACCAAGGGTGCCAGGCGGGCGCCAGACCATGCAGTGTCCTCCCTTTCCTCTTTGGTGCAAAGGGGACAAGCGCAGGCGAGAGGATCAAGCAAAGGTATCCATTTCGGTGCAACGAGACCAAGACCAGTCCAACGGTGGGAAGGAGCTTATCGTGGAGCCCAGAACGGCGTCACCACAGGGCCTTTGGCAGGCGAGGACCAACTTTAGTCAGGATAAGTGTACCAGATGTTCCCCTTCAAATTGGCCAATTGTTGGCGCCCTTCCCGCTCAATATTTGGGAAGAGGCCCAGGGCCTTTGCCTATAAATAGGACTAGCCACCCCCAGGGTAGAGGCATCGGGAAAACTGGCAGGTAGCCATCGAGAGATCGAGAGACAAGTAGAGGAAGAGAGAGAAGGGCGGCTGAACTCCTCCTAGCAGTTCATCGTCCTAGCCAAGAACAGGCCCTCGCGAGGCCGTTCTCCCTTGTATTGTTCATCATCACCATCAGCCCAAGAGGCAATCCACACACCACACTGGAGTAGGGTATTACACCACATAGGTGGCCCGAACCAGTATAAACTCTGTGTCTCTTGTGCTGTTCTTTCGGTAGTTTAGATCCTTGCGAGTCGGAGAGGTAGAGGGCATAATCTCGGCGCGCACCCCAGAGTTCGAACCTTAAGGGTCTGCCGCAACCCGTGATCCGACAGGATGCCCTTGGAAATACTGCTTCAGCTTCCGGCTTGCCATAAAAACTCCATATACCAGCTTCTGCCAATGTGGATACCTTTGTTTGGATTCAATAAGCACCTCGCTGATATAATAAACCGGACGTTGAACCGGATGCTCCTTGCCTGCCTCCTTCCGCTCCACCACAATAGCTACGCTGACCGCGCGAGCATTAGCAGCAACATACAGCAGCAATGGCTCCTTGTCAATGGGAGCGGCGAGCACGGGCGGATTGGCCAATTGCCGCTTTAAGTCCTCGAACGCCTGATCAGCAGCAGAACTCCAGACGAATTGATCCGTCTTTTTCAACATCTGATACAAGGGGATCCGTCTTTTTCAACATCTGATACAAGGGGATTGCTTTCTCACCAAGGCGGCTGATAAACCGGCTCAACGCGGCAATCCGGCCAGCCAATCGTTGAACGTCATTGATACACTTCGGCTTAGCCAAGGAGGTGATGGCCGTAATCTTCTCCGGATTAGCCTCAATTCCCCTGTTGGACACCAGAAAACCCAACAACTTGCCTGCGGTACACCGAAGACACACTTGGCCGGATTGAGCATCATCTTATATGTCCTCAGGTTATCAAAGGTCTCCTTCAAATCATCAACCAAAGTCTCCTTCTCCCTTGACTTAACCACAATATCATCCACATAGGCATGCACATTGCGGCCAATCTGCTTGTGAAGACAATTTTGCACACACCGTTGATAGGTTGCCTGGGCACTCTTGAGCCCAAAAGGCATAGATACATAGCAAAAGGCTCCAAAGGGAGTTATGAACGCTGTCTTCTCCTGGTCCTTAATTGCCATTTTAATCTGATGATAGTCGGAATATGCATCCAAAAAACTTAAATGCTCGCAACCCGCCGTAGCATCAATAATATGATCAATACGGGGGAGGGCAAAAGGATCTGCTGGACAAGCTTTATTAAGATCAGTGTAATCCACACACATGCGCCAGGTGCCGTTTTACTTAAGGACTAGCACTGGATTAGCAAGCCACTCAGGGTGGAAAACCTCAATGATGAAGCCAACTGCTAGGAGGCCGACCACTTCTTCTCCAATAGCCTTGTGTCTTTCCTCGTTGAACCGGCGGAGGAACTATTTCACCGGTTTGTATTTAGGATCCACAGTAAGAGTGTGCTCAGCGAGTCGCCTCGGTACACCTGGCATGTCAGAAGGCTTCCATGCAAAGATGTCCCGATTCTCACGGATGAACTCGATGAGCGTGCTTTCCTATTTCGGATCCAAATTGGCACTGATGTTGAACTGCTTGGATGAATCGCCAGGTACGAAGTCAACAAGCTTAGTCTCAGCCGCCGATGTGAACTTCAGGGCCGGATCATGCTCCGTGGTAGGCTTCTTCAAAGGAGTCATATCCGCCGGATCAACATTGTCCTTGTAATACTTCAGCTCCTCGGTGGCACAAACCGATTCTGTGTAAGCCGCATCTCCTTCTTCGCATTCCAAAGCGACCTTACGGCTTCCGTGAACCGTTATAGTCCCCTTATGACCCGGCATCTTGAGCTGCAAGTACACATAACAGGGTCGTGCCATGAACATGGCATAGGCCGGTCGCCCAAACAGGGCGTGATACGGGCTTTGGATTTTTACTACTTCAAACGTCAGCGTCTCTGATCTGGAATCATGATCATCTCCAAAGGCCACTTCCAATGCTATCTTACCAACGGGGTACGCTGACTTGCCAGGTACCACACCATGGAAAACCATGTTCGACGGTCTAAGATCTTTATCTGTTAGCCCCATACGACGGAAGGTCTCATAGTATAGGATGTTAATACTGCTACCCCCATCCATGAGTACCTTGGTGAACTTATAGCCTCCCACCTGAGGTGCCACCACCAAAGCTAGTTGACCCGGATTGTCAACCCGGGGAGGGTGATCCTCTCTACTCCATATGATTGGCTGCTCTGACCAGCGTAGATATCGGGGCACAGCCGGTTCAACAGAATTAACTGCCCGCTACCTTCCGGTCTCGCTTGTCCAAGCTAGTGGTGAACATGTGATATTGCCCACTATTCAATTGCTTTGGGTTGCTCTGGTAACCCGACTGATGTTGTTGCTGATTGTAACCACCCTGGTTATTCTGATTATTCTGATTGTTATGTCCGCCCGGATTACCATTAAATCCTGAACCGGAATTTCCTCCACCGTAACCCAGCCCGGATCCAGAGCCACCGCCGGAGCTGGGATCATACCGGAAAGCATTAGAGCTCTTGAACTCCTGCATAATGTAGCAATCCTTCCAAAGGTGGTTTGCCGGCACCTCCTTCGTCCCATGCTTCAGACAGGGCTGGTTCAACAGATAATTCAGGCGGTCCGGATTAGGACTAGGCGCTCCACTGCGATTCTGCGATTTACCTTTACGCCGCTGGCCCTTGTCCTGCGCATTAGTATTAGCTACAAAGTCCATGTTGCCATCCGCTTTACGCTTGCCTCCGCCACCATTACCTGCTGAGTGATGTTGCTGACCTTTGGAGTTGTTGTTCCTCTTTCCCTTCCCTGTCTTTTCATCATCAGACTCGGGATCCTTGGTACTATCAGAATCAGCATACTTTACCAAAGCGGCCATGAGAGTCCCCATGTCAGTGCAGTGGCGCTTCATCCGTCCTAACTTCAACTTTAGGGGTCCAAACCGACAATTGCCTTCCAAGGTTATAACTGCGGTGTCAGCGTTGATGCGGTCTGATGAATGCAGGACTTGTGAGACCCGGCGCACCCAATGAGTAGTTGATTCTCCTTCCTCCTGGACACAGGCAGCTAAATCCACTATTGACATCGGCTGCTTACACGTATCTTTGAAGTTATTGATGAACCTGGCTCGTAACTGGGCCCATGAACTGATAGAATTGGCCGGTAAGCTCTTTAACTAGGTACGGGCCGTCCCTTCAAGCATCATGGTGAAATACTTTGCACTCGCGGCATCATCCACATCAAGCATCTCCATGGCCATCTCATAGCTCTCCACCCATGTCTCTGGAGGTTGATCCGCCGTGTAGTTCGGTACCTTGCGCGGGCCCTTGAAATCCTTAGGTAGGCGCACATTGCGTAAAGCGGGGACAAGGCAAGGCACCCCCAATGCACTAGAAGTAAGCTCGGGGTCAACCGAGGTAGTCGGACGAACCGACGTAAGCTGACGAGCTTGATGTTGTGCCGCTAACTCGGCCTCCCTGCACGCTCGGGCCCGGTCCACCACCTCCTGAGCATTATCGACACCCCCGGCCGGATTGTTGCCACGGGGCGCTCCACACCGTGCATTACTTGACACAGCTGGTTCTTCCATATGCCTGCTATAACTCCGGCTCGGACGTGGGGTAGAATGAATCCGGTCGCGGCTGTATGAATACGCTTCCTGTTGGACCAAAGCCGTCCTAAGGAGCTCCTTGACCCGGCGTGTCTCTATCGCCTGCAATGAATCACCTTCAACTGGAATGGCCTCCAACCGTGCCACAGCTGCAACAAGGTTATCCAGCGGGTTGGATGTAGCGACCCGACCTCAGACGGTCAAGTCTCTGTGCTTACGTGTCATCCCTGAATCGGTATTATGACACACACAGTACTCGAAGGATTTATAACAGAGGTAAATCACATGTATAAAGTAACGTAAATACTATAACCTCAATCCAATATAGCGGAAGCAACAAGGTTGTGGATTCCCATCAACACCAACGGCAAAGTTGAGTGTAGAAATCGTAACCCTAACGTATCACTTACTCGTCGTAAGAAAACCTGCAACATGAGACGTTGCAGCCTGAAACGGGTCAGTACATTGAATGTACTGGCAAATTCACACCATAGAGAAAATGATGAACAATGGCTATCACTACATGCATATATGGCTGGTGGAAAAGCTCTATGGTTATAAGGTTTTTGCGAAAAGCCAATTTTTCCCTACTGCAAGGAATAATTTTATTTAACTATCATGGTGGTTGTTAACCATTGAGAATGGGTGACAACATTCTCAATCCCAATTAAAAATAATCATTAACACCCAACAAAATTAATTTAAGTAACGTGATGAGATCAACAGGATAATCCAAGAACTAGATACTCAAAACGTCCATAACCGGGGACACGGCTAACCATGATTAGTTTGTACACTCTGCAGAGGTTTGCGCACTTTTCCCCACAAGACTCGATCGCCTCCGTTGGATTTCTCGCACTACATGGTATTTGAGAAACGGATGACCGAGACATAGTCTTTCAGAAGCGCTAGCACCTTACGTTGGATAGGCCGGTACACCTACTTTCCCCTACATCTGCTAGTCTACCCTGTAAGAGTTCGCACGACTTAATCAACTATTCCAGAGCCCATAATGGCTTGTGGCTGCACACGGAAGTTTCTAGTATGAATAATCTCATGATCCCTTTGAGCCTGGGTGGCGGACCGTAGGATGATCACACGGTATATCCCCGGGATCTCCTAGGACAACACTGGTATATCCCCAGGTGTCCGGGCAAGTCCACTGGTCTATCCCCAGGGTGCCCCTAGCAATCCACCCAGATGTGTATTTAAGTTGCCACCTTAAGTAAACCATTAATTAACAATCTCACATCTGTCATGAATACTCTCAAAAACCAATCCACGTCTACGAGCATAGCATGGCAATATAAGTATAACGTAATAGTAACTCCCAAGGGTTTGATAATAAACAGGTAATAGGTACTACCTCAACTACTTCCCAGCCCACAATTTAATTCAGATCCTAACCATGCAATTGTTTGAGGATTGATCTAATGCAATAAAACTGGGTATGAAAAGGGTTATGATCAAAGTGTGAACTTGCCTGCAATGTTGATGAATATGATTCGCACTCAAAACTCTTGATAGCTCTACTCGTCACACTCCGGTCAATCTATCGCAGCCAAACAACAAGCATACAATAAGTACTCATCTAATGCACAGGGAAAACTCAAATAAAAGATCTAACCAGAAAGTTCAACTTAAGAACTCCGGTTGCAAAAAGTATCGAATCGAACAAAGCAACGGAAAACAAATGGTGAAAGAAAACAACTCGGTTCTAGCAAAGTGAAACTATGTCAAATTTTACCGTAGCAAAACTTTTTTTAAGTTGATTAGACGGAACTGTGGTTTCTAAACGAAACTCCAGGCGCTTGAATCACCTGATTCCGATAAACGAGCGAAAAGATAAACTAGAACGAAGATCAGATCTGAGATCGCGATCGCGGAATAAATCCGTCGAGAAGAAAAAGAAGAACGGTTGAACGAACGGACGTTCGTTAACCTTGAAGAATCTGGTGATCACGTTCGTTAGAACGAACGGTCCGACGAACGGTCTCGAGGCAACTAAATCGGAAAAGAAAACGAATCCGATCTAGGGTTTCGGAAAAGAAAACCGGACGAAAAACCGATCTAGAAAACCGGAACGGTTTAGAAAAGAACCGGAAAGAAAAACGAATCGGAAAACAAGAATCAGAATGATTAGAAGAAAACGATCCGATGAAAAGAGAAAAAAACGCGGAGCGGCTACCTCCGGCGAACGGCGGCGTTGGGCGGCGGCGGCGAGGTGCGGCGGCGACGGTGGCAAGGTGCGGCGGCGGCACGGGGGAACGGCGGCGGCGGCACGGGCAGTGGCGGCGGCGGCGCTGGCGGCGGCGGCGCTGGCGGCGGCGGCGCTGGCGGCGGCGGCGCTGGCGGCAGCGGCGCGGGTGAGGCTTGGGGGCTTTGGGTTTGACGATTTAGAGGGGGGGTGTGGGGGTATTTATATTGGGGAGGGGAGGGTTTTACTTGGAGGAGGGATCAAGAATTAGACTAGGAATAGGAAAGAAAAGGGAAGGAAAGATCTAGAAACAAAAAGGAATAACAAAAGTAGTACAAAAGTACTACTAGTATTTTCCTAAAGAAGGCAACGGCAGCGGCTCCTCCTGGTGCGTGCGCGCGGCGCGATGGCCTGGCTCCTGGCTGGCTGGCTTGGGCCTTTGGCCCAAGGCGCTGCAAAAAAATATTTTTTTTAAATTGGTTTCGCGCGCGGAAAAACACAGAAAAATAAATCTACCGGACTCCAAAAATAATAAAGTAAATTTCCCCCGACTCCTAAAAATGAGTCGAACAAAATGAACTTTTCTCCGGGCCAAAAAAATGAAATTTTGAAAACGCGCATTTTTTTTCCTATCCAAATAAAATGCAAATAACTCCAACGAAACCAATGATCCCTTTCTTTCAAAATTTGAGAGAACTCAAATATGAAATATAACGAAATCTCCAACTCTCTCCAAGGGTCCTTGAGTTGCGTGAAATTTCTAGGATCGACAAAATGCAAGAAAAGTATGATATGCATGATGATCTAATGTATAACATTCCAAATTGAAAATTTGGGATGTTACATTGGAGTAATGACCCGGAGGTGTGGGCACAGCCTGCGGTACACCAGTATTATGACGGGGCAGATCTATTAAGCGGGGCTGGACCGGCTCGCCTGTCCCAGGTGCCTCCGCCCGGTTTACCACCGGCGGATTACTGGCTCCCGCTCCAGGGGTGTTGAAAAGGTCCCTTGCCTCGAAAACTGAAGGAAAACAAGATCGGTACTTCCTCCTCATGACTTCCTGTGATGCGTTCTGGTCCAGCATGAGCTTGTAAGCTTGCGCATCCAAAGCGGCCCGCTCCGCAGTCATCCTGACCTCTTCGGCTGCCAAATCCGCTTTGGCCTGAGTGATCTGCTCCCTCACCTTTGCAATCTCTGTGTTGTGAGCGTCCTGATCCGCCGGGTTAGCCTCTGCCATGAGCGCAGCCAACGCATCAAACAGATCTGATAAAACTTGAGCCGACGGGCGCACAGAGCCTCCTGCCCCGGCAGCCGTTGCCGCTGCTGAACCAGAAACCATCGCCGCGGCGGTCGATGAATGAAGCGCTGCTTGAGTACCGGCCATGAATATTCCAACCCGGTTGGGCAGATCGGTGGCGTCCGGAATACTGTTGCCATCGGAACAGCCCCCAATCCGGCCATCTTGTAGCTGATACAAAGACTCAGTTTCTCCGGTTGACGACTCGTCGCCAGAGTAAACGACGGTTTCGCCGCCAGATCCTGATCCATCCTCATAACTTCCTCCATGGATGACTCCCACGAAGGCACGTTTCACGGCCGGCTTAACCCGGGCAGGTCGCGCACGCTGAGCTGTCTTGACGAGGTCGGTGCAGGTGTCCAGCTCAGGGCCCGGTTCACCGATCTTGCCAATGAAAACGTGTATGCCACCAAAGGGGACACGGTACCCGTACTCAATCGAGCCGGCCTCGGGGCCCCAGCCTGCATCGTCGATGTAGATCTTGCCGCGACGACTCTTGGTCATCCGTCCCACAGCGTATCCCTCGAGTCCTTCGAAGCGGCCCTCCAAGAACTTGAAACCATCATGCGATAGCCCCACGGCGGGCGCCAACTGTCGTGGTTTTGTCATGGCAGATGTCCTAGCAAAAAGACTTAGTCGTGGAGCCATCGCAACGGGTTAACTCGAAGGGGTTAAAGCGGACACAGGGACACGGAAGGTTTATACTAGTTCGGCCCCTTCGATGAAGGTAAAGCCTACGTCTAGTTGTGATGGAATTGATGGGGTTTCGAAGACTAGGGAGCAAACAAGCTTCGCCTAAGTCTCGAGTTGTGGTTGTCTGTCTTTGAACCACTGTCGGGTCGCCCCCTTATATACACGGGTGACGCCCGTCGGTTCACAGAGTCCCAATCACCGGTTCATACTCGTACCCGGGTTGGTCTCTTCTTATTCCTAACTTACAATACAAGTTTACATACAAGGCCGGTTTACGGCTACAAGTGTTGAACCGACTACGGCCTTGGGCCCTCATCTATCTTCTTGGGCTTTAACGCTCTTGGACTACTGATGAAGTTAACCCGACCCAGGTAGGCCGGTTTACGCCCAGTAGTAATATCCCCAACAATTACTATCATAAGCTTCCACTTCAATTGGTGTAGGTGCCACAGGAACAACTCCCTGTGCCCTGCTATACACTAGTTTGAAGTGACGGTTTAATAACCTCATCAAGTCTCCAACATCCTCCCACTCAATTCTTTCGAGAGAAGCTTTTCCTCGAGAAAGGACCCGATTCTAGAAACAATCCATATTGCTTTCGGATCTGAGACAGGAGGTATACCCAACTGTTTTGGGTGTCCTATGAAGATGCATTTATCCACTTTGGGTTCGAGCTTATCAGCCTGAAACTTTTCCACATAAGCGTCACAGCCCCAAACCTTTTAAGAAGCGACAACATAGGTTTCTCTGAACCATAGTTCATACGGTGTCATCTCAACGGAATTGTGTGGCGCCTAATTTAAAGTGATTGTGTTTGTCTCTAATGCCTAACCCATAAACAATAGTGGTAATTCGATAAGAGGCATCATGGTATGCACCATATCCAATAGGGTGCAGTTATGATGTTTGGACACACCATCACACTATGGTGTTCTAGGCGGTATTAGTCGTGAAACAATTTCCACGATGTCTTAATTGTGTGCCAAACTCGTAACTCAGTTACTCATCTCCATGATCATACCATAGACATTTTATCCTCTTGTCATGATGATCTTCAACTTCACTCTGAAATTACTTGAACCTTTCAACAATTCAGACTTGTGTTTCATCAAGTAAATATACAGTATCTACTCAAATCATCTGTGAAGTAAGAACATAACGACATCCACTGCGTGCCTCGGCACTCATTGGACTGCACACATCAAAATGTATTACTTCCAACAAGTTGCTTTCTTGTTCCATCTTACTGAAAATGAGGCCTTTCAGTCATCTTTCCCATGAGGTATGATTTGCATGTCTCAAGTGATTCAAAATAAGGTGAGTCCAAACGATCCATCTGTATGGAGTTTCTTCATGCATATCTACCAATAAACATGGTTCGCATGTCTCAATCTTTTCAAAAATGAGTGATTCCAAAGATCCATCAACATGGAGCTTCTTCATGCGTTTTATACCAATATGACGCAAATGGCAGTGACACATGTATGTGGTACTATCATTACTATCTTATATCTTTTGCCATGAACATGTGTATCACTACGATCGAGATTCAATAAACCATTCATTTTAGGTGCAATCCCATTGATGGTATTATTAAAATAAACAGAGTAACCATTATTCTCCTTAAATGAATAACCGCATTGCGATAAACATAATCCAATCATGTCTATGCAAACACCAAAAATTAATTATTTAGGTTTAACACCAATATCGATGGTAGAGGGAGCATGCGATGCTTGATCACATCAACCTTGGAAACACTTCCAACACATATCGTTATCTCACCTTCAGCTAGTCTCCGTTTATTCTGTAGCCTTTTATTTCGAGTTACTAACACTTAGCAACTGAACCGGTATTTTAATACCCTGGTGCTACTAGGAGTACTAGTGAAGTACACATTATAATGTATATCCAATATACTTCTATCGACCTTGCCAACCTTCTTATCTACCAAGTATCTAGGGTGGTTCCGCTTCAGTGACCGTTCCCCTTATTACAGAATCACTTAGTCTCGGGTTTGTGTTCAACCTTGGATTTCTTCAATAGAGCAGCAACTGATTTGCCGTTCCATGAAGTATCCCTTCTTGCCCTTTCCCTTCTTGAAACTAGTGGTTTTACTAACCATCAACAATTGATGCTCCTATTTGATTTCTACTTTCGCGTGTCAAACATCGGGGATCATCATATCTATCCCTGACATGTTATAGTTCATCACGAAGCTCTAGTAGCTTGGTGGCAGTGACTTTGGAGAACCATCACTATCTCATCTGGAAGATTAACTCCCACTCGATTCAAGCGATTGTAGTACTCATACAATCTGAGCACATGCTCAACGATTGAGCTTTTCTCCTTAGTTTGCGGGCTTAAGAAACTTGTCAAAGGTCTCATACCTCTTGACGTGGGCACTAGCCTGAAATCCCAATTTGAGTCCTTGGAACATCTCATATGTTCTGTGATGTTTCAAAAACGTCTTTGGTGCCTCAATTCTAAACCATTTAGCATTACGCACTGAACTATCATGTAGTCATCAAAACGTGTATGTCAGATGTTCGCAACATCTATAACCGACGCTCGAGGTTCAGCTCACTGAGCGGTGCATTAAGGACACAATCCTTCTGCGCAGCAATGAGGACAATCCTTAGTTTACGGACCCAGTCCGCATAATTGCTACTATCAACTTTCAACTAAATTTTCTCTAGGAACATATCTAAAACAGTAGAACTAAAGCGTAAGCTACGACATAATTTGCAAAGTCCTTTTGACTATGTTCATGATAATTAAGTTCATCTGATAATTTAATGAACTCCCACTCAGATTAACATCCCTCTAGTCATCTAAGTGAGACATGATCCGAGTCAACTAGGCCATGTCCGATCATCACGTGAGACGGACTAGTCATCATCGGTGAACATCTTCATGTTGATCGTATCTTCTATACGACTCATGTTCGACCTTTCGGTCCTCCGTGTTCCGAGGCCATGTCTGTACATGCTGGGCTCGTCAAGTCAACCTAAGTGTATTGCATGTGTAAATCTGGCTTACACCCGTTGTATTCGAACGTTAGAATCTATCACACCCGATCATCACGTGCTGCTTCGACACAATGAACCTTCGCAACGGTGCACATTTAGGGGGAACACTTTCTTGAAATTATTGCAAGGGGTCATCTTATTTAAGCTACCGTCGTTCTAAGCAAATAAGATGTAAAACATGATAAACATGACATGCAATCAAATAGTGACATGATATGGCCAATATCATTTTGCTCCTTTTGATCTCCATCTTCGAGGCGCCATGATCATCATCGTCACCGGCATGACACCACGATCTCCATCATCGTGTCTTCATGAAGTTGTCTCGTCATCTATTACTTCTACTACTATGGCTAACGGTTTGGCAATAAAGTAAAGTAATTACATGACGTTTATGTCGACACGCAGGTCATAAATAAATTAAGAGAACTCCTATGGCTCCTGCCGGTTGTCATACTCATCGACATGCAAGTCATGATTCCTATTACAAGAACATGATCAATCTCATACATCACATATATCATTCATCATATCCTTTTTGGCCATATCACATCACATGGCATATGCTGCAAAAACAAGTTAGACGTCCTCTAATTGTTGTTGCAAACTTTTTACATGGCTGCTATAGGTTTCTTAGCAAGAACGTTTCTTACCTACGCCAAAACCACAATGTGATATGCCAATCTCTATTTACCCTTCATAAGGATCCTTTTCATCGAATCCGATCTGACTAAAGTGGGAGAGATAGACACCCGCTAGCCACCTTATGCAACTAGTGCATGTCAGTCGGTGGAACCTGTCTCACGTAAGAGTACGTGTAAGGTCGATCCGGGCCGCTTCATCCCACGATGCCGCCGAATCAAGATAAGACTATTAACGGCAAGTAAATTGACAAAATCGACGCCCACAACAACTTGTGTTCTACTCGTGCATAGAAACTACGCATAGACCTAGCTCTGATACCACTGTTGGGGATCGCAGCAGAAATTTAAAATTTTCTACGCATCACCAAGATCAATCTATGGAGTAATCTAGCAACGAGGGGAAGGGGAGTGCATCTACATACCATTGTAGATCGCTAAGCGTCAGCGTTGCAAGAACGCGGATGAAGGAGTCGTACTCGTAGCGATTCAGATCGCGGTTGATTCCGATCTAAGCGCCGAACCACGGCGCCTCCGCGTTCAACACACATGCAGCTCGGTGACGTCTCCCACGCCTTTATCCAACAAGGAGAGAGGGAGAGGTTGGGGAAGACTCCGTCCAGCAGCACCACAACGGCGTGGTGGTGGTGGAGGAGCATGGCAATCCTGCGGGGCTTCGCCAAGCACCGCGGGAGAGGAGGAGGACTTGGGAGAGGGGGAGGGCTGCGCCAGAACTTGGGTGCGGCTGCCCTCCCACCCCCACATATATATAGGGGCAAGGGAGAGGGGGGCGGCCCCTTCAGATCCAATCTGAGGAGGGGGCGGCGGCCAGGGGGGTTGCCTTGCCCCCCAAGGCAAGGGGGGCGCCCCCTTTAGGGTTCCCCCAAAACCCTAGGCGCATGGGCCCTAGGGGGAGGTGTCCAACCCACTAAGGGGATGGTCCCTCTCCACACACAGCCCATAGGGCCCTCCGGGGCAGGTGGACCCTCCCGGTGGACCCCCGGAACCCCTTCGGTGGTCCCGGTACAATACCGGTAACCCCCGAATTATTCCGGTGACCGTATGATGACTTCCCATATATAAATATTTACCTCCAGACCATTCCGGAACTCCTCGTGACGTCCGGGATCTCATCCGGGACTCCGAACAACATTCGGTAACCATGTACATCTATTCCCTATAACCCTAGCGTCATCGAACCTTAAGTGTGTAGAACCTACGGGCTCGGGAGTCATGCAGACATGGACGAGACAACTCTCCGGTCAATAACCAACAGCAGGATCAGGATACCCATGTTGGCTCCCACATGCTCCACGATGATCTCATCGGATGAACCACGATGTCAAGGATTCAATCAATCCCATATACAATTCCCTTTGTCTGCCGGTATAGCACTTTCCCGAGATTCGATCGTCGGTATCCCGATACCTTGTTCAATCTCATTACCGGCAAGTCTCTTTACTCGTTCCGTAACACATCATCCCGTGATCAACTCCTTGGTCACATTGTGCACATAATGATGATGTCCTACCGAGTGGGCCCAGAGATACCTCTCCGTTACACGGAGTGACAAATCCCAGTCTCGATTCGTGCCAACCCAACAGACACTTTCGGAGATACCCGTAGTGCACCTTTATAGCCACCCAGTTACGTTGTGACGTTTGGCACACCCAAAGCACTCCTACAGTATCCGGGAGTTGCACAATCTCATGGTCTAAGGAAATGATACTTGACATTAGAAAAGCTTTAGCATACGAACTACACGATCTTGTGCTAGGCTTAGGATTGGGTCTTGTCCATCACATCATTCTCCTAATGATGTGATCCTGTTATCAACAAAATCCAATGTCCATGGTCAGGAAACCGTAACCATCTATTGATCAACGAGCTAGTCAACTAGAGGCTTAATAGGGACATGGTGTTGTCTATGTATCCACACATGTATCTGAGTTTCCTATCAATACAATTCTAGCATGGATAATAAACGATTATCATGAACAAGGAAATGTAATAATAACTAATTTATTATTGCCTCTAGGGTATATTTCCAACAATACTTGCACCAGATACCGGCCGCCCCGTACTTGCACCGGATGCCTGCCGCGCCGTTCGCATGGGTCGCGCCATTTGCCTTGTCCGCGGCCCGCTCGATGCCAACATGCTGGTCGGTAGGCTCGACCGCCTCCTTGGCCCAGGTGTCCACCTGGGTGCAGTAGAGGAACATGGCCATCACATCCTCGAGCTGGTGATCTCCGATGAAATAGCCAACTTGGAGCTCGAGATCGCGCTCCAGATGCACCGCGAGCGTGTCCATCGCTTGGACGAACGCCTGCACGAGTTCAGGCAGAGCCAAGAGCTACCATAGGCAATGGCTGCTGGTTATGGTCTCATTGACGCGTTTTATTTTGTTGAGTCGTTTCGACGTGGATAGCTATGTATTCACAACAATCATAGTATTGCTCTGTTTATTCCTCTGTTTCAATGTGTGTACTCTGTTTTCCGTTCTTATATGTTTTGTTTCAATGTGTATATATGCTTTCAAATCTGTATATGTGGATGATAACAGCTAGATTCAAATTAGTATAAAAAAACAGATAGAAAATGGAATTCATAATATATATATATATATATATATTAATTGTTCATTAGTTCATCAGAGAATATATATAATATCGTCACATATATGTGATGATACTTAACTACTAGGTACAATGCATAAAATTGAAAAAGAACAATACTAAAACTAATAATCCCTCCTAGGGCCAGTATTCCGGCAGCCCCTTGCCAGCAGCTCCCTGGTGCACGACGTCTTCCCAGTGCGGAGGCAGTACTCCGCCTCCTCCGCCTCGCAGCGCTTGACGTGTCGATCTGCATCTTGCTGGCGGACGAGCGCGAACGATCTTGCCATTTCGTTGGGCGCCCACCGGAGGTCCTCGTCGGTGGCATGCTGGATCTTATCGGCCCACCTCCACACAGCGACGAGGTGCCCAGCGCCATTGACCTTCCTCACGAAGTACCCGTCTTTGTACACCTCCTCCACACGACGACGCGGCCACCCCCAAAGCTCCGCCGCCTCCATTTTCCAGGCGGCATCACGGGCTTCACAGGTCGCCTAGTACCTGTCTTCCTCCTCCGCCATCTCCTTCTTGAACGCCACTTGCCTGGCTTTCTCAGCCGGCGGCAGGAACTTCCACAGACAAAGATTGTTCTGGCCCCAAAACCAGTCCAAAGTTGGGGGGTCCGGCGCAATCTCATCTGGCGGCGTGTAAGGGTCCTCGTCGCTGCTATTCGAGTGAGCGTCCTCGGAGGGCAGCGACTCCTCATCGGCGCGTGGGCATACTGGTGGTGCCATGGCAGAGATTTGAGAGAGAGAGAGAGAGAGAGAGAGAGAGAGAGGGCGAGCGAGGGGAGGATGTAGATGAGAATGCAGGCGGGACGACGTGAGCAAGGTAGTATTTATTGGTGGCCAGAATCTAGATTGACGGGAACAGTACACACATCGGTCGCCGGAATTTATGAGTACTGTAGTTTTGATTACACACGATTCCCGCAGCAAAATCTATGTGTGAACATAATAGCTGACGGTTTCCAATACAGACCTGTGTCTGATTAATGATCCCTGCCACTCACCTACCAAACCTCGAGCCACGAGATAGAGTGCCAATCGTGTGGGGGCCGGTTGTCTTGCCAGATCTTTACATTTTCTTTTTTGAACACTAGATATTTACATTGTCTGATTATTTTTTAACTTGCACACAAGTACAAAAAAATATGATTTTTCAAACCGTTATGGTTAGCTGTTGCATGTAGATGTAGTTAAAATTTGAATTACGGTCATTAAATGGCTAGAAAATCAACTAAATGTCTTTACAGTTCAAATGACCCCTAAAAATTTCCAAATTTTCACATGACAGTTGTATTAGTGCACGTTAAATGTAGAAAAAACAATTGAAGGACCTAAGAGAAAACTATCTCTCATTCGTCATCAAACATGCATTGTTCCCTCTTGGAACCACAAACCTTCTAGTGAGTTGCTCCGGTTTGTGAGGGGGGGTGTCCAAACTTTTGTCAAACAGGCCATTTTTTTTACCATATCATCATGTTGGCATGACATTACATCAAGCAAGGTTTCATGTTTTCCTGATCAGTTTTTAATTTTTTGGAATTAAAATGCCATGGCACTCCATGCATGTGCCCATGGCGTGAGACCAATATGTTTGAAAATTCCATCTATTTTACTGCACATGGAATTAACTCGCGCACAAGTACACAAATATGATTTTTCAAAATGTTATGGTTAGCCGTTGCATGTGGATGTAGTTCAAATTTCAATTACGGTCATTAAATGGCTAGAAAATCACTTAAATCTTTTTAAAAGGTCAAATGACCCCTGAAATGTTCCAAATTTTCACATGACAGTGTATTTGTGCACGTTAAATATAGCAAAAATTTGAAGGCCGTAAGAGGAAGCTATCTCCCATTCGTCATCAAACATGCATTGTTCCCTCTCGGAACCACGAACCTTCTAGTGAGTTGCTCCGGTTTATGAGGGGTGTGTGTCCAAACTTTCGTCAAACAGGCCAATTTTTTTACCACATCATCTTTGTGGGATGCCATTACATGAAGCAAGGTTTCATGTTTTTCTGATGATTTATTATTTTTTTGGAATTAAAATGCCATGGCACTCCATGCATGTGCCCAAGCCGTCCGACCAATATGTTTGAAAATTCCTTCTATTTTACTGCACATGGAATTAACTCGCACACAAGTACACAAATATGATTTTTCAAACTGTTATGGTTAGTTGTTGCATGTAGATGTAGTTCACATTTTAATTACAATCATTAAATGGCTAGAAAGTCACTTAAATGTCTTTAAAATATCAAATGACCGCTAGAATTTTCGAAATTTTCACGGTACAGTTGTAGTAGTGCACGTTAAACGTAGAAACATTTTGAAGGTCGTAAGAGGAAACTATATCCTATTCGTCATCAAACATGCATTGTTCCCTCTCGCAACCACGAGCCTTCTAGTGAGTTGCTCCGGTTTGTGAGGGGTGTGTGTCCAAACTTTCGTCGAACATGACAATATTTTTGCCACATCATCTTGGTGGCATGACATTACATCAAGGAAGGTTTCATGTTTTTCTGATCATTTTTAAATTTTTGGAATTAAAATGCCATGGCACTCCACGCATACATATGCATGTGTCAATGTTGTGAGACCCATATGTTTGAAAATTCCTTCTAATTTACTTCACATGGAATTAACTCACACACAAGTACACAAATATGATTTTTTAAATCGTTATGGTTAGCCATTGCATGTAGATGTAGTTGAAATTTGAATTACGTTCATTAAATGGCTAGAAAATCACTTCAATGTCTTTAAAAGGTCAAATGACCCATAGAAATTTTCCTAATTTTCATGTTACAGTTGTCGTAGTGCATGTTAAACGTAGAAAAATATTGAAGGCCATAAGAGGAAGCTATCTCCCGTTCGTCATCAAACATGCATTGTTCCCTCTCGAAACCACGAGCCTTCTAGTGAGTTGCTCCGGTTTGTGAGGGGTGTGTGTCCAAACTTTCGTCAAACATGCCAATTTTTTACCACATTATATTGGTGGCATGACATTACATCAAGCAAGGTTTCATGTGCTTCTGATAGTTTTTTAAAAAAATTGGAATTAAAATGCCATGTCACTCCATGCATACATATGCATGTGTCCATGTCGTGAGACAAATATGTTTGAAAATTCCTTCTAATTTACTGCGCATGGAATTAAATCGCACACAAGTACACAAATATGATTTTTCAAACCGTTATGGTTAGGCGTTGCATGTAGATGTAGTTCAAATTTGAATTACGGTCATTAAATGGCTAGAAAATCACTTATACAGTCATTAAATGGCTAGAAAATCACATAAATATTTTTAAAAGGTTAAATGACCCCTATAATTTTCCAAATTTTCACATTACAGTTGTAGTAGTGCATGTTAAACGTAGAATTTTTTTTGAAATCCGTAAGAGGAAGCTATCTCCCGTTCGTCATCAAACATGCATTGTTCCCTCTCGGAAGCACGAGCCTTCTAGTGAGTTGCTCCGGTTTGTGAGGGGTGTGTGACCCAACTTTCATCAAACATGCCAAATTTTTTTACCACATCATCTTGGTGGCATGACATTACATCAACCAAGGTTTCATGTGTTTCTGATATTTTTTAATTTTTTGGAATTTAAATGCCATGGCACTACATGCATACATATGCATGTGTCCATGTCGTGAGACAAATATGTTTGAAAATTCCTTCGAATTTATTGCACATGGAATTAACTCACACACAAGTACACAAATATGATTTTTCAACCCGTTATGATTACCGTTGCACGTAGATGTAGTTCAAATTTGAATTATGGTCATTAAATGCTAGAAAATCACTTAAATGTCTTCAAAAGGTCAAATGACCCCTGGAATTTTCCAAATTTTCACATGACAGTTGTATTAGTACATGTTACACGTAGATAAAATTTGAAGGCTGTGAGAGGAAGCTATCTCCCGATGGTCATCGAACATGCATTTTTCCCTCTCGGAACCACGAGCCTTCTAGTGAGTTGCTCCTGGTTGTGAGGGTTGTGTGTCCAAACTTTCGTCACACATGCCAAATTTTTTACCACATCATCTTGGTGGCATGACATTACATCAACCAAGGTTTCATGTGTTTCTGATATTTTTTAATTTTTTTGGAATTTAAATGCCATGGCACTCCATGCTTAATTATGTCATAGGCGTTAGACCAATATGTTTGAAAATTCCTTCCAATTTACTGCACATGGAGTTAAATCGCACAGAAGTACACTAAATATGAATTTTCAGACCATTATGGTTAGCTGTTGCATGCACATGTAGTTCAAATTTCAATTACGGTCATTAAATGGCTAGAAAATCACTTAAATGTCTTAAAAGGTTAAATGACCTCTGAAATTTTCCAAAATTTGACATGAAAGTTGTATTAGTACTACAAAATTTCTCGTACATTTAAAACACCACCATTGCCACTTTACTCCAAATTCGTCTTTCACAGCTAATAAAAAATATCTACAACATCAAACGTAGTTGTTCTCTTGGAACCGTTTGCGATGAAAATATGTGGGTCTATTTAACCCTCCCTCCTTAAGCTTCGTTGGCTCATCTGCTCCAGTGCCGGCAACCCCCGAATCCACGAATCTTGATCCCCATTCCTGCACCCCCTTCTTGCAAAGATGCGCCGTGGAAACGCTTCGTGAAGGCCCGAACGATGGCCGCGTCTCGCCCGAGCGCCGCCGCCTGCGCTGAAAGCGTCGCTGCCTACACCGAGAGTGCCATCGCATCCGCATTGAGCGCGGCCGCTTCCGGGGAGAGGGCATCTGCGGCAGCCAAGAGGGTAGCTGCAGCAGCCGAGACAGCTGGGGCTGCTGCTGCGATGGCGGCAGCAAACACCGAGAGGACTCGAGCTGCCGTCTGTGCCGCTAATGTCTCCCTAGCCCGGGTCGAGGCTATCCATGCCAAGATCAAGGAAGCACACACCAAGATATTCCAGGCCACCTCGGACTCCAGCATGCAACCCACGTCCGAAAAGGCGGCGGTGGCCATGGAGCACCTGCTTCCTCAGGAGGTCGCCCAGCGGGAGCTGGAGATGCAGGAGGCGGTGGAGATCGAGGACGCCGGGAGGAGTTGAGCATGGCCGAGGTCGAGGTAGAAAAGAGTCTGTCCGTCGAGGAATCAGCGGTGGAGTACCAACGCGCGCTCTGGCGCAGCCACTACTACGAGTACTACAGCCTTGAGGGCGACGCTGAGGAGGAGGACGAGGACAAGGACGTGGTCAACTTTAGTAGGGGGACGCGGAGTCCACCAATGGCGGCATGTCGCCAGGACAAGTCATCGACGTCTCATCTCACACCGGCGATGCATAGGCCGGTGCGGCGGCGGATTTGTTAAAATTATGCGTACTTAGGCTTTGTTTTTAATGTTGGTATTTTGTTAGAGAAATGTTTAGGTCAATTGGCTCTGTTTAATTACTAAAATTGCTTGATTCAGTAAGTGTGTTCTGTCTGCTGTACGCTCTTTTGTGTGCCCAAATTAGCAAGTGATGTTAAAGTATGCAATGACGTACCCGGGGAAATTTCCACCAAAATTTGAATTATCAAACTCATCCCATGCGCGTAAAGAATAAGAATCGTTTGTGATGCACACAATCGTTCAAAGTGAATGGTCCGGCGGCACCGCGCACAAAGTTTCCCTCCACATTTCCAAAATTTTGGCATACCACCAAAATATCTACCCACGCCCCCTCCCCTTCCCCACCCATTTTCTCCCCGACCACAAGTCAAATTTCCCATGTTTACTCCTTCCTTCCTTCCTTCCTAAGCTATAGTCGCTTCCTCACTCTCGCCGTTTCGCATCCTACCGCCGGGGTCGGCATGGTCTTCTTCAAAGACCTCTCCAGCGGTTCCTCCTCCGTCGACGACTCCTTCACCACCCGGGTATGCCTCTCTTCTCTCTCTCGGGCTATGAGTGGGAATGAAGGATTTTTACCTGGCGGTCGATTTGAGTGATTTCTTCCTCTTATAGCTCCCTAGGACCAGTGCCAACGAATGGAGAGGGGTGGCTGAAGATCTATCTGCTTAATGTCACCATCAACCTCCATGCGTGAAGCTAGTTGTTTGATTCTATGGACAGTGGGAGGAAGTTTCTGGCATGTGCAGAGAAGGTTAGACCCTCTTTCGTTGTTACAAATGATTTGTTAGATGTGATTCAGACACTTTCACGGTCCCAACCCATTCATACCACACCTTCAACCAAACACATCCTAAGAAAGTTTCATAGTTTGTACCTGGTATCTAAAATTGTTGCCATCTCATCAGCGGTGCCATTATAAAATTATTTGGCACCTCTTCAGTAGTTTTTGCAGCCAACTTTGGTCCACACATCCGAGCAGCCCAGAAGTAAAATACTAAATCTTTATGGAACGAAGGAACTGGGCATCGAAGCAACTAGGTGCTCCGGAGTCCGGGTCCCTGATTTTTTCCGCTGCATCGGCTCGCCAGTGTAGGGCACCGGTGCGAGATGTAAAATCAGTTGTCTTTACACCAGTTTTGGCATACATAGTGGACGGCCTTAGTGCTATTAGTTCTATGTTACTAAATTTGTGCATGTACACACATGTTAGTATCAATTTGCTGTCATCCAAACACTGTCGCTATGCTATTGCAGTTATATTTACCTTCCTCATAAAATGTTCAATTTGTTATTTATTGTACATGAGTAAGAACCTGTAGCGTTGCTGTATTTAATTATAGCTTCCGATTTTCTAGAATTTGGTTGTGGTCTCAGTAGCAATAAATTCATTTGCATATTGATCTTTTTAAGAAGATATGTCATAATTAACTTGTTTCTTCAATTTTTTAAAATAAGCATTGGTGATTTTCTATGTTGCTATAAACCCATTTCCCCTACAATTGTTACTGATCTAGTTTTAAATATTATAGGATGAATGGAAGTGTTCTTACTTGGAGTGGGTTGATCAAGAGTGGCCACAGTCTTTGAAGATGTGCCTAGAGAAGCTCTGGAGTATGCATGAGGAAGAGAACAGAGAAAGTGTTGTCAACGCTGAAGAATATTTGAAGATGCGGCATAAAAAGAGGAGGGTGGAGAATGAGCTCAGATTTTTTAAATCAGTCTTTGCTAAGATGGTGTTGGCGAAGAAGATGGCACTTTCCCACTTGGCCAGTGCAAAACATGTTCTTACTGAACTGAAAGCAGAGGTGGATAAGACGAGCCTGGATGATCTCGATTAGGGAAATGAATATATTGTTCTAATATTGTTCTTATGAAGTTGAACTAGCTATAAGTTGTCCTGTGCTGTTTTCATGTTATAATATATTTATGTGCCTGATATGAAATGGGCAAACAGTTGTTCGATATGAAATGTGAATTTGCATAATATTAATTGTAAACTAATAAACCTGCTAAATGTGTCATGGAACTTTGCAAATGGTTCTAGCAGTAAAAGCGCTTGTGATGGATAGCCCAATGCCACACAGGTTTCTTCATCAAATCATGTCTGATGTAGTTGATAAAAGCAAACAGTTAACCAAGGCAGAGCGTGTGTCATAGTTGCACCTTTCACACACAAGCCTACACATAAAACTATGTGGGATGTACATATGAATGGAGACGTTTTCCCTGGATTGACTGTGTGGGATGTACATCAGAACGAAAACGTTTTACTTGGATTCAATGTGTGTGATATACATACATACGAAAATGTTTTTCTGGGATTCATCGTGTGGGATGTACATACCTACAGAAATGATTGGGCTTCGATGCCTCACCCAATCGCACACAAGCTCATTTGGTGTCCCGGGAGGGCCTATCCCCGATGATTTATGGGTCATGTGGGAAGGACCCCCCTATCGCCCACACTCACTTGGCGATAGTTCCAAATGTCATTGCGAAAAGGGGTTAAAAACCATTTGTATAGCACTGACGCGTACCAGCGCATCTTGCCCGATCATGTCTCGCAGCATGGGTCTGGACAAGCCTGAAACCTACCTTTGTAACTACCCAGTCACGGAGAGCATTTGGTCGGCCCAAAGCAGGTCTATCACCATTTTGAGTAAATGCGCCAGCTCGGGTCTTAAGACATGGAACGTATGTTGTACTAGAGACTCACATATGACATATCGCTGCGTCTCATAGTTGGGTCTGTCCGACTAGGACCTTATCTCGACTCGGATCCGACTACGTCAAATCCGACCAGATCCTTCCAAGTCCATATTATCCGATTAGCATCCAATGCTCCATGGCTAGTTAGGCCAAGCCATCGACCGTGTCATATGCTAGTCTAGTCGGCTGAGCGTCCACACAGACCTTTCGACTAGGGACCTTTTAAGACGGTCATCATACAATGTAGTCCCACAAACAAGTCACGTACTTGTTGATACACATCATTGATAATGTCCAAGGAGTACCTTTATTCATAGACACATAGGAAATACCATCATACATGATTGCCTCTAGGGCGTATTTCCAATAGTCTCCCACTTGCACTAGAGTCAATCAAATAGACATTAAATGCCCATAGCTCTAATGTGCCCCTTATGCTTGAGTTGTGGAAGCGACTTAGTCAACAGATCTGCAACATTTGCATCCGTGTGAATTTCGCATAACTCTACATCACCATTCTTTACAATCTTTCGTATCAGGTGATATTTCCGATTTATGTGTTTGACCTTGTGGTGATTCCTTGGCTCCTTGGCTTGTGCGATGGCACCAGAATTACCACAATAAAGGTCCAGTGGTTTTACCGAGGCTGGGAAAATACCAAGATCATCCAGAAAGTTCCAGATCCAAACACCTTCTTTTGCAGCTTAACAAGCTGCAATGTATTCGGCTTCTGTGGTAGAATCGGTCACCATATCTTGCTTGGAACTCATCCAGCTCACTGCTCCTCTGTTCATGATGTACACGAATCCGGACTGTGATTGACAATCATCACTATTGGTTTGGAAACTAGCATCGGTGTAACCCCTTACGACGAGCTCTTCCTCACCTCCATAAACTAGGAACATCTCCTTAGTCCTTTTTAGCAACTTTAGAATAGTCTTTACCGCTGCCTAGTGACTCTCACCTGGGTTGGCCTGGTATTCGCTTGTTAGGCTTATTGCAAAAGCAACATCAGGCCTTGTGCATATCATGGAATACATGATGGATCCGATTTCTGAGGCATACAGAATCCTACTCATCCTGCTTCACTCATTAGATGTCGAAGGACTCTTAGTCTCGCTTAGCCTTCTACCATGTGAGAGTGGGAAGAACCCTATCTTCGCCTCACTCATGCTGAACCGCTTCAACACTTTATCTATGTACGTGCTCTGGCTTAAGCCGAGCAGCCTCCTCGATCTATCTCTATATATCTTAATGCCTAAAATGTAAAATGCCTCACCAAGGTCCTTCATTGAAAACTTCCATTCAATGATTCCTTAACCGAGTTCAGCATCGAAATATCATTTTTGATCAGTAGTATGTCATCCACATACAAGATCAAAAACACTATCGAGCTCCCCCTTAACTGCTTGTATAAACAAGCGTCCTCATCGATTTTGAGCAAACCGAGACTAGTGATGACCTCATCAAAATGAATGTTCCAACTCCAAAATGCTTGCTTCAACCCGTAAATGGATCTCTTGAGCTTGCATACTTACTAGTATTAGTCGGATCGGCAAAACCCTTGGGCTGTATCATATACACATCCTTAGTTAAATTTCCGTGAAGGAAAGCCGTTTTAGCATCCATCAGCCATATCTCGTAATGGAAATATGCAGCTATACCTAGTACGATCCTCACCGACTTCAGCATTGCTACCGGAGAGTAAGTCTCATCGTAGTCAATTCCTTGAACTTGTCCATAACCTTTAGCGACAAGACGAGCTTTGTGGATCTGAACATTTCCATCCACATCGCTTTTCTTCTTAAAGACCCATTTGCAGACAATGGCTTTTACGCCAGGCAGCGGATCAACCAAGTCCCAGACTTGATTCTCATCCATGGACTTTAACTCAGGTCTCATGGCCTCTAGCCATGTTTCGGAATCCGGGCTCACCATCGCTTATGAATACGTGGCCGGCTCATCGCTTTCTAGCAACAATACATCATGCGCTCTGCGCAATCTTTCCAACCTCCATGCTTCCGGTGCCGCTTCCACTACAAGTTCCCTGACTGACTCCGGTATGATCTCATCACCCGCCGAGCCGTCCCCGAGTGGTACTCAAATTTCTTCGAGTTGGACCATCCTTCCATTGGCCTCCCGACTGAGAAACTCTTTCTCAAGGGAAACCCCGTTTCGAGCAACAAACACTTTGTTCTCTTCGCGGTTGTAGAAGTTGTATCCCAAGGTTTCCCTCGGATATCCCACGAATACGCATTTATCCGACTTGGGTGTAAGCTTGTCTGACATAAGTCGCTTGACAAATGCTTCACAACCCCAAATCTTTAGAAAAGACAAACTGGGACTCTTCCCGGTCCACATCTCATGTGGTGTCTTGTCTACGGATTTTGATGGTACCCTGTTAAGTGTAAAAGCTGCAGTTTCTAGAGCGTATCCCCAGAATGACAAGGGTAAATCCGATTTGCTCATCATTGATAGGACCATGTCCAACAAGGTCCTATTCCTCCGTTCTGACATGCCATTTCTCTGTAGCATACCCGGAGGTGTTAGCTAAGGTACTATACCTCGGCTTTTCAGATGATCATCAAACTCCTGGCTCATGTACTCACCTCCACAATCTGATCGTAGAAGTTTTATAGTCTTGTCGAGATGATTCTCAACCTCATTCTGAAACTCTTTGAACTTTTCAAAAGTTTCCAACTTGTGCCTCATCAAATAGATATATCCATATCTACTCAAGTCGTTGGCGAAAGTCACGAAGTAGTGATAGCCGCCTCTGGCAGTTGTGCTCATTGGACCACACACATCACTGTGTATAAGCTCCAATAGCTCGGACGCCCTCTCCCAAGTCATTGCAAAAGGAGACTTAGTCATCTTGCCGAGAAAGCATGATTTTCACGTCTCAAACGATCCAAAGTCGGACGAAGTTAGGAGCCCATCATCATGTAGCTTCTTCATGCGTTTTAGACTAATGTGTCCAAGCGGCAATGCCAGAAGTACGTCGGATTTATTGCATTAGGCTTATGCCTCTTGACATTCATGTTATAGACCGATTCATGTTCTAGATTCAATATAAATAGCGCATCAACAATGGGTGCATAGGCGTGGAACATACCATTCAAATAAAATGAACAACTATTGTCCTTTAAATTGAATTCATAACCCTCATTCATCAAGCATGAGGCAGAAATAATGTTCTGACTAAGTTCAGGAATGTAATAACAATTATTCAATTCTAAAATAATACAGAAGGAAGCTGGATCTGCATCGTGCCGACCTCCAACGCAGCAACTCTTGCCTTGTTGTCGACCCTGATGTCAATCTCCCTTGTGCCACACCCCTAGTTCTTACTAGCCCCTGTGTCGAGTTGCAAATATGAACAACCGATCTGGTATCAAATACCCAAGAGCTACTAGGTATGTCAGTAAGGTAAATGTCTATAACATATGCAACAAGTGTACCTTTGCCTGAAGAAGCATTTCCAGCCTTCTTGCCATGCTCTGCAAGCCACTTGCTACAATTCCTCTTCCAGTGACCGGTCTCCTTGCAATGATAGCAAATGGTCTTCGAGTCCGGTCCAGGCTTCAGCACAGCAGCGGAGGTTACCGTCTCCATGCCCTTTGCCTTAGCCTTTTTCTTGGACCAACTCTTCTTGAACTTAGCAGATTTCTGCACCATCAACACTTGATGTGTGCCTTTCTTAATATCCTGCTCTGCCACTTTGAGCATCCCATGCAATTCAGTGAGCTTATTATCCATGCCATGCATATGATAGTTCGAGATGAACGTCCCATGGCTGGGTGGAAGAGAACCCAGAACTGCATCAATAGCCAGCTCATCCAAGAGCGGGAAGCCCAACCGATCCAAAGCTTGCACATATCCGATCATCTTGATCACATGTGGGCTCAGTGGATCACCTTCCATCAGCTTCCAATCCATCAAGGATCGCCAGACGTTGAACCTTTCGGTCCTAGCCTGTGTCTGAAACATGCTCTTGAGATTCTCGATCATATCGTAAGCCTCAACATTTTCGAAATGTTGTTGCAAATCGGGCTCCATACAAGCCAGCATCAGACAATTGATCACCGTTGATTGATCAACGAGTTTCTAGTAGGCATTCTTAGTTGTGGCATTAGCATTATCGGCATGTTCCTCTGGAAGTGGATCCTCTAGAACATGTTCCTTTTTATCGTACTTGAGAACAATTCTCATATTTCTATACCAGGTGGTAAAGTTTGTTCCATTCAGTTTATCCTTTTCCAAAATTGATTTCAATGCGAAGTTGGATTGAGGAGGTGGTGTCATTGGTCTACAAAAGAAAATATGCAATCACTAAGAAATGTGTTTATGTAGAGTAATTCAAGCCTTAAATATAAATAATCCCACTGAAGTCGGCATCCCTCCGCAAACTCTCATTAATTCAGGATCCGACTAGCACATGCGACTAGTGAGCTTTAGCATCAGTGCTAGACAACATGCCTATCCGGTAAGCAACTCCTTGCTAATTGTATCTCTATACGACTCATGTTGGTCGGGAAGGTATCTCATACCCTGCCCCCTACCTTCTTTGCCACAAGGCCCAAAACCATTTTGATAGCCTTGTCAAGTTAATCTGATGCAGTGCATGTCCGTGTTCGACACGAACCTTTCAGCTCAAGGACACCTAGCAGCACCCCAGTTTCATGATCCCACTACTAGGCGTACTTGATGTGCGAAGGTGCAACATTGGTAATGGCATATTTCTTGGTATTAACGAGGGATCTTTCTACCATTCTAACATGCATAGAAAACAAGAAGCATAACAATCACAAATAAACATATATAGTGAAATAGTATGGCTTCTTCATGGATGTCCTTCCAGGTCGGCTCCGACTCTGATGACCATCTAGGAACTCCATCTTGTTTGTCACGCCTGGACGCCAAGCCACCAACCTGATCTCTATTATCCAACTACTACAACTAGTAATGAATTTTACATAGAGCTACAAGTCGGCACGCAGGTCGTTATACAATATAATGACATCACTTTGGCTCCAGTCGGCTGATAAACATGACACGCAGGCCATGTATAATTTACACACATGCATCACATACACATGAGCTACACTATTCACATCAAACCCTGCAAAATAAAGTTATGCATAGAATCGCATTCTACCGGTTTGAGTGATCGTTTACGAAATACACGGCGCTACGCACATGGCGGTACTGTTAGCCGGTTAGCGAGAGGGTTTGAAGGGGCAGCGCCACTCGCGGGTCCGGGCAGTGCCCGATGTTTTCGGAAATCACATATCACATCTGCACGCCGATCACGCCAAATTTTCTGATCTAACCGATCTTATCGATCATCGCGAATCCGATTTAGATTTACGTTTCACTGTTAACCCCGATGGCAGATACCGACCAGTAGGGATAGATTGTGTCATGACCTCATCGATCCCGATTTACAGAAAACATAGCCTCATCGATCCCCATGTGCAGTTGATCTCATCAACCGTGCACACAACCAATCTCATAAACGATAACAGATCTCATCTGCCGCCTCCACATATCTAATATGCATATGATCTGAAACTAAATCCTATAACAGAGTCTTTGATACCACTATTGGGTTCTACGGTATGGTGCGTCGACTGCAAATTAAAATTTCCTACGCGCAAAACAACCAGGAACATGCTACGGGAATGGATCATAGATCGTTACCACTAGACGCGCAGTGCCGTGCAGCGGAAGAAGAGTTGGGGCAGCGTGCCCGCATGATTCGTCTCCTCCTAATCCGATATCCCTCAAACAACCAGTCATCGGATCCCTCGTATAGGTTTGCCGGAGCAGCGCAAGTGCACCACCTCTAACGGTATCCGCGCGTGCAGGAGGAACACCGTGTGGTGGACTGCTAGGTCTGATCACATAGTCGGCGATGAGTGGAGGTGGCTATTTGCAACACATGCAAAGCCTAGTGACAGCGCCAAAGCGATCAACTGCATGAGTGTGCCGCACCCCACTTTATATAGGCATCCGTCGCAGGCTCAACACTTGGGCCTTGCATGGACCCTAAAGCCCAAAATCTATTCGGCCGGGATCCGAATCCGAGTAGGATCGCATGTGACTCGTGGAGACCGATCCGGCTAACAGGTTTCCTTCCCTTCAGCGCGTGAACCCTTAGGTTCAAGTCGGCATGGTCGCAGGTCGGATCACCTCCGACCTGCTCGGCTGGTAGCGGCCTCTAGCAAGGCGTGCCGACCACCAAGTAGACAATGAAGCCGGTTGGCAAGCATGTACATCACACTTCCATTGCTTTTGCCACACGATATATGTTGTCGGGCTCAAGGTGAGATTGTCATCCTTGTGCTAGCCCGACCTCTTTCTCGTTCCAATGATGCCGACCACAAATCTGATTATCTCATAATCCTTGTCGCATGGCCATTCTTATCCTGGTCAGATTACACGAGGGGCCCAGAGTATATCGCTCCTGATCGGAGGGGAAAATCCCATCTTGCTTGACCATGTCTCGCAGCATGGGTCTGGACAAGCCTGAAACCTACCTTTGTAACTACCCAGTCATGGAGTAGCATTTGGTTGGCCCAAAGCAGGTCCATCACCATCCTGAATACATGCGCCAGCTCAAGTCTTAGCACATGGAATGTATGTTGTACTAGAGACTCACAGATGACATATCGCTGCGTCTCATAGTTGTGTCTATCTGACTTGGACCTTATCTCGACTCGAATTCGAGTACGTCGAATCCGACTAGATCCTTCCAAGTCCATATTATCCAATTAGCATCCAATGCTCCATGGCTAGCGAGACCAAGCCATCAACCGTGTCATATGCTAGTCTAGTCGGCTGCGCGTCCACACATCCCTTTCGACTAGGGACCTTTTAAGACTGTCATCATACAATGCATAGTCCCACAAACAAGTCACGTACTTGTTGATACACATCATTGATAATGTCCAAGGACTATCTTTATTCATAAACACATAGGAAATACCATCATACATGATTTCCTCTAGGGCATATCTCCAACAGCGATGAGTCGTGAACCCTCACTCAGTGTGGGGATTTTACAATTCCAAAGCATGGTGACACATCAAATTTGCGCATTGGGTATTAAAATACCACACACCACTTCCATATACATATATTCGGTCTACATACGCACATAGTGGGTTTTGTCTTCGGGCACTCCCTCACGAGGTTATTGGTGAAAAGCTAGCCATTTTGTGGGGCCGTGTGCACGTCCATTACTTTGACCAACAACGAGCGAGAGAGGTTATACGACCAAGTTGGATTCTTCTTGGTTAGTGTTAAAATTCATCTTGGTGAGATGCCCTCTTCACCCGATGTGTGTGTGTGTGTGTTGGGGGCGGGGCTAGCTACTTCGCACTACCTGCAACCTCCGTGGGGTCGGGGAAGTCTGGTTACTTTGCGAGGCACAGGTGCCACATAAAAGTTGTTAATGGTAGTTAAATATCACACCACACCCTTTTCATACATATAGTAGGGCCACCCGCAGGTGGTTCGTATGTGGTCTCACCCATCTCGCGCCACAAGCACACATTTGTGGGTCAGCACACAGTCCACCTTTGTCTGGAAGCGAAAGGGGAAGTTTGACCATGATGGACTCCTGTAGGATTTGTGTTACGGTAGGGTGAGATTTCAGACCTTGCTATTCGGGGGCATGCATTCATAGCTAGAATTCCTTTACGGCCGACACGAAGTGGGGTTCGTAGGGGGTGGCTCACTAGCAATACTGTGCGCTTTGTGCGACAGGTGCCACATCAAAGTTGTGCATTGGGTATTTGAACAAAAAACCACCCTTTTCATACATATATTTGGTCCACATGCAAGTGTGTTCATGTTCTACCCTTTCCTGCATTATTCTTTTTGCCAAATTTACAAACAGCAAATGAGCTAGATGCAGCAATTGGGGACGCAATAGACATGGTTCGCTCAGACTACCCTGTGCCACACCGTGCCCCTGTCACTCACATCAACATAGTAGATTGGGCTCCATGAGGCATTCTCTCTCGCTCTCAAAAATATCTACTACCTCGCAATCTCGAAAATATCTACCGCCGGGAAGGTTTTTATGTTTGATAGCACACGATTAATATGTGTGGATCGTGTGCGGTTTGTCTTACACCTGCTCTATTTCCATCCATTGATTCGAATTTTCAGTAGCCCCGACATTTTACTCCCGCCTGCATCCCTCCCAATCTCAAAAATATCTTCTCGCCTGGAGGTTTTTCTATTTCATAGCACACGATTAGTATATTTTGACCGTGTGTGATGTTTGTAACTCCCGCTTTGCTTCTATACCTTGATTCAAATTTTTGGTAGCCCCAACATTTTACTCCCGCCTCTCCATCCCTTGCAATCATAAAAATATCTACTTGCCCTTGATCCAAATTTTCAGTAGCCCCGGCATTTTACTCCCTCCTAGTAAAAATTTTAGTTGCCGCGGTATTTCCTCAAACACCACCTTGCCCCCCCTCCACACCCCCCAAAACCTCCACTCACACCGACATACACCACCCCTCCCTCGCTCGAAACCATTGGTAGGACGCTACCATCACCACCGCCGCCGCCATCATCAACCTCCACCTATGTGCCGGGGAGCTCAAGGAGAGAATGGCCCAAAAGAGGTTTATCGTGGCCTCTTCGCCCGATGTTGGTGAGGTGGCCACCGAGGTGTCCCCGTCATCCTCCATGGTCTCTTTATCGAGCCGCCGCCATCGGTCTCCCGATATGCCCGCCACCGCGCCCCTACACCGGTTCGAGGACTTCCCCATCCTACCTCAGGTCCGACCATGATGTCCGGCAGCGGCGGTGGGGGACGTGGGTTGCTGAGATTACGGAGCAGGAGACCCACACCCGCTGGTGGCTCGGTAGCTTCCACACGGTCGAGCTCGCGGCCATGGAGTACGACCGCTGGCAGGTCCGTTACGACGGCGCGATGGCTAGGCTCAATTTCCCCTTCGACACACGTTTGGTCGACCTCGTCCCGCCGGAGCCAGGGTGGTGAGCTCAGCTATGGCACTGGAGGACCGCGAGGCAAGGGAGCGCATCGACGCTGAGGCCGCCGCCGTGGTCTACATGCAAGAGTTCCCTCGGCAGCGCCCGGTGCTCGTGGAGGCGGAGCAGATGATCTTTGCCGAGACAGAGGGCGGCAAGGTTATCGTGCTCTCCTCTGATGATGAGATCAAAGGCAGCAAGGACAACAGCGCGGAGGGCGTCGAGGTGGGCGGCGAGGATGAGGAGATAACTCCACTAAGGGTTTTACTCTGTTAACTTTTAGGAAGGATTGGCTCGACCTCCACTTCGACCAAAAGTAGTTTAGTTTAGTTTAAATTTATGTTTTATGTTCGGTTATGAAAAACTATCTATGTTAATGTTTGAATGCATGCTACTTTTGGTTGAACCTGCTTTGAACTTGATCAGATTGAAGTTTACGACATTAAGTTTAGGGGATCGACTAGGAACGACAACTCCACTAAGGGTTTTACTCTGTTAACTTTTAGGGGATCGACTAGAGATGGCCTTCTTCCTTGTTTATTTCAGTTATTCACAATGTGATGCTCCATATGCACAACTATTTACTGTGCAGTTCAATTCCATCAATAACAGTTTCAACAATACCACTAGCATGCTTAAACCTGCACACTGAAGCTATCATTTGTAGATTATGTTGTCTACCATGGATATATTTGGTTGATGTTTTGCCTGTTGTGCTTAACATGCCTTTAGATGTACTCACACAGGACAATATTGGGAACAACTGCTATTTTCCATCGAGGTTAGTTTCATCCCATTGCTTATATATACAACAACAACAGCAACAACAACAACAACAACAACAACAACAACAACAACAACAACAATAACAACAACAACAACAACAACAACAACAACAACAACAACAACAACAACAACAACAACAACAACAACAACAACAACAACAACAACAACAACAACAACAACAACAACAACAACAACAACAACAACAACAACAACAACAACAACAACAACAACAACAACAACAACAACAACAACAACAACAACAACAACAACAACAACAACAACAGCAACAGCAACAGCAACAGCAACAACAACAACAACAACAACAACAACAACAACAACAACAACAACAACAACAACAACAACAACAACAGCAACAGCAACAGCAACAGCAACAACAACAACAACAACAACAACAACAACAACAACAACAACAACAACAACAACAACAACAACAACAACACAACAACAACAACAACAACAATAGCAACACGACATCAGTTAACGAGAGAGAGATCGGCCGATTTTTGTAACAATGTAATAAAATCCATCCGCCCCATAATATAAGATGTTAATTCATCCAATATGTGAGTATATTGGATGTAATAAGATCTTGTATAATGGGATGGAGGGAGTGTTCCACTCACTACTGCAGGATGCTGCTAACGCGACACTACGATGAGAGACCCTTCGACGAAACTGTCTGTGATGCAATAATCGTAAATGGTGGTGTAAAAGAACCATCAAAAAAGGTGCAAAACGTTTGCGATGGCGGAGCCATCAAACACGGGTCAAATTTTAGATGCATGTGCGATGCAGGGCATACGGTTCAGTTCCATAAACTGTTTGCGATGAGGCGGAACAAAAGAAATGGGCAGCCAGATGAAGGTGTGTGCGATATACAACATACGGTTCACTCTGATGAACTGTTTGTGATGAGGAGGAACAATAGAAACAGGCAGCTAGATAAAGGTGTGTGTGATTGAGGGCATACGCTTCGGAAGGATTAACTGTTTGCGATTAGGCAACAGAACAGAAATGGGTCAGCCAGATCAAAGTGTCTGTGATTGATAGCATACACTTCACATGGATGAACTATTTGCGATTAGCCACAACAAACTGAAATAGTTAGATAGATCAACGTGTGTGCGCTAGACGGGCACACATATTCTAATTAAAAGAAGCGTGCACGATGGTAACAACGAGCGCGCACGGTTGTTGGAACAAGACGTGTGCTGACATTGCCTATTGCGGTGCACCCTATGGTGCAAATGCCACGTACGCGACCGAGAAGGCATACGTGCCCACGTTACGCCTTCCAGGAATAGTGTCGCACTTATAATTGTCAGAAAATTTTGAGCCTGCGTCCCGTCACATTCCAAATTGCAAACCTGTTCACATCGATAAAAACCTAAACGATTTCCCACTTAGGAGCGTATTAGTACTCGGTTATAAATACTACTACTCCAAGATGACTGCACATTCCTCCTCAACTCCTCATCCACAAAAACAAACAATTCATTCATCATCGTTCCCTTGCGTCTGCCATGGCCAACGTGAGTTCTGGGTGAGAGATTGCCACCAAGGAGATGCAAGCATGGAAGCGGAAGCACGAGAGATGTCCTGCCTGGCCGCGAACGAAGCCGGCATGTCCTGCTGCACGGTCGTAGCATCATAGAGGTACCACCGCGCCACCGAAGCAGCACGGAGGTCCCGCCGCTCCGTCGATGCAGCAGACTGGTCTGGCCGCGCCGCGCCACGGAAGTAGAAGAGATGTGCTGCCACGCCACGCATGCAACAGAGATGTCCTCCCGCCCCGCGACGGCCTGGGAAAATGTCTCGGGGGCAGGCGGGGACTCTTACAGGCGCATCATGCGATCGTCCATAGCCAGATGGATCAGATCTCCAGCAGGACGATGTTGCAGGACGACATGAAAGCCTCTTTTGAACAGGCTACCGACGTCATCCGGCAACTAAATGAGAGCAATGTTAAGCTCCTGGCCGAGCGCGACCTGCTGAGGGCGAAGATCGTCGGAAGTGCGGAGAAGCAGGAGGAGACCACTGCCTTGTTGAAGAGGACCAGCGTCATCGTCGAGAAACTTATGGACAAGAATGCCTTGCTGTGCATCGAGCGCAGAAGGCTGGTGGAGGAATCCGTGTATGCTCTCAAGCAGCATCTTGAGGACAAGAAAGAGCTCATCGCCGCTCGCCGCGGAGACTAGTTCCCGCGGCCTGCAGCAATGCATCAAGAAAGTAGAGATCAGCGAGCCAGATCATTGTCTTCCCTCTTCTTTTGCCCTTGTGTATTTTGGGCATTGCCGCATGTGGCTTTTTAAAATTATTCCTAAATATGTGAGACAATTATTATCCACTGTCATCGTATTTAATACTCATCACGCTTGCTATAATTCGTCGTCGATGCTATATAGGTCCGTCAGATCTTACATCAAGACCCGTGCAAAACTTTCTTTTCAAATTTTCATTTTTCTCTCTTAAGTCTCAGTCCAGTGAGACATATAGCCACGTCGTAGAACAGGGACTCGGGTGCCATTAATGGAGATGTTGGGAGGGAGGTGCGCGGTGGGTAGAGGTCAAAGGCCTCTTCTCCCGTTGAGCACGTGCAGGGGTATGATCACACGCCTCCCGTACTTAAATAGCTACCCCGCATGGCACATCCTAGCCAATAGAAAATGGGACGTGTGGCGGCAAGTAATTGGTAAGTAGAACGCCCACGGTTTCAATAATACTTGTGTTTCTGATTTGTAATGTGAAAACACTTGTTCCAAAATGACTTTGTTGATTGTTAATGTGTGAGCCTTCGCAAAGCGGACAGAAAAATTACCACAGCATGGTGGTGCAATGTCATGACACCATGCCAAGTTTCATGATTTTTAGGCGTGTTTTGGATTTACATGAATTAAAAAACCAAGTTTCCCTGTCTTTCCGGTCGAGCCACGACGCCCAGATGTTTGAATTTCAATCCCATTTCTTGCATGGGACCTAGAAATTCACCCAAGGACACACATGTGATTTTTCAACCAACTTTGGTGCACCGGAGCATGTGCTTGTAGTTCAAATTTGAATTATGCACATTAAATGCCCATAAACTCAATTAATGTATAAAAGGCCAAACGAACCCGGAATAATTCCAAAACTTAGCACGATACTTCTATTTGGTATAATATGCATGTGTGAAAAAATTAAGGCGGGAGAAGGCAGTGTATGTATGTCGTTTTGCACACGGAGGTGACATGTTCCCTCTCGGAACCACGATCCTTCTTGAGGGAAGCTCCGGTTTGCAAGAAGCTTACACCAAAGCTTGTCCCAATTCGGCCCAAAAATTTACCGCGGCATGTTGGTGTCATGTCATGACACCATGCCAAGTTTCAGGATTTTCAGGCATGTTTTGGATTTACAGGAATTAAAAAACCAAGTTTCTCAATCTTTCCGGCTGAGCCACCATGCCCAGATGTTTGAATTTCATTCCCATTTCTTGCATGGGACCTAGAAATTCACCCAAGGACACACATGTGAATTTTCAAACAACTTTGGTGCACTTGAGCATGTGCTTGTAGTTTAAATTTTAATTATGCACATTAAATCGCCAGAAACTCAATTAATGTATAAAAAAGGCCAAACGAACCCGGAATAATTCCAAATTTTAGCACGATGCTTCTATTTGGTCTAATCTGCGTGTGTGAAAAAATTAAGGCGGGAGAAGGCAAGTGTACGTATGTCATTTCGCAAACGGAGGTGGCACGTTCCCTCTCAGAACCACGAGCCTTCTAGAGGGAAGCTTTGATTTGCAAGATGCTTACACCAAAGCTTGTCCCAATTTGGCCAAAACAATCAGCGCAACATGTTGGTGCCATGTCATTAAACTGTGCCAAGTTTCATGATTTTCAGGCGTGTTTTGGATTTACAGGAATTAAAAAATGAAGTTTCTCAATCTTTACGACCGAGGCACGACACCCAGATGTTTGAATTTCATTCCCATTTCTTGCATGGGACCTAGAAATTCACCCCAACAACACAGATGTGATTTTTCAACCAACTTTGGTGCACTGGAGCATGTGCTTGTAGTTCAAATTTGAATTATGCACATTAAATTCCCAGAAACTTAATTAATGTATAAAAAAGGCCAAACAAACCCGGAATAATTCCAAAATTTAGCATGATACTCCTATTTGGTTTAATCTGCGTGTGTAAAAAAATTAAGGCAGGAGAAGGAAGTGTACGTATGTCGTTTCACACACGGAGGTGACACGTTCCCTCTCGGAACCAAGAGCCTTCTTGAGGGAAGCTCCGGATTGCAAGAAGCTTACACCAAAACTTGTCCCAATTTGGCCAAAATATTTACCGCAACATGTTGGTGCCATGTCATGACACCATGCCAAGTTTCATGATTTTCAGGCATGTTTTGGATTTATAGGAATTAAAAAACCAAGTTTTTTAATCTTTCCGACCGAGCCACGACGCCCAGATGTTTGAATTTCATTCCCATTTCTTGCATGAGACCTAGAAATTCACCCAATGACACGCATGTGATTTTTCAACCAACTTTGGTGCACTGGAGCATGTGCTTGTCGTTCAAATTTGAATTATGCACATTAAATGCCCAGAAAATTTATTAATGTATAAAAAGGCCAAACAAACCTGAAATAATTCTAAAATTTAGCACGATACTTCTATTTGGTCTAATCTGCCTCTATAAAAACTTAAGGTGGGAGAAGGCAGTGTACATATGTTGTTTCGCCCACGGAGGTGACAATTCCGTTTCAGAACCATGAGCCTTCTTGAGGGAAGCTCCGATTTGCAAGAAGCTTACACCAAAGCTTGTCCCAGTTCGCCCAAAAAATTTACCACAGCATGTTGGTGCCATGTCATGACACCATGCCAAATTTCCTGATTTTCAGGCGTGTTTTGGATTTGCAGGAATTAAAAAACCAAGTTTCTCAATCTTTCCGGCCAAGCCACGACACCCAGATGTTTGAATTTCATTCCCATTTCTTGCATGGGACCTATAAATTCACCCAAAGACACACATGTGATTTTTCAACAATCTTTGGTGCACTGGAGCATGTGCTTGTAGTTCAAATTTTATTTATGCACATTAAATTCCTAAAAATTCAATTAATGCATAAAAATGCCAAACAGATCCGGAATAATTCCAAATTTAAACTCGACACTCATGTACTAGTTGCATCTTCACTGTACGTAAATGTTCTAGCAAGTCAAACACCATCCTTTCCCTCCATAACACCATTTTGTCTTTCAAAAGATAATGAAAAAATCAGGTATACCACAAACAGTTTACTAGAAAGAATTGTGTGGGATGCCATATAAAATATCTTGGCGCACCGTCTTGTCTGACTTACGCAGGAAGCTTTTTTGTCTACAGTCCACCGCCCCTGCTTGAACCACACTTGCGCGCCAGTTTCTCACGGCATCGAGCGAAATTGTTTTGCCACCTCAGAAATATCTATCTCCCCGCCCCCTCCCTCCCACCAAAAGCCACATTTCCATTGTTCCTCCTTGCTTTCCAAGTTCAAACCTTCAGTGCTGCTTACTGCAGCTCAGCCTCCTCACAGGCGACCCTTCTTCTTGCAGTGCCGCATCCTCGCCGGCTACCCTTCTTCTTGCAGCACCGTCTCCTCACCGGCTACCCTTCTTCTTGCAACGCCGCCTCCTCGCTGGCGACCCTTCTTCTTGCAGCGCCGCCTCCTCGCCGGCGACCCTTCTTCTTGTTGTGCGGCCTCCTCGCTGTCGACCCTTCTTCTTCTGCGCGGCCTCGTCGACATGGTCAGGTAATCCACACCCTACCCACACCATCCTCCTCCTTTCCCATCCCACATGCGCCGACCGACAGCGCTACACCTCATGCCGAAATCACTGTCCCCCTCCTCCAATTAAGCGCCGCCCACAACCATTTTTCATGCAGTATAACGTGGAGCTCAATAGCATGCGACCACACGCGAGCACGAGGTCACTATGGCTGCCATGCGTGCCAACCACCAGAACTTGGAGGAGGACCTCGTCTTCAAGGCCACTGTCGACACCACTACGCGGTTGTCTACTTTAAAATACAGTTCGTGTTGTTTTCTCAAGGCCACCGCCAGTGCCTTCTAGTGATTTGTCCTCTGTAATGTTAATATGCAATCTGATGTTCAGTTAACAGTTTGGTCCTCTAAAATGTAATGTTCAGTTAACACTTTGGTCCAACAATTGCTACATTTTGTAGTACTGTTCTCAAGCATTCTTTGTTTTTTAACTGTCTTATCTTCTAGTACATGTTTCTATTCTACAATGTCGTGCTCAATTAACTATTTTGGTTCATTTGGTCTGCTGTCCATTTAACTATTTGGTTCAGTTCTGCAATTTGGTTTTCATTTGTTGTGGGTACAATTTTTATTGTTATGCATGTGACACCAATCGAATTTGGCTGTACTCAATACATATTCTACTGATAGTAGGGCAACTCTCAGTTAACATGATCAAGATCTTCCTTATATGTGTTGCAGGGAAACAATGGGAGACACTGCGGTTTACCATTGAGGTTTGTTCAAGCATGGTCGTTTGGCAAATAGCACATTATTGTGCAGTTGCAGGAATCATTCTAATATTCAGGTTTCTTACAATTTGGTCTTGCACATGTAGGTCCTGCTGTCAGAGGCTTAGACCCACTGTTCGACCCATTTTGCATATGGGTAAGTGAGATGTCCATGAATATCAGTCAAGTCAAGAAACTCAGAAAGATTGTTAGGATGAAGAAACTTGCGACGAATAACAGCAAGATCTTTGTTTGCACAATGAAAAAGACATCAGTCAACTATAGGATGGTACTAACTCTTTTACCTTGTTTTTAGCCCTTGCGCCATTTCAAAATATATAACAACGATTTATGCATATCTTTGTTTTCAATACTTTTCAAAGCAGTTCACCGATGATTACCTCTCAAACCACCTGCATGGTCAAGAGGCGAGGAAGGTATTCATTCAACACCCACGGTACAATATTGAAGTATTGCTGGAGAGGATGAAGGTTGGGCGGGGAATTATCCATAGCCACTCGCCTAAAGTTGCAAGGACATTCAACATCACTGAAGGCTCAATATTTGCCTTCTGCTTCTGTAGTTTCCCATATGATATTCATCTGTTTATTTACCATGTATGATGCTACTTTCCAAAGGTTTTTGATGCTGCATGTGAAACTTGGTGCTGTTGTGTAATGGCGTAACTGAGAGCCGAAGCTATCTGATGTAATTCAATTATGAAATCCTGGTTGATGTTATACGGATATGAAATATCTAGTGTGTTTTGTAAGAAATATTAATTTGATTAGTACATGGATAATCAATAATAGGCTAATTACCTTGCTTATTGGGGTTTTCTATTGCATACGGTTACTCAGACAACACCGTGGGTGATGAACTGAAACAACCCGCACGGTTTACAGAAAGTAGGCGTGTTCGATCAACTAACAATCACACACGGCTTCAGGCAGCGAATTGTTTGCGTTAGCCACCTTGCACAAACGTTTCCACTCAAAGAACTGTGTGTGATATACATATGAACGGAAATGATTTTCTGGGATTCACCGTGTGGGATGTACATATGAACGGAAACAATTGGGTTTTGATGCCCTGCCAGATTGCACACGAGCTCATTTTGCCCCAGACAGTGAGCCAGTAGGGCCTATCTGAGGGAGTCCTGGATTAGGGGGTCCCTGGGCATCCGGGCTAAGTGACATGGGCCGGACTGATGGGCCACGAAGATACAAGATTGAAGGCTTTCCCCCGTGTCCGGATGGGACTCTCCTTTGTGTGGATAGCAAGCCTGGCGTTCGGATGTGAAACTTCCTTTCTCTGTAAACCGATTCTGTAAAACCTTAGCCCCCTCCGGTGTCTATATAAACCGGAGGGTTTAGTCCGTAGGGATCATTAGAATTCATACAGGCTAGACATCTAGGGTCTAGTCATTAGGATCTCGAGGTAGATCAACTCCTGTAACCCCTATACTCATCATAGTAACTCAAGCAAGAAGTAGGGTATTACCTCCATTAAGAGGGCCCGAACCTGGGTGAACATCGTGTCCCCCGCATCCTGTTACCTTCGATCCGCAGACACACAGTTTGGGACCCCCTACCTGAGATCGACCGGTTTTGACACCGACATTGGTGCTTTCATTGAGAGTTCCTCTGTGTTCTCAATAAAGAGATCGATGGCTCGCCTCGTCGTCAGTGAAAGAATCACCTCTGGAGGGGCCCTAGTTCCAGGGCAGATCCTCCAAATCGGCAGTTTCACCATAGGCTCCCGGCCGACCGTTAAGCCCAAGGCGGTCACCCGGATTGCCAAAAATCATCTCCGCAACAACCCCGAAAGCATCGATAAGATGGATCCGGCAGTTATCTCATCTTTAAACGAATTGCTTGATTGCATCGCCGCCCTATGGGTCACAATAGATTATGATCCGACTGGGCTTAAACCCGATCAGAGGGAAATTAGGTCCCCATCGGTCACCCACCTGGTGACTGTCATGGAAGAGCAAGTTGAGGATACCGCTCCTCCTATGATAAAAACAAACTATGTTCGGATCTCCAAGCCTAATGAGCGGGACACTCATCTTTGAGAAGAGATCATCTGTCCTCCGAACAGGGAGTCAGGTGCCAAGCCTAGAAACCCCCAGGACACTCCGGATCCTGGGCCAATGACCTCAGAAATTGTTCAAAATCCAGACTCCGATGTGGGTCAGGGTTCGGATTTAAGCCCACCCGCCCACCACAATCAATACTCTCCAAGCAATTCCAGTCCCCCGGATATATGCGACTTAATGTACATATGACAACCACCTCAAGAAACAGTCCATCACTTTTGGGCTAGATTCCTACTTGTTAAAAACAAGATTAAGGATTGTTGCGACGACGGTGCGGTATCAGTCTTTCGCCGCAACTGTACGGACGAGGGGATCCTCAATGCCCTCAATAGACGCCGCATACTGCACTTTGCAGATTTGGCACACATAGTACAGAAGTATTGCACAATGGAAAGCGCTTGGAAAGCCCAGACAGCTCGATGGGAACCACCGGCCTTTAAGCCAGCCACCGGTCAGGATAAAAGGATGCACCCTTACGGGGCACCTGATCATCACTTTATGGACAGGAAAACCAAACCCTTAACGGGACACAGAACTGCCCTTGATGAATGGCTCGACAAGCCTTGTCAGATACACGCGATGCCAAATTTTGAACCTACACATAGCCTTTGGGCGTGTTGGATACTCCGGCAGGTGGCTAAAAGCGGTGAGGCCATCCTCACCAACACTACCCCGGTGAGGTACTCCCCCGAGGATAACGATCTCAATGTGTTTACGGTCTTTGAGGCCTTTTCTTCAAATAATCAGCGCAAAAGGGCGCTCCGTGACCTCGCCGAAATTAACCAAGTAACCGCACTGAACACTTGGAGCGACATGGCGATAACTTTCAACGCCGCTGACGAACCACGGGCCCGATCAGTCCGAGCACCAACCACCTTAGTTCCAAACCCAATTGTGGACGGCTTTCGGCTTACTAAAGTGCTCATGGACGGTGGCAGCAGATTAAACCTCATTTATGAGGACACGCTCGACAAAATGCAAATACACAAGAACCGCATCGAGCAGAGCAGTACAACCTTTTGAGGTATTATCCCTAGCCGAGAAGCGCGGTGTTCGGGAAAAATAAAACTTGCTGTGGTATTTGGCACGCTTAAGAACTACAGGTCTGACGAATTAATCTTCCAAGTGGCACCTTTAACAGCGGATATCATGCCCTGTTACGGCGAGATGCATTCACACGGTTTCAAGCCATACCTCATTACGGGTACATGAAGCTCAAAATGCCCGGGCCCAACAGAGTTATCACTATTGCCGGTGATCCGGACATAGCACTCTGCACCGAAAACAAAACCGCATCCCTAGCCCTCAAGGCACTTTTCGAAGCACTTGCTGCCGAGGAGCTCACCGCTCTGCGTACCACAGTGGATAGAGACGACGTAATTCTTGATAAAAGGCCTAAACCCACTTCTTTCAAGCCAGCAGACGAAATAATCAAATTCCAAGTCCACCCAATGGATCCCAACAAAATAGCAGCCATTGGAGCACAGCTAGATCTAGCGGTCGACTCAGCTCTAAGAGCATTCCTTCGCGACAATTGGGACATTTTCGCTTGGCACCCTTTGGATATGCCACGAATCCCACGTAGACTAGCCAAACACACCCTCAATCTTATAAAGGGGTTCAAGCCAGTTAAGCAAGCGCTACGGCGATTTTCGGAACCCAAGCGGCAAGCTATGGGGGAGGAGCTAGCCAAACTACTTGAAGCCGGGTTTATTCGAGAAATAAAACACCCATATTGGCTAGCAAACCTGGTCATGGTGCCAAAGAAGGACAAATCCTGGCGCCTTTGTGTCGACTTTAAGGACCTTAATAAAGCTTGCCCTAAGGACCCCTTCCCACTACCCCACATTGGCCAGATCATTGATGCAACTACATGACATGATTCACTGTGTTTCCTCGACGCATACTCTGGATACCATCAGATTAAGATGAAGGAATCTGATCAGGTTGCAACGGCATTTATCACTATGTATAGACCTTTCTGCTTTAACACTATACCTTTCGGACTCAAGAATGCCAGTGCCACCTACCAACGCATGATTCAAACATGCCTGGAAAAACAAATTGGCAAGACGATGGAGGCATATGTAGTTGACATAGTCATCAAAACCAAACATGTCAAATCACTGGTGGACAACTTACGTCTCACGTTCGACAACCTCCGAACATATGACATGCGGCTCAATCCGGAAAAATGCGTTTTCGGCGTTTTGGCCGGAAAGTTGCTCGGGTTCATCATTTCTAATAGGGGAATTGAAGCAAACACAGCCAAAATCCGAGCCTTGTCATAGTTGGTGATACCAACAGACCTAAACAGGTCCAAAAACTAGCTGGGTGTGTGGCAGCTTTGAGCCGCTTTATCTCCAGATTGGGAGAAAAAGCGCTGCCACTATATCGCCTGCTTCGGTGTACCGACCACTTTGAGTGGACGGACGCTGCAACAGTCGGACTGGCAGAAATAAAAACTCTGCTAGCAAGCAATCCAATACTTGTCGCACCTAACATTGGCGAACCTATGCTACTGTATATATCTACAACTCACCAGGTGGTGAGCGCGGTACTCGTCATCGAATGAGAGGAAGAGGTACATAAATTCCCACTCCAGAAACCCATATACTACGTATCGGCGGTTCTCACACCATGCAAGTCCCGATACCTGCACTACCAAAAGATAGCATATGTGGTTTTCATGGCATCTCAGAAGCTGCGACACTACTTTCAAGAGTGCTCAATCACGGTGGCCTCCGCGGTACCACTCATAAACAATCGCGATCCCACCGGCCGCATTGCAAAATGGGCCATTGTGCTCCTACCATTTGAAATAACGTACAAACCACGCCGAGCAATTAAATCTTAGGTGTTGGTCGACTTCGTCGCCGAATGGACAGAAGCCGAACTCCCTAAAGAGTACGACACATACTCCAACTGGGTGATGTACTTCGACGGCTCTAAAATGTTAGCCGGATTAGGGGCCGGTGTCATCCTAACATCCCCTATAGGGGACACAGTCCGTTACATACTGCAAATCATGTAACGGACTCCAATAACGTAGCCGAATATGAGGCCCTACTGCATGGTCTCCGGATGGTTGTTTCTATGGGCATACAACGCCTTGAGGTGCAAGGGGATTCAAATCTCGCAATATCCCAAATAAACGGAGAATTCGACGCAAAAGATCCAAAGATGGCAGATTACCACAATGACATGCTCAACATATTAGCTCGGTTCGACGAGCTTGAGTTCCATCACGTGGCCCGAGACAGTAACCAAGCAGCGGACATCCTTGCTCGAATGGGCGCTAAACACGACACCGTTCCGCCTAACACCTTTGTGGAGCGGCTCTTCAAACCATCCGTAGTATGGCAGGACGAGAGTGGAACCACCAGTCCGGCGCCGATCACGCCCCCAGATGCCGAACACGCTCCAGATATCGTCGGAGGGCTCGGTCATAGAACCAATGCCTTCCGCCCATGTAATTATGGCAGTAATCGCACCATGGACCGAACCCTTCCTGGCCTACCTTAATAGGCAGGAGCTCCTTGAGGACCAGAATGAGGCTCGTTGTATCATTCGACATTCGAAAGCCTATAAGGTTCATGATGGAGAGCTCTACAAGAAAAGTACTACCAGAGTCCTTCAAAGATGTATCTCTGCAGAACAGGGGTGGCAGGTCTTGGCGCTCATCATGCCGCAACTCAGGCCCTTGTAAGTAAGGCCTTCCGTACTGGTTTCTTCTAGCCTACGGCCCGACCAGATGCACAAGACCTCATCCAACGTTGTGTAGGATGCCAGCTTTTCGCCAATCAAAGCCATATGCCGCCTACCACCCTATGAACAATCCCCATTACTTGGCCTTTTGCGGTCTGGGGGCTTGACATGGTCGTACCCCTTAAGGGGGGAAGCCATAAGAAAAAATACATGTTGTTCATGGTAGATAAATTCACTAAGTGGATAGAGGCCAAACCAGTTAAAACGGCTGAAGTCGGACCAGTGATAGATTTCATATCTGGTGTGGTACAGCGTTATGGTGTCCCACATAACATCATCACCGACAATGGCTCTAACTTTACAGCCGACGAGGTAGAAACTTGGTGTGCTAGTCTGGGCATCAAGCTCGATTACGCCTCCGTATACCACCCTCAAACAAACGGTCAAGTTGAGCGGGCCAATGGCCTGATAATTGCGCGGCATTAAACCCAGACTAGTGTGATCCTTAAAGGAGTCAGATAAACATTGGGTGGAGGAGCTCGACTCTTTACTCTCGGGGCTGCGGACCACACCCAATCGCACGACCGGACACACACCGTTCTTCATGGTGTATGGCGTAGAGGTCATCTTACCCTGCAATATTATTCATGACTCACCTCGAGTGCGCATGTACGAATAGAGAGAAGCCAGGCTCGATCGGCAAGATGACCTAGATGGCCTGGAGGAGGAGCGCGATGTCGCACAAGCTCGTTCCGCATTCTACCAACAACAAGCTCGAAGATACCAAAGCAGAGAAGTGCGGGCCAAGACTTATAATGTCGGTGAACTCGTTCTAGGTCTACCAGAGAAGAAAAAGGGCAAGGTCAAGCCCAAATGGGAAGTTCCCTTCATTATAGATGAAGTTCTCACTGGAGGAGCCTATTGCCTTCATAATGCATCAGACAATCGCTTAGAGCCAAACCCATGGAACGCTGCCAGACTCCAAAGATTCCACACCTAAGTCCTGACACATTGTTTGTTACCTTTTTCTCTTTTTTATCTTTCTTCTTTTCGTTTGTTTTATGATTTCTAGCGTATGTTTGGGTCAGTCGCACACTTGCGGGGAAACATCTTTAAATGTACACACCCCATTATAACTGGGGGCTTCCTTCAAAGAGAAGCTCTTTATTATCCCGAGCATAAAGCTCACCATATATATATAGGTAAAACTGTGTCTATCATAGCTTGCCATAGAACTAGTTAAGGGTCGCTAAACTTTTAACGGTTTAAAATTTATCATAAAATATGAAATAAATATGGGAGCATCTCTCTAATGTAATAAGATGATCCAACAGAGGGATTGTCCAAATATGCATCTATGTGTCCTCGGCAAAAATAATAAGCATTTCAGCTCACTGCGACATAAATATATACCGAACTATTTGTTTTTTTGTCTAGGACACATACAGTCGTATTTTTTTAATCCCTCCGTTGGATCATGTTATGTTAAACCTCACCATATATATATATACGTATTGCTTACTCATATATGTCTTGTCTTCACCATTATATGCACCTCTATGACTTAAGTTTTTGCCAAGCTGGGTTGCCTGGCTCCTATGCTTATGCCCTATGTTCCCGATTGTTCGGCTAGGGCATAAAGGGAGCACCTCTCTGATTGTTACAACCGGGTCATCCGGATATGTACCTCAGACGGGTGAAGCCAAAAGCTAGCGTTCTTAAGAGAATAACTGGTCGGCGGACAAACGATGAACTGCCTTCGTAGAACTACAAACTAACAAAAAACACAAAGACGCCTGTGATTTTTTCGCTTCACAGCCTAGTCATGCCTACATGCATGCCGACCCAGGTAGAGGAACCCTTAACGGAACTATTCTTCGTGGAAGATGTTTCTTACATTTAAAAGTAATATAACATAACTCCCCGAACATAGCTTGTCTATTCAGGCATTATGACTGGATCGCCTCATTTCCAAATGTACTTGGTGTTTTCCACCGATATAGTATTCAGAAACACTTCACCCTTGGGTTTTGGAGGCTGAAGCGGAAAGTCTGCTCTGACAATCCTTTACAATTCGGCCGGAGATAAGTTTGCTGATAAAGTGTATTATCACACAAAATCACACGCCTACTCCTTATCTGTGCCATCTATCAGGCTATCTAATTTACAGTCCTGCTGTGAAAATTTGGAAGCTATCTTTACTTGATCATATACCAAGCTAACTGGAATTTCTTGTCCATCTGGTCATATGATTTGGATCAAGTCCGGTATACCACGTTTTCACCATGGCCGAGGCCTCTCGTGCACCTTCTCGACATGCCGATGCCTTCCATAGCTCAAAGCGAAGACGAGCTCCTTTGAATAGCTCCGCGAGCTCACCCACCAGCCTAGGAGGAGGATCGGATGGCCATAAAGCTTTAGCCATATTCCTCATTGATTTCTGAGCTCACTCGTGCACTTTGGATAGCTCTTGCAGCAAGTCGCCTTGAAATCCGGATACTTCTCCTTCGGGCCTCCCAGTTAACAAACCTATGGGAACAAATCTCGTCATAAACAATTTTTTTCCGTCAAGGAATCTCATGAAAGTGAGGATCAGGGACATACTAAATATGCCGCCTTTCAGCCTTCGGTTCTCTTTCAAGGTATCTGACAGTTGGGCTCTTACGTCCTTCAGTCCCTCGGCATGCTTGATGTTGGCATCCAGTAGCTTGTTCTTCTCATCCCTGGTCTGTGTATGTATACGTTGACCAGTGGCTTCTTGCCTTTCAGCATGTTGTTTATCTGCCTGCGCGGCCTTCAGTCTCTCTTCCAGCTGATCCGGCGATTCTGCAGCCATAAACAAAACAATGCTTATTTCAAAAAACATCGCTGGCACAGAATCATATTTTTCGGACAGTAATTGACGTTACCAGTCAGTTCCTTCTTGGACTTCTCCAGTTCGGTAGTAACAACAGTTAGCTGGGTCCGACAGTTCTCAAGCTCCTAAGTCAGCATGTTGTTCTTCTCCGTGAGTACCTGATTATGCAACGATCATTAAATCGGTTGTGCCAACTGCTTTAAATCTCGGGGGCTATTGGCACATGATTATTGAATATACACAAAGCCTTTACCCGCATATCCTTTGAAAGCTGGTGTGTAGCTCCGGCAAGTCCATCCCGAGCAGCCCGGATATATGCATCTGCAGAGCTGAGGGCGTTGAACAGTTCTTCGGTGAAACTTGGATCGCGCATGGCCTCCTTCCGCCGATGATGGACTATCGCGCTCTCCACCTCGGAATTGGTGACGGATACATTATCCGAATCCTTGTGGAGGTGACGATCCGGCATGGCGCCCGTATCAACCCTTGTCCTTGTGGCAGGGTCTGGGGCCAGATTGGCCATTACATGGCCGGCGGGACCTTCGGATATAGCTCGGTGTGCGCTCCTCCTGAAATATAGCACAGCGGGGTACATCACAATCCAGCCTATTTGCTGAGTGTAGGTTGAAAATTATACCTCTTCGATGAACGAGGGGGCTCGGCAGTTTCACCGCCCGCCATTCTTTTCAAAGGCTCGCCCTGCGCGAGCGTCGCCTTCTTGGAGGAAGCCTTCGATACGGTTTGGCGGGACGAGCGCTGCCCCTTCGAAGCATGAGATAGTGCGGTGGGTGAGCGCAACGGGAAAACTCTTGTTGAAAGGATGTCTCCTAGGCACTTACGTGGGAAGAGGGGAGAAGGCCGGGATAATCAGCTGTGATGGCTACTTTTGTGTCGTCGTAGCTCGCCTGATAAAAGACTCCTTCCTTAAGCTCTTTAAATATATCCGGATCCTCTTCAAATCCAGGATCCAGGTCTCGAATATGGTCCTCCGGCTGTGGAGCGGAACTATGGATCCCCGCGACGATCTTTCTCCATTCCTGTTAAAAATAGTCAGATTAAGTTCAAACTAAGCACGACTCAGGATGAGGATTGAATATGTTCGCCTACCGAAAGCTCACCGAGTTAGCAGGGTTGTACATGGAAAGACCGTCTCGGCTTTTAACGCGAGTAAAATCTTCTTTCTCTCCTTTGTAAAGATCGGCCAACATGGCAGCCAAGGCGGCAAAGTTGTATGGACCCTTGCGCCCGCAGCGTGATGTGTCATCTTCCTTGTTGTAATGCCACATGGGGAGTCCTCTGGATTGGAGTGGTCATACGCCCTGCGTTATTGAAATCGCCATTACCTCAACTATAGATAGTCCGGATTGGGCGAGTACTTTTATCTTGCTCATTAGCTTCTTAATCTCCGCACTATCTTCCTCCTCGAGGCTTCGGGGCCGCCAGTTGGTGCGCTTCTTTAACGGAGCGTTGGAAAATTTGGGAAGACCCTGTCGGATTGGGTCTGGAAGAACAACGTCTTCAGTAAAAACCATTCTGAGGGCCACTCTTCGGATGCCTTCTTATGAGTGCCGGACAGGTATCCTATCCCGGCGACACGCCATACTTCGGCACCGCCCACCTCGAATATGGATCCCTTTTGGGAGCGAGGGACGAGGCAGAAAAGTTTCCTCCATAACTCAAAATGGGCCTTGCAGCCAAGGAAAAGCTCGCAAAGGTCGATAAAGTCTACGATGTGCAGAATGGAACCCAATGTAAGATTGTGTAGTTGGAGGCCATAATACTCTGGGAGACCTCAGAGGAAAGGGTGGATTGGAAACCCAACACCTCTTAATAGGAAGGAAATGAAGCACACTCACTCCTCTTCGGTAGGATTGGGGAAGTTTTCTGCCAGGGCTTCGCCATTGATGGAAGTTAACCCCGCCCGAACAGGGACTAGATCCACGGGAGGGAGATACCCTTGTGTCTGAAGCTTGGTCAGCTGGGCGTGGGATAATGAGCAGATCTCCCAATCTCCTTTTTGAGGGCCGTGGGGGCGTGAGGAAGAACTAGGAACGCCAGCCATGTTCGCGCGGTTTCCTGTGGCAAGCTCTAAGGATTTTCACCTGGTGTGGAATGGCATCTGAGATCCAACCTCCTTAAATAGACGCCTTCCCTACGAAGTCAAGGTGTTATTTATAAAAACACTTGGACCCTTCATATTCGTCTGACACGTGGAAGCCGAGGCGACGGTGGCGTAGAAGCTGAAGGGTATAATACTTAATGTAAAGCAGAAGTTGTCCGAAGTTATCGGCGTTCTGGGAACGGGGGTCCCCAGACTTGCCTGCCTGCGGCCTGCGGCATGGCTTAAAGGGGGCCCAGCACGGCCCATCTTCATCAACACGAGACTCAAGACCCTTGTGAGGGACCAAGCCTCGCGGGGCGGACGACACGGAGCTTCCTCAGGCGCGGCCTCGTCAGGCTGGCTCACGAGGAGGTGGAGAGATCAAGGCGGGGTACCTCACGAGGTGCCCATGACGCAAGCCATGACGACCAAGGGTGCCAGGCAGGCGCCAGCCCGGCAGTGTCTCCCTTTCCTCTTTGGTGCAAAGGGGGAAAGCGCAGGCGAGAGGATCAAGCAAAGGCATCCATTTCGGTGCAACAAGACCAAGACCAGTCCAACGGCGGGAAGGAGGTCATCATGGAGCCCATAACGGCGTCACCACAGAGCCTTTGGCAGGTGAGGACCAACTTTAGTCAGGATAAGTGTCCCAGATGTTCCCCTTCAAAATGGCCAATTGTTGGCGCCCTTCCTGTTCAATATTTGGGAAGAGGCCCAGGGCCTTTGCCTATAAATAGGACTAGCCACCCCCAGGGCAAAGGGGAGATCGATCAGATCATCAGGCAGCAGAGAGAGAGAGAAGGGCGGCTGAACTCCTCCTAGCAGTTCGTTGTCCTTGCTAAGAGCAGACCCTCGCGAGGCTGTTCTTCCTTGTATTGTTCATCATCATCAGCCCAAGAGGCAATCCACCCACCACAAAATAGAGTAGGGTATTACACCACAATGGTGGCCCGAACTAGTATAAACCTTGTGTCTCTTGTGCAGTTCTTTCTGTAGTTTAGATCTTTGCGAGACGGAGAGGTAGAGGGCGAAGTCTACACGCGCACCCCAGAGTTCGAACCTCAAGGGTCTGCCGGAACCCGAAATCCGACATTTGGCGTGCCAGGTAGGGGTGCACCGGAATTTGTCTTCCACCGCTCCGCTCTCCTCCGACTGTCGCGTGCATGTCCGACGCACGCCGGGCCCGCGCCGACCGCCGGGCCGCCATCGTTTCCCGCATCGCCCAGGCGGCCCCCGTCGGCGTGCGCCTTCGTCGTTCCCCGTTGCCCGCCATCGACGCCACCTCCGGCCCGATGGAGAATGAGCAGCAAGCGTCATCTCAGCGCCCGTTAGTGCGGCAAGATGGCCGCACAGCTACACCAACACCCCCGGTCATCGCGGCCCTCCTGGGCGGCTTGTAGGCGCCGCCCACAAGTCGCCACGTCAAGCCGTTTGTTTGCTAGGTCAGCACCGTTTCTGCGCGACAGGGGGCTCACCCGGAACAGGCGGCACTCAAGGCTGGCCTGACCTTCGGCTTGGAGGACCACCCCTCCAACTCGACTAGCTCGGGCGCGCTCCCCATGTTGTGCACCCCCACCATATGCCAGGTTGCCGTCACCAGAACCCTCATCGATGGTGGCGCGGGCCTCAGCGTGCTTTCGGTCGAGGCCTTCGATCTCCTCTGCATACCCCTGGAACGGCTGCAACCCAGCCGACCCTTCTCGGGCGTTGGGGGCGGGTCATCCAGCTCCTTGGGACAGATCCGGCTCCCATTAACCTTCGGCACCTACAACAACTTCCGCACGAAGATGGTCGACTTCGACATTGCCCCCATCGGCCTCCCCTACAACGCCATCCTCGGCTACCCAGCGCTGGCCCAGTTCATGGCCGCCACACACCCGGCGTACAACCTTATGAAGATGCCTGGGAGCAGCGGCGTCCTCACCGTGCACGGGGACACCGGGGACACACTGCGGGTGCTCAAGCTCGCCTTCAAGGCGGCGGCAATGGCACAGCCCGCCGACTCAGGGGCCCCCGAGCCCAAGGGGGCTGCGCCCGCCAAGAAGAAGCAGTTGTTGACCCAGGACAAGGCAGAAACCAAGCAGATACCTGTTGACGAGGACGGGTCCTCCAGTGCCACTTTCACCATAGGCGCCAACCTCGAGCCTGAGCAGGAGGAGGCCCTAATCAGGTTCCTGCGCGCAAACAAGAAGATATTCGCTTGGGAACCTAATCAGTTGGCATGGATCCCTAGGAGCGTAATCGAGCATCACCTCAACGTGTGCCCAAACGCGCGCCCCGTGAAGAAAAAGGCGAGGCGGCAGTCCGCGGAGAAGCAGGCCTTCATTGTCTAAGAAACCCGCAAGCTAGAAGCCGCTGGGGTCATTCGCGAGGTCCGATACCCGGATTGGTTGGCCAACCCTGTCGTTGTGCCCAAGAAGGGAGGAAAGGAACGCATGTGTGTCGACTTCACCAACCTCAACAAGGCATGCCCGGAAGACCCATTCCCGCTCCCCCGCATCGATCAGATCGTCGATTCCACTGCAGAGTGCGACCTGCTATGCTTCCTAGATGCCTTCTCTGGGTATCACCAGATCAAGATGGCGGTAGAAGACGTCGAGAAGACCGCCTTCCTGACCCCCTGTGGGGTGTACTGCTACACATGCATGCCGTTTGGGTTGCGTAACGCAGGAGCAACCTTTCAGCGGCTGATGCACATCACCTTGGGCTCGCAGCTCAGGAAGAATGTCGAAGCTTACGTCGACGATATTGTGGTGAAGTCTCGGGAGGCCAAGACCCTGATACAAGACCTGGAGGAAGCCTTCGCGAGCCTCGACACAATGAACCTGCGGCTCAACCAGGAGAAGTGTGTGTTCGGGGTCCCCTCAGGCAAGCTTTTGGGCTTCCTTGTGTCCCATCGGGGCATTGAGGGTAACCCGGAGAAGGTCAAGGCGGTCGAGGACATGAGCCCGCCGAAGACCCTCAGATAAATGCAGAAGCTCACTGGATGCGTGACCGCGCTAGGGCGCTTCATCTCCAAGCTGGGGGAGCGAGCGCTGCCTTTCTTCCAGCTGATAAAGAAAAAGGGTCCCTTTGAATGGACTGAAGAAGCAGACAAGGCATTTCAAGGTCTCAAGAAATACCTGACCAGTCCCCCAGTCATGATGGCTCCGCGCCCTCAAGAGCCCCTGGTGCTCTACCTCGCTGCCACTCCTTACTACGCCAGCGCGACCCTGGTGTCGGTTAGGGAGGAGCGCCAAACCAGAACCATGGCAGCAGCTCGAGACAAGGCAAAACAGGAACAAGGAAGGCCCACAGAAGCCGTAACCGCGGTTGAGGATCAGCTGCCGAAGAGTGCGCCAGAAGCAGGAGAGGCCACTCATCTGGATGGTCCGCCTCCTGAGGCCCTGTCGCCTCACGAGGCGCCCTTGCCTCCGGAGGGCGACGTGAGCACTAATGCACTCAGCCTTGTTGAGCACCTAGTATACTTCATCAACACGGTGTTACGGGATGCGAGGGCACGGTATCCCATGCCTCAGAAGCTCCTCCTCGCGTTACTGGTGCCCTCGCGTAAGTTGCGTCACTATTTCTAGGGTCACCCCATCAAGGTCGTCTCATCATACCCCCTGGAGAGAGTGCTAAGGAGCCCCAACTCAGCCGGAAGGGTCGCTGAATGGAACATAGAACTGCACGCACTTCAACTCGAGTTCAGCACGACCAGGGTCATCAAGGGAGCAGCATTAGCAGATTTCGTGGCAGAATGGATGGAGCCACCGGGCCTCAAGGGCGACGAGGATCGGTCCCTCCTCCCGGGGAGTGAGGCGCCGGAAGGCTGGGTCATGTACTTCGATGGGCATTCTCCAGGCACGGCGCCGGGGCTGGCGCGGTACTGATATCACCCACTCAGGACAAGCTCTACTACGCTGTGCAGCTCTGTTTCTAGCAAGGTGAAAAAGTCTCCAACAACATAGCAGAGTATGAAGGTCTAATAGCGGGCTTGAAGGCCACAGTAGCCCTAGGGGTGAAGCGCCTCACCGTTAAGGGCGATTCGCAGCTCCTTGTCAACTTCTCCAACAAGGTGTATGAGCCGAAGGACGAGCACATGGAAGCCTACCTAGCGGAAATCCGCAGGATGGAGAAGCAATTCTGGGGCTGGAGTTGAAGCATGTGCCCCGTGGCACCAATCAGGAGGCCGATGACATTGCCGGACGGGCGTCCAGGCGGTTACCTCAGAAACCTGGTGTCTTCGAAGAGCGGCTCTTCAAGCCCTCAGCCGAGCCATCATTATCGAACACTGCTCAGCCTCGGGAGGAGCTTCCCCAGCCACCTGCCTTAGGAGCCCCGGTCTGCGGCCCGACCCCAAGGGCACGCCTGCTCCTGACAATGGAACCTCAGGAGGAGTGCTGGACTGCGGAACTCCGGAGTTATTTAACACAAGGGACCCTGCCGGAGAAGGAGCAGGAAGCGGAGCGCGTGGCGCGGCAGGCCACGGCATACTGGATCAGGGATGGAGAGCTCTACAGGAGGCGACCAAACGACGTATCCCTGCGCTGCATCTCCAGGGAGCAAGGAAAGGAACTGCTTGAAGACATACACGGTGGGGACTGTGGGCATCATTCATCATCACGAACCCTCGTTGGCAAGGCATTCCGCAGTGGGTTTTATTGTCCCACCGCACTCAGCGACACTGTCGAGCTGATGAAGGCTTGTGAAGCCTGCCAATTTCACGCCAAGCAGATCCATCAACCGGCAGGAGGCCTGCAGACCATACCCCTTTCGTGGTCGTTCGCGGTCTGGGGGCTGGACATTTTGGGCCCGTTTCCTCGGGCGCCAGGGGGCTACCGCTACCTCTACGTCGTCGTTGACAAGTTCACCAAGTGGGCAGAAGTAGAGGCCGTCCGCACCATCTCCGCGGGTTCCGCGGTCAAGTCCATCAGGGGCATCGTGAGCCGGTCCGGGGTGCCGAACCGCATCATCACGGACAACGGTTCGCAGTTCACTAGTAACTTTTTCAGAACATACTGTGCTAACCTTGGAACGCAGATATGCTACGCATCGGTGGCGCATCCACGAAGCAACGGCCAAGCCGAAAGAGCCAACGCGGAGGTCCTGAGGGGCCTCAAGACCAGGACGTTCAGGAAGAAGCTGGAGGCCTGCGGCAGAGGTTGGTACGATGAGCTTCAATCCGTGTTGTGGTCCATCCGCACAACCGCAACCAAGCCGACTGGAGAGACCCCGTTCTTCCTGGTCTATGGAGCTGAAGCCGTCCTCCCTCACGAGATCAGACGTCGCTCCGCGCGGGTCCTTGCGTTCGACGAGGCGCAGCAGGACGCCATGCGGGGGATGGACCTCGTGCTTGGGGAGGAACGCCGCCGAGAAGCCTCGTTTCAAGCGGCGAGGTACCAACAGGCGCTACGACGATATCACTGCCGCAACATCCGCCCCAGGACTCTCGAGGTAGGAGACCTCGTACTCAGGTGGGTTCTCTCCAGGGAGGGGCTGCACAAGCTCTCTCCCATGTGGGAGGGCCCGTTCAAGGTTGTTCATGTTTCCAGGCCAGGCTCCGTGCGCTTGGAGACTCAGGAGGGGGAGCCGGTTCAGAACACATGGAACATCCAGCACCTCCGGAGGTTCTACCCCTAGAAGGCCCAGAGCCTGTGAAGAAGGCGAACACCTGTGAAGATTATCCTTTTTGGAAAAGGCCCAGAGCCTGTGAAGAAGGCGAACGCCTGTGAAGATTATCCTTTTTGGAAAAGGCCTAGAGCCTGTGAAGAAGGCGAACGCCTTTGAAGATTATCCTTTTTGGAAAAGGCCCAGAGCCTGTGAAGAAGGCGAACGCCTGTGAAGATTTTCCTTTTTGGAAAAGGCCCAGAGCCTGTGAAGAAGGCGAACGCCTGTGAAGATTATCCTTTTTTGGAAAAAGGCCCAGAGCCTGTGAAGAATGCGAACGCCTGTGAAGATTATCCTTTTTGGAGAAGGCCCAGAGCCTGTGAAGAAGGCGAGCGCCTGTGAAGATTGTCGCACTTTGGAAAAGGCCCAGAGCCTATGAAGAGGGCAAATGCCCGTGAAACTCGTGTCCCGTAAGAAGAAAGGTCCGGAGCCTGTGAAGAAGGCCAATGCCTGTGAAGCTCGCCGCCCGTGACACTCTCACGTAATAATGAGTGGGGCTGTACACGCCCCGGAGTCTCAGGAGCGCCGGCCTCAGGCCCTGGGGCTCCCTCCCACACCAAGTGGCAGCACTTAGCTCCGTGCTGGTGAGAAGATGTCGAAGACTAGATTAGGTGCCGGACGCGGCTTTTTCATTTGCTTTCCGCAGTTGGCTTGTTTGCTTGTAGTTGAAATTTTATTGAGATTATTACCGTTGTTGGTTTATGGTTCGTCGATTTTCACTCCCCCGCTTTGATTCTTCTTATGAAAGGCCTCGCGAGGGAGGATAGCCAAGCGCCCTCGCGAGGGTTCCTGTTCTAGTCGTTCGAAGGTTTCGCGACCTGGGCCCATTACGGGAGCATCCCTCCAGTCCGTGCCCCTCGGGCACCGCGGCACACACAAAGGGCCTGGGTCGGTCGCCCCGCCACGGCTGGGGCCGGGAACTATCTACACGCAAAACATAGCTGAAAGGCGCAAAAAACGGAATCAAGGTAACGGTTAACAGTAGTAACCCCGAACACGCCCCCGCGGGGCTCCACACAGCTGTTTTCTTTACGCAGGAAACAAAAGGGAAATAAGGGACAAGCCTGGCGCGGCTCGCCTCCCACCGGCCTGCGGAGGAGGCTCGGGCTGCCTCCGGAGCTCAAGCAGACTCCCTCTCGCGCTTCACCGGGGCGCGACGGCGGGCGGACGTACTGACGCCTCCCAAGCAGGCGCGACGGCGAGGGGGCTGACTGCGGCCACCGCTGGAAGAGTCGCTTGAAGAGGAGTCAATGAAGCCCGGGGAACCCCGAGCGTCGCCAACCACGCGGGCGCTGTCTCCTCCGTCGTCATCGGGGCTGGGTCCCCGGCCGCGGTCGTCGTCCTCAGGGCAACACCCTGCACGGCGACCATCTTCCCCAAACACCCTCACGTAGAGGGTGGCATCACCGTCAAACCTAAAGTGCAGGGTGCACCGGCGCTCCAGGCCGCGAGCACGGGCGAACGCCTGCCAACCATGAGTCAAGGCCAAGCTCACAGCAGCGAAGACCTCCAGTGCAGCCCACGAGGCCCGGCTGCAGCAGCCATCCGCCTGAAGCCAGAGGCCGCCCGGGGCACCGGCCAGGAGCTCACCAAGGAGGAAGCGAGGAAGTTGGAGCCGGGCGCTAGTTGGCTCCGCCGACCATACGACGAACTCCGGCAGCACCTCCGCTGCGCGAAAGCGCGGCCTAGGGGAGCGGGCAACCAGAGCACGTTCCCCGGCCGCAGCAGCTCGCCCGCCACCATGCTGGGAACCATCCCCACGTCCGTGGGACACTGCCGAGGCAGCCACGGGATACTTCCGGGGGCGCCCTCGACCGCGCCTGGGCGGGGGAGAGGCAGGCTCAACCTGGCGGGCCTTCCCTTTCTCTGAAGCCGAGAACCTCCTCGACGGAGCCATGGAGAAGAAGAAGAAGCAAGGAGAGATGGACTGGGAGGGCACGAGCAGTGCCGTACTTATAGCCAGCGAAGGCTAACCGTCGGCCTCCACGATCGCAGGTAATCATGACACGATCTGCATGCAGGGACTTGTCCAATCCGTGCGACCATCGAGGCGTCATGGGGAAGCGGAGACGCCCACGTCCAATCAACCGCCACGCGGCGCCCAAGGCCGCAGGCTGTTAGGTCCCGCGGCGCTTCGCCCTTGCCCTTTCGCCTCTTAGCATGGCCAAGTCCGGGCGCGCCTTGGGCCCGGGGGCTACTGTCGGTGTTCTGGGAACGGGGGTCCCCAGACTTGCCTGCCTGTGGCCTGCGGCATGGCTTAAAGGGGGCCCAGCACGGCCCATCTTCATCAACACAAGACTCAAGACCCTCGCGAGGGACCAAGCCTCGCGGGGCGGACGACACGGAGCTTCCTCAGGCGCGGCCTCGTCAGGCTGGCTCACGAGGAGGTGGAGAGATCAAGGCGGGGTACCTCACGAGGTGCCCATGACGCAAGCCATGACGACCAAGGGTGCCAGGCGGGCGCTAGCCCGCGCAGTGTCTCCCTTTCCTCTTTGGTGCAAAGGGGGCAAGCGCAGGCAAGAGGATCAAGCAAAGGCATCCGTTTCGGTGCAACAAGACCAAGACCAGTCCAACGGTGGGAAGGTGGTCATCGTGGAGCCTAGAATGGCGGCACCACAGAGCCTTTGGCAGGCGAGGACCAACTTTAGTCAGGATAAGTGTACCAGATGTTCCCCTTCAAAATGGCCAATTGTTGGCGCCCTTCCCGCTCAATATTTGGGAAGAGGCCCAGGGCCTTTGCCTATAAATAGGACTAGCCACCCCCAGGGCAAAGGGGAGATCGATCAGATCATTAGGCAGCAGAGAGAGGGAGAGAGAGAGAGAAGGGCGGCTGAACTCCTCCTAGCAGTTCGTCGTCCTTGCTAAGAGCAGACCCTCGCGAGGCTGTTCTTCCTTGTATCGTTCATCATCATCAGCCCAAGAGGAAATCCACCCACCACAAACTAGAGTAGGGTATTACACCACAATGGTGGCCCGAACTAGTATAAACCTTGTGTCTCTTGTGCAGTTCTTTCTGTAGTTTAGATCTTTGCGAGACGGAGAGGTAGAGGGCGAGGTCTCCGCGTGCACCCCAGAGTTCGAACCTCAAGGGTCTGCCGGAACCTGAAATCCGACAGAAGTTTCATGGAGGACCCACCTTACAAAGCCAAAGATATGAAGCCGGATACTGCGTCGTCATTGAAAAGCCGAATACAGTGCTTTTGCTCAAATTACTTTGGAGTATTCGGAGGTGGAGGAACCCGCCTTGCAATGCCGAAGACGATCTGCACGTCGGACACGTCGTCATTGAAGCCTGGTTCGGGGGCTACTGAGGGAGTCCTGGATTAGGGGGTCCCCAAGCATCCAGGCTATGTGACATGGGCCGGACTGATGGGCCACAAAGATACGAGGTTGAAGGCTTTCCCCTGTGTTCGGATGGGACTCTCCTTTGCGTGGATAGCAAGCCTGGCGTTCGGATGTGAAACTTCCTTTCTCTGTAAACCGACTCTGTATAACCCTAGCCCCCTCCGGTGTCTATATAAACCGGAGGGTTTAGTCCCTAGAGATCATCAGAATTCATACAGGCTAGACATCTAGGGTTTAGTCATTAGGATCTCGACGTAGATCAACTATTGTAACCCCTATACTCATCATAGTCAATCAAGCAGGAAGTAGGGTATTACCTCCATTAAGAGGGCCCAAACCTGGGTAAACATCGTGTCCCCTGCCTCCTGTTACCTTCGATCCACAAACGCACAGTTCAGGACCCCCTACCCGAGATTGGACGGTTTTGACACCAACACTATCCTCGATGGTTTCTGGGTCGTGTGGGAAGGACCCCCCTATCGCTCACACTCACTTCGCGATGGTTCCAAATGTCGTCGCGGAAAGGGGTTAAAAACCGTTTGTATAGCACGTCGTTGTACGAGTAACTACATCATTGCACAATTGTTGTTTACCTTATAATATTAACTGAGTGCTTTTAGGTACATATGTCATTGGTAAAGATCCGCGCTTCGACCCTTTCTGCATATGGGGCAATGCACTACAAAAAAAAGACACATCCATGACATTTTGGGCCGAACGAAATTTTTTCCTGTCATGCTTATGACAGTTCTATGATGACAATTGTGACAAAACCTGGTATCATCATAGATGTGGTGGGCTACTTCTTCTATGACAAAAAATCATGACAAAAAAGGGCTTTTCGTCCTAGGCAGGCCGGAGACGCACCTGCATTGTTGGAAATATGCCCTAGAGGCAATAATAAAAGCATTATTATTATATTTCCTTATTCATGATAATTGTCTTTATTCATGCTATAATTGTGTTAACCGGAAATCGTAATACATGTGTGAATAACAGACAACAACATGTCCCTAGTGAGCCTCTAGTTGACTAGCTCGTTGATCGACAGATAGTCATGGTTTCCTGACTATGGACATTGGATGCCATCGATAACGGGATCACATCATTAGGAGAATGATGTGATGGACAAGACCCAATCCTAAACATAGCATAAGATCGCATAGTTCGTTTGCTAGAGTTTTCCAATGTCAAGTATCCTTTCCTTAGACCATGAGATCGTGTAACTCCCGGATACCGTAGGAGTGCTTTGGGTGTGCCAAACGTCACAACGTAACTGGGTGACTATAAAGGTATACTACGGGTATCTCTGAAAGTGTCTGTTGGGTTACATGGATCGAGACTGGGATTTGTCACTCCGCTTGACGGAGAGGTATCACCGGGCCCTCTCGGTAATGCATCATCACAATGAGCTCAATGTGATCAAAGTGTTTGATCACGGGATCATGCATTACGGTACGAGAAAAGTGACTTGCCGGTAACGAGATTGAACGAGGTACTGGGATACCAACGATCGAATCTCGGGCAAGTAAAATACCGATTGACAAAGGGAATCGTATACGGGATTAATTGAATCCTTGACATCGTGGTTCATTCGATGAGATCATCGTGGAGCATGTGGGAGCCAACATGGGCATCCAGATCCCGCTGTTGGTTATTGCCCGAGAGCCGTCTCGGTCATGTCTGCATGTCTCCCGAACCCGTAGGGTCTACACACTTAAGGTTCGGTGACGCTAGGGTTGTAGGGATATGTATGTGCAGTAACCCGAATGTTGTTCGGAGTCCCGAATGAGATCCCGGACGTCACGAGGAGTTTCGGAATGGTCCGGAGGTAAAGATTTATATATGGAAAGTCATCATACGGACATCGGGACAAGTTTCGGTGTTATCGGTATTGTACCGGGACCACCGGAGGGTCCCGGGGGGTCCATCGGGTGGGGCCACCTATCCCGGAGGGCCCCATGGGCTGTATGAGGGAGGGAACCAGCCCATAGTGGGCTGGTGTGCCTCCCCCCCATGTGCCCATGCGCCTAGGGTTTTGGGGGGAGGGAAAACCCTAAAGGGGGCGCCCCCCTTGCTTGGGGGGCAAGCCCCCCTTCCCTGGCCGCCGCCCCCCTAGGAGATCTCATCTCCTAGGGCCGGCGCCCCCCTGGGGGTTATATAAAGGGGGGAGGGGAGAGGGGGCTGACCACCCATTGCCCTGGCGCCTCCCTCTCCCTCTCCAACACCTCCTCCTCCTCCATTGAGCACGGCGAAGCCCTGCCGGAGTACTGCAGTTCCACCATCACCACGCCGTCGTGCTGCTGCTGGAGCCTTCTTCCCCAACCTCTCCTTTGCCTTGCTGGATCAAGAAGGAGGAGACGTCACGCTTCCCGTACGTGTGTTGAACGCGGAGGTGCCGTCCGTTCGGCACTAGATCATCGGTGAATTGGATCACGACGAGTACGACTACCTCATCCACGTTCACTTGAACGCTTCCGTTGCGATCTACAAAGTGGTATGTAGATGCTATCTAATCTGAATACTCGTTGCTAGATGAACTCATAGATGGATCTTGGTGAAACCGTAGGAAAATTTTAATTTTCTGCAACGTTCCCCAACAGTGGCATCATGAGCTAGGTCTATGCGTAGTTCTTCTTGCGCGAGTAGAACACAATTTGTTGTGGGCGTAGATGTTGTCAACTCTTCTTGCCGCTACTAGTCTTATCTTGCTTCAGCGGTATTGTGGGATGAAGCGGCCCGGACCAACCTTACACGTACGCTTACGTGAGACTGGTTACACCGACTAACATGCACTAGTTGCATAAGGTGGCTGGCGGGTGTCTGTCTCTCCCACTTTAGTTGGAGCGGATTCGATGAAAAGGGTCCTTATGAAGGGTAAATAGAAGTTGACAAATCACGTTGTGGTTTTTACGTAGGTAAGAAAACGTTCTTGCTAGAACCCTAATTCAGCCACGTAAAACTTGCAACAACAATTAGAGGACGTCTAACTTGTTTTGCAGCAAGTGCTTTGTGATATGATATGGCCAAAGTTGTGATGAATGATGAATGATCTATATGTGATGTATGAGATTTTCATGCTATTGTAATAGGAATCACGACTTGCATGTCGATGAGTATGACAACCGGCAGGAGCCATAGGAGTTGTCTTTATTTTTTGTATGACCTGCGTGTCATTGAGAATCGTCATGTAAATTATTTTAATTTATTGCTAAACGCGTTAGCCATAGTAGTAGAAGTAATAGTTGGCGAGCAACTTCATGGAGACACGATGATGAATATCATGATGATGAAGATCATGGTGTCAAGCCGGTGACAAGATGATCATGGAGCCCCAAGATGGAGATCGAAGGAGCTATGTGATATTGGCCATATCATGTCACGTTTATTATTTGATTGCATGTGATGTTTATCATGTTTTGCATCTTGTTTACTTAGAACGACGGTAGTAAATAAGATGATCCCTCATAATAATTTCAAGAAAGTGTTCACCCTAACTGTGCACCGTTGCGACAGTTCGTTGTTTCGAAGCACCACGTGATGATCGCGTGTGATAGATTCTAACGTTCACATACAACGGGTGTAAGACAGATTTACACACGCAAAACACTTAGGTTGACTTGACGAGCCTAGCATGTACAGACATGGCCTCGGAACACAGAAGACCGAAAGGTCGACCATGAGTCGTATAGAAGATACGATCAACATGAAGATGTTCACCGATGTTGACTAGTCCGTCTCACGTGATGATCGGACACGGCCTAGTTGACTCGGATCATGTAATACTTAGATGACTGGAAGAGGGATGTCTATCTAAGTGGGAGTTCATTAAATAATTTGATTAAATGAACTTTATTATCATGAACTTAGTATAAATCTTTACAATATGTCTTGTAGATCAAATGGCCAACGTAGTCCTCAACTTCAACGCGTTCCTAGAGAAAACCAAGCTGAAAGACGATGGTAGCAACTATACGGAATGGGTCCGTAACCTGAGGATCATCCTCATAGCTGCCAAGAAAGATTATGTCCTACGAGCACCGATGGGTGACGCACCTATTCTCCCTGCTCAACAAGACGTTATGAACGCTTGGCAGTCGCGATGCGATGATTACTCCCTCGTTCAGTGCGGCATGCTTTACAGCTTAGAGCCGGGGCTCCAAAAGCGTTTTGAGAGACATGGAGCATATGAGATGTTCGAAGAGCTGAAAATGGTTTTCCAAGCTCATGCCCGGGTCGAGAGATATGAGATCTCCAACAAATTCTTTAGCTGTAAGATGGAGGAAAATAGCTCTGTCAGTGAGCACATACTCAGAATGTCTGGGTTGCACAACCGCTTGACTCAACTGGAAGTTAATCTTCCGGAAGAAGTGGTCATTGACAGAATCCTCCAGTCGCTTCCACCTAGCTACAAGAGCTTTGTGATGAACTACAATATGCAGGGAATGGTAAAGACCATTCCTGAGGTATATGCTATGCTGAAATCAGAAGAGGTTGAAATCAAGAAGGAGCATCAAGTGTTGATGGTGAATAAAACCACTAAGTTCAAGAAGGGCAAGGGTAAAAAGAACTTCAAGAAAGACGGCAAGGAAGTTGCCGTGCCCGGTAAGCAAGTTGCCGGGAAGAAGCCAAAGAATGGACCCAAGCCCGAGACTGAGTGTTTTTATTGCAAGGGAAGTGGTCACTGGAAGCGGAACTGCCCCAAATACTTAGCGGACAAGAAGGCCGGCAAAACCAAAGGTATATGTGATATACATGTAATTGATGTGTACCTTACCAGTACTCGTAGTAGCTCTTGGGTATTTGATACCGGTGCAGTTGCTCACATTTGTAACTCAAAGCAGGAGCTGCGGAATAAACGGAGACTGGCGAAGGACGAGGTGACGATGCGCGTCGGGAATGGTTCCAAGGTCGATGTGATCGCCGTCGGCACGCTGCCTCTACATTTACCTACGGGATTAGTTTTAAACCTCAATAATTGTTATTTAGTGCCAAGTTTGAGCATGAACATTGTATCTGGATCTCGCTTAATTCGAGATGGCTACTCATTTAAATCAGAGAATAATGGTTGTTCCATTTATATGAGAGATATGTTTTATGGTCATGCTCCGATGGTTAATGGTTTATTCTTGATCAATCTCGTACGTGATGATACACATATTCATAGTGTGAGTACCAAAAGAGTTAAAGTTGATAACAATAGTCCCACATATTTGTGGCACTGCCGCCTTGGTCACATAGGTTTCAAACGCATGAAGAAGCTCCATGCAGATGGACTTTTAGAGTCTCTTGATTATGAATCATTTGACACTTGCGAACCATGCCTCATGGGTAAAATGACCAAGACTCCATTCTCAGGAACAATGGAGCGAGCAACCAACTTATTGGAAATCATACATACCGATGTGTGCGGTCCAATGAGTGTTGAGGCTCGCGGTGGCTATCGTTATGTTCTCACCCTCACTGATGACTTAAGTAGATATGGGTATGTCTACTTAATGAAACACAAATCTGAGACCTTCGAAAAGTTCAAGGAATTTCAGAGTGAGGTTGAAAATCAACGTGAGAAAAAGATCAAGTTTCTACGATCAGATCGTGGAGGAGAATACTTGAGTCACGAATTTGGCACACACTTAAGAAAATGTGGAATAGTTTCACAACTCACGCCGCGTGGAACACCTCAGCGTAATGGTGTGTCCGAACGTCGTAATCGCACTCTATTAGATATGGTGTGATCTATGATGTCTCTTACCGACTTACCGCTATCTTTTTGGGGCTATGCTTTAGAGACTGCCGCATTCACTTTAAATAGGGCTCCGTCGAAATCCGTTGAGACGACACCGTATGAATTATGGTTTGGGAAGAAACCTAAGCTGTCGTTTCTAAAAGTTTGGGGATGCGATGCTTATGTCAAGAAACTTCAACCTCAAAAGCTCGAACCCAAATCGGAAAAATGCGTGTTCATAGGATACCCTAAAGAAACTGTTGGGTATACCTTCTACCTCAGATCCGAAGGCAAGATCTTTGTTGCCAAGAATGGATCCTTTCTAGAGAAAGAGTTTCTCTCGAAAGAAGTAAGTGGGAGGAGAGTAGAACTTGATGAAGTGTTGCCTCTTGAACCGGAAAATGGCGAAACTCAAGAAATCGTTCCTGAGGTGCCTGCACCGACTAGAGAGGAAATTAATGATTATGATCAAGATACTTCTGATCAAGCTCCTACTGAAATTCGAAGGTCCACAAGGACACGTTCCGCACCAGAGTGGTACGGCAACCCTGTCTTGGAAATCATGTTGTTAGACAACGGTGAACCTTCGAACTATGAGGAAGCAATGGCGGGCCCGGATTCCGACAAATGGCTGGAAGCCATGAAATCCGAGATAGGATCCATGTATGAAAACGAAGTATGGACTTTGACTGACTTGCCCGTTGAACGGCGAGCCATAGAAAATAAATGGATCTTTAAGAAGAAGACAGACGCGGATGGTAATGTGACCATCTATAAAGCTCAGCTTGTCGCTAAGGGTTATCGACAAGTTCAAGGAATTGACTACGATGAGACTTTCTCACCGGTAGCGAAGCTGAAGTCCGTCCGAATCATGTTAGCAATTGCCGCATACTATGATTATGAGATATGGCAAATGGATGTCAAAACGGCATTCCTTAATGGTTTCCTTAAGGAAGAATTGTATATGATGCAGCCGGAAGGTTTTGTCGATCCTAAGAATGCTGACAAGGTGTGCAAGCTCCAACGCTCGATTTATGGGCTGGTGCACGCATCTCGGAGTTGGAACATTCGCTTTGATGAGATGATCAAAGCGTTTGGGTTTACACAGACTTATGGAGAAGCCTGTGTTTACAAGAAAGTGAGTGGGAGCTCTGTAGCATTTCTCATATTATATGTAGACGACATACTTTTGATGGGAAATGATATAGAACTCTTGGACAGCATTAAGGCCTATTTGAATAAAAGTTTTTCAATGAAGGACCTTGGAGAAGCTGCATATATATTAGGCATCAAGATCTATAGAGATAGATCGAGACGCCTCATAGGTCTTTCACAAAGCACATACCTTGATAAAATATTGAAGAAGTTCAATATGGATCAATCTAAGAAAGGGTTCTTACCTGTGTTACAAGGTGTGAAATTGAGCTCAGCTCAATGTCCGACCACGGCAGAAGAAATAGAAGAGATGAGCGTCATCCCCTATGCCTCAGCCATAGGTTCTATTATGTATGCCATGCTGTGTACCAGACCTGATGTAAACCTTACGTAAGTTTGGTAGGAAGGTACCAAAGTAATCCCGGCAAGGAACACAGGACAGCGGTCAAGAATATCCTGAAGTACCTGAAAAGGACCAAGGAAATGTTTCTCGTTTATGGAGGTGACGAAGAGCTCGTCGTAAAAGGTTACGTCGACGCTAGCTTCGACACAGATCTGGATGACTCTGAGTCCCAAACCGGATACGTGTATATTTTGAATGGTGGGGCAGTAAGCTGGTGCAGTTGCAAGCAAAGCGTCGTGGCGGGATCTACATGTGAAGCAGAGTACATGGCAGCCTCGGAGGCAGCACATGAAGCAATTTGGGTGAAGGAGTTCATCACCGACCTCGGAGTCATACCCAATGCATCGGGGCCAATCAAGCTCTTCTGTGACAACACTGGAGCTATTGCACTTGCAAAGGAGCCCAGGTTTCACAAGAAGACCAGGCACATCAAGCGTCGCTTCAACTCCATTCGTGAAAATGTTCAAGATGGAGACATAGAGATTTGTAAAGTGCACACGGATCTGAATGTCGCAGATCCGTTGACTAAACCTCTCCCTAAGGCAAAAATTGATCAGCACCAGAACTCTATGGGTGTTCGATTCATCACAATGTAACTAGATTATTGACTCTAGTGCAAGTGGGAGACTGTTGGAAATATGCCCTAGAGGCAATAATAAAAGCATTATTATATTATTTCCTTATTCATGATAATTGTCTTTATTCGTGCTATAATTGTGTTAACCGAAAATCGTAATACATGTGTGAATAACAGACAACAACATGTCCCTAGTGAGCCTCTAGTTGACTAGCTCGTTGATCGACAGATAGTCATGGTTTCCTGACTATGGACATTGGATGTCATCGATAATGGGATCACATCATTAGGAGAATGATGTGATGGACAAGACCCAATCCTAAACATAGCATAAGATCGCATAGTTCGTTTGCTAGAGTTTTCCAATGTCAAGTATCCTTTCCTTAGACCATGAGATCGTGTAACTCCCGGATACCGTAGGAGTGCTTTGGGTGTGCCAAACGTCACAACATAACTGGGTGACTATAAAGGTATACTACGGGTATCTCTGAAAGTGTCTGTTGGGTTACATGGATCGAGACTGGGATTTGTCACTCCGCTTGACGGAGAGGTATCACCGGGCCCTCTCGGTAATGCATCATCACAATGAGCTCAATGTGATCAAAGTGTTTGATCACGGGATCATGCATTACGGTACGAGAAAAGTGACTTGCCGGTAACGAGATTGAACGAGGTACTGGGATACCAACGATCGAATCTCGGGCAAGTAAAATACCGATTGACAAAGGGAATCGTATACGGGATTAATTGAATCCTTGACATCGTGGTTCATCCGATGAGATCATCGTGGAGCATGTGGGAGCCAACATGGGTATCCAGATCCCGCTGTTGGTTATTGCCCGAGAGCCGCCTCGGTCATGTCTGCATGTCTCCCGAACCCGTAGGGTCTACACACTTAAGGTTCGGTGACGCTAGGGTTGTAGGGATATGTATGTGCAGTAACCCGAATGTTGTTCGGAGTCCCGGATGAGATCCCGAACGTCACGAGGAGTTTCGGAATGGTCCGGAGGTAAAGATTTATATAGGGAAAGTCATCATACGGACATCGGGACAAGTTTCGGGGTTATCGGTATTGTACCGGGACCACCGGAGGGTCCCGGGGGGTCCACCGGGTGGGGCCACCTATCCCGGAGGGCCCCATGGGCTGTATGAGGGAGGGAACCAGCCCATAGTGGGCTGGTGCGCCTCCCCCCATGGGCCCATGCGCCTAGGGTTTTGGGGGGAGGGAAAACCCTAAAGGGGGCGCCCCCCTTGCTTGGGGGGCAAGCCCCCCTACCCTGGCCGCCGCCCCCCTAGGAGATCTCATCTCCTAGGGCTGGCGCCCCCCTGGGGGTTATATAAAGGGGGGAGGGGAGAGGGGGCTGACCACCCATTGCCCTGGCGCCTCCCTCTCCCTCTCCAACACCTCCTCCTCCTCCATTGAGCACGACGAAGCCCTGCCGGAGTACTGCAGTTCCACCATCACCACGCCGTCGTGCTGCTGCTGGAGCCTTCATCCCCAACCTCTCCTTTGCCTTGCTGGATCAAGAAGGAGGAGACGTCACGCTTCCCGTACGTGTGTTGAACGCGGAGGTGCCGTCCGTTCGGCACTAGATCATCGGTGAATTGGATCACGGCGAGTACAACTACCTCATCCACGTTCACTTGAACGCTTCCGTTGCGATCTACAAAGTGGTATGTAGATGCTATCTAATCTGAATACTCGTTTCTAGATGAACTCATAGATGGATCTTGGTGAAACCGTAGGAAAATTTTAATTTTCTGCAACGTTCCCCAACATGCATATCATTATTTAGGCAATCCATGACGAAAAAACCGTGGTAGAAGCGAGGGCGAGGAAAATATCGGGGGAGTTCCCGGTTACGGTGGGTGGTCGGGGGCCGAGCGATGTGTGTCTCTCTCGTACGTACGCGCGTGTGTGCGAGGCGTTGGGCTCTAATTGAACCCTTGCGATTGCACTGCAGGCTATGCGTTACTGAACCCGAGTGATCGATCGATCCCTTGCTGTTAACTAAACTCGAGTGATTCCTTCGCTACTGCTGCTAACTGAAGCCGATCGAACCCTGCTGCCTCCTTCCGTGGATGAACACTAAGCGTTGTTGGGGGTTTGGATGAACAGTTCCTGGTGGGGGGTTAGATGAACAGGACCCCGTGTCAGTAGAGGCCGTTGCCGCTGGATGAACAGGACCCTGATCGAGACGGTTGGGGGTGGATGAACAGGACCCCGTGGAGGGCTGGATGAACAGGACCCTGTGGAGGGCTGGTTGAATAGTAGCCCGTGGAGGGGTGGTTGAAGAGGACCCCGTGGAGAGGGCTGGTTCAACAGTGGCCGGTGGAGGAGCGCACAGTGGAGGCTAGATGAACAAGAGCCCGTGGATGAACAGTCGCAGATGGAGGCTGGAGAAGGTCGACGGTGGATGAGCAGTAGCCTATGGAGACTGGAGGAGGTCGACAGTGGAGATAAACAGTATACCATGGAGTCCCGTTTTGCGGTACGCCACACCCCTCCCGATGAACAGGACCCCCGTTTCAACCGTAGCGCTCCAACACAAGTCTGTTTCCTCCGTTATGCGGTACGCCACACCCCTCCCAATCAACAGGACCCCGTTTCGACTGTAGGAGGTCCAAGAGAAGTCTGTTTCCTCGGTTTTGCGGTACACCAGGCCTCGTTTCCATCGGTTGTTCCATCCAAGCCGGTTGGCTCCCGATGAACATGACGATGCATTCAGTTCCGACCCAGCCGGTTGGCTCCCCATGAACACGATGACGATGCTCTTTCTCCGTTCTGACCCAGCCATGTACATGAGCCCTGGCCGTACGTATGCACGAGTAGGCGTTCAAGACCCCGCCCGTATGTACGTACATGGTCGTATTTTCTTTCTTGCACCTTGGTCATTGTACATACATGTACATGCTACGTGCGCGCCTCTACTACGATACGTGCGTGCCTCTACTACGACACGTGTGTGCCTCTACATCGACCAGTATGTACGTACACATTCTCGACCAGAATGAAAACGCTACGTACGCTTCGACCAGGTGGGTACCGACTGTCAGGCACTTCCTTGCGTGCGAAGATGTAGCTGGTGGGTCCCAGCAGTCAGGGGGTGAATCAAATTTTTTCCGTAATATGAATGCACTTCCTTCCGTGTGAAGATGTAGCTGGTGGGTCCCAGCAGCCAAGGGGAAACTTTTTTTCACGAAATACGGTGGCCCGTCCGGTGCGTCCATGTTGTCAGGTGGAGGAATCATTATTTTCCGCGTAATAAGGAGGTACTTCCTTGCTGCGTCCCCAAACCCAGCTGTCAGCCTCTCCACGTATAGTCCACGTCCAATGGATGTCGTTCGTTGACCACGTTGACCACGGCGCGCCGAGAGCACCAGGGCGGTGGACAACGACGATGCCTAGGAAGGGAATGACATGAAGCCAAGGAAGATTGGCAGTGGTTGCCCATGCGGTGGGGAGTACGAGGGTTTATTGGTTTGGCTGCGGTGTGAGGCTGCGGTCGCCGTAGGGCCTGGCTAGCGGTGGGAGTGGTAGGGGGTGGTGAGGCCTTCGCGGCAGCACAGCCAGCCATGGGAGGCAGGAGAAGGCGGGACGACCGGCGCTGCTTTGGGCGGTCAGAGCAAGAAGACCAAAGGTTGAAGAAGCACGACGGCCGTTGGATGGACATCGTACGGTCACTGCAGCTAGAATCATTTATATTGACTAAGTTGACAAAGCTCTTGGTACGCTCAACTTAGTAGGCCCACGGGTTAGCCTCTGAAACGGTGCACCCCAGATGTCAGGGGAAGGAATCATTTTTTGGGCGGCTGAAGCTAGAATATCCGAGCTTAAAGAAGAAGCACGATATCCGTTGGATGGACATCCAACGGCCACTACTGCTAGAATCGTGTGTTGACTATAAGTTGACAAAGCCAGGCATACGCGTCAACTTAGTTTTTTTAGGGGACGCATCAACTTAGTAGTACCACAAGTGTGTAGCAGAGAACATATAGCCCATTCGTGATTTGTAAGAATATACAACCCATTTTTGAATTCTAATGGAATTTACTACAACCCATTTACAGTTTGTTAAAGTACAACCCATTTTCTAGCTAGGACAACGATTAATAATTTTAACCAACCATACAAAACAGAATTCAATAAAATTTCTACATTTTGATGGGATCCAAAATATTTTTTATCTGGAAATTTCTAGTCAGATTAAATGCAATTTCAATATAAATTTGTATTACGTAAAAATCCAATGAAAAATTGCGCGTGAAACAATTAATGAAATTAAAGTTTTCAAAATCCAAAAGTAATATTTTATAAACTAATTACGTGTTTGGTGCATTTTTTATAGTTACTTCCCAGTGTTTAGAATTAGATTCCATTTATTATTTGTTAAAGTCCATTTTCTTGTTAAGCCTAATGCATCCCTCCTAGGAAAGATTTACAGCCAAGCGGGGCGGAGAATAACAAGTTGACCCGGATTGTGTACAACTGTCGGCCTAGTTGCATTGCTGATGTTGAAAAAAAGGCATGTGTAGTACAGTACAACCTTACATGGCTACCAAGCCCACATTCAGCAACGTCGGAAAGGCCCAAACAAGGCTTCTGTAAAACTTTCTAAAGTCACTGAGCTCAATTAATAACTTAAGAAAAAAGTTAGAGTAGAGTAGAACCTAATTAAAATTTGTCACGAGCGAAGAAACAATTCAACGGGTCCCACTTGTGCGTGTGTGCGCGCGCGCGCGTGTGTGTGTGTATGTGTGTGTGAGAGAGAGAGAGACCCATTGGTCGATGCTCGTAAATACATCTTTCAGCCGTATGCATTGATGATGCTCAGCAAAAACTTATATAGTTGACACAATCATATAGAACATAATATCACACTAAGCTTGCATACAAAAATTTCACGCAGGCGGCACAATCAGGGTGGAAGTAGTGGATTGCTATGGGTAGGGCTATGTTGAAACCAACGAACTCGTACATAACGGTTCATCATCTTTATCAATGACGGGGAAATATCTTGAATGCTGTGCAAAGAAAACAGATAGACAACACAATATATAAGTTCTTCTAGGACATTAAGTTGACGTACATCGCTTTCTAAAAAAAGTTCAGGTAAAAAAATAGAACATGTTACAATCAAATGTACTGACACATCAGTGCTTCACACCCATAGCTCGGATTTAACTAGTACAGTATCTGACAAGATTCAGTTGTTACCTCAAATTAGAGCACATCCAGGCAGCCAAACCTGCCTCTTCTCCCAAAGAAGCAGTGGCCTCTGCCGCGCGATGGAGTAGGCCCTGTGCCATCCATTGTTCCGAGAAACATGGGGAAAGTCTAACGTTGAATCCTGTAATGGACGTCATCGACGGACCCAGGCACCAGCGGCGGCGGCAGGACTTCGATTGATGGATTGACCACTTCTTCGACATGCACGAACACTCGATACAGGTACATCCCTAACGTGGTCCACGGCGGCCTTGGTGGCGACGAATAGTACAACCCCGGTTCCTGCACCGGTATCTCAACACTAATCACCTTCGGTATGGTGGACGACCTCTTCATCCATGCCATAACCGTTAGGGCCTAGCTGTCTGGAGGAACAAACATACTTACGGGCTCACCTCCAAGGTCATTGATAAGCTCATTGATGGACTCGCTGTTCCAAGCACGTCGAGGCATGCCGTGGAAGGTAAGCCTTGTTAAAAACTCAAGCTCAGAGGGCACCGAGCCCCATCCTGTGTGCCATCGATCAAGGCTCACCAGCGCGCCATCACAGAACAAACACCTGGAAGATTCGGACACATGACTGCAGTCGAAAGTTGTTCGGAACATGAAAAATAAATCAGCCGGTGGCGGACAGACTTCGACGAGCAAGTCACTTATTTGGATGTCGTGTGCAATGCCAAGAGTTTTGACGTCTGGCGAGATGGGAGGCCGGTCTCCATTGATGGTTACCATCAGCACTTTGCCGGCAAACTGGTCGTCAAGTGCCGCCATGCCACTGTTGAGTGACAGCACGCAGCGCCCGAAGGCAGGACGGACCTCAGGATCTCCAGCTCAGAGATCCGTGTTGAACGGCAACATCATAGTGCGCTTGAGTACAGGGAGTACAGGAGGGGGATTTTGGGAAACTGGAGTAGGAATCGAGAATCCAGAGGTGGGGGAGGGCGGGAGATTGGGGATGAAAAGGTAGCATGAATTTCGAACACGCGCCAATATGCTCTCGACGCACAAGCGCACGAAAACACCGGTGGCGCCCACATGTCGGCCTAAGAGTCCCTATTCTTTCATTTTTTTAGAGACCGGCCTTTTTTTTAGGATCTTTTGAGAGCCCGACCTGAGAGTCATAATTGACCTATTTGGCATTGCGTTACTACTCGGCCCATATTCAACTACACCTCACTGGCCCAAACAAGTGTACATCATCGAAAAGACACCAAGCTCAAATTAAAACTTGAAAAAAGGAGTATACTCTGAACACTTGAGAATTGTGATGCCCTCATTTAGCCCACCAGCAGTTCGAGACAATAAATAGTTCGAAACAATGATATATTCAACATTCAAACGCTGACTAGTGACTACTACTGACATAAATAGCAAGACGTGATAGTTCATAAGAAGTCTTGCTACACCACCAAAATGCACCCATCTGCAGCGCTCAGACTCTCCTGATCCAAACGAGAATGACATTCTAAATAGAGGTAACTATTACATAGTAAGAGTGACATAGACGAGGATGACCAATTTCAAGGAATATGCATAGCAAAAGAGAGAACTACCCATCCAGAACAAGCAGCAAAGACAACAAGTCATTCGAAGAGGGATGATCCAACACAATCATAATTTGCAGCCCCGGTTCAGCCACCAATGATCCGGAGACACCAGTACTCCACCCTTTCGACGCAATAGCCTAATTACCTATCAACCTGAAGGCTTGAACCACATCAGTGCCTGTCGGACTCGACACATCCAAGGATCAAAGTTAATCAAGATGCCTTTGTGATTCTCACCTTCTTTTGGCTGCAGGCTGTATCATTGACAATCAGGGGAGTTTGCTCCCGAACTCCTAGGGCTCGCCGTGTAGACCCAGTTTTCCATAGCAAAAAGAGCCTCTCTACCATCAAGGTCCTTGCCAACAGTGATCTCCTGGTTAATCGGATAATTGAGTCCGAGAAATAGAGAGTGTGAACCAAGGCTGTTTACCCGCCTCCAACTCAAAAATCCTGAAGGCCCCAACAAGCTAGTATCCTGCTCATAGACATAACAGCCACTGTCCGGATACTCACGTATTTCACGGTGCTTGCATACAGTGGGTGAGGGAGTCCTGGATTAGGGGGTATCCGGACAGCCGGACTATATCCTCTGGCCGGACTATTGGACTATGAATATACAAGAAGGAAGACTTCGTCCCGTGTCCGGATGGGACTCACCTTGGCGTGGAAGGCAAGCTTGGCAATACGGATATGTAGATCTCCTTCCTTGTAACCGACTGTGCGTAACCCTAGCCCCCTCCGGTGTCTATATAAACCGGAGGGTTTAGTCTGTAGGACCAAGAACAACAATCATACCATAGGCTAGCTTCTAGGGTTTAGCCTCTCTGATCTCGTGGTAGATCAACTCTTGTAATACTCATATCATCAAGATCAATCAAGCAGGAGTAGGGTTTTACCTCCATCGAGAGGGCCCGAACCTGGGTAAAAACATTGTGTCCCCTGTGTCCTGTTACCATCCGCCTAGACGCACAGTTCGGGACCCCCTACCCGAGATCCGCCGGTTTTGACACCGACATTGGTGCTTTCAATGAGAGTTCCTCTGTGTCGTCATCGTTAGGCTTGATGGCTCCTTCAATCATCGATAGCGATGCAGTCTAGGGAGAGACTTTTCTCCCCGGACAGATCTTTGTATTCGGCGGCTTCGCACTGCGGGCCAACTCGCTTGGCCATTTGGAGCAGATTGAGAGTTACACCCCTGGCCACTAGGTCAGGTTTGGAAGCTTAAACTATGTGTCCGACATCCGCGGAGACTTGATCTTCGACGGATTCGATCCCCTGCCGAGTGCGCCGCACAGTCACGATGAACATGATTTAGCTCTACCATCGGACAGAGTTCAGGAGACCGCACCGGCAATCGCTCCGACCGTCAATTCAGAGCCAACTGCGCCATCCAGGGACGGGTGGATAGACCCCTCCACGGAGGCTGCATTCTCAGCGACGATCGAGCCGAGTATCGGCCTTGCCCTTCACGAGAGCAGTGACGCCAAACTGCCGGATTCTTCCCTGGCCACGGACTCTGAACCGCCCGCGCCCGTGTCTATCGAATCCGACTGGGCACCGGTCATGGAGTTCACCTCTGGGATATCTTTCAGCACTCGCCCTTCACGACATACTGAACTCATTAAGGTCTCTCTCCTTGTCAGGAGAATCCTGGCCGAACTATGTCCGGCAGGATTGGGATGCGGATGACGAAGAAATTCGCCACCCACCCACCACCCACTTAGTAGCCACTGTCGATGATTTGACCGACATGCTCGACTTCGACTCCGAAGACATCGACGATATGGACGACGATGCAGGAGACGAACAGGAACCACTGCCCACAGGGCACTGGACATCCACCTCATCATATGATATATACATGGTGGACACACCCAAAGAAGGCAATGGCGACGGGACAGCAAAGGATGACCCCTCCAAGAAGCAACCCAAGCACCGACCTCATCAGTGCCGCTCTAAGTCTCGCCAAAGCAAAAGCGGTGATACCAGCACAGGAGATAATAGCACTCCGGGCAGTGCCGAAGATGACGACAATCCCCTCCAGCAAGATTTAGAGCAGGAGGATGGAGAAGCCAGCCCTCCTGAAAGAGCGGCAGATGGAGAGGCGGAGGATGATAATTACATGCCTCCCTCCGAAGATGAGGCAAGCCTCGACGACGACGAATTAGTCATGCCTGAGGATCCTGTCGAGCAAGAGAGCTTCAAGCGCCGGCTTATAGCCACGGCAAATAGCCTTAAGAAAAAGCAACAGCAGCTTCGAGCTGATCAAGATTTGCTAGCTGACAGATGGACTGAAGTCCTTGCGGCCAAGGAATATGAACTCGAACGCCCCTCCAAGAGTTACCCAAAGCGCAGGTTGCTACCCCGAATGGAGGAGGAAGCACTAAAACAAACCTACATCTCCGGCGTATGACGTGGCTGATCGGCCACCTCGTGGCCGCGACAGAGCGGCATTTCAGCCAAAGGCTCAGCCCGCTCCCCGGCGCCACTCAAATAAAAATGTCACGGCACGGGGAAATACGCTAGACCTGCAATACATATTGGAGGACAAAGCAAAACACGCAAGATCGATCTACGGATCACGAGGGCGCGCCACCACGCGAGACGATACCCTTCACGCCGGATACAGTAAAAGTAAATCCGTCCGGGCCGAACACAGCAGACAAGACTCATATGAGTTGCGTCATGATATAGCCCAGCACAGAGGCGCCGCACACCCCCTATGCTTCACAGACGAAGTAATGGATCACCAAATCCCAGAGGGTTTCAAACCCGTAAATATTGAATCATACGATGGTACAATAGATCCTACGGAATGGATCGAGGACTTCCTCCTGCACACCCACATGGCCCGTGGTGACAATCTACACGCCATCAAATACCTCCCACTCAAACTCAAAGGACCAGCTCGGCATTGGCTCAACAGCCTGCCAGCAGAATCCATTGGCTGTTGGGATGATCTGGAAACCGCATTCCTCGACAACTTCCACGGCACTTATGTGCGACCAGCAGATGCCGATGACTTGAGCCACATAATTCAGCAGCCAGAGGAATCGGCCAGGCAATTCGGGAGACGGTTCCTAACTAAGAAAAATCAAATCGTTGACTGTCCGGATGGAGAGGCCCTAGCAGCTTTTAAGCATAACATCCGCGACGAGTGGCTCGCCCGACACTTTGGCCAGGAAAAGCCGAAATCTACGGCAGCCCTCAGATCACTCATGACCCGCTTTTGCGCGGGAGAAGACAGCTGGCTGGCCCGCAACAATAACATATCAAAGAACCCTGGTACTTCGGATACCAAGGATAGCAACGGCAGGTCACGTCGCAACAAACACAAGCGCCGCCTCAACAGTGACAATACCGAGGATACGACAGTCAATGCTGGATTCAGAGGCTCTAAACCCGGTCAGCGGAAAAATCCATTCAAAAGAAGTACTCCAGGCCCGTCCAGTTTGGACCGTATACTCGATCGCTCATGTCAAATACATGGCACCCCCGACAAGCCAGCCAACCACACCAACAGGGATTGTTGGGTGTTCAACCAGGCCGGCAAGTTAAATGCCGAAAACAAGAATAAGGGGCTACATAGAGACAACGAGGAGGAGCCCCGGCCGCCGAACACCAAAGTACAGAAGAGGTTCCCCCCACAAGTGCGGACGGTGAACATGATATACGCAACCCACATCCCCAGGAGGGAGTGGAAGCGTGCGCTAAGGGACGTATATGCGTTAGAGCCAGTCGCCCCAAAGTTCAACCCATGGTCCTCCTATCCGATCACCTTCGATCGCAGGGACCACCCCACTAGTACCGTCATGGCGGATTCGCCGCACTGCTCCTAGACCCAATCATCGATGGATTTCACCTCACTCGAGTCCTTATGGACGGCGGCAGAAGCCTGAACCTGCTTTATCAGGACACAATGCGCAAAATGGGTATAGACCCCTCAAGGATTAAACCCACAAAAACGACCTTTAAAGGCGCCATACCAGGTGTAGAGGCCCGTTGCACAGGCTCAGTCACACTATAAGTGGTCTTCGGATCCCCGAAAAACTTCCAAAGCGAGGAGTTAATCTTCGATATAGTCCCGTTCCGCAGTGGCTATCATGCACTACTCGGGCAAACCGCATTTGCAAGATTCAACGCGGTACCGCATTATGCATACCTCAAGCTCAAGAGGCCAGGACCTCAAGGGGTTATTACAGTCAATGGAAACACAGAGCGCTCTCTCCGCACAGAGGAGCACACTGCGGCCCTTGCAGCAGAAGCGCAAATCAGCCTCTTAAGACAATCAACCAGTTCGGCGATCAAACACCCAGACACCGTCAAGCGTGCACGAAGTAATCTGCGCCTGGCACGTTCCGAGCTCGCATAGCTATTCGGCACCCACCCCTGTCCCCGACCAATGGCGAAATCCGTGCCACACGTACATAATTACGCATTGGAAATACCATGGGCAAAGGTGAGGGGGGAGGCGCGACTACGGCACGCTCCAAAACGTGGCTCAACCGCACTAGGGGCTTCCTGCTTTGTTTTTTTCTCTCTTTCAGGATTTTACTCTCTGGAAGCCCTGTCCGGCAGTACGACCGCCAGACACACGATACAACAACCAAGGAGGCAGAAAGCTATGTCGCACCATGGAACTCCCAGGTGGTCTCTGATAACGAGTGAAATACCTGCTTTAAATACCATTCCTCAGCTTGCCCTTGGAGGGGACATGTCAAATAGTCCTACTTTTTGCTTAGTGCACTACTTTTATCATTTCGGCTTCGACGCACATTTTTGAATAAACAATGCATAGCACTAGTCTATTATCGCATTCTCTATTCCTTTCATATATATGTTCATTTATGACATGCAGCACCCGTACACTCTGGTACAGCCAATACGCCAGGGGCTTAAGCGTACCCCATAATACGGCGTGAGAAGTCCGAACACTTTCGACAGTGCGACACCCCGAACTTATAACATTATATGCATCAGCTCCGAATCATGTCTTGGGTCAATAGTTGGGTTTGCCCGGCTCCCATGTTTTGGTACCTTACGTTCCGCTATATCGGCTAAGGTAGCACTGGGAGAACTACTGCGATTATGCCCCAGTTCATCTGGGCAAGCACCTCAGTAGAGAAAGCAAAAACTGACTCTCATGATAAGGCGAGAGTTGGTCGCTGTTCGAGGGTGTCGGATTTCGGGTTCCGGCAGACCCTTAAGTTTTGAACTCTGGGGTGCGCGCGGAGATTACGCTTCCTACCTAACCGTACCCGTCCACCTCGCAAAGATCTAAGCTACCAAAAGAACAACACAAGAGACATAGAGTTTATACTGGTTCGGGCCACCGATGTGGTGTAATACCCTACTCCAGTGTGGTGGTGGATTGCCTCTTGGGCTGATGATGATGAAAAATACCAGGAAGAACAGCCTTGCGAGGGTCTGTTCTTGGCTGGGGGGATGAACTGCTAGGAGGAGTTCAATCGCCCTTCTCTCTCTTTCTCTGTCTGCTGCCTATCTAACTGATTGCCGGGTTGCTAGATGTCTCTACCTTGGGGGTGGCTAGTCCTATTTATAGGCAAAGGCCCTGGGCCTCTTCCCAAATATTGAGCGGGAAGGGCGCCAACAATTGGCCAGTTTGAAGGGGAACATCTGGTACACTTATCCTGACTAAAGTTGGTCCTCGCCTGCCAAAGGCTCTGGCGATGACGCTAGCTTGGGCTCCATAGTGACTTCCTTCTTGTTGCGGAGCTGGTCTTGGTCTCGTTGCACCGAAATGGGTGCCTTTGCTTGATCCTCCCGCCTGCGCTTGCTCCCTTTGCACAAAAGAGGAAAGGGAGGACACTGCGCGGGCTGGCGTCCGCCTGGCGCCCTTGGTCGTCATGGCTTGCATCATGGGCACCTCGTGAGGTACCCCGCCTTGATCTCTCCGCCTCCTCGTGAGCCAGCCTGATGAGGCCACGCCTAAGGAAGCTTCGTGTCGTCCGCCCCGCGAGGCTTGGCCCCTCGCGAGGGTCTTGGGTCTGTGTTGATGAAGATGGGCCGTGCTGGGTCCCCTTTGAGCCACGCCACGGGCCGCAGGCAGGCAAGTCTAGGGACCCCCGTTCCCAGAACGCCGACAGTAGCCCCCGGGCCCAAGGCGCGCCCGGACTTGGCCGTGCAGGGAGGCGGATGGGCAAGGGCAAAGCGCCGCGGGCCCTAACAGCCTGCGGCCTCGGGCGCCGCGTGGCAGTTGATTGGACGTGGGCGGCACTGTTCCCCCACGCCCCCTTATTTTGCCCCCTGCTAGGCGGACTCGTAGTCGTACACAGCCGCTGCCCTTTCTGTTGCTCGAGTGTCCTCTGTCCTTCCTCCTCTCGAACTCCAGCTCCTGCTTCCAACCCAATCTTGAATCTTCCCCCCTTCTTCCCATCGCCATGGCTCCGACGAAGAAGGAGAGAAGGAAGAAGCCCATGGCCCCGCCTCGCTCGCCGTCGTTGGTGACCCCTGCCGTCGGTCGATCGATCATACTCAATCGAGAGGGCCTGGGCAAGGTCAGCTCGGCTCTGGCTACTATCTTCAACGAGTGAGGGAGGACGACGGCCTGGCCTACCTCTCACTTCCCCACTGGTAGGATAATCACCGAGGTCCATTATTTTGCTGATGCCCTGTGGGCGGGTCTGGTTCCCCCCTTCTCCGATTTCTTCAGGGCCATGCTTTCCCACTACCAGATACACATGATGCATCTGGGTCCTGAATCCACCACCCTTCTTTCGGTCTTCGCTTTTGTTTGCGAGGCAATGATGGGCATCCTCCCTTCGATCGCCTTGCTGCGCCACTTCTTCTCTCTGCGCCTTGTCGACCCTACCCAATGCTCGGCGTGTGTGAGCTTCGTCACCACGTCTGAGACAGCGGCCTCAGGGATCGACTTCGGGCTTCCTTCGCCTTCGGCCGGGTTCCGCGAGCGGTGGCGGTACGTCGATGTCGGGGTGCCCAGCCCCCTGCTGTCGAAGCCAACCTCGCCTGCTGTCCCCAATTCGGGCTGGGGCCAGGAGACGCTCGAGAGCCCCCGGCTCGCCTTGTCTGGCACCGATTTGCGTTCTTGAAGTCGATCGGCGTGACAGCGCCCAAGGTGGTGAAGGAGTTCCTGTTACGCCGCATTGCTCCTCTCCAACGCCACTCCCGTAGGATGTGGGCCTTCAGTGGGCGTGGTGATCGTATGAGGCTCCAGGAAGAGGATTTGACGCCTGAGGTGCTGAGGACAGTGCTCTTGATCCTGACTGGTGACCCCAACCCGGGTAGCATCCAGCGGGGAGGGTGTTGGGGAACGTAGTAATTTCAAAAAATTTCCTACGCACACGCAAGATCATGGTGATGCATAGCAACGAGAGGGGAGAGTGTTGTCTACGTACCCTCGTAGACCGAAGCAGAAGCGTTGACACAACGTAGAGGAAGTAGTCGTACGTTCTCCTCGCGATCCAACCGATCACAGCACCGTTACTCCGGCACCTCCGAGTTCTTGGCACACGTTCAGCTCGATGACGATCCCCGGGCTTCGATCCAGCAAAGCGTCGGGGAAGAGTTCCGTCAGCACGACGGCGTGGTGACGATCTTGATGTGTTACCGGCGCAGGGCTTCGCCTAAGCACTGCAACGATATGACCGAGGTGGAATTTGGTGGAAGGGGGCACCGCACACGGCTAAGGAAAGATCTCAATGATCAATTGTGTGTCCAAGGGGTGCCCCTTGCCTCAGTATATAAAGGATGGAGGAGGAGGAGGCCGGCCAAGCCAATTGATGCGGCCAAGATATGGAGTCCTACTAGGACTCCAAGTCCTAGTAGGAGTCCACCAAGAGGGGAGGAAGGGAGAAGGAATAGGAGGAGAAGGAGAGGTGGCCGGCCCCCTTTTCCCTAGTCCAATTCGGACTAGAGGGGAGGGGGGGCGCAGCAGCCTTTTTCCTCTTCCCACTAAAGCCCATCAAGGCCCATTACTTCTCCCGTAATCCCGTAACTCCCCGGTACCTCCGAAAATACCCGAACCACTCAGAACCCTTCCGATGTCCGAATATAGTCGTCCAATATATCGATCTTTACGTCTCGACCATTTCGAGACTCCTCGTCATGTCCCCGATCTTATCCGGGACTCCGAACTCCTTCGGTACATCAAAACTCATAAACTCATAATATAACTATCATCGAAACCTTAAGCGTGCGGACCCTACGGTTCGAGAACAATGTAGACATGACCGAGACACATCTCCGGTCAATAACCAATAGCGGGACCTGGATGCCCATATTGGCTCCTACATATTCTACGAAGATCTTTATCGGTCAGACCGCATAACAACATACGTCGTTCCCTTTGTCATCGGTATGTTACTTGCCCGAGATTCGATCGTCGGTATCCAATACCTAGTTCAATCTCGTTACCGGCAAGTCTCTTTACTCGTTCCGTAATACATCATCCCACAACTAACACATTAGTTGCAATGCTTGCAAGGCTTATGTGATGTGCATTACCGAGAGGGCCCAGAGATACCTCTCCGACAATCGGAGTGACAAATCCTAATCTCGAAATACGCCAACCCAATATGTACCTTTGGAGACACCTGTAGAGCACCTTTATAATCACCCAGTTACGTTGTGACGTTTGGTAGCACACAAAGTGTTCCTACGGTAAACGGGAGTTGCATAATCTCATAGTTAAAGGAACATGTATAAGTCATGGATAAAATCAATAGCAACATAATAAACGATCGGGTGTTATGCTAATGGAATGGGTCATGTCAATCAGATCATTCAACTAATGATATGATCTCGTTAATGAAATAACAACTCTTTGTTCATGGTTAGGAAACATAACCATCTTTGATTAATGAGCTAGTCAAGTAGAGGCATACTAGTGACACTCTGTTTGTCTATGTATTCACACATGTATTATGTTTCCAGTTAATACAATTCTAGCATGAATAATAAACATTTATCATGATATAAGGAAATAAATAATAACTTTATTATTGCCTCTAGGGCATATTTCCTTCAGTCTCCCACTTGCACTAGAGTCAATAATCTAGATCACATCACCATGTGATTAACATCAATAGTTCACATTATCATGTGATTAACACCCATGGTTCACATCGCTATGTGACCGACACCCAAAGGGTTTACTAGATTCAGTAATCTAGTTTACATCGCTATGTAATTAACACCCAAAGAGTACTAAGGTGTGATCATGTTTTGCTTGTGAGAGAATCTTAGTCAACGGGTCTGCTACATTCAGATCCGCATGTACTTTGCAAATTTCTATGTCTACAATGCTCTGCACGGAGCCACTTTAGCTAATTGCTCCCACTTTCAATATGTATCTAGATTGAGACTTAGAGTCATCTAGATTAGTGTCAAAACTTGCATCGACGTAATCTTTTATGACGAACCTTTTGTCACCTCCATAATCGAGAAACATATCCTTATTCCATTAAGGATAATTTTGACCGCTGTCCAGTGATCTACTCCTAGATCACTATTGTACTCCCTTGCCAAACTCAGTGGTAGGGTATGCAATAGATCTGGTACACAGCATGGCATACTTCATAGAATCTATGGCTGAGGCATAGGAAATGACTTTCATTCTCTTTCTATCATCTGCCGTGGTCGGGCTTTGAGTTTTACTCAATTTCACACCTTGTAATACAGGCAAGAACTCTTTCTTTGACTGTTCCATTTTGAACTACTTCAAAATTCTTTCAAGGTATGTACTTATTGAAAAACTTATCAAGCGTCTTGATCTATCTCTATAGATCTTGATGCTCAACATGTAAGCAGCTTCACCGAGGTCCTTCTTCGAAAAACTCCTTTCAAATACTCCTTTATGCTTCACAGAATAATTCTACATTATTTCCGATCAATAATATGTCATTTACATATACTTATCAGAAATGTTGTAGTGCTCCCACTCACTTTCTTGTAAATACAGGCTTCACCGCAAGTCTGTATAAAACTATATGCTTTGATCAACTTATCAAAGCGTATATTCCAACTCCGAGATGCTTGCACCAGTCCATAGATGGATCGCTGGAGCTTTGTATATTTTGTTAACACCTTCAGGATCGACAAAACCTTCTAGTTGCATCATATACAACTCTTCTTTAATAAATCCATTAAGGAATGTAGTTTTGTTTATCCATTTGCCGGATTTCATAAAATGCGGCAATTGCTAACATGATTCAGACAGACTTAAGCATCGCTACAGGTGAGAAAGTCTCATCGTAGTCAATCCCTTGAACTTGTCGAAAACCTTTTGCAACAAGTCGAGCTTTATAGACAGTAACATTACCATCAGTGTCAGTCTTCTTCTTAAAAATCCATTTATTCTCAATTGCTTGCCGATCATCGGGCAAGTCAACCAAAGTCCACACTTTGTTCTCATACATGGATCCCATCTCAGATTTCATGGCCTCAAGCCATTTTGCGGAATCTGGGCTCACCATCGCTTCTTCATAGTTCGTAGGTTCATCATGGTCTAGTAACATGACTTTCAAAATAGGATTACCGTACCACTCTGGTGCGGATCTTACTCTGGTTGATCCACGAAGTTCAGTAGAATCTTGATCTGAAGTTTCATGATCATTATCATTAGCTTCCTCCCTATTCGGTGTAGGTGTCACAGAAACTGATTTCTGTGACGTACTACTTCTCAATAAGGGAGTAGATACAGTTATCTCATCAAGTTCTACTTTCCTCCCACTCACTTCTTTCGAGAGAAACTCCTTCTCTAGAAAGTTTCCGAATTTAGCAACAAAAATCTTGCCTTCGGATCTGTGATAGAAGGTGTACCCAACAGTCTCCTTTGGGTATCCTATGAAAACACATTTTTCCGATTTGGGTTCGAGATTATCAGGTTGAAGCTTTTTCACATAAGCATCGCAGCCCCAAACTTTAAGAAACGACAACTTTGGTTTCTTGCCAAACCACAGTTCATAAGGCGTCGTCTCAACGGATTTTGATGGTGCCCTATTTAACGTGAATGCGGCCGTCTCTAGAGCATAACCCCAAAACGATAGCGGTAAATCGGTAAGAGACATCATAGATCGCACCATATCCAGTAAAGTACGATTACGACGTTCGGACACACCATTACGTTGTGGTGTTCCGGGTGGCGTGAGTAGTGAAACTATTTCACATTGTTTTAACTGAAGGCCAAACTCGTAACTTAAATATTCGTCTCTGCGATCAGATCGTAGAAACTTTATTTTCTTGTCACGATGATTTTCCACTTCACTCTGAAATTCTTTGAACTTTTCAAATGTTTCAGACTTAAGTTTCATCAAGTAGATATACCCATATCTGCTCAAATCATCTGTGAAAGTCAGAAAATAATGATATTTTGTCGCGAGCCTTAATATTCATCGGACCACATACATCAGTATGTATGATTTCCAACAATTTTGTTGCTTGCTTCATTGTTCCGGAGAACGGCGTTTTAGTCATCTTGCCTATGAGGCATGGTTCGCAAGCATCAAGTGATTCATAATCAAGTGATTCCAAAATCCCATCAGCATGGAGTTTCTTCATGCGCTTTACACCAATATGACCTAAACTGCAGTGCCACAAATAAGTTGCACTATCATTATTAACTTTGCATCTTTTGGCTTCAATATTATGAATATGTGTATCACTATGATCGAGATCCAACAAACCATTTCGTTGGTGTGTATAACCATAGAAGGTTTTATTCATGTAAACAGAACAACAATTTATTCTCTTACTTAAATGAATAGCCGTATTGCAATAAACATGATCAAATCATATTCATGCTCAACACAAACACCAAATAACACTTATTTAGTTTCAACACTAATCCCGAAAGTATAGGGAGTGTGTGATGATGATCATATCAATCTTGGAACCACTTCCAACACACATCGTCACCTTGCCCTTTAACTAGTCTTTGTTCATTCTGCAACTCCCGTTTCGAGTTTACTAATCTTAGCAACTTGAACTAGTACCAAATACTGAGGGGTTGCTATGAACACTAGTAAAGTACACATCAATAACATGTATATCAAATATACTTATGTTCACTTTGCCATCCTTCTTATCCGCCAATCACTTGGGGTAGTTCCACTTCCAGTGACCAGTCCCTTTGCAGTAGAAGCACTTAGTCTCAGGCTTAGGACCAGACTTGGGCTTTTTCACTTGAGCAGCAACTTGCTTGCCGTTCTTCTTGAAGTTCCCCTTCTTTCCTTTTGCCCTTTTCTTGAAACTAGTGATCTTGTCAACCATCAACACTTGATGTTTTTCTTTGATTTCTACCTTCGCCGATTTTAGCATCGCGAAGAGCTTGGGAATATTTTCCGTTATCCCTTGCATATTATAGTTCATCATGAAGTTCTACTAACTTGGTGATGGTGACTAGAGAATTCTGTCAATCACTATCTTATCTGGAAGATTAATTCCCACTTGATTCAAGCGATTGTAGTACCCAGACAATCTGAGCACATGCTCACTAGTTGAGCGATTCTCCTCCATCTTTTAGCTATAGAACTTGTTGGAGACTTCATATCTCTCAACTCGGGTATTTGCTTGAAATATTAACTTCAACTCCTGGAACATCTCATATGCTCCATGACGTTCAAAACGTCTTTGAAGTCCCGATTCTAAGCAGTTAAGCATGGTGCACTAAACTATTAAGTAGTCATCATATTGAGCCAGCAAAACGTTCATAATGTCTGCATCTGCTCCTGCAATAGGTCCGTCACCTAGCGGTGCATCAAGGACATAATTCTTCTGTGCAGCAATGAGGATAAACCTCAGATCACGGATCCAATCCGCATCATTGCTACTAACATTTTTCAACACAATTTTCTCTAGGAACATATCAAAAATAAACACAGGGAAGCAACAATGCGAGCTATTGATCTACAACATAGATATGCTAATACTACCAGGACTAATGATCATGATAATATTAAAGTTCAATTAATCATATTACTTAAGAACTCCCACTTAGATAGACATCCCTCTAATCTTCTAAGTGATCACGTGATCCAAATCAACTAAACCATGTCCGATCATCACGTGAGATGGAGTAGTTTCAATGGTGAACATCATTATGTTGATCATATCTACTATATGATTCACGCTCGACCTTTCGGTCTCCGTGTTCCGAGGCCATATCTGTTATATGCTAGGCTCGTCAAGTATAACCTGAGTATTCCGCGTGTGCAACTGTTTTGCACCCGTTGTATTTGAACGTAGAGCCTATCACACCCGATCATCACGTGGTGTCTCAGCACGAAGAACTTTCGCAACGGTGCATACTCAGGGAGAACACTTCTTGATAATTTAGTGAGAGATCATCTTATAATGCTACCGTCAGTCAAAGCAAGATAAGATGCATAAAAGATAAACATCACATGCAAATCAATATAAGTGATATGATATGGCCATCATCATCTCGTGCTTGTGATCTCCATCTTCGAAGCACCGTCATGATCACCATTGTCACCGGCGCAACACCTTGATCTCCATCGCAGCATCGTTGTCGTCTCGCCAATCTTATGCTTCCACGACTATCACTACCGCTTAGTAATAAAGTAAAGCATTACATCGCGATTGCATTGCATACAATAAAGCGACAACCATATGGCTCCTGCCAGTTGCCGATAACTCGGTTACAAAACATGATCATCTCATACAATAAAATTTGGCATCATGTCTTGACCATATCACATCACAACATGCCCTGCAAAAACAAGTTAGACGTCCTCTACTTTGTTGTTGCAAGTTTTACGTGGCTGCTACGGGCTTAAGCAAGAACTCATCTTACCTACGCATCAAAACCACAACGATAGTTTGTCAAATAGACTCCGTTTTAACCTTCTCAAGGACCGGGCGTAGCCACACTCGGTTCAACTAAAGTTGGAGAGACAGTCTTCCGCAAGCCATCTATGTGCAAAGCACGTCGAGGGAACCGGTCTCGCGTAAGCGTACGCGTAAGGTTGGTCCGGATCGTCTCGTCCAACAATACCGCTGAACCAAAGTATGACATGCTGGTAGGCAGTATGACTTGTATCGCCCACAACTCACTTGTGTTCTACTCGTGCAAATAACATCAAACCATAAAACCTAGGCTCGGATGCCACTGTTGGGGAACGTAGTAATTTCAAAAAATTTCCTACGCACACGCAAGATCATGGTGATGCATAGCAACGAGAGGGGAGAGTGTTGTCTACGTACCCTCGTAGACCGAAGCAGAAGCGTTGACACAACGTAGAGGAAGTAGTCGTACGTTCTCCTCGCGATCCAACCGATCACAGCACCGTTACTCCGGCACCTCCGAGTTCTTGGCACACGTTCAGCTCGATGACGATCCCCGGCCTTCGATCCAGCAAAGCGTCGGGGAAGAGTTCCATCAGCACGACGGCGTGGTGACGATCTTGATGTGTTACCGGCGCAGGGCTTCGCCTAAGCACTGCAACGATATGACCGAGGTGGAATTTGGTGGAAGGGGGCACCGCACACGGCTAAGGAAAGATCTCAATGATCAATTGTGTGTCCAAGGGGTGCCCCTTGCCTCAGTATATAAAGGATGGAGGAGGAGGAGGCCGGCCAAGCCAATTGATGCGGCCAAGATATGGAGTCCTACTAGGACTCCAAGTCCTAGTAGGAGTCCACCAAGAGGGGAGGAAGGGAGAAGGAATAGGAGGAGAAGGAGAGGTGGCCGGCCCCCTTTTCCCTAGTCCAATTCGGACTAGAGGGGAGGGGGGGCGCAGCAGCCTTTTTCCTCTTCCCACTAAAGCCCATCAAGGCCCATTACTTCTCCCGTAATCCCGTAACTCCCCGGTACCTCCGAAAATACCCGAACCACTCAGAACCCTTCCGATGTCCGAATATAGTCGTCCAATATATCGATCTTTACGTCTCGACCATTTCGAGACTCCTCGTCATGTCCCCGATCTCATCCGGGACTCCGAACTCCTTCGGTACATCAAAACTCATAAACTCATAATATAACTATCATCGAAACCTTAAGCGTGCGGACCCTACGGTTCGAGAACAATGTAGACATGACCGAGACACATCTCCGGTCAATAACCAATAGCGGGACCTGGATGCCCATATTGGCTCCTACATATTCTACGAAGATCTTTATCGGTCAGACCGCATAACAACATACGTCGTTCCCTTTGTCATCGGTATGTTACTTGCCCGAGATTCGATCGTCGGTATCCAATACCTAGTTCAATCTCGTTACCGGCAAGTCTCTTTACTCGTTCCGTAATACATCATCCCACAACTAACACATTAGTTGCAATGCTTGCAAGGCTTATGTGATGTGCATTACCGAGAGGGCCCAGAGATACCTCTCCGACAATCGGAGTGACAAATCCTAATCTCGAAATACGCCAACCCAATATGTACCTTTGGAGACACCTGTAGAGCACCTTTATAATCACCCAGTTACGTTGTGACGTTTGGTAGCACACAAAGTGTTCCTACGGTAAACGGGAGTTGCATAATCTCATAGTTAAAGGAACATGTATAAGTCATGGATAAAATCAATAGCAACATAATAAACGATCGGGTGTTATGCTAATGGAATGGGTCATGTCAATCAGATCATTCAACTAATGATATGATCTCGTTAATCAAATAACAACTCTTTGTTCATGGTTAGGAAACATAACCATCTTTGATTAATGAGCTAGTCAAGTAGAGGCATACTAGTGACACTCTGTTTGTCTATGTATTCACACATGTATTATGTTTCCAGTTAATACAATTCTAGCATGAATAATAAACATTTATCATGATATAAGGAAATAAATAATAACTTTATTATTGCCTCTAGGGCATATTTCCTTCAGAGGGGCCCTGCTGTACCTCTGCCAGAATAGGGACTATTTTGTGAAGCAGATGCGTATCTTCGATGAGTGGGGGCTACGCCCCGCCACCCTCCAGGGGCCTCACGAGAACCCAGTGGTGGTGACTGCCCTTCCAGTCGGCCAAGGCGACTCTTCCTCAAGTGGCGGAGCAGGGAGGCATGAGGCGCCAGAGGCCGAGGGGGCTCCCGGTGGGGTGACAGCGCCGGGTGATGCCCATGAAGGAGCAGCTCCCGGGACCGGTGATGTTGAAGCTGAGGGTGGCGAGCAGCCGCCCCCAGCGCCTGGGGCTGAGGCTCCTGAGGCCCCGGCTGTGCTTCGTGGCGATGCGATTGGCAGCACGCGTCAGGCAGGCGCTCCTGACGCGGATCGCCTCGACGCTCCATCTTCGTCATAGGTTGATCCCTGCGCCCTTCTCTTAGGCCGCTTCCACGTGGACTTTGAGGCCCTCCGGAGGAAAAGGGAGGCCCTGGGCGACGACTACCCTTGTCTCCTGCTGAAGCGCAGGAAGTACTTCGCCACTGATGAGTAAGCTTTCTTCCTTTCTAGCTCCCGATCCTCCCGTTGCTTTTACTGATCCTTGCTCTGCAGTCCCCTTCTGGCCGAGCTCGCGGAGGAGGCTGAGGTGCCATCCTCCTTGGCTTCGCCTCCCCCGCCGTTCTCAGGTGCTCCAAGCAGCACAACCCTCGTGGTGAGGGCGATCGGCGGGGTGAATCGTCCCGAGGTGCATCAGAGTCCTACGTACCCCGCGATCCTTCCTCGCGGGCCTTCTTGTGGCATAGCCAGCCTGCCGTGGGCTTCTCGTCTGGTCATGAACTGTGACTGGCTGAGGTGATCCCTTCACCCTTCATCCGGAGACGGGCTGGCTCCAGGCCGGGCTTCTGGCATGGCGCGCCCGGCCGTCGCGAGGGCGCCAGCCCCCAGCCCCCTGCCTGGAGGGGAGCGCGATTTGTGGCCCCCGGCGCTTGCTCGGGGCAGACAATGGTGAGGAAGACATGCTAGTGCGTGCCCGAGAGCGCCGCGCTCGTCGTCAAGGATTCCTTCGTAGGGCGGCTGATGCGGTGAGTCTGCTTGGGGAGGAGCTTACTGACGAAGACGCGCGCCTCGAGGCTTAGGGCCTGCGCCTGGCCGCAGAGAGGTGCGCGCTGGAGGGCGCCATTGCCCTTGCGCGTCATCAGCGCGATCTTGATGATGAAGGGGCGAAGGCGTCGTTGGAGGCTTCTCGAGAGGCCCGATCTCAAGCCGCTGAGGAGGCCCGGGAAACCAACCGACGGCGAGAGGCAGCGGAGGAGCGGGCTCGGGAGCTCCTGGCCTGGTGCCACTCACTGGAGGAGTAGGCGGAGCTGCGCGAGGTAGCTCTCGCGTCGATGAAGGTGGCCTCTGGTGACCCAACAGAGCTCCAGAAGCATGAGGAGGCGTTGACGCTGGAAGCTGCCGAGCGCACCCACGAGTTCGAGCGGCTAGAGACGAGGGAGCGCTTGGTGACGCAGGCGGAGGATGACGTCGCCGCACGGGAAGCCCGTGTCCTGGAGGAGGTTGGACGTCGGGTGGCGATGGCGCGCCAAGACCTTGAGCGCGAGTTCGAGGGGAGGTTGGGGTTGATCCGGGTCAAGCCTGACGGTAGGACCGCAGCCCTGAGGACCAACCTGGATGAAGCGATGCGGTGGGACGATGATCTTCGGGCCGCGCTTGAGGCAGCGCAAGGGGAGTCAACCACCTCCCGAGTCGAGGTGCTCCGTCTTCGCCAGCGGGTGGAAGAAGCTGAGGCCATCGCACGCCAGAATGCAGATGAGATACGTCAGCGGCAGGTCCTGGAGCATGAGCACGGCCCCATGCTCTCCATGCTCCGGGAGAGAGCCAACACAGCCTTGGGCAACATCTGCGAGGCGGCTGTTGGCGAGCCGCACGCAATCAATTACGCCGGCAATCTTCAGTTCTTCACCGCCATGGTGACGCAGCTGGAGGCGCGGTCAGTCAGGGCCGACAGGTTGGTGTAGGAGAGGAGCCACGCCCTGCTCGGGCGCGCCTTTTCCCGTGTCTTCAGCCATCTCCGGAACATGGATCCCCACTTCGACTTTGACGCCGCCATCGCCCCAGTCCCCAGGCCGTCCGAGACGACCTGGCGCACTGGGTGGAAGACAATGTGGATGCTCTTGTCAGGGCCTTCGCTTCGGACAATGACGACGTGATCATGGCTGCTGACGAGGGCGGCGTGGTGAACGGCCCTGACGCCGCTGGCGGCAACGCAGACAGCGATGGCGAGTCTAGCGACACCAACTACGGTTCGGGAGGTGCTCCTGAGGACGCATTGGGGGATTTATCCGACTGATTATGCTTGTCCCTGTTTCCTTACCCTGCATGAATAGAACTCAGGTTTTGGCCTGACGATTGTGAGAGCAGTTTGGGTGGGGGAGCCCCTCATGTAAAACTCGTGTTCATCGTATTAGTAGACGTTGCACTGCCCGTGCGTCCGCGCCTGGTGGTTGGCTAGTTTACCTTTGTTTCGTGCGGGCCCCGAGGTAACCTGCGGGAGGTTGTGGCTTCTCGAGTGTTCTCTAATCGAATCCGTAGGATGCGAGAGTGTTGGGGGCGGCGAGCTTCACAGGCGTTGGCCTTCTTCACAGGCTCCGGGCCTTTTCCAAAAAGGATAATCTTCACAGGTATTCGCCTTCTTCACAGGCTCCGGGCCCTTTCCAAAAAGGATAATCTTCACAGGCATTCGCCTTCTTCACAGGCTCCGGGCCCTTTCCAAAAAGGATAATCTTCACAGGCATTCGCCTTCTTCACAGGCTCGGGCCTTTTCCCAAAGGGATAATCTTCACAGGCATTCGCCTTCTTCACAGGCTCTGGGCCTTTTCCCAAAGGGATAATCTTCACAAGCATTCACCTTCTTCACAGGCTCTGGGCCTTTTCCCAAAGGGATAATCTTCACAGGCATTCGCCTCTTCACAGGCTCCGGGCCTTTTCCCAAAGGGATAATCTTCACAGGCATTCGCCTCTTCACAGGCTCTGGGCCTTTTCCCAAAGGGATAATCTTCACAAGCATTAGAAATCCTCCCGAGAGGACGCGGCGCGGCAGTCTGGGCTGCGCGCAAGCTAGGCCTGACCCGGCTCGCGAGGGGCTCGCGAGGGGAGGCAGCTGTGGCGAAGTGGTAATCGAAACGCGAGAAACGGCTCGAACGAGACTAAGCACCCCTTCCCCAAACACACGGAAATTTCAAATTCGAATCCAACTTAAATCCAGCGGGGAAAAATTACAAACAAAGGGAAAAGCAATGAAAGCAGACAAAAGGCCGCATCCGGCACCTAATCTAGTCTTCGACGTCTTGTCACCAGCGCGGAGCTAAGTGCTGCCACTGGGCGTGGGAGGGAGCCCCAGGGCCTGAGGCTGGCACCCCTGAGACTCTGGGGCGTGTACAACCCCACTCATTATTACGTGAGAGTGTCACAGGGCGGCGAGCTTCATAGGCACTGGGCCTTCTTCACAGGTACCGGCCTTGCTTCATATAGCCAGACGAGGGCCCCACCTTGCGCCACACTCTAGTGCCATTGACGACGACCGGAAACCAGGACGCCGTCGATGGGGTAGAGCGGTCGCCAGCGGTTCCCCCAACGACCACGGGTCCTCCGCCAAGGGCAGGCCCTGAGGGACCTCCCCAGCGGAGGGCCTACCTCCTGAGAATGCCTTGCTCCGAACGCCACGGTGGCGATGTCGGATCTCTGCCCTCTCCTGCAGCCCCCTGCGCCCTCGTCCCGAGGGGTAGGAGACTGTGGGAGCGGGGCAGCTGCTTACTGCGGCGACCTGCACCTCCTGCGATCCATGATTAGCGTATGCCTGCTCCTGAGGAAGTAGCGGTACCCGATAATCGTTGCCTCCAGCGTGGCCGGTGGGGCCGTCCCTGGGTTCTTGGAAGAGTTCGGCTTCTGGTGCCTCATGCCCCCAGCTTGGGCTGAGGAGCGAGCCTTGTACGCCCTCGTGAGGGTGCCCTTGATCCATCATGTGGGGCACGCATTCTTCCGGCGCCGTCATCCCGAAGGCCACGCCGTAGTGATCCGCGTCCCACGCAGCTCTGCGTGACGCGTCCATCGTGGGGTGGTAGCGTGGCCGCCCACCGAGACCGTGGACCGCGCCGAGTCCCTCTTCTTCGTGGACAGCGGGCGGGGGCAGCGCCACCGCCGATCCGGTGCCGACAACTTCATTGGCGTTGGAGTAGCCTTGGAGCCCGCGGGCGCGCGCGGAGCCCCCGCGCGTGCCGCCCTGGGCTTGAGATGAGAGCTGGGTGCAGAAGGGGTGAGCCCCCGAGGCGGCAAAGCCCAGGAGCTCGGCAACCCGGTCCAGCAGCACGTCGCGGCCGCCTTCCAGCAGCCTGCATTGTAGCAGTTCTCTGGCCACAGTGAGCGCGGCCCTCGAGTTCGCCTGCTCCCGGAAGGTGTACGGTGTCGTGGTCGCGGCGTGATTGGAGGCCCTTGCTGCCGATCACGCTTGCTGCGGTGTGAGGGTTGTTGAAGCCTGTCCCGTCGCCCACGACCCGCAGCGCCCTGCAGACCACGAGCTGCCTGGGGCGCGGGGTCGCCCGAGGCGAGCGGCTCTGCGCGGGCGGGCTACGCTGCCCATGGATCTGGGTTGCCCGCCTGGTCGTCGGACATGGTGATGACGACTTGACGGGACACAAAGCGGTAGAAGGGCGGATTCCGGCGCACCCCTACCTGGCGCGCCAAATGTCGGATTTTGGGTTCCGGCAGACCCTTATGGTTTGAACTCTGGGGTGCGCGCGGAGATTACGCTTCCTACCTATCTGTACCCGTCTGCCTCGCAAAGATCTAAGCTACCAAAAGAACAACACAAGAGACACAGAGTTTATACTGGTTCGGGTCACCGATGTGGTGTAATACCCTACTCCAGTATGGTGGTGGATTGCCTCTTGGACTGATGATTATGAACAATACAAGGAAGAACAGCCTCGCGAGGGTCTGTTCTTGGCTGGGGGATGAACTGCTAGGAGGAGTTCAATCGCCCTTCTCTCTCTTTCTCTGTCTGCTGCCTATCTAATTGATTGTCGGGTTGCTAGATGTCTCTACCTTGGGGGTGGCTAGTCCTATTTATAGGCAAAGGCCCTGGGCCTCTTCCCAAATATTGAGCGGGAAGGGCGCCAACAATTGACCAGTTTGAAGGGGAACATCTGGTACACTTATCCCGACTAAAGTTGGTCCTCGCCTGCCAAAGGCTCTGGCGATGATGCTGGCTTGGGCTCCACAGTGACTTCCTTCCTGTCGCGGAGCTGGTCTTGGTCTCGTTGCACCGAAACGGGTGCCTTTGCTTGATCCTCCCGCCTGCGCTTGCTCCCTTTGCACCAAAGAGGAAAGGGAGGACACTGCGTGGCCTGGCGCCCACCTAGCGCCCTTGGTCGTCATGGCTTGCATCATGGGCACCTCGTGAGGTACCCCGCCTTGATCTCTCCGCCTCCTCGTGAGCCAGCCTGATGAGGCCACGCCTGAGGAAGCTCTGTGTCATCCGCCCCGCGAGGCTTGCCCCTCGCGAGGGTCTTGGGTCTGCATTGATGAAGATGGGCCATGCTGGGCCCCCTTTGAGCCACGCCACGGGCCGCAGGCAGGCAAGTCTGGGGACCCCCGTTCCCAAAACGCCGACAGAGAGGTCTCGAGTCCCTAAAGACTTACACCGCTTAGGGCGAGGAGTCGGCTTTGTCCGGCTTAGGCGTGTATAGCAACCCAAATTCGGCCTTCCGAATACTAGGGGCTTCGCCAAAATTTAAAATTGTAGACTTCTATGGCTAAGTGAGAGTGATAAAGCATTATAGTCCGATTGCCTTGTTCGTTGCGCAGAGCACCTCCCTCGAAGGACCCAACAATGGGAAAAAGAGTGCTCAAATTTATCCCGAACACCCCAGCACTCGTGGCATGGGGGCAGAAGCCGACGACTGGCCATCTCTCAGATTTGATAAACAGCCGCACAGAAGGTAATATTTTAAATTCAAACAAGCGTTGCATAGCGTATATGTACAAGTTTTCATAATATAGGATCACACGAGAAAGTTCGTTCGAAAATTACATCCTTCGCACACTCGTCCGCCACAAGACGGGCACCCTTTAGGACACCCTCATAATACATTTCAGGGTGGCGATGCTCCTTGCCTTGCGGCGGCCCCTCCTTCACCAGCTTCTCGGCGTCCATCTTGGCCCAGAGCACCTTCGCATGGGCAAATGCCCGGCGTGCACCCTCGATGCAGATGGACCGCTTTATGACTTCCAGCCATGGGCATGCATCCACAAGCCGCCTCACCAGGTCAAAGTAGCTATTGGGAAGGGAGTCACGAGTCCACATCCGGACTAGAAGGCGAATCATGGCCTGTTCGGCTGCCTTGTGCAGTTCGACCAGTTGCTTCAGCTAGTCGCTCACAGGCATCGGGTGTTGGGTCCCAGTATACTGAGACCAGAACAACTTCTCCGTCGAGCTTCCCTCCTCGGCCTGGTAATACTTTACGGCATCCAACACACTGCGGGGCAAATATGCGAATGCTCCTGGAGAGCTCCGGACTCGGGTAAGTAACAAGTAATTTACTTTCACATGCTTGATTTGCATAATGAATGCCTTACCCGCCGCTATCTTCTTCATCGCCTCAATTTCCTAGAGGGCCTTTTGGTCCTCAACCTTGGCATGCTTGGTGCTCTCGAGGGCCGCGGCAAGCTCGGACTCTCGCGTCTTCGAGTCAAGCTCCAAAGTCTCATGCTTCTTCACGAGAGCCTGGAGCTCTTGCTGCACCTCGCCAACCCGTGCCTCTTGTTTCTCCTGCTCGGTGCGCTCCTTGGCCGCTTTGTTTTCGGACTCGGCCAACGCTTGCTTTAGGGCCGCCACTTCAATCGTGGCCCCTGGCACATTCATGATGATCCTATCATTTTGCAACCACATCTTTTTTTATATATATAGAGACAAGGCATTACTTACCTTTGTTCTCCTCGAGCTGCTTCTTGGCAAGGCCGAGCTCTTTCTCGGACCACTCGAGGTTCTGCTTCAATGCGGTGACCTCCGCAGTCAGTGCGACAGAGGTCAGCAGCGAAGCCTACATACGCATATAGACATACTTGTATTAGACTCATGCGGATATTATTTGATCCTCTATTCGGCTTTTCTTCATGAACACCAAACAGAGAATCAGGGGCTACTGTCTATGCGGTAATATCTTCCTATATTTTAAATACTTACCTCAAAGCCTGTTAGAAGGCTGGCACATGCTTCAGTCAGTCCGATCTTGGCGTATTGAACTTTCTTGATCACCGCACTCATAATAGTGTGGTGCTCTTCGTCGATGGAAGCACCGCGAAGCGCTCCCAGCATGTTGTCCAGTTCCTCTTGATGGGCAGAGGTGACCGGCACGAGCGGCTTGCCCCTCTTGGAAGGGGGTCGCCTGCCGGAGTCCGGAACCACTGGAGGTTCCGGCGCGGTGTTCAGCTGAGGGCCGAACTTGGAGCCCGTGGGAGTCTTGCTCCCTTTACGCCCAGGGTCCGGACCGTCGCCTTGAGGCGCCTCCAGGACTACCTCCCCTCAGCTTGGTGCCCTTTGATACAACACCTCGGCGTTGTCCGTAGGATGAGGGGTGGAGGCGGTCAAAAGTGATCTGCTACTCATAGCCTACAGATCCAAAGAACCGTCCAACGAAGATATGTCGATGCGGGATCGAGGTGGGCTGCATAATTATATTCGGCATAAGGAGAAGTAGTGCAATAAAAGTGTACAATGAATTACTCTGGTATCCGAATACTTACGACTTCGCTAGGGGCTTGGCCCTGAGTAACCACTCGTCTTCGCTGTCGACGACGGTGGTGGAACAGTCCGGAAGGAGAGTCCTTCCCTTCTTGGATCCTCCGCCCTCCCCGGTTGGGGCGGCCTTCCTTTTCTTGTCTCCCCCGGCTGGTGGGGGAGAACCTTCATATTCCTCCTCCTCGTTCTCACGGGAGGAGTGCGTCTCGGAGTTATCAGACGATGAGTCTGATGCCACCTGGCGCTGGGAACTCTTTCGGGTTCCCGTAGCCTTCTTCTTGATCTTCTTCTCCGGCACCTCATAAGGGGCCAGAGTCCGCATCTCCGTCAGGAGAGCGTCTGCAGGGTCTTCGGGTAGAGGGGCCGGGCAGTCAATCTGCTCCGATGTCTCCACCCAGCCCTGTCAAAGACATGGGAGCTCAGATCCCGCATATGATTATACTGGGGAAAATGAATACCCTATAAGAAATAAAAGAGCTTACCGCGCCGGCTTGGCGCTACGCGCTGAGTCCGTGATGCTCGGTAAGTGGAGGGGGGACCTCGGCGCACTTAAACAGCACCCTCCAGACGTCCTTGTGCGTCGTGTCGAAGAGCTCGCTCAGAGTCTGGTGTAGAGCCGGGTCAAACTCCCACAAATTGAACACCCGTTGTTGACACGGGAGGATCCGGCGGATGAGCATGACCTGGACTATGTTAACAAGCTTGAGCTTCCTGTTTATCATATTTCGGATACAGGTCTGGAGTTTGGTCAGCTCTACCGGATTACCCCAGGGCAGGCCCTTCTCTTTCCAGGAGGTGAGCCGCGTGGGGATTCCAGATCGGAATTGGGGGGCCGCCGCCCATTTGATGTCGCGCGGCTCGGTGATGTAGAACCACCCCGATTGCCACCACTTTATGGTCTCCACATGGGAGCCCTCGAGCCATGTGACGTTGGGCATTTTGCCCACCATGGCGCCTCCGCACTCCGCCTGCTGGCCGCCCACCACCCTCGGTTTGACATTGAAGGTCTTCAGCCATAAGCCGAAGTGGGGCTTGATTCGGAGGAAGGCCTCACACACGACGATAAACACCGAGATGTTGAGGATGAAGTTCGGGGCCAGATCGTGAAAATCCAGGCCGTAGTAGAACATGAGCCCACGGACGAATGGGTGAAGGGGAAATCCCAGTCCGCGGAGGAAGTGGGTAAGGAATACTACCCTCTCATGGGGCCTGGGGGTGGGGATGATCTGCCCCTCATCTGGGAGCTGGTGTGCGATATCCATGGACAGGTATCCGTCTCCCCTCAGCTTTTTGACGTCTCCCTCCATGACGGAGGAGACCATCCACTTGCCTCCCGCTCCGGACATTTTTGGAGGAGGTTGAGGAGAAGAATGCGGACTTGGGCGCTGGAGCTCGAGTGCGCAAGAATGGATGAGCAAGGAGGAAGAAGGCGTGGGTAGGAAAAGGTGAACCCTTATCCCTTTATAAGGGCGGACGAAACTATGCACCCCCCACCAGCATGGTAAAACACGCTTATCCCCAAGTGTCGTAATTGATGGCGTGGTTGGGTTACCCACATCCGTATTGATGGGAATCCCGTAAAAAAGGGGACACGATCTCTGCTTTGACAAGACGTGCCAAGGAAACCGCCTCGCGGAACACACTGAGGTTGGTTATGAAAAACTGATAAATGACCTGGCTGCGGTGTGATGTCACACTGCAAAATACGTCAGTAGATTAGATTTGTGGAAATATTATTCTCTCTGCGGTTGTATGTGGAACTTGTTTGGCAGAGCCGGACATGATCCTCGTGTTCAAAATCTTCTATGAAATATTCGGAGGAGGAACCCGCCTTGCAATGCCAAAGACAATCTGCGCGCCGGACTCATCGTCATTGAAGCCTGGTTCAACGGCTACTGAGGGAGTCCTGGATTAGGGGGTATCCGGACAGCCGGACTATATCCTCTGGCCGGACTATTGGACTATGAAGATACAAGAATGAAGACTTCATCCCGTGTCCGGATGGGACTCATCTTGGCATGGAAGGCAAGCTTGGCAATATGGATATGTAGATCAACTTCCTTGTAACCAACTCTGTGTAACCCTAGTCCCCTCCGATGTCTATATAAACCGGAGGGTTTAGTCTGTAGGACCAAGAACAACAATCATACCATAGGCTAGCTTCTAGGGTTTAGCCTCTCTGATCTCGTGGTAGATCAACTGTTGTAATAATCATATCATCAAGATCAATCAAGCAGGAGTAGGGTTTTACCTCCATCGAGAGGGCCCGAACCTGGGTAAAAACATCGTGTCCCCTGTCTACCATCCGCCTAGACGCACAGTTCAGGACCCCCTACCCGCGATCCGCCGGTTTTGACACCGACAGTGGGGTTTTTGCAATATAACTTTTCCGGCTCATGTGTCCGAATGATCATTAGTATTTTGTCGTCGTCTGATCGAGCGAGGAACCAGTTGTGCTTCCCTGTTTTTGGCATAGGTGGTGTGATTACAAAGGGCAGTAACTGTAGGGACACTGCATCACATAAAAAAGGACAGGCATTGTTAATGTAAGATCAGCATTGTTCAGAGTATGGGTAGGATAATGCAAGAAATAGCATTGATATGTCCGTGTTGGAACTGGGAGGAAATTACAGGGAAATGTATACTGGGTTCGAAAATATAGAAGTGCCATGCATGGTTATACTCATGTTATCTCACAATCGATTCTTCACAGGAAACTACCATGTCATGCATGTTATGTAATCATGTTCTGTCCTCAGAAACAAATTCTTCAATCAAGGAAACTAACAGACCATGCATTGTTATATACTCATGTTCTATGGGCAACAATTTTGTGAGCATATTATTCTAGCCATTGATTGCTGGAGAGCGAACATAGGTATGTACACATGGTAAGCATTACAGGATTTCACTACTTCCAAATATAGAGTTCTCCATATGCACATTTACTTCCCTAATGTATGGTTAGATGAAACCAACAGTGTGATGCATGTTTCTACACCATGAAAATGAGTAAACTAACATGGCCATTGACACTCATATTTAGTAGTATACAGATTACTATAAAATAAGGACAATATCAATATCTTCCTAACCATTTGATTATTCAGGGGTACAAATTGGTTGTAATGACATGGTCACAATCGCATGAATTAACTCATTCCAAATATAGCTGATTTATGGCGTATCTAATATATTGCCATAGTTCTACTCAAATTCTGCTCAAACAGGGATATGTCAATCATCACAAAAAGTTCAAATAGTGTCATGGCGTCATGATTAACATCAGACGGAAACAACTTACACGCGTCGTCCCAGCAATACGTGGTGCCATCTGCTTTGTCGATCGCGTAGATGATGCCATTGTGTTCAATAGCATCACATAAGTGTGTATCAGCTTTGACGATGATCCACTACGAGTTAAGCTGTCTCCAGCTAAGGAAGGCACTTGCGGAAAGACAGGCGAGTCCCTTGTTGAACAGGGCAATTAGCTTGAAGTCTGCGTAATCCGCATGTCGTTTGGGCACTTGGCAGATTACAATCTTCTGCAAAACAAGGTGCGTCCAACTGATGACGTAATCTAGATGACTTGGACCGCGACGGTAAAACTCTATATCATCCAACGGAGGAAGGATAATCTCATGGGAGGTCTGGAAGTTCACGAGCACCAACTTTTTCCCGTCTTCATATCGGCCAATTACATACCTGCAAGAAGTTTCGCGATGCTGATTGGATCAAAGTCGAGGGAAATGATGTACGGCGACCCACTACATACCTGCAAAGAAGTTTCGGGCGATGGTGATCGGATCGAAGTGGAGGGAAATGATGTACGGCGACCCACTACATACCTACAAAGAAGTTTCGGATATTGGAGGTTGGATTGAAGTCGAGGGGCATCATGTACGCCTGCGTATCATGGTGAGCAAATCTTGGAAGACCAGATAGCAGCAAGCAGCGTGTCTTGAAAATCTTAGGCCTTGCTTCGACGATGGTCGTGTGCATGCCCCTCGAGCATGCAGCCAGCCGCAGGGCGCTCACCATATCCATACACGAACAACAGAGGTCGAGGACATCTCCGGGGAGATTGCACCAATTGCGGCTCATATGGATGCTGCATGGTTTGCGTTCGGACATGGTGGAGTTTGGAAGGTGGGTTTTTTTGGGGGGGGCGGCTTGATTTACGAGGGAGAAGGCTCTCGGTGCTAGCGCGGCTAGCGAGGGAATAGTGGTACTGGGGAGACGAGCGAGGCGAGGGTATGCGTGGGCACAGTGAGATGATGAAGAGTGACCTCAGGATCTCCGGCGAGACGGAGATGGAGATGGAGTGGTGCTAGGGGAGAGGGAGATGAGGCGAGGCATGCTATACAGTGGTGGTGAAAGTGACCACATAGTGCACAAGGTGAGTCTGACTTTGGTAACCCAAACACGCCGCCTGGACTGGTGTCACCTCGGGCACAGGGTCTTGTCACTTCACTGTGAGGACCAGATGAATAATAGTGTTTTGACCATCAAGTGTACCACGGTTGTACTACTACTACTAGTAGTAGGAGTAGTAGGAACATGAGTAGTACTCCCGTGCTAGCATGCCTCTGGGTTCACTTCATCCTCCAGGTATCATCCATATTGCAAGAAGAACCAAATTCTCATGCATACAGAAGCGCGAAGAAGGACTTTTCTTTTTTGAGGATAACCACATATTCCTTAACTAGAGAATGTTGTGTCTCCCACGCACGCGCCAATATCCATCCGAATCAGCTACGACACAATTTTTTTATCCATTTGCATAGGTCCCACCTATGAGGAGGGGTGCAGGAATCATAAAATGTCTCGCCATGGTGATTCAAAAGAGTGACCTCAACTAGCCAGTGGCACATGTAGCGCTAGAAGGATGGGCACGTACAGGGACAGGCCCCACTCCTCAGTCTATGTAACACCCCAGATGTAACTTGCCATATTTGTAACTCCAACTCTTGCCATTTTCGGCAATGTGATATGATATTCCCTCCGTGGTTGGGTTTCCCTTCATGTTGCATTTTGTCCTTGTCATGCATTTCATATCATGTCATCATGTGCATCGCATTCGCATACGTGTTCGTCTCATGAATCCGAGCATTTTCCCCGTTGTCCGTTTTGCAATCCGGTGCTCCTATGTTCCCCGGCGTCCCCTTTTACCTTTTCCGTGAGCGGGTATTAAACCTGCTCGGAATGGACCGAGGTTTGCCAAGCGGCCTTGGTATAGCACCGGTCGACCGCCTGTCAAGTTTCGGGTCATTCGGAGGTCGTTTGATACTCCAATGGTTAACCGGGTAACCTTAAAGACCTTGTGTGTGCTGCAGCCTAAAACCCCTTCAAAACAGCCCAATAACCCATCTAAGACACTCCCATGTCCATCGCCGTTCGATCACGATCGCGTGGCCGAAAACCGCTCTCCATTTGGATCTTCCTAGCTCCCTCTACCTATAAATTAGTGCCTCCCTTTCCAATTTTCGGGCGAAACCCTAGCAAAGTCCTCCCCCGCCGCCGCCGGACGCGTCCGTGATGGTCGGACACGTCCTCCCGCCGCCGCCTGGCCAACCGCAGCTCGACACGTGGGCAGCCCGCGAGCCCCACTTCGCCGCCGCCGCCAGGGCCCGCGAGGCCCATCACCGCCCCCCCCCCCCCCCGGGCCCGAACCTCCCCGCCGCCTGTGCCCAGCCGCGCCTCCCCGACGCTCCGCCGCCTCCGCGTCCAGCGCTGCCTCGGCGGAGCCCGCGCGTGCCGTGCCCCGCGCGCCGGCCGCCGCTGCGCCTCGCCGCCGTCCCGCGCCTCCCCGGGTCAGTCGGATCCGCTCGGGACCCGCCTCGCCGGCGCCCCCCGCTCCTTCTCCGGCCGTCTCCCTCCTCTCCGGCGTCTCTCCGGCGAGATCCGGTCGTGCATCGAAATCCGTGCAGATCCAGGGTTGACCCCGTTTTTCCTCTAAGTCTTTTCTGCAGATTATTTTGTTGCTTGTTCTTCGCATCACAACTCTGCACCCGTGGCTCCGTTTTGGCCGTATAGCATGTAAAATTGTTCGCCTCGATGAGTACATCATTTCATCGCATTGCATCATTTTCATTTGAGCTCATCTTGATGCCTGAAATGCTGTTAGAAGAGGGCTATGTGATGTTAGTTTCAGATCTGTTTCAGAACATGTACTTTTGTCAATTTTTCCATGATTGATGTGTGCACCCTATGAACTTGAGTCCTACATGTGTCTTGTAAGATGCCATGCTATCTTTCCAGGGGTGTATGCCATGTATTTTTGTGATATTTGTGGTGGCTAGGACAAGCATGCAAACTAGGGTACATAATGTTGCTGATTTCAGAGACTTAGTAATTTTGCTAAGTCATGTCTTGCTTTTATTTTTATGCCATGTGTTCATGTTGTTTCAGAGAGATCTATGCATCTTTTGAGCATGATCAGTAAGGGTGTTTTGAGCATATGGATTCGCTCTATCCATCCATGCCTTTGTTTGTAATTAGGGAGTGCCATAGATTGAGTCAATCGAGCTCTACTTTTGCTATAAAATGTTACTGGCAGATTGTTTACTTGTTATTCGATTTTGCCAAGCTTGTTGTAGTTGATAATTGCATGATATGATGTTATTCTTGCCATGTCTAGCTTGTATGCCATGTCTTATTGATGGATGTATGCTTAGTTTATCATGCAATGCTCTGTAGTGAGTGCATCGATCTCGTAAACATGCCTACTTGTTATCTGTTTTTGACATGTCCAGTTTTCTGCTAAGTCTGAAAACTGTAACGAAGCTTGCTTATTTGACATGGATGCTATTACGTTTTATGATCCCTTTTGGCTTATGGTCAGTAAGGTACTTTTGTTCTATGCTTTGAGTAGATTCATGCCATGCCTTGTGTTGCTATATTTTGTCCCTGTAGCATGTCTTTTTCTTGCTCTAAACATGTCATCCTGATGTTAATTTCTGGCATGTTATTTTCACTAAGTCTGTGAACCTGTTATCTTTTGCAGTTTTGCCATGCGTGTTTAAACCTGTTGTGGTGTGATTTAGCCGTAGCTCAGTGTTCATTGTTTGTCAAGCATCTTGACTACATTGCTGACATATGCTTTTCTGGTATGTTTGGGTGAAGTAGCTTAATTTCTTGTTGCTTGCTAAGTAGCATCATGCTGTTAATTGCAGAATCTCGTCATTCTTGTTTTGCTTGCTATTTGCAAACCGTGCATCCGATTCCGGTGATCCTTATATCGATTTCAACCGAAATCACCTCACCTTTCCAGTGGCATACTTGGTTTGCCAAGATTATGCATTGTTCATCCTTTTTCCTTCCGGAGCATGCATATGCATTGCATATCACATCTCGCATATCATGCCATGTTTTGCATCATGTTGTTTGTGCATTGCATCGTGGTTGATGTTTGTCCCCATTGCTTGTTTTCTTGTCTTGGGTAGAGCCAGGAGATGAGTACGTGAACGAGGAACCTGTCGAGAACGCTTACGAGGATCAAGCTTTCGACAACTCTGAGAACCTTGCAGGCAAGATGACCATACCCTCGAAATCACTTCTATCTTTGATTGCTAGATGCTCGCTCTTTTGCTATGCCTATGCTGCGATACCTACCACTTGCTATATCATGCCTCCCATATTGCCATGTCAGCCTCTAACCATCCATGTCCTAGCAAACCGTTGATTCGCTATGTTACCGCTTTGCTCAGCCCCTCTTATAGCGTTGTTAGTTGTAGGTGAAGATGAAGTTTGTTCCTTGTTGGAACATGGAGATGTTGTTCCTTGTTGGAACGTGTTTACTTGTTGGGATAACGCAATATCTCTTATTTAATTAATGCATCTATATACTTGGTAAAGGGTGGAAGGCTCTGCCTTATGCCTGGTGTTTTGTTCCACTCTTGCCACCCTAGTTTCCGTCATACCGGTGTTATGTTCCTTGATTTTGCGTTCCTTACACGGTTGGGTGATTTATGGGACCCCCTTGACAGTTCGCTTTGAATAAGACTCCCCCAATAAGGCCCAACATTGGTTTTACCATTTGCCACCTAAGCCTTTTCCTTTGGGTTCTGCAGACTCTAGGGTCATCTTTATTTTAACCCCCCCCCCCCCGTGCCAGTTCTCCTTCGATTGCTGGTCCAAACTAGAGCCCTTTGCAGCGCCACCTCGAGGCAACTTGAGGTCTGGTTTTAGTTGTACGGAGTGTTCATCCGGATGTGCCCTGAGACCAAGATATGTGCAGCTCCTATCAGGATTTGTCGGCACAATCGGGCGGCTTTGTTGGATTTGTTTTATTACTGTCAAAATGTCTTGTAGTCCGGGATTCCGAGACTGATCGGGTCTTCCTGGTAGAAGGAATATCCTTCGTTGACCGTGAGAGCTTATAATGGGCTAAGTTGGGACACCCCTGCAGGGTATTATCTTTCGTAAGCCGTGCCCGCGGTTATGAGGCTGATGGGAATTTGTTAATGTCCGGTTGTAGAAAACCCGAAGTTGACCTTATTTAAAGTACATCAACCGCGTGTGTAACTGTGATGGTCTCTTCTCGGCGGAGTCCGGGAAGTGAACACGGTGTTGGGGTTATGTTTGACGTAGGTTGTTCTAGGTTCACTTCTTGATCACTTCTAGCTTCACGACCGTGCTTTGCTTCTCTTCTCGCTCTCTTTTGCGTTGTTAGCCACCATATATGCTAGTCGCTTGTTGCAGCTCCACCTCACAACCCTATCCTACCTTTAAGCTTAAATAGTCTTGATCTCGCGGGTGTGAGATTGCTGAGTCCCCGTGACTCACAGATTCTACCAAACAGTTGAAGGTGTCGACGATGCCAGTGCAGATGATTCAACCGAGCTCAAGTGGGAGTTCTACGAGGAACGTGGTCGTTACTATGTGTCTTTTCCTGATGATCAGTAGTGGAGCCCAGTTGGGGTGATTCGGGGATCTGTGTGGCATTTGGGGTAGTCTTCTTCCATTTTGGTTCCGTAGTCGGACCTTGAGTGTAATCTGGATGATGGATGTTTATTTATGTATTGTGTGAAGTGGCGACTGTAAGCCAACTATGTATCCCTTTCCCTTATGTATTACATGGGTTGTGTGAAGATTACCTCACTTGCGACATTGCTTTATATGCGGTTATGCCTCTAAGTCGTGCTTCGACACGTGGGAGATATAGCCGCATCGAGGGCGTTACAAGTTGGTAATCAGAGCCTTCCCCGACCTTAGGAGCCCCCACTGATTGATCGTTTTTAGCGGCCGAGTTGTGTCTAGAAAAATGTTTTGAGTCATTTAGGAATTATATATCGGAGAGTTTAGGAATTCTTTTTACTTCCCAGTCTCCTCATCGCTCTGGTAAGGCATCCTGACGTAGAGTTTTGACTCTTCTCTTCTCAAATTTCACTAAAAAAAATTTTAGGATCACGCGGGTATCTTAGAATCGTTCCGATGGTTTTATGATGACAACATTGTCTTGGTGCCTCCTATCAGCAGGGGTTTAGTGGAGGTCTCCCGGGGAGTTGAGCTCCGAGGTGTTGTCGTCATAATTTTATCGTTGCAGTTCTGGAATACCTGAGTTTAGTACGCCGACATCGAAAATTTCTGAGGGTTTCTTGGTTATGTGTTGAAGGATGGATACAGCTGGATCTAGGTATTGTTAGTTTGGGTGATATATTTTGTGTCCCCTGTACCCCCAACACATGATTGCATAACCAGAAAGTTTCGGGAGTTTATAAGTGGGAATTCATGTAGCTCTAGTATTTCTTCCCGGAGATATTTGGTTCGTGATTGGGTAATCCTTACCAAGTATTTTTTCACATCCGTACCTTGTTGATTTTATTCCATACCTTTATCTAAATGGCTTCTCAGCTTATGGAAGTGTGATGATTTACTTTGGAATTCATTCGTTCATTCTCGTTCGAATGTTTATTGTGAAGACTATATGTTGCAATTTCGATCCTTTGATTCAGCTTGAATATATATCTTTTTCAAGATGCTAATGGATGTCGCCCTCTTCAGGATGGCTCCGCCAACGCGTCAGAATCCGGAACGCAATGAAGGAAGTCAGGCTAACCCTCTGCCACCACCTCCGCCTCCGGAGGCATGGCAAGCCTTGATGACAGCCACCAATGCCAATGCTCAGATTCTGATTCAGCTCTTGCAAGATCGCAACCAAGGGCAAGGTAATCAGGGAAATCAAGGCCAAGGCAACAATCAGCCGCATTTTGCTACCCTTAATCAGTTCCTTGCAAATCAGCCGAAGACTTTCAGCTACTGTGTCGAGGCCACAGACGCCGATGATTGGCTCGTGGACATCAACAAGCACTTCGAATGTAGCAATGTCAGACCTGAGGACTTTGTCAAGTTTTCCTATTTTCAACTCAAGGATCGAGCTGCTGAGTGGTTCCAGCAATACAAAGATTCCAGAGGAGGTCGTGTGATTACCTGGGATGATTTCCGCCGTGACTTCAAAGCTCATCACATTCCAGAAAGTGTTGTTGAGAGTAAGCGTGAGGAGTTCCGCAATCTCAAGCAAGGCAACATGTCTGTGTATCAATACAACACTCAGTTCCAGAAGCTCTCTCATTTTGCTAAGCAAGACATCCCTGATGAGAAGAGTATGATCTACCAATTCAGGCGTGGTCTCAGAGAAGATCTGCAACTTGCTCTCGTGCTTTTTGAACCATTAAAGTATGATGAATTCTACAACATGGCACTAAAACAAGAAGCTGCTCAGCTCAAGTGTGAGGCCTCTAAGAAGAGAGTCAGAGATGCAGTTCAGTCTTCTTCTTCCTCACTTGTGGAAGCTAAGCAACAGAAGTTCTGGTTGCCTCCTCCTCCTCCGTTCCGTCAGCCTTATCAGCAGAAGAACTCAGGTGGTCGTGGATCTTCCCACCCACCCAACCCTGGCTATCAGAACAAATCTCAGAACCAAGCTCCAAGACCAAATGCTCCTTATCATCGTCCGCTCTCAGAGGTGACTTGCAACAAATGTCAGCAAAAGGGTCACTATGCGAACAAGTGCTTCAACCAAAGGCGCCTTCCGCCTCCTCCTCCTGTGAGATCTTCAAGCAATGCAGTGGTCAAGCATAATTCCCAGTCTGCAAAGGTGAACATGATGAATGCAGCTCAAGCGGAGGATTCTTCAGAAGTGATCATGGGTAATCTCTCAGTTAATGATATTCCTGCAAAAGTCTTATTTGATACTGGAGCATCGCATTCTTTCATTTCAAGACCTTTTGTGGCTATGCATGATTTGGGTACTCAAGTTTTATCGAGACCTTTGTCTATTGTGTCCCCGGGTAAGCAAATGACATCAAATGTTTGTGTCCCGGATGTTTCCATCAAGATGGGCGACTATAGATTTCTGGCTAAACCAATTGTTCTTGGTGACTCTGATATTGATCTTATTCTCGGGATGGACTGGCTTTCTAAGCACAAGGCTCAGCTTGATTGTGCTGCCAGGGAAATTCAATTGACTCACTCTTCTGACGATGTGATCATCTATGCCGCTCGTGATGATACCATTCGGTTGTTTTCTCTCAATGAGAAGGGCGAATTGGATGATATCTCTCAAATTCCAGTAGTTTGTGAGTACCAAGATGTCTTTCCAAAAGAGCTTCCGGGTATGCCTCCTCACCGGCCAGTTGAATTCGTTATTGATCTTGAGCCTGGCACGGAACCCGTTTGCAAGCGTCCTTACAAGCTTGGGCCAAAAGAGTTGAAGGAATTGGAGAAACAACTCGATGAACAAGAGCGTCTGGGTCTGATCAGACCGAGTTCTTCTCCTTGGGGTTGTGGTGTTCTTTTTGTCCAGAAGAAGGATGGCACGGACCGACTTTGCGTCGATTACCGCCCATTGAACAAGAAGACTATCAAGAACAAGTACCCACTTCCCAACATCAATGAGCTATTTGAGCAACTTAAAGGTGCTAAAGTGTTCTCCAAGCTTGACCTTCGTATGGGTTATCATCAGATTCGCATTCGTGAAGAAGATATTCCCAAGACAGCATTCAGAACAAGCTTTGGTTCTTATGAATATACTGTCATGTCATTCGGCCTTGTCAATGCTCCTCCAACATTCTCTCGTATGATGAACTTCATCTTCAACCCTTACACCAACGAATTTGTCTTGGTCTATCTCGATGATATATTGGTCTTCTCCAAGAATAAGAAGGATCATGCCAAACATTTGCGATTGGTGCTCGACAAGCTCAGAGAGTATAAATTCTATGCGAAGTTCTCCAAATGTGAATTCTGGCTTGATGAAGTTCTTTACCTTGGGCATATCATCTTTGCCAAGGGCATTGCTATTAATCCAGAGAGGGTGTCTGCAGTTTTGAATTGGGAACCTCCTCAGAATGTCAAGCAGCTTCGCAGTTTTCTTGGACTTGCAAGCTATTGCCGAAGATTCGTTGAGAATTTCTCAAAGATTGCAAAGCCTCTTTCCAACCTCCTCCAGAAGCATGTGAAGTATGTCTGGTCTCCTGAGTGTGACGTTGCTTTCAACATGATCAAAGAGAAACTCGTCACGGCTCCATTTTTGACTCCTCCTGACAAATCCAAGCCTTATGAAGTTTTCTGTGATGCTTCTCTTCAAGGCCTCGGTGCTGTGTTAATGCAAGAGAAGAAGGTTGTGGCCTATACCTATCATCAGTTGAAGCCCAACGAAAAGAACTACCCCACTCACGATCTTGAGTTGGCGGCAGCTGTCCACACACTAATAACATGGAGACATCTCCTGTTGGGAAGGAAAGTGGACATATTCACCGATCACAAGAGTCTCAAGTACATCTTCACTCAGCCCAACCTCAACCTAAGGCAAACTCGATGGGTCGAAATGATTCAAGAGTATAATCCGAGTATTGAATATACTCCAGGCAAGGCTAATGTGATTGCAGACGCTTTGAGCAGGAAGGCTTATTGCAACAGCTTAATCCTCAAGCCCTTTCAACCGGATCTTTGTGAAGCTTTCCGCAAGTTGAATCTTCAAGTTGTTCCTCAAGGTTTTCTTGCCAACCTCATCGTCTCTCCTACTTTGGAAGATCAAATTCGTGAGGCACAACTGATGGATACCATGGTGAAGAAGGTGAAACGTGGTATTGACAAGGGCATTTCCAGATACAAGTGCTATCGAGTTGATGACAGAGATACTCTTTTCTTTGAGGACCGGATCGTGGTTCCAAAGGGTGATCTACGTAAAGTCATTATGAACGAGGCGCACAATTCTCTTCTGTCAATTCATCCTGGAAGTACGAAGATGTACCATGACCTCAAGCAGTCTTATTGGTGGACTCGAATGAAGCGAGAAATTGCTCAATTCGTGAATGAATGTGATGTCTGTCGAAGGGTGAAAGCAGAACACCAACGACCAGCTGGTCTCCTCCAACCTCTTGCTATTCCAGAATGGAAGTTTGATCATATCGAAATGGACTTCGTGACTGGATTTCCAAAGTCCAAGCGTGGAAATGATGCTATCTTCGTCGTCATTGACAAGCTCACTAAAGTGGCTCATTTTCTTCCTATCAAAGATTCTATCACAGCAGCGCAGCTAGTAGAGCTCTACACATCCAGAATTGTCTCCTTGCATGGCATTCCACAATTGATCTCTTCAGACCGTGGCAGCATCTTTACCTCCAAGTTTTGGGATTCTTTTCAGAAGGCCATGGGCACAAATATTCGCTTCAGCATAGCTTTCCACCCTCAAACTAGTGGACAAGTCGAGCGTGTCAACCAAAATCTTGAAGATATGCTCAGGGCTTGTGTTATCTCTTTCGACATGAAGTGGGAGGATTGTCTTCCTTATGCTGAGTTCTCTTACAACAACAGTTTTCAAGCCAGCGCGGGCAAAGCCCCATTCGAGATTCTCTATGGCAGAAAGTGTCGTACTCCTCTCAATTGGTCTGAGACGGGCGAACGCCAACTTCTTGGCAACGATTTGATCTCAGAGGCTGAAGATATGTGTAAGGTCATTCGTGAGAACCTCAAAGCCGCGCAATCGCGCCAGAAGAGCTATTACGATAGCAAACATCGTGATTTGGCATTCGAGATCGGAGATCATGTCTACCTCCGCGTCTCTCCAATGAAAGGAACTCATCGCTTCGGTATCAAAGGGAAACTCGCCCCTAGATACGTGGGTCCTTTCAAGATCATCGGCAAAAGAGGCGACCTCGCCTATGAACTTGAGCTTCCCTCCAACTTTGCAAACGTGCACGATGTCTTCCATGTGTCACAGCTTCGCAAGTGCTTCAAGACGCCTGAGCGCACCATCAACTTTGAAGAGATTGATTTTCAAGAAGATTTGTCCTATCATGAGCATCCCGTTGCTATTCTTGAAGAAACTGAGCGCAAGACTCGCAACAAGTAAATCAAATTCCTGAAAGTGAAATGGTCACACCATTCAGACCGAGAAGCCACCTGGGAGCGCGAGGACCACCTTCGTTCCGAATATCCGGAGTTCTTTCAGTCCTAGATCTCGGGACGAGATCCTCTCATAGTGGTGGAGTGTTGTAACACCTCGGATGTAACTTGCCATATTTGTAACTCCAACTCTTGCCATTTTTGGCAATGTGATATGATATTCCCTCCGTGGTTGGGTTTTCCTTCATGTTGCATTTTGTCCTTGTCATGCATTTCATATCATGTCATCATGTGCATCGCATTCGCATACGTGTTCGTCTCATGAATCCGAGCATTTTCCCCGTTGTCCATTTTGCAATCCGGCGCTCCTATGTTCCCCGGCGTCCCCTTTTACCTTTTTCCGTGAGCGGGTATTAAACCTTCTCGGAATGGACCGAGGTTTGCCAAGCGGCCTTGGTATAGCACCGGTAGACCGCCTGTCAAGTTTCGGGTCATTCGGAGGTCGTTTGATACTCCAACGGTTAACCGGGTAATCGTAAAGACCTCATGTGTGTTGCAGCCCAAAACCCCTTCAAAACAGCCCAATAACCCATCTAAGACACTCCCATGTCCATCGCCGTTCGATCACGATCGCGTGGCCGAAAACCGCTCTCCATTTGGAGCTTCCTAGCTCCCTCTAAGTATAAATTAGTGCCTCTCTCTCCAATTTTCGGGCGAAACCCTAGCAAACTCCTCCCCCGCCGCCGCCGGACGCGTCCGTGACGGCCGGACACGTCCGCCCGCTGCCGCCTGGCCAACCGCAGCTCGACACGTGGGCAGCCCGCGAGCCCCACTTCACCGCCGCCGCCAGGGCCCGCGGGGCCCATCACCGCCCCCCCGGCCCGAACCTCCCCGCCGCCTGCGCCCAGCCGCGCCTCCCCGACGCTCCGCCGCCTCCGCGTCCAGCACCGCCTCGCTGGAGCCCGCGCGCCGGCCGCTGCTGCGCCTCGCCGCCTCACCGCCCGGCGACCCTCGCCGCCGTCCCGCGCCTCCCCGGGTCGGCCGTATCCGCTCGGGACCCGCCTCGCCGGCGCCCCTTGCTCCTTCTCCGGCCGTCTCCCTCCTCTCCGGCGTCTCTCCGGCGAGATCCGGTCGTGCATCGAAATCCGTGCAGATCCAGGGTTGACCCCGTTTTTCCTCTAAGTCTTTTCTGCAGATTATTTTGTTGCTTGTTCTTCGCATCATAACTCTGCACCCGTGGCTCCGTTTTGGGCGCATAGCATGTCAAATTGTTCGTCTCGATGAGTACATCGTTTCATCTCATTGCATCATTTTCATTTGAGCTCATCTTGATGCCTGAAATGCTGTTAGAAGAGGGCTATGTGATGTTAGTTTCGGATCTGTTTCAGAACATGTACTTTTGTCAATCGAGTTCTACTTTTGCTATAAAATGTTACTGGCAGATTGTTTACTTGTTATTCGATTTTGACAAGCTTGTTGTAGTTGATACATGCATGATATGATATTATTCTTGCCATGTATAGCTTCTATGTCATGTCTTATTGATGTATGTATGCTTAGTTTATCATTCAATGCTCTGTAGTGAGTGCATCGAGCTCGTAAACATGCTTACTTGTTATCTGTTTTTGACATGTCCAGTTTTCTGCTAAGTCTGAAAACTGTAACGAAACTTGCTTATTTGACATGGATGCTATTACGTTTTCTGATCCCTTTTGGCTTATGGTCAGTAAGGGACTTTTGTTCTATGCTTTGATTAGATTCATGCCATCCCTTGTCTTGCTATATTGTGTCCCTGTAGCATGTTGTTTGCTTTCTCTAAACATGCCATCCTGATGTTAATTTCTGGCATGTTATTTTCACTAAGTCTGTGAACCTGTTATCTTTTGCACTTTTGCCATGCGTGTTTGAACCTGTTGTGTTGTGATTTAGCCGTAGCTCAGTGTTCATCTTTTGTCAAGCATCTCGAGTAGAATACTTTCATATGCTTTGCTGGTACTTTTGGGTGCAGTAGCTTAATTTCTTGTTGCTTGCTAAGTAGCATCATGCTGTTAATGGCAGAATCTCGTCATTCTTGTTTTGCTTGCCATTTGCAAACCGTACATCCGATTCCGGTGATCCTTATATCGATTTCAACCGAAATCACCTCACCTTTCCAGTGGCATACTTGGTTTGCCAAGATTATGCATTGTTCATCCTTTTTCCTTCCGGAGCATGCATATGCACTGCATATCACATCTCGCATATCATGCCATGTTTTGCATCATGTTGTTTGTGCATTGCATCGTGGTTGATGTTTGTCCCCTTTGCTTGTGTTCTTGTCTTGGGTAGAGCCGGGAGAAGAATACGTGAACGAGGAACCTGTCAAGAACGCTTACGGGGATCAAGCTTTCGACAACTCTGAGAACCTTGCAGGCAAGATGACCATACCCTCGAAATCACTTCTATCTTTGCTTGCTAGATGCTCGCTCTTTTGCTATGCCTATGCTGCGATACGTACCACTTGCTATATCATGCCTCCCATATTGCCATGTCAGCATCTAACCATCCATGCCCTAGCAAACCGTTGATTGGCTATGTTACCGCTTTGCTCAACCCCTCTTATAGCGTTGTTAGGTGCAGGTGAAGATGAAGTTTGTTCCTTGTTGGAACATGGAGATGTTGTTCCTTGTTGGAACGTGTTTACTTGTTGGGATATCACAATATCTCTTATTTAATTAATGCATCTATATACTTGGTAAAGGGTGGAAGGCTCGGCCTTATGCCTGGTGTTTTGTTCCACTCTTGCCACCCTAGTTTCCGTCATACCAGTGTTATGTTCCTTGATTTTGCGTTCCTTACACGGTTGGGTGATTTATGGGACCCCCTTGACAGTTCGCTTTGAATAAGACTCCTCCAACAAGGCCCAACATTGGTTTTACCATTTGCCACCTAAGCCTTTTCCCTTGGGTTCTGCAGACTCAAGGGTCATCTTTATTTTAACCCCCCCCCCCGGGCCAGTTCTCCTTCGATTGCTGGTCCAAACTAGAGCCCTTTGCAGCGCCACCTCGGGGCAACTTGAGGTCTGGTTTTAGTTGTACGGAGTGTTCATCCGGATGTGCCCTGAGACCGAGATATGTGCAGCTCCTATCAGGATTTGTCGGCACAATCGGGCGGCTTTGCTGGATTTGTTTTATTACTGTCGAAATGTCTTGTAGTCCGGGATTCCGAGACTGATCGGGTCTTCCTGGTAGAAGGAATATCCTTCGTTGATCGTGAGATCTTATAATGGGCTAAGTTGGGACACCCCTGTAGGGTATTATCTTTCGAAAGTCGTGCCCGCGGTTATGAGGCTGATGGGAATTTGTTAATGTCCGGTTGTAGAAAACCCGAAGTTGACCTTATTTAAAATACATCAATCGCGTGTGTAACCGTGATGGTCTCTTCTCGGCGGAGTCCGGGAAGTGAACACGGTGTTGGGGTTATGTTTGACGTAGGTTGTTCTAGGTTCACTTCTTGATCACTTCTAGCTTCACGACCGTGCTTTGCTTCTCTTCTCGCTCTCTTTTGCGTTGTTAGCCACCATATATGCTAGTCGCTTGTTGCAGCTCCACCTCACAACCTTATCCTACCTTTAAGCTTAAATAGTCTTGATCTCGCGGGTGTGAGATTGCTGAGTCCCCGTGACTCACAGATTCTACCAAACAGTTGCAGGTGTCGACGATGCCAGTGCAGATGATTCAACCGAGCTCAAGTGGGAGTTCTACGAGGAACGTGGTCGTTACTATGTGTCTTTTCCTGATGATCAGTAGTGGAGCCCAGTTGGGGTGATTCGGGGATCTGTGTGGCATTTGGGGTAGTCTTCTTTCATTTTGGTTCCGTAGTCGGACCTTGAGTGTAATCTGGATGATGGATGTTTATTTATGTATTGTGTGAAGTGGCGACTGTAAGCCAACTATGTATCCCTTTCCCTTATGTATTACATGGGTTGTGTGAAGATTACCTCACTTACGACATTGCTTTCTATGCGGTTATGCCTCTAAGTCGTGCTTCGACACGTGGGAGATATAGCCGCATCGAGGGCATTACAGTCTACCCTCATAGCCTTTTCGTTTAGTCTACCTAGCTGTCTAATCAACTGCATGTAGGCCACTTCTCCCATTTACTTCTCCATCGGGAACTGATTTTCCTCGGTTTCTTCACTACTACTTCATCTTCATTTGCATCCACACCACACTACATTCACATTGTTTTAACCTCTTCACATCCTCCTGGAGTAATTCCGAAGCCCCTATAAATAATCATCTTCTTCAGTTAGACTATCCATCTAATCCTAATTCTCCAAACCATAGCCCTCCGGTCCAGCGGTTCCAAATGGCGAAAGAGATTGAGATGCAGGTTTTTAGCGTCTAAAATGTCCTCCTCGAAGGCTCGTTGTGCATAGTTGCCAAGGTTACCGACCACCCAAGGGTTGTTAGGAAGTGGATCAACAATGTATCCAACTCCCTCCAAAAGGTAGAGATGAAGGTCATCGGTCTCGATGCAGAGTACATGGAGCATGCCACTTGAAAGATCCAATGCGCCGCCGTCCTTCAGCTGTGCCTCGAAGATGATGTTTTGGTGTACCAGATCATACACACGCCCTCCATTCCAGGTGAGCTTCATGATTTCTTGTCTCGGGAGGACATATACTTCTGTGGGGCAGCCATCGCAGGGGACAAACAGAAGTTGGAGCCGTACAACCTTGATTTGAAAAGCATCGCTCACGTACAAACCAAAATGAAAATTCCTGTAGAAGATTGTGATAAACCGACACCATCCCTATTCGATGTAGAAATTTTGTGCTCGGAACAAATCTTTAGAAGGGTGACGAGACGCTGGCATTAATTTCATCTAGATGGGAGACTTATCCCTTGACCTATGAGCGGATAAAATATGTTTCCCTTGATGCCCGTGTGACTTTTGAGATAGTTGCAAGGTCCAGAAGAAGAAGAAGAAGAAGAAGAAGAAGAAGAAGAATAAGAATAAGAAGAAGAAGAAGAAGAAGAAGAAGAAGAAGAAGAAGAATAAGAAGAAGAAGAAGAAGAAGAAGAAGAAGAAGTTGCACCAGTAGCAGGGCATTATGGATGGACGAACTATTTCCTCTCTTGTAAAAAAAAGTATTCCCTCTCTGTGTATATTGATATAGATGGACTATTTCGATGGTGTGCATGTCTTTGGAACAAGTAGTAGCTTGGGTCCGCTTGACTATAAGGAACTATTTATCTGCCTGGCTTTCTCTACTACTCCTTCCAGTGATCGGTATGCAATGCATGTGTCCGTAGACATGACAGCTTGTCCATGGAAGTTCAACTATGGTGACCATCATGTTTCATCCACCGCCACTTGCGATTCCCACGACGCCACTCCAAACCATGGCACCACGTCCCCCGACGTGCGCCTCACCCCTCTCGGCCGCACCGCCCCTCTGCCTTTGTGTGCATAACATGTGGGCCAACTGAAATGCAGCGAGCATCAAGTTTCTACCAGAGCCACATGCGACTCCCACGACGCCGCTCGAACCCATGACACCACACGTCCCCCGACCTGCGGCTCACCCCTCTCGGCCCCACTGCCGCTCTGTCTTCGGGAGCATTACATGTGTACCAGCCACCTATCGGGTCCTCATGTTATTGACTCAAAGGCATGTGTCGTAAGGCGCTGAAGCTCATACCCGTGGGCCCCAAGAGGTAAATGTAACTCATGTGCCAGGCCTTGTGGTGCTACCGCTGCACGAACTCATGCCAAACTCGAGATTTGTTCCTTTACTATCCATGCACGAAACAATTTGTAGCGTGGCATGGCATCTGGTGCACCTAAGAGTCTGAAAAAAATGAGTTTGGGTCGGTGGCACACCCTATGGCAAGATGCCCGTGTGGTCTTCTTCTATAACTAGCAAGATGCCCATGCATTGTAGGGAACATCAAGATGCATTTTTTTTACAAAACACCTATTGTGATTGACCCTCGCAGGAGTAATCCCATGTGTAAAAACTAATGATATCTCGAGAATTTTATTGGAAAAATGGTATCTTTGGAACAAGTTTTCTCTACTACTGCTCCTTGGAGTGAGCGGTTTCAATGCATGTGTCAGCAGACATGACAGCTTGTCCATGGAAGTTGAACCATGGAGACCATCACGTTTCTTGTTTCTACTACTTCCACACCCACACGCGATTCCAACGACGCCTCTCCAATCCACGACACGATGTCCCCCGACGTGCACCTCATCCCTCTCGGCCACACCGCTCCTCTGCCTTTGTGTGCATGACATGCGGGCTAGCTGAACTGCAGCGACCATCAACTTTCTACCACAGCCACACCCGGTTGGACGCGGTTTGCCTGCTCCGCTCCTGTACTCTGACCCATACTCCCGCACCATCGAATTTCCATCCAGCGGCTGTGACACATTTCGTCCCGAGCATAAATCCTCAGCGGCCATGGAGTACTCCCGATTCCCGGGCGTGTGGGGGTGCGACGCGAACACGGCAGGCCTTTTCCTTTTACTGGCAATGTGCCCATGCGTTGCGACAGATCCAAAGTAGTAGAATAGTAGTAGTTGTTCACAAACTTGAAAGAAATCACTCTTGTTTTGATATACTCCTAATATAGTACTTTTCATTCAAAATATATTTCTCAGGCTGTTTTGATGAGGTGAGGGAGGGATGTGGTTGCTTTCAAGATAATAAGGGGTTTTCTGCAAATTGGAGCAGAGAAGTGGGCTATTGTTGCAAAAAGGCCACAACTGACCTCACAGTCGTTAGATGCAGATCTAATGGTCAGAAACAACGGATGGCAGACACACCGGCATCACCAACTAAGTCTTCTATAGGAGTAGGAGTTGAGAAAAATGTATAAGTTGTAACATTTGGTTCAGCTCCTTGGCACGATCGCTAGATAGAAATAAAGATTGGAAACACTAGGGCGGGGCTATTTCCGCCAGATAAGCAGGGAACGTAGTAGCTAGGTTGGCGCACCGTCGGTTTGATCACATGCGGTCCGACATGTTCTAGTGTTTCTAGCAAGATGCCCGTGCGTTGCACGAAGTTGATGAAAAAGGTAAGCACAACTTATAAATTGACGGATGGAGTACTAGTTACATTGATGCATATAATTAAGCAAAGGGATCACACATGTCGGTATTGACTGGAACGAGAATGCAATAGCACAATAAGAATTAAGGCCATGATGATGTGATTCCAGTGGTGGTTACAGGAGGCAAGAAGAAAGAGGCATCCATCAACGTATGACCTCCTCCTCCTCAACTTAGTGCACTGGGCCACCGACCGGCGGCTAAGGAGCGGCGGCTTTTGTGGCGAGGTAGAGGTGCTTCTCAGCAAAGGCATCCAAGGCTTCCAGCCGGTTGAGGAAGGCCAACGTCCTAGCGTCCTCAATGGCCTTGTAGATACCTATGTACACGATTTGCTCATACATGTGGATGCGTATGTCGATGAATTCTTGCAGGGCGAGGTGCCTCGCGGCGAGCGCGACTTCCAGGTGGACATTCTTCGTGGCGTCGGCGGGCAGTCGCAGGGCCACAAGTGCTTGAAAGAGGTTCCGGCCATGGAGGCCGATTAGGGTGGAAGGCAATGAGGAGCCCGGGCACGCGGGCTGGAGGAGTACGGCGATGTCGTCCGCGAGCTTCTTGAGGACGGTGAACTTGTTGGTGGTGGCAACGATCATCTGGTCCAACTGAGAGTCATAGTTGGCGTCGACGGCGGCCATCCACCAGCCAATCGCGAACACCGTTTGGTCAGCCCCATGCTGCAGGCTGGCGTCGTGGACCGTCTGGCACAACCGCTGGCCACTCGCGCGCATCACCTCCATGGGTCTGGAGTGAGAACTTTCGCGCTTAGTGTAGGTGCTTAGGCAATTGCTTAGGTGCGTATGATGTGGTAGATGCATTGGAATGGAGGGGTGCCTTTATATGAGTGCAAACTGCGTTGCATTCACATCGTGCAACCTCTTTTCACGGTCCTCCTCCCATTACTTCCCTCGTGCATTCACGATGCTAATTGAAGGAGGATGCATCATTGGCCGTTAAACATTTCACGAACCACTACCCCTTCCTCGTTTGCAGTAAAGCCGTATCGGGAATTGTGCCGCTTGCTGTCAAATCAAATAGTACTACGCCGCCCGCTGCATGCCCGGCTGAACACGCCTCCTCGCCTCCATCAAACCCCTCCGTTAAACCCGCATGCAAACTGAGAAACCTACTCCGACCACACGTCCGTTCATGAGCCGGCCGAAATTAAACGCAGCACCGGTCGAGCTGCTCTCGTTCGCCCTCAATTTAAACGAGGCCAGACACAGGCCAAGCTCCTACCGTCCGCCCTCTATTTAAATAGGCCAGACATACAGCAGGCAAGAATCGCACCCCTCCGCCGCTCCCCCATCTCCTCCTTCACCATTTTCTCCACTCTTTTGATGGCTTTTGAGGGGCCATTCTCTGGCATACTACCTGGCTAGGTGGCCCGCCGAGCCCTCCTGATACGGGCGAGGCCGCTCGGTGCTTCACCAACCTCTCTTGGCCGGATGGAGCCAGGTGCCGCCCCAATCCGGCGCGTGGTTCAGCAACTCACCGCTCCAGTTCAGCTCGATGTGGAGTGGCGAGTTGCTCCACGCCGGCACGACGGCGAGCACGCTAGTACGGGCGTCGTCGCTGCCGCGTCCTACCGTGCCACCAGTGTGTGCGGTGGCCACGCCTCCCGTGCCTACGGCCGCGCCTCCCGTGCCTGCGGCGACGCCATGCAAGCAGAGACAGAAGCTGGGTGCATGGAGAGAGACGAGTCGGTGGCCAGCTTCTCCTTGTCCGCCGCCATCATCGAGGAGAAGTAGAACACGGGAGACCGCCGCCACTTGGGTCCCATGAAGGCCACCGCCGAGGCGACGATTGCGCATTCAGGTGCTTTCTTTGCTGCTTCATCTCTTCTAAGGACCTTCATCGATGCCGCAAGTGTCTGCCGGACATGAGGAAGACAAAGGATCCGCAGGCGGCCATTTAGATTAGGTACTCCCTCTCCGGCTGGCGGGAAATATTTGTTCTAAGAATGGATAAATTGGATGTATCTATAACTAAAATAAGTCTAGATACATCCATTTCTAGGACAAGTATTTCCGGAAGGAGGGAGTATTAATTATACCAAGAGAGTCGGATTAGCACCGCTTAGTTCATGTAAATGTAATGAAATCCATCATGTTTATATGAAGATCTGGCTTTTTTATACGAAATCCTTCATGCTTATATGAAAACAGTCCGCACGAATTTCATCTGGTTGGTTAGAGTTGTGAAAATATATATCGCTGGCGTTTGATGTCGTCCTCCGTGGAAGGAAGCGTGAGGAAATTTGCCGGCTGCCGTTGGAGATGCTCTTATGCTGGAAATAATAGAGTCACATCCAATCCATTTGATATAATTGCATGTTTGATTCTCCCTCTATAAAGAGTTAATTGCATGTACAGTGTACACGTGACTTGCAGGGTACAGAAAGATAAAAAGAAACAAGTCCATCCTTAATTTTGTATTCTAAGTACTCTGTGGGTTCCACTATCAGTAGAGTAGCGAAAGAAGTATATATTAAATAAGTAATATATAATATAAAAATCCAAAGTTAAAGACAGAATTCGAACTCAGGTCATCGCGTTGCGAGCATCCGGCGCTAACCAGTCCAGCACATTTTTATTGTAGACCATGCTAGAGATATATCTCCATGTCTACTCTTATACTCCATCCGTTCCTAAATATTTGTCATTTTCAGATTTCAAATGGACTACCACATACGGATGTGTATGTAGACATATTTTAGAGTGTAGAATCATTCATTTTGCTCTGTATGTAGTCACTTGTTGAAATCTCTAAAAAGAAAAATATTTAGGAACGGAGGGAGTAGAAAACAGAGTTGGTGATGATGGTGTGCGTGCCATCCTGCAATATAGGCCGTCGGATTTATATCTAACGGATAGGAAGGAAACTATGGCAATTTTGCAAAAAGATACCCACACCCCTCTCCACGTTTGCAGCCTTCCATCGTTCATCCTTTTCTCTACTCTTACTAGCAATGGGCCGTGAGTTGCAACAGATCCAAAATAGAATAATACGTGTTCACAAACTTGAAAGAAAAACACTCTAGTTTGGTGTATATATCACTAAAAATATTCTCGTATTAGGTTTCACTCAAAATATATTCCTTGTGGCTGTTTTGATGAGGTGGGGGAGGGATGTGGTTGGTTTCAAGATACTAAGGGGTTTCTACAAATTGGAGTAGAGAAGTGGGGTCTTGTTGCAAAAATGCCACGACTTACATCATAGTCTTCAGATGCAGATCTGATGGTCAGAAATGACGGATGGCAGAGTAGAGATAAAAACAGAGTTGGTGATGATGGTGTGCCTGCCATACTGCAATATAGGGCCTCCGATTTATATTTGATGGATAGTAAGGAAAGTATGGCAATTTTGCAAAAATATACCCACACCCCTCTCCACATTTGCAAATAAGGCCTTCCCTCGTTCATCCTTTTGTCACACAAGATAAACTACTCACATAAATGCATCTTGCTGCTCCATGCAACGCATCGGCATCTTGCTAGTCTCTCACAAGATAAACTACTCATAGAAATGCATATTGATGTTCCATGCAACACACGGGCATCTAGCTAGTTTCTTTTAAAATAGTTACTGCGATAATTGGGTTGAAGTGGTATATTTTATGTCTACCCCAAATGATTTCAGATTCACTAGTAGTAACAAAGAAAATGTTGTCTTGTTAATTAACAGAAAACGGGGTGAAAACTATCACATGAGGCCGGTAAAAACAAGGCACACTGGGTTCAGCGTCATCATCACTACAGCTGTGCGCGCGCGAGAAGTCTACCTATCGAGGGGGCTATGGAGAAAAAGACGTATCGAGTGTGTCTGAGCGAGGCACAGAGACACAATGTTTGAGAGAGAAACCAACTGATAGATTAAGATCAGATCCAGTTGTCACCCTTCTGCTGTCATTGTTGGGGTTGGGGGTGGGGAGGGGGAGGGAGAGAAAGACATATCGAGAGTGTGCGCGATAGGCAAAGAGGCACAACTAGCGAGTGTGTGCGTATGTGTGTGTGTTTGAAAGAGGAGTAGATAGATTACTATCAAGATCGAGGTGCCACCCTACTCCTTCGGTGTCGGGTAGTGTGTGTGTGTGTGTGTGTGTGTGTGTGTTTGTGTGTGTGTGTGTGTGTTTGAGAGAGAAGTCAGTCGATAGGGTGTCACCCTACTCCTTCGGTGTCGGGAAGTGTGTGTGGGTGGGTGGGTGGGTGGGGGGCAGTGACACTTACATATCTCTACTATTATAAAAAACAGAGTTGGTGATGATGGTGTTCCTACCATCCTGCAATATAGGCCATCCGATTTATATTTGACGGATAGGAAGGGAACTATGGAAATTTTGCAAAAAGATACCCACACCCCTCTCCACATTTGCAAATAACGCATCCCCTCATTCATACTTTTCTCCCACAAGATAAACTACTCATACAAATGCATATTGATGTTCCGTGCAACGCATGGGCATCTTGCTAGTAGGGAGAAGGAGTTCGTGTGACACATATCTATATTAAGGGATAGGTATATAGCATGTGTGCGAGGCATACTTAAAGCATCACGGAGATAAACAAACATTGTGCATGCAAGTGCCGGAAAAAATGAAGCGATAAACAATGTCTACGCGCGGCGCGCGCGCGCGTGTGCGTGTGTGTGTGTGTGTGTGTGTGTGTGTGTGTGTGTGTGAGAGAGAGAGAGAGAGAGAGAGAGAGAGAGAGAGGGAAATCTCAAAACAAAAGGTGCTCTGCTGGAATCCCATTGTATGTATTCATATGGTTCCAGAACTCGAGTTAACCTTTGGCATATGTGTGAGAGACATAATTATCCTTTGAGACATTAGTGGTTGTGGTGGGCAGAATTAAAGGGGTGGGCGTGTTCGACGGAGAGAGCGTGTGTGTTTCAGTGTGAGAGACTTGTAGGACGGGGTAGAAAGACGAATTCTAAGCTTGACGGAGGGAGAGAAATACACAAAGTGCGCGTGTGTGATTTCGATGCCCACGGGGAAATGAGATATGTATGCGTGTGAGAGAGATTGCACAATTCATTCACGTATCACTATCTAGTGATTGTGGAGGTGCATCGCTTGAACATAAATCAATATCTACCTCATATCGTGGCCAAAGGTACAATATTGATTCAACGCTATAATGATTGGACACTCACATATCACAATTTTTCTATATAAATAAACCTTTTAAATTGTGCATGCCCAAGTTACAATGATGTTTCTTCAAACAACCTATGTAGCTATCATGTACATGCACCATTGCTACTCTTGCATTAAATTCATTAGTCTTGGATGATTTAAGGTTCTACTATGAACTAATATATGTAATATTCATATATGAATTCAACATGTACGCAATTTATGAATTGGAGGCTATGTAATCATATGAGGTAACCATTTTAAGTAGCGGACTACAATATCCATTTCTTTTGTGGGACTACAATATCCATTTCTTTTTGTGTGCCTCTACACTAACACATCAATGCATTATGTTTAAAGTAAATAACCAATGGCACTAAATTATCGATTTACACGAGAAATACATAGGCTGAGCATTTGATCCTTTTTTGTGAACGCGCCTCTATACCCGTACGATTGGCCGCGCCCGTGCGAACGTCCAAGTTATCGGCGCATCATCCCAAGTTATTGTATTTTTTCTGGGGTGGACTTCACACCAGTTATTAACTACTGACGCATGCCCGTGTACACACTCTCGCATGACCTGCCCGCTAGCATGGTCCAAAATTAGTTGAAACTGGATACGAACGATCCCGCGGGCGGCAAAATCTCCCGCCTCCTTCTAAAATTTCTGCCACCTAGTCTTTAGCATGCTTAAAGTGCAACTATCCCTGGGTGGTTTTGGTAATTCCTAACAACATATAGCTCATTGAGCTAATTCTATTCCAAGATAAATATTTCAGGAAAGCTCAATGATTGGCATGGCATGGATTAGAAAGTGGACCCTTCAAAATGCTAAGGATAGAAGATTGGCTCAAGCTCAAAGCACAAGACTCTACATTTTCTATTTTAGTGATCCAAGATCACATTGAGTCTATAGGAAAAGCCAATACTATTAAGAAGGGATGAGGTGTTGCTTAATGAGGTTCTTGCTCAAAATGCTTAGTGATATGCTCCAAAACCCTCCACTACTTTCTCATATCCACATACGTCCCAAACCAAAAAGTCCAACTCGGCCCCACCGAAATTTCATATCCGGAGCCACCGAGTTTAGCTAACATAGCCACTGCCAGAAACCCTAGTATTTTCGGTCTCACCGAGATGGGATTGTAATCTCTCGGTTTCCCTTTGTAACATTTCGGCCAAACCAAGATGACCGATCGGTCCCAGCGAGATTGCAATGCAAACACTCTGTTTCCTTTTCGTAACGTTTCGGTCCAACCGAGATGAGCGAATCGGTCCCACCGAGTTTTCCTGACCAACTCTCTGTTAGTCTATTACCAAAATCGGTCTCATCGTGTTTGTGTAATCGGTCTCACCGAGATTACGCTATGCCCTAACCCTAATGATATCGGTCCCACCGAGTTGACGTGTCGGTCCCACCAAAATACCTAACGGTCACATTATGAACCAAATCGGTCTGACCGAGTTCTTTGAATTGGTCCCACCGAGTTTGGTGATTTGAGTGTAACGGTTAGATTTTGTGTGGAGGCTATATATACCCCTCCACCCACTTTTCATTCATGGAGAGATCCATCAGAACATGCCTACACTTCCAACACATATTTTCTGAGAGAGAACCACCTACACTTGTGTTGAGGTCAAGATATTCCATTCCAACCACATAAATCTTGATCTCTAGCCTTCCCCAAGTTGCTTTCCACTCAAATCTTCTTTCCACCAAATCCAAATCCTGTGAGAGAGAGAGTTGAGTGTTGGGAAGACTATCATTTGAAGCACAAGAGCAAGAGTTCATCATCAACACACCATTTGTTACTTCTTGTAGAGTGGTGTCTCCTAGATTGGCTAGGTGTCACTTGGGAGCCTTCGTCAAGATTGTGGAGTTGAACCAAGGAGTTTTTAAGGGCAAGGAGATCTCCTACTTCGTGAAGATCTACCCTAGTGTGGCAAGTCCTTCGTGGGCAAGGCCATGGTGGGATAGACAAGGTTGCTTCTTCGTGGACCCTTCGTGGGTGGAGCCCTCCGTGGACTCGCGCAACTGTTACCCTTCGTGGGTTGAAGTCTCCATCAACATGGATGTACGATAGCACCACCTATCAGAACCACGGATAAGAAATCTCCGTGTCAGCATTGCGTTTGCTCCCTCAAACTCCTCCCTTTACCTTCATATGCAATTGTTTTACATTCCACTGCTATACTCTTAGAATTGCATGTGTAGGTTGATTGCTTGACTTGTGCTAAGTTGCTAAAATCTGCCAAGAAAGGATAAATTTTTATTTGATCAAGTAGTCTAATCACCCCCCCTCTAGACATACTTTCGATCCTACAAGTGGTATCAGAGCTTTGGTCTCCATTTGCTTTGATTTCCATAGCTTTTGGTGGTCATAGCCTTGGTTTCACAACCTAGGAGAGTATGGTGTCTAGCGAGGGAAATTACCACCGTAGAGGTCCTTACTTTGATGGTACAAATTTTGCTAGTTGGAAGCATAAGATGAAAATGCATATTCTTGGACATAACCCCGCCATTTGGGCTATTGTGTGTATTGGCTTGCAAGGTGAATTCTTTGATGGGAGAGAACCGAACCGTGAAGCTACCGCGGAAGAGTTGAAGATGCTACAATACAATGCTCAATATTGTGATATTCTCTTCAACGGATTGTACCCCGAAGAATTCAACAAAATCAGACGTCTTGAGAATGCAAAGGAAATTTGGCACACTTTGATTGATATGCACGAAGGTACCGACTCCGTCAAGGAATCCAAATTGGATGTGCTCCAAAGTCAACTTGACAAGTTCAAAATGAAGGATGGTGAAGGTGTCGCTGAAATGTACTCTAGGCTTGCTCTCATCACAAATGAGATTGTCGGCTTAGGAAGTGAAGAGATGACCGACAAATTCATCATCAAGAAGATCCTAAGAGCCTTGGATGGAAAATATGATACCGTGTGCACTTTGATCCAAATGATGCCCAATTACAAAGATCTCAAGCCAACAGAAGTCATTGGAAGAATTGTCGCTCATAAGATGTCACTCAAGGATAAGGAAGAGCTTCACAACAAGTCAAGTGGTGCTTACAAAGCCTCGTGTGATGTTCCCACATCATCAAGTGAGAAGCGAACCTTCAATGAAGAATTGAGCGTAATGGTGAAGAACTTCAACAAGTTCTACAAGAGTAGAAGCAAGGAAATAAGTTCCAAGTCAAGATCCTACAATGACAAAAGATCTTCTAGTCATGAGCGTAATTGCTACAATTGTGGAAGACCCGGACACTACTCCAATGAGTGTATGACCCCCTACAAAAGAAGATAAGATTCTCCCAAAAGAAGAAGTAGAAGAGAAGAATCACCACCAAGAGAAAGGAGGAGTAGAGATGATCGTTATGAATGAAAACCCTCTCGGAGAAGCAAGGACCCGGAAAGGAAATAAAAGTCATCAAGGAGCTACACAAAAAGAAGACATGAAGCTCATTTTGGTTAATGAGTATCCGACTCCGACTCTGACAATCACTCCGAAAGAAGTTATCACTCCGACTCCGAATATACTCAAGATGAAGGTGTTGCCGGTCTAGCACTTGTGTCAACCAACTCCTACGACATATTTGACTCACCAAATGAAGGAATTGGGAGATGCTTCATGGCCAAAGGTCCAAAGGTAACACATCCCGAGTATGTTGATTTCAATAGTGATGAAGATGATTTGCTAGGTGGTGATGATTTACTTGTTGACAACTATAGTGATGAAAACTATGATGAAACGTCAATTAATCATGCTAATCAAGATAAAACGAATGACGATGATAAGAAGGAGATTGAGTGTCTAACTAAAGAACTAAACACTCTTGAGTTAGCTCATGAAACTACCTTGGAAGATCATAGAGAACTTTTAAAGACTCATGATAAGCTACGCTTTGAAAGCTCAACCTTGAGCAAGAGCATGAGCTTTTAAAGGCAATCAATGATGATCTTCGCAAGAAAAGTTCTTCTTACATTACCAAGCGTTTACTCTTGTCTACTTACATGCCACAAGTTAAATCTAGCAACAAGAGCAAGAAAGATTCTTCATCTAGTAGTAACAACAATCATGCTAAATCCAATGTTTTTGCATCTAGTAGTTCTCTTGATTCCACTAATGATTCTCTTAGCAAAGCTACACTTGAGCAATAAAATAGCTTATTGAAGGGAATTATAGAGAAAGGTGTTTACAAGAGCCTTGCCGGAAGTAAGCAATTTGAGGAAATTGTACGCAAGCAAGGAAGACACCGGAAGAATCAAGGTGTTGGTTTTGAACGAAAGTTCAATGCCAGTGGAGTTGAGTGGGAAGAAGATCAATACCCCAAGACAAAGTTTGTTCCTCAACAAGAAAAGTATGATCCTACTTCTTACAAAGGGACATAAGCTCAAGATAATCTTCCACCACAAGACCACAAGCAAAAATGCAAGGACAAGCTTCAAGAGGAAATTGATGCATTTGAAGAAGCACCTAAGGCCTTGGTCAAGTGGGTTCCCAAGACTACATCAAGTTCTACCTCATCAAGTACGACTATGACTCCAAGGATTCCCATCAAGATGGTGTGGATCCCGAAGAAGAAGAACTATAAAGTTCTTGAGGGTGACTCTGCCAACATACTTCACTCTTATCATTTTGGGGAGGACAAGTGCAAACAACTTCCATATATTGCACTAGTTCAAGGAGTCACAAACCCTCTTGTTGGTAATACAAGGGACAAGGTAATCTAATGCTTTCATGGGCATCATCTTTTGTATGCATTACTCTATGTCTATGGATATCCTTGTTTGTTCCTTATGGGACTAACCCGTGTAGGTATTGAAAGTGAAACTCACTCCAAAGGATTGCTCCAAATGATCTACATCAACATCGAGCATCTACATCTTGAACACCTACATGAAGTCATCATCGACAAAACCCAAGGTTAGTTCATCCCTCTTAGGGGGGATATCACATCTAGGGGGAGCTTTACTCTAATCAATTGAGCTAAGGCAACTCTAATGGTGTGAACACAACAATGCTTTATGTAAAAGTGGTAACCCCACTTATGCTTAAACGATGAGTACGACCTATGATCAAATGTTCTCATTTGACTCCTAAGTCAATATACTCATATATAGATGACCTAGTCATCGCCAAATTGCTTGATAGATGCTAGAGTGTTTGTGCATGCTTTGTCACATATTTCATTTGCCATTTTAATTGTGTGAGCATGCTGAATGCATATTTTACTCATTCGAGGACATCCATTTGTTGTTTTGATTGTTTGGCTTTTTCTCTTTTGCCAAATGGATGGACAAGAATGCCTAAGAACTCCCTCTAGCTATCTATGCTTTTCTCGTCTCAAACTCTATTCATGCTACATCACAAAGTTTGATCAAGTCAGATTCGAACCACTCTGTGTGAGGAGCACTCGGAGTTCCTGATTCGTCATAGACTTAAACCTCCAAAACCTCTTTGTGCATTTCGGTGTGACCGGTTCATCCTTTTCGGTCCTACCGAGATCACTAAGTTGATCTAGGGTTTTCAATCTCGGTGCAACGGATTAGATCCTTTCGGTCACACCGAGTTGCAGTAACTGCTTGCAGTTTTGTATCTCGGTGCCACCGAGTCGTTCCACTCGGTCACACCGATAGGGTCAGGTTATATATACCGACAGGCCAAATTTTGAAAAAATTTCGAACCTCCTCGCCCGCGCATAACCTCCTCTGCCTCTTCGGGTCTTCGGATCGTCCTCTCGTCGCCAGCAACCTCCCGCAGCTGGTCTCCGCCGCCGTCAACGGCAATCTGCCCTGCCATTGCCGCCGTAGCAAGTTCGCCGCCGAACTAGGGTACGAACTTAAACTTTGTGCTATCCATAACTCCAATTCTTAGCACATTGCTTTGCCATGATTGTTGCCATGATTGAAATCATCCTTTCCAGCAAAAACATCCCGTAGATTAGTTTTGGTTTGAAAATTTAGGGTTAGGTCTCCGCCGAATTCATCTCGGACCGACCGAGTTGTAGAAATCGGTCTCATCGATTTGGCTTAGGCCAGAGCACATGCATTTTCAGTCTGACCAAAAATTTCCAATCGGTGTGACCGAGTTCAATTCTCTGTGAACCCTAGCAGTCTCGGTACCACCGAACTATGACTCGGTCTGACCGAGTTCACTAGTTTAGGTTCCAAAAGCTGATTCGGTATCACCGAGTTTACAAATCGGTAGATCCGAAATGCTTTCTGTGCAGAACTAAAACTAAGCTTTTAAGTCATCTGTTTTGCAAAACTCCTGCACTTTGTGATGCTCATCTACTCTACCTCATCTATAACTTATTCACATGGTCTGTTGTCAGAGTATCTGTAGAGATGTCTGATCAAAGTGACAGCCAGAAAAAGTCTAAAGAGAAGGTGCAGATGTGTGAGGGTTCAGATCCCTCTAGCAGTTACGATGATGACAGCAGGAGCACTCCCAGCAATTTGCCAAAGGCTGCCACCAGGACAAGGTAGAAGAGGAATTCTGACTCAGAAGATGAGGACTATGTGGCTGTTGAAGATGAAGCCACATCAATGAAAAAGGTGCTGAAGAAAGAGTATGGCACAGCTGCTGCAACAAAGCCTGGTCTGAAAACAAAGGCTCTAGCAAGAAGACGACCCATGTCTCAGCCAAGAAAAGTTGCCACATGTGAAACCATGAAGTTCACCATTGAATCTGAAGAAGAAGCAGCTGGTGAGGATAAGAAGAAGAAGAGGGCCAGAACCACTACTGCCAGAGTTCTTGGCAAGCCCTCAATGAGGAAGGATTCAGAAGAAGAAGAGGAAGAGGATGCTGCACCAGCACCTAAAGCTCAAAAGCTTATGGGGGATGCAATCAGATCAGGGGCTGCTCCATCTAAGCCCAAATCTGCTCCCAAGGCTGCTGCTCCAGCTCCAAAGCCTAAACCCAAGAGGAGCACTAGGAACATCCCTGCTGAAGAGAAGAACAATGCCCCAGTGCCTGAAGCTGCTGAAGAAGAAGAAGATGACTCTGTTGTATTGAGGAAGCAGAAACCCAAGATCCCTGATCACACTGATGCACACCCAGTTGCACAGAACATGAAAATCAGGAAGGATGCATGATTGAGACTATGGAGACAGTCTGGTCCATATGCTATCAGGAGAAGGACCGCTGTGGACTACAGGTGATCACAAGATGATCAGAGGACATGCAATAAACTTGCTGCATATATTTCATGTCCCACAGAAGTTCAAGGTCATGAGTTTGATTGTTCAGACAATCAAGAGGACTGCTGCTGACCAGAAGAGAAGTTCTGGGTATGCCCCACAAATTCAGGAGCTCATCAACTCAAAGATGGGCAAAGGCAAGTACATTTTGGATAAGGAGCACCTGCCCGTCTATCCTGAATTTGAAGATAACATAGTGGTGATGAATGAGAATGAACCATCTTTAGCTCAAGCACATGAGAAGAGAGAGAAGGCTAAGGCAGAGAAGGTTGCAAAGATGCCAACAGTAGAGGAGGCATCTCAGGTATTCTTGAAGAGCAAGCAAGACCAGCTTGGATATCTGATCCAATCCACCCTGAGGATTGAGATGGGCTTGGCCACCCTGACCAAGAACCGGGAAATCTTAGAAATGATTATTGAGACAAAATTCTATGACCTTGATGTCAAGGTGACAGAGATCCAATCTGCAGTTGAGCAACTTCAGGAGGAAGCTAGGGAGAAGAAGGGCAAGTCTACAACAGATGCTTTTGCCAGAGTGCCCAGAGGACAGAGATCTGCTGCAGTGTTAGTGATAGACACTAGAGCTATAGCATCAGCACCAGCAGCAACAACTCCAGTTCCACCTCCAGCAACTACTCCACCAGCTCCAGCTACTTCATCTCAAGCCTTCGTCCCTAGAGTTCTCTCAACACCTCCCACCGAAGATCAAGCCTGAGAGTTGTTTAGCACTATGCATTTTTGAAATTTTTGGTAACTTGTTGCCAAAGGGGGAGAAAAATGTATAGATCATATGCTTTGAGAGAGAGTGTTGCCTTTTTATTCTCTCTTGCTATTTTGGTTGAAACTTTATTATGTGCTTGTGTGAGATACTACTTTATGCCCTTGTGAGATACTTGTTTGATCATATGCTACCCTTAATGCTTGTTGGATGATATTATCTCTATATCATCTTATGATCATTCACTTTGCTTGGTGATGAGTGCATGTGTTTTTATCTCTATCATTTTGAGCGCTCCACCAAGATGTATGTGACATGGAAGAGTAACCCATGATCCTAATCGATTGTGCATTTGCATTCAAAAGTGGATTTTAAAATAATGCACAAATTTAGGGGGAGCTCTTGCTTATCACATACTTCTCAAAGCGACTTTTTCAATCTTATTTATAATTTGTCGAAGCTTTGATCTATATGTTGTTATCAATTACCAAAAATGGAGAGATTGAAAGTGCAACTATCCCTAGGTGGTTTTGGTAATTCCTAACAACATATAGCTCATTGAGCTAATGCTATTCCAAGATAAATATTTCAGGAAAGCTCAATGATTGGCATGGCATGGATTAGAAAGTGGGCCCTTCAAAATGCTAAGGACAGAAGATTGGCTCGAGCTCAAAGCACAGGACTCTACATTTTCTATTTTAGTGATCCAAGATCACATTGAGTCTATAGGAAAAGCCAATACTATTAAGAAGGGATGAGGTGTTGCTTAATGAGGCTCTTGCTCAAAATGCTTAGTGATATGCTCCAAAACCCTCCACTACTTTCTCATATCCACATATGTCCCAAACCAGAAAGTCCAACTCGGCCCCACGGAAATTTCATACCCGAAGCCACCGAGTTCAGTTGACATAGCCACTGCCAGAAACCCTAGTCTTTTCGGTCTCACCAATAGGGATCTCGGTCTCACCGAGATGGGATTGTAATCTCTCTATTTCCCTTCGTAACGTTTTGGTCAAACCGAGATGAGCGATTGGTCCCAGCGAGATTGCAATGCAAACACTCTGTTTCCTTTTCGTAACGTTTCGGTCCAACCGAGATGAGCGAATCGGTCCCACCGAGTTTGCCTAAACAACTCTCTGTTAGTCTATTACCAAAATAGGTCTCACCGAGTTTGTGTAATCGGTCTCACCGAGATTACGGTATGCCCTGTCCCTAATGATATTGGTCCCACCAAGTTGATGTGTCGGTCCCACCAAAATACCTAACGGTCACATTATGAACCAAATCGGTTTGACCGAGTTCTCTGAATCGGTCCGACCGAGTTTGGTGATTTGTGTGTAACGGTTAGATTTTGTGTGGAGGCTATATATACCCCTCCACCCACTCTTCATTCATGGAGATAACCATCAGAACATGCCTACACTTCCAACACATATTTTCTAAGAGAGAACCACCTACACTTGTGTTGAGGTCAAGATATTCCATTCCAACCACATAAATCTTGATCTCTAGCCTTCCCCAAGTTGCTTTCCACTCAAATCTTCTTTCCACCAAATCCAAATCCTGTGAGAGAGAGTTGAGTGTTGGGGAGACTATCATTTGAAGCACAAGAGCAAGGAGTTCATCATCAACACACCATTTGTTACTTCTTGGAGAGTGGTGTCTCCTAGATTGGCTAGGTGTCACTTGGGAGCTTCTGTCAAGATTGTGGAGTTGAACCAAGGAGTTTGTAAGGGCAAGGAGATCGCCTACTTCGTGAAGATCTACCCTAGTGAGGCAAGTCCTTCATGGGCGACGACCATGGTGGGATAGGCAAGGTTGCTTCTTCGTGGACCCTTCGTGGGTGGAGCCCTCCGTGGACTCGCGCAACCGTTACCCTTCGTGGGTTGAAGTCTCCATCAACGTGGATGTATGATAGCACCACCTATCGGAACCACGGATAAAAAATCTCCGTGTCAACATTGCGTTTTCTCCCTCAAACTCCTCCCTTTACCTTCATATACAATTGTTTTACATTCTGCTATTATACTCTTAGAATTGCATGTGTAGGTTGATTGCTTGACTTATGCTAATTTGCTAAAACCTGCCAAGAACTAAAATTGGGAAAATGATAGATTTTTATTTGGTCAAGTAGTCTAATCACCCCCCCCCTCTAGAAATACTTTTGATCCTACACAACGAAATTCCCCTTTTGTCCTTGGTGCACGGAGAACAATAGTTACAATAGCACCCTCATCTACATAATAGGTCGGGGCTGCTTTCGTAACTTCCGGTTCCCCCCACCACACGGCTCCCCCATTTCCTCTCCCCCTCCCGCAAAAACGACTAACTCCACAGCACCAGAGCATATTACATCACACCGTCTGGACTTCATCACCCTTTCTACCCCTCCCGTCTCGAAACCCTAGACTGATCATCCACCGGCGTACCAGGGCCCATTCACTGCCGGCGGCGTCCAACTCGCCGGATCTGCTTCTGCGGCCGCATCTACCCCTCCCACCTCCACTAGAAACAAGTAGACTGCTCATCTACCACTGTACCACAGCCCATTCAGTGTCATCCTTGTCCACGGCGCCTGATCTGCTTCGTTGGTACTCTCGTCAACCGCAGGGCATCTGCAGCGGCTCATTCGTACTCCCCATCGGAGACGCTTCGTCCACATCCCCCCGGAGCCGCCCCAACGACGCCCCCGTCGACGGCCTCTTATCCTCTTTGCCGACACCTTCCTTAACCCTACCGGAGCTGCTTCGCCGACACCATCGCAACCCTACCGGAGTAGCTTCGCCTATACCATTCTCAATCCTACCGGGGCCACTTTCCCAACTTAGAAGTCCACGGCCGCAGATTCGCTTCGTCGCACCCTCGTCCAACCTACCGGAGCAGCTTCTGATGCCCCGTCCACGGCCGCAGATCCGCATCGTCGACACCATCCTTAACCCAACCACCAGAGGCAGCTTCACCGACGCCCTCGTTCACGGCCACAGATCCTCTTCACCCACACCGTAGTCCACCCTACCAGAGCCGTTCCACAAACACCCTACTCGACAGTTCTAGATCTCCTTATTGGACCCCGACAGCCAACGCAGCGTCCTCACCCTTGACGTTTCTAACCTCATTCCCACCGTCTGGCAAGATGTCAAGCACCCACCACGGCCTAGGTACTTCACCTTTAAACCCGTCCAACATCACCTGCCCGTTGTACTACAAATATACTAACATGTCACTGTTACCTGTTATGCAGCTGACAAAAACTACAAGGACGATATTTCTTCTAGATCTAACAGCTAGGGCAACCAAGATCCTGGACTGAGGCATTTATATGATCTTGTAAGTGTCTCTCTCTCTCTTGTATTGTAGTGTGCCTGCCAGCGTGCTTTGCTAGGATTTTTTACCAGTAATCCCTTTGTACAGACAATGATTTCTACTAATGGTTGCTAAATTAGATATGTACATGTCATACATCATACTACCTCGTACCTCCGTTCCTAAACATAAGTCTTTCTAGAGATTCCACTATAGGCTACATACGGAGCAAAATGAGTGAATCTACACATGAAAATGCATTTATATACATCTTTATGTGGTCCATACTAGAATCTGTACAAAGACATATATTTAGGAACAGAGGTAGTACATTACACAAAATCGTAGGTGGCATGTAGGAATTCCAGTGCACTACATTAGGCTCCCTTAGAGTGCCTGCTAGTCCAGCACACAGAGTCATGCCTAGTTTATGCTATGCACACAATTGTTAATTGGTGGTTTAAATATGCGCAAGGGATATGCAATGTATTTTCATGTAGAGATGTCTGAAATTATCCATGTCAACTTGCATATAGGGTTACACAATGTAAAAGTACAAGATGTATGTGGCAATTTCATGGAACATCGCAAAAAAAGGAGAGGCAGCGGTGAGCCTATACAGTGTGCTATGGTAGGTCACTCATCCATTGGAATCATCATGACATGTTATTTGTATGTCAGTTCTATTGGCCAAGTTTCTTAGGGATAGTTATTACGAGTTATCCTAAGAAAATAAGCACATGTGAATATAAGCTCCAGGTAATAAGCCAACCAGTACTTTTCATTGCCTTCCTTTTCAGCTTATCTTTGGTAAGATCAGTGAAATGTCTAGATTGCATTATATTTTGTCATTTTCCTGCCCATATGAAAATTAATTTGACTTGCAAACATTGCAAATTGAACCCACTGCAATAATTAATATGATAGGAAAACAGACCATCACTATTTGTTCAAAATGCAAATACAAAGATACCATCTACTTGGCACAATCTACTTTGGTCAATGTCTTCCATAGAGATGTCATTGCCTAATTTAAACGAAGAACGCATGACCCACATTTAAATGAAGAACAATTATTTATTGAAATTTGATGGTCCAAGTGGTTGGTTATTATCATATAGCAGCCCCACCTGAAAGCATCATATAGCAGCAGCAACAGCTCATAGCAACTCATCATATAGTAGCAGCAGCAGTGTGCAATTCATCATATACCAGCAGCAGCTCGTAGCAATTCATCATATAGCAGCAGCAGGAGCAGCTCATAGCAATTCATCATATAGCAGCAGCTGAAGCAGCTCATAGCAATTCATCATATAGCAGCAGCAAGAGCAGCGTATAGCAACTCATCATATAGCAGCAGCAGTAGCTCATAGCAATTCGTCATATAGCAGCAGCAGCTCATAACAATTCATCATATAGCAGCAGCAGGAGTAGCTCATAGCAATGCATCATATAGCAGCAGCAGAAATAGCTCATAGCAATTCATCGTAGGCCGAAAGAAGCTTGGGCCGCAATTGGGCCCAAAGACCTAGCGGCCCATTAACGGGCTAAAACTGATGATGGGCTGGAAATTGTCAAATGTAGAATGGGCCTTTGATGGGCCAATTATGTGTAAGTTGTATGGGTCATGCTTGTAAATGGGCCTGACTCAAGTAGGCCGCTAATGGGCCGGCCTATTTATTTTGACAGGCCCGGCCTTTTAACCTGAATGGGCCACTGTTGGGCCAATCCACGTGTCGACATATCATAGGCGCATCTCGCCCATTGGCCAATGAGAATTTTACCTGTGCCAACACGGAGCTGACACATGGTTCCGTTGGCCAATGAGAATTTTACACGTGGAAAATCGTCATTGGTCGTGGCTGTTGGCGGGTTATCAGATCCAAAACCGGACACGATAGCTTAACGGCGACCTATTATGGTGGATGCTACATGTCGGTCACCCGTGACGAAAGCACTTCCATGACGCGGCATTTATCGTCATGGAAGTGAACACTTATGTTATGATAATTTTGGTAATGTCATGGAACACTTCTATGACAGCACAGGTATGACTATCTTGATTGCGTCATAAAATTGTCATGGATGTACATGCATGACAGAAAACGTGACCTACCGTGTGACAAACATGTATCATCACGGAAGTGTATTTTTTTGTAGTGATGAGATATTCATGAACCAACATCAAGTGAGGAAACTGATAAAGATTCTTATTAAAATGGGTCAAAAGATGTCAATCGAACTATTTGTTTACACTTTATGCAAGACAACAGTGAAATCCAACACGGTAAGTAAGAACTCTGTAGCCTTCTTTTTACTACTCATAATGAGTTGTGTTAGATGACACTGTCTGAACCTTTTTTCCTTTGTAGTGTTCCCGAAGTAGTTTTCTCAAGATTACCTCTCAAACTACATGATTGGTGGTCGGCCATCACAATGGGTTGGACTATAGAGTCGTGTGTGCCTTCTACATGGAGGAGAGCACAATATGGGCATTCCGCTTCACCTTGTTCAGCAACTAGAATGTCTCTCGCCTCTTTCTTTATTTAATAGTACAAGTATACAACCCTGGTTCATCATTCTTTATTTGGTGCTTATGTAATTCTTTTTTTGATGTAACTCTTGAACATATGTACCTCTGAGTCGAATAATGCATTGGTTGTTGAACCTCATGGATATGAATGAAGTTATAGCCTACTTTCAAATTGAAATTTGGTACAATTTTAAATAGCAGCAATTAAATTAGGGTGGAAATATGCTCCGCGGGTCATTATGGCACACACGGTCTATAAAGCACAGTGTGTGTGATATACATCATAATTCGACATGGTTCACGGAGAGGAAACGTGTGTAACCATGCACACGGTTGCCTTTTGCAAAGCATGTGTGATGTCAGACAATATCACAAACGGTGCGAGAAAACTAAATGTGTGTGACTGTCTCCTTATTGTACGCGCTTTACAATCATGAACTGTTTGTGATGTGGCCTGCATCATAAATGTAGAGCCAGTTTGCTACATGCCTGGATTGTGCCTGGACTAGGCCTGGTAAGGTAAAACCACAGAAGTGTGACTGCGATGGTAATGTGATCACAAACGAGTAGTAAGGATGGAGTGTTTGGGATATTGGGGATATTAGAAACAGTTCTCTGAAGACTCGCGTTTGGGATAGATGTCGACATTGCATACGCTTAGTTATTCAAAATATATGCATTCCCACACCATATCCCTGACGGTTTATGGGTCGTGTGGGAAGGACCCCCCCTATAGCCCACACTCACTTGGCAGCTGTTTAAAATGTCGTCGCGGAAAGGGGTTAAAAACCATTTGTATAGCAGTTCATTGTACCAGTGATTGCATAAGGGATTAACTGAATCCTCGACATCGTGGTTCAACCAATAAAGATCTTCATTGGATATGTAGGAAACAATATGGGCATCCAGGTCATGCTATTGGTTATTGACCGGAGAGGAGTCTCGGTCATGTCTGCTTGTTCCGAACCTGTAGGGTCGCATGCTTAACGTTCAATAGTGCTAGGGTAGTAATGAGATATTAATAGCGAAAAGTCCAAGGTTGTCGGGATCCCGGGTGGGATACGGAAAATCACGAGGAGCTCGGGAATGGTCCAGAGGTAAAGATGTATATATGGGAAGTCATATTTTGGGTTCCAGAAAAAAGTTTGGTTTTTTTGGTATTGTACCGAGAAGGTTCTAGAAGGGTCCAGGGGTTCCACCATGGGCCCAAATGACCCGGGAAGGGCCCACATGGACCGAGGGATGGGGCTACGGCCCGCATGGGCTGTACACACCATTCCCCAAGGCACATGTTGTTTAAATCTAGAGATAATGTCTTATCTGTAAATTTAAAGGGTTGAATCTAGAGATAAGATGTTATCTCCATGTTTAAAGGGATTTCTCCCATGTGGCCGACCCTAGGAGGGTTTTGGACGCCCTCCTCTGCCCCCTAGCCTATATATAGAGGGGGAGGTGCATGAGGGCAGCCACCCCTTCACCCTGGCCCATTGCCTCTCCCCAACTCCTCCGATGTTCCTCTGGTACGCGCTTGGTGAATCCCTGCCAGAATTCCACTGCTACCACCACCACCATACCACCGTGCTGGTTTCAACCTCATCTACCTCCTCTCCCTCTCTCTCTCTCTCTATCTCTCTCTCTCTCTCTCTCTCTCTCTCTCTCTCGCTTGCTGGATCAAGAAGAGAGGAGGCCATCGACCTGAACGTGTGCTAAACTCAGAGGTGTCGTCCGTTTGGCACTAGATCAGATTGAATCGCGATTGGATCGTGAAGTGTACGACTACATCAACCGCGTCACGACGCTTGCACTTTCAGTCTAGAAGGGTATGTAGACACACTCCCCTATCATTGCTATACATCTCCTAGATTAGATATTGGGTGTTCGTAGGAATTTTTTTGATTTTCATTCTTTGTTCCCCAGCAGGCAGCTCCTAGTGGCGTTGCAACCTTCAGCGGGACTTCTGATACAAAGCCCGATACAGTAATGAAGGGACCTCCTGTAGTGGACCAGTCAATGGCATGGCAGGTTGCCCCACACTAATTTGAACGTCAGGATTCATTCACGTTGCACTCTAATTGTTGGCAATACACTTTTTATTGAACTCAAGGGATTACTTTTGTTCCAACATTCGCTTAAGGATACGAATAGTCATATCGTTCGGGACTTCTGTTGGATAGCGTATGCTCACCAATTCTTCCTTTTTTCAAGGATTGATAATGTTCGTAACATGTCGTAGTATATCACCCAAACCAAAAGTAGGAGTGTATCACTCGGTGAAGAGTCAATAAAAGGTAAGAACCCAAAAATAATAGTAATATTGGTTCGCTAGTTAGATTAGTAGATGGGAATTTCACTGATAGATCTCATTTCTTCGAATTTCCTTTCCTTTCCTTTAGGGTGAAAAAACTTCTCCCGCACTGATAGAACTCGAATAAGGTGCAAATCAAAAGTGACACTCACAGGTCGTACGACAATTGCTTCTCTTCTGGCACTAGATAGATATTTTCTTTAACAACTACCATACAAGCGCGTGCTTTGATTAGGCTTACTGTAAGTTTGTTTGAAGCTCCAGAGTCTATGTAACACCACCGGTGTGATGCTACAGTAACCCTCTATGATTAAGCTAATCATTTTGCTGAACAGTGCTTGATCACATTGGAACCATATCTCATTTCAAATTCCAACCCAATTTGAAATTCAAATATGAGGTGAAATAAAAGTTGTCCAAATCCAGGAACTAAAAAGTTCATAATTTTGTAAATAATCCATGGTGAATTATTTTCAGGTAAACAACATCATCTACAGTCCCTAGATGACTCTAACATCTTGAAAACATAGCCAACATCACCTTTTCGACTCTTTTAATGCATTGCAAAACTCAAAATGGACTTGTATTGCTCCCAAAAGTTTTGCGGCAGTGCAGTATATTGCATCATAATTATTTGGCTAGGTTGGGCATTTTTCAGAAATGTTTTGGTAGCCAAACAATTTAGAAACAGAAAGAAAATGACAATGCAGTAAAAGAAAAGGAAAATGGGAAAAGTGAACTGTACACTTGGCGCAATTGACCCAACAGTGTGGCCCGACCCATTTGGTTCGACATTTCCCTAACCCCCCCTCGCACGCGCCTGCACCCGACAACCGGCTCGCTGCCGCAGTCACCTCCTTGCCTCCTCGCATCGCTATAGGGCGCCGGTTGGATAAGAAGACCACCGCGGATACCCTAGGCAGCCCCAGATCTTTTCTCCCTCTCCCTCACCCGCTTTCTTCCTCACCCATGAGCACCCGTCGTCACCGCCACCATGGTCGTGTCTTAGTGCAGCCACCGAGCCCCGAGTGCGTATCCGACGAGCCCGACAACTCCACCTGCTTCCACTACATCCTCTCCACCCTCTGGATCGAGCCCGGTGCCACTGTAGCATCGGGATCGAGGTCCTCCCCGAGCCCGGTCGTCACCTATCGCCGCCGTTGTATGCCTCCGACAAGCCTCCCCAACCACGCTGCCACTTCCCTATGGCTCCCCATGAGCCACCGAGTCTCTCCCCTAGCTCCCTTGCACGGATCCATCTCCGTAGTCGCCGCTGCCATTGCCACCCGAATGCCGCTCCGCCGCATAGCTCGCCACCGTCGTTGTGTGCATCATCATGCTCACCCGAGCACACGAGCATGCTCACGACCGCCCACTGAGGCCTCCCGTGCCACTTGCTTCCCTCCCCGTGCCCCTTAGCACCTACCTCAACGAGCGCTCGAATGTGTCGCCGCCTCCGCTCGCCGCCGGCGTGCTTCCCGTGACCAATTGGTCAAGGTCTCGCGGCCGTTGGCCTCGCTGCAATGCGTACGCCTTGCCCACCCTCGCAGTTTGCTCATGAACGCACCACATCACCTTCATCGTAACTTGCTCGAGTGCGTCGCCGTCGGTGACGCCGTAGCTCCCAGCTCCGTTCAGACCAGCCGCTCCGGCCACCACCATTCGACGCGCGCTCGAGTGGCCGTTCAAGCACGCCTGGCCGCGCTCTTCCCCGTGCTCTATAGTCTTTTTCCGACGAACCCTGTGGTTGCGCTGCCGCGTTTCGCCTCGCCGGCGTTGCTCCGGCGACAACGCCGACGTGGCACGGCCAGACCCACCTCCGGGTCACTGACTCGGGGCCCACGGGCCCCGTTGACTGGGTTGACCCAGTCACTATGCTGACTGGGTAGCCCAGTGACGTTGACATGCGGGCCCCACCGCATAAATAGTTTAACAAACATTTTATTAATTAAAACATAATTCGTTACTAATTAGAGATTGACATGTGGGGCCCAGTAGCTATTCAACCTCAGATTAGTTTAATATAAACTCTGTTAATTTATAGAGGTTGACATGTGGGCCCCACTGGTCAGGTTTGACCTTGTCAGCGCGGCTGTTGACTGCTGACATCATCTCCATGTCATGCTGACATCATATTCCTTTTTTGTTAATTCCTTTAATTTAAATAATTTCATAAAACTATTAAAACTTTAGAAAATCGTAGATAATAAACTGTAACTATGATGAAAATGTTTTCTACATGAAAGTTGCTTAGAAAAATCCAACGAATCCGGATACGCGGTCCGTTCATGTGTCACATGCCTCTAGCATGCTGAACATGGGAATTTCCCCCTCTTTTCCTCTGTTCGGAAAAACGCCAAACACCGGAAAACCACTTCAGATGTTTTCCCTCTCCGTCTGCAACGTGTAGTATTGCGTTAGAACACCCCTAGCTCTGCATATTTTCATGTCATTCTTAGTGATGTATTTCTTTGCTTTGTATTTACTGTTTCTTCCGCCTCTTCTCTCCAGTAGACCCCGAGACCGATGATGCCCCTGTGATCGACTACCTCGTCGATGACCCTTCTTTTGCAGCAAAGCTTCCAGGCAAGCCCCCCCCCCCTTGATCACTCCGATATCACCCATTCCATTCTTTCTCATGCTTGCATTAGATTTTGCTACTGTTATTTTTTGCTCCTATTCTGATGCATAGCCTGTTTTTGCTACCTGCTTTCATACCTTACCTGCTTATTCTAAACTGCTTAGTATAGGCTGGTTAGAGATCCATCAGTGACCCCCACCTTGTCCCAGTTTCCCCGTTTTATGTTCGATGACTCGATCAACGTGATCGACGTCCAGGCCCTGACGCCGCACATCACCCCCCTTAGTTGTACGGTTCTGCAGAGTTACTATCGAGTGCGGAGGGTGATACCTCATCAGCACTTCTAATGTTAACCTTGTAGTGTAGCTATTCGGTCATGGTTATCGAGGGTGATTCCTCCTTGACTACTCCCGATAATGACTCTGTCATGCAACCCCTCAAGTGTGGACCAACAAGGGTGATTCCTCCAAGTCCACCTTGATGGTTACATCGAGTGGGAATCCGTCGAGGGTGATTCCTCAGGTTCCCCCCTTGTTGTTTTAGACACACGGTTACTTTGACTTATCACAGAGCCATGATGACATCAGGTTGGCCCCATGGGGTAGCTGTGAGTGATGTGAAGTCGGGTTGATATGGAGGATACCTGCAATTTTTTCACGCGGAGCGGCTAGGCATTCTTAGACCTTGCCACAAGTCCGTGAGACGGGGCGACGAGGTCACATGATCGTGTCTCTGCTCGTTACCGCACACTACAAAGACACTAGTGGTTTGGATATTTGATCCGAGTAGGCCTCTGTCCTTTTCGCACTAACCACCATGCGGGAATAAGTATGGGCACACTACATCGTATGTATCAGCCGAAAGCTCAATGGATGTCAATAATGGAGCGGCGCGTGTTGGGTAAGTTGGTGCACCCCTGCAGGGAAGTGTTCTATCTATTCGAATAGCCATCTCCATGGTAACGGACTCTAGGAGTTGTATCCCAATCGATACAACTAGAACTGGATACTGGATGCTGAGGCATGAGATGGCTCTGAGATTGCTTTCTCGCAGGGAGTCGAGAAAGGATCTCTGGGCGGTAATTTAACAACATGTTTGCTAAATATAAAATGCTATTCTATACTCTTCTAAATGCTGCAAGATACTTCACTACAAAGAAAATACACTTCCGTAATGATAAGTGTTTGTCACAGTAGGTCACGTTTTCTGTCATGCATGTACATCCATGACGATTTTATGACAGAATCAAGATAGTCATACCTATGTTGTCGTAGAAGTGTTCCATGACATTACCAAAATTATCATCACAGAAGTGTCCACTTCCATGACGATAAATCGCGCGTCACAAAAGTGCTTTCATCAAGGGTGACCGACATGTGGCATCCACCGTAACGGAACGCCGTTAAGCTATCGGCTCCGGTTTTGGTTCCGATAACCCATTAATAGCCCCGACCAATGGGGATTTTCCATGTGTAAGATCAGCATTGGCTGGAGGAAACACGTGTCTGCTCACCGTTGGGACAGATGTCATCCACTCATTGGACCCAAAGTGCCTATGATACATCGACACGTGGCACGTCCCAAGAGAGGCCCATTCCTCTGAAAAGGCCGGCCCTTTTGACTTGGTCAAAACGTGGCGGGCTGGCGCACGCCAAGCCTGTTAATGGCTTGTTCGCATATAGCCCATTTACAGCCCGCTAACCCAGGGGCCCGTTTATGGCCTATCCGAATTAGGCCCATTAGCGTCATCTTGCCCGTCCAATATAATTCCAGCCTGTTTTAACTTCCGGCCCATGTATGGCCCATGACGTCTTTTGGCCCATATGAGGCCCTTAGTAACCCTCGTCCCATTAACGGACCGTGGTAAAACTGGCCCGTAATGAATAGTGTATCACTTTCTACCCTTTAACGACACATGGTGAAACTGGCCCGTAATGAACAGTGTATCACTTCATACCCATTAACGGCCCATTATTCCGTTGGGCCGTTTCCAGCCCATGTTATCTTTCGGCCTTCTCAGGGCCCATTTATTCTTGGGCTCATTTCCATCATTCGGTTACTTACAGCCCGTTATTGTCATTTTTTGCTTGTGGGCCAAATTCAGCCCGTGGTTACAATCGGCCCGTTCGTGGCCCGTTAATATGTTGGGCCGTTTTCATGTTAAAAAAACCCGTTGGTCTATTTTCATATAGTTATCAAATACGCCCTATTAACGACCCGTTATTGTCCATGAATAGTATGGCCCATGATTGGTGAAATGATGATACACCCCGTAGAAGGCCCATGGATCCTATGGCCCGTAAAAGGCCCATGGATCGTACGGCCCGTATAGAAGGCCCATGGATCGTACAACCTGTATAGAAGGCAAATGGATACTACGGCCTGTAGAAGGCCCATGGATCATACGGCTCGCAGGAGGCCCATGGTTACAATAGTCCGTGTGTTCCCATGATTATTTTGGCCTAGTTTCCAAAAATAGGTTATTGTGGCCACTAGAAAAACACACAAAAAGAACTGCAGTGACTACAAGCAAATAACTAAATAAGACTATAAGGAAATAAATAAGCAAGCAATTAACGCTAGGCTATTACCGCTATTACACACATTACATCCACCGGGCATCAAAGTTCTCCACCAGTGCAAATATAGGGAACAAAGCAGCATATTACATACACTGGCCATCAAAATTGGCCACCAGTGCAAATAAATGCAGCAGCAAAACAAGAGCATAACTGAAACTACTTCAGAAGAGCTCAAGAGACGTTATCCTGGGTATCCAACATGTTGGCAATAAGCTTAGCAAGCTTATTAGCTTTGTCCTATTTGGCGCTAAAATCCTCCAACGCTTGCTGTTGCACCAGAAAGTATGCATCTGAATGCTCCACAGACTTCCGCAATCCTTCCGCTTCTTGTCACGGCACAGTTGATCGATGTCTTTCAGCTTGTAGTTGAGAGTCAAGAAACCGAACTGATTCAGACAGTGAGTTTGAATAGCTTGTGCAAGCGGTAGTGGCCAGTAACTCGAACACTAAACCAAGACAGGACTTTGGGGTTGTCTCACTGTCTTCAAGATAGTCTTCCTTAGCTATTTCATCAGCTTTGTTGGAGACCAACAAGGATGTGTCACTATCCTGAACCTTATATGCATTACTTCCTTTACCATTGCTTAATAAGGCACTCTTCCCCAATATTCTATCAGCATTCTAAAAGAAGAAACAAGCAGACACATAACAGGTTTAGCTTGTACTAGTATATGAAACTCATTTCGGTGAACCAGTTCATTAGTAAGGTGGACAGGATTAAACTACCAAGTCTTCTATTGCCAATTAATAGTACATAATAAAAGCATCAAACAAACATATATCTATGTCCTATGGTCATTGCATTGTCTTGCCAAATCAAAATAGAGACACGGTTCAAATCATATCAGTTCAAGACAAAGCAGCAGTGAAAGAGTACAACGCATGGGAAACTACACGGCACAAGAAGATTTCAGATGGGTACCACGGGTCTACATGTACCACAACACTATTGGCTCTGTTGTGATGCTAGTAATGTGCATGATATGAGAAGTCAACTGTATACACAATTGAAATTGAAATCAATAGAGCTATTGATAAGAGCAAGCCTCTTAAACAAACATGCGTGAACATACCTGTTGTGCCATTGGAGTTCCGATTGGATCCTTCAATTTAAAAATAAGTTTTTATGAGTAAATACAGTGATACAAGAGCAAAGCAGTATGCACGATAGCAATCATAGTTAAAAAAGGCGCGCTTAAGCGCTCCTAGGCTATAGGGATTGGCAAAATGCATTGCACATAACTACGCTTAATCTGTGCATAACTGCGCATAAGCATGTGCTTTGGTCAGTAAAGCGCAAGGCGGTGGCAAAACGCACAATTAACGCCTAGCACTTTTTTGAACTATGATAGCAATGGAATCTTAAATTACAAGAGTTGTTCTTCAGGTTTAGGCACTTGTTCTACATGAACAGAGTATAGTAAGACGCAAGAATATAGTACTTAACAATAGAAAATGAGCTCATAGACCTTACCGGTATAGAACAAGGCATTCCCAGTCATCGTCCAGTAAATGTGTCTCAGGAGAACGTAAGGGAATTTGATGAGTTTCTTTGCCGGTGAAGTACGTTTTCTTGAGGTAATTCTGATACTGCCACCAAGCATTCTTGAAGATAGCAGAGGTATTAGCACAGGTTACCTCATCCTGAGTTTCCAAATCGGTCCTTCTCTATAGATAAAAATGGGAAAATTTGCTGTATTATAACCATCATGGAGGTAGGATGTATGGGACAAAGCAAAGTAATTGCCATGAATAACATTACTTACACATAAATCCTAGACAAACACCTGCAACTGGCATTTTCCTTCATCTTCAGTATAATATTTCCAAGATGGGAAGATACACACATACGATTTAACAACATCAAATGCAATACATGCTCAACACGACTAGCTGGTTGTGCTTCCTCCACAGGAATAGGCATACTAACTGGTGGAGTTGGGGTTTGTCGTGGTAGTACTGGCCCTTTGGGCACTAGAGATGCCTTACTAACTGCTCTTGTTTGGGAGCTCTGTGGTGGAGATGGTGCTATGTCAATAGGAACTGGGTTACTATCTGCTGGGGTTGGGGTTAGATTGGGTGAAGCTGGTTCTCTGTCCATCGCAGTAGCCGTACAATCTGCGAGAGTTTGGGTTATGTGTGGTAGGGCTGGTTCTCGTGCATGTACAACCGGGGTGCTATCTCCACCAAGAGGTAGCACTGTTTTATTTGAAGACCGTGTTTTTAGTCCATAGATACTGGCATCACCCGCAGCAATTCAAATGGCTGATAAACAGGAAACATAGTTGAATGTACAGACATTGTATGAGAGACAGATGCAATAGATAGTGTGGAAAAAAGAGGACATGAAATAGTTGACATGTATATTGTTTAACTAAAACTAATAGCATGACATAATTTCACATATATGATGTCTATCTAAACTTGATAGCATAGCATAACATAATTCAAAGATATGATGAATAACTAAACAGGATCGCATGACATAATTCACCTACATGTTATCTAAGTAATCAGGATCGCATCATTTAATTCACATATGTGATTTATATGCTAAACAGAGGGCATTAGATATGATGTCTAAACTAAGAACATGGTGTTGAATATTGTGTATATGATGTCTAAACTATGAAATGCAAGACACCATATGCATTATATGAGCAGTATAACTATGCCGAGTTAGAGCATACACCTCGGTGGGGGAATAGGACTGGCCATCTGTCTCTGAATCCATATCTGAGGAGCTATCGGGACCCAACAAGAGATCTGCTTCGACAGGTAGCACTGTCTGCTCTGAGGGCCTTGTTTTCACTCTAGATTTTTCAATCTCCCACCCAAATGGTTAATTCAAAACAAGAGTAGTTTAATGTACAAACATTTTCTACAAATGGAAATGTAATGAAGAAAAGGATGGGCAAGATATCATTCAAATATATGATGCCTGGTTATACAGGATGGCATTGCACATTTCACATATATTATGGCTGGCTAAAAGACATGAGACTGCATAATTCCCATATATGATATAGAAACTAAACAGGTGGCATTATAGAACATGTCTAAACTAAGCAGACGACATATATGATGTCAAAAGTAGGCACTGCAAGGCAACATATGCATGATATGACTAACATCATCATGCCAAGGTAGAGCAAACACCTTGGGGGGTAAATAGGAGTGGTCGGCGGCGTCTGAATCCACCTCAGAACAGATATCTTCCTCTAGATTACAATCTAGAGAGGGGTGGGGAGGGTTTTCCATTGAACCCACCATGGAGCGATGTCTGCATGACATTGTATTGCGGCGCAGAACTCTTCTCTTTTTCTCTACATGTTCAGCGTGACTGTGTACAATATCTGACATGCATACGAAAAAATATGGTGAGATTATGTAAGGAGAGCATGCAAAACTTTAGAGTGATGGTAACAACCAGTGGATGGATCCAAAAATAATGATAGCAGGCTAATGATTGCTTTAATTTAATAAAAATACAGATGATGATTGCTTTACTATTTGTTTCCCACCCAAGATGGACAACATAGGCATACCCTAGGTGAACCAGGTATTAGACAGAGATACTATTCATTGCTTCCTCGATATGTGCCCCACAACTAATTTAGAACTCAAGTTTGAACATTAATTTGGACCTGACTTGGAGTCCAAGAGGTGAACAGGACGATAAAGTAGTAGGTAATTTTAAGCAATGCATAACATAAGCAGAAACAAAAGAGTGCGACCTCTCTTGTGGACCCGTGTACTCCTCAGGTTTATCTGCTGAGTCGATGATGGTGATGCCGTTGCGGTGGGTGCCGGAGGCAGGTGTCGGATGTGGTGTTCCGGCAAACAATTAAGATTCGAACACTAGGGTGCGCGCGAAGTCTCTCCCTCCTACCGATCTACGCTCTAGCTCGCTAAGATCTCGCGGACGAACTTGACGAACTCGCAACACAGAAAGACACGAGGTTTATACTGGTTTGGGCCACCGTTGTGGTGTAATACCCTACTCCAGTGTGGTTGTGGTGGATTGCCTCTTGGGATGATGATGAGCAGTACAAGGGAGAACAGCCTCCTGAGGTTGAGGTGTTCTTGTGCTTGAGTGGTTGAGGATGATCTGAACCAGTTCGGGATCCGTTGCCTCCTACTGTGGTGGCTAGTCCTATTTATAGAGGCCCTGGTCGTCTTCCCAAATGTTGAGCGGGAAGGGAGCCAACAACGGCGGGCAAATTTGAAGGGGGGCAGCTAGTACAAGCTATCCTGACAAAAGAGGTCTTCACCTACGAAAAGCTCTGGGGTGACGCCGTCTTGGGCTCCACGGTGACCTTCGCCTTGCCGTCCTCCTGGTCTTGGTCTCATTGCACCAATATGGCAAACCTTACCTGATGCCTTGGTACTCTTCGCCTGCGCTGGCCTCCTTAGCACCAAAGAGGAAATAGAGACGTTGTGCGCACTGGCGCCCGCCTGGCACCCGCCTGGTGCCGTTCGTCATGGCTCAGGTCACGAGAGCCTCGTGAGGTTTGCCCTGCCTTGATATCTCCGCTCCTCGTGAGCCTACCTGGCTAGGCCACTCCAAAGGAGGTCTTGCGTTGTCCGCCTCGCGAGGCTTGGACCCTCGCGAGGGTCTTGGATGCCTTGTTGATGAAGATGGGCCATACAGCCTACTGGCTTAGCCACGCGGTGGGCCACAGGCAGGCAAGTCTGGGGACCCCCGTTCCCAGAACACGGACAGTAGCCCCCGGGCCCAAGGTGCGCTCGGGCTTGGCTTCACGGCGAAGCCAAGGGTCAAGTTCGGAGCACCGTGGGCCCCAAAAGACTGCGGCCTCGGTTGACGCGTGGCGGTTGATTGGACGTGGGCATCTCCGCTTCCTCACGCTGCCTCGGCAACTGCTTGATCTGACAAAGGGCTGGCGCGGGCAGTTCTTGCCCTTATTGCTTCTTCATCGCCTTTCCCCAGATCCCCTTTCTCGCTCTCCACCGTTGCTACCTCCAGATCTTCTCCATCCTTGCTTTGCATCTGCTGCCCATGGCGCCGCGCAAGGTCATTTCTTCCTCGGCACCGGCTTGGTATGAGCCGGCCCTCGAAGCACCCACCGTCACGGAGAAGAACCTTTCCTCCGTGCGCCTACTGACAGTAGGCAAGAGCAATGAGTGGGGGAAGACGGAGCTCCCACTTGCCTCCGACAAGCTGGAGCCCGAGGGGAGCACCTTCTTCCCCTTCTTCTCGAGCAGCATCGCAGTTGGGTTGGTCCCTCATTTCTTCGGTTTCTTTTATGAAGTCCTCGACCACTATGGTCTGCAGGCGCTGCATCTCCATCCCAACTCTGTCCTCCTCCTGTCTATCTTCGCCTACTACTGTGAGGCGTGCCTGGGCGTCATGCCGTCCGTGGCGCTCCTGCGCCATTTCTACTTCCGTCGCGTCAGCAGCGAGCACATCACCGGATGCGCTAATTTCGTCGCATGCGGCAAGGCCAACTCGATCTCCAGCATCGGGAAGAGGGCCGACAACATTTGATCCAAATGGGTCATGATGGACGCCAAGCTCGCCGGCCCGCGTCTGGCATTGGCAACGGCGGCGCCCTCTCCCAACGGGGGGTGGCTCATACGTCTTCAACGTATCTATAATTTTTTATTGCTCCATGCTATATTATCTACTGTTTTGGACTATATTGGGCTTTATTTTCCACTTCTATATTATTTTTGGGACTAACCTATTAACCGGAAGCCCAGCCCAGAATTGCTATTTTTTTGCCTATTTCAGTGTTTCGAAGAAACGGAATATCAAACGGAGTCCAAACGGAATAAAACCTTCGGAACGTGATTTTCTCACCTAACGTGATCTAGGAGACTTGGACCCTACTCCAAGGGAGCCAAGAGGCGGTCACGAGGGTGGGCCTCCCTTAGGGCGCACCCCCTGACTCGTGGGCCCCTCGAAGCTCCACCGACGTACTCCTTCCTCCTATATATACCTACGTACCCCAAAAAGATCAGAACAGGAGCCAAAAACCTAATTCCACCGCCACAACTTTCTATATCCACGATATCCCATCTTGGGGCCTGTTCCGGAACTCTGCCGGAGAGGGCCGTCATCACGGGGGGCTTCTACATCATCATAGCCCCTCCGATGAAGTGTGAGTAGTTTACCTCAGACCTTCGGGTCCATAGTTAGTAGCTAGATGGCTTCTTCTCTCTTTTTGGATCTCAATACAATGTTCTCCCCCTCTGTCGTGGAGATCTATTCGATGTAATCATATTTTTGCGGTGTGTTTGTTGAGATCGATGAATTGTGGGTTTATGATCAAGTCTATCTATGAACAATATTTGAATCTTCTCTGAATTCTTTTATGTATGATTGGTTATCTTTGCAAGTCTCTTCGAATTATCACTTTGGTTTGGCCTACTAGATTGGTTTTTCTTGCCATGGGAGAAGTGCTTAGCTTTGGGTTCGATCTTGCGGTGTCCTTTCCCAGTGACAGAAGGGGCAGCAAGGCACGTATTGCATCGTTGCCATCGAGGATAACAAGATGGGGTTTATTTCATATTGCATGAATTTATCTCTCTACATCATGTCATCTTGCTTGAAATGTTACTCTGTTTTTAACTTAATACTCTAGATGCATGCTGGATAGCGGTCGATGAGTGGAGTAATAGTAGTAGATGCAGGTAGGAGTCGGTCTACTTGTCTCGGACGTGATGCCCATATACATGATCATACCTAGATATTCTCATAACTATGCTCAAATCTGTCAATTGCTCAACAGTAATTTGTTCACCCACCGTAGAATTCTTATGCTCTTGAGAGAAGCCACTAGTGAAACCTATGGCCCCTGGGTCTATTCTCATCATATGAATCTCCATCACTTTAATCTTGCTTTGCTTTTTTACTTTGCTTTTACTTTTCACTTTGCATCTCTATACCAAAAATACCAAAAAATTTATCTATCATCTCTATCACATCTCACTCTCGTAAGTGAACGTGAAGGGATTGACAACCCCTAATCGCGTTGGTTGCGAGTAGCTATCGTTTTGTGCAGGTACGAGGGACTTGAGCGTGGCCTCCTACTGGATTGATATCTTGGTTCTCAAAAACTGAGGGAAATACTTACGCTACTTTGCTGCATCATCCTCTCCTCTTCGGGGAAATCCAACGCAGTGCTCAAGAGGTAGCAAGAAGAATTTCTGGCGCCGTTGCCGGGGAGTCTACGCAAAAAGTCAACATACCAAGTACCCATCACAATCCCTATCTCTCGCATTACATTAGTTTCCATTTGCCTCTCGTTTTCCTCTCCCCTACTTCACCCTTGCCATTTTATTCACCCTCTCTTTCCCAATCTCCTTCTCCTTCTCTTTTTCCGTTTGCCTTTTCCTCGCTTGCTTTTTGTTTGCTCGTGTGTTGGATTGCTTGTTTGTTGCGATGGCTCAAGATACTACCAAAATGTGTGACTTCACCAATACCAATAATAATGATTTCCTTAGCACTCCGATTGCTCCTCTTGCCAATACTGAATCTTGTGAAATCAATACTGCTTTGTTGAATCTTGTTATGAAAGATCAATTCGCTGGCCTTCCTAGTGAAGATGTCGCTACTCATCTTAATAGCTTCGTTGATTTATGTGATATGCAAAAGAAGAAATACGTTGATAATGACATTTTTAAATTGAAGCTATTTCCTTCGCTTAGAGATCGTGCTAAAGCTTGGTCGTCTTTGCCTAAAAATAGTATTGATTCTTGGAACAAGTGCAAAGATGCTTTTATCTCTAAGCATTTTCCTCCCGCTAAGATCATCTCTCTTAGAAACGATATTATGAATTTTAAGCAACTTGATCATGAACATGTTGCACAAGCTTGGGAGAGAATGAAATTAATGATACGTAATTGCCCTACTCATGGTTTGAATTTGTGGATGATTATACAAAAAATTTATGCTGGATTGAATTTTGCTTCTTGAAATCTTTTAGATTCGGCCGCGGGAGGCACTTTTATGGAAATGACTTTAGGAGATGCTAATAAACTCCTAGACAATATTATGGTTAATTATTCTCAATGGCACACTGGAAGATCCACTAATAAAAAGTGCATGCTATAGAAGAAATCAATGTTTTGAGTGGAAAGATGGATGAACTTATGAAATTATTTGCTACTAAGAGTGTTTCTTCTGATCCTAATGATATGTGAGGGAGTCCTAGATTAGGGGGTGTCCGGATAGCCGGACTATACCTTCAGCCGGACTCCTGGACTATGAAGATACAAGATTGAAGACTTCGTCCCGTGTCCGGAAGGGACTTTCCTTGGCGTGGAAGGCAAGCTTGGCGATACGGATATGTAGATCTCCTACCATTGTAACCAACTCTGTGTAACCCTAACCCTCTCCCGTGTCTATATAAACCGGAGGGTTTTAGTCCGTAGGACAGAACAACAATCATACCATAGGCTAGCTTCTAGGGTTTAGCCTCCTTGATCTCGTGGTAGATCTATTCTTGTACTACCCATATCATCAATATTAATCAAGCAGTAGTAGGGTTTTACCTCCATCGAGAGGGCCCGAACCTAGGTAAAAAACATCGTGTCCCTTGTCTCCTGTTACCATCCGCCTAGATGCACAGTTCGGGACCCCCTACCCGAGATCCGCCGGTTTTGACACCGACATTGGTGCTTTCATTGAGAGTTCCTCCGTGTTGTCACTTTTAGGCCCGATGGCTCCTCCGATCATCAATAGCGACGCAGTCCAGGGTAAGACCTTTCTCCCCGGACAGATCTTCATCTTCGGCGGCTTCGCACTACGGGCCAATTCGCTTGGCCATCTGGAGCAGATCAAAAGCTATGCCCCTGGCCATCAGGTCAGATTTGGAAGTTCAAACTACATGGTTGACATCCGCGGGGACTTGATCTTCGATGGATTCGAGCCACTGCCGAGCGCGCCGCACTGTCACGACGGGCATGATCTAGCTCTTCCGCCGAACAGTGCCCTGGAGGCCGCACCCGCATTGGCTTTGACCCTTAATTCGGAGCCAACTGCGCCGATCGAGGATGGGTGGTTGGACGCCGCCTTGGTTGGACGTCGAGCGATATTCTGAAGACACTAAAGTCTCTCTCTTTATCAGGAGAGCCCTGGCCGGACTATGGTCAGCAAGGTTGGGATACGGACGATGAAGAAATTCAAAGCCCACCCACCACCCACTTTGTAGCCACTGTCGACGATTTAACCGACATGCTCGACTTCGACTCCGAAGACATTGACGGTATGGACGCTGATGCAGGAGACAATCAAGAACCAGAGCCTATAGGGCACTAGAAAGCCACCTTGTCATATGACATATATGGTGGACACCCCAAAAGAAGGAGCTGGCGATGGAACAGCGGAGGATGACCCCTCCAAGAAATAGCCTAAGCGCCGGCGTCAGCGGCGCCGCTCAAAATCCCGCCAAAGCAAAAATGGTGATTCCGGCACGAGAGATAATAATACTCTGGAGAGTGCCGAAGAAGACCCCCTCCAGCAAGATTCAGCACAGGAGGATGGAGAAGCCAACCCTCATGAGAGAGCGGCAGACAGAGAGGTCGAGGACAATAATTATATGCCTCCCTCCGAAGACGAGGCAAGCCTCGACGACGACGAATTCGTCATGCCAGAGGATACCGTTGAGCAAGAGCATTTTCAACGCAGGCTTATGGCCACGGCAAGCAGCCTGAAGAATAAACAGCAACAGCTTAGAGCTGATCAAGATTTGCTAGCCGACAGATGGACTGAAGTCCTTGCGGCCAAAGAGTATGAACTCGAGCGCCCCTCCAAGAGCTACCCAAAGCGCAGGTTGCAACCCCGATTAGAGGAGGAAGCACCTAAACCTACATCACCAGCACATGCTACGGCCGACCCGCCACCTCGTGGCTGCGACAGAGAGGCCTCTCGGCCCTCCACTCAAGCCGCACCCCGGCGCCGCTCAAAACATACCAAGGCACGGGAAAATGCGCCAGACCTGCGAGATATATTGGAGGACAAGGCAAGCAAGATCGATCTACGGATCGCGTGGGCGCCCCATGACTCGAGACGATAACCGTCACGCCGGATACAACAAATCCGGTAGGGCCGAACACACCAACAAAGCTCATTTGAGCTACGTCGTGATATAGCCCAGTACAGAGGCGCCGCACACCCACTATGCTTCACAGATGAAGTAATGGATCATCAAATCCCCGAGGGTTTCAAACCCGTAAACATCGAATCATATGATGGCACAACATATCCTGCGGTATGGATCGAGGATTATCTCCTTCATATCCACATGGCCCGTGGCGATGATCTACACGCCATCAAATACCTCCCACTCAAGCTTAAAGGACCAGCTCGACATTGGCTTAACAGCTTGCCAGCAGAATCAATCAGTTGTCGGGAGGACCTGGAAGCCGCATTCCTTGACAATTTCCAGGGCACTTATGTGCAACCACCAGACGCCGATGACCTAAGCCACATAATTCAGCAGCGAGAGGAATCAGCCAGGCAATTCTGGACATGGTTCCTAACAAAGAAAAATCAAATAGTCGACTGTCTGGACGCAGAGGCCCTAGCAGCCTTCAAGCACAATATCCATGACGAGTGGCTTGCCCGGCACCTTGGACAGGAAAAGCCGAAATCTATGGCAGCGCTCACGACACTCATGACCCGCTTTTGCGTGGGAGAAGACAGCTGGCTTGCTCGTAGCAACAATATGACCAAGAACCCTGGTAATTCGGATACCAGAGACAGTAGTGGCAGGTCGCGTCGCAACAAGCAGAAGCGCCGCATTAACGGCGACAATGCTGAGGATACGGCAGTTAATGCCGGATTCAGAGGCTATAAATCCGGTCAGCGGAAAAAGCCATTCAAAAGAAATACTCAGGGCCCGTCCAGTTTGGACCGAATACTCTACTGCTTGTGCCAGATACATGGCACCCCCGAAAAGCCAGCCAATCACACCAACAGGGATTGTTGGGTGTTCAAGCAGGCAGGCAGGTTAAATGCCAAAAATAAAGACAAGGGGCTGCATAGCGATGACGACGAAGAGCCCCAACCGCCGAACAATAGTGGACAGAAGGGTTTTCCCCCACAAGTGCGGACGGTGAACATGATATATGCAACCCACATCCCCAAAAGGGAGCGAAAGCGCGCGTTAAGGGACGTATACGCGATGGAGCCAGTCGCCCCAAAGTTCAACCCATGGTCCTCCTGCCCGATCACCTTTGATCGAAGGGACCACCCCACTAGCATCCGTCATGGCGGATTCGCCGCATTGGTTCTAGACCCAATTATTGATGGATTTCATCTCACTAGAGTCCTTATGGACGGCGACAGTAGCCTGAACCTGCTTTACCATGATACAGTGCGGAAAATGGGCATAGATCCCTCGAGGATTAAGCCCACCAAAATGACCTTTAAAGGCATCATACCAGGTGTAGAGGCCAACTGTAGCGCTCAATTACACTTGAAGTGGTCTTCGGATCTCCGGATAATTTCCGAAGCAAGGAGTTAATCTTCGACATAGTCCCGTTCCGCAGTGGCTATCATGCAGTGCTCGGGCGAACCGCATTCGCCAAGTTCAATGCGGTACCATACTATGCATACCTTAAGCTCAAGATGCCAGGCCCTCGAGGAGTAATTACGGTCAATGGAAACACCGAACGCTCCCTCCGAACGGAGGAGCACACGGCGGCCCTTGCAGCGGAAGTACAAAGCAGCCTCTCCAGGCAGTTCTCCAGTCCGATCATTAAACGTCCGGACACTGTCAAGCGCGCCCGAAGTAACCTACAACAAGATCGCCTGGCACGTTCCGAGCAGGCATAGCAACGCGGCCCCAACCCCAGCCCTCGCGAAAACGCGACACCAGTGCTTCGCGTACATAACTACGCTCTAGAAATACCATGGGTACAGGGGGAGGGGCACCATCACGGCACGCCCGAAACATGGCTTAAACCGCACTAGGGGCTGCCAATTTTTTAATTTTCTCTTACTTTCAGGAATCCATTCTTCGGAAGGCCTGTCCGGCAGTACAATTGCCGCACAAACGATGCAAGAACCAGGGAAGCAGACAAGCCACGCATTACGGAACTCCCAAGTGGTCTCTATCACGAGCAGTATACCTGTTTTGCATACCATTCCGCAGCCTGCCCCTAGAACGGACATGTTAAATAGTTTAACCTTTTGCTTATCGCGTTATTGGTATCGTTCTGCCTTGATCGCAACCCTTTCTAATAAACAATGCATAGCTTTTGTCTATTTTTGCATTACTATTTTTTACAAATATATGTTCATTAACAACATGTTGCACCCGCACACTTTGGTACGGCCAAATACGCCAGTGGCTTTAGTACCCCTCAATATGGTGTGCGAAGCCCGAACACTTTAACAAGTGCGGCACCCCGAACTTATAGCATTATATGCATCGGCTCCGAATCATGTATTGGGTCAATAGTTGGGTTTGCCCGGCTCCTATGTTTTGGTGTCTTACGTTCCGCTATATCGGCTAAGGTAGCACTAGGAGAACTACTGCGATTGTGCCCCAGTTGAGCTGGGCTAAGCACCTCAGTAGAGAAAGCTAAAACTGACTGTTACGATGAAGCGAGAGCTGGTCGCTATTCGATAGGTTTTTCGAGTCCCTAAAGACTTATGCCGCTTAGAGCGAGGAGTCGGCTCTGTCCGGCCAAGGCGTGGATAGCGCCCCGAACTCGGTCTTCCGAATACCAGGGGCTTCACCGAAATTTAAAATTATAGAATTCTATGGCTAAGTGAGAGTGTTCAAGCATTATAGTCCAATTGCCTTGTTCGTTGTGCTGAGCGCCTCCCTCGAAGGACCCAAACATGGGAAAAAGATCGCTCAGGTTTATCCCGAACACCCTAGCACTAGTGGCACGGGGGCAGAAGCCGACGACTCGCCATCTCTCAAAATTGACAAACGGCCGCACAGAAGGTAATATTTTAAATTCCAAAAGCATTGCTTAGCGTATATGAACAAGTTTTCAGCGCACAGGACAAAACGAGCGAGTTTACTCAAAAATTACATCCCTGGAACATTCATCCGCCATAAGGCAGGCACCCTTCAGAACGTCCTTATAATACATCTCGGGCTTGCGATGCTCTTTCCCCGGCGGTGGCCCGTCCTTCACAAGCTTCTCAGCATCCAACTTGCCCCAGTGCACCTTAGCGCGGGCAAGGGCCCTACGGGCACCTTCGATGTAGACGAAGCGCTTGATGACTTCAAGCCTTGGACAGGCCTCCACCAGCCACCGCACCAGCTCGAAGTAGCTCCCAGGCAGAGCCTCTCCAGGCCACAGCCGAACTATGAGGCCCTTCATGGCCTGTTCGGCCACCTTGTGGAGCTCGACCAGTTGCTTCAGCTGGTCGCTCAGGGGCACAGGGTGTCCGGCCTCAACATACTGAGACCAGAACACCTTCTCCGTCGAGCTGCCCTCCTCGGCTCGGTAGAATGCGGCGGCATCGGACACGCTACGGGGAAGATCTGCGAATGCTCCTGGAGAGCTCCGGATTCGGGTAAGTAACAAGTAACTCACTTTTATATGTTTGCTTTGCATAAAGAATGCCTTACCCGCCGCTATCTTTTTCACCGCATCCAACTCCTGGAGGGCCTTCTGGGATTCGGCCTTGGCAGACTTGGCATTTTCAATAGCCGCCGCGAGCTCGGACGCTCGCGTCTTTGAGTCAAGCTCCAAACTCTCATGTTTTTTCATGAGAGCCTGGAGCTCTTGCCGCACCTCGCCAACCTGGGACTCATACTTCTCCCGCTCGGTGCGCTCCGTGGCCGCCCTCTTCTCGGCCTCGGACAGCGCTTGCTTAAGGGTCACCACCTCAGACGTGGCACCTACAATAGCCAGGATAATCCTGTCATTTTTTGCAATTGCACTTTTTTATATATTTAAACAAGGTATTTCTTACCTTCCTTGTCCTCGAACTGCCTCTTGGCAAGCCCGAGCTCTTGCTCGAACTGCTCGAGGTTCTGCTTTAGCGTGTCCACTTCCGCAGTCAGTGCGGCGGACGCCAGCAGAGAAGACTGCATACGCATATTGACACCTTTTTGTTAGACTCCTGCGAATTTTATTTGATCCTCTATTCGGCTTTTCTTCCCGAACGCCAAACAGAGCATCAGGGGCTACTGTCTATGCGGTAATATTTTTACACATTCTTTACTTACCTCAAAGCCTGTTAAAAGGCTGGCACAAGCTTCAGTCAGTCCGCTCTTGGCGGACTGAACCTTCTGGACCACAGCACTCATAATGGTGCGGTGCTCCTCGTCGATGGAGGCGCCTTTAAGCACCTCCAACAGATTGTCTGGCGCCTCCGGTTGGACGGGGGTCACAGGCTCAGTGGGCTTGCTCCTCTTGGAAGGAGGTCGCCCGCCGGACTCTGGAACCTTTGAAGGTTCCGGAACGGTGTCCGGCCTAGGGCCGGACTTGGAGCCCTGGGGGGATCTATCCCCTTTACTCCTGGAGTCCGGGAGGTCGCATTGAGGCTCCTCTAGGACCACCCTCTCCTGGCTTGGAACCTATTGGTACGCCACCTCGGCATCGTCCGTAGGGCGGGGGGAGGTAGCGGGCGGAAGTGAATTCACGTCCGACGAATCCAGGGAGCCGCTCGACGTCTCGTCGAGCCCGGCCTTGGGCGGACTGCATAGATATACTCGACATGAGGAAAAGCTGTGCAATAAAGGAACACTACGAGTTACTCTGGTGTCCGAACACTTACGATCTCGCCGTGCGCTTAGCCCTGTGCGGCCACTCCTCTTCGCCGTCATCGACGTCGGTGGAGTAGTCCGAAGGAAGGGTCTTCCCCTTCTTGGACCCTTCGGCCTCCCCGGTCGGGGCAGCCTTCCTCTTGTTTCCTCCCCCCGCTGGGGGGGGGGGGAGGTTTGTTCTTCCTCCTCCTTGTTTTCATGGGAGGAGTGCATCTCAGAGTCGTCGGATGATGAATCCGACACCTCCAGGCGTCGGGCACTCTTTCGAGTCCCTGTGGCCTTCTTCTTGGCCTTCTTCTCCGGCACCACATAGGGTGCCGGAACCAGCAGCTTCGCCAAGCGAGCATCGGCTGGGTCTTCGGGCAAAGGAGCCGGACAGTACATCTGTCCGGACTTCGCCTGCCAATCCTGTCAAAGGTAAGGGAGCTTAGATCCCGCATAGAGTCAAGCTATGAAAAACTAATACCCTGTAAAAGGTACAAATAGCTTACCGCACTAGTGTGACACTGCGTGCTGAATCTGCAATCCTCGAAAGCGGATGCGAGAGCCTCGGCGCCCTTGAAAAGCACCTTCCAGGCATCTTCGTACATCATGTCGAAGAGCCTGCTCAGAGTTTGGTGCTGCGCCGGGTCGAACTCCCACAGATCAAAGGCCCGTTGTTGACACGGGAGGATCCGGCGGATGAGCATAACCTGGACTACGTTGACAAGCTTGAGCTGCTTGTTCACCAGGGTTTGGATGCATTTTTGCAGTCCAGTCACCTCTCCTTCGTTGCCCCACGACAGGCCCGTCTCTTTCCAGGACGTGAGCCGCGTAGGGGGTCCGGACCGGAACTCGGGGGCTGCGACCCACTCAGGGTCGCGCGGCTCGGTGATGTAAAACCACCCCGATTGCCACCCCTTCAGGGTCTCCACAAAGGAGCCCTCGAGCCATAGGACGTTGGGCATCTTGCCCGCTATGCCACCTTCGCACTCCGCTTGGTTGCCGCGCACCACCTTCGGCTTGACATTGAAAGTCTTGAGCCATAGGCCGAAATGGGGGCGGATGCAGAGGAAAGCCTCGCACACGACGATAAACGTCGAGATGTTGAGGATGAAGTTCGGGTCCAGATCGTGGAAATCCAGGCCGTAGTAGAACATGAGTCCCCGGACGAATGGGTGGAGAGGAAAGCCCAGTCCGCGGAGGAAGTGGGGAACGAACACTACCCTCTCATGGGGCCTTGGGGTGGGGAGGAGCTGCCCCTCTTCGGGAATCCGGTGCATGATGTCGTCAGACAAGTATCCGGCTTTCCTCGGTTTTTTGATGTGTCCCTCCGTGACGGAGGAGACCATCCACTTGCCTCTCGCTCCGGACATGAATGGAGAAAGTCGAGGTGGGGAATGCGGGCTTGGGCGCTAGAGCTCGAGCGCGCGGAAGATGGATAGGCAAAGGAGGAAGAAGGCCTAGGTAAAAAGGTGGATCCTTATCCTCTTATATGGGCGGATGCGGCTATGCGTCCCCACCAGCCTGATAAAACTCGCTTATCTCCCAAGCGCCGTAATCAATGGCGCGGTTGGGTTACCCACGTCCGTATTGATGAGAATCCGTAAATAAAGGGGACACGATCTCTGCTTTGACAAGACGTGCCAAGGAAACTGCCTCGCGAAATGCGCTGAGGTGGGGGAGTAAAAACGATTCAAATAAAGGCTTGGCCGTAGTGTGATATCACGCTACGGATTACGTCAGCAGATTAGATTTGTGTAAATATTATTCTCTCTACGGCAATATGTGGAAACTTATTTTGCAGAGCCGGACACTATCCTTTGTGTTCATAATCTTCTATGAAGTACTTGGAGGAGGAACCCGCCTTGCAATGTCGAAGACAATCTGCGCGCCGGACTCGTCGTCATTGAAGCCTGGTTCAGGGGCTACTGAGGGAGTCCTGGATTAGGGGGTGTCCGGATAGCCGGACTATACCTTTAGCCGGACTCCTGGACTATGAAGATACAAGATTGAAGACTTCATCCCGTGTCTGGAAGGGACTTTCCTTGGCGTGGAAGGGAAGCTTGGCGATACGGATATGTAGATCTCCAACCATTGTAACCGACTCTGTGTAACCCTAACCCTCTCCGGTGTCTATATAAACCGGAGGGTTTTAGTCCGTAGGACAGAACAACAATCATACCATAGGCTAGCTTCTAGGGTTTAGCCTCCTTGATCTCGTGGTAGATCTACTCTTGTACTACCCATATCATCAATATTAATCAAGCAGGAGTAGGGTTTTACCTCCATCGAGAGGGCCCGAACCTGGGTAAAAACATCATGTCCCTTGTCTCCTGTTACAATCCTCCTAGACGCACAGTTCGGGACCCCCTACCCAAGATCCGTCGGTTTTGACACCGACAATATGCTTTGTCTACTTTTATTGAGAATAATAATGAATCTATGGATGTGAATTTTGTTGGTAGGAATAATTTTGGTAATAATGCATATAGAGGGAATTTTAATCCTAGGCCTTACCCTAGTAATCCTTCTAATAATTATGGAAATTCCTACAACAACTCTTATGGAAATTTTAGTAAGATGCCCTCTGAATTTGAGAATAGTGTTAAAGAGTTTATGAATTCACAAAAGAATTTTAATGCTTTGCTTGAAGAGAAATTGCTTAAAGTTGATGATTTGGCTAGGAACGTTGATAGAATTTCTCTTGAGGTTGATCCTTTAAAGCTTAGATCTATTCCTCCTAAGCATGGTATCAATGAGTCTCTCAAAGCCACGAGAATTTCCATTGATGAGTGCAAGGAAAGAACCGCTAGGATGCGTGCTACGAAAGATGCCTTTATTAAAGCGTGTTCTTCCAATTCCTATGAAAATCAAGTTGAAGATCTAAAAGTTATTGATGTGTCCCCTATTAAATCTTTGTTTTGCAATATGAATCTTGATGAAACTGAATATGATCTTCCTTTACCTAGAAGGCGTTCCAAAAATTTGGAGTATTTAGATCTTTATGATGAAATTGATGAAAGTGGGAATGAAAGAAATAAAACCCTAGATGTTGCTAAACCCACTATATTGGATTTCAAGGAATTTAATTATGAAAGTTGCTCTTTAATTGATTGTATTTCCTTGTTGCAATCCATGCTAAATTCTCCTCATGCTTATATTCAAAAGAAAGCCTTTACCGAACATATTGTTGATGCCTTGATGCAATCCTATGAAGAAAAACTTGAGTTGAAAGTTTCTATCCCTAGAAAACTCTATGATGATTAAAATTAAAATAAAAGATCATGAGTTTTATGCTTTGTGTGATTTGGGTGCTAGTGTCTCCACTATCCCCAAAACTTTGTGTGATTTGCTAGATTTCCGTGACTTTGATGATTGCTCTCTAAATTTGCATCTTGCGGATTCCACTATTAAGAAACCTATGGGAAGAATTAATGATGTTCTTATTGTTGCAAATAGGAATTATGTGCTCGTAGATTTTATCATTCTTGATATAGATTGCAATCCTTCTTGCCCTATTATTCTTGGTAGACCTTTCCTTAGAACGGTTGGTGCGATTATTGATATGATGGAAGGGAATGTTAGATTTCAGTTTCCATTAAAAAAAGGGCATGGAACACTTTCCTAGAAAGAAAATAAAATTGCCATATGAAACTATCATGAGAGCCACTTATGGATTGCCTACCAAAGATGGCAATACCTAAATCTATCCTCGCTTTTATACCTAGCTAGGGGCGTTAAACGATAGCGCTTGTTGGGAGGCAACCCAATTTTATTTTAAGTTTTTTGTTTTTTCTTCTGTTTAGGAATAAATAATCCATCTACCCTCTATTTAGATGTGGTTTTGTGTTTTAATTTGTGTTTGTGCCAAGTTAAACCTATAGGATCTTCTTGGATGATAGTTATTTGATCTTGCTGTAATTTCCAGAAACTTTCTGTTCAGGAAAACAATTGTTAAAAATAACCAGAACGTGATAAAAAAACTTATTCCAATTTCTGCTGATCAATAAACAAATTGTCTAGGCCGTCCTATTTTGGTAGATTTTTTGGAGTTCCAGAAGTTTGCATTAGTTACTGATTACTACAGACTGTTCTGTTTTTGACATATTCTGTTTTTCGTGTGTTGTTTGCTTATTTTGATGAATATATGGCTAGGAAAATAGTTTATAATCCATAGATAAGTTGGAATACAGTAGGTTTAACACCAATATAAATAAAGAATGAGTTCATTACAGTACCTTGAAGTGGTTTTATGTTTTCTTTCTCTAACGGAGCTCACGTGATTTCTATTGAGTTTTGTGTTGTGAAGTTTTCAAGTTTTGGGTGAAATCTTTTGATGGATTATGGAACAAGGAGTGGCAAGAGCCTAAGCTTGGGGATGCCCATGGAACCCCCACGATAATACAAGGACACCAAAAAGTCAAAGCTTGGGGATGCCCCGGAAGACATCCCCTCTTTCGTCTACTTCCGTCGGTAATTTTACTTGGAGCTATATTTTTATTCACCACATGATATGTGTTTTGCTTGGAGCGTCTTGTATTATTTGTGTATTTGTTTGTTAGTGTGCCACAATCATCCATGCTGTACACACCTTTTTGAGAGAGCCATATATGAATTAAAGTTTGATAGAATACTCTATGTGCTTCTCTTATATCTTTTGAGCTATGTAGTTTTGCTCTATGTGCTTCATTTATATCTTTTGAGCGTTATAATTTTGCTCTATGTGCTTCACTTAGATCTTTTTGAGCAAGGTGGTGGATTTGTTTTAAAGAAACTATTGATCTCTCATGCTTCACTTAGATCATTTTGAGAGTCTTAATAGCATGGTAAATTGCCTAATAAAAATATGCTTGGTATTCAAGATTTGTGAAACTTTCTTTTGAGTGCGTTGAATACTAAGAAACGATTGAAGCATGATAATTGTTTTGAGATATGAAGATGGTGATATTAGAGTCATGCTAGTTGGGTAGTTGTGAATTTAGAGAATACTTGCGTTGAAGTTTGTGATTCCCGTAGCATGCACGTATGGTGAACCGTTATGTGATGAAGTCGGAGCATGGTTTATTTATTGATTGCCTTCCTTATGAGTGGCGGTCGGGGACGAGCGATGGTATTTTCCTACCAATCTATCCCCCTAGGAGCATGTGTGTAATACTTTGCTTTGATAACTTCTAGATTTTTGCAATAAGTATATGAGTTCTTTATGACTAATGTTGAGTCCATGGATTATACTCACCTTTTCCCATCCTTCCACCATTGCTAGCCTCTCTAATACCGCGCACTTTTTGCCGGTATCATACACCCACCATATACCTTCCTCAAAACAGCCACCATACCTACCTATCATGGCATTTCCATAGCCATTCCGAGATATATTGCCATGCAACTTTCCACCGTTCCGTTTATTATGACACGCTCCATCATTGTCATATTGCTAGCATGATCATGTAGTTGACATCGTATTTGTGGCAAAGCCACCGTTCATAATTATTTCATACATGTAACTCTTGATTCATTGCATATCCCGGTACACCACGGAGGCATTCATATAGAGTCATATCTTGTTCTAAGTATCGAGTTGTAATTGTTGAGTTGTAAGAAAAATAAAAGTGTGATGATCATCATTTTTTAGAGCATTGTCCCAAGTGAGGAAAGGATGATGGAGACTATGATTCCCCCACAAGTCGGGATGAGACTCCGGACGAAAAAAAAAGAGAAAACAAAAGAGGCCAAAAAAAAGAGAAAAGAAAAGGCCCAAATAAACAAATGAGAGAAAAAGAGAGAAGGGACAATGTTACTATCCTTTTACCACACTTGTGCTTGAAAGTAGCACCAAGATCTTCATGATAGAGAGTCTCTCATTTTGTCACTTTCATATACTAGTGGGAATTTTTCATTATAGAACTTGGCTTTGTATATTCCAATGAGAGGCTTCCTCAAATTGCCCTAGGTCTTCGTGAGCAAGCGAGTTGGATGCACACCCACTTAGTTTCTTTTGTTGAGCTTCCATATACTTATAGCTCTAGTGCATCCGCATCATGGCAGTCCCTACTCACTCACACTGATATCTATTGATGGGCATCTCCATAGCCTGTTGATACGCCTAGTTGATGTGAGACTATCTTCCCCTCTTTTTGTCTTCTCCACAACCACCATTCTATTCCACATATAGTGCTATATCCATGGCTGACGCTCATGTATTGCGTGAAGATTGAAAAAGTTTTAAAAATGTTAAAGTATGAAACAATTTCTTGGCTTGTCATTGGGGTTGTGCATGATTTAAATACTTTGTGTGGTGAAGATAGAGCATAGCCAGACTATATGATTTTGTAGGGATAACTTTCTTTGGCCATGTTATTTTGAGAAGACATGATTGCTTTATTAGTATGCTTGAAGTATTATTTTTTATGTCAACATAAACTTTTGTCTTGAGTCTTTCGAATCCGAATATTCATACCACAATTAAGAAGATTTACATTGAAATTATGCCAAGTAGCACTCTGCATCAAAATTTCTCTTTTTATCATTTATGTACTCGAGGACGAGCAGGAATTAAGCTTGGGGATGCCTGATACGTCTCCAACGTATCTATAATTTTTTATTGCTCCATGCTATATTATCTACTGTTTTGGACTATATTGGGCTTTATTTTCCACTTTTATATTATTTTTGGGACTAACCTATTAATCGGAGGCCCATCCCAGAATTGCTGTTTTTTTGCCTATTTCAGTGTTTCGAAGAAACGGAATAAAACCTTCGGGAACGTGATTTTCTCACCGAACGTGATCCAGGAGACTTGGACCCTACTCCAAGGGAGGCAAGAGGCGGTCACGAGGGTGGGGGGCGCCCCCCCTTAGGGCGCGCCCCCTGCCTCATGGGCCCCTCAAAGCTCCAACGATGTACTCCTTCCTCCTATATATACCTACGTACCCCCAAACAATCAGAACAGGAGCCAAAAACCTAATTCCACCGCTGCAACTTTCTGTATCAAGGAGATCCCATCTTGGGGCCTGTTCAGGAGCTCCGCCGGAGAGAGCCGTCGTCACGGAGGGCTTCTACATCATCATAGCCCCTCCGATGAAGTGTGAGTAGTTTACCTCAGACCTTCGGGTCCATAGTTAGTAGCTAGATGGCTTCTTCTCTCTTTTTGGATCTCAATACAATGTTCTCCCCCTCTCTCGTGGAGATCTATTCGATGTAATCTTCTTTTTGCGGTGTGTTTGTTGAGATCGATGAATTGTGGGTTTATGATCAAGTCTATCTATGAATAATATTTGAATCTTCTCTGAATTCTTTTATGTATGATTGGTTATCTTTGCAAGTCTCTTCGAATTATCAGTTTGGTTTGGCCTACTAGATTGGTTTTTCTTGCCATGGGAGAAGTGCTTAGCTTTGGGTTCGATCTTGCGGTGTCCTTTCCCAGTGACGGAAGGGGCAGCAAGGCATGTATTGCATCGTTGCCATCAAGGATAACAAGATGGGGTTTATTTCATATTGCATGAATTTATCTCTCTACATCATGTCATCTTGCTTAAAGCGTTACTCTATTTTTAACTTAATACTCTAGATGCATGCTGGATAGCGGTCGATGAGTGGAGTAATAGTAGTAGATGCAGGCATGAGTCGGTCTACTTGTCTCGGACGTGATGCCTATATACATGATCATACCTAGATATTCTCATAACTATGCTCAAATCTGTCAATTGCTCAACAGTAATTTGTTCACCCACCGTAGAATACGTATGCTCTTGAGAGAAGCCACTAGTGAAACCTATGGCCCCCGTGTCTATTCTCATCATATCAATCTCCATCACTTTAATCTTGCTTTGCTTTTTAGTTTGCTTTTACTTTTCACTTTGCATCTCTATACCAAAAATACCAAAAATATTATCTATCATGTCTATCAGATCTCACTCTCGTAAGTGACCGTGAAGGGATTGACAACCCCTAATCGCGTTGGTTGCGAGTAGCTATCGTTTTGTGCAGGTACGAGGGACTTAAGCGTGGCCTCCTACTGGATTGATACCTTGGTTCTCAAAAACTAAGGGAAATACTTACGCTACTTTGCTGCATCATGCTCTCCTCTTCGGGGAAATCCAACGCAGTGCTCAAGAGGTAGCAGTGGCCAAAGGCGGAGCTTGTCAACGAGCGGGCATCATTAGTGTTGGGGCAGATGATGACCGACTTGAGGCCGGGTAACGCGAGGGCGGCCAAGGTAACGGGGGCGATGCTCCTGAGGGAGTTCCTGATGCTGCAGGTCGCCCCACTCCAGGCGCGCGCGCCCCCTGTGGGAGCTTGAAGAAGGGGGAAACAAGACCCACCTGAGGTCGGGGGACCTGGCTGGCGATGAATTGGATGCCGTCCTGTGCCTCATAGTCGGGGACAACCAGGAGTAGCTGCCTAGTGCCTTCGTTCCCTTGTTCTAGTGCAGGGATCAGGAGGAATTCGTCGCCTCCAGGCCAACTTTTGATGTGCGTGGGTGTCGCCAACGCTTCTGGGAGCTCCTTCGGCACATAAACCGATGGAGGTGTCTTTTGGCGAGTCCCGCGGAGAGGGGGAAGAGGAGGTGGACTCGGAGAAGACCCTGGAAGAGGTGGGGGAGACTTCCCCTCTGAACAAGGCCGAGATTCTCCATGCCCTTCCTGATGATGTCAAGGCCGACACCTACCAAGGGGAGAGGGAGCGACCCCTTATCCCGACAAAGGGTAGGTCGTCACTGGTGGTCCGTGGTGCCTCCTCCACCCCAACGCCTCCTGGGGCTGGATCTGGTTCTGCCTCCGCACCGCCTGGCGCCGCCAAAGCCCGAACGCCTACCCCTCAGGTCCCGATGCTGGCAGGCTTTAGGTCCTCCAAGCGAAAGGTGGAGTACTTCGTGGTGGACCGGTAGGTGTCTCGAGTTTTGCTTTATCCCTGCCGGTACTTGTTATTTCCTGACGCTCGCCCTTGGTTGATCAGGCCGGCATCTTTGGCGAAGATGAGGAAGGAGGATACGGCGGCCGTGCCTCCCTCTGCAGAGAAAGGAGGCAACAGCGCCCGCATCTCCCCAGCCCGGTCATCCTCTCGGGGCCAAGAGGATCATCGCCGCGCGGAATCAGGCCCCATGACCCCGCAGGCTCCAGAGGTGCTCGTGCTTTGCGCGGCTAACGAGGCCCCAGCTGCTCCGGAACCCGCGGTCTCCCAAGCCCTGGTGACGGTGTCACTTCCTCCCACTGCAGCACCTCTACCCCCTAGTTCTTCTGCTCCTGCCGCTACCTTGGAGCGTGCCCTTTCGTAAATGGCCCAGCTGCAGGCGGATCTCTTGAGCGCGGACCCACGCTTGGTGGCCGTGCGTCTGGAGGTGGCCTCTGGTTGGCTTCACTCTGACCTGGCGGTCCGCGTGGCGCTGGGCCAGGCTGCTGCGGCTTCCGAGAAGGAGAAGCAAGGAGTCGCCAGTGCTGCAGCCGATCGCGAGGCGGCGCTGGAAGACGCCAAGGCCGCCCGTGACCGCTGCCAAGTGCTGGAGGGCGAGTTGTAGAGCCTGCACGACAAGCACGTCGAAGAGGTATGCTGCCGCCAAGCGAAGGAGGAGGAGATGAAGGTCCGGGAGGAAACCGTCAAGAACCGTGATGCTGAGCTGGCGGAGCTGCGAAAGAAGCAGGCCGCCGAGCGCAACCGGTTAGAAGAGTTGGAGCGGAAGATGGGGACAAGGGAAGCCGATCTTGATGCCAAGGCGCGAGTCCTGGCCGAAGACCGCGTGGCCTTCGCCGATCTCGAGAAGAAGTCTCGCAAGGCGCTGAAGAAACTCTACGAGCACGGCCTGGAGAAGCCACTGGACACCAACGAGGACGGCCCCGCCTAGCCGCTTCCTCTCGTGGTGAAGGCGCTCGAAGAGGTCGTTGATGGCCTCGGTCCGATGGCGGATGCAGAAGCTCGCGTCCTGTCTTCAGCCGCACAGACTCGCGTCTTCAGCCATCTGCACCTCCGCGACCCCCACGCTCGCCTTGACGAGCTACTGGAGCCTCTGGCAGAAGATCACTGCGAAGCCGCCGCCGCAGATGTACAAGGTCAAGTGGAGGCCTTGCTGGGGAGGTTCCACGGCTTTGTCTGCGATCCTCTGTCAGGCGACACCGCGGATCCTGTGGTTGCGGCTGGTGGTGAAGATGAGAACATCATTGCCCACGAAGGAGCACCTTCCGCAGGCGATGGCGATATCCAGGGGTGACCTATGGCTATTCTTCCCGTTTCATTCCTGCAACATGTATCAGGCCTCGTGGAGGCGTTCAGACTTTTAATTTGGTATTGTGAAAACAATATGCTTGTAATATTTGCTTCGAGATTTTGTGATTTCCTTCCTATTTGATTTGCGTTCTGCGTCGGCAGAGCCCAGCCTCGCGCATACCGCAACCGCCATTGGGCCGACCGGAGACCAGGACGGATCAAGGAGTGAGGGGCTACGTGACCAGTTAGGCTCTTGAGTCGCGATGCTCAGGAGTCCCCCTTGACGTGCAAACAACATATAGGGAGAGTTCGTGAGGACAGATCAATGTTCTACGTCGGCAGGGCCCGACCCTGCACACACCTCAACCGCCATTGGACCGACTGGAGACCAGGACGGACCAAGGAGTGAGGGGCTACGTGACCAATTAGGCTCCTGAGTCGCGATGCTTAGGAGTCCCCCTTGACGTGCAAACAATTCCCATACCTGCCCTCGACGAGGCCTCGGCAGTGGCGCGCGAAGCCCAGGTCCAGGGGACCTGGTTAGGTGGCGTGCGCCTGGGCGTGACCCGGGCGCAGCCCCTGTGCCCAGCCCCCATGCACGGCTTTCCCGAGGGGAGGCGTTGCAGTAAGGCTGGGCGCTGAGCTCTGGGCTCCCTGAGGTTGGCACGACCGTGGGGTCGCCCTCAGTTGTTTATCACCAGTGCGGAGCATAGTGCTTCCGCTTGTGCACGGGCATAGCCGCTCCTCGGCAGTGTCGACAGCCAGCGCGGAGCATGGTGCTTCCACTTGGGCTTGGGATGGGGGCCCCCTCTGGGAGGAGCCCCCGGGGCGTGTACAGCCCCGCCCTGACACGTGGCTTGCACGGTAGGGCTGCGAGGTGTATCCGGGCACTCGTGAGCCAGCGCGGGACTCATGAGGCCCTACCTCAAGGCGGGTTGCGCCTGGTCTTGAGTCTTGGTGACTGTGTGTTCCTGCAAGGCAGTTAGATGCAAGCACTCTACGTCCTCAGGTCCCGGCCCCCGAGCGAGCTCAGCCGCCGCTGGTGTGCCAGGTCGCGGTGCCGTGGTCAAGACCAGGGGGTGAGGGCTGGAGAGCCAGTAAGAGCTCCTGAGTCGCGATGCTTACGAGCCCCCCTTTTAACGTGCAAGCGAATTGTATAGGACAAACAGACCCGCGGCGGGTGGCGATTGAGCAGGCGATAGCCGCGAGCATGCCAAGCATGGAGAGCAGATCAACTTGGATAAATGCAGGAAGATACATGCCACCGGGTCCGGCCCGAGCGGCTTGGGGATGATGCAGCCCAAGGGGCGCCCCCAGCAAGGTAGGCTAAAGACATACGCAAAAGGGATACATGCCGCAGGGACGGAACCATGCGGCCTGGGAATAATGCAGCCCAAGGGGCGCTCCCAGCTAAACGAGTTTGGATGATGTCACCTGGTTCTGTAGACGAAGTAGAGTTGGTGCAGCTGGAGGCGCGCGTTGAAGAAATGACTCCCCATGAGCCACCGGGGCCCTGAGCCTCGGGAGGCTCTAGGGGCTCGGGAGGCTCTCGGAAGACCGTCTCCATCTCCTCTAGGACGGCGTCGTGCCTGGCCTCCTGAGCCGCCACGACGCGTCGCACGTTGCGCTGATAGGCCGACGCCATGCTCGGCAAGCCGAAGGGCATGCGAACGTAGTTGTGTGGTGGGCCCTCGCAGCGGCCCACACACGATGGCCAGAAGCGCTCCTGAGATGCGGCCATGTTGAGCCCTGGAACGTCAACGTAGATGCGCAGCCCGGCATCCTCGCCTGGATGGGGAGCTGCGCCTTGTGGGCAGTTGTCGCCGCGCATGGCTCTTGCTTCTTGCAGTTCCTGGGTGGTCTTGGTGATGAACTCCTGGGTGATGGGCACTCCTTGCCATTTGCTCTCCTAAGGGACACGTGCCGCGAAGCACACCTTCAAGTGGTGCCCAAGCACCTCCCTCATGAGGTTGGCAAGGTCCGAGGCCCTCCAGAAGAGAGCCCCCGAGCCCTGCCCAAGGAGGGCGCCGGGTGCGCCTTCCTATGCGACGGAGGGAGGCGCCCCTGGAACGGGCGCTGATCCTGACGAGCCTCCTGCTGCGACGCCATCTTCCTGAGGTCCTGCACGGCGCGGCTGCTTCTTCTTGGGGACGGTCTCCGGAGGGCCTTCATTTTTGCTGTCGGGGTCGTCAATTGCTGCGGCTTGAAAGGCGCGCTCGAGGGAGCACACCGCATCCCTTTGTTCACACGGGACCGTGTTGATTCCTCCGCTTCCTGGCATCTTGAGAACATTGTAGCCGTGATGGGTGACTTCCACTACTAGGAAAAGGCCCTCTAATGGCGCACCAGTTTTGCCTACTAATGGCGCATCACTGGTGCGCCATTAGTGTCACGCCACTAGTATTTAATACTAATGGTGCACCTCTGGTGCGCCATTAGTATCTGGTATACTAATGGCGCACCACACAGTGCGCCATTAGTATAGAACACCATGCGCCATTAGTATGCCTCCTAGGGGCCATATTTAACCATGTGCTTTGGCATACTAATGGCGCACTGCTGGTGGATGCGCCATTAGTATACTTGGCATACTAATAGCACACTTTTTGGTGATGCGCCATTAGTATACTTTGGCATATTAATGGCGCACTCTGTGGTGATGCGCCATTAGTATGAATATTAGGTTTTTTTTACTTTTCTGATTTTTGCACAGGTTACAATATATATTATTTGACAGAATATAGACAGCAGCACACAGCAACAACAGATTCATCGAATACAATAGAAGATTAGTATCCGAATACAATTCATCATATTAGTCTCCGAATTCAAAAGACCGAACAAAGATAAAACATTACAAGTCTCGAGACCGCGAGTATCGAGTTTTTCTTCACATTACAAGTCGATATCGATCATCTAAACTACCATCACATAGAAGAGAGTTGCGGTCATCACGATGAGCATCATCGCGATGAAACTGGTCTTCGTCCAGTTCCTCCAACGCTCCCTCCTCTCTCCCGCGAGATAGCGGGCATATCTAGATTCCGCCTCTGCCCTAGTGGTGTACCCTTTGTAACTGTTACCGCTGAAACGGTGAACCTGTCTCCGACACTCCTCCCAGTCGTCGTATACTTCGGGAACCTTACCCTTGTACACGACATACGATGGCATCTCTATGCACAAGCCACACAACAGACAATACATACATAAGAAATGTATAAGTATGCAACAAAAGGATCGGAAGAGAAAAGCAAGACATTAATAGCACGATTCATGGTCCTACTAATAAATAGCATCGATTACATCTAAGTTGAATGACTGTCCAAACCAAAGAGACATACAATTCATTAAAGTTTAATTACAACATGAGCCAATCAATGTTTCAGAACTACACGTCACTACTTTCGACTCGACTCACGGGACAGGAGCGTGGATGAAGCCGCCGTCTGTCGTGATGGTCATGAAATCGCGGGCGTTGTCAGCCTGCATTTGTAGCATTCCGTCTATCTCACTGTTGGACGGTTGATGTCTGAGGAAGAACTGCCCCGAGGTCTGAAGGACATCTTGATGGATGATGTCCGCAAACTCAGACTGGATGCGAAAGAATTCTTGTCTAATGTCCGCGTCCTGGATTGCCGACAAGCTCGCGGCCCAATCTTTGAGATTATCTGCTAGCAGAAGGTGATGATGGTCCCTTATGATCGCCCGCATGTGATGGAGGGCGTAGTAGGCATCCTTCTGACCGCCAGGTGGCTGCTTGACGCAGCAGAACGTCGTATTGTGGGCGAACACGTGCTTGCCGTACTTACGAACTGCCCTGGTGAAGGTGCCTCCAGATCTGGCGTAGCCAGAGAGAACATCATCAAGAACATTCTTGATATTTGTGTAGTCTTTCTTGGAGTCACAGTTCGGGTCGAAATATGTGGCCATGGAATATTTGGGGCTTAAGACGATGAGTCTGCAATGTGTGTCACTGCACAGAACACGGAATGTTAGAAAAAAAAGAACGTTCGAAATCTAAGAAATCATATGTTACGGGGCGGTTAAGGGTTGACTTACTCGGGAAAGTAAGACACAGGGAAGTTATCCTTATCTGGGTTTGCCAGAATGACGCTTTCGAGGTGTGAACTCGCGACTTGGCGGTCCCCAGCGCGGCTCAAGAGCTTGGCATGCATGTAGAAGGGGTCGAGTATCATGATGTCCAGGGTCTTGTCTCTAATGATCCGCATATCCATACTTAGCGAAAATAGCCGAACGAAGGTGTAGTGCAGCGGATGAAGATTAAACATAGCAAAGATGTCATCAAACCGCGGGACGATCGTACCCCCGATGTCGCCATCCACAAAGCCCTTGCCCTCTGGCACCTTGGCCACGAAAACCGGGTATGCCACATCATTCTCTCTTAGACGCCGCTTCTCCAAAGAAAGAACACTATCGTGCAGACTCCTCATAGCACCGGTTGCAGCATTGAGCATATTTGTCGGTAGCATCCCCCTACCCGCCACATGCACCCTCCTCGAGATATCCTTAGGTGAAGGTGGCCCGTCTTGAGCACGGATCGTACTCGGTGCCGGCTGGCTTGCACCGGCGCCCTTTTTAGGCTTCCGTTTCCGGCTCTTCTTCTTGATCTGTTGTAATGGGACCAAATTCTGCTCACAGACCGCCTTCTTGAGCGTGTTGGGCCTGATAATATTTCGCACCTCAGCTATCTGAGGCTTGGTGAAGGCGGCAGCTGGAGGCGTCTCCTGAGAACTGAACGCCAGACGACGCCTGTTGCAACTGGGTTTCTCCGACGTACCAGCTAGATCGCGGCTGTCTTGGTTGGGTTCTTGAGAAGGAGGCCCGCAGAACTCGTCATCGTACCCATGTTCTTCAAAGTACTTATCGACGTTGGTAAATGTACCGTTGTCATCGTCGTTCGGATCCTGTGCCATATGCATGTCCGGATTCTGTGCCATAGGGATGTCCGGCATGTCCGGTAGCGTTGCGGCTTTCTTGCCATGGCTTGGCGCCGACACGACTAGTGGTCTTGTCTGTGGGGTGGTGTCCCCCACCCCCAAACGAATCTGGCTCTTCGGCCAAAGCAGGGGCCAGCTTACGCAGGCGCTGAGGGTCATCTCATCTTCTTCGTCGGCCCCAGCGGGTCTAATCGGAGGTAACAACTCGTCGCAGCCTGGCAGCACCCGAACCACTTCAACCCTATACATTGTGGGTGGCATCGGATTACCGTGGAACATGGGGTTTCCCGCTTGAACGATTCTGCCCTTGGCGACATCGACCAACTCGCAGCCCACGAAGTGCAGGAGAGTGCAAGGAACGTCGGCGGCGCCCTGCGAAAACATGTAGGGTGTCAGGGATGCCCAGTTAAAGGCAAGGAGATGAAGTCATCTGTAGGATTTCGGGTTCCGGTGGACCCTTAAGGTTCGAACTCAGGGGTGCGCACGGAGATTATGCCCTCTACCTCTCCGTCTCACAAAGATCTAACTACTGAAAGAAAAACACAAAAGACACAGGGTTTATACTGGTTCGGGCCACCGATGTGGTGTAATACCCTACTCCAGTGTGGTGGGTGGATTGCCTCTTGGGCTGATGATGATGAACAATACAAGGAAGAACAGCCTCGCGAGGGCCTGTTCTTGGCTGGGACGATGAACTGCTAGGGGAGTTCAGCCGCCCTTCTTTCTGTCTGCTGCCTGAGTCTTTCTAACTGGTTTCTCAATGATCTCCCTAGATTGCTAGCTTATCTCTCCGTTGGTAGATGCCTCTACCCTGGGGGTGGCTAGTCCTATTTATAGGCAAAGGCCCTGGGCCTCTTCCCAAATATTGAGCGGGAAGGGCGCCAACAACTGGCCAATTCGAAGGGGAACATCCAGTACACTTATCCTGACTAAAGTTGGTCCTCGCCTGCCAAAGACCCCGTGGTGACGCCGTTCTGGGCTCCACGATGACCTCCTTCCCACCGTTGGACTGGTCTTGGTCTCGTTGCACCGAAATAGGTGCCTTTGCTTGATCCTCTCGCCTGCGCTTGCCCTCTTTGCACCAAAGAGGAAAGGGAGGACACTGCGTAGGCTGGCGCCCGCCTGGCGCCCTTGGCCGTCATGGCTTGCGTCATGGGCACCTCGTGAGGTACCCCGCCTTGATCTCTCCGCCTCCTCATGAGCCAGCCTGATGAGGCCGTGCCTGAGGAAGCGCCATGTCGTCCACCCCGCGAGGCTTGGCCCCTCGCGAGGGTCTTGGGTCTTGTGTCAATGAAGATGGGCCGCGCTGGGCCCCCTTTGAGCCACGCCGCAGGCCGCAGGCAGGCAAGTCTGGGGACCCCTGTTCCCAGAACGCCGACAGTAGCCCCCGGGCCTAAGGCGCGCATGGACTTGGCCGTGTCGAGAAGCGAAAGGGCAAGGGCGAAGCGCCGCGGGCCCTAACAGCCTGCGGCCTTGGGCGCCGCGTGGCGGTTGATTGGACGTGGGCGTCTCCGCTTCCCCACGACGCCTCGATGATTGCGCGGATTGGACAAGTCCCTGCATGCAAATCGTGTCATGATTACCTGGGATCGTGGAGGCCGACGGTTGGCCTTCGCCGGCTATAAGTACGGCACCACGCGTGCCCTTCCAGTCCATCCCTCCTTGCTTTCTCCTTCGCCCCAATTCTTGCGCCGCCTTGCCGTGATGGCTCCGATCCGCCGGTTCTCTGCAGCGGAGAAGGGAAAGGCTCCTCGAGAGGGACCAGACCCGCTCCTGCCGAAGAAGCGGCCGGCCCTTCGCGGCCGAGACGAGGAAGACCGTCAGGTGGTGTCGAGGCCTTGGTACGAGCGGCCTCCGCCGGGGTTCCCGCTTCCCTTGTATGCCCACGTCGAGGGCCTTGAAGAGGGAGATGACGATCCCCACGGCCAGCGTCGTCGCCGGCGCCGACGGGTCACGAAGGTGTGGGTCGTTCCTCCTAGAGTCCACGCCGAGGGCTCCTCCTGCGAGCTCGTGCTCCACGCCGCCATGCCTCCGCGAACTTGGATTCGCTTTCCTCCCTTCTTCGCCTCCGTCTTCCCGCAGGGGAGACTCCTGGAGTTATGGCTGTAGCACGCCGACTGCAGCACCCCCACGACCAAGGCAGAGGTCATGGTCATTGCCTCGGGCGAGGTCTTCATGACTCGCGGCTGGGGCGAGATCGCTCGGGGTTGCAGAGCAAGGGGCACCCTCACGATCCACCTGGAGTATGATGGCGCTTCGGTGATGTTCTTCAAGGTCATCGACGCGAACGGGCGCCGGCTGGAGTGCTGCCCCAGGAGGGGTGGACAGGACCTTGCCATGGTGAGGGCTAGGCACGCCGACCGCTCCCTGGACGGCTCCACAAGCGACGGGAGCGCCGGAGGATCCAGCGATCCCAGCGAGATCTTGGCGACTCCGGAGACGAGCGACGACAGCTACGAGCCCGCGAGACAGCGCCGCTCCCGGAGTAGAGCGGGCTCGCGCGGCCGTTGCTGACTCCGATCTGGATGGGGTGGCCGCGGTGCTTGACGGCCCATTGTTCATGATGGCGTCTTTTGCAGGGGCGCGTGTAGTTAGCATCCCTTAGGATCTGTTTCCTGCAAGGAATCATACTGCGCCCAATAGGGGCTTGTAAGGTGTCTGTGATCCTTTTTGTTAATATGTAACTCTTGCTATGGAACTGTGCGAGTCGTCAATTCCGTCGTAGCTTAGTTCTCCCTTTTGAACCTCGCGAGGGCTCGGTGCTCTGCGTTGACAGGTCCCAGTCCCAAGGCTGCGTCAGCCATCGCTGGTATGCCAGGTCGCGATGCCGTGGTCAAGGCCAGGAGGTGAGCGACCCGGGGTCCAGTAAGAGCCCCTAAGTCGCGATGCTCAGGAGGTCCCCTTTGGCGCCCAAGCAGCCATCGCTCGGTGAGAAAGGGGAGCGACGTCGCTAGTACGGAATTGCGTTAGGTGCGGAGGTAGTGCCATGGTAGCCGGTGTTTTCGGGCGGTGACTTATCTTGTTAATCAGGGGTTACACCTGGTGTAATGTCGGGTCCGCGCGGCAGCGGGAACAGAGTTACTCGGCAAGGTCGTCGCGTGCGCCCCTTCTCCCTAGCCTTTGCTCCCCTTTCTCGTCTACGTCCTCGGGTCCCGGCCCTCGAGATGGTCTCAGCCGTCGCTGGTATGCCAGGTCGCGATGCCGTAGTCAAGGCCAGAGGGTGAGGGCTGGAGAGCCAGTAGGAGCCCTGAGTCGCGATGCTCAGGCACCCCCCCTTTAACGTGCAAGCGGTTCGCTCGGACAAGGGTGAAGGGAACTCCGTGAGGGCCTCGGCTGACGCAATTCCCTCAGGGGGTCCTGCAAGCTCATCATAGAAGGAAAAAAGGGTTGCCATGACAGCTGTCAGTCGGTCATTAGTTGCTATGGTTGGCGCAGGTGAGGTGTACTTGGGCGCCCATGAGCCAGCGCGGGACTCACGGGGCCCTACCTCTAGGCGGGTTGCGCCTGGCACTGGGCCGTATCTTGTGATGTGTTCCTGCAAATTTGGTTAGATGTCGGCACTCTACGTCCTTGGGTCCCAGCCCTCGAGCTTGTCTCAGCCTTCGCTGGTATGCCAGGTCGCGATGCCGTGGACAAGGCCAGAGGGTGAGGGCTGGAGAGCCAGTAAGAGCCCTGAGTCGCGATGCTCAGGTACCCCCCTTTAATGTGCAAGTGGTCGACATGGAGAAGAAGAGGTGCTGTGGACGGGCATCAAGTAATCAAGCATGATAGGCGAATGCATAGCTGGAAATAAACGCAAGGAGGATACACGCCACTGGGCCTGGCCCGAGCGGCCTGGGGATGATGCAGCCCGAGGGGCGCCCCCAACAAAGCAAGCTAATGACCGAAAATATAAAGGTATACATGCCGCAGGGACGGACCCACGTGGCTTGGGAATGATGCAGCCCTAGGAGGGCGCTCCCAGCTGGAAATGAAGCTTGAAGGATGTCACCTGAAGATGTCGAAGATGAAGTGGTGTTGGTGCAGCAGACTTGGTGGGCTGTGGAAGCCGATCCTCACGAGCCCCCAGGCCCAGGGGTCTCAGGAGGCTCCGGAGGCGCTGGTGGCTCCTCGCGAATCATCTCCATCTCCGCCAGGACTGCGGAACGCCTGTCCTCCTGAGTCTCCATGATGCCCCTCACGAGGCGCTGGTATGCAGCAGCCATGCTCGGCAAGCCGTAAGGCATGTGAACATAGGTGTGGGGTGGACCTCCACAACGCCCTACTTGTGAGGGCCAGAAGCGTTCCGTCGTGGCGACCTGATTGAGCCCTGGTACGACAATGCAGACACGCAACCCACCATCCTCGCCTAGATGGGGAGCCACAACCGGTGAACGGTGGCAACCTCTCATGATTCTTGACTCCTGTAGTTCTCGAACGGCCTTGTTGACGAACTCCTGCTAATCTGACCTTCCTTGCCTTGCTCCTTCTTGAGGGAAACATGCTTCGAGGCACGCCTCCACGTGGTGCCCAAGCGCCTCCCTCGTGACCTTGGCCAGGTCGGTGGCCCTCCAGGTGAGATCCCCCGAGCCCTGCCTGAGGAGGGCGCCGGGTACGCTTTCCTATGCGATGGAAGGAGGGTCCCCTTGGGCAGACGCGGGCCCTGAGGGTCCTGCCTCCTGAGGGGTTGAACCTGACGATGTCTTCTTGTTCTTGGGGGTGGTCTCGGGAAGCCTCCTGCTTCCGCGATCTGGGTCTTCTAGTGACGCGGCCTGAAAGGCTTGCTCCAGGGAACACACTGCATCCTTCTCTTCACATGGCACCATGATGACCCCGCCACTTCCTGGCATCTTGAGGACGTTGTAGCCATGATGAGTTACGGCCATGAACTTGGCCAGTGCTGGGTACCCGAGGATGGCGTTGTACGGCAGGCGGATGTGGGCGACGTCGAAGTCGACGAGCTCGGTGCGGTAGTTGCTGCGGGCCCCGAAGGTGACAGGGAGGCGGACTTGCCCGATCGGGATCGTGGAACCGTCGGCGACTCCGGAGAAAGGCTTGGTTGGCTGAAGCTGGTCATAGGGCACTTGGAGATTGTTGAATGTTTCCACGGACAGGACATTGAGCCCTGCTCCACCATCGATGAGGGTCCTGGTGACCAGTACGTTGTTGATGACCGGGGAGCAAAGCATCGGGAGGACCCCGGCCGTGGCCGCGCACTTGAGCTGATCCGCTGAGCTGAATGTGATGGTGCACGCCAACCACCTGAGAGGGCGCGTTGCTTCGAGCCTGGGGAGGATTGCATTCACTTCGTGGGCAAACTGCTTGAAGATGCGTTGGGAGGCTGGAGCTTGAGCTCCGCCCAGGATGCAGGCGATTGCGCGCGGCTCCTGGAAGCCCCCAGCCCCCTCGTCTTGATGGCGGTCCTCGTTCCTCCTTGGCTGAGGCGGCAGTGGAGGGAGGCCTGCGTTGCCCGACAGGCGATCCTCACGAGGCTGATCCCGCCAATCCCCCTCACGAGGCAGGTCTCGCCAGCGGTCCTCGCGAGGTTGATCACGCCACCCTTGGCGCGGGCCGCGGTCTTCCCAACGCCCTGGGTTTCTTCCTCCTCCTTGGCCGTAGCCCCGGTCAGCGCGGTCGGGACGACGGCCGATCCTTCCTTCTCGCACGGCGCGGAGCTCTTGGCATTCATTGGTGTTGTGGGTGTGGAGGTCGTGGTACACATAGTACCGGCTGCCCCTGGAGGATTCGGGCAGATCCTTGCCCCGCTTGGTGTCCGGTTCCGCCGCGAGCACGGCAGCCCCCTTGCGCTTCATGTCCTTGGCCTTGGGTTTCTTATCTTCTGGGTCTGCGGCAGGCAGCTCGAGGAGGGAGAGACACCCCTCCTCAGCCCTGGGGCACTTGGTCGCCAAGTTGAACAGCTCCAGGGAGGTGCACAGGTCTTCATGCATCGCCAGCTCCTCCTTCATCTTGACGTCGCGCACACCATCGGAGAAGGCTGAGATGATGGCTTCCTCGGACACCTTGGGGATCTTGAGGCGCGCACTGTTGAAGCGCTGGATGTAGTTTTGCAGGGTCGGTCGTGCCGTCGTAGCGAGGAGGCAGGTCTGGCTTGAACTTGCCGGGCCACGCGACGCTGCGCAGCTCGGTGGTGTAGGCGCGGCAGCCTGCGGTGGCCACGGGAGGCTTCGGTTGAGGGAGATCTTGGCCTTGCGGGTCCCCATGTGCTGCAGCTAGAAGCAGCGCGGGGTCTTGACGTGCCGGAGCTGGAGCAGGGTCACGGCGAGCCGGAGTAGGAAGCGCCCGGGCAGCCTCTTGCGGTCGAGGGACTTCTTGGCAGCTCCGTTCTTGCTGGGCTGGCGCCTGACGGAGCTGGTTCCGCCCAGGGGCCACGCGCCTTGGAGCCATGGCGTCTTCTTGGAGAGGAGGCGGCTGGTACGCCCCCGCAGCTTCATTGCCCGCGCGGGGCGGGGTGCGGCGCAGTGGAGCGGACGGCGCAGGAGAGCCCCCTGCGGCGCGGACGAGCTCGGCGACGCGGTCGAGCCACTCTTCGTAGACGTCGTCGACGGGACGGTAATGCAGGAGCTCGTTTGCCGCGATGAGCGCAGCTCGAGCCTCCAATGGTGCGCGGAGCGCGCAGGACAAAGAGCCAGCTGGTGTGAGCGATGGAGTAGTGGTGCGGCCGTCTTGCCGCACGGACGGGTGCTGAGATGACGCTTGCTGCTCGTTCCCTGCCGGGCCGGTGGCGCCGTTGATGGCGGGCGACGGGGAACGACGAGGACGCCGACCGACGGGAGCCGTCTGGGTGACGCGGGAAGCGATAGCGGCCCGGCGCTCGGCACGGGCCCGACGAGCGTCAGACATGGACACGACGATCGGAGGAGAGCGGAGCGGTGGAAGAAAAATTCCGTCGCACCCCTACCTGGCGCGCTCAATGTCGGATTTCGGGTTCCGGCAGACCCTTAAGGTTCAAACTCTGGGGTGCGCGCGGGGATTATGCCCTCTACCTCTCCGTCTCGCAAAGATCTAACTACTGAAAGAACAACACCAAAGACATAGGGTTTATACTGGTTCGGGCCACCGATGTGGTGTAATACCCTACTCCAGTGTGGTGGGTGGATTGCCTCTTGGGATGATGATGATGAACAATACAAGGAAGAACAGCCTCGCGAGGGCCTGTTCTTGGCTGGGACGATGAACTGCTAGGGGAGTTCAGCCGCCCTTCTTTCTCTCTGCTGCCTGAGTCTTTCTAACTGGTTTCTCGATGATCTCCCTAGGTTGCTAGCTTATCTCTCCGTTGGTAGATGCCTCTACCCTAGGGGTGTCTAGTCCTATTTATAGGCAAAGGCCCTGGGCCTCTTCCCAAATATTGAGCGGGAAGGGCGCCAACAATTGGCCAATTCGAAGGAGAACAGCCAGTACACTTATCCTGACTAAAGTTGGTCCTCGCCTGCCAAAGACCCTGTGGTGACGCCGTTCTGGGCACCACGATGACCTCCTTCCCACTGTTGGACTGGTCTTGGTCTCGTTGCACCGAAATGGGTGCCTTTGCTTGATCCTCTCGCCTGCGCTTGCCCCCTTTGCACCAAAGAGGAAAGGGAGGACACTACGCAGGCTGGCGCCCGCCTGGCGCCCTTGGTCGTCATGGCTTGTGTCATGGGCACCTCGTGAGGTACCCCGCCTTGGTCTCTCCGCCTCCTCGTGAGCCAGCCTGATGAGGCCGTGCCTGAGGAAGCGCCGTGTCGTCCGCCCCGCGAGGCTTGGCCCCTCGCGAGGGTCCTGGGTCTTGCGTCGATGAAGATGGGCCACGCTGGGCCCCCTTTGAGCCACGCCGCAGGCCGCAGGCAGGCAAGTCTGGGGACCCCCGTTCCCAGAACGCCAACATCATCGGTCGAGAGGCTTAGGTACCGTGATGCCGTCGAGCTTGGCTAATGTCGAGGCACCGCCAACGGCGGGCGTGCAACTGACGAAGGGGCCGCTTGCTGGCGAGGTGCCGGCCGGCGAACACCCGGGTGCATTAAACTCCAATGCCCGTGCCGGCGCCGGAGACACGAATACCGCCTCCGCCGGAGACACCAATGGCGCCGCCGGAGACACCAATGGCGCCGCCTGCGCGCTGTGCGAGTTGCTGGCCGTGAAGCTTGGAACCGGGGGAGGCCCCTGTTGGCTGCCCGCAATCCACGTCGTCAGCCCATGAATCAACGTAGGCACCATGGCGTTGAGCGTCGTTCCAAGTTGTTGTTGCACTTGCTCTTGGACAAGCTCCGGAATACGCGCCACTTGTGCCTTGAGTGCTTCAACCTCGCGTGACTAGCTTTCCGAGCTGGTCTTTTTCTCCTTTTGCCCACCAGCGGTATAGTATGACGACCATTTTGTGGACAAGCCTTTGCCGGCCACACGACCAACTGACGTCGGCTTATCGAGCTTATCCCTGTTTTTCATTACGTTCAGCGCCCTATTCAAAGGGGTGTCAAAAGGGGAGCTCTGAGACGACCCCGCGCTACTGCTTTCTTTGTCCTGCGGAAGGAACGTGAATCATTTAGAAATATTGGGGATTAATTAGAATGCAACCATATGGAGCTAATTACGCGGGGGTGTATTCCTTACCAGAACAAGCTCAAGCTCCTTGGTCTTCGGATCCGTGGTAAGCTCCTTTGTTACCGAGTCCTCCTTGTACCGGGCCCTGAAAAGTTCCCGGTCTGATTGTCACTGTATTTCTCGAAGCGGGGTGGTTGGCTTTGCTCGGCACGCTCCGCGTCCTCCTTGTCCCATACAGGCTCCTCCACTCTGTAACCGCCAGGACCGAGTTGGTGGACCCCTAAGTTCAACTGCCGCATTTCTTTCCCCCACTGACTTGATTCGGAGGTTGCGGGGCTCTTGCACTCGATCTTGAACTCCTTGTAGTCATCTTCTCTCATCAAAGGATATTTCGCCTTGATCTTGTCATAACTATCACTGTCGGTGTACTAAAGTAGGGGTACTCTAGTATCCCGAACTTGTGCACGGGCAATCGCAACACCCCGCGGCAAGGCCCGCCAGGTGATCACCAAGGCTCTCTATGGTTCCTTTGGAGCCATTCGAGAACAAAATATTTAAGTCAAGAAGACAAGTCCCCGGCAAGAGGAGCTTGCCGGGAAGCCCAACAAGAGCATCTCAAAGGACCTGCCGCGGCGCGCCACGCGTCCCGGCAGGACTCGGCGAGCGACAAGTTCCCGGGCGCGACAAGGCAACGGCCACGGCAAGGCACTTGCCGCAGCAGGCAGCCACTCTGTACCCGCGCTCCATCTCACCCACCTACGTGTCGCTCCGGGACCCTTCCCAGCGTACGTGGCGGGAGGCTGTGCAGCTAGGGGTACACTATGGCATGCAGCGCTGACAGGATCGCCATCGTGGTGAGCGATAGCGCCCCTGACAGTCCCTTTTCTGCACCGTCTGGGCGACGTAGACGGCATTTAATGCCTTTGTCCCCTGCCGTCAGGGTTAGGTATGATACACTGTGTAGGCAGCTGTACGTACCGCAGCATATTTACACTTTTACCCTTACCTACGTTGCCACCTGTTGGAGACCCCTTGGACATATAAAATGAGGCCCATGCACAACGTAGGGGGGGGGATGGATCCTCAGAGAAGCGCTCGGTCTCGTTAGCTGCTCGAGTGTACTGTAGCACTTGGCGCTCCCGAGCGAGAACTCAATACAATCCACAAAGCAGCAGTAGGAGTGTTATCTCTCCGGAGAGCTCCGAAGCTGGGTAAAAACTTTCCCCCGCGTGCTTCGCCTCGATCCGCTCTTCGCGCGACCTCCGCCCCCCGCCGAACCGAGAAAGGGGCTCCGTCCCCATAGGTGCTCGGGGAGCCCAGGAAAACCCCGGCATCTCTGGCGCGCCAGGTAGGGGGCGTCGAGGTTGTGTGAACCTGATCCGGCGTTCACGCGAGCTGAATCTTCATCGACTTCATCGACATGCCGCCGAAGAAGAAGGATTCGGAGGCGGCTGCGCTGTCCGCGTCGAATCCACCGCCGCCGCAGCAAACGGCCGGCGGGGAGAGCGCGGGCGGTGGAACGGGCGCCGACGAGGGAGCCCATGGTGCCAACAAGTCCAAGGACAAGACCGCGCTGCCCGCTGGCGGCGTAGTCGGCTCCTCCGACGACCGGGCATCCATAGACGCACCGCGCCCATCCCAAGAGGCGCAGGACCGACAGCGTCGTGGTACTCACGGTACCATACGCTCGCTGGACCCAAATCGAGCTAGCGGATCCCGGGACGCTCAAGGCCAACATGCACGCCGACGTGCTGGCGCGAGCAAGGCACGGTCGCCTGGACGGAATACTGCTCCTTCCAACATCGTTGGGAGCCCGAGCATATCCCGCTCCTCGCACCGTTCGCCACCGCTGCCCGCCACCCCAACAGAAGCTCTAGCGCGAGCTCAACTGCTCCTAGACTTCCCTCCAGCGCCAGACAAGATCGACGACTGGAGGGCCACCATTCAGAGTCTCATCGGCTTCGCCAACGGCGACACTCCACGGCCAGCGACCACATCGCAACCGCGGCAGGCCAGCCAAGTGCGAGCCGATGGCGACAAAACCGGTGGGGGTGCAACCACCGTGCACTCTCTGCCCCAAAGGCCAAGATCGCCGACTCGCCGGGTCCGCCACGACAGCGACTCCACTGCTTCCTCAGATCCGCGAACTCGTCGCGATCAGCGCCACGTTCTTCACGAACGGCAGCAAGAAGACGCCCGCACCCGCATCGAGCGTCGGAGAGAAACGCGGCGACAATCAGACCGACGCGCTGGCCCCACTGTCGAGATGCAAGCGCCAGGGGAACCAGGCGACCTGCCGTACGCGGTGGGTTGCCTGCGTTTACTCGTGAGCTGCGGCAAGTCCAGTGGCCCAGCACGAAGAATTTCAAGCCAGACGTACCAGAGAAGTACGACGGCAGGCTGCATCCGTCGGAGTTCCTAAGCATCGACACCATTGCGGTGCAGGCTGCCGGGGGGCGGGACGACAAGATCCTCGCCAATTACTTCCCTCTGGTGCTCAAGCCCAACGTCAGGTCCTCGCTCATGCACTTGCCGGAAAACTCCATATCTTCCTGGGCGGACCTATGCCATCAGTTTGTCGGCACCTTTACAGGCGGCCACAAACCCCATGACCAGGAGAGTGATCTTCACCTGCTTGCCCAGAAGAAAGGGGAGCCTCTACGTAAGTACATCCAGAGATTCAGCCAAGTGCAACGCAACATCCCAGACGTCCACCCTGCCGCGGTCATCAGTGCGTTCCATCAGAACGTGCGCAACCGCAGGATGCGGGAGGAGATGGCGATGTGCAAGATCAGAGACGTCAGCGAGCTGTATGCCCTGGCCGACAGATGTGCACGTGCTGAGGAAGGAAGGAAACTCCCCGGAGAGAACGTAGGAACCGCAGGATCTGACAGTGATGATGCCGGCCCAGCAAGCAAAAACTGGCGGTGGAACAACAGGAAAAGGAAAGGCAAATATCTACTAGTTATCGAGCAGTCCGGCAATGAAGGTGGCGCCAAGACAGCAAAGACTGGTAGCTCCGGCAAGGAGGTTGCCGCATGCGCCAACTGCCAGGCTGTGGCGGCTGCCAACAAGCAGGACGACACCAACAAGCAGTACTGCAAGATTCACCACACCAAAGGCCATGACCTCCAGAGCTGCAAGAAGGTCGAACAGCTCGTTGAGCTGCAAAAGGCCGAGTATGAGCGACGCGACAAGGAGAAGGCCCAAGGAGGTGCTGGAGTATCTGGTACGAAGCGCACTGGCCGGGGAGGACGCCGCGGCAACACCAAGCAGCGGCAAGGCGACAGACCTCCCCGCGGCCGCGACAAGTATGAAGATGACAACGACGACGAAGACATGGATGACGCCGAGACCAGCGAGCAGGAGTTCCAGAAAGCCACAGAAGTTTTGTGCGTTGACGGCGGTGCTTCTCTGCATACTTCACACCGCCAACTCAAGCAGTGGGTACGGGAAGTTAATGCAGCAGAACCACCCGTCGAGTCACGCAAGCTTCTGAAATGGTCCAGCACGCCTATCATCTTTGATATTGAGGACCACCCCGATCGCACAACTGCTGTCGGGTGTTTGCCGATGTTGGTCTCACCAACTATCCGCAACCTCAAGGTCACTAAGATGCTAGTTGACGGCGGGGCCGGCTTGAACCTAATCTCCTCCGCTGTACTTCGGAGACTCCAAGACCCTGACAGCGAGCTCGAAGAGACCGGCACGTTTCAAGGAATCAACCCGGGAAGGAGCAAGCCGAAGGGGAAGATCACGCTGCCGGTGACATTTGGCAGTGAGTTGAACTTCAGGACTGAGAGGATCACTTTCGACGTTGCCCATTTTCCATTGCCTTACAATGGAATTCTCGTCCGTCCAGCGCTCACCAAGTTCATGGCGGCCTCTCACTACGCGTACAACATGCTGAAGATGCCAGGCCCGATAAGTGTCATCTCTGTACATGGCGACAAGAAAGACGCTCTCATCTGTGCCGACAAGATCTACCGGGAAGCAGCAGCCGCCGCGGATCGCGAGACACTTGCCGCTGAAGCTCCCGGGGGGAAGAAGAAGACCAAGTCCGGCAAGAGCTCTGATGCCCACTCCGGAAAGCGCACCTCTTCGGAGTGCTGCGCTACCGTCGAGGACACACCATCGAGCTCCACCGGCAAGTGTAAGAAGACAATGGCAGCTCCGCCAGCAACCAAGAAGGTGTCCGCCAAGGAGGACGGCACTGGTGGTACCTTCACCATCAGTGCCACTCTCGACCCTAAATAGGAAAGCGCGCTCATTGCTTTCCTGCGGGCGAATGTCGACGTGTTTGCGTGGCAACCGTCTGACATCCGCGGCGTTCCCAGGAAAGTAATCGAGCACCACCTCGCCGTCTGTCCTCACGCGCGACCCGTCAAGCAGAGAGTCAGGAAACAAGCGGTGGAGCGCCAAGAGTTCATCGCCGAAGAGATCAAGAAGTTGGAAGCAGCAGGCCTCGTCAGAGAAGTGCTCCATCCTACGTGGTTGGCCAATCCTGTAGTCGTGCGCAAGGCGAACGGGAAATGGAGACTTTGCATCGACTTCACCGATGTCAACAAAGCTTGTCCCAAAGACCCATTTCCCTTGCCGCGCATTGACCAGATTGTCGACTCCACAGCCGGATGTGACTTGCTTTCGTTTCTTGACGCATACTCAGGATACCATCAGATCTTCATGGCAGAAGAGGATGAGGAGAAAACCGCGTTCATCACTCCATGTGGCACATACTGTTTTGTACGGATGCCTTTCGGTTTGAAGAATGCTGGTTCAACATTTGCAAGGGTCGTCCATACTGTTTTTGAGCCGCAAATACACAGAAATGTGGAAGCCTACATGGATGATATAGTGGTCAAAAGCAGGGACAAGTCAACTCTGATTCAAGATCTAGAAGAAACTTTTGCAAATCTGCGTAAGATCAGCCTCAAGCTCAACCCCGAGAAGTGCGTGTTTGGAGTCCCTTCCGGCAAGCTTCTCAGGTTCTTTGTGTCCCAGCGGGAGATTGAAGCCAATCCCGACAAGATCAAGGCCATTGAGCAGATCGAAGCACCGAAGCGCGTCAAGGATGTACGAAAACTTGCCGGCTGCGTGGCGGCTCTCAACAGGTTTATCTCTAAGTCTGCTGAGTGCGCCCTGCCGTTTTTCAAAATCTTGAAAAAGGCAGGTCCAATGAAATGGAGTCCGGAAGCGGAGGCTGCGCTGCAGGACTTGAAGAGATACCTGTCCTCCACTCCAATACTTGTCGCACCTAAACCACAAGAGAAGTTGCTGCTATATCTGGCGGCAACCAATCAGGTGGTTAGTGCTGCGTTAGTAGCGGAGAGAGAGGCAGATGATGAGCCAGCAACCGCGGCAAGCGCATCCAGCGACAAGCAAGGGGCTTCCCCGGCGAGCTCTGGTCCCAACGAAGATAGATCTGCGCAGATGTGCGAAGGGATACAGAAGAAAATGGTGCAGCGCCCAGTCTACTTTGTAAGTTCCCTTCTGCAGGGGGCTAGGTCGAGGTACTCTCGTGTGCAGAAGTTGCTTTTCGGCCTTCTTATGGCCTCGAGAAAGCTGCGCCATTACTTCCAAGCACATGAGATCACAGTTGTCACTCGCTTTCCACTGAAGAGGATACTGTAGAATCCAGAAGCAACATGCAGGATTGCTGAGTGGGAATTGGAACTGTCGAGCTTTGGCCTCAAGTTTGAGAGCACTTCAACTATTCAAAGCAGAGCATTGGCAGAATTCATAGCAGAATGGACGCCAACACCTGACGAAGAAACCCCAGAGACGAGCATCCCCATCAAGGAAGCAAACAAAGAGTGGCTGATGTACTTTGATGGCGCATTCTCGCTACAAGGCACTGGTGCTGGCGTGCTGCTTGTCGCACCCACCGGAGAGCACCTCATGTACGTGGTCCAGATGCACTTTCCCAAGGAGCAAGCAACAAACAATACTGCAGAGTATGAAGGATTGCTCGCCGGTCTCAGGATCGCGGCAGACCTTGGGATCAAGCAGCTCATTGTCAGGGGTGACTCGCAGCTTGTCGTCCGCCAAGTAAACAAGGATTATCAGAGTCCGTTGATGGAAGCTTACGTTGATGAAGTGAGGAAGCTGGAAGAGCGCTTTGTCGGCCTACAGATGGAACATGTTCCTAGAGCTCAGAACGACATCGCTGATGGCCTGTCAAAGTACGCGGCATTTAAGTTACCTGTGGAACCAGGAATCTTTGTGCTCAAACTGACTCAGCCATCCGTGATGCCACCAACTGGACAGAGCAGGAAGAGAAAGTTGATTTCTGGTGACTATCTTCCGGTTGAGCTTCCCGAAGCCGCCGCCAAGAGGGTCCCCAAGATCAACACCAAGAGTGCTGAGGAGCAGTCTACTCCGACAAGCCCCAAGGTTTGTTTCGTTGAAGCAGACGCTCCCGACAAGTTTCGCTCCGGCAAACTTGCCGGGGATCATCAAGCTCCGGCTGAACCGCGGGTTCTCGCCGTAGAAGCGGATATTCCCGCAGCAGCAGATATGCCTTTAGTCCTTGTTGTCGAGCTGCAGGCTCCAGCATGGGCACAACAGATCGTCCGTTTCCTCTAGTCAGGAGAACTTCCCGACGAGCCAGAAGAAGCGGAAAGAGTAGCCCGGCAGTCTAGTATGTACCAGTTCGTTGACAACGCACTGTACAGAAGAAGGCTCAACGGAGTGAAATTGAAGTGTATTCCCCGGGAAGATGCATAGAAGCTGTTGGCAGAAGTGCATGGAGGCATATGTGGTCATCACATTGGCGCCAGAGCACTTGCCGGCAAAGCGTTCCGGCAAGGTTTCTTTTGGCCGACAGCCCTCCAGGATGCAACTGCACAAGTAACCAAGTGTGAAGCGTGCCAGTTCCATTCCAAGCAGATACACCAACCAGCTCAAGCTCTCCAGACAATCCCTTTATCCTGGCCATTTTCTGTCTGGCGGCTCGACATCCTCGGCCCTTTCCCCCGAGCAGTCGGGGGCTTTGAGTACTTGTACGTCGCAATCGACAAGTTCACAAAGTGGCCAGAAGTGGAACCAGTGAGGAAGGTGACAGCACAGTCAGCAGTCAAGTTCTTCAGGTCGATTGTTTGCCGCTTCGGAATCCCTAACAGGATCATTACCGACAATGGTACGCAATTTACGAGTCGCAACTTCATGCAGTACGTCCACAACCTTGGCTCCAAGGTATGCTTCGCTTCTGTTGCTCACCCCAGGAGCAATGGTCAAGCAGAGAGGGCAAATGTTGAAGTGCTGCGTGGACTCAAGACCCGGACTTTCGACAGGCTGCACAAGTGCGGAAGAAACTGGATCGAGGAGCTGCCGGTGGTTCTTTGGTCGATCAGGACGACGCCAAATCGAGCCATTGGCCAGACACCTTTCGCTCTAGTCTATGGAGCAGAGGCAGTTATCCCCACGGAACTCGTATACAGGTCACCTCGAGTGCTCGCTTATGATGAGCTTGAGCAATAGCAGCTGCGGCAAGATGACGCGCTGCTCCTTGAGGAGGACCGTCTTCAGGCTGCTGTACGAGCTGCTCGATACCAGCAAGCTTTGCGCCGCTACCATAGCCACAAAGTTAAAGCCAGAAGTCTCGAGAAAGGCGACCTTGTTCTTCGGCGCGTTCATTCCGCCAAGAATTCCAACAAGTTGACGCCGAAGTGGGAAGGCCCTTACCGGGTGAAACGAGTCACTAGGCCTGGCGCTGTCCGCCTTGAGACCGAGGATGGCTTTCCGGTGAGCAACTCCTGGAACATCGAGCATCTTCGTAAGTTTTACCCGTAAGGTGCGGTTGTCGGACCCTGTTCGGCAACCACCATTTTGTACAAGTCTTGCCGTTGTTGCATGTAATCCTTTGTACAAAGGCAGGCACAGACCCTGTGAATAAATAAAACTCACGTGCTCCGCACACCTTGTCAATTTCATGCCTTTCTGCATGAACTATCTGACACTTTGTGCAGCAAGCACCCTCGGTAAGCAATAACGAGCCATAAGGCTCCATACTATTGTTTTCTCTTTTCTTTTTCTCAAGGAGAGGAAGGATCCTTCGCCCACAAGTTAGCCGGGGGGGATGGAAAGATAATGGTACGGACCCGGCGTCGTTCAGGAAAAGTTTCGCCTTGCCGGGGAGCAAACGACAAAAAAAGCTAAGTGCCAAAGTTTGAGCAATCAGATTTTTTGATTTTAAGTTATTTTCCTTGAACGACCATGCTTTGTATGGGAAACCCGTGCGCGAAGGAACTAGCTCGTGGCTAGTTGCGCCCTTACTTTGCTTCGAGTTCGCTCAACAGCTTAAGTGTGCCGCGACTAGAGTCGCGCCCTTACTTTGTTTCGAGTTCACTCAGCAACTTAAGCGAGCTGCGACTAGTCGCGACAAGGTTTCTTGTCGGTAACGGCACCGCCAGCAGGCTGCTGGCGTCCCGCACTCAGCCCTCGCGGCAAAGGTGCCTACGCCGGCAAGTTCCCTAAAAGCGTAGGGCAAAAACATACAAAGGAGGGAGCCGATTAAAGGGAATAGCATTGCAATCGTGACATGAAACAGAGTTATATTACAAGAAAAGTTTGTCGCGGCTCTAATAGACTGTTTTCATAACATGGCCAGCGACGACAAGAAAAGAAGAAAATAGGCGGCCTAGTCCGCGCGGTCGCCCTCAACCCTCTTGATCCTGCTCACCTTGTCCACAATGGGCGCGACGAGGGTCTCGAGCTCATCCAGATCAGCTTCCGGCGGCAGGGACCTGAGGATATTAGTGAGGCGGAGGCCCGGGTTGCGGAAGGCCACCTTCATCAGCACCTTTTTGAGAGCTCCCGCGCAGATCTCGCGCGACTCATCGGCCAGCTGCTTTGGGATCCTCTCCCGGAGTTGCTGGAGGGCCGTCGCCACGCCTTTGAAGAACAAGGTGAGCTTGGCGCTAGACGGGAGGCTCTCGTCGGAGGAATACCCGAGATCCTCCACCCTCAGCAACGCCAACTCCTTGTCGATGCCTGCGGCAGCGCTCACAAGGTCCTCCATCCGCCGCTCCATAGTTCCCCTGAACTCATTCTGGGTGGCAGCGATGTTCTCCAGCAGCGCCTGGTCGGCCTCGATCTCCTTCTTCAAGGCCGCCTCCTGCTCCTTGGCACCGTCCAGCGTCTTGGTCAAAGTTGCCAGCTTCAGCTCAAGGTCAACGTTGGAGTCCTTGGCGGCGTCAAGCTCCTTGACCTTCTCGGCGAGACGACCCTGCAGTTCACCAAAGGTGTAGGCGTCCTTCTCGCGCTCATGCTTGAGCGCGGCAAGCGCTTCACCGCTCGCCTTGAGATCAGTCTCCAGCTGCGCCACTTTCGCCTCCAGCTCCTTCTTGGCGGCCTCGGCAGCTGCGGCAGCGTCCTCTGCTTTCTTGAGGGCTCCACTGAGTGCTTGCTCGCGCGCAGCTAGCTCCTCTTCGTGGCTGTCCAGGCTGGCCTTCAGCTGCACCAACTCGCCGTCCCGCGCAGATAACTCCTCGGCGGCAAGCCGCTGTTGCTCTGCAACCTCTGCCTTCTCAAGGATGAAAGCCTTCTGCGCCTCATCGAGTTGCACCCACTTCGCCGCCAGCGACTGGAGAGCTGCCTAGTTGAGGCCTCGGAGCTCTTCCGCGCGCTTCTCCACGTCCACCCCCGCCTTCGCGACAAGCGCTTCGCGGGACTCCAGTTTGGCTGGCGAGCGAAGTAGAGCGACACCAGCTTCCGCAGCAGTCGCTCCTCCTCAGGCTCGTCGCTGCTGCTGCTTGGTGCGTTGACCAACGTCAGCCCAGCGGAGGCGAGCACCTCCACGTCGAAGCTTTCTCCTTCGACTGGCGCCCTGGACGTTGACGCCCAGGGGAAGTTGATGAAGATTCCAGCGCCAGCCTTTAAGTAGACGCCTAGATGGGGTTCCTCGGAGCCTGACGCTGCAGCAGCGGCGGGAGGATCAACGGTCGGTGTAGCGCCTGTCGCTCCTGCGGCCCCAGGGTCGTCAGTACGATCGCCGGACCCCTCGTCAGCTACCTTGGCCTTGGCGGCCTCTTCGCCGGCGGGATCATCAGCGTCGGCCGTTTCCTCGGTGGCAGTGGCGTCGTCAATAATGACTTCGGTCTCCATCGGCTCCACAGTGGATGGATTTGACGGCTGGAAAAAAAAGAAAAGTCAAGCAAACATCCAAAAAGAAGAACCCAAGGGGGGCTTAGAAGCAAGGAGTACCTGTACCAGGCTCGGTAGTGGGGATCTCCGCTGCCGGGGGTTCGCTGGTACCGTCCCTTGCCGGAGATTTCTCCCTCGCCAGGGAACTCTCCCTCGTCGGGGACTTCTCCCTTGCCGGGGAGCTCTCCCTTGCCGGAGAATTCTCCCTTGGCGGCGTGGTCGAAGCAGGTGGCACGTCGGGGGTGGCCTCCGGGCGCTCCTGGTAGAGCTGCTCTGCTCCTACATAAGCCAACGGTCAGATATCAGCAAGCAAAGAGTATCCGTACGTGCCTAACAGCTGGAAGTAAACCATATACTTACGCTGGGGGCTGCGCTAGGGGCTGCTCTGAAGAACAGCCGTCGGGTCCGGCGAGTTTATCTCGGGCGCACCCCCTGCTCCCACGGAGGGGTCATCCTCGATAACGATCACCGGGACCTTGGCCCTCTTTGCCATTCTCTGGGCCAGCGTCCTAAAAAGGGATGAGTTCAGAGTAAGGCAAATGAGATACAATACAAGACAACAAGTATTGAAGACGTGCAAATACAACAAGGATCTTACTCTCCTTCTTCCTCGTCGGAGCTGAGCGCGTTGAAGTCAAAGCCTGGCCCACCTCCGGCGCAAGGAGGCGGGTGTCGTGGAATTGTCACGGCAGATGTCCTAGTGTCAGGACTTAGTCGCGAGGCCAACGCATCTATGTGGTAGCTTGAGAGGGGTTGAGTGGGACGAGAGACGCAGGGCGGATCAACACGCAAGACAAGGGTTTAGACAGCTTCGGGCCCCGGGAAACATCATCCGGTAATAACCTTACATGCTGTTTGAGGCTAGATCTCATTATCATCCCGAGGGAGACGCCGTAAACCGGCTCTTGTGTCTAGCCCTAGAGATTATTGATTGCTTGTAGCTTGTCGCTTCTAACTTGTCACTTGTCCGTCTTTGGGGAGCCCTGCCCCTCCTTATATATGTTGAAGGGGCGGTTTACATGTGGAGTCCTATTAGGATTAGGACTAGTCTATCTTTAACACAAACCGGATACAAGTCCTGGTCTTAACTCCTTATAAGGCAAATATCCCTTTCCTCTTAAACCGGCCCACAATAGTTGAACCGGCCTTCATGAACCGCCAGGCGGGCCACCGGGTCTTGTCGCTCCTCTGACCCGTCCGTCGGGTTACCATTGAGTTACAACGTCAAAGCGGGTTGCTTGTAAACCGCCAAGGTCAGGGCAGGTCTTCAGGTAAACCGCCAAGTCCGGCCGGTTTAACTTCCGGCCGGTTTACACCGCGGGGTATATCCCCGACATTAGCCCCCAAGTTTAGCTTGGATCTATCCATGGTAAACTTATGCTGCAAATAAACACCAGAACAAATTTGACAGGTTGTGCTCCGGATTAAGAATTCTTGTAAACCGCATCTGACCATCCTTAGTCTTTGCCATTTCCACCTTCTAGAAAAATCCGGGTCAATAACCAGCTTCATATTGGTTTCTCATAGAAAATATATTTGTGAAAAAGTAATCCACTTAAGTCGGCTTCCAAAACACCGATTTAAGAAATATTGGTCTTGAAATATTCATCTGATATTCAACCGTTTTGAAGATGACCCCGGTCTTGAAAACTTGCCGGTTTAACATTACCAAATGGCCGGGTTATAAAACTGATGACCCCGGATTATGATTGTTGCATACACCGGTTCATGATTGTTGCCAACATCGGTTTATGATTATTGATGACACCGGGTTGCAGCCACAGGGTCATAATGATTGGTGATGCCAGGTCAATCTAACTTGCTCAACAGAGAATTTGAAAATCTTTCTTCGATAATGATATAATACCAGTAGCCCCCAAGTGCCGGGTTGTCATGCTTGCAGCAACCTGGGACTTCTAATTGACTGATGCCCAGAAAAACTTCAACCAATGTAGCCCCCAAGGGCCGAGTCATTATGCAATAATCAGCAGGGACTTTGATATATACTTGTATGAAAATAACATCATATGATGTGACCCCCCATCATGGGGCTTCAATCCACGTCCACAAGGTTAAGAGCCTTGTGCTTTACCAACTGAGCAATAGACCCTTCAATATAATAGATAAAAAAGCTTTGTACCTTGAGTAGTTGACAGGAGCAATTGGTAGCCCCCAAGGGCCAGCTCATTATGATGTGATGAGTTAGGTCTTCAATAGGATGAGCAAAAATGACCTTGCATTAGCCCCCAAGTGTCATGGTGCATGCTTGCAGCAACATGAGACTTGTATTTTTGAATATCAACTTTGAACAATGTAGCCCCCAAGTGCCGGGTAGTAAGCCTGCAGTGACTCGGGACTATTCCTTCAATTTGTAGAGTAAATCGTATCCATTGATAATATGATAGCCATTGTGCTAAAGCGACTTTGAAAACCTTTGATTATAATACTGATTATTGATAACCATAAAAATCCAGCCATGATGGCTATTCAAGATAATATAATCTTGTATGAAAAACCTTATTCATCCAATATCATAATGAAAATTCAGCCAAGTTTGGCTATTTGAATAATATAATCCAATAACTTATAAGCGCATGATTCCAATGACGCCATCCAAACATATACTGGCGACTTATAGTCCAAAACCAGTCCGGTTTAATAAACACTGAATAATTTCTCATCATATACTGGCAACTTTATCGTCTTTAAAGCCAGGCCGGTTTAACAAACACCGGATAATTTATAACCATGTGTTTATTCAACCTGTTTCTGCATAAAACAAGTTTAAAGTGTCCTGGCGGTTTACCGCCGGACGGGTCATAATGCCCAACATTTAAGAATAATCAAATATGAGATATATCATACCTGTGATATAGTCGGTTTACCAACTTTCCATAGTAGGGGAATTTTGATTAATGATAACTCCTTCCATATTGCGCCGGTTTATGATAAAACCGTACCGGGCTGTGATAAACACCGGTTTAACAATATATAATACTGGTGACCTGTAATCAAACCAGACCGGGCTGATAACTTCCGGATTATAACTTGATCATGTACTCACCACTTGTAGTTGAAAGCCGAGCCGGGTTGATAAACACCGGTTTACTCTATAATAGGATGGTAACAGAAAATCAAACCGGGCAGATAATCTCCGGTCTAAAAATGAACCGTGTTCCGCCAATTTAGCTGTTTGAACCGGTACAAAATACTGTCGGTTTAAAAAACGCAAATAAAATAGCAACTTCTCAAGAAAGGCTATTAAAGCAAAAGCAATGGCAACAATTTTTTGCAAAAGAAGAGCTCTACTGAGCTTGGTCAGATGGAATTACCATGGTCAGATGCAACCAAGCCCCCCGAAGGCGTAGCAATGGTGCCGGTCAGCCAGGACCCCAAAATGACTCGTGGCGTTACGCCGGCCAAGTGGCATTGCATTGGTTCGGATTCGACCAAGCCCCCAAGTGACTCAGTGGCCTAGGGCTGATCAAGTGGCATTGCATTGGTTCGGACACGACCAAGCCCCCAAATGATTCATTGGCTAAAAAGCCGATCAGAAGGCATTACCATCATCAAGACATGACCGAGCTCCCATAAGGTGTAACTACGGTTCAAGTCGATTAGGTCCCCAACTGATTCAGTGGCAAATGTGCCAGCCAGAAGGCATTACCGTCGTCAAGACATGACCAATCTCCCCGGAGGTGTAGCTGCGGTTCAGGCCGACTAGGTCCCCAACTGACTTTATAAGGATAGCTATGTTCTCTTTGGTTCGAATACGACCTATGTTTGAACAGGAAGCTCCATGTTTGAACCGCGCATCATGGCAGCAGGTCCTCTTCAGTAATTTGTAACCTTTTTGCAAGAGATAAATTCTTTTTGAACCGGGATCTTGAACTGGATACTAAGAGCTTCAAAGCTTTGTGGGAGACATCTTTCCCTTGAACCGGATTTTAAACCGGAATCTTCATTTTCAGCCGGAAATTTTCTGACGGCCTTTAAATTCGAACTTGCGAGAAGTTAATTCCTTTTTGAACCGGACATTGTTAAACCGGATCTGAGCGCTTCAGAACTTTGTGGGAGAACAGATTTCTCTTGAACCGGATTGTAAACCGGATATTTGAGAGCTTCAGTGATACTGACTTCCTTTCAGCCAGGTTTCAAACTGGAATCCTTTCTGATGATCCGAAACTTCTTCATTGAGCCGGGATTTTGTAACTGTCATATACTTTCTAAGCCGGAAATTTTCGGACGGCCTTTAAACTTTCATCAATATAACAGTAGCCTCCAGGACCGGGTTATCTTTTCCTCCATTGTCCTGGGTTTTTTTTAAACCGGCTGAAACTGGCAAGACTTGCTGCGTTATATCATCGTAGCCCCCGAGTCTCAACGGTGACTCGAGGAGTTGGCTTGAGACTCTTCATATTTGACCGTGATATAAACCGGCATAACTTGTATATCATTGATGTTTGATGGCACGATGTGAATCCATAGAAGGTTGAGGTGACTGCGGCGGGTTGTAAATGATCCCGTATGAACCGTGTCAGCAACTCGGCCAATGGTTCCTTCCAATTGGTGATTTGAAGTTAACCAAACTGTGGCGGCGGTGACTTGTGCGTCTGCCCATTGATCCATCCAGTGCAGACGGCGATTGATGATAATTTGCCTCCAATTTGAAAGAAAACCGGGCTACCCAAGCTGTGACTTGTTCATACTCAATAAATGGCTCGTGCAGACAGATGCGGCCCGGTATGTTGATGTAGACCGGACTGCGGGGGATGGCAGCCTGTGCACACGCTATTGGGTAATTCGCATGGTCCTGACGAGTTGACACGGACTGGATCGCGATATAAACCGGCACGGGTTATCCAATAGCTCAGCGATATAATAATCCCTCTTTGCAATAGATAATTTGTCCTGCATTGGAAAACTTACAAGCCAGAGTAATTGCTCTTTTTTAAAGAAAGCAATACATAATATAAAATATATAGGATGGATATCACCTGATGTGTTTAGACCGAAAATAATCCGCCGTGAAGTTGATGATCAGTAGGTGAAACTGAAATTCTTCACGGGTGAATCGGCCGCGGGAGTAGACAGATGAACCGGCCATGGCATTTTGTAAACCGGCACGGACGATGATACGGCAGAAGCAAGCCGGCGGAGGCGGATCGCAGTGGCGATGCGAGCCAGTGGAGGTAACCGATAAAAACTGCATGCATGCTGCTATGGTATCTTCCCAGGAGTTGACGTAGCGCAGAGACGTGGTTATACTGCGTGTCAATTAAACCTTGAAATCCGTGTTGCCTTAGTACTAGATGTACTTGTAGTTGTATTTAGCCCTCCTTCTAGCGCCGGCAGGGCGGCCCGCGGTTAAGGCGAGCAGCGAAGTGGCTCAGCCGGCTCCAGCATCAGAGGGTGGACGTGGCGTCTCAATCCTGGGGCAGCCCGGTAGCTTCAATAGTTGTGGTGCTTCAGAGCAACTTGGTGGAGCGGCGGCGGTTTGGAAGGTCGCAACAGCGGAAGCAAGGAGCCGCGCCTTACAGTAGAACAGGCAGAGGTAAACTCGAAATCAGACGCAACGCCAGGGCGGTGACTAGGAGAGGCGTCTCGCAGCTAGGTGAGCCCGCGACGGATCAGTGGCAAAAAGGGCAAGGGCATCGGATGTGCTTTTTCCTCAACTGGCAAAGGATCGTGCGGGAGCAGAAGCGAGACCAGCCCGGCGCCTGTGGCGGCGAACTGCAGTGTGTGGCAGCAGGGTCAACCCGGGCGGCGCTGCCAGCTTGACGGAACGGAGACGCCGCTGAGATGAAGATCAAGACCGGTTTCCGAAACAGCTCCGGGCCGAGATAACGAAGGCCGGAGGCGGGCGTTGCAGTCAACCCGGCGAGGTGGCTTGTAGTGGAGGATGCGGCTTGCAACAGAGGAATCAGACCGGCGAGATGACCCCGCAGAGAGCAAACCGGAGCAGAGGGCGCACGCAGCCCGGGGGGACCTGACGGTTCAACGACCCATGACCGGGTGGAGCGGGAGCAAAAGGGCTTCGAAGGGAGCAGCGAAGCGGTGAGGCAGGGATGCAGCCACAGCAGCAGGTTGGAGAAGTGCCGACACGGCGGGGCGCGGCCGAGCAAGGTTGGAGTCGCACCCGGTGATGGTGGCTCCGAGTGGAAACGGTGGCCAAGTCCCAGTTCGTAGCCTCGTCGAGTTCCGTCGACGGCCGCTCAGAGACGGATCTTGAATCCGTATTGACGTGCGGTCATAGCGTGCTCCGATGGATCTTCCTTTCCGTAGTAGCTTTCCTTGTACGTAGCAATCATAGCTGACAAAAGAAACACCGATTTGGCTTCCGGTGATGTACTAGTCGAAGGTACACTAGTACTGTATTAAAACCATTGGGATTGATGCTTGATATGATGGAAAACTTTTTAACTTATCCACAGCCTCCACCGTTATGACCTTTGGTTTCCGCGCTATGGAGTAGCAGTTATAATTCCGGTTGATGCCTTCGGAAATTTGAATTGTATCTAATCAACAAAATAGGTTCCGGAGAAATTGACTGTCTCGGCAACTCGAGCGAACCCCTTCTGCCCTTGGCTTCTTGCGGCGGTTCAGCGGAAAGTGATCCGGACACGACGGATCGCCTGGTCGTGTTTGACGGTGCACACAGAGGCAACCCTAATTTCTTTTCTTTGACCGGTAAATTGTGGATTCCTTGATCCCTGTGAGAGATCCCTCCAAGAACTCAACACCACCGTGCGCCTGGCCCCATGGTGGGCGCCAACCGTCGTGGAATTGTCACGGCTGATGTCCTAGTGTCAGGACTTAGTCGCGAGGCCAACGCATCTATGTGGTAGCTTGAGAGGGGTTGAGTGGGACGAGAGACGCAGGGCGGATCAACACGCAAGACAAGGGTTTAGACAGCTTCGGGCCCCGGGAAACATCATCCGGTAATAACCTTACATGCTGTTTGAGGCTAGATCTCATTATCATCCCGAGGGAGACGCCGTAAACCGGCTCTTGTGTCTAGCCCTAGAGATTATTGATTGCTTGTAGCTTGTCGCTTCTAACTTGTCACTTGTCCCTCTTTGGGGAGCCCTGCCCCTCCTTATATATGTTGAAGGGGCGGTTTACATGTGGAGTCCTATTAGGATTTGGACTAGTCTATCTTTAACACAAACCGGATACAAGTCCTGGTCTTAACTCCTTATAAGGCAAATATCCCTTTCCTCTTAAACCGGCCCACAATAGTTGAACCGGCCTTCATGAACCGCCAGACGGGCCACCGGGTCTTGTCGCTCCTCTGACCCGTCCGTCGGGTTACCATTGAGTTACAACGTCAAAGCGGGTTGCTTGTAAACCGCCAAGGTCAGGGCAGGTCTTCAGGTAAACCGCCAAGTCCGGCCGGTTTAACTTCCGGCCGGTTTACACCGCGGGGTATATCCCCGACAGCGGGGGAGTGGGATCTCTTGGCCGCTTGGCGGGCGCTGGGGCGGCAGGCCGAGAGGACCCCGCCCCAGTTGCCGTTGCAGCGCGAGGTGTTCCCGCGGCAACAGAACTTGCCGCGGTGGAGCGTGTCGTGCGGCGCGGCGGGGGTTGACTCGCCCGCCGCTTCGCTACGTCCCCGGCCTTGCGAAGACGCTTCCTTGGTGGAGCCGGGGGCTCCGCTTGTGGAGCCGAGGGCTCTGCTTGCGGAGCCAGAGGCTCTACTTGCGGCAGGCTGTCCAAAGACGAAGAGGAAGAGGAGCCGATCTCCAGCGAGCCGCTCGTGTCCTCGGCGGGCCCGCTCGGCCCGACGTCATGCTCGGTGGACCTCCTCTCGCCGGCAAGCTCCTCCCGGTCGGCAAGGCTTGCCGCCTCGGCTGCCTCTGCTTCCTCCACGGTGAACCCAAACTCGCCCGCAGCGGCGGCTGCCGCCGCCTCTTCCATCCTGGTGGCGATTCGCTTGAGCTCATCGTCGGTGGTGTCCCGGGTGAGCCCCTTTTTCTCGTCGGCGTTGACCGGCACTTCTATCAAGTTGTCGAAGAACGCCCGCACGACATCATCCGCAGGCTCTATCCATGCTGGATCAATTCCATGCGAGTCGCACAGCGGCATTATTGCACGGATGCGGTCGAGCGCGGAGTTGTTGCACAGCGGGACGACGCCCCTCGGCAACCAGAACACTTCGGAATGCTGTGGGTCGTGCTTGAACAGCTTTTGGAGCATCGTGTTGAGCTCCAGGACAGTGAAGTTGAAATTGAGGCCCGGCCGCAACCTCATGATATCCGCCGCATTCTGGAACTCCCAGGTGGGTCTCCTCCTCTCCTGCAGGGGGGCAATGTGGCGGCGGAGGAAATATGCGCCGACCGCTCCTACAGTAAGCCCGGCAAGCCTGAGGCGCAGGATCCGGGTGACGGCAATCCTCAGTCTGTCGTCCTCCGGGGCCAGGCTACTCCAATCGCCGCCGCGCACTACTGGGGTTTCGCGCAGAGCAGTAAACGGCTGGGGGTTCTCCTCGACAATCAAACACCAGTCAGCCCTCCACTCCTCCCACTTGCTGCGGAGCTCTCCCTCCAGATAAGCATCTTTCTTGCCAGCTTTCGAGATCCAGGCGATTCCGCCAGATAAAGGCTCTCCTTTCTCAACCCGAGGCGAAAAGAAATGGCGGAAAAGAGCTATGTTTGGATGGATCCCGACAAAGTTTTCGCAGAGATGTGCAAAAACTGCCATGGTCAGGACATCATTGGGGGTGAAATCAAGAAGGTGGAGCCCGTAGGTGTTCATGACATCGCAAAAGAATTCAGAAAAGGGCGGGCAGAGCCCGCAGTAGAAGAACAAGGCAAAGAAGGGATACCCAGTGGGATACTTATCCCAAGCAGTGGCTAGGAGTACCTTCGTGCGCGGATGCGCTCGCGTCCCCGTCGACCAGAAGAGATAGAAATCTTCCTTCAGCTCTACTGCCTCGAGCCTCGGAGGGAAGATTGCCCGCTCCTTTCGCAGCGCTGCGAGCCACTGCGCCTCAGCCGACTTTGCCTTCTCGGCCTTCGGGGCCATGGCAGGAATGGAGAAGGAGGACGATGACGTTGGTGGTACTGGTGGCGATGGGAATGGGGCGCTGCTCTCCTTCGGCTCTGGGAAGAAGGGGAGTAGCGGAGATTCTCGAGGAAGGAACAACAACGGGAAGATGGGCAAACTGCCCCTGTTTCCCCTGCTTATAAGGAGGGATGGGGACGGACGTTTCGCATTTCCGAGTAAGGGAACCACCCACGACTTCCCCCACGACGCCGCAATCGACGCGTGCCGTCCGGGAGGACGTGGTGGACGTGGAGCAAGGTGCAACGCGACCCAGGCCGTGCGTGCCCGTGCCCTGTTTTGGGCCTGGCCCAACAGCGCTCGGCACCGTGTGTGTCCCAGGCCCGGGGGCTCCTGTCGGTGTACTAAAGTAGGGGTACTCTAGTATCCCGAACTTGTGCACGGGCAATCGCAGCACCCCGCGGCAAGGCCCGCCAGGTGATCACCAAGGCTCTGTATGGTTCCTTTGGAACCATTCGAGAACAAAATATTTAAGTCAAGAAGACAAGTCCCCGGCAAGAGGAGCTTGTCGGGAAGGCCATTCAAGGTACAAGACCCCGGCAAGAGGAGCTTGCCGAGAAGCCCAACAAGAGCATCTCAAAGGACCTGCCGCGGCGCGCCACGCGTCCCGGCAGGACCCGGCGAGCGACAAGTTCCCGGGCGCGACAGGGCAACGGCCGCGGCAGGGCACTTGCCGCGGCAGGCAGCCACTCTGTACCCGCGCTCCAGCTCACCCACCTACATGTCGCTCCGGGACCCTTCCCAGCGTACGTGGTAGGAGGATGTGCAGCCAGGGGTACACTATGGCATGCAGCGCTGACAGGATCGCCATCATGGCGAGCGATAGCGCCCCTGACGATCCCTTTTCTGCACCTTCTGGGCGACGTAGACGGGCATTTAATGCCTTTGTCCCCTGCCGTCAGGGTTAGGTATGATACACTGTGTAGGTAGCTGTACCTACCGCAGCATATTTACACTTTTACCCTTACCTACATTGCCACCTGTTGGAGACCCCTTGGACATATAAAAGGAGGCCCATGCACAACGTAGGGGGGGATGGATCCTCAGAGAAGCGCTCGGTCTCGGTAGCTGCTCGAGTGTACTGTAGCACTCGGCGTTCCCGAGCGAGAACTCAATACAATCCACAAAGCAGCAGTAGGAGTGTTATCTCTCCGGAGAGCTCTGAAGCTGGGTAAAAACTTTCCCCTGCGTGCTTCGCCTCGATCCGCTCTTCGCGCGACCTCCGCCCCCCGCCGAACCGAGAAAGGGGCTCCGTCCCCATAGGTGCTTGGGGATCCCAGGAAAACCCCGGCAATCACCTTTATCAATCATTGCCTTCATCGTGCTTCTCCAAGTAGACAGGGCCGTGCTCATCTTCGTGAGGGCGGCATTGTTCACTTTTTATTTCCTGAGAGGCATGTGTTTGCAAACTCAGCGAGGAACTTGTATCGTTCGTGCAGCTTCATGAAGAGGAGGCTGCGCAAATTCCCTCGGTCCTTATGCCTTAGGTTCTCGGTGTTGATCGAGGCGGTGCTCCTGAGAATGCACCCGAGCTGAACCGAGTACCCCTTGACTACTTGTTTGGGCGCCGTTGGTTGCCCGTCGGAGTTCACTTCAGTAAATTCCTCCCTGACGGTGGCGAGCACGCTCGGGCGCCGTTGCCTCTTTGGTTGGCTGCCATCTGTGCGTGCGCCGCCAGCATCAGTGGTGGCATCCTCGGCGGCGCCATCAGTGGTGCCATCCCCGATGCCACTAGTGGTTGTGTAGTCAGGATCGGTGTCTTCCACGGCGTCCTCATAGCGGTGAGGTTCTTCCTCCATCTCCTGGGATAGCTCCCAGAATGGCTTGCCGCCCGAACCGTCGGCCTCATCGTTGTGGGCCATGTTTCGCTCTAAATAGGGAAAAAGTTTGGTCAAAAAGTTGGTTATTGTCAAGGAACAAGATCATGGTCTCATCATTTAGGGTTTGTCGACACCGAGGCATCCTAAAAGCGGATTCTAGGGTTTATCATCATGTTGGGTTTATCATCTAGGGTTTATCGATGCTAAGGAGAATTCTAAGTTGGGCCTAATCACTTGGCTCTATTGCCACCTATGGTTTAATGCAGCAAGAATGGCGGGGCAGTTGATCCTACTTAACTAAGTACTAAGATACCCCGGCCCATGCATTAGTCGCAAGTACCCCATATGTCCTATTTTTAGCAAAGTCATGCTAAAATTCACGGAAAACTTCAGCATGACCTTTGCTGAAAATAGGACATATGGAGTACCCGAATTTGCCGGAACGGAAGTTAATCGACATTCCAGCAAACTCAAGGGCCTCTCGGGGTACCTGCAAATTCATCATGACACAATGGTCGGAGACAAAACCCAGCCACAGACCATATGGTCCTCTACTTTCATATGGACAAAAATCAGCTCAACTTATGTGAGCTTCCATTCCAGATATAATATGTCACCCAACAAAAAATCATCAATAGTTTAGCAAGTCTGTACAAACACAGAAAGAATGACAAATGTACAAACACAGAAAGAATGGCAAATTTCTTTTCTTGTTGCAACATGGCAAATTTCTTTTGCACCGGGCCATGGCAAATATAGTCTATGCATCATGAAAATTATAGTGTATGGATCATGGCATTTTTTATTCTACATTTTTATTCTATGGATCATGCCAGGAAATTATAGTCTATGCATTTTTTTTAATCTCTGGATCATGATCCAACAAAATTGCCATCTCCCATGGCAAATATAGCCTATGCATCATGGAATTTATACTGTATGGATCATGGCATTTTTTTGTCTATGGATCATGATCTATAGAACATTTTAGTCCATGTCATTTTCTGAAACATATTTTTGCCATGGCAATTTTGAATCAATAGACATACTTCTCAAAAGAGGCATGATCAAATTCTGGTGCCCTTGACTTACTAGTATTTATCTCTTATGACTGATGAATGTGCATTGAGTCCAGAAGCGAAGACTCTACAGTGAAATAAAAAACCTTGGAAATATATTTATGATAGCTCTAAATGGATCAGAAGGTGCAGATGCACTTGTAAAAAAAGGTATGCATTTGCAGCAGCTTTGTTCTGATTATGACACCATTCTGTTAAGAAGGCAAAATAACATTATCATCACAATTCATGGTTGAAGTTGAATACCCTAAGCTTTAAAATGCCAAGTCTCACTTACGCATGTTAACTTATTTACCAGTTCAGAACTATCACCAGAAAATAATAAATCCACATTGACCACATAATATTATTTTGCAACCACTCAGTTTGTCCTTGACTGGGACACTTGAAGCACAAAACAACTAATGCAGAGCTAGGTCTACTTTGGTTCTGACAGATCACATCCTGGTGCATATGTGGGGTTTTTTACTTAGAAAATACAAAACTTCTATTATTGTTTTTATTTTTAACCAGAGCCTAACCACCTCTACAGCTTACAAACTAATTCAGATAATCACTAATCAGGCATGCAAAATTATTTTAGCCATGATCCCTCAGGATTAGAGCCTCCACAAGTCAAAGAAAATTAGTGTCTCCACTTATGTTGTCAATGCTTGTTGTATGTTTGGCTTAAGGGTTTTCCTTTTCAAATTCTGACTCTATCTCTAAACAAAGTAGGCTTCTATCCTGTCTAGAATGTAATGAAGATGTCTTGGATAACCTGAGTGTTGTAATGAAGATGTCTTGGTGAGACTTGATATATGTCCAAAATTCTAAGCATACTAATTGACTAATAATAGAAAGCCCATGATAGTTTATGAAATTGACACAAACCAATTTGGTTAGCAAGTCACGGCAGCACATGACAGTGAGGTAGCGGTCGCGGTGCTTGTGAGCGCGCCTGGGCGGGGCCAGGGCGCGGCCCGAGCGTAGTGGAGGCGCGGTAGCGGTGCGGTGAGCGCGCCTGGGCGAGGCTAGGGCGCAGCCAGGGGCCGAGGGGAGCACAGCCACGGGGGACGGCAACCAGGAGCTGGGGCGCGGTGGTGCGACAGTCTACGGCGACGAAATCGAAGGGGGGGGGGGGAAGGGGAACCGGTGCAGCTCACCGGGAGGAAGACAATGGCGAGCTCGTGCGGGGCCGGGGTTGATGAGGTGACGCGGATCGACGGTGAGGCCACGGTGGCCGAAGGTGGAAGAAGACCTCGATCCGCATGATGCAGAGTCGTCGAGCTCGAACGGCTGGCCGTAGATGACGTAGAAGAACACTGCAGAGCTCCTGGACTCCTTGGTGGGGTGCCGGGACGACGGTGGTCACGGGAACGATGCGGTGTCGACGGGGACGACCTAGTCGGGTGAAGGAGCGCGAGGGGAGGGGAAGTGGGGAGGTGCGGGGGTGTGGAGCGGGCGCGGTGGTCGTTAGAGCGGGCGCGGGGGAGCCGGAGCGGGTGTGGAGAGGGCGCGGGGGTCGTTGGAGCGGGCCGGGGGTCGTTGCAGCGGGTGTGGCTGCGGGGGAGGGAAGAGGGATTTGGCGAGGGAGAGGGAAGGGGGGTCGGGCAAAGGGGTATCCAGCTAGACACTATAGCAATGGTGCACCACCCTCTGGTGCGCCATTAGTATTTTTTTTCTGATAGCAATGGTGCACCCTCCTCCGGTGCGCCATTAGTAACTTTTTTTTTCAGACAGCAATGGCGTACCCTCCTCTGGTGCGCCATTAGTAAAAAAAATTCATTATTTCTTGTTGCATCTAATAATTTGTTTTTTATCAAATTAGTTATTTTCATGAGGACTAGAACAGAAGATATCATCAAATATCATCAATTATTTTTGAAAATATCTCAAAAAGTGGGGGAGGGGTGCGGGTGTCGGCGGCGGCGGTGGAACGGGCCGGGGGAAGGTGCAGGGTGTCGGCGGCGGCGGTGGAGCGGGGGAGGGTGCGGTGGGTCGGCGGCGGCGGTGGAGTGGGGGAGGGTGCGGGGGGTCGGCGGCGGCAGTGGAGCGGGGGGAAATATTGAATATGAAAAAATATCATCAAATTTGAACAAATATTCATGAATTCAGAAAGTGCCCATGAAATATTCATGATATCAAAAAGTGCCCGAGAAATGAAGGCTACAATTTAAATACGATCGATCTTAGCTAGCTATCTGTTCACAATCTTCTTTCCCTTCTTTTTCGCAAATGGAGTTCTTCTGTGGAACGGACGTCCTTTAGGTAGGGTGGTCCTGCTTCTTCTTGTGGTGTATGCTGCTACTTCATCGTCGTCGTCATGTTCGATCTTCGGGTCGCCGTACTTGTCGAAGTCTTGCTCATTGGCTACTCCATCCATTCCGATGATCTTCCTTTTTCCTCTCCTCACGACAAAACGACTGGGCTTTGACGGATCAGTAATGAAGAAGCATTGGTCCACTTGTGAAGCCAGTACCCATGGCTCATTTTTCGCGGTGACGTTTGCGCCCGCGGTCTTGGATTTGGCTTCAGGTATAACCATGGTGGTGAAATACCGGTCTTCTTTTAGGACGCTCTTGGCCCGTCTGACACGGAACATCGGGACCTTCTCTCCAGCATAGCTCAGCTCCCAGATCTCCTCGATCCTTCCGTAGTATCTGTCCTTGTCGTTACCGGTGTAAGATTCCATCGTTACCCCAGAGTTCTGATAACCATCGCTCTTCATGTCCTTGTCATCGGTGCAGAATGTGTAGCCGTTGATATCGTACGCCTCATAGGTCATCAGGTTGTGCTCAACGCCCTGTGACAAGGCGAATATGAGTTGTTCTTCCGCGGAAGAATCCTCTTGTAAAGGGTACGACGGAAGCTTCTGCTTGAACCAAAGCGTGGAACATGAGTTGTGCTCTTTGATTATATCTCTGTCCGTCCTCTGTTGGCCTTGGTCATTGTACGTCTTCTCAATAAAGGTTTTGTGCTCTACCACCCAAGGATCGACCACGTCTATGTGTTGTAGCGCGACTAGGTTTTCTCTTTCAAAGTCGGCGAGTCGACCCTCGAAGTCGACATGCATTTTGCGGCGACCCTCACGGTGACCCCATCCAGCAAGCCTGCCGAGGTGCCTGTTGATGGGCAGACCAACGGGGTTCTCGATGCCTAGATAATTCGTGCAGTAGGAGATGCACTCTTCGGTCAGAAAGCCCCTGGCTATACTTCCCTTTGGACGTGACATGTTGCGAACGTATCCTTTGATGACACCATTCATCCTTTCGAACGACATCATGTTGTGCAGGAACGTCGGCCCGAGTTGGATGATATCCTCCACGATATGGACCAGCAGATGCACCATGACGTCGAAGAATGCGGGCGGGAAGTACATCTCAAGCTCGCATAGTATCACCACGATCTCTTCCTGTAGCCTTCTGAGTTGCCTCACGCCAACCGACTTCCGAGAAATGGCGTCAAAAAAGTTGCATAGGCCAAATAGCGTTTCACGGACATGCGCGTCCATGATCCCACGGATTGCAACTGGAAGTATCTGCGTCATCAGCACGTGACAGTTGTGAGACTTTAGCCCGCTGAACTTCTGCTTCGCTGGGTCTAGGTATCTGCTTATCTTCCCCGCGTAACCGTAAGGAAGTCTTACTCCTACGAGGCAGGTGAAAAACTGCTCGATCTCCTCCTGACTTAGAGTGAAGCACGCGGGAGGGTAGTCATTTCCGGTCTTCTTGGCCTTTTTGCCTTTGCGACGACTTTCTGTGTCCTGCTTCGCCTCATCATCATCATCATCATTAGCGTGAAGCTCCTGCCGGATGCCCATTGATTTCAAGTCTGCCCTTGCTTTCTGTCCATCTTTGGTCCTCTCTGGCATGTTGAGCAGGGTACCAAGCAGACTCTCGCACATGTTCTTTTCTATATGCATGGCATCAAGGCTGTGAGGCACACGGTGGATCTTCCAGTACGGCAAGTCCCAGAAAACAGACCTCGTTTTCCATACCTTCAGCAGCGGCTCTGGCGCCTTTCGCTTCTTTCCCGGCTCTGGCGCCTTTTGCTTCTTTCCCGGCAGTGGCAATCTTTCCAATTTTTCAATAGCCCGTCTATTTCCTCGCCGCTCCTCGTACGCGGGCGTCTTCGGAGTTCAGTTTCACCATCGAACAGATCCTTGCGTTTCCTCCACGGGTCATCATCGCAAAGCCACCTTCGATGTCCCATGAACACGGATTTCGAAGACCCGGGATCTCTATCTAGATGGCGATACGTTGTGTCATCGATGCACCTGACGCATCCAGAAAATCTATGGACCACCTGCCCCGCGAGATATCCGTAACCGAGATAATCGTGCAACGTCGTGAGTAGTGCGGCTCTCATAGGGAAATATTCTTTCTCTGCGGCATCCCACGTATTGGCTGGCGTTTTCCACATCGTGTCTAGCTCCTCTTTCAGCAGCCCCAGATACAGATTGATGCCGTTCCCTGGTTGTTTCGGCCCTTCATTTGGCATACTCATGTGAATGTACTTCCTCTTCATGCACAACCAGGGGGAAGGTTGTACATCCACACAAACACAGGCCAGGTGCTATGTGTGCTTCTCTGGCTGCCAAACGGATTGACTCCATCGGTGCTCGCGCCCAGAATGATGTTCCTTGGATCCTTCCCAAATTCTGGGTGTTCGAAGTTCAACGCTTTCCACTGGCTCCCATCCTTAGGGTGACTCAGCATCTTGTCTTTTTTATTTATCTCCGGATCATTTGCGTCATCTTATCGCTTCTTCTCCTCCCTATCCACGTGCCAACGCATGAGCTTTGCTACCTTAGGGTCCGCGAAATACCGCTGCAGACGAGGAGTGATCATAAAGTACCACACCACTTTTCGAGGAGCTTTCTTCCTCTTCTTGTATCGAGTGACGCCGCACACCGGACATATGGTAGACTCCACGTGCTCGCCCCGATAAATGATGCAATTGTTCATGCACACATGGTCTTTCATGTGCGGTAAATACAGAGGACACATGACTTTCTTCGCCTCCTCGAAACTGGTCGGGCACTTGTTCCCCTTGGGAAGACGTTCGTGCCAGAATGACATGTTCTTGTCAAAGCATGCGTCTGTCATTTTGTGTTTTACCTTCATCTCCAAAGCCATGAGCGTTACTCTCAGGCGGGTATCCTCGGGTCTGCATCCTTCATACAATGGAGTAACCGCGTCTATCTCCAGTTGGTCCATATTGGCTTTCTCTCGGGCGGCAGCTCTTGCGTTATCCGTCTGCTTGAGAAGAAGCTCTTGAATATGAGGGTCCTGCACCCAGCCCATCGATGGTCCATCATCGTCTGCTCCTCCGGCATCTTGATCTTCATGATCATGCCCTTCGTCTGCTCCGGCATCTTCCTCATCATCATGTCCGTCATCTTCTACATGATGATTGTGTACAGCATCACCGTCGTGATCATGTCCTGGAGATTCTTCGTCTTCTCGCCTGCCCGAGCCGCGGTGGTTGTCTTGCTGCCCTTCCTCATTTCTTTCCCGGCCCCCATGGACGACTTCATAGTCATCTTCATCACCTTGCCACCGATAGCCATCCATGAAACCACGCATGAGCAGGTGGTCCCGCACCTGCCCGGAATCCGGGTACGCAATAAGGCTCTTCAGCTTGCATCTTCGACACGGACATCTTATCTTTGTCTCATTCTTTCGAAGCATCTCGGCCTTCACGGAGCTCAAAAACCTATTCACGATGCCTTCGGTCATCGTGCGGACCATGGTCGCCTGCGGGGTAGAGCAAAATGATATTTTAGAACCAAGAAAAAATTTGGCATGACTTTCCCTAAAAATAGGACCAAAAAGAATGCATAGTTCCAAAATTTTCGCCGAAACGGAAATGAATCAACATTCCGGCAAAATATTGGCAACTATCGCATTTCAAATACCGGTACCTGCAAACACAAACATATATGCAACACCACAAACATATGCAAGACCACAAACATACATAGATCTAGCTAGGCCACAAAAAGTGCATGTGCACGTTGTTGGAGCGAGCTAGGGAGAAAAAAAGTAGATCTACAACATGAAGATAGCTTCCCCCTTACTTACCTATCAAAAAAAGGTAATTTTACCACTTAATTTTGATGAATCTATGGTGCAAATGAGGTGAGGAGGAGGAGGCAGCCGACAAGCTTAGAGAAGGAGGTGGGGGAATGAAGTGGGTTAAGTGAGTGTGTAGGTGTGGCTGTCCAAAAATATCTAGCTGGTCCCAGGTTACTAATGGCGCACCACTAACCCATGCGCCATTAGTAACCCAACATACCAATGGCACACCACAGAGACATGCGCCATTAGTAGTTTTGCAAAACAATAAAAATATAATTTTTGTACTAATGGCGCACCGTTGCACAGTGCGCCATTACTAGTTTAAACTAGTAATGGCGCACTGTACAATGGTGCACCATTAGTAGTTTTGCAAAAAAGTAAAAAATGTAGTGGTGCACTGTGTCGCTGATGCGCCATTAGTAGTTCTAACTACTAATGGCGCACTTTGCTCGGATGCGCCATTAGTATGTTTGAAAAAATGAAAAAAAAATACTAGTGGCGCACCTTTTGCCTCGTGCGCCATTAGTGTCTTCCACACTAATGGCGTATCTCCACCTGGTGCGCCATTAGTATATAGTAGTGGCGCACCACTTCTCTGGTGCGCCATTAGTGTCAATTTTATCTTTAGCCCTTTTCCTAGTAGTGTGCCATGAACTTGGCTAGGGCTAGATACCCGAGGATGGCATTGTACGGCAGGCGGATGTGCGCGACGTCGAAGTCGATGAGCTCGGTGCGATAGTTCTTGCGCTCCCCGAAGGTGACAGGTAGGCGGACCTATCCTATCGGTGTGGTGGAACCGTCGGTCACTCCTGAGAAAGGCTTGGTTGGCAGGAGCTGCTAGCTGCTCATATGGCACTTGGAGGTTGTAGAACGTGTCGACGGGCAGGACGTTGAGCCCTGCGCCGCCGTCGATAAGAGTCTTGGTGACTTGCACATTGCTGATGATTGGGGAGCACATCATAGGTAGGGCGCCAGTGGTGGCTGCGCACTTGAGCTGGTCTGCCGAGTTGAAGGTGATGGCACATTGGGACCACCTGAGCGGGCGCGTGGCCTCGAGCTTGGGGAGCACGGCGTTCACCTCGCGAGCGAACCGTTTGAAGACGCGCTGAGAGCTAGTGCCTGGGCACCGCCCAAGATGCAGGCGATCGCACGCGGCTCCTGGAAGCCCCCAACCCCCTCGTCCTGGTGGTGGTCGTCGTTCCTTCTTGGCGGCAGCAGCGGGGGAAGACCGGCATTTCCCTAGGGGCGATCCTCACGAGGCAGGTCCCTCCAGGCGCCCTCGCGAGGTTGGTCCTGCGAGCGGTCCTCACGAGGCTGGTCGCGCCACTCTTAGCGCGGGCCACGGTCGTCGCAGCGTCCGCCTCCGCGTCCTCCTCCGTGGCCGTAGCCCCAGTCGTTGCGCTCGGGGCGTCGACCGTAGCGTCCTTCCCGTATGGCTCTGAGTTCTTGACAGTCGCTGGTGTTGTGGGTGTTCAGGTTCTAGAAGGCGCAGAACGGTCGGCCGTTCTTGGATGACTCAGGCTGATCTCTCCCTCGCTTGGTGTCGGGCTCCGCTGCGAGCACTACTGCCTCTTTGCGCTTCACGTCCTTGGCCTTGGCCTTCTTCTCCTCCGCTCCTGCAGCTAGCAGCTCAAGGAGAGAGAGGCGCCCCTCCTCAGCTCTTGTGGACTTGGTCGCCAAGTTGAACAGCTCCTGAGATGTGTAGAGCTCCTCGTGGATAGCGAGCTCTTCCTTCATCTTGACGTCACGGATGCCGTCCGAGAATGCGGAGATGATGGCTTCGTCCGTTACCTTGGGGATCTTGAGGGGGTGTTGTTGAAGCGCTGGATGTACTTCTGGAGGGTCTCTCCCAGTTGTTGCTTCATGCGGCGTAGATCACCTGCGGCCGGTGGGCGGTCGCGAGTGCCCTGGAAGTTGGAGACGAAGCAGTCGCACATCTCATCCCAGGAGGATTTCGAGCCGTGCTGCAGGTTCAGGAGCCAGGAGCGGGCCCCATCCTTGAGAGCCATAGGAAACCAGTTCGCCATGACTTTTTCGTCGCCGTTGGCTGCTTCGATGCTCAGATCATAGAGCTGCAGGAACTCCGCGGGGTCAGCAGTGCCATCATAGCGAGGAGGGAGATCTGGCTTGAACTTGCCTGGCCAGGCGACGCTACGCAGTTCGGGATGAAAGCGCGGCAGCCGGTCGTGGCCGCCGGGGCCTGCTTCTGAGGTGGAGCTTGGTCTTGGCAAGGTCCGCGCTACGCCACTGCGGGCGACACGCGGTCTTGACCAGGTGGCGCGGGGAGCGCCGGTGCAGCTTCTCGCGGCTGCGGGATTTCTTGGTAGCTTCTTTCTTCACGGGCGGGTGCTGGGCGCGGTGGATCATGCCGCGGAGGCGCGCTCCTTGGTGCCAAAGCACCGTCTTAGGGTGGAGGTGGTGGAGGCATACCTTGAGCCCCATCGCCCGTGGCTGGGTGAGGGGGAGGCAGAGAGTGGGACGGCGCCAGAGAGCCCCCTGCGACACGGACAAGCTCGGCGACGCGGTCGAGCCACTCCTCATAGAGGTCGTCGACGGGGCGGTAACGTAGGAGCTCGTTCGCCACGATGAGCGCGGCCCGCGCCTCCATGGGAGCGCGGTGCGCGTGAGACGAAGAACCGGCAGGGGTAAGTGATGGAGTAGCGGTGCGGCCATCATGCCGCACTGAAGGATGCAGCGAGGACGCCTGCTTCTCGTTCCCCACTGGGCCAGTGGCAGCGTTGGCGGTGGGAGATGGAGAACGACGAGGTGGCCCGCCTACGGGAGCCGTTTGAGCGACACGGGCGGAGAGCGCAGCCCGACGCTCAGCTCGAGCACGGAGAGCGTCCGCCAAGGAAACGATGGAGCGACGAACTGATGGAAGGGAAACTTTGGCGCACCCCTACCTGGCGCGCCAAATGTCGGATGTAGGGTTCCGGCAAACCCTTAAAGTTCGAACACTAGGGTGCGCGTGAAGTCTCTCCCTCCTACCGATCTACACTCTAGCTCGCTAAGATCTCGCGGACGAACTCGACGAACTCGCAACATAGAAAGACATGAGGTTTATACTGGTTTGGGGCACCGTTGTGGTGTAATACCCTACTCCAGTGTGGTGGTGGTGGATTGCCTCTTGGGCTGATGATGAACAGTACAAGGGAGAACAGCCTCCTGAGGTTGAGGCGTTCTTGTGCTTGAGTGGTTGAGGATGATCTAAACCAGTTCGAGATCCGTTGCCTCCTACTTTGGTGGCTAGTCCTATTTATAGAGGCCCTGGTCCTCTTCCCAAATGTTGAGCGGGAAGGGAGCCAACAACGGCGGGCAAATTTGAAGGGGGACAGCTAGTACAAGCTATCCTGACAAAAGTGGTCTTCGCCTGCGAAAAGCTCTGGGGTGACGCCATCTTGGGCTCCACGATGACCTCCGCCTTGCCGTCCTCCTGGTCTTGGTCTCGTTGCACCAATATGGAAACCCTTTCCTGATGCCTCGGTACTCTTTGCATGTGCTGGCCTCCTTAGAACCAAAGAGGAAATAGAGAGGTTGCGCGCACTGGCACCCGCCTGGTGCCGTTCGTCATGGCTCACGTCACGAGAGCCTCGTGAGGTTTTCCCTGCCTTGATATCTCCGCTCCTCGTGAGCTTGCCTTGCTAGGCCACTCCAGAGGAGGTCTTGCGTCGTCCGCCTCGCGAGGCTTGGACCCTCGCGAGGGTCTTGGATGCCTTGTTGATGAAGATATGTCGTACGACCTACTGGCTTAGCCATGCGGTGGGCCGCAGGCAGGCAAGTCTGGGGACCCCCGTTCCCAGAACGCCGATAGCAGGGAAGGAGATCCGAGGCGGCGAAATACAGTCAGGAGTCGTGATGTCTGGTTTGGTGGATGTTTCTGTCGACGGAGCATCTCAGGTGAGGTGGACGACGTCGCGGCAGGAGCAGGACAAACCACACAAAGTTCCCTTCGACACCTACCTGTAACAGAAGTAATTCTGTAAGGGCTCATTTGGCTTGCATGATTCTAAAAACGCAGAGATGGGAAAAACACTGGAATAGGATAGGAATGCACATGGTAAACAAAGCATTTGTAAGCACATGGTTTCTGTCAACTTGGGTGTTTGGTTTACAGGAATTGGAAGAGCAGAGGAATGCAAATAAACATGTCCAAAATAAAGTGAAACCATATGAAAGCGTGTACAGTTAGAATGTTATTCTGCCACTAATGCACTTGGTGTTGTTTTCATGCATAGGATTTTGAAAAGTAGGTCCTGGTGGATGTTTTGCTTCATTCCTTTCAACAATATGCATGAATAATTGAATAGTAGAGTGCCATTGGAATATTCCCTATTGCTAATGTTTTTCCGTTGAACCAAAATAGCCCTAATGGATCGACATGAATGTATAGTAATAAGTGATGCAACAAGTGTACAGCCTCTTTGCTATAGCCGTGTCGACCTCAGCATCATTGGGTTGGTCGCTGAAGCAGTTGAGGCAGAGGTGGTTATTGGAGGTGTGGAGGAAGATCTGAGGAATCTGTAGACAGCGTCCAGGGCACTGCTCTATTGTGATGGATCATTCTGTCGTTGGAGTGATGACCCACAAGTATAGGGGATCTATCGTAGTCCTTTCGATAAGTAAGAGTGTCGAACCCAACGAGGAGCAGAAGGAAATGATAAGTGGTTTTCAGCAAGGTATTCTCTGCAAGCACTGAAATTATCGGTAACAGATATTTTTGTGATAAGGTAATTTGTAACGGGTAACAAGAAATGAAAGTAAATAAGGTGCAGCAATGTCGGGGGATATCGGCCTCCACGAGCACCTATGGGGACGGAGCCCCTTGTCGGTTCGGCGGGGGGCGGAGGTTGCACAAAGAGCAGATCGAGGCGACACACACACAACGATTTTACCCAGCTTCGGGCCGCATGGATGCGTAAAACCCTATTGCTGCTTGTCTGGTTGATTAGAGTTCTTGCTCTGGAGCGCAAGAAGCTACAGTAAGTTGGAGCTGGATGTAGACGAGGGTCTACTGGGTGTCCTTCTTCCGGTCTGGATCCCTTCCCTCCTCCTCTCCATACGTGCGCATGGGCCTCCTTTTATATGCTAAGGGGTTTCCCACAGGTAGCGACGCAGGTGAGGGTAAAAATGGCAAGGAACTGTGCGAACAGTGGCCGCACAGTGCTATCGCACCTAACTCTGACGGCGGGGGACAAAGGCATTAAATGCCCGTCTGGATCGCCTGAACAGTGCCGAGGCGGACCGTTAGGGGCGCCTCCGCTTGCCACGGGGACGACTCTGCCAACGTCGCATGCCACGCGCGCGCCCCAGGTTGCGCGGCGCCCCGCCACGTGTCTCTGGGGAAGCTCCAGAGTGACGTGTGGGCAGGTGAGCTAGAGCGCACGCCTGAGGTGGTGGTTCGCCGCGGCAAGTGGCTTGCCGCGGTGGTTGTCTTGCCGCACCTGAGAGCTTGCCGCTCGTCAGGCCTTGCCGGGGCGCGCGGCGCGCCGCGGCGGGCTTCTCTTGGGGTGCCTTGGTTTGGCCGTCCCGGCGAGCTCCCCCCGTCGGGGCCTTGGTGCTTCTTCTTAGTCGTCCCGGCAAGCTCCTCTTGCCGGGGCCTTGTCGCCTTGGCCCGGCAAGCTCCTCTTGCCGGACCTCGCCTTCTTGGCCCGGCAAGCTCCTCTTGCCAGGGCTTGCTCTTCTTGGCTCGATCACTTGGCCTTCGTCCGGCCCAAAAAGGGCCGTGCAGACTCTTGTCGCTCCCCTGGCAAGCCTTGCCGCGGGACGCTACTACTGCCCGTGCACAAGTTCGGGGTACTAAGGTACCCCTACTTTAGTACACCGACAGGAGCCCCCGGGTCTGGGCCATACACGGTGCCGAGCGTTGTTGGGCCAGGCCCTAACAGTGCACGGGCACGCGTGGCCTGGGTTGCGCTGCTCCTTAACTCTGTGCTCGTCGCGCCCTCCCCAAGTGGCGCGCGCTTATCACGGCGTCGTGGGGGGCGAGGCGTGCGAGACGTGCGTGACGTGGGTGGCGCGCGCGGGGCTTGAGGCTCGCAGGCATGCGTCACGTCGGGCACGATTCCTTCATCTGGAAAGGCGGAACGTCCGCCCCCACTCCTTCCCCGTTTATAAGCGGAGGGGAACAGGGGCAGCTCGCCATTCCGCCGGTTGCTGTTCCTCAAAAATCTCCGCCACTTCCTCCTTACTAGAGAAAGCAGTGATTCACCCTCGCAGCCCCCGGCGCCGCCAACGCCGACAACTCCCCCTCCCCGTTTCTGCCATGGCCCCGAAGAGCGACAAGGCGAAGGGGAAGGCCGTGAAGTCGGCCGAGGCGCTGCGGCTGGAAGCGCTTCGGAAGGAGACGGCGACGTTCCCCCCTCAGCTCGATGCGCTGAGGCTGAAGAACAGGTACCGCCTCTTCTGGTCGACGGCGACGCGAGCGCATCCGCGCACGCGAGTTCTTCCCGCCATCGCCCAGAAGCTGTACCCGACTGGGTACCCTTTCTTCGCCGTGTTCTTCTATTGCGGGCTCTGCCCGCCTTTTTCCGAGTTCTTCTGCGACATCATGCACACCTACAACCTCCACCTCCTTGACTTCACCCCCAACGCCGTTCTGACAATGGCGGTTTTCGCACACCTTTGCGAGAACTTTGTCGGAGTCCGCCCCAACGTAGCCCTCTTCCGCCACTTCTTTACTCCCCGGGTGGAGAAAGGAGAGCCGCTGTCCGGCGGAGTCGCCTGGGTCTCCTGGACCGGCAAGAAAGAGGTCTACTTGGAGGGGGAACTCCGTGGCAGATGGGAGGAGTGGAGGGCCGAGTGGTGCCTGATCGTCGAGGAGAATCCACCGCCGTTCACCGCCGTGCGGCGAACTCCAGTGGTGCGTGGCCGTGACTGGAGCGACCTAGCCCCAGACGACGCCAAGCTGAAGATTGCCGCCACCCGAATCCCGTGCCTCAGGTTTGCCGGGCTCACCGTCGGCGCCGTCGGCGCGGATTTCCTTCGCCGGCGTATCTCCCCCCTGCAGGAGAGGGGGAAGCCGGCTTGGGAATTCCAAAACGCGGCGGACATCATGAGGCTGCGCCCGGGCCTTAACTACAACTTCACCGTTCTGGAGCTCGTCGGAGTGTTGAAGGAGCTGTTCAAGTACGACTCCGAGCACCCAGAATGGTTCAGGTTGCCGCCGGGCGTCGTCCCCCTGTGCAACAATTCGGCGCTCAGCCGCATCCTCGCGATGATGCCGCTGTGCGACTCGCACGGGATCAACGCGACCTGGCAGGAGCCGGCGGACGACGTCGTGCAGGCCTTCTTCGACAACTTGGAGGAGGTGCCGGTCGACCCCGACGAGAAGAGGGGCCTCACGCGGGACACCACCCTCGAGGAGCTGGCCTACATCGCCTCCAGGATGGAGGAGGCAGCGGCCGCCGCGGCCGCGGGCGAGTCTGGCTTCACCCTGGCCGAAGCAGATGCGGCGGAGGCGGAGAGCCTCGCCGACCAAATGGAGCTCGCCGGCTCGGAGGAACCAGCCGGGCATGGTGGCGCGGGCGAGCCCGCTCAGGACGCGAGCGGCTTGCCGGAGGTTGACGCGTCCTCCTCGCAGCTCCCGGGCAGCTCGTCGCAGGCGGAGCCCCCTGCCCAGCCAAGGAGGCGTCTCCGCAGGGCCGGAGAGGTGGTGCGGCAGGCCGACCAGCAACCGCAGCCCCGCGCGACACGCGCCTCCGAAGCAGCGGGCGCGGGGTCCTCACGGGCCGCGGCTTCTGCTCCTGCCGCTCCCCGTACCGCGGCGACAACGGGGGAGGGGTCGTCCACCGTCCCCGCCAAGCGGTCCCGGGAACCCACTCCCCTGTCTCCTCGCGCCTGGAGCAAGCCGGTTTTTGACTATTCCGCGCTTAGCTCCGACGACGAAGAGGAGGACGAAGAGTAAGTTCCTGGTAGAGCTCGTATCTTCTTGATTTCTGTTGCTTCGTCTTGTTTCGCAGCCCACTCATCCTCCCCTGAAACCGTTCCTTTTCAGGAGCCTGGCCCAGAGGAGGGCGAAGAGGGCCAAGGTCCCGCTAGTCGTCCTTGAGGGCGAATCTCCCCCGGCAACTGGGGAGGTGCCGGAGGCGACCTTGCCGGACTTGGCAGCGGATCCCCAGGGCAGCCCACAGCGCAGCCTCCAGGGTGAGTGCACGGCTAGTTCTTGCTGTTTGGCGCGCGCGTGAGCTCCCCTTCTCTTTGTGGTTGACATGTGGCTGTTGTTGTTGTCGTTGGGTAGGAGCAGAGCAGCCCCAGCAGGCGACCCCGAGGGGCACTCCTGCCGCGAAGTCTGCGTCGACCACCCCGCCTAGGGAGAAATCTCCGGCAAGGGAGGAGCCCCCGGCAGGGGAGACCTCCCCGGCAAGGGAGGAGCCCCCGGCAAGGAAGACCTCCCTGGCAAGGGAGGGATCTCCGGCGAGGGACGCGGCCAGCGATCCCCTGGCAGCGGAGGCCGCGACCACGGACCCTGCCATCGGTAAGCCCCCCTGCACGGAAATCTGTCCCTGGTTATCTTTCCTTATGAGCCTTTTTGTCGGCTGCTCGGTTGACTCTTCTCCCCTCTTCCGGCCATCAGACCCGCCCACCGCAGACCCGATGGAGACCGAGGTCGTCGTCGGGGAGGGCGCGCGTGGCGACGCCGACGATGTCGTCGTCATCGAGGAGGCGGACGGCACCGACGACCCCGCAGGCGGCGGGGAGGCCGAAGCCGCCAAGGCCGCCGCGGGGGCAGACGGCGAGGGGACCGGCGACCGTGCCGACGACCCCGGGGAGGCAGGGGCGTCAAGCACTCCGCCGTCCGGCGATCCCGCTGCTGCCGCCGCGTCGGGCCTTGAGGAGCCCCCGGCGGGTGCCTACCTGAAGGCCGGCGATGGCGTCTTCATTAGGCTCCCCTGGGAGCCTAGCTCCAGGGCGCCGGTCGAGGGGAAGGCCTTGGACGGAGAAGTGCTCGCCTCCGTCGGGCTGACGGTGGTCGACGCGCCAAGCACCAGTAGCGGCGAGCCCGAGGAGGAGCGGCTGCTCCGGAAGCTTGTGTCGCTCTACCGCACCCGGCAGGCTAAGGTGGAGCGCCAAGAGGCACTCGTCGCGAGGGCCGGCGCGGACATGGAGAAGCGTGCCGAGGAGCTCCGGGAGATCAACCAGGAGGCTCTCCGGTCTTTGGCGGAGGAGCGGAGGCTGCTCGACGAGGCGCGGACGGCCTTTCTCCTCGAGAAGGCAGAGGCCGAAGAGCAGCAGAGGCTTGCCGCTGCGGGGCTATCCGCGCAGGAAAGCGAACTGGTGCAGCAGAAGGCCAGCCTCGCCAGCCACGAGGAGGAGGTTGCCGCGCGCGAGCAGGCGCTTGGCGGGGCCCTGCAGAGAGCGCAGGACGCTGCCGCGGCCGCCGAGGTCGCCAAGGGGGAGTTGGAGACGAGGGTGGCACAGCTCGTCAGCGACCTCAAGGCGAACGGCGAGGAGCTTGCCGCGCTCAAACAGGAGCGCGAGAAGGGCGCTCACACCCTTGGCGAGCTGCAGGGCCGCTTCGCCGAGAAGATCCAGGATCTCAACGCCGCCAAGGATTCCAAGGCTGACCTCGAGCTGAAGCTGGACACCCTGTCCAAGGCGCTGGAGAGCGCCAAGGGGCAGGAAGCGACCTTGCGGAAGGAGGTTGCTGGCAACGAGGAGCTATTGAAGCGCGCCGCCGTTACCCAGAACGCCTTCCAGGAGACGGTGGAGCGGTGGACCGAAGGCCTCGTCGACATCGCCACCACCATCGACAAGGAGCTGAAGCTGCTAGGGATGGAGGGCCACGAGTACCCCTCCGGCGAGAACGTCCCGCCGAGCGTCAAGCTCACTTCCTTCTTCAAGGGCTTGGTGGGGGTGCTCCAGCATCTCCGGGAAACGATCCCAGAGCAGCTGGCCGAGGAGACGCGGGAAGCCGTCTCCGGGGCCCTCGAGAGGGTGCTGGTGAAGATCGTCTCCGCAACCCCACCATCAGGCTTACCAACGTCCTCAGGCACCTGCCGGAAGACGCCGACCTGACAGAGATCAGGGCCCTCGTCACCCCCATTGTGGAAAGGGTGGCCGGGATCAGGAGGGTCGAGGGCGACCGTGCGAATTAGGCCGCCCACCTCTTTCTTTTCTTTCCTTGTCGCCGCTGAGCATGTCATAGAAACAGCTGATTAGAGCAGCGGCAAGTCATTTTGGAATATAAATTTTATCTTAGGCAGTTCATTGCGCTGTTATCTCCCTCATTCGACTTTGTGCTTCGTACGTTCGCGCCCTACGCTCCCGGGAACTTGTCGGCGCAAGCCTCCGCCTTGCCACGGGTGCCGAGTGCGGGACATCAGCAACCCGCTGGCGGTGCCTCCACCGGCAGAAACCTTGTCGCGGCTGGCGCAACTCACTTAAAATGTTGAGCAGGCTCAGGGCGAGGTAAGCGTGGCGACTGCAGTCGCGGCACACTCAAGCTACCGAGCAAGCTCGAAACAAAGTAAGGACGCCACTCTAGATGTAGCACACTTAAGTCGTTGAGCGGACTCGAAACAAAATAAGGGCGCAACCAGCCATGAGCCGGCCCCTCCGCGCACAGGTTTCCCATACGAAGCTCGGCCGTTCGAGGAAGATAACTTAAGGATAAAAAGGAGCTTTATTTCTCAAACTTTGGCAACTTAGCTTTTCTGTTGTTTGCAGTCCGGCAAGGCGCAGCTTCCTCAGGCGACGCCCAGCCTATCCTGTCATCCCCCCTTCTCGAGGTAAGGGAATAACGAGGGCTCGGGGCTTCACGACCTGCCATCGCTTGCCGGAGTCTAGTGCTGCACAATCGTGTCAAACTATGCATGCGCAAAGCGGAGAGGCGCGAAATCGACAAGATGTGCGGGGCACATAAGCTATGCTTGGGATCTGCACTCGCCTCTGTACCAAGGATTACATGCAACTGCGGCAAGACTTGGACAGGGAGGATGGCCGACGGAACGGGTTCCGACTGCCGCGCTGGCAAGGTCCCTCCCACGGTCGGCGTCGACTCATTTGGATCTTGGCGGCCTGGGCTCGCCGAAGAACGAGGTCGCCTTTGACGCAACTTCCGACGCTAACTTCTGCGGCTACCGGAGCGGTGCAGAGTTTGCTGGAGGCGAGAAACTCGCTCTGCGGCCGGAAGGCGGTCCTCCTCAAGGAGCAGCTGCTCTTGCCCGGGCTCTGCGTGAGTGGGTACTCGAGGAGGGCCGTGCACGAGTCTGTGAGGAGGAATGCCTCCGCTCCACGGGTTGGAGCAGAAAGGTACCTGGCCATACCTGAACTTACCTGTGGTCGCCAAATCTGGTTCGCACAACCTCGACGCACCCCCTACTTGGCGCGCCAAAGATGTCGGGGGATATCGGCCTCCACGAGCACCTATGGGGACGGAGCCCCTTGTCGGTTCGGCGGGGGGCGGAGGTTGCACAAAGAGCAGATCGAGGCGACACACACACACAACGATTTTACCCAGCTTCGGGCCGCATGGATACGTAAAACCCTACTGCTGCTTGTCTGGTTGATTAGAGTTCTTGCTCTGGAGCGCAAGAAGCTACAGTAAGTTGGAGCTGGACGTAGACGAGGGTCTACTGGGTGTCCTTCTTCCGGTCTGGATCCCTTCCCTCCTCCTCTCCATACGTGCGCATGGGCCTCCTTTTATATGCTAAGGGGTTTCCCACAGGTAGCGACGCAGGTGAGGGTAAAAATGGCAAGGAATTGTGCGAACAGTGGCCGTACAGTGCTATCCCACCTAACTCTAACGGCGGGGGACAAAGGCATTAAATGCCCGTCTGGATCGCCTGAACAGTGCCGAGGCGGACTGTTAGGGGAGCCTCCGCTTGCCACGGGGGCGACTCTGCCAACGTCGCATGCCACGCGCGCGCCCCAGGTTGCGCGGCGCCTCGCCACGTGTCTCTGGGGAAGCTGCAGAGTGACGCGTGGGCAGGTGAGCTGGAGCGCACGCCTGAGGTGGTGGTTCGCCGCGGCAAGTGGCTTGCCGCGGTGGTTGTCTTGCCGCACCTGAGAGCTTGCCGCTCGTCAGGCCTTGCCGGGGCGCGCGGCGCGCCGCGGCGGGCTTCTCTTGGGGTGCCTTGGTTTGGCCGTCCCGGCGAGCTCCCCCCGCCGGGGCCTTGGTGCTTCGGCTTAGTCGTCCCGGCAAGCTCCTCTTGCCGGGGCCTTATCGCCTTGGCCCGGCAAGCTCCTCTTGCCGGACCTCGCCTTCTTGGCCCGGCAAGCTCCTCTTGCCGGGGCTTGGTCTTCTTGGCTCGATCACTTGGCCTTCGTCCGGCCCAAAAAGGGTCGTGGAGACTCTTGTCTCTCCCCTGGCAAGCCTTGCCGCGGGACGCTACTACTGCCCGTGCACAAGTTCGGGGTACTAAGGTACCCCTACTTTAGTACACCGACAAGCAAGATGGCCCAATCCTTTTTGTAGTAAAGGACAAGCCTGGACAAACTCTTATGTGGAGAAAATCGCTCCTGAGGACACATGGGAACTATCGTCAAACTAGTTTTCATCACGCTCATATGATTAACCCCTATTGCAAGCATCCGCAGCTACAAAAGAAGTATTAAGGTAAACCTAACCATAGCATGAAACATATGGATCCAAATCAGCCCCTTACGAAGCAACTCATAAACTAGGGTTTAAGCTTCTTTCACTCTAGCAAACCATCATCTACTTATTACTTCCCAATGCCTTCCTCTAGGCCCAAACAATGGTGAAGTGTCATGTAGTCGACATTCACATAACACCACTAGAGGAAAGACAACGTACATCTCATCAAAATATCGAACGAATACCAAATTCACATGACTACTTATAGCAAGACTTCTCCCATGTCCTCAGGAACAAACGTAACTACTCACAAATCATATTCATGTTCATAATAAGAGGGGTACTAATATGCATATAGGATCTAAACATATGATCTTCCACCAAATAAACCAACTAGCATCAACTACAAGGAGTAATCAACACTAATAGCAACCCACAGGTACCAATCTGAGGCTTTGGGACAAAGATTGGATACAAGAGATGAACAAGGGTTTTAGAGGAGATGGTGCTGGTGAAGATATTGATGGAGATTGACCCCCTCCCGATGAGAGGATCATTGGTGATGACGATGGCGATCATTTCCCCCTCCCGGAGGGATGTTTCCCTGGCAGAACAGCTCCGCCGAAGCCCTAGATTGGTTCCGCCAAGGTTCCACCTTATGGCGGCGGAGTTTCTTCTCGAAAACTTGCTTATGATTTTTCTCAAACGAAAGCCCTCATATAGCAGAAGATGGGCACTGGAGGCCTGCCATGGGTCCCACGAGGCATGGGGCGCGCCCAGGGGGGTAGGGCGCGCCCCTACCCTCGTGGCCAGGGTGTGGGCCCCTTCTGGTACTTTCTTTTGCCAGTATTTTTTATTAATTCCAAAAATAACTTTCGTGAAGTTTCAGGACTTTTGGAGCTGGTGTAGAATAGGTCTCTAATATTTGCTCCTTTTCCAGCCCAGAATTCCAGCTACCAGCATTCTCCCTCTATGTGTAAACCTTGTAAAATAAGAGAGAATAGGCATAAGTATTGTGACATAACGTGTAATAACAGCCCATAATGTAATAAATATCAATATAAAAGCATGATGCAAAATGGACGTATCAACTCCCCCAAGCTTAGACCTCGCTTGTCCTCAAGCCGAAGCCGATAACGATAAATATGTCCACATGTTTAGAGATAGATGTGTCGATAAAATAAAATACAGACATGGGGGCATCATGATCATTCTTATAACAGCAACATAAATGGATATTGTCATATGATTTCTTATGATCAAGTAATAATCTATTCACAATGTCAAGTATGAATCGGAAACTTCATTGAGAACTAACAAACTATAATGTCAGTCATTGAAGCAACTAGAATTTATCATAACATCGGAAAGAGTCTATGTAAGAGCTTTTCAGCAACTCCACATACTCAACTATCATTCAGTCTTTCACAATTGCTAACACTCACGCAATACTTATGGGTATGGAGTTTTAATCGGACACAGAGAAAGATAGGGGCTTATAGTGTTGCCTCCCAACCTTTTACCTCAAGGGTAATGTCAACAATAATAGTTCATGCTAACTTACATCCAATTATATATATACATATATATATATATATATATATATATATATATATATATATATATATATATATATATATATATATATATATATATATATATATATATATATATATATATATATATATCATGATCTTTCCAATACAATGTGCTTGTCAAAGGATAAAATGTAAAAAAAAGAAAGGTGAAGATTGATACGTCTCCGTCGTATCTAACATTTATGATTGTTCCATGCCAATATTATACAACTTTCATATACTTTTGGCAACTTTTTATACTATTTTGGGGACTAACATATTGATCCAGTGCCCAGTGCCACTTCCTGTTTGTTGCATATGTTTGTTTCGCAGAAACCCCATATCAAACGGAGTCCAAACGGGATAAAAACGGACGGAGAATATTTTTGGAATATTTGGAAAATATGGGAAGAAGAATCAACGCGAGACGGTGCCCGAGGTGGCCACAAGGCAGGGTCGCGCCCCTGACTCTCTTGGGCCCCCCACAAGGCGGTTGCTTCTATTATTTTGCCGCAAGAAAGCTAATTTTCGGAGAAAGATCTGGGCGAAGGTTTCCATCCAACCGGAGTTACGGATCTCCGGATATATAAGAAATAGTGAAAGGGTAGAATCCCAGAGCGCAGAAACAGAGAGAGACAGAGAGATAGATCCAATCTCGGAGGGGCTCTCGCCCCTCCCATGCCATGGAGACCAAGGACCAGAGGGGAAACCCTTCTCCCATCTAGGTAGGAGGTCAAGGAAGAAGAAGAAGGAGTGGGGCTCTCTCCCCCTCGCTTTTGGTGGCGCCGGAGTGCCACCAGGGGCCATCATCATCACCGCAATCTTCACCAACAACTTCACTGCCATCATCACCAACTCTTCCCCCCTCTATGATGTGGTGTAACCCATCTTTTACCCATTGTAATCTCTACTTAAACATGGTGCTCAACGCTATATATTATTTCCCAATGATGTATGGCTATCCTATGATGTTTGAGTAGATCCGTTTTGTCCTATGGGTTAATTGATGATCGTGATTGGTTTGAGTTGCATGTTTTATTATTGGTGTTGTCCTATGGTGCTCTCCGTGTCACGCAAGCATGAGGGATCCCCGCTGTAGGGCTTGCAATATGTTCATGATTTGCTTATGGTGGGTGGCGTGAGTGACAGAAGCACATACCGAGTAAGTAGGTTGTTTGTGTATGGGAATAAAGAGGACTTGATACTTTAATGCTATGTTTGGATTTTACCTTAATGATCTTTAGTAGTTGCGGACGCTTGCTAGAGTTCCAATCATAAGTGCATATGATCCAAGTAGAGAAAGTATGTTAGCTTATGCCTCTCCCTCATATAAAATTGCAATAACGATTACCTATCGATTGCCTAGGCACAAATAACTTCCTCATGACATAAATCTCTCTACTAAAACTAACTTAGTAGTGCCTTTATCTAAGCAGCCCCTAGTTTTTATTTACGCGCTCTTTATTATCTTGCCAACCTATCCAACAACACCTACAAAGTACTTCTAGTTTCATACTTGTTCTAGGTAAAGCAAACGTTAAGCGTGCGTAGAGTTGTATCAGTGGTCGATAGAACTTGAGGGAATATTTGTTCTACCTTTAGCTCCTCGTTGTGTTCGACACTCTTACTTATCAAAAGAGGCTACAATGGATCCCCTATAATTGTGGGTTATCAAGACCTTTTTCTGGCGCCGTTGCCGGGGAGTCATAGCGTGGGGTGAATATTCTTGTGCGTGCTTGTTTGCTTTATCACTAAGTAATTTTATTTGATGTTCTAAGTTGTTTTCTATCTTTAGTTATGGGTAGGAAACGCAAAATACCAAAAAAAATTAGTTGTACCTACTGAACCAATGGTTGAAGAACCATTCAAAATCTATCATACTCCTGAAGCTTTTTACTTGGATCATCTTTGATCCCTATGTGCTCGTGCTGAAACCCACACTAGCTTAGTTGAGGGCAAGTCTATAGATGAGCATGATTGTTATGTGCGACACCACATATCTGAAAAAGGGGAACTTTTACTGGATCAAATTCATCGTTTGTAGTGCTATGCTTGGAATTTATGTGAAATATATGATTGTACTTGTTGTTCTAAAAACCCCAAGAAACACCTTCCTTGCCAATGTGAGTTTAGTGATAATGGAATCGTATCTTCATATACTAAGGGTGTTTATAATTACTATGATGTTCACCAAATTGAAGAATTTGTTGCTTTTAGGGGTACTTGTGAAATTGCTTCTTTTATTGAAGAGTGTGATGCTACTCTCTACAAATCTGAAAATCTGGCCATACTTAAATATTGCTATGATAATTATGCTTCTAATCCTTATATTAAACCATATATTGAGGACTCCTCCGCTGTCCAAGAAGAGACTAATATTTTGCAGGAGCCTATGGAAGAAGAAATTGATGACATTGTGAGCTCATTGGATGAAAAAGATGAGGAGGAGAGCGAAGAACAAAAGGAGGAAGAGCGGATTTATCACCCATGCCCACCTTCTAATGAGAGTAACTCTTCAGCTCATACATTGTTTAATTTCCCTCCGTGCTTACCGAAGGATGAATGCTATGATGATTGTTATGATCCTGTTGATTCTTTTGAAATAACCCTTTTTGATGATGCTTGCTATGCTTGTGGCCAAGATGCCAATATGAATTATGCTCATGGAGATGAACTTGCTATAGTTCCTTATGTTAAACATGAAATTGTTGCTATTGCACCCACGCATGATAGTCCTATTATCTTTTTGAATTCTCCCCACTACACTATATCGAAGAAGTTTGCACTTATTAAGGATTATATTGATGGGTTGTCTTTTACCGTTGCACATGATGATTTTGATGAATATAATATGCATGTGCTTGCTGCTCCTACTTGCAGTTATTATGAGAGAAGAACTACATCTCCACCTCTCTATGTTTCCAACATGATAAAATTGCAAGAAACTATTTATACTATGCATCAGCCTTTACTTTGTGTGAAGGAATTGTTCTTTTATGACATGCAGATGCATAGGAAGAGAGTTAGACTTTGTTGTTGCATGATATATGTTACTTTGTACTCACTAATAAATTACAAATCATTGTTAATTAAAATTGGATTTGATATACCTTGGGATCCGGGTGGATTCATTACTTGAGCACTATATGCCTAGCTTAATGGCTTTAAAGAAAGCGCTGCCAGGGAGAAAACCCGGAAGTTTTAGAGAGTCATTTATTTATGTTGAGTGATTTTATAAAGTTTAAAAACAAAAAAATAAAGAGGGGAACCTAAAACTTTTTCAAAAAGAAAAGCGAAAGTGAGAAAGACGAGCATTGTTAAAGTGGGAGCTAACCTTGAACTTTGTTCATGCTCATGGAAACTTTGTGAATCTTGATTACAGAAACTTTTCAACAAAAATAATTATCCCCTTGTACAATTCCATTGTATTATAAATATAATGTGCCAAGGTGCCTTTAGGATGTTTACGATGCTTGTTGGTTTGTGCGGTGCAGGACAGAAACTTTGGCTGTAGTGCGCGATTTTACATTTTTTACTGGAACGTCAAATGGTTCTGAAACTTTTTGAACTGTCTTTATACAAAAATTGTTTATATTTCCTAATTTTGGTAGAATTTGTGGAGTACCATAGTTATGGTTCATGTTCAGATTATTACAGACTGTTCTGTTTCAGACAGATTCTGTTTTTGATGCATAGTTTGCTTGTTTTGATGAAACTATCGATTCCTATCAGTGGATTAAGCCATGGAAAAGTTATATTACAGTAGCTAAAATGAAAAAAATATATGAATTGGTTTTCAACAGTACTTAGAGTGGTGATTTGCTTTATTATACTAACGGATATTACCGAGTTTTCTGTTGAAGTTTTGTGTGGATGAAGTGTTCGAAGATCGAGGAGGTCTCGATATGAGGAAAAGAAGGAGAGGCAAGAGCTCAAGCTTGGGGATGCCCAAGGAACCCCAAGTAAATATTTAAGGAGACTCAAGCGTCTAAGCTTGGGGATGCCCCGAAAGGCATCCCATCTTTCTTCAACAAGTATCGGTATGTTTTTGGATTCGTTTCATTCATGTGATATGTGCAGATCTTGGAGCGTCTTTTGCATTTAGTTTTCACTTTTTTATGCACCATGGTGGTATGAGATAGTCCTAGGTTGATTTATAGAATTTTGTTTGCACTTCACTTATATCTTTGAGTATGGCTTTATAGAATGCTTCATGTGCTTCCCTTATATCATTTGAAGTTTGGATTGCATGTTTCCCTACACATAGAAAACCGCCATTTGTAGAATGCTATTTTGCTTCACTTATATTTGTTAGAGCATGGGAATATCTTTTGTAGAAAGAATTAAACTCTCTTGCTTCACTTATATCTATTTATAGTGTTGACAGGAATTGGTCATTCACATGGTTAGTCATAAAATCCTACATAAAACTTGTAGATTACTGAATATGATATGTTTGATTACTTGCAATAGCTTTGCGATATAAAGGTGGTGATATTAAAGTCGTGCTAGTTGAGTAATTGTGAAATTGAGAAATACTTGTGTTGAGGTTTGCAAGTCCCGCAGCATGCACGTATGGTGAACCGTTATGTAACGAAGTTGGAGCATGAGGTATTTATTGATTGTCTTCCTTATGAGTGGCGGTCGGGGACGAGCGATGGTCTTTTCCTACCAATCTATCCCCCTAGGGGCATGCATAGTAGTACTTTGCTTCGAGGGCTAATAAACTTTTGCAGTAAGTATATGAGTTCTTTATGACTAATGTGAGTCCATGGATTATACGCACTCTCACCCTTCCATCATTGCTAGCCTCTTCGGTACCGTGCATTGCCCTTTCTCACCTTGAGAGTTGGCGCAAACTTCGCCGGTGCATACAAACCCCGTGATATGATACGCTCTGTCACACATAAACCTCCTTATATCTTCCTCAAAACAGCCACCATACCCACCTATCATGGCATTTCCATAGCCATTCCGAGATATATTGCCATGCAACTTCCATCATCATCATATACATGACTTGAGCATTTATTGTCATATTGCTTTGCATGATTGTAAGATAGCTTGCATGATGTTTTCATGGCTTGTCCGTTTTTATGTCATTGCTACGCTAGATCATTGCACATCCCGGTACACCGCCGGAGGCATTCATATAGATTCATATCTTTGTTCTAGTATCGAGTTGTACGTAAATAAAAGTATGATGATCATTATTATTAGAGCATTGCCCCAGTGAGGAAAGGATGGTGGAGACTAAGATTCCCCCACAAGTTGGTATGAGACTCCGGACTTTAAAAATAAATAAAAGAGGCCAAAGAAGCCCAAATAAAAAAAACAGGCCAAAGAAGCCCACCAAAACAAAAACAAAAAACGAAGAAGAAGAAAATGAGAGAAAAAGAGAGAAGGGGCAATGTTACTATCATTTTACCACACTTGTGCTTCAGAGTAGCACCATGTTCTTCATATAGAGAGTCTTTTGAGTTATCACTTTCATTTACTAGTGGGAATTTTCATTATAAAACTTGGTTTGTATATTCCAATGATGGGCTTCCTCAAATGCCATAGGTCTTCATGAGCTAGCAAGTTGGATGCAGACCCACTTAGTTACAGTTTGAGCTTTCATACACTTATAGCTCTAGTGCATCCGTTGCATGGCAATCCCTACTCCTCACATTGACATCAATTGATGGGCATCTCCATAGCCCGTTGATTAGCTGCGTCGATGTGAGACTTTCTCCTTTTTTGTCTTCTCACACAAACCTCCATCATCATATTCCATTCCACCCATAGTGCTATGTCCATGGCTTGCGCTCATGTATTGCGTGAGGGTTGAAAAGGCTGAAGCGCATTAAAAAGTATGAACCAATTGCTCGGCTTGTCATCGGGGTTGTGCATGATTTGAATGCTTTGTGTGGTGAAGATGGAGCATAGCCAGACTATATGATTTTGTAGGGATGAGATTTCTTTGGCTATGTTATTTTGCTAAGACATAATTGCTTGGTTAGTATGCTTGAAGTATTATTGCCTTAATGTCAAATGATAGACTATTGCTTTGAATCACTCGTGTCTTAATATTCATGCCATGATTAGATTATGTGATCAAGATTATGCTAGGTAGCATTCCACATCAAAAATTATCATTTACCTACTCGAGGACGAGCAGGAATTAAGCTTGGGGATGCTGATACGTCTCCGCCGTATCTATAATTTTTTATTCTTCCATGCCAATATTATACAACTTTCATATACTTTTGGCAAATTTGTTATACTATTTTTGGGCCTAACATATTGATGCCGTGCCCAGTGCCGGTTCCTGTTTGTTGCATATTTTTGTTTCACAGAAACCCCATATCAAACGGAGTCTAAACGGGATAAAAACAGATGGAGAATATTTTTGGAATATTTCGGAAATATGGGAAGAAGAATCAACGCGAGATGGTGCCCGAGGTGGCCACGAGGCAGGGGGCGCGCCCCTAACCCTCATGGGCCCCCCGTAAGGCGGCTGCTGCTATTCTTTTGCCGCAAGAAAGCTAATTTTTGGAGAAAAATATGGGCGAAGGTTTCAATCCGATCGGAGTTACGGATCTCTGGATATATAAGAAACGGTGAAAGGGCAGAATCCCAGAGCGCAGAAACAGAGAGAGACAAAGAGATAGATCCAATCTCGGAGGGGCTCTTGCCCCTCCCATGCCATGGAGACCAAGGACCAGAGGGGAAACCCTTCTCCCATCGAGGGAGGAGGTCAAGGAAGAAGAAGAAGGAGGGGGGTTGTCGGTGTCAAAACCGGCGGATCCCGGGTAGGGGGTCCCGAACTGTGCGTCTAGGCGGATGGTAACAGGAGACAAGGGACATGATGTTTTTACCCAGGTTCGGGCCCTCTCGATGGAGGTAAAACCCTACTCCTGCTTGATTAATATTGATGATATGGGTAGTATAAGAGTAGATCTACCACGAGATCAAGGAGGCTAAACTCTAGAAGCTAGCCTATGGTATGATTGTTGTTCTGTCCTATGGACTAAAACCCTCCGGTTTATATAGACACCGGAGAGGGTTAGGGTTACACAGAATTGGTTACAATGGTAGGAGATCTACATATCTGTATCGTCAAGCTTGCCTTCCACGCCAAGGAAAGTCCCTTCCGGACACGGGACGAAGTCTTCAATCTTGTATCTTCATAGTCCAGGAGTCCAGCTGAAGGTATAGTCCAGCTATCCGGACACCCCCAAATCCAGGACTCCCTCAGTAGCCCCTGAACCAGGCTTCAATGACAACGAGTCCGACGCGCAGATTGTCTTCGGCATTGCAAGGCAGGTTCCTCCTCCAAGTACTTCATAGAAGATTTTGAACACAAAGGATAGTGTCCGGCTTTGAAGAATAAGTTTCCACATATTGCTGTAGAGAGAATAATATTTACACAAATCTAATCTGCTGACGTATTCCGTAGTGTGACATCACACTACGGCCAAGCCTTTATTCGAATCGTTTTTACCCCTCCCCCCACCTCAGTGCGTTTCACGAGGCGGTTTCCTTGGCACGTCTTGTCAAAGCAGAGATCGTGTTCCCTTTATTTGCGGGATTCTCATCAATACGGACGTGGGTAACCAAACCGCGCCATTGATTACGGCGCTTGGGAGATAAGCGAGTTTTATCAGGCTGGTGGGGACGCATAGCCACATCCGCCCATATAAGGGGATAAGGATCCACCTTTTTACCTACGCCTTCTTCCTCCTTTGCCTATCCATCTTCCGCGCACTCGAGCTCTAGCGCCCAAGCCCGCATCCCCCACCTTGACCTTCTCGAGTCATGTCTGGAGCGGGAGGCAAGTGGATGGTCTCCTCCGTCATGGAGGGACACATCAAAAAAGTGAGGAAGGCCGGATACTTGCCTGCGACATCGCGCACCGGCTTCCCGAAGAGGGGCAGCTCCTCCCCACCCCAAGGCCCCATGAGAGGGTAGTGTTCCTTCCCCACTTCCTCCGCGGACTGGGCTTTCCTCTCCACCCATTCGTCCGGGGACTCATGTTCTACTATGGCCTGGATTTCCATGATCTAGCCCCGAACTTCATCCTCAACTGAAAGTGCAACTATCCCAGGGTGGTTTTGGTAAATCCTAACAACATATAGCTCATTGAGCTAACATTATTCCAAGATTAATATTTCAGAAAAAGCTCAATGAATGGCATGGCATGGATGAGGAAAGTGGATCCCTCAAAATTATAAGGACAAAGGATTGGCTCAAGCTTCAAGATCAAGACTCTAAATTTTGTATTTTAGTGATCCAAGATCACATTGAGTCTATAGGAAAAGCCAATACTATCAAGGAGGGATGAGGTGTTGTTTAATGAGCCTCTTGCTTCATGTGCTTAGTGATATGCTCCAAAATCCTCAACTACCTTCCCACATCCACATATGACCTAAACCAAAAGTCAAACTCGGCCTCACCGATTCTTTCTATCCGGTGCCACCGAGTTTCAAATGTCATAGCCACTGCCACAAACCCTAGAAATTCGGTTTCACCGATAGGGATCTCGGTCTCACCAAGATGGGATTGCAATTTCTTTGTTTCCCTTTGTAACGTTTTGGTCTAACCGAAGTGAGCGATTGGTCCCACCGAGATTGCAATATAAACTCTCTGTTTCCCTTTCGTAACATTTCGGTCTCACCGAAAAGAGCGAACCGGTCCCACCGAGTTTACCTGACCAACTCTCTGGTTAGCTTATTACCAAAATCGGCCCCACCGAGTTTGTGTAATCGGTCACACCGAGATTACGTTATGCCCGAACCCTAACCATATCGGTCCTACCGAGTTGCATCTCAGTCCCACCGAAAATCCTAACGGTCACTAGGTTTGCTGAATCGGTCCGATCGAGTTTAACCATTCGGTCCCGCCGAGTTTGGCAGATTGTGTGTAACGGTTAGATTTTTTGTGGAGGCTATATATACCCATCCACCCACTCTTCATTCGTGGAGAAAGACATCAGAACACAACTACACTTCCAATACACATGTTCTGAGAGGGAACCACCTACACTTGTGTTGAGGTCAAGATATTCCATTCCTACCATATGAATCTTGATCTCTAGCCTTCCCCAAGTTGCTTTCCACTCAAATCTTCTTTCCACCAAATCCAAATCCTGTGAGAGAGAGTTGAGTGTTGGGGAGACTATCATTTGAAGCACAACAGCAAGGAGTTCATCATCAACACACCATTTGTTACTTCTTGGAGAGTGGTGTCTCCTAGATTGGCTAGGTGTCACTTGGGAGCCTCCGACAAGATTGTGGAGTTGAACCAAGGAGTTTGTAAGGGCAAGGAGATCGCCTACTTCGTGAAGATCTACCTCTAGTGAGGCAAGTCCTTCATGGGCGACAACCGTGATGGAATAGACAAGGTTGCTTCTTCGTGGACCCTTCGTGGGTGGAGCCCTCCGTGGACTCGCGCAACCGTTACCCTCTGTGGGTTGAAGTCTCCATCAACGTGGATGTACGATAGCACCACCTATCGGAACCACGCCAAAAACATTTGTGTCTCCAATTGCGTTTGAATTCTCCAAACCCTTCCCTTAACATTCTTGCAAGTTGCATGCTTTACTTTCCGCTGCTCATATACTCTTTTGCATGCTTGCTTGAATTGTGTGGAGATTGCTTGACTTGTGCTAAGATAGCTAAAATCTGCCAAGAACTAAAATTGGGAAAAGGCTAGATTTTTATTTGGTCAAGTAGTCTAATCACCCCCTCTAGACATACTTCCGATCCTACAAGTGGTATCAGAGATTTGGTCTCCATTTGCTTTGATTTCCATAGCTTTTGGTGGTCATAGCCTTGGTTTCACAACGTAGGATAGTATGGCGTCTAGCGAGGGAAATTACCACCGTAGAGGTCCTTACTTTGATGGAACTAATTTTGCTAGTTGGAAGCATAAGATGAAAATGCATATTCTTGGACATAACCCCGCCATTTGGGCTATCGTGTGTGTTGGCTTGCAAGGTGACTTTTTTGATGGGAAAGAACCAAACCGTGAAGCTACCGCGGAAGAGTTGAAGATGCTGCAATACAACGCTCAAGCTTGTGATATCCTCTCAACGGATTGTGCCCCGAAGAATTCAACAAAATCAGCCGTCTTGAGAATGCAAAGGAAATTTGGGATACTTTGATTGATATGTACAAAGGTACCGACTCCGTCAAGGAATCCAAATTGGATGTGCTTCAAAGTCAACTTGACAAGTTCAAAATGAAGGATGGTGAAGGTGTCGCTGAAATGTACTCTAGGCTTGCTCTTATCACAAATGAGATTGTCGACTTAGGGAGTGAAGAGATGACCGATAGATTCATCATCAAGAAGATCCTAAGAGCCCTGGATGGAAAATATGATAATGTGTGCACATTGATCCAAATGATGCCCAGTTACAAAGATCTCAAGCCAACGGAAGTCATTGGAAGAATTGTTGCTCATGAGATGTCACTCAAGGATAAAGAGGAACTTCACAACAAATCAAGTGGTGCTTACAAAGCCTCATGTGAAGCCCCCACATCATCAAGTGAGAAACAAACCTTCAATGAAGAATTGAGCTTAATGGTGAAGAACTTCAACAAGTTCTACAAGAGTAGAAGCAAAGATAGAAGCTCCAAGTCAAGGTCCTACAATGACAAAAGATCTTATAGTCGAGAGTGAAACTGCTACAATTGTGGAAGGCCCGGACACTATTCCAATGAGTGTACGGCTCCCTACAAGAGAAGAGAAGATTCCCCCAAGAGAAGAAGTAGAAGAGAAGAATCACCATCTGGAGAAAGAAGGAGTAGAGATGATCGTTATGAACGAAGACACTCACGGAGAAGCAAGGATTCGGAAAGAAAGGACAAGTCATCAAGGAGCTACACAAAATGAAGACATCAAGCTCATGTTGGTGAATGGGTATCCGGCTCCGACTCCGACAACCACTCCGAGAGAAGCTATCACTCCGATTCCATATATACTCAAGATGAAGGTGTTGCTGGTCTAGCACTTGTGTCAACCAACTCCTACGACATATTTGACTCACCAAATGAAGGAGTTGGAACATGCTTCATGGCTAAAGGCCCAAAGGTATCACATCCCGAGTATGTTGATTTCAATAGTGATGAAGATGACTTGTTAGGTGATAATGATTTACTTGTTGACAACTCTAGTGATGAATATTATGAAACGTCAATTAATCATGCTAATCAAGATAAAACGAATGACAATGATAAGGAGAAGATTGAGTCTCTAACTAAAGAACTAAACACTCTTAAGTTAGCTCATGAAACTATCTTAGGAGATCATCGAGAACTTCTAAGGGCGCATGAGAAATTATGCTTTGAAAAGCTCAACCTTGAGCAAGAGCATGAGTTCCTAAAAGCAATCAATGATGATCTTCCTAAGAAAAGTTCTTCTTACATTGCCAAGCGTTTACTTTTATCCACTTGCATGCCTCAAGTTAAGTCTAGTAACAAGAACAAGAAAGATTCTTCCTCTAGTAGTAACAATGATAATGCTAAATCCAATATTGTTGCTTCTAGTAGTTCTCTTGATTCCACTAATGATTCTCTTAGCCAAGTTACACTTGAGCAAGAAAATAGCTTATTGAAGGGAATTATAGAAAAATGAGTTTACAAGAGCCTTGCCGGAAGTAAGCAACTCGAGGAAATTGTATGCAAGCAAGGAAGGCACCGTAAGAATCAAGGTGTTGGTTTTGAACGAAAGTTCAATGCCAATGGAGTTGAGTGGGAAGAAGATCAATACCCCAAGACGAAGTTTGTTCCTCAACAAGAGAAGTATGATCCCACTTATTTCAAAGGGACACAAGCTCAAGATGATCTTCCACCACAAGACTACAAACGAAAAGGCAAGGACAAGCTTCAAGAGGAAATTGATGCATTTGAAGAAGCTCCTAAGATCTTAGTCAAGTGGATTCCCAAGACTACTTCAAGTTCCACTTCATCAAGTACAACTACAACACCAAGGATTCCCATCAAGATGGTGTGGATCCAAAAGAAGAAGAACTAGAGAGTTCTTGAGGGTGACTCCGCCAACATACTTCACTCTCATCATCTTGGCAAGAACAAGTGCAATCAACTTCCACATCTTGCACTAGTTCAAGGAGTCACAAACCCTCTTGTTGGTAAGACAAGGGACAAGGTAATCTAAAGCTTTCATAGACATCATCTTGTGTGTGCATCGCTCTATGTCTATGGATATCCTTGTTTGTTCCTTGTGGGACTAACCCATGTAGGTATTGAATGTGCAACTCACTCCAATGGATAGCTCCAAATGATCTACATCGACATTGAGCATCCACACCTTCAACATCTACACGAAGTCATCATCGACAAAACCCAAGGTTAGTTCATCCATCTTAGGGGGGATATCACATCTAGGGGAGCTTTACTCTAAGAATTGAGCTAAAGCAACTCTAATGGCGTGAACACAACAATGCTTTATGTAAAAGTGGTAACCCCACTTGTGCTTAAACGATGAGTATAACCTATGATCAAATGTTCTCATTTGACTCCTAAGTCAATATACTCATATATAGATGACCTAGTCATCGCCAATTGCTTGATAGATGCTAGAATTGGTTGTGCATGCTTTGAAACATATTTCAATTGCCATTTTATTGTGTGAGCATGTTGATTGCATATTTTACTCATTCGAGGACATCCACTTGTTGTTTTGATTGATTGGTTTTCTTTTCTTTTGCCAAGTGGATGGGCAAGAATGCCTAAGAACCCTCTCTAGCTATCTATGCTTTTCTCATCTCAAACTCTATTCATGCTACATCACAAAATTTGATCAAGTCAGATTCAAACCACTCTGTGTGAGGAGCACTCGGAGTTCCCGATTTGTCATAGACTTAAACTTCCAAATCTTCTTTGAGCTTTTCGGTCTGACCGATTCCTCCATTTCGGTCATACCGAGATCACTAAGTCGATCTAGCTTTTCACCTCGGTGCAACCGACTTGAACTTTTCGGTCACACCGAGTTGCTATAACTGTCAACAATTATGCATCTCGGTGCCACCGAGTTGTTCCACTCGGTCACATCGACAGGGTCGGGCTATATATACTCACGGGCAAAATTTTGGAAATTTCTCCGAAACCTCTTCGCCCGCGCATAGCTCGCTCTGCCTACTAGGTCTCCGGATCATCTTCCTCGTCGCCAGCCGCCTCCTGTCGCTGGTCTCCGCCACCGTCAACGGATTTCGTCTCCGCCGTTGCCGCCGTAGCGAGTTCACCGCTAAACTAGGGTATAGACTCGATCACAGTGCTATCCCCGTCTGATTCATAGCACATTGTGTTCATTATGATTCTTGCTACAATTGAAACACTTCTATCCAGTCAAAACAATCCTTAGAATAGATGCGATTTGAAAATTTAGGTTTAGGTTTCCGCCGAAACCATCTCGGACCCACCAGGTAGCGGAACTCGGTTCCACCGATTCGGCCACGGCCATTGCACATGTGGTTCTCGGTCTGACCGAGAATTGCAAATCGATGTGACCGAGTTCAGGACTTTGTGAAACCCTAGCTGTCTTGGTGCCACCGAACTGTGACTCGATCTGACCGAGTTCACTAGTTTTGGTTCCAAAAGCTGCTTCGGTATCACCGAGTTTGCAAATCGGTTGATCTGAAATGTTTTCTGTGGAAAACTAAAACTAAGTTTTTGACTCATTCGTTTGCAAAAATCTCTGCACTTTGTGATGCTCATCCACTCTATCTCATCTACAATCTATTCACAGGGTCTGCAGTCAGTGTTTGCACATGTCTGACCAGAGTGACAGCCAGAACAAGTCAGAGGAGCAGGTTCACATGAGTGAGGGCACTAGTCCCTCTAGTAGCTCTGATGAGGGTAGCAGAAGCACCCAAAGCAACTTGCCCAAGGCTGCCACTAGAGCAAGCAAGAAAAGAACTTCAGAGTCTGAGGATGAAGATTATGTGGCAGAAGAGGAAGCCACTTCTAAGAAGAAGGTGCTCAAGAAAGTATATGGCTCAGCTGCAGCCACAAAGCCAGGATTGAAGATCAAAAGGACAGCAGGGAGACAGCCCATGTCTAAAGCCAGAGCCTCTCAAGCATCTTTGGAATCTCAACCCAAAGAGGCTACTGCAAAAGAGAAGAAGGAAAGAAAGAGGGGCAGATGGTGCAAGAAGGTTGATCCAATGGCTGAATTTGAGAATCACTCCTCAGGAGAAGGAGAGGAAGAAGAGGTTGCTGCACCAGCACCCAAGGCACAGAAGCTTATGGGTGATGCCATAAGGTCAGGGGCTGCATCATCAAAGCCCAAAGAAGCACCCAAAGCTGCCTCCAAGCCCAAGAGTGCACCAAAGAGGAACACTAGGAACATATCTGTTGCTGAGAAGAACAAGGCCCCAGTGCCTGATGTTGCTGCTGAAGAAGAAGAAGAAGGACAAGTTCTGAGGAAGCTCAAGCCCAAGATTCCAGACCACAACGATGCTCATCCTGTGGCTGAGGACATGAAAATCAGGAGAGATTTAGGGCTGAGGAAATGGAGAGAGGCAGATCCATATGCTTCAAGGAGAAGAATTGCTGTTGATTACAGATTCCACACTAAGGAACAGCAAGACTTCTATGAGACAGTGCTGCTGGACAAGAAACCCATAGTGTGTGACATGAGATGGGTTGACTGGGAGTATATCAAGGAGAATGAAGAACACTATCCTGGAGTGCTTGACAGCTTCAAAGCTTGTGGAGTTGCAGACTTTGTTGGGCAGATGCTCACAAAGTGGAATGAGGAGCTCATAATGCAATTCTACTCCATAGCACATTTCTATCTAGATGGCAGGATAGTATGGATGACTGAAGGCACAAGATACCAATCTACAGTTGCAGAATGGGCTCAGCTGATCAATGCCCCCGAAGAGCAAGAAGATGACTTGGATGTCTATGCCAACAAGAAGATGGATCACAATTCCATGTCAAACATGTACAAGGAGATCCCAGACAAAGCTCTTGAGACTTTCAAGTTTGGGTCAGTTCACTTCCTTCTGTCAGGGCTGCCTACAATCAACTGGATTCTAAGGCACACTCTCTTGCCCAAGTCAGGTGATCACAAATTTATCAGAGGCCATGCAATAAACTTGCTTCACATATTTGATGTGCCACAGAAGTTCAAGGTAATGAGCCTCATAGTTGAGACCATCAAGAGGACAGCAGCTGATCAAAAGAGGAGTTGTGGATATGCCCCACAAATTCAGGAGTTGATTAACTCGAAGATGGGCACAGGCACATATCTGTTGGATAAGGAACACCTTCCCATCCATCCAGATTTTGAGGACAATCAAGTTGTGATGAATGAGAATGAACCATCGTCAGCACAAGCTCAAGCATAGAAGGAGAAGGCAAAGATGGAGAAAGCTGCCAGGATGCCAACTCAAGAGGAGGCATCTGAGTACTTTTTGAAGAACAAGCAGGAGCAGCTCGGTTACCTGATAGCATCAACTCTAAGGATTGACAAAGGACTGGCCACCCTGACTCGAAACCAAGAGAGCCTGGAAAGAATCATGGAACAAAAGTTCTATGACCTATATGTGAAAGTAACTGAGATTCAGTCTACTGTGGAGCAACTACAGGATGATATGCAAGAGAGGAAGGGAAAGACCACAACTGATGCATTTGTCAGAGTGCCTATAGCTCAGAGATCATCTGCAGTGCCAGTTCCTGCACCAGACTACTACTTCTGCACCAGCTACAGCCTCAGTTCCACCAGCTCCAACTCCTACCCCAGTAGCTCCAACTACTTCTACTGAAGCCTTCGTCCTTGGCGTCATCCGGACTCCACCACCTGAAGACCAAGCCTGAGAGTCGTTTTAGTGCTATGCATTTTCTATTAAATTTTTGGTAACTTGTTGCCAAAGGGGGAGAAAAATGTATAGATCATAGGCTTCAAGAGAGAGAGTTCGCATTTGTTCTCTCTTGTCTTCTTGGTTGAACTTTATTTTCTTTTGAGTGTTTGAGATACTATGCTTTTATCTGTGAGACATTGATGATCATGTGTTTAATCATAAGCTACACTTAATGCTTGTTGGATGTTACTATCAGTTTATCCTTATTTTGATCATTCACTTTGCTTGGTGATGAGTGCATGTATTTAATTCTTATCATTTTGAGCGCTCCACCAAGATGTATGTGACATGGAAGAGTAACCCATGATCCTAACTCATTGTGCATTTGCAGTCCAAAGCAAATCTTAAAATATGCACAAATTTAGGGGGAGCTCTTGCTTATCACATACTTCTCAAAGCGACGATATCTTTCACTCTTATTATCAGTTGTCGAAGCTTTGATCTATATGTTGTCATCAATTACCAAAAAGGGGGAGATTGAAAGTGCAATTATCCCTGGGTGGTTTTGGTAATTCCTAACAACGTATAGCTCATTGAGCTAACATTATTCCAAGATTAATATTTCAGGAAAAGCTCAATGAATGGCATGGCATGGATGAGGAAAGTGGATCCCTCAAAATTAAAAGGAAAAAAGATTGGCTCAAGCTTCAAGATCAAGACTCTACATTTTATATTTTAGTGATCCAAGATCACATTGAGTCTACAGGAAAAGCCAATACTATCAAGGAGGGATGAGGTGTTGTTTAATGAGCCTCTTGCTTCATGTGCTTAGTGATATGCTCCAAAATCCTCAACTACCTTCCCACATCCACATATGACCTAAACCAAAAGACAAACTCGGCCTCACCGATTCTTTCTATCCGGTGCCACCGAGTTTCAAATGTCATAGCCACTGCCACAAACCCTAGCAATTCGGTTTCACTTCGTAACGTTTCGGTCTAACCGAAGTGAGCGATCGGTCCCACCGAGATTGCAATGTAAACTCTCTGTTTCCCTTTCGTAACATTTCGGTCTCACCGAAAAGAGCGAACCAGTCCCACCGAGTTTACCTGACCAACTATCTAGTTAGCTTATTACCAAAATCGGTCCCACCGAGTTTGTGTAATCTGTCACACCGAGATTACGTTATGCCCGAACCCTAACCATATCGTTCCTACCGAGTTGCATCTCAGTCCCACCGAAAATCCTAATGGTCACTAGGTTTGCTGAATCGATCCGACCGAGTTTAACCATTCGGTCCCACCGAGTTTGGCAGATTGTGTGTAACGGTTAGATTTTGTGTGGAGGCTATATATACCCATCCACCCACTCTTCATTGGTGGAGAAAGCCATCAGAACACAACTACACTTCCAATACACATGTTCTGAGAGAGAACCACCTACACTTGTGTTGAGGTCAAGATATTCCATTCCTACCATATGAATCTTGATCTCTAGCCTTCCCCAAGTTTCTTTCCACTCAAATCTTCTTTCCACCAAATCCAAATCCTGTGAGAGAGAATTGAGTGTTGGGGAGACTATCATTTGAAGCACAAGAGCAAGGAGTTCATCATCAACACACCATTTGTTACTTCTTGGAGAGTGGTGTCTCCTAGATTGGCTAGGTGTCACTTGGCAGCCTCCGACAAGATTGTGGAGTTGAACCAAGGAGTTTGTAAGGGCAAGGAGATCGCCTACTTCATGAAGATCTACCGCTAGTGAGACAAGTCCTTCGTGGGCGACGGCCGTGATGGAATAGACAAGGTTGCTTCTTCGTGGACCCTTCGTGGGTGGAGCCCTCCGTGGACTTGCACAACCGTTACCTTCCGTGGGTTGAAGTCTCCATCAACGTGGATGTACAATAGCACCACCTATCGGAACCACACCACAAACATCCGTGTCTCCAATTGCGTTTGAATTCTCCAAACCCTTCCCTTTACATTCTTGCAAGTTGCATGCTTTACTTTCCGCTGCTCATATACTCTTTTGCATGCTTGCTTGAATTGTGTGGAGATTGCTTGACTTGTGCTAAGATAGCTAAAATCTGCCAAGAACTAAAATTGGGAAAAGGCTAGATTTTTATTTGGTCAAGTAGTCTAATCACCCCCCCCTCTAGACATACTTCCGATCCTACATCAACATCTCGGCGTTTATCGTCGTGTGCGAGGCTTTCCTCTGCATCCACCCCCATTTCGGCCTATGGCTCAAGACTTTCAATGTCAAGCCGAAGGTGGTGCGCGGCAACTAGGCGGAGTGCGGAGGCGCCATGGCGGGCAAGATGCCCAACGTCCTATGGCTCGAGGGCTCCTTTGTGGAGACCCTGAAGGGGTGGCAATCGGGGTGGTTTTACATCACCGAGCCGCGCGACCCTGAGTGGGTCGCAGCCCCCGAGTTCCGTTCCGGACCCCCTACACGGCTCACGTCCTGGAAAGAGACGGGCCTGTCGTGGGGCAACAAAGGAGAGGTGACTGGACTGCAAAAATGCATCCAAACCCTGGTGAACAAGCATCTCAAGCTTGTCAACGTAGTCCAGGTTACGCTCATCCGCCGGATCCTCCCGTGTCAACAACGGGCCTTTAATATGTGGGAGTTCGACCTGGCGCAGCACCGAACTCTGAGCAGGCTCTTCGGCACGACGTACGAAGATGCCTGGAAGGTGCTTTTCAAGGGCACCGAGGCTCCCGCATACGCTTCCGAGGACCACGGATTCAGCACGCAGCGCCACGATAGTGCGGTAAGCTATTTGTACCTTTTACAGGGTATTAGTTTTTCATAGTTTGACTCTATGCGGGATCTAAGCTCCCTTACCTTTGATAAGATTGGCAGGTGAAGTCCGGACAGATCGACTGTCCAGCTCCTTTGCCCGAAGACCCAGCCGATGCTCGCTTGGCGAAGCTGCTGGTTCCGGCACCCTATGTGGTGCCGGAGAAGAAGGCCAAGAAGAAGGCCACAGGGACTCGACAGAGTGCCCGACGCCTGGAGGTGTCGGATTCATCATCCGACGACTTCGAGACGCACTCCTCCCGTGAAAACGAGGAGGAGGAAGAAGAAACCTCTCCCCCCCAGCGGAGGGAGGAAAGAAGAGGAAGGCCGCCCCGACCGGGGAGGCCGAAGGGTCCAAGAAGGGGAAGACCCTTCCTTCGGACTACTCCACCGACGCCGACGGCGGCAAAGAGGAGTGGCCACACAGGGCCAAGCGCCCGGCGAGATCGTAAGTGTTCGGACACCAGAGTAACTCGTAGTGTTCCTTTATTGCACAGCATTTCCTTATGTCGAATATATCTATGCAGTCCGCCCAAGGCCGGGCTCGACGAGACGTCGAGCGGCTCCCTGGATTCGTCGGACGTGAATTCACTTCTGCCCGCTACCTCCCCCCGCCCTACGGACGATGCCGAGGTGGCATCCCAACAGGTTCCAAGCCAGGAGAGGGTGGTCCTGGAGGAGCCGCAAGGCGACATCCCGGACTCCAGGAGTAAAGGGGATAGATCCCCCCAGGGCTCCAAGTCCAGCCCTAGGCCGGACACCGCTCCGGAACCTTCAAAGGTTCCAGAGTCCGGCGGGCGACCTCCTTCCAAGAGGAGCAAGCCCACCGAGCCGGTGACCCCCGTCCAACTGGAGGCGCCGGACAATCTGTTGGAGGTGCTTAAAGGCGCCTCCATCAACGAGGAGCACCGCACCATTATGAGTGCGGTGGTCCAGAAGGTTCAGTTCGCCAAGAGCGGACTGACTGAAGCTTCTGCTAGCCTTTTAACAGGCTTTGAGGTAAGTAAAGAATGTGTAAAAATATTACCGCATAGACAGTAGCCCCTGATGCCCTGTTTGGCGTTCGGGAAGAAAAGCCGAATAGAGGATCAAATAAAATTCGCAGGAGTCTAACAAAAAGGAGTCAATATGCGTATGCAGGCTTCTCTGCTGGCGTCCGCCGCACTGACTACAGAAGTGGACACGCTAAAGCAGAACCTCGAGTAGTCCGAGCAAGAGCTCGGGCTTGCCAAGAAGCAGCTCGAGGACAAGGAAGGTAAGAAATACCTTGTTTAAATATATAAAAAAGTGCAATTGCAAAAAATGACAGGATTATCGTGGCTATTGTAGGGGCCACGTCTGAGGTGGCGACCCTTAAGCAAGCGCTGTCCGAGGTAGAGAAGAGGGCGGCCACGGAGCGCACCGAGCGGGAGAAGTATGAGGCCCAGGTTGGCGAGGTGCGGCAAGAGCTCCAGGCTCTCATGAAAAAACATGAGAGTTTGGAGCTTGACTCAAAGACGCGAGCGTCCGAGCTCGCGGCGGCTATTGAAAATGCCAAGTCTGCCAAGGTCGAATCCCAGAAGGCCCTCCAGGATTTGGATGCGGTGAAAAAGATAGCGGCGGGTAAGGCATTCTTTATGCAAAGCAAACATATAAAAGTGAGTTACTTGTTACTTACCCGAATCCGGAGATCTCCAGGAGCATTCGCAGATCTTCCAAGTAGCGTGTCCGATGCCGCCGCATTCTACTGAGCCAAGGAGGGCAGCTCGACGGAGAAGGTGTTCTGGTCTCAGTATGCTGAGGCCAGACACCCTGTGCCCCTGAGTGACCAGCTAAAGCAACTGGTCGAGCTCCACAAGGTCGCCGGACAGGCCATGAAGGGCCTCATAGTTCGGCTGTGGCCTGGAGCTTGTGAAGGACGGGGCACCGCCGTGGAAAGAGCATCGCAAGCCCGAGATGTATTATAAGGACGTTCTGAAGGGTGCCCGCCTTATGGCAGATGAATGTTCCAGGGATGTAATTTTTGAGTAAACTCGCTCGTTTTGTCCTGTGCGCTGAAAACTTGTTCATATGTGCTAAACAATGCTTTTGGAATTTAAAATATTACCTTCTGTGCGGCCGTTTATCAATTTTGAGAGATGGCGCGTCGTCGGCTTGTGCCCCCGTGCCACTAGTGCTGGGGTGTTCAGGATAAACCTGAGAGCTCTTTTTCCCATGTTTGGGTCCTTCGAGGGAGGCACTCAGCACAACGAACAAGGCAATCGAACTATAATGCTTGAACACTCTCACTTAGCCATAGAATTCTATAATTTTAAATTTCGGCGAAGCCCCTGGTATTCGGAAGACCGAGTTCGGGGCGCTATCCACGCCTTGGCCGGAGAGAGCCTACTCCTCGCTCTAAGCGGCATAAGTCTTTAGGGACTCGAAAAACCTCTCGAACAGCGACCAGCTCTCGCTTCATCATGACAGTCAGTTTTAGCTTTCTCTACTGAGGTGCTTAGCCCAGCTCAACTGGGGCACAATCTCAGTTGTTATCCTAGTGCTACCTTAGCCGATATAGCGGAACGTAAGGCACCAAAACATAGGAGCCGGGCAAACCCAACTATTGACCCAAGACATGATTCGGAGCCGATGCATATAATGCTATAAGTTCGGGGAGCCGCACTTGTTAAAATGTTCGGGCTTCTCACACCATATTGAGGGGTACTAAAGCCCCTGGCGTATTTGGCCGTACCAAAGTGTACGGGTGCAACATGTCGTTAATGAACATATATTTGTAAAAAAGAGTAATGCAAAAATAGACAAAAGCTATGCATTGTTTATTAAAAAAGGTTGCGATCAAGGCAGAACGTTACAAATAACGCGATAAGCAAAAGGTTGGACTATTTAACATGTCCATTCCAGGGGCAGGTTGCGAAATGGTATGCGAAACAGGTATACTGCTTGTGATAGAGACCACCTGGGAGTTCCGTAATGCGGCGTGGCTTGTCTACTTCCCTGGTTCTTGCATCGTTTGTGCGGCAATTCTACTGCCGGACAGGCCTTCCGAAGAATGGAGTCCTGAAAGTAAGAGAAAATTAAAAAATCGGCAGCCCCTAGTGCGGTTTAAGTCGTGTATCGGGTGTGCCGTGATGGTGCCCCTCCCCCTGTACCCATGGTATTTCTAGAGCATAGTTATGTACGCGAAGCACTGGTGTCGCGTTTTCGCGAGCGCTTGGGTTGGGGCCGCATTGCTACTCCTGCTCGGAACATGCCAGGCGGTCTTGTTGTAGGTCACTCCGGGCGCGCTTGACGGTGTCCGGACGTTTAATGGCCGGACTGGAGAACTGCCTGGAGAGGCTGCTTTGTACTTCCGCTGCAAGGGCCGCCGTGTGCTCCTCCGTTCGGAGGGAGCGTTCGGTGTTTCCATTGACCGTAATTACTCCTCGAGGGCATGGCATCTTGAGCTTAAGGTATGCGTAGTGCGGTACCGCATTGAACTTGGTGAATGCGGTTCGCCTGAGCAGGGCGTGATAGCCACTGCGGAACGGGACTATGTCGAAGATTAACTCCTCGCTTCGGAAATTATCCGGAGATCCAAAGACCACTTCAAGTGTAACTGAGCCTGTACAGTTGGCCTCTACACCTGGTATGATGCCTTTAAAGGTCGTTTTGGTGGGCTTAATCCTCGAGGGATCTATGCCCATTTTCCGCACTGTATCCTGGTAAAGCAGGTTTAGGCTACCGCCGCCGTCCATAAGGACTCTAGTGAGATGAAATCCGTCAATAATTGGGTCTAGAACCAATGCGGCGAATCCACCATGATGGATGCTAGTGGGGTGGTCCCTTCGATCAAAGGTGATCGGGCAGGAGGACCATGGGTTGAACTTTGGGGCGACTGGCTCCATCGCGTATACGTCCCTTAACGCGCGCTTCCGCTCCCTCTTGGGGATGTGGGTTGCGTATATCATGTTCACCGTCCGCACTTGTGTGGGAAAGCCCTTCTGTCCACTGTTGTTCGGCGGCCGGGACTCTTTGTCGTCATCGCTATGCAGCCCCTTGTCTTTATTTTCGGCATTTAACTTGCCTGCGTGCTTGAACACCCAACAATCCCTGTTGGGGTGCCATGTATCTGGCACAAGCGGTCGAGTATTCAGTCCAAACTGGACGGGCCCTGAGTATTTCTTTTGAATGGCTTTTTCCGCTGACCAGATTTATAGCCTCTGAATCTGGCATTAACTATCGTATCCTCAGCATTGTCGTCGTTAATGCAACGCTTCTGCTTGTTGCGACGCGACCTGCCACTACTGTCTCTGGTATTCGAATTACCAGGGTTCTTGGTCATATTGTTGCTATGAGCAAGCCAGCTGTCTTCTCCCGCGCAAAAGCGGGTCATGAGTGTTGTGAGCGCTGCCATAGATTTCGGATTTTCTTGTCCAATGTGCCGGGCAAGCCACTCATCACGGATATTGTGCTTGAAGGCTGCTAGGGCCTCTGCGTCCGGACAGTCGACTATGTGATTTTTCTTTGTTAGGAACCGTGTCCAGAATTGCCTGGCCGATTCCTCTGGCTGCTGAATTATGTGGCTTAGGTCATTGGCGTCTGGTGGACGCACATAAGTGCCCTGGAAATTGTCGAGGAATGCGGCTTCCAGGTCATCCCAACAACTGATTGATTCTGCTGGCAAGCTGTTAAGCCAATGCCGAGTTGGTCCTTTAAGCTTGAGTTGGAGGTATTTGATGGCGTGTAGATCGTCGCCACGGGCCATGTGGATATGAAGGAGATAATCCTCAATCCATACCGCAGGATCTATTGTGCCATCATATGATTCGATGTTTACGGGTTTGAACCCTCGGGGATTTGATGATCCATTACTTCATCTGTGAAGCATAGTGGGTGTGCGGCGCCTCTGTACAGGGCTATATCACGACGTAGCTCAAATGAGCTTTGTCTGCTGTGTTCGGCCCTACCGGATTTGCTGTATCCGGCATGACGGTTATCGTCTCGAGTCGTGGGGCGCCCACGCGATCCGTAGATCGATCTTGCTTGCCTTGTCCTCCAATATATCTCATAGGTCTGGTGCATTTTCCCGTGCCTTGGTATGTTTTGAGCGGCGCCGGGGTGAGGCTTGAGTGGAGGGCCGAGAGGCCTCTCTGTCGCGGCCACGAGGTGGCCGGTCGGCCGTATCATGTGCTGGTGATGTAGGTTTAGGTGCTTCCTGCTCTAATCGGGGTAGCAACCTGCGCTTTGGGTAGCTCTTGGAGGGGCGTTCGAGTTCATACTCTTCGGCCGCAAGGACTTCAGTCCATCTGCCGGCTAGCAAATCTTGATCAGCTCTAAGCTGTTGTTGTTTTTTCTTGAGGCTGCTTGCCGTGGCCATAAGCCTGCGTTGAAAACGCTCTTGCTCGACGGGATCCTCTGGCACGACGAATTCGTCGTCGTCGAGGCTTGCCTCGTCTTCGGAGGGAGGCATATAATTATCGTCCTCGACCTCTTTGTCTGCCGCTCTCTCATGAGGGCTGGCTTCTCCATCCTCCTGTGTTGAATCTTGCTGGAGGGGGTTTTCTTCGGCACTCTCCGGAGTATTGTTATCTCCCGTGCTGGAATCACTGTTTTTGCTTTGGCGGGATTTTGAGCGGCGCCGCTGACGCCGGCGCTTAGGCTGTTTCTTGGAGGGGTCATCCTCCGCTGTTCCATCGCCATCTCCTTCTTTTGGGGTGTCCACCATGTATATGTCATATGATGAGATGGCTTTCCAGTGCCGTGTAGGTGCTGGTTCTTGATCGTCTCCTGCATCGGCGTCCATACCGTCGATGTCTTCGGAGTCGATGTCGAGCATGTCGGTTAAATCGTCAACAATGGCTACAAAGTGGGTGGTGGGTGGGCTTTGAATTTCTTCATCGTCCGTATCCCAACCTTGTTGACCGTAGTCCGGCCAGGGCTCTCCTTATAAAGAGAGAGACTTTAGTGTCTTCAGAATATCGCCGAAAGGCGAGTGCTGAAAGATGTCCGCGGCGTTTAACTCCATGATCGGCGCCCAATCGGATTCGATCGGCAGGGGCGCGGAGAGCTCGGAGTCCGGAGAGGAGTCCGGCTCCTTGGATTCACGAGCCTTGCGGAGTGCGGGGCTAGTGTTCGGCTCGATCGCCGTTGGGATCGCAGCCCCCGAGGCGGCGTCCAACCACCCATCCTCGATCGGCGCAGTTGGCTCCGAATTAAGGGTCAAAGCCGATGCGGGTGCGGCCTCCAGGGCACTGTTCGGCGGCAGAGCTAGATCATGCCCGTCATGACAGTGCGGCGCGCTCGATAGTGGCTCGAATCCATCGAAGATCAAGTCCCCGCGGATGTCAGCCATGTAGTTTAAACTTCCAAATCTGACCTGACGGCCAGGGGCATAGCTTTCGATCTTCTCCAGATGGCCAAGCGAATTGGCCCGCAGTGCGAAGCCGCCGAAGACGAAGATTTGTCTAGGGAGAAAGGTCTCACCCTGGACTGCGTCGCTATTGATGATCGGAGGAGCCATCGGGCCTAAAAGTGACGACACAGAGGAACTCTTAATGAAAGCACCAATGTCGGTGTCAAAACCGGCGGATCTCGGGTAGGGGGTCCCGAACTGTGCGTCTAGGCGGATGGTAACAGGAGACAAGGGACACGATGTTTTTACCCAGGTTCAGGCCCTCTCGATGGAGGTAAAACCCTACTCCTGCTTGATTAATATTGATGATATGGGTAGTACAAGAGTAGATCTACCACGAGATCAAGGAGGCTAAACCCTAGAAGCTAGCCTATGGTATGATTGTTGTTCTGTCCTACGGACTAAAACCCTCCGGTTTATATAGACACCGGAGAGGGTTAGGGTTACACAGAGTCGGTTACAATGGTAGGAGATCTACATATCCGTATCGCCAAGCTTGCCTTCCACGCCAAGGAAAGTCCCTTCCGGACACGGGACGAAGTCTTCAATCTTGTATCTTCATAGTCCAGGAGTCCGGCCGAAGGTATAGTCCGGCTATTCGGACACCCCCTAATCCAGGACTCCCTTAGGGGCTCTCTCCCCCTCGCTTCCGGTGGCGTCGGAGTGCCACCGGGGGCCATCATCATCACTGCAATCTTCACCAACAACTTCACCGCCATCATCACCAACTCTTCCCCCCTCTATGCAGTGGTGTAAGCCCTCTTTTACCCGCTGTAATCTCTACTTAAACATGGTGCTCAACGCTGTATATTATTTCCCAATGATGTATGGCTATCCTATGATGTTTGAGTAGATCCGTTTTGTCCTATGGGTTAATTGATGATCGTTATTGGTTTGAGTTGCATGTTTTATTATTGGTGTTGTCCTATGGTGCTCTCCGTGTCATGCAAGCGTGAGGGATCCCCGCTACAGGGTTTGCAATATGTTCATGATTTGCTTATGTGGGTGGCGTGAGTGACAGAAGCACATACCCGAGTAAGTAGGTTGTTTGCGTATGGGAATAAAGAGGACTTAATAATTTTAATGCTATGGTTGGGTTTTACCTTAATGATATCTAGTAGTTGCGGACGCTTGCTAGAGTTCCAATCATAAGTGCATATGATCCAAGTAGAGAAAGTATGTTAGCTTATGCCTCTCCCTCATATAAAATTGCAATAACGATTACCGGTCTAGTTATTGATTGCCTAGGGACAAATAACTTTCTCATGACAAAAAGCTCTCTACTAAAACTAACTTAGTAGTGTCTTTATCTAAGCAGCCCCTAGTTTTTATTTACGCGCTCTTTATTATCTTGCAAACCTATCCAACAACACCTACAAAGTACTTCTAGTTTCATACTTGTTCTAGGTAAAGGGAACATTAAGCGTGCATAGAGTTGTATCGGTGGTTGATAGAACTTGAGGGAATATTTGTTCTACCTTTAGCTCCTCGTTGGTTTCGACACTCTTACTTATCGAAAGAGGCTACAATTGATCCCCTATACTTGTGGGTTATCAAAGATCACCATGACTCTTGCATAAGGTATAAGACAAAAGTAAAAGATAGGCCCTTCTCAGAGGGAAGCAGAGGTTGTCATGTGCTTTTAGGGTTGGATGCACGAAATCTTAATGCAAAAGAACGTCACCTTATATTGCCACTTGTGACATGGACCTTTATTATGCAGTCAGTCGCTTTTATTTCTTCCACATCACAAGATCGTAGAAAGCTTATTTTCTCCACACTAATAAATCATACATATTTAGAGAGCAATTTTTATTGCACGCAACATGACAACTTACTTGAAGGATCTTACTCAATCCATAGGTAGATATGGTGGACTCTCATGGCAAAATTGGGTTTAAGGATATTCAGAAGCACAAGTAGTATCTCTACTTGGTGCAAAGAATTTGGCTAGCATGAGGGGAAAGGCAAGCTCAACATGTTGGATGATCCATGGCAATATACTTTATTTCAGATGTAAGAAAACATAACCCATTATGTTTTCTTCCTTGTCCAACTTCACCTCTTTAGCATTTCATACTTTAATGAGTGCTCACAATCATAAAACATGTGCAAGATAGTATATTTATATGTGAAAACCTCTCTTTCTTTATTACTTCCTATTAACTGCAACGATGACCAAAACTATGTTTGTCAACTCTCAACAACTTTTATTCATCATACAATTTATATGTGAAGTCATTACTCTCCATAAGATCACTATGATCTCTTTTATTTCTTTTTATTTCTTACTTCCCTCACGATCATAGCAAGATAATCAAGCCCTTGACTCAACACTAATCTTTATTATATATAGCTCACGGACTCGATTACATAGAAGGATCATAAAGCAAAACTCAAAACGGAATCATGCTAAAACTTTATTCTACCAGATCAAGATATTACTAAAAGGATCAAACTAAGAAAAACAGTAAAGATAGGAGTGTGATGGTGATACGATACCGGGGCACCTCCCCCAAGCTTGGCAGTTGACAAGGGGAGTGCCCATACCCATGTGATTATATCTCTTTCCTCGGGAGTGGTGATGATGGAGTTGCTGATGATGTAGGCTTGTCGTCCATCTTCCAAGGCATAGGCTCACCATCATAGAAGGATGATCGAGTCTCCGGAATCATGAAGTCTGCATCCAAAATCATCCTCTTGAATCTAAATTCATACTCATAGTTTTGGTTTTGCAGGTCAAAGGTTTGGGCTTGGAGGTGCTCGATTTTCTCGCGAAGCTTGAAGATGGTCTCCCCAATGTTCTTGGCATCTAGCTTTTGATTGTTGGTGAACTCTGTGATAATCATGTGGTTGGCGTTGAGTCCGCGTTCCACCATCCCTTGGCACTTGAAAACTTGTTGCTCCATTGCTTTGAGTCTTGTCTCCACGCTTCCGGTCCTCCTTGGTCCATCGACATCGCGGATGTGCAGCAACCCATCACGCATCTCAATGGTTTGAGGGTGTTGCACCACCTCCGCTAGGTAGGGATTGATAACCTTCTCGAAGAACTTGTCCTTGGGGGTACTTGGAGACGTCATGGTGATCTAGATCTGTCAAAAAAATAGCTCAAAACAAAAGCAGAGGATATTTGCATGATACGATGGTCAAAACCTTCAGGAGATTATATAATGAATTTTTACCGACCAAAAGAAGTATCGTCCAAGAAAACGGAGTCTAGAAGGCACACGAGGTGCCCACGAGGCAGGGGGCGCTGTCGGATTTCGGGTTCCGGCAGACCCTTGAGGTTCGAACTCTGGGGTGCGCGCGGAGATTACGCCTCGTACCTACCTGTACCCCTCCGCCTCGCTAAGATCTAAACTATGGGAAAGAACTACACAAGAGACACAGGGTTTATACTGGTTCTGGCCACCGATGTGGTGTAATACCCTACTCCAGTGTGGTGGTGTGGTGGATTGCCTCTTGGGCTGATGATGATGAACAATACAAGGAAGAACAGCCTCGCGAGGGTCTGTTCTTGGCCGGGGCAATGAACTACTTAGGAGGAGTTCAGTCGCCCTTCTCTCTCTCTCTCCGGTCTGATTGCCGATCGATCTCCCCCCTACCCTGGGGGTGGCTAGTCCTATTTATAGGCAAAGGCCCTGGGCCTCTTCCCAAATATTGAGCGGGAAGGGCGCCAACAATTGGCCATTTTGAAGGGGAACATCTGGTACACTTATCCTGACTAAAGTTGGTCCTCGCCTGCCAAAGGCTCTGGTGGTGACGTTGGCTTGGGCTCCACAATGACTTCCTTCCTTCCGTTGGACTGGTCTTGGTCTCGTTGCACCGAAATGGGTGCCTTTGCTTGATGCTCACGCCTGCGCTTTCCCCCTTTGAACCAAAGAGGAAAGGAGGACACTGCGTGGGTTGGCGCCCGCCTGGCGCCCTTGGTCGTCATGGCTTGCGTCATGGGCACCTCGTGAGGTACCCCGCCTTGATCTCTCCGCCTCCTCGCAAGACAGCCTGATGAGGCCGCGCCTGAGGAAGCTCCGTGTCATCCGCCCCGCGAGGCTTGGCCCCACGCGAGGGTCTTGGGTCTGTGTTGAAGAAGATGGGCCGTGCTGGGCCCCCTTTGAGCCACGCTGCAGGCCGCAGGCAGGAAAGTCTGGGGACCCCCGTTCCCGGAACGCCGACAGTAGCCCCCAGGCCCAAGGCGTGTCCGGACTTGGCCGTGCAGGGAGGCGAAATGGCAAGAGCAAAGCACCGCGGGCCCTAACAGCCTGCGGCCTTGGGCGCCGCATGGCGGTTGATTGGACGTGGGCGTCTCCGCTTCCCCACGATGCCTCGGCATCTGCACGGATTGGACAAGTCCTTGCATGCAAAACGGGTCATGATTACCTGAGATCGTGGAGGCCGACGGTTGGCCTTCGCCGGCTATAAGTATGGAATGGCACGCGCCCTTCCAGTCCATCCCCCTTGCTTCTCCTTCTTCTTCATGCTTCCGTCGAGGAGGTTCTCGGCCGCAGAGAAGGGGAAGGCTCGCCAGGTTGAGCCTACCTCTCCCCCGCCCAAGCGCGGCCGAGGGCACCCTCGCAAACATCCTGTGGCCACTACGACAGCTCTCCGCGGCCGTGGAGGTGATTTCCAGCACAGTGACGGGCGGACAGCGGCGACCGGGGGGCGTGCCTCGGTCGCGCGCCCCTAGGTCGCGTTCTCGTGCGGCAGAGGTGCTGCCGGAGTTCGTTGTGTGGTCAGCAGACTAGCACCCGGCTTCATCTTCCTCGCGCGGGGCCTGAGCCGTCGGTGCACCCTACACTTCAAGTTTGACGGTGACGCGAGCCTCTTCATGAGGGTGTTCAGGGAAGATGGTCGCCGCGCAGGGTGCTGCCCTGAGGACGACGACCGTGGCCGGGGACCCAGCCCCGGCGATGATGGAGAGGACAGCGCTCGCATGATTGCCGGTGCTCAGGGTTCCCCAAGCTTCACCGGTTCTTCTTCAGGCGGCGACTCTTCTAGCGGTGGCCGCAGCCAGCCTCCACGCCGTCGTACCTGCTTGGGGGGTGGTAGCACGTCCGCCCGCCATCGCGCTTCGGTGAAGCGCGAGAGGGAGTCTGCTTGAGTCCCGGAGGCGGCTCGAGTCTTCCCTGCAGGCCGGTGTGAGGCGAGCTGCGCCCGATTTGCTCTTTCTTTTCCTTTGTCCTGCGTAAAAATACAGTAGCATGGAGCCCCACAGGGGCGTGTTTGGGTTATTGCTGTTAATCATCGCTTTGCTTTCTCTATCATGCCTTCCAGCTACGTGCCCATGTGTAGATTGTTTCCGACCCCAGCCGTGGGGCGGTGACCGACCCAGGCCCTGTGTTCGTGTCGCGGTGCCCGTGGGGCACGGACTGGAGGGGTACTCCTGTAATGGACCCAGGTCGCGAAACCTTTGAACGGCTAGGACAGAAACACTCACGAGGGCGCTCGGCTGCCCCCTCCCCTCGCGAGGCCTTGCATAAGAGAAATCGAGGTGGGAGAGTGAAAATTTGAAGAACCGTAAGTCAAAGGCGGCAATAGCTTCAATAAAACTTCGAATGAGAATGAACAAGCCAACTGCGGAAAGCAAATGAAAAAGCCGCGTCCGGCACCTAATCTAGTCTTCGACGTCTTCTCACCAGCACGGAGCTAAGTGCTGCCACTGGGCGTGGGAGGGAGCCCCAGGGCCTGAGGCCGGCGCTCCTGAGACTCCGGGGCGTGTACAACCCCAACTCATTATTACGTGAGAGTGTCACGGGCGGCAAGCTTCACAGGCGTTGGCCTTCTTCACAGGCTCCGGGCCTTTCTTAGGGGGAACGAGCTTCATAGGCGTTTGCCCTCTTCACGGGCTCTAGGCCTTTTCCAAAACGCGACAGCTTCACAGGCATTCGCCTTCTTCACAGGCGCTGGGCCTTTTCCAAAAAGGATAATCTTCACAGGCGTTCGCCTTCTTCATGGGCTCTAGGCCTTTTCCAAAAGGGATAATCTTCACAGGCATTCGCTGTAACGCCCTCGATGCGGCTATATCTCCCACGTGTCGAAGCACGACTTAGAGACATAACCGCATTGAAAGCAATGTCGCAAGTGAGGTAATCTTCACACAACCCATGTAATACATAAGGGAAAGAGATACATAGTTGGCTTACAGTCGCCACTTCACACAATACATAAATAAACATTCATCATCCAGATTACACTCAAGGTCCGACTACGGAACCAAAATGAAAGAAGACTACCCCAAATGCTACACAGATCCCCGAATCACCCCAACTGGGCTCCACTACTGATCATCAGGAAAAGACACATAGTAACGACCACGTTCCTCGTCGAACTCCCACTTGAGCTCGGTTGAATCATCTGCACTGGCATCGTCGGCACCTGCAACTGTTTTGGTAGAATCTGTGAGTCACGGGGACTCAGCAATCTCACACCCGCGGGATCAAGACTATTTAAGCTTAAAGGTAGGAAAGGGTTGTGAGGTGGAGCTGCAGCAAGCGACTAGCATATATGGTGGCTAACAACGCAAAAGAGAGCGAGAAGAGAAGCAAAGCACGGTCGTGAAGCTAGAAGTGATCCTAGAACAACCTACGTCAAACATAACTCCAACACCGTGTTCACTTCCCGGACCCCACCGAGAAGAGACCATCAAGGTTACACACGCGGTTGATGTGTTTTAATTAAGGTCAACTTCGGGTTTTCTACAACCGGACATTGACAAATTCCCATCTGCCTCATAACTGCGGGCACGGCTTTCGAAAGATAATACCCTGCAGGGGTGTCCCAACTTAGCCCATTATAAGCTCTCACGGTCAATGAAGGATATTCCTTCTACCGGGAAGAACCGATCAGTCTCGGAATCCCGGACTACAAGACATTTCGACAGCAATAAAACAAATCCAACAAAGCCGCCCGAACATGCCGACAAATCCTGATAGGAGCTGCACATATCTCGGCCTCAGGGCACATCCGGTGAGACAGGCTACGAGTAAAACCAGGCATCGAGTTTCCCCGAGGTGGCCCCGCAGGCGGCTCGGTTCGGACCAACACTCGAAGGAGCACTGGCCCGGGGGGGGCTAAAATAAAGATGACCCTCGGGCTCGCCAAAACCCAAGGGAAAAATATGGTGGTACGTGGTCAAATGGTAAAACCAATGTTGGGCCTTGCTGGAAGAGTATTATTCAAAGCGAACTGTCAAGGGGTCCCATAAATCACCCAACCGTGTAAGGAACGCAAAATCAAGGAACATAACACCAGTATGACGGAAACTAGGGTGGCAAGTGTGGAACAAAACACCAGACATAAGGCCGAGCCTTCCACCCTTTACCAAGTATATAGATGCATTAATTAAAATAAGAGATATTGTGATAACCCAAAGTAATCATGTTCCAACATGGAACAAACTTCATCTTCACCTGCAACTAGCAACGCTATAAGAGGGGCTGAGCAAAGCGGTAACATAGACAATCAACGGTTTGCTAGGACATGGATGGTTAGAGGTTTGACATGGCAATTTGGGTGGCATGATATAGCAAGTGGTAGGTATCGCAGCATAGGCATAGCAAAAGAGCGAGCATCTAGCAAGCAAAGATAGAAGTGATTTCGAGGGTATGGTCATCTTGCCTGCAAGGTTCTCAGAGTTGTCGAAAGCTTGATCCTCGTAAGCGTTCTCAACAGGTTCCTCATTCATGTACTCGTCTCCCGGCTCTACCCAAAACAATAACACAAGCAAAGGAACAACTATCAACCACGATGCAATGCGCAAACAACATGATGCAAAAACATGGCATGATATGCGAGATGTGATATGCAATGCATATGCGTGCTCCGAAAGGAAAAGATGAACAAGGCATAATCTTGGCAAAACAAGTATGCCACTGGATAGGTGATGTGATTTCGGTTGAAATCGATATAAAGATCACCGGAATCGGTTGCACGGTTTGCAAATGGCAAGCAAAACAAGAATGACAAGATTCTGCTATTAACAGCATGATGCCACTTAGCATGCAACAAGAAATTAAGTTACTACACCCAAACATATCAGCAAAGCATATGACAGTGATCTACTCAAGATGCTTGACAAAACATGAACACTGAGCTACGGCTAAACCACACCATAACAGGTTCAAACAAGCATGGCAAAAGTGCAAAACATAACAGGTTCACAGACTTAGTGAAAACATTTTCACTATCATGCCAGAAATTAACATCAGGATGACATGTTTAGAGCAGGGAAACAACATGCTACAGCAACACCATATAGCAACACAAGGCACGGCATGAATCTAATCAAATCATAGAACAAAAGTCCCTTAGTGACCAAGAGCCAAAAAGGACCAGAAAATATAATAACACCCATGCCAATTAAGCAAGTTTCGTTACAGTTTTCAGACTTGGCAGAAAACTGGACATGTCAAAAACTGGACTAGTGAAAATACTAAGTCTCTGAAATCAGCAACATTATGATCCCTAGTTTGCATGCTTGTGCTAGTCACCACAGAGATCACAAAAATACATGGCATACACCGCTGTAAACATGGCATGACATATTACAAAACACATGTAGGACTCAACTTCATAGGATGCACACATCAATCATAGCAAAAATGACAAAAGTGCATGTACTGAAACAGATCTGAAACTAACATCATATAGCCCTCTTCCAACAGCATTTCGGTCATCAGGATGAACTCAAATGAAAATGATGCAATGAGATGAAATGATGCAATTTGATATGCTATACACCCAAAACGGGGCCACGGTTGAACAGTTATGGCACCAAGAAAATGCATAAAAATAATGCCAGGAAAAAGGACTTTGGCGGGAAATCGACCTCCGGATCTAGGGTTTCGGCTCGCGGATCGAGGATCGCCGGCGGGGGTCACCGGAGCTGGGCGTGGGGATGCCGGAGATGACGGATCTGGGCCAGATCTCGCCGGATCCGGCCGGATCCCGGCGCGGGGAGGCGGAGGACGTCGCCGGCGTGACCGGGCCCGGAGGGCCCCGCGCGGGCTCGCCGGCCGGCGGCGACGGGAGGCGGCGGCGCCCACGTGGCAGCGCAGGATTGGCTCGGGGGGCGGCGGCGATTTGTCCGGCGCGGACCGTACGTGTCCGGTGCGCGGAGGGAGCGGGACTAGGGTTTAGACTGTGAAAATGGACGGGGAGGGCACATATTTATAGCTAGGAGGAGGCTAGGAGGCTCCAAATTGAGCACGGTTTTCGCCCACACGATCGTGATCGAACGGAGATGGACATGGGAGTGGCTTAGATGGGTTATTGGGCTGATTTGAAGGGGTTTTGGGCTGCAACACACACGAGGCCTTCACGGTTACCCAGTTAACCGTTGGAGTATCAAACGACCTCCAAATGACCCGAAACTTGACAGGCGGTCTACCGGTGCTATACCAAGGTCGCTTGACAAACCTCGGTCCATTCCGAGAAAGTTTAATACCCGCTCACGGAAAAAGGTAAAAGGGGACGCTAGGGAACATAGGAGCGCCGGATTGCAAAACGGACAACGGGGAAAATGCTCGGATGCATAAGACGACCACGTATGCGAATGCGATGCACATGATGACATGATATGAAATGCATGACAAGGACAAAATGCAAAATGACGGGAAACCCAACCACGGAGGGAATATCATATCACATTGCCGAAAATGGCAAGAGTTGGAGTTACAAATATGGCAAGTTACATCCGGGGTGTTACAACACTCCACCACTACGAGAGGATCTCGTCCCGAGATCTAGGACTGAAAGAACTCCGGATATTCGGAACGGAGGTGGTCCTCGCGCTCCCAGGTGGCTTCTCGGTCTGAATGGTGAGACCACTTCACTTTCAGGAATTTGATGGACTTGTTGCGAGTCTTGCGCTCAGTTTCTTCAAGAATAGCAACGGGATGCTCATGATAAGACAAATCTTCTTGAAGATCAATCTCTTCTAAGTTGATGGTGCGCTCAGGCGTCTTTAAGCACTTGCGAAGCTGTGACACGTGGAACACATCGTGCACATTTGCAAAGTTGGAGGGAAGCTCAAGTTGATAGGCGAGATCGCCTCTTTTGCCGATGATCTTGAAAGGACCGACGTATCTAGGGGCAAGTTTCCCTTTGATACCGAAGCGACGAGTACCTTTCATTGGAGAGACGCGGAGGTAGACATGGTCTCCGATCTCGAAAGCCACATCATGGTGTTTGCTATCGTAATAGATCTTCTGGCGCGATTGCGCGGCTTTGAGATTCTCGCGAATGACCTTGCACATTGCCTCAGCCTCTGAGATCAAATCGTTGCCAAGAAGTTGGCGTTCACCCGTCTCAGACCAATTGAGAGGAGTACGGCACTTTCTGCCATAGAGAATCTCGAATGGGGCTTTGCCCGAGCTGGCTTGAAAGCTGTTGTTGTAAGAGAACTCAGCATATGGAAGACAATCCTCCCACTTCATGCCGAAAGAGATAACACAAGCCCTGAGCATATCTTCAAGAATTTTGTTGACACGCTCGACTTGTCCACTAGTTTGAGGGTGGAAAGCTGTGCTGAAGTGAATATTTGTGCCCATGGCCTTCTGAAAAGAATCCCAAAAATTGGAGGTGAAGATGCTGCCACGGTCTGAAGAAATCAATTGTGGAATGCCATGCAAGGAGACAATTCTGGAGGTGTAGAGCTCTGCCAGCTGCGCTGCTGTGATAGACTCTTTGATAGGAAGAAAATGAGCCACTTTACTGAGCTTGTCGATGACTACGAAAATAGCATCATTTCCACGCTTGGACTTAGGAAAACCAGTCACGAAGTCCATTTCGATATGATCAAACTTCCATTCTGGAATAGCAAGAGGTTGGAGTAGACCAGCTGGTCGTTGATGTTCTGCTTTCACCCTTCTGCAGACATCACATTCATTCACGAATTGAGCAATTTCTCGTTTCATTCGAGTCCACCAATACGACTGCTTGAGGTCATGGTACATCTTCGTACTTCCAGGATGAATTGACAGAAGAGAATTGTGCGCCTCGTTCATAATGACTTTCCATAGATCACCCTTTGGAACCACAATCCGGTCCTCGAAGAAAAGAGTATCTCTGTCATCAACGCGATAGCACTTGTATTTGGAAATGCCCTTGTCAATACCACGTTTCACCTTCTTCACCATGGCATCCATCAGTTCTGCCTCACGAATTTGATCTTCCAAAGTAGGAGAGACTATGAGGTTGGCAAGAAAACCTTGAGGAACAACTTGGAGATTCAACTTGCGGAAAGCTTCACAGAGATCCGGTTGAAAGGGCTTGAGGATTAAGCTGTTGCAATAAGCCTTCCTGCTCAAAGCGTCTGCAATCACATTAGCCTTGCCTGGAGTATATTCAATACTCGGATTATACTCTTGAATCATTTCGACCCATCGAGTCTGCCTGAGGTTGAGGTTGGGCTGAGTGAAGATGTACTTGAGACTCTTGTGATCGGTGAAAATGTCCACTTTCCTTCCCAACAAGAGATGTCTCCATGTTATCAATGCATGGACAACTGCTGCCAACTCAAGATCGTGAGTGGGGTAGTTCTTTTCGTTGGGCTTCAACTGACGAGAGGTATAGGCCACAACCTTCTTTTCTTGCATTAAAACAGCACCGAGAGCTTGAAGAGAAGCATCACAGAAAACATCATAAGGCTTGGATTCGTCAGGAGGAGTCAAAACTGGAGCAGTGACGAGTTTCTCTTTAATAGTGTTGAAAGCAACATCACACTCAGGAGACCAGACATACTTCACATGCTTCTGGAGGAGGTTGGAAAGAGGCTTTGCAATCTTTGAGAAATTCTCAACGAATCTTCGGCAATAGCTTGCAAGTCCAAGAAAACTGCGAAGCTGCTTGACATTCTGAGGAGGTTCCCAATTCAAAACTGCAGACACCCTCTCGGGATTAATAGCAATGCCCTTGGCAGAGATGATATGACCAAGATAAAGAACTTCATCAAGCCAGAATTCACATTTGGAGAACTTCGCATAGAGTTTATACTCTCTGAGCTTGTCGAGCACCAATCGCAAATGTTTGGCATGATCCTTCTTATTCTTGGAGAAGACCAATATATCATCGAGATAGACCAAGACGAATTCATTGGTGTAGGGGTTGAAGATGAAGTTCATCATTCGGGAGAAAGTTGGAGGAGCATTGACAAGGCCGAAAGACATGACAGTATATTCATAAGAACCAAAGCTTGTCCTAAATGCTGTCTTGGGAATATCTTCTTCACGAATGCGAATTTGATGATAACCCATACGAAGGTCAAGCTTGGAGAACACTTTAGCACCTTTAAGTTGCTAGAATAGCTCATTGATGTTGGGAAGTGGGTACTTGTTCTTGATTGTCTTCTTGTTCAATGGACGGTAATCGACGCAAAGTCGGTCCGTGCCATCCTTCTTCTGGACAAAAAGAACACCACAACCCCAAGGAGATGAACTCGGTCTGATCAGGCCCAGACGCTCTTGTTCATCGAGTTCTTTCTTCAATTCCTTCAACTCTTTTGGCCCAAGCTTGTATGGACGCTTGCAAACGGGTTCCGTGCCAGGCTCAAGATCAATAACGAATTCAGCTGGCCGGTGAGGAGGCATTCCCGGAAGCTCTTCTGGAAAGACATCTTGGTACTCACAAACGACTGGAATCTGAGAGATAGCATCCAATTCGCCCTTCTCATTGAGAGAAAACAACCGAATGGTCTCATCACGAGCGGCATAGATGATCACATCGTCAGAAGAGTGGTTCAATTGAATTTCCCTGGCAGCACAATCAAGCTGAGCCTTGTGCTTAGAAAGCCAGTCCATCCCAAGAATAAGATCAATAGCAGAGTCACCAAGAACAATTGGTTTAGCCAGAAATCTATAGTCGCCCATCTTGATAGAAACATCCGGGACAAAGGAGCTTGCGTTCATGAATTTACCCGGAGATACAACTGATATCGGTCTAGGCAAATCTTGGAAAGACAACTCATGCTTCGATGCAAAAGGTCTTGAAATGAATGCGATGCTCCAGTATCAAATAAGACTTTTGCAGGAATATCATTAACCGGAAGGTTACCCATGATCACTTCTGAAGAATCCTCTGCTTGAGCTGCATTCATCATGTTCACCTTTGCAGACTTGGAATTATGCTTGACCACTGCATTGCTGGAAGATCTCACAGGAGGAGGAGGCGGAAGGCGCCTTTGGTTGAAGCACTTGTTCGCATAGTGACCCTTTTGCTGACATTTGTTGCAAGTCACTTCTGAGAGCGGACGGTGATAAGGAGCATTTGGCCTTGGAGCTTGGTTCTGAGACTTGTTCTGATAGCCAGGGTTGGGTGGGTGGGAAGATCCACGACCACCTGAGTTCTTCTGCTGATAAGGCTGACAGAACGGAGGAGGAGGAGGCAACCAGAACTTCTGTTGCTTAGCTGCCACCAGTGAGGAAGAAGAAGACTGAACTGCGTCTCTGACTCTCTTCTTAGATGCCTCACACTTGAGCTGAGCAGCTTCTTGTTTCAGTGCCATGTTGTAGAATTCATCATACTTTAACGGCTCAAAAAGCACGAGAGCTAGTTGCAGATCTTCTCTGAGACCACGCCTGAATTAGTAGATCATACTCTTCTCATCAGGGATGTCCTGCTTAGCAAAGCGAGAGAGCTTCTGGAACTGAGTGTTGTATTGATACACAGACATGTTGCCTTGCTTGAGATTGCGGAACTCCTCACGCTTACTCTCAACAACACTTTCTGGAATGTGATGAGCTTTGAAGTCACGGCGGAAATCATCCCAGGTAATCACACGACCTCCTCTGGAATCTTTGTATTGTTGGAACCACTCAGCAGCTTGATCCTTGAGTTGAAAAGAGGCAAACTTGACAAAATCCTCAGGTCTGACATTGCTACATTCGAAATGCTTGTTGATGTCCAAGAGCCAATCATCGGTGTCTGTGGCCTCGACACAGTAGCTGAAAGTCTTTGGCTGATTTGCAACGAACTGATTGAGGGTAGCAAAATGTGGCTGATTGTTGCCTTGGCCTTGATTTCCCTGATTACCTTGCCCTTGGTTGCGATCTTGGAAGAGCTGAATCAGATCTGAGCGTTGGCATTTGTGGCTGTCATCAAGGCTTGCCATGCCTCCGGAGGCGGAGGTGGTGGCGGAGGGTTAGCCTGACTTCCTTCATTGCGTTCCGGATTCTGACGCGTTGGCGGAGCCATCCTGAAGAGGGTGACATCCATTAGCATCTTGAAAGACATATATTCAAGCTGAATCAAAGGATCGAAATTGCAACATATAGTCTTCACAATAAACATTCGAACAAGAATGAACGAATGAATTCCAAAGTAAAGCATCACACTTCCATAAGTTGAGAAGCCACTTAGAAAAAGGTATGGAATAAAATCAACAAGGTACGGATGTGAACAAATACTTGGTAAGGATTACCCAATCACGAACCAAATATCTGCGGGAAGAAATACTAGAGCTACATGAATTCCCACTTATAAACTCCAAAACTTTCTGGTTATGCAATCAGGTGTTGCGGATACAGGGGACACAAAATATATCACCCAAACTAACAATACCTAGATCCAGCTGTATCCATCCTTCAACACATAACCAAGAAACCTTCGGAAATCGTCTACCTCAACCTTCGAAAAAAACATCCGTTATACGAGTTATGACAATACTCCCGCACTCGCCTTAGTACTTGGCTATCAGGGTTATCTCACCAACAACTGTACAAAAGAATTTTTCGATGTCGGCGTACTAAACTCGGGTATTCCAGAACTGCAACGATAAAATTATGACGACAACACCTCGGAGCTCAACTCCCCGGGACACCTCCACTAAAACCCTGCTGACAGGAGGCACCAAGACAATGTTGTCATCACAAAACCATCGGAACGATTCTAAGATACCCGCGTGATCCTAAAAATTTTTTAGTGAAATTTGAGAAGAGAAGAGTCAAAACTCTACGTCAGGATGCCTTACTAGAGCGATGTGGAGACTGGGAAGTAAAAAGAATTCCTAAACTCTCTGATATATAATTCCTAAATGACTCAAAACTTTTTTCTAGACACAACTCGGCCGCTAAAAACGATCAATCAGTGGGGGCTCCTAAGGTCGGGGAAGGCTCTGATTACCAACTTGTAACGCCCTCGATGCGGCTATATCTCCCACGTGACGAAGCACGAATTAGAGGCATAACCGCATTGAAAGCAATGTTGCAAGTGAGGTAATCTTCACACGACCCATGTAATACATAAGGGAAAGAGATAAATAGTTGGCTTACAGTCGCCACTTCACACAATACATAAATAAACATTCATCATCCAGATTACACTCAAGGTCCGACTACGGAACCAAAATGAAAGAAGACTACCCCAAATGCTACACAGATCCCCGAATCACCCCAACTGGGCTCCACTACTGATCATCAGGAAAAGACACATAGTAACGACCACGTTCCTCGTCGAACTCCCACTTGAGCTCGGTTGAATCATCTGCACTGGCATCGTCGGCACCTGCAACTGTTTTGGTAGAATCTGTGAGTCACGGGGACTCAGCAATCTCACACCCACGGGATCAAGACTATTTAAGCTTAAAGGTAGGAAAGGGTTGTGAGGTGGAGCTGCCGCAAGCGACTAGCATATAAGGTGGCTAACAACGCAAAAGAGAGCGAGAAGAGAAGCAAAGCACGGTCGTGAAGCTAGAAGTGATCAAGAAGTGATCCTAGAACAACCTACGTCAAACATAACTCCAACACCGTGTTCACTTCCCGGACCCCACCGAGAAGAGACCATCAAGGTTACACATGCGGTTGATGTATTTTAATTAAGGTCAACTTCGGGTTTTCTACAACCGGACATTAACAAATTCCCATCTGCCTCATAACCGCGGGCACGGCTTTCGAAAGATAATACCCTGCAGGGGTGTCCCAACTTAGCCCATTATAAGCTCTCACGGTCAACGAAGGATATTCCTTCTACCGGGAAGAACCGATCAGTCTCGGAATCCCGGACTACAAGACATTTCGACAGCAATAAAACAAATCCAGCAAAGCCGCCCGAACATGCCGACAAATCCTGATAGGAGCTGCACATATCTCGGTCTCAGGGCACATCCGGATGAGACAGGCTACGAGTAAAACCAGGCATCGAGTTTCCCCGAGGTGGCCCCGCAGGCGGCTCGGTTCGGACCAACACTCGAAGGAGCACTGGCCCGGGGGGGCTAAAATAAAGATGACCCTCGGGCTCGCGAAAACCGAAGGGAAAAATATGGTGGTAGGTGGTCAAATGGTAAAACCAATGTTGGGCCTTGCTGGAAGAGTCTTATTCAAAGCGAACTGTCAAGGGGGTCCCATAAATCACCCAACTGTGTAAGGAACGCAAAATCAAGGAACATAACACCGGTATGATGGAAACTAGGGTGGCAAGAGTGGAACAAAACACCAGGCATAAGGCCGAGCCTTCCACCCTTTACCAAGTATATAGATGCATTAATTAAAATAAGAGATATTGTGATAACCCAAAGTAATCATGTTCCAACATGGAACAAACTTCATCTTCACCTGCAACTAGCAACGTTATAAGAGGGGCTGAGCAAAGCGGTAACATGGTCAATCAACGGTTTGCTAGGACATGGATGGTTAGAGGTTTGACATGGCAATTTGGGTGGCATGATATAGCAAGTGGTAGGTTTGCAGCATAGGCATAGCAAAAGAGCGAGCATCTAGCAAGCAAAGATAGAAGTGATTTCGAGGGTATGGTCATCTTGCCTACAAGGTTCTCAGAGTTGTCGAAAGCTTGATCCTCGTAAGCGTTCTCAACAGGTTCCTCGTTCACGTACTCGTCTCCCGGCTCTACCCAAAACAAGAACACAATCAAAGGAACAACTATCAACCACGATGCAATGCGCAAACAACATGATGCAAAAACATGGCATGATATGCGAGATGTGATATGCAATGCATATGCGTGCTCCAGAAGGAAAAGATGAACAAGGCATAATCTTGGCAAAACAAGTATGCCACTGGATAGGTGATGTGATTTCGGTTGAAATCGATATAAAGATCACCGGAATCGGTTGCACGGTTTGCAAATGGCAAGCAAAACAAGAATGACAAGATTCTGCCATTAACAGCATGATGCCACTTAGCATGCAACAAGAAATTAAGCTACTGCACCCAAACATATTAGCAAAGCATATGACAGTGATCTACTCAAGATGCTTGACAAAAGATGAACACTGAGCTACGGCTAAACCACACCATAACAGGTTCAAACAAGCATGGCAAAAGTGCAAAACATAACAGGTGCACAGACTTAGTGAAAACATTTTCACTATCATGCCAGAAATTAACATCAGGATGACATGTTTAGAGCAAGGAAACAAAATGCTACAGGAACACCATATAGCAACAAAAGGCACGGCATGAATCTAATCAAAGCATAGAACAAAAGTCCCTTACTGACCAAGAGCCAAAAAGGACCAGAAAATATAATAACACGCATGCCAATTAAGCAAGTTTCGTTACAGTTTTCAGACTTGGCAGAAAACTGGACATGTCAAAAACAGATAACAAGTAGGCATGTTTACGAGCTCGATGCACTCACTACAGAGCATCTCATGATAAACTAAGCATACATCCATCAAGAAGACATGGCATAGGAACTATACATGGCAATAATAACATCATATCATGCAAGGATCAACTAGAACAAGCTTGGCAAAATCGAATAACATGTAAACAATCTGCCAGGAAACATTTTATAGCAAAAGTAGAGCTCGATTGACTCAAGCTAAGGTGCTCCATAATTACAAACAAAGGCACGGATGGATAGAGAAAATTCATATGTTCAAAACACCCTTACTGATCATGCTCAAAAGAGGCATAGATGTCTCTTAAACAGCATGAACACATGGCACAAAAATAACAAAAGAACATGACTAGTGAAAATACTAAGTCTCTGAAAACAGCAACATTATGATCCCTAGTTTGCATGCTTGTGCTAGTCACCACAGAGATCACAAAAATACATGGCATACACCCCTGTAAAGATGGCATGACATATTACAAAACACATGTAGGACTCAACTTCATAGGATGCACACATCAATCATAGCTAAAATGACAAAAGTGCATGTACTGAAACAGATCTGAAACTAACATCATATAGCCCTCTTCCAACAGCATTTCGGTCATCAGCATGAGCTCAAATGAAAATGATACAATGAGACGAAATGATGCACTCATCGAGTCGAACAATTTGGTTGCAAAGTTATGGCACCAAGAAAATGCATAAAAATAATGCCAGGAAAAAGGACTTTGGCGGGAAATTGACCTCCGGATCTAGGGTTTCGGCTCGCGGATCGAGGATCGCCGGCGGGGGTCGCCGGAGCTGGGCGTGGGGACGCCGGAGATGACGGATCCGGGCCGGATCTCGCCGGATCCGGCCGGATCCCGGCGCGGGGAGGCGGAGGACGTCGCCGGCGGGCGCGGGGGCGCGGCGGCGCGCGGGCGAAGGCGGACGCGGGCGGCGGCGGCGGAGGACGGCGGCGAACGCGACGGTGGCGCGCGGGCGAAGGCGGCGGGCGGCGGTGGACGGGCGGAGGCGGCGGCGGCTCGGGGGGCGCGGGCGTGACCGGGCCCAGAGGGCCACGCGCGGGCTCGCGGGCCGGCGGTGACGGGAGGCGGCGGCGCCCACGTGGCAGCGCGGGATTGGCTCGGGGGGCGGCGGCGATTTGTCCGGCGCGGACCGTACGTGTCCGGCGCGCGGAGGGAGCGGGACTAGGATTTAGACTGCGAAAATGGACGGGGAGGGCACATATTTATAGCTAGGAGGAGGCTAGGAGGCTCCAAATTGAGCACGGTTTTCGCCCACACGATCGTGATCGAACGGCGATGGACATGGGAGTGGCTTAGATGGGTTATTGGGCTGATTTGAAGGGGTTTTGGGCTGCAACACACACGAGGCCTTCACGGTTACCCGGTTAACCGTTGGAATATCAAACGACCTCCAAATGACCCAAAACTTGACAGGCGGTCTACCGGTGCTATACCAAGGCCGCTTGACAAACCTCGGTCCATTCCGAGAAAGTTTAATACCCGCTCACGGAAAAAGGTAAAAGGGGACGCCGGGGAACATAGGAGTGCCGGATTGCAAAACGGACAACGGGGAAAATGCTCGGATGCATAAGACGACCACGTATGCGAATGCGATGCACATGATGACATGATATGAAATGCATGACAAGGACAAAATGCAAAATGACGGGAAACCCAACCACGGAGGGAATATCATATCACATTGCCGAAAATGGCAAGAGTTGGAGTTACAAATATGGCAAGTTACATCCGGGGTGTTACATTCGCCTTCTTCACAGGCCCTGGGCCTTTTCCTAAAAGGATAATCTTCACAGGCGTTCGCCTTCTTCACAGGCTCAGGGCCTTTTCCAAAAAGGATAATCTTCACAGGCGTTCGCCTTCTTCACAGGCTCTGGGCCTTTTTAGGAGTAGAACCTTCGGAGGTGCTGGATGTTCCACGCGTTCTGGACCGGCACCCCCTCTTGAGTCTCCAAGCACGCGGAGCCAGGCCTGGAAACATGAACAACCTTGAACGGGCCCTCACACATGGGAGAGAGCTTGTGCAGTCCCTCCCTGGAGAGGACCCGCCTGAGCACGAGGTCTCCTACCTCGAGAGTTCTGGGGCGGATGTTGCGGCAATGATATCGCCGCAGTGCTTGTTGGTACCTCACCGCCCGCAGCGCGGCTTCTCGGCGGCGTTCCTCCCCCAGCACGAGGTCCATCCCCCGCGTGGCGTCCTGCTGCGCCTCGTCAAACACCAGGACCCGCGCGGAGCGACGTCTGACCTCGTGAGGGAGGACCGCTTCGGCTCCGTAGACCAGGAAGAACGGGGTTTCTCCCGTCAGCTTGGTCGCGGTTGTGCGGATGGACCACAACACGGACAGAAGCGCGTCGTACCAACCTCTGCCGCAGGCCTCCAGCTTCTTCTTGAACATCCTGGTCTTGAGGCCCCTCAGGACCTCTGCGTTGGCTCGCTCCGCCTGGCCGTTGCTTCGGGGGTGTGCCACCGAAGCGTAGCATATTTGCGTCCCAAGGTTAGCACAATATGTTTTTAAGAGGTTACTGGTGAACTGCGAACCGTTGTCTATGATGATGCGGTTCGGCACCCCGTACCGACTCACGATGCCCCTGATGAACTTGACTGCGGAACCCGCGGGGATGGTGCGGACGGCCTCTACTTTAGCCCACTTGGTGAACTTGTCCACGGCGACGTAGAGGTAGCGGTAGCCCCCTGGAGCCCGAGGAAACGGGCCCAGGATGTCCAGCCCCCAGACTGCGAATGGCCACGAAAGGGGTATAGTCTGCAGGCCTCCCGCCAGCTGATGGATCTGCTTGGCGTGGAACTGGCAGGCCTCACAAGCCTTCACCAGTTCGACGGCATCATTGAGTGCGGTGGGCCAATAAAACACACTGCGAAACGCCTTGCCGACGAGGGTCCATGATGATGAATGATGTCCACAGTCTCCACCGTGTATGTCTTCAAGCAGTTCCTTTCCTTGCTCCATAGAGATGCAGCGCAGGGATACATCGTTTGGTTGCTTCCGGTAGAGCTCTCCATCCTTGATGCAGTATGCCGTGGCATGCCGTGCCACACGCTCCGCTTCCTCCTCCTTCTCCGGCAGGATCCCTTGTGTTAAGTAACTCCGGAGCTCCGTGATCCAGCACCCCTCCTAAGGTTCCATCGTCAGGAGCAGGTGTGCTCCTGAGGCCGGGCCACAGACCGGGGCTCCTGAGGCAGGTGGCTGGGGGAGCTCTTCCCGAGGCTGAGCCGTGTTTGACAATGACGGCAGGGCTGAGGGCTTGAAGAGCCGCTCCTCGAAGACGCCAAGCTCCTGAGGTAACCGCCTGGACGCCCGTCTGGCGATGTTGTCGGCCTCCTGATTGCTGCCACGGGGCACATGCTGCAACTCCAGCCCCCGGAACTGCTTCTCCATCTTGCGGACCTCTGCAAGGTAGGCCTCCATGTGCTCATCTTTCGGCTCATACACCTTATTGGAGAAATTGACAAGGAGCTGCAAATCGCCCTTGATGGTGAGGCGTTTCACCCCCAGGGCAACTACGACCTTCAAGCCCGCTATTAGACCTTCATACTCCGCTATGTTGTTGGAGAACTTTTCGCCTTGCTGGAAACAGAGCTGTACTGCGTAGTAGAGCTTGTCCTGAGTGGGCGATATAAGCACCGCCCTAGCCCCAGCACCATGCCTGGAGAACGCCCCATCGAAGTACATGACCCAGCCTTCCGGCGCCTCGCTTCCCGGGGAGAGGGACCGATCCTCGTCGGCCTTGAGGCCTGGTGCCTCCGTCCATTCTGCCACAGAATCCGCTAATGTTGTTCCCTTGATGATTCTGGTCGTGCTGAATTCGAGCTGGAACGCTTGCAGTTCTATGTTCCACTCGGCGACCCTTCCGGCCGAGTTAGGGCTCCTGAGCACTCTCTCCAAGGGGTATGACGAGACGACCTTGATGGGGTGACCCTGAAAATAGTGCCGCAGCTTGCACGAGGCCACCAGTAGCGCGAGGAGGAGCTTCTGAGGCATGGCGTACCGTGCCCTCGCGTCCCGCAACACCGTGCTGACGAAGTACACTGGGTGCTCAACGAGGTTGGGTGCGTCAGTGCTTGTGGCGGCCTCCGGAGATAATGGCGCCTCCTGAGGCGATGAGGCCTCCGGAGGCTAACCATCTGGGTGAGGGGTTCCTTCTGCCTCCGGTGCACTCCTCTGCGGCGGCTGATTCTCCTCAGCCGCCGTGGCGGTTTCTGTGGGCCTTCCTTGTTCCTGTTTTGCCTTGTCTTGGGTGAACAACTGTTTCTTCTTGGTGGGTGCAGCCCCCTTGGGCTCGGGGGTCTCCGAGTTGGCGGGCTGTGCCGACGCCGCCGTCTTGAAGGCGAGCTTGAGCACTCGCAGCGCGTCTCCGGTGTCCCCGTGCACGGTGAGGACACCGCTGCTCCCGGGCATCTTCATGAGGTTGTACGCCGGGTGTGTCGCGGCCATGAACTGGGCCAGCGCTGGATAGCCGAGGAAGGCATTGTAGGGGAGGCCGGTCGGGGTGATGGCGAAGTTGACCAGCTTCGTGCGGAAGTTGTCATAGGTGCCGAAGGTCACTGGGAGCCAGATCTGTCCCAAGGAGCTGGATGACCCGCCCCCAACGCCTGAGAAGGGCCGTTGGGTTGCAGCCGTTCCAGGGGTATGCAGAGGAGGTTGAAGGCCTCAACCGAGAGCACACTAAGGCCCGCGCCACCGTCGACGATAGTCCTGGTGACGGCCACCTGGCAGATGGTGGGGGTGCATAGCATGGGGAGCGTGCCCGAGCCGGCCGAGTTGATGGGGTGGTCCTCCGAGCCGAAGGTCAGGCCGGCCATTGGCGCCGGCCGGTCGAGGAGAGCCCCCTGCCGCGTGGCAGTGGCGCTGACCCGGCGAACGAACGGCTTGACGTGGTGACTTGTAGGCAGCGCCTACGAGCCGCCCAGGAGGGCCGCGACGACCGGGGGTGTTGGCGTAGCGTGTTGGGCGAGGAAGAGGCTGCGGAGTTCTTCCCAAGAGGCCACGGAGGCTGCCGGCAGGTGGAGCAGCCATATGCGCGGAGCGCCGGTGAGGGCCACGGGAAGCCAGTTGGCCATGACCCTATCGTCAGCTCCGGCTTCGAGGATGGCTTCCTCGTATGCCAGCAAGAAGGCCAGCGGATCAGTCGCGCCGCTGTAGCGCGGCGGCGTCATTGGCTTAAACTTGTTGGGCCACCATACCCGTTGCAGGGCTGGGGCCAGGGCTCGGATCCCCCTGGCCCCCGTGCTGGGGCCGGTGGCCGGAGCGGGCGACGCGCTACTCATCGCGAGGCAGGTCGTGGCGGTGGCGGAAGGGAAAACTCCGGTGCACCCCTACCTAGCGCGCCAAATGTCGGATTTCGGGTTCCAGCAGACCCTTGAAGTTCGAACTCTGGGGTGCATGCGGAGATTACGCCTCCTACCTACCTGTACCCCTCCGCCTCGCAAAGATCTAAACTATGGGAAAGAACTACACAAGAGACATAGGGTTTATACTGGTTCGGGCCACCGATGTGGTGTAATACCCTACTCCAATGTGGTGGTGTGGTGGATTGCCTCTTGGGCTGATGATGATGAACAATACAAGGAAGAACAGCCTCGCGAGGGTCTGTTCTTGGCCGGGGCAATGAACTACTTAGGAGGAGTTCAGTCGCCCTTCTCTCTCTCTCCGGTCTGATTGTCGATCGATCTCCCCCCTACCCTGGGGGTGGCTAGTCCTATTTATAGGCAAAGGCCCTGGGCCTCTTCCCAAATATTGAGCGGGAAGGGCGCCAACAATTGGCCATTTTGAAGGGGAACATCTGGTACACTTATCCTGACTAAAGTTGGTCCTCGCCTGCCAAAGGCTCTGGTGGTGACGTTGGCTTGGGCTCCACAATGACTTCCTTCCTTCCGTTGGACTGGTCTTGGTCTCGTTGCACCGAAATGGGTGCCTTTGCTTGATGCTCACGCCTGCGCTTTCCCCCTTTGAACCAAAGAGGAAAGGAGGACACTGCGCGGGCTGGCGCCTGCCTGGCGCCCTTGGTCATCATGGCTTGCGTCATGGGCACCTCGTGAGGTACCCCGCCTTGATCTATCCACCTCCTTGCGAGCCAACCTGATGAGGCCGCGCCTGAGGAAGCTCTGTGTCGTCCATCCCGCGAGGCTTGGCCCCTCGCGAGGGTCTTGGGTCTGTGTTGAAGAAGATGGGTCGTGCTGGTCCCCCTTTGAGCCACGCCGCAGGCCGCAGGCAGGCAAGTCTGGGGACCCCCGTTCCCAGAACGCCGACAGGCGCGCCCTCCACCCACGTGGAAGCCTCGTGTCCTTCACAGACTACTTATTTTCCTATTTTTTTATATTCCAAAACGGAGAAAAATTGCCATTAGAACTGTTTTTGAATCGGTTTACTTACCATACCACATACCTATTCCTTTTTGGAGTCTGAAGCGTTCTGGAAAGTGTCCCTTATGTATTCCTCCGGGGTTACGGTTTCAATAACATTAGTTTCAACATTTATAGGATTACCTGAGATATAATGTTTGATTCTTTGATCGTTCACCACCTTCGGATTTGTGCCTTCGAAGTTGTTGATTTTATGGCACCAGAACGATAGACCTCCTCCATAACGTAAGGACCTTCCCATTTAGAGAGAAGTTTTCCTGCAAAAAATCTTAAACGAGAGTTGAATAGCAACACATAATCACCTACATTAAACTCACGCTTTTGTATCCTTTTGGCATCCCATCTTTTAACTTTTACTCTAAATAGTTTGGCATTCTCATAGGCCTGGGTTCTCCATTCATCAAGTGAGCTAATGTCAAATAACCTCTTCTCACCAGCAAATCTGAAATCATAATTGAGCTCTTTAATGGCCCAATATGCCTTATGTTCTAGTTTGAGAGGTAAGTGACATGCTTTTCCATAAACCATTTTATACGGAGACATACCCATAGGATTTTTATATGCAGTTCTATAGGCCCATAATGCATCATCAAGTTTCTTGGACCAATTCTTTCTAGATCTATCAACAGTCCTTTGCAAAATTAATTTGAGCTCTCTATTACTCAATTCTACTTGACCACTAGATTGTAGGTGCTAAGGGGATGCAATTCTATGATTAACATCATACTTAGAAAGCATTTTACAAAAAGCACCATGTCGGTGGGAAACGAAACCTATGGGATCACAAGAATCCCTACTGCGGTTGCGGGGCACGGGGTTGAGAGAAGAGCGGGTCTGACAGAGAATCACGCGGTTCGTTTATCCAGGTTCGTGCCGCGAGGATGCGTAAAACCCTACTCCTGCTTTGGTGGTTGTATTCTGTGTTCTTGAGCTAGCTACGGAGTGTAACGAGCTCCAAATAGCCAAATCCTTCTCCTGGTCGCCTCGGGCCTCCTTTTATAGGAAAAAGGGGCTGCCACAGTGGCACACACGAGGTGGAAAGGTCTACAGTGGCACGAGGTTATCCCTCGTATTACAGGACAAGGTGCATTTAATGCATCGCTTATGTGTCCTCGAACTTTATCGAGGACGGGGCGAGGCCCGTCCCGTTCGTCGCTGCTCCTCCAGGCTTCGACACGCGCCCTGGCCACCGGTGCATGCGGTGCCATGTAGGCACACAGGCAGCGGAGGTGGCGCAGTGGTGGAGCCTCCACGAAGGGTTGCATGTAGCCACGCAGGTGCCTGCCCAGCTGGCTGGATCGGCAGCAGCATGCGAACCGTGGTGGAGACTTGGCTGGTGTGGGCCTGATGGTGGCCCTGCTGGCGCGCTTGGTGAGGGCCTTGCCGGGTGGCCCGGCAAGGGTCTTGCCGTGGCACACAAGCGTCCCTGGCAAGGATCTTGCCGGGGGTCTTGTGGGTTCCTTCGGCGAGGATGGCTGCCTTTCCATCCTCACTTGATCTTGACTATTCTTTGTCTTCACAAAGATCTGCATGCCACCACAGATGTGCCTCCCGAGCCCTGTCCCAACACATGTGTTGAGTGTTGGTGGGCTCGAGGGTGGCTCGCTCGGCTGGCGTGGGCGAGCTGCCCCGGCATGGGTCTTGCCGGGGCCGCCCCGGCAAGGATCCTTGCCGGGGAAACCTGCTTCGCCCATCTGATCTTTGTGGCCTTGGTCTTCGTCGTTGCTTTGCATCGTTTTGGGCTTCGGTCTTACCTTGGCTCACCTCCTCCTCTCTGCTTGGTGTGGCCGTGGGCGTGGCTCCGACTGCCCGTGCACAGGTAAAGGGGTACAAAAATGTGCCCCTAGTTTTGTACACCGACAGGAGCCCCGGGGCCTGGGCCACACATAAGCACGATACGTTGTTGGGTCAGGCCCAAAACGATGCGCGGGCAGGAGGGGGCGGTTTTTACCGCGGTAGGATTTTTCGTGCGTTGCGCTTCCCACGACCCGCGTGTGTGGCGCGGCGTGGAGGGGCGTGTGTGACGTGGGCGGCATGCGTGGGGTGGTTTTCACATGCATGCGTCACATCATAGTAATGAGGCGGCCCGCTCCTTCCCCGTAAAGGGAGGGAGGCGTGGAGGCGCAGCTCATTTACTGAATGGGGCCGAGGCACGATCTTCAAGGCATCCACTCCCCACGATCACGGGGTGGGAAGAGGTCGCCTCACTTGTCCCCTCGGTTCTACACGTCTGCCACGCGTCTTCCATGCGGTCGGAGTGGCAAATGGTGGAGGCGGGAAACCTGGCCGTCGCTGGTTGGGGCAGCGGGTCGGTCCTGGTTCCCTGCGCCTCCCGTATCTTGATTGGCCGAGCGGGGCGGCCTAGCCCCAACCCCGTTCCTTTATAAAGAGCGGGAAGGGGGGATGGCATTCCGCATTCTTCCATCTTCTCCCTCCTTCTGCTTCTGCTCCTTCCTTCCATTCGTTATTGAGAAAGGAAATCCCGGTCCTTCGACGGTGGCGGCGAGGGTCGCCGCTCGACAACGCGTCCCTCCTCCTCCTGCGCCCGTGGTAGCAGAGCCGGCCGCGAGGGGCAGGGGGAGGGGCGAGGCCATGGGCAAGGCCAGGGCTGAGGCCGCAGCGTTCGGGGAAGAGGAGGACGGGGTGGTGCACCGGCCTCGCCCCCGCAAGCAGCTCCTCCTCCGATGGAGGGCCACACTGGGGACAACCCCTGCAAATTCTTTGCCAGGCTGCGCCGGCCGCTGCGTCGTCGCCTTCGCCTCCCGACTCCATTTGCGCGGAAGATGGAGCTGGATCCGCCGCAATCGTCGCGGCTGAAGGAAATATGCCCTAGAGGCAATAATAAAGTTATTATTTATTTCCTTATATCATGATAAATGCTTATTGTTCATGCTAGAATTGTATTAACCGGAAACATAATACTTGTGTGAATACATAGACAAACTAAACATCACTAGTATGCCTCTTCTTGACTAGCTCGTTAATCAAAGATGGTTATGTTTCCTAACCATAGAGATGTGTTGTCATTTGATTAATGGGATCACATCATTAGGAGAATGATGTGATTGACATGACCCATTCCATTAGCTTAGCACCCGATCGTTTAGTATGTTGCTATTGCTTTCTTCATGACTTATACATGTTCCTATGACTATGAGATTATGCAACTCCCGTTTACCGGAGGAACACTTTGTGTGCTACCAAACGTCACAGCGTAACTGGGTGATTATAAAGGTGCTCTACAGGTGTCTCCAAAGGTACATGTTGGGTTGGCGTATTTCGAGATTAGGATTTGTCACTCCGATTGTCGAAGAGGTATCTCTGGGCCCTCTCGGTAATGCACATCACATAAGCCTTGCAAGCATTGCAACTAATGAGTTAGTTGCGAGATGAAGTATTACAAACGAGTAAAGAGACTTGCCGGTAACGAGATTGAACTAGGTATTGAGATACCGACGATCGAATCTTGGGCAAGTAACATACCGATGACAAAGGGAACAACGTATGTTGTTATGCGGTTTGACCGATAAAGATCTTCGTAGAATATGTAGGAGCCAATATGATCATCCAGGTTCTGCTATTGGTTATTGACCAGAGATGTGTCTCGTTCATGTCTACATTGTTCTCGAACCGTAAGGTCCGCACGCTTAACGTTACGATGATAGTTTCATTATGAGTTTATGTATTTTGATGTACCGAAGTTTGTTCAGAGTCCCGGATGTGATCACGGACATGACGAGGAGTCTCGAAATGGTCAAGACATAAAGATCGATATATTGGACGGCTATATTCGGACACAGGAAGTGTTCCGAGTGATTTCGGAGAAAACCGGAGTACCGGAGGGTTATCGGAACCCCCCCGGGGGGGTTAATGGGCCTTATGGGCCTGAAGTGGAGAAGAGGAGGGGCGGCCAGGGCAGGCCGCGCGCCCCTCCCCCCTCTAGTCCGAACTGGACTAGGAGGGGGGCGGCGCCCCCTCCCCCTTTCCTTCCTCTCCTCTCTCCCTTCCTTCCCCCTCTCCTACTTGGACAAGGAAAAGGAGGGAGTCCTACTCCCGGTAGGAGTAGGACTCCTCCCTGGCGCGCCCCTCCTGGCCGGCCGCCCCTCCCCCTTGCTCCTTTATATACGGGGGCAGGGGGCACCCTAGAACACACAAGTTGATCTTCGTGATTGTTCCTTAGCCGTGTGTGGTGCCCCCCTCCACCATATTCCACCTCGGTCATATTGTAGCGGTGCTTAGGCGAAGCCCTGCAATAGTAGAACATCAAGATCGTCACCACGCCGTCGTGCTGACGGAACTCCTCCCCGAAGCTTTGCTGGATCGGAGCCCGGGGATCGTCATCGAGCTGAACGTGTGCCAAGAACTCGGAGGTGCCGGAGTAACGGTACTTGGATCGGTTAGATCGGGAAGACGTACGACTACTTCCTCTACGTTGTGTCAGCGCTTCCGCTTCCGTCTACGAGGGTACGTAGACAACACTCTCCCCTCTCGTTGCTATGCATCACCATGATCTTGCGTGTGCGTAGGAATTTTTTTGAAATTACTACGTTCCCCAACAGTGGTATCAGAGCCAGGTTTTAATGGTTTGATGTTATATGCACGATTAGAACACAAGTGAGTTGTGGGCGATATAAGTCATACTACTTACCAGCATGTCATACTTTGGTTCGGCGGTATTGTTGGATGAAGCGGCCCAGACCGGCATTACGTGTACGCTTACGCGAGACTGGTTCTACCGACGTGCTTTGCACACAGGTGGCTAGCGGGTGTCAGTTTCTCCAACTTTAGTTGAACCGAGAGTGGTTACGCCCGGTCCTTGCGAAGGTTAAAACAGCACCAACTTGACAAACTATCGTTGTGGTTTTGATGCGTAGGTAAGATTGGTTCTTGCTTAAGCCCGTAGCAGCCACGTAAAACTTGCAACAAACAAAGTAGAGGACGTCTAACTTGTTTTTGCAGGGTATGTTGTGATGTGATATGGTTAAGACATGATACTAAATTTTATTGTATGAGATGATCATGTTTTGTAACCGAGTTATCGGCAACTGGCAGCAGCCATATGGTTGTCGCTTTATTGTATGCAATGCAATCGCCCTGTAATGCTTTACTTTATCACTAAGAGGTAGCGATAGTCGTAGAAGCATAAGATTGGCGAGACGACAACGATGCTGCGATGGAGATCAAGGTGTCGCGCCGGTGACGATGGTCATCATGATGATGCTTCGGAGATGGAGATCACAAGCACAAGATGATGATGGCCATATCATATCACTTATATTGATTGCATGTGATGTTTATCTTTTATGCATCTTATCTTGCTTTGATTGACGGTAACATTATAAGATGATCCCTCACTAAATTATCATAGTAAAAGTGTTCTCCCTGAGTATGCACCATTGTGAAAGTTCTTCGTGCTGAGACACCACGTGATGATCGGGTGTGATAGGCTCTACGTTCAAATACAACGGGTGCAAAACAGTTGCACACGCGGACTACTCAGGTTTAACTTGACGAGCCTAGCATATAACAGATATGGCCTCGGAACACGGAGACCGAAAGGTCGAGCGTGAATCATATAGTAGATATGATCAACATAGTGATGTTCACCATTGAAACTACTCCATCTCACGTGATGATCGGACATGGTTTAGTTGATTTGGATCATGTGATCACTTAGAGGATTAGAGGGATGTCTATCTAATTGGGATTTCTTTAGTAATATGATTAATAGAACTTAAATTTATCATGAACTTAGTACCTGATAGTATCTTGCTTGTTTATGTTTGATTGTAGATAGATGGCCCGTGCTGTTGTTCCGTTGAATTTTAATGCGTTCCTGGAGAAAGCAAAGTTGAAAGATGATGGTAGCAATTACACGGACTGGGTCCGTAACTTGAGGATTATCCTCATTGCTGCATAGAAAAGTTACGTCCTGGAAGCACCGCTAGGTGCCAGGCCTGCTGCTGATGCAACTGACGACATTAAGAACGTCTGGCAGAGCAAAGCTGATGACTACTCGATAGTTCAATGTGCCATGCTTTACGGCTTAGAATCGGGTCTTCAACGATGTTTTGAACGTCATGGAGCATATGAGATGTTCCAGGAGTTGAAGTTTATATTTCAAGCAAATGACCGGATTGAGAGATATGAAGTCTCCAATAGGTTCTATAGCTGCAATATGGAGGAGAATAGTTCTGTCAGTGAGCATATACTCAAAATGTCTGGGTATAATAATCACTTGATTCAGTTGGGAGTTAATCTTCCAGATGATTGCGTCATTGACAGAATTCTCCAATCACTGCCACCTAGCTACAAGAGTTTCGTGATGAACTATAATATGCAAGGGATGGATAAGACAATTCCCGAGCTCTTCGCAATGCTGAAAGCTGTGGAGGTAGAAATCAAGAAGGAGCATCAAGTGTTGATGGTCAACAAGACCACTAGTTTCAAGAAAAAGGGCAAAGGGAAGTAGAAGGGAAACTTCAAGAAGAACAGCAAGCAAGTTGCTGCTCAGGAGAAGAAACCCAAATCTGGACCTAAGCCTGAAACCGGGTGCTTCTACTACAAGCAGACTGGTCACTAGAAGCGGAACTGCCCCAAGTATTTGGTGGATAAGAAGGATGGCAAGGTGAACAAAGGTATATGTGATATACATGTTATTGATGTGTACCTTACTAATGCTCGCAGTAGCACCTGGGTATTTGATACTAGTTTTGTTGCTAATATTTCCAACTCGAAACAGGGACTACAGATTAAGCGAAGATTGGCTAAGGACGAGGTGATGATGCGCGTGGGAAATGGTTCCAAAGTCGATGTGATCGCGGTCGGCACGCTACCTCTACATCTACCTTCGGGATTAGTATTAGACCTAAATAATTTTTATTTGGTGTCAGCGTTGAGCATGAACATTATATCTGGATCTTGTTTGATGCGAGACGGTTATTCATTTAAATCAGAGAATAATGGTTGTTCTATTTATATGAGTAATATCTTTTATGGTCATGCACCCTTAAAGAATGGTCTATTCTTATTAAATCTCGATAGTAGTGACACACATATTCATAATGTTGAAGCCAAAAGATGCAGAGTTGATAATGATAGTGCAACTTATTTGTGGCACTGCCGTTTGGGTCATATCGGTGTAAAGCGCATGAAGAAACTCCATACTGATGGGCTTTTGGAACCACTTGATTATGAATCACTTGGTACTTGCGAACCGAGCCTTATGGGCAAGATGACAAAAACACCGTTCTCCGGTACTATGGAGAGAGCAACAGATTTATTGGAAATCATACATACATATGTATGTGGTCCGATGAATGTTGAGGCTCGTGGCGGATATCGTTATTTTCTCACCTTCACAGATGACTTAAGCAGATATGGGTATATCTACTTAATGAAACATAAGTCTGAGACATTTGAAAAGTTCAAAGAATTTCAAAGTGAAGTTGAAAATCATCGTAACAAGAAAATAAAGTTTCTATGATCTGATCGTGGAGGAGAATATTTGAGTTACGAGTTTGGTGTACATTTGAAACAATGCGGAATAGTTTCGCAACTCACGCCACCCGGAACACCACAGCGTAATGGTGTGTCCGAACGTCGTAATCGTACTTTACTAGATATGGTGCGATCTATGATGTCTCTTACTGATTTACCGCTATCGTTTTGGGGTTATGCTTTAGAGACGTCCGCATTCACGTTAAATAGGGCACCATCAAAATCCAATGAGACGACGCCTTATGAACTATGGTTTGGCAAGAAACCTAAGTTGTCGTTTCTTAAAGTTTGGGGCTGCAATGCTTATGTGAAAAAGCTTCAACCTGCTAAGCTTGACCCAGATCGGAGAAATGTGTCTTCACAGGATATCCAAAGGAAACTGTTGGATACACCTTCTATCACAGATCCGAAGGCAAGACTTTTTGTTGCTAAATTCGGAAACTTTCTAGAGAAGGAGTTTCTCTCGAAAGAAGTGAGTGGGAGGAAAGTAGAACTTGATGAGGTAACTGTACCTGCTCCCTTATTGGAAAGTAGTACATCACATAAACCGGTTTCTGTGACACCTACACCAATTAGTGAGGAAGCTAATGATAATGATCATGAAGCTTCAGAACAAGTTACTACTGAACCTCGTAGATCAACCAGAGCAAGATCCACACCAGAGTCGTACGGTAATCCTGTTCTGGAAGTCATGCTACTAGATCATGATGAACCTATGAACTATGAAGAAGCGATGGTGAGCCCAGATTCCGCAAAATGGCTTGAATCCATGAAATCTGAGATGGGATCCATGTATGAGAACAAAGTGTGGACTTTGGTTGACTTGCCCGATGATCGGCAAGCAATTGAGAATAAATGGATCTTTAAGAAGAAGACTGACGCTAACGGTAATGTTACTGTCTACAAAGCTCGACTTGTCGCAAAAGGTTTTCGACAAGTTCAAGGGATTGACTACGATGAGACCTTCTCACCCATAGCGATGCTTAAGTCTGTCCGAATCATGTTAGCAATTGCCACATTTTATGATTATGAAATTTGGCAGATGGATGTCAAAACTGCATTCCTGAATGGATTTCTGGAAGAAGAGTTGTATATGATGCAACCAGAAGGTTTTGTCGATCCAAAAGGAGCTAAAAAGTATGCAAGCTCCAGCGATCCACTTATGGACTGGTGCAAGCCTCTCGGACTTGGAATAAACGCTTTGATAGTGTGATCAAAGCATTCGGGTTTGTATAGACTTTTGGAGAAGCCTGTATTTACAAGAAAGTGAATGGGAGCTCTGTAGAATTTCTGATATTATATGTGGATGACATATTACTAATCGGAAATGATATAGAATTTCTGGATAGCATAAAGGGATACTTGAATAAGAGTTTTCAATGAAAAACCTCGGTGAAGCTGCTTACATATTGGGCATTAAGATCTATAGAGATAGATCAAAACGCTTAATTGGACTTTCACAAAGCACTTACCTTGACAAAGTTTTGAAGAAGTTCAAAATGGATCAGGCTAAGAAAGGATTCTTGCCTGTGTTACAAGGTGTGAAATTGAGTAAGACTCAATGCCCGACCACTGCAGAAGATAGAGAGAAAATGAAAGATGTTCCCTATGCTTCAGCCATAGGCTCTATCATGTATGCAATGCTGTGTACCAGACCTGATGTGCGTCTTGCTATAAGTCTAGCAGGGAGGTACCAAAGTAATCTAGGAGTGGATCACTGGACAACGGTCAAAAACATCCTGAAATACCTGAAAAGGACTAAGGATATGTTTCTTGTATATGGAGGTGACAAAGAGCTCATTGTAAATGGTTACGTTGATGCAAGCTTTGACACTGATCCGGACGATTCTAAATCACAAACCGGATACGTGTTTACATTAAACGGTGGAGCAATTGCCTTGGCAAAGGAATCCAGATTTCACAAGAGAACCCAGCACATCGAGAGACGCTTCAATTCCATCCGGGATCTAGTCCAGGTGGGAGACATAGAGATTTAAAAGATACATACAGATCTGAATGTAGCAGACCCATTGACTAAGCCTCTTCCTCGAGCAAAACATGATCAGCACCAAGGCTCCATGGGTGTTAGAATAATTACTGTGTAATCTAGATTATTAACTCTAGTGCAAGTGGGAGACTGAAGGAAATATGCCCTAGAGGCAATAATAAAGTTATTATTTATTTCCATATATAATGTTAAATGTTTATTGTTCATGCTAGAATTGTATTAACCGGAAACATAATACTTGTGTGAATACATAGACAAACTAAACGTCACTAGTATGCCTCTTCTTGACTAGCCCATTAATCAAAGATGGTTATGTTTCCTAACCATAGACATGTGTTGTCATTTGATTAACGGGATCACATCGTTAGGAGAATGATGTGATTGACATGACCCATTCCATTAGCTTAGCACCCGATTGTTTAGTATGTTGCTATTGCTTTCTTCATGACTTATACATGTTCCTATGACTATGAGATTATGCAACTCCCATTTACCGGAGGAACACTTTGTGTGCTACCAAACATCACAACGTAACTGGGTGATTATAAAGGTGCTCTACAGGTGTCTCCAAAGGTACATGTTGGGTTGGCGTATTTCGAGATTAGGATTTGTCACTCCGATTGTCGGAGAGGTATCTCTGGGCCCTCTCGGTAATGCACATCACATAAGCCTTGCAAGCATTGCAACTAATGAGTTAGTTGCGAGATGATGTATTACGGAACGAGTAAAGAGACTTGCCGGTAACGAGATTGAACTAGGTATTGAGATACCGACGATCGAATCTCGGGCAAGTAACATACCGATGACAAAGGGAACAACGTATGTTGTTATGCAGTCTGACCGATAAAGATCTTCGTAGAATATGTAGGAACCAATATGAGCATCCAGGTTCTGCTATTGGCTATTGACCGGAGATGTGTCTCGGTCATGTCTACATTGTTCTTGAACCGTAGGGTCCGCACGCTTAACGTTACGATGACAGCTTCATTATGAGTTTATGTATTTTTGATGTACCGAAGTTAGTTCGGAGTCCCGGATGTGATCACGGACATGACGAGGAGTCTCGAAATGGTCGAGACATAAAGATCGATATATTGGACGGCTATATTCGGACACCAGAAGTGTTCCGAGTGATTTCGGAGAAAACCGGAGTACCTGAGGGTTACCGGAACCCCCCCCCCCGGGGGGGGGGGGGTTAATGAGCCTTATGGGCCTGAAGTGGAGAAGAGGAGGGGCGGCCAGGGCAGGCCGCGCGCCCCCTCCCCCTCTAGTCCGAATTGGACTAGGAGGGGGCGGCGCCCCCCCCCCCTTCCTTCCTCTCCTCTCTCCCTTCCTTTCCCCTCTCCTACTTGGACAAGGAAAAGGAGGGAGTCCTACTCCCGGTAGGAGTAGGACTCCTCCCTGGCGCGCCCCTCCTGTCCGGCCACCCCTCCCCCTTGCTCCTATATATACGGGGGCAGGGGGCACCCTAGAACACACAAGTTGATCTTCATGATCGTTCCTTAGCCGTGTGCGGTGCCCCCCTCCACTATATTCCACCTCGGTCATATTGTGGCGGTGCTTAGGCGAAGCCCTGCAACAGTAGAACATGAAGATCGTCACCATGCCGTCGTGCTGACGGAACTCCTCCCCGAAGCTTTGCTGGATCGGAGCCCGGGGATCGTCATCGAGCTGAACGTGTGCCAAGAACTCGGAGGTGCCGGAGTAACGGTACTTGGATCGGTTAGAACGGGAAGACGTACAACTACTTCCTCTATGTTGTGTCAATGCTTCCGCTTCCGTCTACGAGGGTACGTAGACAACAGTCTCCCCTACCATTGCTATGCATCACCATGATCTTGCGTGTGCGTAGGAATTTTTTTGATGGCTACATTCCCCAACAGCGGCTGCATATGAGGGGATGCGGGAATAGCGGTACATGGGCCGACGTTGAGTTCCCCGTCCCTCACGTCATGTATCTTCACTCAGGGTGGAAGACCTTCGCTCGTTTCCACAGCTTGACGGATGGGCTCACTCTCCATTTCAAACTAATGGAGGATGGCCTTCTCTCCGTCAAGATCTTCGGGCACTACGGGACTCGCGTAGGGTGCTGCGTGGAGAGCTCTTCTGACGACGAAGATCCTTCCTCGAGCGAGAGTGGCGAGGAGGACAGCGACAGCGACAACGAGGCCAGCGGGCGGCAGGATGACGGGTCCGACTAGGCGTCGGGCGCCGCTCCGAGCGGCATCGACGACCCCATCGTCCGCGTCGCCGGCTACTTGAACTCTCAGGATCATCTCCTTGGGCGGCTAGCGTTGGGAGGCTGCAGAAGAGGAAGAGGGTGGGCGGCAAGGCCGTCAAGTCGGATTACGCGGGCACCGACGCCTTCGTCGCGTACTGACGTCCTGCCGCCTCGTCTTCAAGCTCTGCCTCCGACGCTGCCATCACCATCCAGCCCTTGGACGGCCACCAAGATGTTCTCTTGGTGTTTTCTGCCACTCGTAGCTCGCCTAGGCGCCCCTTTTGCCCTTTTCGCCTCCATAACCTGCCTCCTGAGGAGAGGGACAAGAAAGGGATTACGGGCATCTTATCTCTTTTTAGTCTTGTAAGCCTTCGGGCCTTTGTTAACTTTAGAACTTTTAATTCCTTGTTCATGGTTTTCATTTCGTATGAACTGTACCTGTACGGAATGTTTTTTTAATGAAAAAGGGATGTTTGTCGGGCTTTTTCTTCGTAGGTAAAACCCACGAGAAGGAGTAAAATCCGTGTTACCTTTAAGATAAACGTTTTCTCACCCGGCAACAGGACTTGCCGTCCCCCCCCCCACTTCGCTCGACCTATCTCACACGCTTGGCGGAGGCAGGGATGAGGTGGGCTTAGGCTCCTCGTTTCATTTCCTTGTTGCCGCGATTACGGCCAAACTCGGTCCCAGGAAACGAGTCCTGGGGTCCGGAGTGAGGGGAGCATGGTAGCCTAAGGATAAAATGAGGTTTCACATACCTCAGTCCATAACGAAACGCATGATAAGGGATAAAGAACTTATCTGAATCTGCAGCCCCCGGCAACCTTGGCTTGCCGCGGGTGGATCTTTGCTCTTGCAGCCCCCGGCAATACTGGCTTGTCGGGGCTCAGGCATCGGTCCGTCCTCTTTCTTCCAAAGCAGCTCGGCAAGGATATTCATGTGTCCTGCGAACCAAAGAAGACAGAGAAGAACAGAAAGACGCACACTCGACCTCTAAGCTAGGGGTTAGCCGCCGCTAAGCACTATCAACCCTAACCAAGGACGAGACTCGACCTAGCATGCATGCTATAACTTAGGGCGACAGCGCTTCATTTATTCTTGCTCAGGGTCTGCGTCTGGCTTTGTACAAAGGGTCACATGCCTTGCGGCAAAGCTCGTACAAAAGGTGGCTTGCCGGGAGGCCCGGCAAGCCGCGCCTTATGGGTAAAACTAGCGAAGATGCTCGATGTTCCAGGAGTTGCTCACTGGTACGGCATCCTCGGTCTCCACGCAGACTGTGCCAGGCCTGGTGACTCGTATTACCTGATAAGGGCCTTCCCACTTCGGCGTCAACTTGTTGGAATTCTTGGCCGACTGAACGCGCCGAATAACAAGGTCGCCTTCCTCAAAGCTTCAGGCATGAACCTTGCGGCTATGGTAGCGGCGCAAGGCTTGCTGGTAGCGTGCCGCTCTCACAGCCGCCTGAAGACGATCTTCCTCAAGGAGCGTCGCGTCATCTTGGCGCAACGGCTCTTGCTCAAGCTCATCATAAGGGAGCACTCGAGGTGACCCGTATATGAGTTCCGTGGGGAGAACTTCTTCTGCCCCGTATAACAAGGCAAAAGGTGTCTGGCCGGTGGCTCGATTTGGCGTCGTCTTGATCGACCAAAGAACCGCTGGCAGTTCATCAATCCAGCGCCTTCCGCTCTTGTGCAGCTTGTCGAAAGTCTTTATCCTCAGGCCACACAACACTTCAGCATTTGCCCTCTCCGCTTGGCCATTGCTCCGTGGGTGTGCCATGGAAGCAAAACAGACCTTGTTGCCGAGGTCTTGAATGTATTGCATGTAGGTGTGGCTTGTGAACTATGTGCCGTTGTCGGTGATGACTCTGTTTGGCACACCAAAACGGCAGACCAGTCCTTTGAAAAACTTAACAGTTGACTGAGTAGTCACCTTTCTCACTGCTTCCACCTATGGCCACTTTGTGAACTTGTCGATTGCAACGTACAAGTACTCAAAGCCCCCGACGGTGCGGGGGAGGGGCCAGTATATCGAGCCCCCAGATCGAGAATGGCCAGGAGAGAGGGATTGTTTGAAGGGCTTGAGCTGGTTGATGAAGCTTCTTTGAATGGAACTGGCACGCTTCACACTTGGTGACTAGCGCCGTCGCATCTTGGAGGGCGGTGGGCTAGAAGAAACCTTGCCAGAACGCCTTCCTGGCAAGGGCCCTTGACCCTATGTGGGAGCCACATATGCCTCCATGTATCTCTGCCAACAGTTCCAGTCCTTCCTCCCGGGGGATGCACTTGAGTTTCACACCGTTTGGCCTTCTCCGGTACAGGACGTCATCGACGAACTGGTACAGGGTGGACCGACGGGCTACTTTCTCCACTTCTTCCTGCTCCTCAGGAAGCTCCCCCGTCTGGAGGAATTGGACGGTATGCTGCACCCATGCCGGAGCATGAGGCTCGACGGCAAGGACTAAAGGCATCGCTTCCGCCATGGGAGCGACTGTCTCTATAGCCAGGGCCTGACGCCCCGCCGGAATCAATTGCTCTTGGGCAGGCTCAGCGTCCGCGACAGTACCCTTGCCGGTGGCCCCGGGGGGCTCGGTAGGAAAGTACTTGCCGGGACCTGATTTTCTCCGCTTTCTCTGCCCTCATCTACGTATGCTTCCATTAGTGGGCTCCGATAATCTTTGTTGACTTGCCTGACAACGAGCTGCGAGTCGCCCCTGACGATGAGCTTCTTGACCTCGAGGTCTGCCGCGATCCTGAGACCGGCAAGCAATCCCTCGTACTCGGCGGTGTTGTTGGTGGACATCTCCCTGGGGAAGTGCATCCGGATCACATACTTGAGGTGCTCTCCGGTGGGTGCGACGAGCAGCACACCGGCACCGGCGCCTTGCAGCGAGAAGGCTCCATCAAAGTACATGACCCAGTTGCAGTCTGCCTCTTTGCCGGGGAGAGTCGTCTCCTGGATTTCTTCGTCAGGCGTCGAGGTCCATTCCACGATGAACTCCGCCAGGACTCTTCTCTGAATTGTCGAGGTACTCTTGAACTTTAAGCCGAAGCTTGATAGATCCAAGGCCCATTCCACAATCCTTCCGGTTGCGTCTGGGTTGTGCAGTATCCGTTGCAACGGGAGGCGGGTGACGACAGTGATCTCGTGGGCCTAGAAGTAGTGACGCAGCTTCCTCGAGTCCATAAGGAGGCCGAAGAGCAATTTCTGCACACCGGAATACCTTGACCTAGCCCCTGCAAGAGGGAGCTAACAAAGTAAACCGGGTGCTGCATCACCTTCTTCTTGGGCACCACTTCACTCAACCGCACAGGCATCGCCTTGGTGGCGCCAGACTCTGTCGGGGGCCGCGCCTCGTCGGCACCGGGCCTAGCCGGGGGAATCTTCGACTCGCCCTCCGCTGGTCCTGCCGCCATTGCTGCCTCCTCGTCGACCTCCCTCTGTGCCACTAGTGCGGCGCTGACAACTTGATTCGTCGCCGCCAGATACAGCAGCAATGGCTCTTGTGGTTTAGGCGCAACCTGTATTGGCCTGGAGGAAAGGTATTTCTTCAGGTCCTGCAGCGCGGCCTCGGCTTCTGGGGTCCACTCCATTGGGCCCACCTTTTTCAAGATCTTGAAAAAGGGAAGGGCGCGCTCGGCGGACTTGGAGATGAACCGGCTCATGGCGGCAACGCAGCCGGTGAGCTGACGCACATCCTTGATCCATTTGGGCGCCTCGATCTACTCAATGGCCTTGATCTTGTCTGGGTTTGCCTCGATCCCGTGCTATAACATGAAGAATCCGAGAAGCATGCCGGACGGGACACCGAAGACGCACTTCTCAGGGTTCAACTTAGGGTTGATCTTGCGCAGGTTGGCAAACGTCTCTTCTAGATCTTGCACAAGAGTCGGCCCGTCCTTGGTTTTGACCACTATGTCGTCCATGTAGGCTTCCATATTTCTATGGAGCTGAGGTTCAAAACCAATTTGGACCGCTCTTGCAAACATTGAGCCAGCACTCTTCAACCCGAAAGGCATCCGTAAGAAGCAATACGTACCACATGGGATGATGAATGTTGTCTTCTCTTCATCTTATCTTGTCATGAAGATTTGGTGGTAGCCTGAGTAGGCATCGAGGAATGATAATAGATCACACCCGGCCATGGAGTCAACAATCTGGTCAATGCGCGGCAATGGGAAGGGGTCCTTAGGATAAGCCTTATTGATATCTGTGTAATCAATACACAACCTCCACTTCCCATTCGCCTTGCACACCACTACCCGATTGGCCAACCACGTCGGATGGAGCTACCCTCTCACCAAACCTGCCGCTTCTAGCTTCCTGATCTCCTCTGTGATGAACTCTTGCCTCTCCAGAGCCTGCTTTCTGACCTTTTGCTTGACTGGCCGCGCGTGGGGGCAGACAGCTAGGTGGTGCTCAATCACCTCCCGGGGAACACCGGGGATGTCGGACGCTTGCCATGCAAACACGTCGACATTTGCCCGCAGGAAGGTGATGAGCTCGCCTTCCTATTTGCTGTCGAGGGCGGAGCCTATAGTGAAGGCCCCTCCCTTGCCGTCCTCCGCGACAGGCACCTTCTTGGTCTGCAGCGGCTCGGCTCTGGATCTCTTGCTCTTGTCAGCAGAGCCCTCTGGCACGTCCTCAACGGTAGCACAACACTCCGAGGAGGTGCGCTTGCCGGAGTGGGTGCGAGAGGTCTTGCCGGGCTCCTTCTTTCCTCCCGGGCCTTCGGCGGCAGGAGCAGGTGCCTTGACGGCAGATGCTGCAACTGCTTCCCGGTAGAGTTGGTCGGCGCAGATCAGCGCGTCCTTCTTGTCGGAGGGGACGGAGATGATGGTCAACGACCCGGGCATCTTCAACATGTTGTAGGCATAGTGTGACGCCGCCATGAACTAGGCCAGTGCCGGGCGACCGAGGATCCCGTTGTAGGGCAAGGGGATCTCGGCTACGTTTAAGATGATCTTCTCCATTCTGTAGTTCAATTCTCCTCCAAAGATCACGGGCAGCGTGACCTTTCCCTTCGGCTGGCTCCTGCCCGGATTGACCCCTTGGAACGTCCCGTTTCCTTGAGGTCTCCGTCAGGGATTTGCAACCTTTTGATCATCACAGGCGAGATCAGGTTCAGGCCGGCTCCGCCGTCAACCAACATCTTGTTCACCCTAAGGTTGCGTATTATTGTCGAAACCAACAACGGCAAACACCCGACCGCGATAGTGCGATCAGGGTGGTCCTCGGCGTCAAAGATGAGGGGCGTGCTGGACCACTTTAGGGGCTTTTGGGCGTCGAACGACGGCTCCGTTGCCGTGACCTCTTGCGCCCACTACTTGAGCTGGCGGCGAGAGGTATGCAGCGAGGCGCCGCCATCGATGCACATGGCCTCCGTAGCCTTCTGGAACCCTTGCTCACCGGACTCGTCGTCCTCGTCGTGATCGACGTCTTCTTGTTTCTTGTCGCGGCCCCGGGCGGGCCTCTCTTGCTGATTGTCCTTGCCGGGGCGGCCTCCTTGGCAACCACGCTTCTTGCCGGACCCCTCAGCACCATCTTGGTCCTTCTCCTTGTCCCTCCTTTCATACTCAGCCTTTTGCTTCTCAGCAAGCAGCTCGACTTGTCGGCAGTTCTGGAGATCGTGGCCCTTGGTGCGGTGGATCATGGAGTATTGCTTGCCGGAGCTTCCTAGCTTGTCGGTGGCCGCCAAGGCCCAGCAGGCGGCACACCCGACAATCTCCTTGCCGGGGGTGTCTGCCTTGACCTTCTTGCCGGCACCGGTGTCGTCAGATCCCTCCACGGCAAGCACAGCCTTGCCTTTGCGTTTCTTGTTGCGACGGCGGCCCTTCTTCGTCGGGGCGGCGACGTCCTCATCGGTAGAGTCGGTTTCCGCGCCGGCGTCTTCACCGGGGTACTTCCTTTCCTCTTCAGCTCGGGCGCACCTGTCGGCCAGAACGTAGAGCTCAGCCACATCCTTAACCTTGGTCATTGCCAGCTCCTCGCGCATCTTGTGATTGCGCACGTTTTGATTGAACGCGCTAATCACAGCGGCGGGATGAATGTCGGGGATGTTGTACTACACCCGGCTGAATCTCTGGATGTACTTGCGCAGGGTCTCCCCTTCCTTCTGGGGAATAATATGCAAATCACTGGCCTGGCCATGAGCTTGGTGGCCTCCTGTGAGGACGCCAACGAACTCATGGCACAGATCTGACCAGGAAGAGATGGAGTCCGCCGGCAAGTGCATCAACCAAGACATTACATTGGGTTTGAGCGCCAGCGGGAAGTAGTTGGCAAGCACCTTGTCGTCGCGAGCCCTAGCGGCCTGCATCGCGATGGTGTAGATGCTGAGGAACTCGGACGGATGGGTCTTGCCAGTGTACTTCTCGCCAACGTCGGGCTTGAACATGCGGTGGGACGACCACTGGAACTGCCTCAGCTCACGGGTAAAAGTCGGGCAGCCCACCTCATAAGGTAGGCCGCCGGGCTCCTCCGGTGCCGAGTGGTCCGTAGCATGTCCCGCCCGCTTGTCCGACTGGCGGCACATTTCGCGCCGGTGCTCGACGGTGGTTCGAGCATCTTCGTGAGCTCGCTCCCGAAGAACCTGGTGCTGGTCGCGTAGGGTCCGTGGATCGGACGATGCTATGGAGATGTTATCACCAGCGTCGTCGCGATGGTCCGACACCCGCAGCGGCTGGCGAGGAGTAGGAGAGTGCACCGTGGCCGCAACTCCCCCAGTCCTCCCAGCGCCAGCATGTGGTGGTTTGGTGGAGCGCCGAGCCGAGGGCCCCGCCGGTCGCGGATCGTCTTTGTTCGCAACGGCGACGAGGCTCCGGATAGTGGCCCTCCACTCATCGAGCTTCTCTGCAGCAGGAGGGAAGTCGAGGAGCAGCTGCGCGCGTGCCAAGGCTTCCGCTGGCGTGGGTGGCGGTGACAGCTGAGTGGATCGCGGCGCGCTTCGACTTCTAACCATGTTAGAAGGAGCTCCTTCACGACCCAGCGGCTGTGTGCCATTTTCACCAGCGCTTCGGCGAGCGTGTTGAACTCCTTCGTCCTGCCGATGACGCATAGGGCTCTTCCCATGGCGGTGCCCAGGGTCACCAATGTGGTGACGCTGCTCGACGCGCACACCATGGGAAGAACGCGCGGTGGTCGCCAGTGTATGCGTCCTGGAGGTCGCACAGCCGCCCGGAGTCGGCGCAACGACGCCCCGGAGGGCCCCGCGCCACCTGCGGTGGGCCCAGCTCCGTCCTTGGGTCCGGCGGCGTGCAGCCGGTCGTCTAGTGCATGAACGACGCCACTCGCCAGGCTCCGACTGGCTGGGTGGTGCTGGTGCTCAAGGGCTGCGGCCCAAGTCCTATCCGCGACCGGTCCACTGCTCGTCCGCACCGGCACGGGCTGTTCGTCCCCCAACGAGCCGATCGTCGTCGCCGTATTCTTCTTAGGGGCCATGGCAACGAAGAATCGCTAGGCCAACTAGCATACCAGATTCTCACAAACGCGCCTCCTACCTGGCGCGCCAAAGATGTCGGTGGGAAACGACACCTATGGGATCACAAGAATCCCTACCGCGGTTGCGGGGCGCGGGGTTGAGAGAAGAGCGAGTCTGACAGAGAAGCACGCGGTTCGTTTATCCAGGTTCCGGCCGCGAGGATGCGTAAAACCCTACTCCTGCTTTGGTGGCTGTATTCTGTGTTCTTGAGCTAGCTATTGAGTGTAACGAGCTCCAAAAAGCCGAATCCTTCTCCTGGTCGCCTCGGGCCTCCTTTTATAGGAAAAAGGGGCTGCCACAGTGGCACACACAAGGAGGAAAGGTCTACAGTGGAAAGGTACATTTAATGCATTGCTTACGTGTCCTCTTACTTTATCGGGGACGGGGGCGAGGCCCGTCCCGTCCGTCGCCGCTCCTCCAGGCTTTGACACGTGCCCTGTCCAGCGGTGCATGCGGTGCCATGTAGGCAGGAAGGTAGCTGAGGTGGCGCGGTGGTGGAGCCTCCACGAAGGACTGCATGTAGCCACGCAGGTGCCTGCGCAGCTGGCTGGGTCGGCAGTTGGATGCGAACGGCGGTGGAGACTTGGCTGGTGCGGGCCTGATGGTGACCCTGCTGGCGCGCTTGGCGAGGGCCTTGCCGGGTGGCACGGAGGGTCTTGCCGTGGCGCGCAGGCGTCCCTGGCAAGGATCTTGCAGGGGGTCTTGTGGGTTCCTTCGGCGAGGATGGCTGCCTTCCCATCCTCACTTGATCTTGACTATTCTTTGTCTACACAAAGATCTGCATGCCATCACAGAGGTGCCTCCCGAGCCCTGCCCAACACATGTGTTGAGTGTTGGTAGGCTCAAGGGTGGCTCACTCGGCTGGCGTGGGCGAGGTGCCCCGGCAAGGATCCTTGCCGGGGAAACCTGCTTCGCCCATCTGATCTTTGTGGCCTTGGTCTTCGTCGTTGATTTGCATCGTTTTGGGCTTCGGTTTTACCTCGGCTCACCTCCTCCTCTCTGCTTGGTGTGGCCGTGGGCGTGGCTCCGACTGCCCATGCACAGGTAAAGGGGTACAAAAATGTGCCCCTAGTTTTGTACACCGACACACCATGAATAAAATGTGAACCACCATCAGTCATTAAATATCTAGGGACTCCAAACCTCAGAAAAATAACTTCTTTAAGCATCTTAATAGAGGCGCTATGATCAGCACTACTAGTTTGAATAGCTTCTACTCACTTAGTAACGTAATCAACAGCAACTATAATACGTGTATACCCATTAGAGGAAGGAAACGGTCCCATGTAATCAAAGCCCCAAACATCAAATGGTTCAATAACAAGTGAATAATTCATAGGCATTTCTTGACGTCTACTAATATTACCAATTCTTTGACATTCATCACAAGATAAGACAAACTTACGGGCATCTTTGAAGAGAGTAGGCCAATAAAAGCTGGATTGCAATACCTTATGTGCACTTCTATCTCTAGCGTGGTGTCCTCCATAAGCCTCGGAGTGACACATGCGTAGGATCTGTTCCTGTTCATGCTCAGGTATACAACGTCTAATGACACCATCTACTCCTTCTTTATAAAGGTGTGGGTCATCCCAGAAGTAATGTCTTAAATCATAGAAAAACTTTTTCTTTTGCTGGTATGTGAAACTAGGTCGTATTCATTTAGCAACAATGTAATTAGCATAATCAGCATACCATGGAGTACGAGAAGCATTTGTGATAGCCAATTGTTCATTAGGAAAGCTATCATCAATAGGTAGTGGGTCATCAAGAACATTCTCTAACCTAGACAAGTTGTCTGCAACGGGGTTCTCAGCTCCCTTTCTACCAATAATATGCAAATCAAATTCTTGTAGCAAGAGAACCCATCTAATAAGTCTAGGTTTAGCATCTTTCTTTTCCATCAGGTATTTAATAGTAGCACGATCAGTGTGAACAGTTACTTTGGAATCAACAATAAAAGGTCTGAACTTATCACAGGCAAATACAACTGCTAAAAATTCTTTTTCAGTAGTAGCATAATTCCTCTAGGCATTGTCTAGAGTTTTACTAGCATATTGGGTAACATTTAATTTCTTATCAACTCTTTGCCCTAGGACAACGCATACAGCATAATCACTAGCATCACACATGATTTCAAAGGGTAAATTCCAATCAGGTGACTGAACAATAGGTGCAGAAATCAATGCTTTCTTAAGTATTTCAAACGCTTGTACACAATCATCATCAAAGACAAAAGGAATGTCTTTTGTAAGAGATTAGTCAGAGACCTAGAGACTTTAGAGAAGTCCTTAATGAACCTCCTATAAAACCGGCATGACCAAGGAAGCGTCTTATACATTTAATGTCCTTGGGACATGGCATCTTTTCAATAGCATCAACTTTAGCTCTGTCTACTTCAATACCTCTTTCAGAAATTTTATGCCCCAAGACAATACCTTCATTAACCATAAAGTGGCACTTCTCCCAATTTCAGACAAGGTTAGTTTCTTCACATCTCTGCAAAACTCGATCAAGGTAACTCAAGCAATCATCAAAAGAAGTTCCATATACGGAGAAATCATCCATGAAAACCTCAACAATCTTTCCCAAAAATCAGAGAATATAGCCATCATGCATCTTTGAAAGGTAGCAGGTGCATTACATAAACCAAAAGGCATACGTCTATAAGCAAAGGTACCGACAAGACAAGTAAAAGTGATCTTTTCTTGATCCTCTTTTGATCCTCTTTGGAATGTTATTTGATCTTTCAAAAACCCTCGCTAGCCTATTACTCTTGTTCCTCCTTACATGCTTACATTATGGTTACTTCCATATGTCTGGCAATATTCATTAGTATCCTTTGTCATCATCATTTGGGATATTTGATTCAATATGTTTGTGAATGCTCACAATCATCAGTCATAATTAGAATTCTTTCCTTCGTCTCAGACATCACCCTGGACATGAGCTCGTGTTCGGCAAATCAAATCTTGATTGATTGTTGATCTATGTCTATTCAACTTACTTGTCTTTGATCAGAGCCTCTACTTCTAATCCCCTGATTTGGAAATCATCATCCTTTGCATTCAAGCTTGAATTAGTCATTTGTTTCTATAGTATGATCTCCTTGCATTCTTTCTTCTTCTGGTTGAGTATCGATGCTCACATCAGATCCCTTGTGGACCAGGAGATCCTTTGTTGGATTTTATCTGATAGTGTACTTCATATTTAATCACCTTGTGAGTTCTTTCCCAGATACATAATGCCTTTGGTAAATTGTATCCTCTCCTTTTCTCAACAATGCTCTACTTTCGAGCTTGTGTTAATTACTCCTGTAGTTGGTGGTATAGGTTCCTAAGACGCCCCGACGGGTTGAACCTATGCCTTCCCTGACCGTATGCACCCGAGAGTTTTCACTGGTCATACCCATCTGGTATTTCACCAGGTAAAACTTCGAACACTAATACTATTTTCGAAATGGGAAGTGAATGGAAGGTTATGCTCTGGAGAAGTGGGAGTCGACCTTGAACTTTGTGTTCATGCCCATGGACACGGTGTAGATCTTATATTGGAAGCTTCTCTTAAAATTAATCATCCCCTTGGTATAAGATCATCTTATATCTGGGATTTGATCCTTTGCAACAGTGGTTCTGACCATGATTGTTCCCCTTTGATTCCATTTCTTGGACGAGTTAAAGCACTTGTCTTCTGCAGATAAATGCATCTCCACAACCTCTATTTTGATCTTCCTTCGAGTATTACCCTCCGGTATCTCGAGAATATCAAAGAACTATGTTGATTCCTATGAGTCTTCTTCTAGTATTTCTTCTCACCCATTTTCAGATTTCCCCTGAGTTCTGAGTTGTTAGTCATTCGAGAACACCGATAGGTGAATCGATCCCGCACTCTGATTGAACAACTCTACGTAATTTTCGTTGCTTACGAGTTTAATAATCCTTCAAGTCATTTCTAGCCTGATCGGCTATATCATTATCGTGATAATTTTAGCTGTGCTACCTGATCCTTCTTCCCGGAGCACAATTTTCGACGATGAGCTAAGCCTACATCGATTTTCCTCGTCGTATCATTTTGTATTGAACAACAAGCTTGATTTCGAGTTTGTGTCATACTCGTGGTTTCAATAACCTTTCTCTTCATCATTCCTTTGAATTGATGTCATCGCCAATCGATTACATCTTCAAGAAACCTCTCGACAAATATGTCGTGATCATCATCAACATTCTGAGCTCTTCCAGGTTATCAATCGAATTCATGATGAGAAATACCCTCCTTGCCCCTCGATGAATTGTTGCTGATCCCGTGGGCCCCATCCCCATCTTTTCCTGGTTGGAATTGTCTGACATATTTTATAAGTTGTTTCTGATGGATCCTTTGTGTATCCAAAGACTGACATTTCCCTGATGACCATATCAGTGTTATCCAACTGTGTTACTCCGATCATCAACAAGAACATTGGAAGTGCAATGCTAAGTGTTTCTTGATCGATTATCCAAACCTTGTTGTATGGGTAACAACATGAATTCCCTCGCCCCTTTACCTAGTTGGTTATCTACTTACTATCCTGCCATGGATATCGTCCTCTACTTGTCCTTGGGAAGAGAATACTCCTTGCAATTGTGTTTAAACACATTTTCCTTTCTATTGTTCCGATTAAACTAACAATCATATTTTTCTTTCCATTGATTTGTTTAACCTTTCATATCATTTATGAGATCTAAGCAGTAATAGTTCCATGCTTATGTAAACACCTCGGTGTACAATTTGTCAGTAAGCCCTGTTATTATTATTGTTGATATTCCGGTAACCACCGATGGATGATAACTTTGCCTATTGGTCTGCCTCATCTCAACGAGCAGGAAAATGGTTATCTTCCTCCCTCGCCCTTGGTACCAATGCGGTTGCCAACATAACTGACATGCTATCCTTTGACATGCCTTGCTATCATAACCGTGCAAGATGTCAGCACCCTTCCTACTCTTTAACCCACATGGTGGGCCCATAACCCACAGTTCCACAGGATCGAACCCTGACTCTCCTGTACATCCCGGCTTCCAAAGTTATTCCTTAAGATTGGCTTCGTATGTAAATCACGAGCCACCTTCCTAAAGATGAACTACTCTGGTATCAAATGCAATGTTTATTCTCGTTGCTCTGAAACCCTTTCACGCTATGTTTCAGGCATCGAACAATTAGCTATCTGCTTGAAGCTTCTTATTGTGCCTTCTTATTTCTACTCTCGATGTTTATCTTAAGTTCAATTCAAGAGATACTTTATATCACTTTGATGTCTAATATGCAACTTTATTCTTGTAGACACATGTTGGGCCTCCAAGCGCAGAGTTTTGTAGGACAGTACCAATTTTCCCTCAGGTGGATGACCTAAGGTTTATCAATCCGTGGGAGGCATAGGATGAAGATGGTCTCTCTCAAACAACCCTGCAACCAAATACAAGAAATCTCTTGTGTCCCCAACACACCCAATACAGTGGAAAATTGTATAGGTGCACAGAGATGGTGATAAAAGTGTAATATTGGTGGTAGAAATATATTTTTTATAATCTGAATAAATAAAAACAACAAGGTAGCAAATAGTAAACAGGCACAAAAACGGTATTGCAATGCTTAGAAACAAGGCCTAGGGTCTGTACTTTCGCTAGTGCAATCTCTCAACAATGCTAATATAATTGGATCATATAACCACCCCTAAAAGTGCGATGAATAATCACTCCAAAGTTCCTATATGGCGGAGAACATAAGAATAAATTGTTTGTAGGGTACGAAACCACCTCAAAGCTATTCTTTCCGTTCGATCTATTCAAGAGTTCATACTAAAATAACACAAAGATATTCTTTCCGTTCGATCTATCCTAGAGTTCGTACTAAAATAACACCAAAGCAAATTCATATTCATAATACTCAATCCAACACAAAGAACTTCAAAGAGTTCCCCAAGATTTCTACTGGAGAAACAAAGACAAGAACGTGCATCAACCCCTATACATAGATTACCCCAATCTCACCTCGGGAATCTGCGAGTTGAGTGACAAAACATATATCAAGTGAATCAATACGATACCCCATTGTCACCACGAGTATTCAATTGCAAGACATATATCAAGTGTTCTCAAATCCATAAAAGTATTCAATCCGAAATCTCAAAGGGAAAAACTCAATTCATCTCAACAAGATAGAGAGGGGAAAACACCATATGATCTGACTATATTAACAAAGCCCGCGATACATCAAGATCGTGACATCTCAAGAACACAAGAGAGACAGAGATTAAACACATAGCTGCTGGTACAAACCCTCCCGAGGGTGGACTACGCCCTCCTCATCATGGTGGGTCGCCTGGATGATGAAGATGGCCACCGGAGATGATTCCCCCCTCCGGCAGGGTGCCGGAACGGGTCTAGATTGGTTTTCGGTGGCTACGGAGCCCTGCGGTGGTGGAAATTCTGATCTAGATTAACCCCTAATGGTTTCTGTAGGATCGAAAGTATGTCTAGAGGGGGGTGATTAGACTACTTGACCAAATAAAAATCTAGCCTTTTCCCAATTTTAAGTCTTGGCAGATTTTAGCAACATAGCACTAGTCAACTAAACAACCTACACATGCAAGTCTAAGAGTATTGCAGCGAATGTAAAACATTGCACATGAAGGTAAAGGGAGGAGTTTGGAGGGAGAAAATGCAATGTAGACATGGAGATTTTTGGTGTGGTTCTGATAGGTGGTGCTATCGTACATCCACATTGATGGAGACTTCAACCCACGAAGGGTAACGGTTGCGCGAGTCCACGGAGGGCTCCACCCACGAAGGGTCCATGAAGAAGCAACCTTGTCTATCCCACCATGGCCATCGCCCACGAAGGACTTGCCTCACTAGGGTAGATCTTCATGAAGCAGGCGATCTCTTTGCCCGTACAAACCCCATGGTTCAACTCCACAATCTTGACAGAGGCTCCCAAGTGACACCTAACCAATCTAGGAGACACCACTCTCCAAAAGGTAATAGATGGTGTGTTAATGATGAACTCCTTGCTCTTGTGCTTCAAATGATAGTCTCCCCAACACTCAACTCTCTCACACAGATTAAGATTTGGTGGAAAGATGATTTGAGTGGAAAGCAACTTGGAGAAGGCTAGAGATCAAGATTCATATGGTTGGAATGGAATATGTTGACCTCAACACATGAGTAGGTGGTTCTCTCTCAGAAAATGTATCATGGAAGTGTAGGCATATTCTGATGGCTCTCTCCATGAAGTAAGAGTGGATGGAGGGGTATATATAGCCTCCACACAAAATCTAACCGTGACACACAAATCACCAAACTCGGTGGGACCGAATAATGCAACTCGGTCAGACCGATTTAGTTCAAAATGTGAGCGTTGGGATTTTCGGTGCGACCGACATGTCAACTCAGTGGGACCGATTTCATTAGGGTTAGGGCATAACGTAATCTCGGTGAGACCGATTACACAAACTCGGCGAGACCGTTTTTGGTAACAAGCTAACAGAGAGTTGGTCCGGCAAACTCGATGGGACCGATTCGCTCATCTCGGTGAGACCGAAATGTTACAAAAGGGAAATAGAGAGTTTGCATTGCGAACTCGGTGGGACCGATCGCTCATCTCGGCTAGACCGAAACATTACGAAGGGAAACTGAGAGTTTGCAATCACATCTCGGTGAGACCGAGATCCCTATCTGTAAGACCGAAGTGACTAGGGTTTTGTGGCAGTGGCTATGTCAACTGAACTCAGTGGCGCCAGATAGAAAGTTTAGGTGGGGCCGAGTTTCACTTTTGGCTTGGGACATATGTGGGTATGAGAAAGTGGTTGAGGGTTTTGGAGCATATCACTAAGCATTTTGAGCAAGCAACCCATTAAGCAACACCTCATCCCCTTTTAATAGTATTGGCTTTACCTATGGACTCAATGCGATCTTGGATCACTGAAAGTAAAATGTAGAGTCTTGAGCTTTAGGCTTGATCCAATCTTTTGTCCTTAGCATTTTGAGGGGTCCACATTCCTAATCCATGCCATGCCAATCATTGAGCTTTCCTGAAATGTTTATCTTGAAATAGCATTAGTTCAATGAGCTATATGTTGTTAATAATTACCAAAACCACCCAGGGATAGTTGCACTTTTAATCTCCCCCTTTTTGGTAATTGATGACAACATATAGATCAAAGCTTCGACAAATGATAATAAGATTGAAATACATCCTCGCTTTGAGAAGTATGTGATAAGCAAGATCTCCCCCTAAATTTGTGCATTATTTAAAATTTGCTTTTGAATGCAAATGCACAATCGATTAGGTTCATGGGTCACTCTTCCATGTCACATACATCTTGGTGGAGCGCTCAAAATGATTAAAAATTAAAAGCATGCACTCATCACCAAGCAAATTGAATGATCGTATAAGAGATATATGAGATAATATCACCCAAGCAAGCATTAAAGTAGCGTATGATCAAACACATGATCAAACAAGTATCTCACACAAACATAGAGTATCAACCAAGCACACAAAAGGTTCAACCAAAAGCAAGAGAGATAAAAGGCAACACACTCTCTCTCGAAGCCTATGATCTATACATATTTCTCCCCCTTTGGCAACAAGTTACCAAAAAGTTCGAAAATGCATAGTGCTATGCGTCTCTCAAGCTTGGTCTTCGGGAGGTGGTGTAGAGAGAACTCCAAGGACGAAGGCATCTGTTGATGTAGTTGGAGCTGGTGGAGTGGCTGCTGGAGGTGGCACTGAAGTTGTAGCTGCTGGTGCTGACGATGTAGCTCTAGTATCTGGTACTGGCACTGCAGCAGACCTCTGACCTCTACGCACTTGCTGAAAAGCATCAGTAGTTGCCTTCCCTTTCCTCTCTTCTGCTTCCTCCTAGAGCTGCTCAACTGCTGTTTGTATCTCAGTAACCTTTAGATCAAGATCATAAAATTTTGTCTCTATGATCCTCTCCAAGCTCTCTTGATTCTGAGTCAGGGTGGCCAGGCCCTTCTCAATCCTCAAAGTAGATTGGATCAGATAAGCCAACTGATCTTGCTTGCTCTTCAGGAAAACTTGAGATGCTTCCTCAACACTTGGCATCTTGGCAGCTTTCTCAGCCTTAGCTTTGGCTCTCCTCTCTTGTGCTTGAGCTGATGATGGTTCCTCCTCATTCATCACTACAGTGGTGTCTTCAAATTCAGGATATATGGGTAGATGCTCCTTGTCTAGCAAGTATGTGCCTATGCCCATCTTAGCATTGATGAGCTCCCGAATATGTGGAGCATACCCACAACTTCTCTTTTGGTCAGTAGTTGTCCTCTTGATTGTCTCTACAATCAGACTCATGACCTTGAACTTCTGAGGGACATCAAAAATCTGTAGCAGGTTGATAGAATGTCCTCTGATCATCTTGTGATCTCATGACTTGGGTAGCAGAGTGTGCCTTAGGATTGTGTTGATGGTAGGCAGACCAGGCAACAGATAGTGTACAGATCCAAGCTTGTGAGTCTCCAAAGCTTTATCTGGGATCTCTTTGTACATGTTTGTCATAGTGTTGTGGTCTTTCTTCTTCTTGGCATACACATCCAAGTCATCTTCATGTTCCTCTGGGGCATTGATCAATTTAGCCCATTCTTCAACAGTGGATTGGTACCTAGTACCTTCAGACATCCATATGATCTTCCCGTATGGATAAAAGTGAGAAGTGAGTAAAACTGCATGATCAGCTCATCATTCCATTTTGTGAGCTTCTCCCCAACAAATGTGTCAACTCCACATGCTTTGAAGCTGTCATATACTCATGGGAAGTGATCTTCCTTCTCCTTGATGTACTCCCAATCAACCCATCTCATGTCACATACCATTGGCTTCTTGTCAAGAAAAATTGTCTCACAGAAGTCTTGTTGTTCTTTTGTATGAAATCTGTAATCTACTGCAGTCCTCCTCCTCACAGCATAAGGATCACACTGTCTCCACAATCTCAATCCAGCATCCTTTCTGTTGTGCATGTCCTCAGCCACTGGATGAGCATCATTGTGGTCTGGAATCTTGGGTGTCAGCTTTATCAAAACAAGAGACTCATCATCCTCTTCTTCAGCTTGAGGCACTGGGGCCTTGTTCTTCTCTTCTGCAGGAATGTTTCTGGTGCTTCTCTTGGGCTTTGGGGGCTTCTGAGCTTGAGCTTTGGGAGCAGTCTTGGGCTTTGATGGAGCAGCCCCTGACTTGATAGCATCTCCCATAAGCTTCTGAGCTTTGGGTGGTGGTGCAGCATCCTCTTCCTCTTCCGCTTCTGAATCTCTTACCATAGTTGATTTTCCAAGAACTTTTGCAGTTGTGGTTCTTGCCCTCTTCTTTTTCTTGTCATCTCCTGCTGCTTCACCATCATCAAATTCTATGGTGAATTTCATTGTCTCTCCTGTTGCAACCTTCCTTGGCTTTGACATTGGGATTCTTCTGGCAGGTGCCTTCTTGTTCAAGCCTGGATTTGTTGCAGCAGCTGTGCCATACTCCTTCTTCTGCACCTTCTTCTTTAATGTAGCCTCATCCTCAACAGTCCTAATCCTCAGAGTCTGAAGTTCTCTTCTTCCTTGCTCTAGTGGCTGCCTTGGGCAAGTTACTAGGTGTGCTTCTACTGCCCTCATCATAGCTGCTTGAGGGATCTGAACCCTCACTCAACTGCACTTGTTCCTCAGATTTGTTCTGACTGTCAGTCTGGTCATACATCTTTGCAATCTCACTGACAGCAGACCCTGTGAATAGATGTAGATGATGTAGAGTGGATGAGCATCACAAAGTGCCAAGTTTTTGCAAAACAGATGACTCAAAAGTTTAGTTTTAGTTCCCCGCAGAAAGCATTTCTGAGCTACCGATTTGTTAAACTCGGTGATACCAAAGAAAATTTGGAGCCTAAACTAGTGAACTCGGTCAGACCGAGTCATAGTTCGGTGGCACCGAGACTGCTAGGGTTTCACGGAGAATCGAATTCGGTCGCACTGATGTGTGGTTTTTGGTTAGACCGAAAATGCATGTGCAATGGCCTAAGCCAAATCGGTGAGACCGATTTCTACAACTCAGTCGGTCCGAGATGAGTTCCGCGGAGACCTAACCTTAAATTTCCAAATCAAATCTAACCTAAAGGATGTTTTCTGTGGATAGAGCGTTTGCATACGTGGTAAAGGTCATAGCAAAGCAATGTGCTATGAACCGGAGTTAAGGTGTTAGCACATAGAGTCGAACCCATACCCTAGTTCGGCGGAGGTTCGCTACGGCAGTAACGGCGGAGCAGATTTCCGTTGACGGCGATGGAAACCAGCGGCGGGAGGTCGCTGACAGCGAGGAGACGATCCGGAGACTCGAGGAGGCAGAGCAGGACACACGCGCGGGCTAAGGAGTTTGAAGAAATTTACAAAATCTCATCCGTGGGTTTATATATCCCAACCATGTCGGTGTGACCGAGTGGAACAACTCGGTGGCACCAAGATGCAGAATTGCAAGCGGCTACTGCAACTCGATGTGACCGAAAGGTTCAAATCGGTTGCACCGAGATTGAAACCCTAGATCAACTTAGTGAACTCGGTGTGACCGAAGTGGATGACTCGGTCATACCGAAATGCACACAGAGGTTTTTGAAGTTTAAGTCTACGACAATCGGGGACTCCGAGTGCTCCTCACACAGAGTGGTTCGAATCTGACTTGAGCAAACTTTGTGATGTAGCATGAATAGAGTTTGAGATGAGAAAAGCATAGATAGCTAGAGAGAGTTCTTAGGCATTCTTGTCCATCCATTTGGCAAAAGAGAAAAAGCCAAACATTCTAAACAACAAATGGATGTCCTCGAATGAGTAAAATATGCAATCAACATGCTCACACAATAAAATGCCAAATGAAATATGTGACAAAGCATGCACAAACACTCTAGCATCTATCAAGCAATTTGGCGATGACTAGGTCATCTATATATGAGTATATTGACTTCGGAGTCAAATGTGAACATTTGATCATAGGTCATACTCATCGTTTAAGAACAAGTGGGGTTACCACTTTTACATAAAGCATTGTTGTGTTCACATCATTAGAGTTGCTTTAGCTCAATTGATTAGAGTAAAGCTCACCCTAGATGTGATATCCCCCCTAAGAGGGATGAACTGACCTTGGGTTTTGTCGATGATGACTTCATGTAGGTGTTGAAGATGTGGATGCTCAATGTTGATGTGGATCATTTGGAGCAATCCATTGGAGTGAGTTGCACTTTCAATACCTACACAGGTTAGTCCCACAAGGAACAAACAAGGATATCCATAGACATAGAGTGATGTACACATAGATGATGTCCATGAAAGCATTAGGTTACCTTGTCCCTTGTCTTACCAGCAAGAGGGTTTGTGACTCCTTGAACTAGTGCAATATATGGAAGTTGTTTGCACATGTTCTTGCCAAAAGATATGAGTGAAGTATGTTGGCGTAGTCACCCTCAAGAACTCTCTAGTTCTTATTCTTCGGGATCCACACCATCTTGATGGGAATCCTTGGACTTATAGTCGTACTTGATGAAGTAGAACTTGATGTAGTCTTGGGAACCCACTTGACCAAGGCCTTAGGAGCTTCTTCAAATGCATCAATCTCCTCTTGAAGCTTGTCCTTGCCTCTTTGCTTGTGGTCTTGTGGTGGAAGATCATCTTGAGCTTGTGTTTCTTGGAAAGAAGTAGGATCATACTTCTCTTGTTGAGGAACAAACTTCGTCTTAGGGTATTGATCTTCTTCCCACTCAACTCCATTGGCATTGAACTTTCGTTCAAAACCAATACCTTGATTCTTTCAGTGTCTTCCTTTCTTGCGTACAATTTCCTCAAATTGCTTACTTCCGGCAAGACTCTTGTAGACACCCTTCTCTATAATCCCCTTCAATAAGTTATTTTCTTTATCAAGTGTGACTTGGCTAAGAGAATCATTAGTGGACTACTAGAAGCAACAACATTGGATTTAACATGATTATTGTTACTACTAGATGAAGAATATTTGTTACTCTTGTTGCTAGATTTTACTTGTGGCATGTAAGTAGACAAGAGTAAATGCTTGGCAATGTAAGAAGAACTTTTCTTGTGAAGATCATCATTGATTGCCTTTAAGAACTCATGCTCTTGCTTAAGGTTGAGCTTTTCAAAGCGTAGCTTCTCATGAGTTTTTAAAAGTTCTCGACGATCTTCCAAGGTAGTTTCATGTGCTAACTTAAGAGTGTTTACTTCTTTAGTTAGACGCCCAATCTCCTTCTTATCATCGTCATCCGTTTTATATTGATTAGCATGATTAGTAGCAAGTTCATCATAGTTTTCATAGCTAGAGTTGTCAACAAGTAAATCATCATCTCCTAGCAAATCATCTTCATAACTATTGAAGTCAACATACTAGGGGTGTGATACCTTTGGGCCTTTAGCCATGAAGCATCTTCCAATTCCTTCATTTGGTGAGTCAAATATGTCATAGGAGTTGGTTGACACAAGTGCTAGACCGGCAACACCTTCATCTTGAGTATATTCGGAGTCAAAGTGATAACTTCTTTCAGAGTGATGGTCGGAGTCGGAGCCGGATACCCATTCACCAACATGAGATTCAAGTCTTCGCTTTGTGTAGCTCCTTGATGATTTGTCCTTCATTTCTGAATCCTTGCTTCTCCGAGAGGTTCTACGTTCGTAACGATCATCTCTACTCCTTCTCTCTCTTGGTGGTGATTCTTCTCTTCTACTTCTTCTTTTAGGAGAATCTTCTCTTCTTTTGTAGGGAGCCGTACACTCATTGGAGTAGTGTCCGGGTCTTCCACAATTGTAGCAATTTCGTTCACGACTTGAAGATCTTTTGTCATTGTAGGACCTTGACTTGGAACTTCTTTCCTTGCTTCTATTCTTGTAGAACTTGTTGAAGCTCTTCACCATTAGGCTCAATTCTTCATTGAAGGTTTATTTCTCACTAGATGACGTGGGAGCATCACATGAGGCTTTGTAAGCAACACCTGACTTGGAAGCTCTTCCTTATCCTTGAGTGACATCTCATGCGCAACAATTCTTCCAATGACTTCCGTCGGCTTGAGATCTTTGTAATTGGGCATCATTTGGATCAATCTGCACACAGTATCATATTTTTCATCCAATGCTCTTAGGATCTTCTTGATGATGAATCTATCAGTCATCTCTTCACTTCCTAAGCCGGCAATCTCATTTGTGATAAGAGCAAGCCTAGAGTACATTTCAGCAACACCTTCACCATCCTTCATTTTGAACTTGTCAAGTTGACTTTGAAGCACATCCAATTTGGATTCCTTGACGGAGTCGGTACCCTAGTGCATATCAATCAAAGTATCCCAAAATTCCTTTGCATTCTCAAGACGGCTGATTTTGTTGAATTCTTCAGGGCATAATCCGTTGAAGAGAATATCACAAGGTTGAGCATTGTATTGCAGCATCTTCAACTCTTCCGCGGTAGCTTCATGGTTCGGTTCTCTCCCATCAAAGAATTCACCTTAAAATACAATACACACAATATCCCAAACGGCGGGGTTATGTCCAACAATATGCATTTTCATCTTATGCTTCCAACTATCAAAATTAGTACCATCAAAGTAAGGACCTCTACGGTGGTAATTTCCCTTGCTAGACGCCATACTCTCCTAGGTTGTGAAACCAAGGCTATGATCACCAAAAGCTATGGAAATCAAGGCAAATAGAGACCAAAGCTCTGATACCACTTGTAGGATCAAAAGTATGTCTAAAGGGGGGTGATTAGACTACTTGACCAAATAAAAATCTAGCATTTTCCCTATTTTAAGTCTTGGCAGATTTTAGCAACTTAGCACTAGTCAAGTAAACAACCTACACATGGAAGTCAAAGAGTATTGCAGCGCAATGTAAAACATTGCACATGAAGGTAAAGGGAGGAGTTTGGAGGGAGCAAACGCAATGTAGACACGGAGATTTTTGGCGTGGTTCCGATAGGTGGTGCTATCGTACATCCACGTTGATGGAGACTTCGACCCACGAAGGGTAACAGTTGCACAAGTCCACGGAGGGCTCCACCCACGAAGGGTCCACGAAGAAGCAACCTTGTCTATCCCACCATGGCCATCGCCCACGAAGGACTTGCCTCACTAGGGTAGATCTTCACGAAGTAGGTGATCTCCTTGCCCGAACAAACTCCTTGGTTCAACTCCACAATCTTGACGGAGGCTCCCAAGTGACACCTAACCAATCTAGGAGACACCACTCTCCAAAAGGTAATAGATGGTGTGTTGATAATGAACTCCTTGCTCTTGTGCTTCAAATGATAGTCTCCCCAACACTCAAATCTCTCTCACAGATTTGGATTTGGTGGAAAGATGATTTGAGTGGAAAGCAACTTGGAGAAGGCGAGAGATCAAGATTCATATGGTTGGAATGGAATATCTTGACCTCAACACATGAATAGGTGGTTCTCTCTCAGAAAATATATGATGGAAGTGTAGGCATATTCTGATGGCTCTCTCCACGAATGAAGAGTGGGTGGAGGGGTTATATAGCCTCCACACAAAATCTAACCGTTACACACAAATCACCATACTCGGTTGGACCGAACAATGCAACTCGGTCAAACCGATTTAGTTCAAGATGTGAACGTTAGGATTTTCAATGGGACCGACATGTCAACACGGTGGGACCGATTTCATTAGGGTTAGGGCATAACGTAATCTCGGTGAGACCGATTACACAAATCGGCGAGACCGATTTTGGTAACAAACTAACAGAGAGTTGGTTAGGCAAACTTGGTGGGACTGATTCGCTCATCTTGGTGAGACCGAAATGTTACAAAGGGAAACAGAGAGTTTGCATTGCGAACTTGGTGGGACCGATCGCTCATCTCGGCTGGGCCGAAACGTTACGAAGGGAAACAGAGAGTTTGCAATCCCATCTCGGTGAGACCGAGATCCCTATCGGTAAGACCGAAGTGACTAGGGTTTTGTGGCAGTGGCTATGTCAACTGAACTCGGTGGCGCCGGATAGAAAGTTTCGGTGGGGCCGAGTTTGACTTTTGGTTTGGGACATATGTGGGTATGAGAAAGTGGTTGAGGGTTTTGGAGCACATCACTAAGAATTTTGAGCAAGCAACCCATTAAGCAACACCTCATCCCCTTTTAATAGTATTGGCTTTTCCTATGGACTCAATGAGATCTTGGATCACTGAAAGTAAAATGTAGAGTCTTGAGCTTTAGAGCTTGAGCCAATCTTTTTCCTTAGCATTTTGAGGGGTCCACATTCCTAATCCATGCCATGCCAATCATTGATCTTTCCTGAATATCTTGAAATAGCATTAGCTCAATGAGTTATATGTTGTTAATAATTACCAAAACCACCCAGGGATAGTTGCACTTTCAGTTTCTCTATTTATAGGATTTTTTGGTGTTGGTTTCACGCTAAGATGGGCCTCGAGGTGAGCACAACCCACCGGGGCAAGCCAGTCCCACCAGGCACGCCCTGGTGGGTTGTGTCCTCCTCGTGGCTCTTCTGGCCCTCCCACGAAGCTTCTGGGGTCTCTTTTGTTCCAAAAAAATCGTCAAAAAGTTTCAGCTCATTTGGAGAACTTCCATTTCTGCACAAAAAAACAACACCATGGTAGTTCTGCTGAAAACAACATCAGTCTGGGTTAGTTCCATGCAAATTATACCAAAACCATATAAAATTGTTGTAAACATGGCATGAATACTTCATAAATTATAGATACGTTGGAGACGTATCATCATCCCCAAGCTTAATTCCTACTCGTCGCCGAGTAGGTAAATGATAAAAGAAATAATTTATGAAGTGTGAATGCTAGCAAAGTGCATAAGTTCGATCAATGATAATTTCAATCACTTTTCCTAGCATCATAACATCAACTCTTTCTCATAAAAATTATCATGAAAAAGTAGTAATTGAAAATGGAATTTTTGTTGTGGAATGCTACCTATCATATTCATCATAGACTCTTTTTTTTGTAGCATGGACATTTGGACTTTTATACACTACAAAAAAAAGACACATCCGTGACATTTTGGGCCGAACGAAAATCTATTCTGTCATACTTACGTCACTTCTATGATGATAATTGTGACAAAACACGGTATCATCATAGATGTGGTGGGGTCCTACTTCTATGACAAAAAATCATGACAGAAAATGGGCTTTTCATCCTGGGCAGGCCGGAGACGCAGCTGCATGGCATTCTTTGGGCCGTCCATGACGGAAAAAACCATGGTAGAAGCGAGGGCAAGGAAAATATCGGGGTGTTCCCGGTTACAGTGGGTGGTCGGGGACGAGCGATGCGTGTTTCTCTCGTACAGGCACAAGCGTGGGTGCGAGGCGTTGGGCTCTAACTGAACCCGAGTGATTGCACTACAGGCTATGCGTTACTGAACCCGAGCCATCGATCGATGGCTGTTAACTGAACCCGATCCAGCGATTCCTTCGCTACTACTGCTAACTGAAGCCGATCGACGCTGCCTCTGGATGAACAGTGAGCATTGTTGGGGGGGTTTGGATGAACAGTTCCCGGTGGGGGTGGATGAATAGGACCCCGTGGCATTGCCTCTGGATGAACAGGACCCCGATTGTTCGAGCCAATTGGGGCTGGATGAACAGGACCCCGTGGAGGGCAGGATGAACAGGACCGCCCCGTGGAGGGCAGGATGAACAAGAGAAGGTGGAGGTCTGGATGAACAGTAGCCCGTGGAGGGGTGGTTGAACAGGAGCCCGTGGAGAGGGCTGGTTGAACAGTAGCCGATGGAGTAGCGTGCGGTGGAGGCTGGATGAACAGGAGCCCGTGGATGAACAGTTGCATGTGGAGGCTGGAGGAGGTCGACGGTGGAGGAACAGTAGCCCGTGGAGGCTGGAGGGGGTCGATGGTGGAGATGAACAGTATTCCGTGGAGTCCCGTTTTGCGGTATGCCACACCCGTCCTGATGAACAGGACCCCCGTTTCGACCGTAGCGCTCCAACACAAGTCTGTTTCCTCGGTTTTGCGGTACGCCACACCCCTCCTGATCAACAGGACCCCCGTTTCGACCGTAGGAGGTATGTTTCCTCCGTTTTGCCGTACGCCTGAGCCCTCCCGATGAACAGGATCCCGTTTCAAACGTGGCCAGTCAAACACAAGGCCGTTTCCTCCGTTCTGCGGTATGCCAGGCCTCGTTCCCATCGGTTGTTCCGTCCAAGCCCTCCCGATGAACACGACGACACATTTCGTTCTGACCCAGCCGGTTGGCTCCCCATGAACAGGACGACGATGTTGTTTCTCCGTTCCGACCCAGCCATGTACACAAGCCCTGGTCGTACGTACGCGCGAGTAGGCGATCGAGACCACGCCCGTATGTACGTACGTGGTCGTATTTACTTTCTTGCACCCTGGCCGATGTACGTATGTGTACATGCTACATGCGCGCCTCTACTACGACACGTGCGCGCCTCTACATCGACCAGTATGTACGTACATGTTCGTGACCAGAATGACAACGCTACGTACGCTTCGACGAAGTGGATCCCGACTGTCAGGCACTTCCTTGCCTGCAAAGATGTAGCTGGTGGTTCCCAACAGTCAGGGGGGCGAAACGTTTTTTTTTGCCCGGACGCACTTCCTTGCATGCGAAGATGTAGCTGGGGGGTCCCACCAGTCAGGGGGAAACGTTTTTTTTCGCAAAATACGGTGGCCCGTCCGGTGGGTCCCCGCTGTCAGGTGGAGGAATAATTATTTTGCGCGTAATAAGGAGGCACTTCCTTGCTGCGGCCGTGGACCCAGCTGTCAGCCTCTCCACGTACAGTCCACGTTTGATGGAAGCCGTTCCTTGACCATGTTGACCACGCCGCGCCGAGAGCACCAGGGCGGTGGACGACGGCGAGGCCTAGGAAGGGGACGACGCGGAGCCAGGGAAGACGTGGCAGTGGAAGCCCGCGCGGAGAGGAGTATGAGGGTTCACTGGTTCAGCTGCGGTGTGAGGCTGCCGTCGCCGCAGGGCCTGGCCAGCGGTGGGAATAGTAGGAGGCGGTGAGGCCTCCACGGCAGCATAGCCGGCCATGGGAGGCAGGAGCGTGTGGCATGATCGGCGCTGCTTTGGGCGCCTGGAGCAAGAAGACCAGAGGTTGAAGAAGCACTACGTCCGTTGGATGGACATCGTACGGTCACTGGAGCTAGAATCGTTCATATTGACTAAGTTGACAAAGCACTCCATCCCCGTCAACTTAGTAGGCCCACAAGTCAGCCTCCCACCAAGGTGGCCCGTCCGGTGGAGTATTCATTTTTTTGTGCATAATAAGGAGGCACCTCCAGTGGGTCTGAGCTGACAGTAGGGGGAACGTTTTTTCACGAAATACGTTGGCCCATCCGGTGGGTCCCAGCAGTCAGGGGGGAATGTTTTTTTGTTGCCAAATACGGTGGCCCATCCGGTGGGTCCTGCTGTCAGGTGGAGGAATAATTATTTTCCGCGTAATAAGGAGGCACTTCCTTGCGGCTGTCGTGGACCCAGCTGTCAGTCTCTCCATGTACAGTACTCTTTTGATGGAAGTCGTTCCTTGACCACGTTGACCACGCCGCGCCGAGAGCACCAGGGCGGTGGACGACGGCGAGGCCTAGGAAGGGAACGACACGGAGGCAGGGAAGACTCGGCAGTTGTTTCCAACGCGGAGGGGAGTACGACTGTACGAGGGTTTACTAGTTCGTCTGCCGTCGCCGGAGAATAACAGCAGGTGTGGGTGAGTAGAGGGATGGCTAGGCCAGCGACGGGAGTACGGTGGGGCGGTGAGGCCTGCGCGGTAGCACAGCCGGCCGTGGGGAGGAGGGAGTAGGCAGAGCCGTCGGCGCTTGTTTGAGCGGCTGGAGCAGGAAGAGCAGAGATTGAAGAAGCAGCCAACATCGCATCGAATGATTTGTTGGTCATCTGCTCACATGTCTTCACCTGAAGAAAGGTGACCATAGCTGAGAATACTGACAGCTTATTTCCTGGGGTGACAGCCACGTTGCATTGTTCCAACATGCGGGCCCATCGTTTTTCTTCTGTAGGTGAAAGTTCACGGAATGCACGAGCATTTCGTAGCATTGCTTCAATGTTGGTCAAACTCACTGGCTCCGCCACCACCTCCTCCTCCTCTTCCACCTGAGCATCAGGCAGATCAAGATGGTGATCTGCTGCTTCCACGTAGTCAATAACATTGACGTTCACAGCTTCACCATGATGAACCCACCTAGTATATGTGACCGACATCCCATACAAGTGTAGATGATTTTGCACAGTTGACTGGGGTCTTGTAACTGAATTCATACAACTACTACACGGGCAGAGCACATATGATTTCGGACCACCGTACTCAGCTCTGATAAAGTTCATGAAGTTTTCAACCCCCTCGACATATGCAGCGGAGAATCTTCGAGCAGAAATATCCAAGTCCTGTCCATCTGTTAGACATACAAATTAGTTCTTCTACTAGATATTATAGTAAAAATATATATGCTTTTTTATGAAGTCCAAAAGAAAATATCTAGGTCGATGTCTAAAGCTATGGCAAGATATTTGGACGAGCAGATCTAAGTAACGAAATATATGTAAAGCTAATTCAGCAAACAGATTTGAGTGCTAAATTATGGCAGGCTGTTTCAGCAGTCAATGAGGCCGAGAACAGAGCCATCGAATTATCGAAGGCCATCGCAGCAACAAGGAACGAGTATAAAACAGTGTAGAGCTATTTCACCTAACAGATTGGCTACTAGACCATGGCAATCTACGTCATAATAAATATATGGCAGGATATTTTAGCAACTAATCGGCCTTGGCATGCCATCTCAGCTAAGCAGATTGAGTGCAGAACAGGGCAAGGAAGCTTCTTAAGCAGAGCATACTGACTGTAAAGTACTTCGACAAACAGTGAGATTAACAGCGTCTATCAGCTAACATTCAGCGATACACCGACATGCACGGGGCCTCAGTCTAGAATGCGCGTACCATGGGAGAAGCTGACCACCATGCGTCTCCACACGAACGTCGCTAGCGGTGGCGGCGCTGACCGTCGTGTGCCTCCACAAGAATGTCGCCAGCGGTGGCGGCATGGCTAGAGGACGGTAGTCTACGAGAGCGTACTGTGGGAGCGAGAGGATCACCGTGCGTCCCCTCGACGAACCGCGGCGCCGACATATCGGCGTGGCGGGGAGGGCGGCTTTGGCGGAGCGAATGGAGTGGAAGGGGACGGGGGGTGGGGGTTTGGGGAATATTATTGACTAGTTGGCCGAAGGGCGGTTGAATCTAGGATTTGGGGGAATTTTTGGGTGGGGGAGATTTTCGCACGGTGGGCGGGAGGAGTTTGGCGCATGGTCGGTTTCTCCAAGTGCAATCCCACGTGTCAATGAAGAGGCAAGCCGAAGTGCGTTCCGTTTGCGTGAGCCGTGTGCAGGACCGAACGTGTGTGGGCTGCAATGCGGGCGCGACATGGGTGATGTGAGTGTACCGCCTTTTTTCCTTTTAAACTAGGTGCTTCACCCCCTCAAAAAAAACTTGTTGCTTCGCGCGATCCATCGATACAACTACTAGTAATCCGGTAATCCCGACTAAATGGCGCAGCCGGGTCTTTTCCCGCGCGATATGCTGGGAGGTTGTCTTAGTAGGGTTTTTTTAGGATGGGTAATGCTACACTTACATAGTCCCAGTTATGTAATTAACATAATGTGAAACGTGTGAGCTGTTGATTGTAGATTGGGGGGAGGGAGGGGCCCACCACCATGCAAATCATGGGAGGAGAGAGAGGCAATTTACATTAACCCTTTCGTAGGTTCCCGTAGATGTAGAAAAATGTGAAATGCGTGAATGTGCATTTGCAGATAAGGCCTTCCCTCGTTCATCCTTTTCTCCCACAAGATATTGATCTTCCGTGCAATGCACGGGCATCTTGCTAGTACTCCTACAATATACTATATTATTGTGAATGTTCATATACACCGGCCGAGATTAATGCAAACATGGCAGATTTTCATTACATTTCGAACTTTTATAGGACAGAAAAATAAAAGAAACCCGACCCTAAACCTATTCTACGGCAGCGACCGACGTCCTCCATCTGCGATCTCCATGTACGGGGGTGGGGTTCAGGACCCGTGAAGTGAAGGTGCGGTCTCCGGCGAGGAAAAGTAGAACACAGGAGACAGACCGGCCAGTTGGCACACCATGCCCTGCCGCCTCCCATGCCCTGCTCATCCTCGGAGGAGTCCCCGACCTCGGCGGTGCCGGACGTTGGACGGCGGCAAATAGGACACGTGGCTGACGGTGCTCCCGTAGTCGGCCGCCAGCGTGGCCACCGCTTGTGCGGCGACTTGAGCGAGGGCGGCGACCTCAAGCTCCACACCTGAAGACAAGCTCTCCTGCAGAGCGTTCGCGCTTGCGGTCATGGCGGATGTGGTGCCAGGTAGGAGGACGATGCGCTATGGTGTGGAGGTTAGCTGGGCGTTGCCACTTTAAGTAGCGCATTTCGGTGAGACCAAGCGTCCTGGTGCGTCATTAAGTCACTGGAGTTGGTTCCTCGAGCATCGAGCCTCTTAACGACGGCATACGGACGGACGGCATGAATGCGGGCAGCTGGCGCCGGCTGGGAATGCACCGCGCTTCGACGCGAGGGACGATGGTTTTTGGTGTGCCAGGGTAGTCAGCTGCGGTCGTGGCAACGTTGGATATGCCCTTTGCTCACATGCGATCGATGCATGTCATTGAAAAAGCAAGACAACTTGGCATGGTCTCAGGTCCTGAGGATGCAGTTGGCCGCACTACACCACTCCGCGGACGCGTCCCGGTGCCCCGTGCATCCTCGACGAGCCGGGTGTTGGGGTGTGTTTGGATTGTGGCCAAAGTGCACCTTACCAAAATTTTTGTCATGACCCAAAGATTGGTCTTTGTTTGGATGGTTGCCATTTTTTTAGGTTTTGGTCATGACCCAAAAATGGATGGTTGCCATTCTTTTGGCATGCCAATGAACTCTAGCCAACTCTAGTTCATTTTTCTTGCCGATGTCGGCCAAATCATGGGCAACCAAAACCTCAACCAAAATTTTGGCTACCCAATGCTTTGATGGGTCAACCTTGGGCACAAACCAAATATACTAGCTGTTGGTTGTGCCACAGCACTAACGCCACCCTCGGCACATTGAAACCGACCGTGTCTAGCGACGATGAGCATGTCGCTCACCGTGGTCGCTGTGTCCAGAGGTGGTGCTGGAGCTGTGCCATGTTGTTGGCCCCCACGACCCACATGAACGATTGTCGATGGCGAGCTAGGAGGTCGTGGGCCAGCTCCTCCATTGGACTAGTTTGCGCTATGTCGTCCCGACAGGTGTGCCCCACATGTCAGTTTCCCTGTTTTCCCTGCCATATTCGAGCATCAGTGCTCCGCGTTGCGCATTAGGCCTTTCACTATGTAGGCCAAGCGAGACAACTTATTGTTTATTTGAGCCGGTCAAGTATAATCATGTGGCGTTTGCTTATTTCTCATTCATCTTCAACCCTCTTCTCCATCGATCATGTCACCCTCCGGTCGAGTCCATCCTCCCGCATGCCTCATTTGAACATTCTGCCTAGTATCATTCGCATGTGGGCCTAGACCATGATTGTATTTCCAATGTTTATTTGTAATTTGTCCGACATGCATACAAACAAATGGTTCGTTTGAAGTTTCACTTTGCCTCCACTACGTGTCGCTTCACGTCTTAGTTTGGAGGAGAGAGATGTGAAAAAGTAAGGGGAGTGAGCTCTCATGCAAGAGCCTAGCTATATACGCATTCCTAGTTAAATATGTACAATAAATATGAAGAAAGAGATGGAGAGGAGATGGAAAAAAGTACTAATACAATAGCCAACCTTATTATTATTTTTGCGGGAAATAGCCAACCTTATAGCCCACACTACTGTATGAGTGCATATAATAGATGATGGTTATAGATGACATGGTAGTTCCTTATAGCCATCGACTGGCTATATTATTAACCATGCTCTAATGCGTTTTTCAAAACCGCATTTGACTATTGACAAGATTAATAGTACATGAGATGTATAATGTGAAAATTATATCATTGGGAGCTCCTTTCACATACGTATCCCTGCCTTACCCTCCCTTTCGATCACTTACTGGCGGACCCCTTGCTTGCTAGGCCCCGCATGTCAGTTACTCAATGGGTTCGGCCACGTCAGGGGATCCTCATCCGTAGTATACTCCCTCTGTTTTTATTTACTCCGCATAAAATGACGCGGGCGGGGGAGGGGGAGGGACGTTGGTTTGCTCTCAACTGCGGTCCCACAAGCGAGCGAAAACGCAAGACGAAGCGTGTTCCATTCGGTGAGCGACGTGGAGGGTCCAGCGTGCCGAGCTGCAACGCGAAGGCGACAAGAGCAATGTATAGTCAAAACCAATTGACCGATTGTCACCGGAACCACTATTCAAACCAGAACCTTCGCTGCTCGACCTACGCCGGCCATTGCCCTAAAACCACACCTAATCTCCAGCCCCTTCCCCCACCTTTCGATCCCCTAGCCCGCATCAAGCGTCCCCTAGTTCGCCGGAAAGCCATGGTGCGCCGCAAGATCACGTACTACAAGATGCTGACGCCGGAGCGCCACGCAGAATTCGCAGCGGCGGTCGGCGCCAGAGACCTCCGTTCCCAAGCTCGCTTTGCGGCGGGCCAATCCCCGAGTTCTCTGGAGCCAAGCTGCGAGGAGGAGGAAGCCGATCCAATGTTCATGGCGGAGGTCGCGGCGTAGAAGGCCCCCGATGGGTATGAGACGATGGACGTCGACTTCGTGCCGGCGTCCGAGTCCCCCATGGTGCAGGCGGACCAGTCGTTCAACCTGGCGATACTAAAGGAGGACCGGGAGGCAGAGGCTCAACTCGACGCGGAGCGCGCGCATGCCGCTTCCATCGAGGCTCTCCTGCAGGCGGAACCGGATGTCGTGGATGTGAACCGGGCGGCGGAGGCTCAACTTGAGATGGAGCGCGCGGATGCCGCTGCCATTGAGGCCCTCCTGCAGGAGGAACTGGACGTCCTGGACTTGAACCGGGCGGCAGAGGCTCAACTCGACGCGGAGCACGCGGATGCTGCTCTCATCGAGGCCCTCCTGCAGGCGGAACCGGATGTCCTGGTCTTGAACCGGGCGGCGGAGGCTCGACTCGACGCGGAGCGCGCGGATGCCGCTGCCATCGAGGCTCTCCTGCAGGCGGAACTGGACATCCTCGACTTGAACCGGGCGGTGCTCTCGTCCATGCAGAGCGCCCGCACGCTCCGCGTGAACGAGTAGCTGGAGGCCAAGGACAACCACGGTGCGGAGACACACGTCGGCAGCTACGGCTGGTTTGCGCCGACAGCCAAAGACGACGAGGCCGTCTCATTCTGCGAGCAGTGATAGTTTTTCTTTATGTTGTTGTTTTTATGGATCTTTTTCTATGTAAAAACATATATTGTTATGCAAGTCGCCTGACTTGGGTCAGTCTACCATTTCAGGCGGTTGGATGAATATCCTATGTCTCCTAACCCTTCTTCCTCACCTCTTCTTCTTCCTCAACAGACCACCGCACGGGCCGTACGGATACTCCTCAACATGCGGTTGGATAAACATACTCTATGAACGAAAATTATGTGTCAGCGGTAGGATGCCTGAGTTTGGTTTGTTCACATGCGACAACACGTGTCAGTGAGGGTGCGTTCCCTTGGTTGGGTTTGCAGCGTGTAGGAGCGACTGTGCATGTGAGGGTGCGGTGCGACCGTGGCGTGCAGGAGCGATCGTGTGAGGCTGCGGTGCGACCGCGATAGCCGTGCGCAAGTGTACCTCCTTTTCATTTTGAAAACTTTAGGCAAGCTTGGCAAAAATGTGTGGCGAAGTATGGCAATGCAAGGCCTAGACCCAAACAGGATAAGTACGTAGTACTACGTACTAGGAGTACTAGTGTTAAAAAAGAAAGGCGGGGTTCTCCTTCGCGGGATTAATCGATACAAATCCTCGTTTCACGTGTCAATTAACGCATATTTTTTTCTCCAAAGCCCAAAGAGCTAACCATCTCACTCCTCATCGCTTGATTAATGTAGCACCATGCAAACTAACCTTCTCACTTCCGCATGCATGCAGGGGATATTAATGTCCTTGGTTGCTAGTACAAGGCAAACCCCATCAATTTTGCCTCGATTAGTGTTAGTGGCCTTTTGCAAATTGTAATTTTGATATACTGACCTTGTGTACAAAAAAATGGAGGTAGTAACTATATTTGACTTCCTTCCCCATTGCGGTGACGTCGACGATATCTCGAACGTTGTGGTTTCGCGAAGTGCGTTCGACGGAGAGCACCATTGAGGGAGACCACGGTAAGTCATTTGCAAGTGCCGCCTGCAAGCCGAGACAACCGACTTATTTGCATCCAGGAAGTCCGTTGAACCAAAGGACGCGTAAATGTACTGGTACTACTCGTACACAATAGCGTCGTCCATCCAGCTTAGTGCGCTGAGATGGTTTATCGAAGAAGACGATGGAGAAGCGGAGTCAGCGAAGAGTGAAATGATGGTTGCTTCGTCCGTGCTTTGTGATTTGATGCCTCACTGCTTTGTGATTTGTGATAGAAGGGACAGGGGAGTAGACTCTGTCCTCTATACTCTACATGCGTCCAAGCACGGGAGAAAGAGGAGAAACGTTGCATTTTTCTATTCCTTCAATCAATCAATCAAGGAGATTCAACTTCCATCCTTTTGGCTTTGGCAACACCATCCACAATGGTTCCCACGATGCCAAAAGCTATTTTCACATTTGGCTACACATTGTGGATGCCCTTAACCGTACCACTTGGTTTTGCTCCTGTGTGCTATCTATACAAATCTTAATTATATTGATCTAAAAAATTATAGGATCAAGATTAGTAAAAAGGAGGTGATTTTGCCGTGCAGATGGCGGGGGAGGTTTCTTATTTTTAGAGGACGTTGTCCTGGCAGTTTGCTAACATGCGGTCCCACGTGTCAGTGCTTTACTAAGCCGATCCGCTTCCCACATGAGGCAGAACAACGGCAGAAGCAACACGTGGTTAACTTGAAGAAGATGATTGAGAAGTGGATTCAGTAACGAGTGAAATGATGGTTGCTTCGTCCCTCCAACTTCTTTTTTTAGCATTATTACTTCGCCCCTCCAACCTAACTGCGGGAAAGGTGCATCTTTGTGATTTGATGCCTCATTGCTCATTACTACGCCGGCGCCATGACTGGGTGCTTCACCCCAGCTGTTCTGCACTGTATTCCGGTATGGCACATGGACCCGGTAGCTTGATGCCCCACATGCCGGCGAAAGGGACTAGAAGATTTATGAAAGTGAGCGCTTCACTCTTACGACGGAGGAGTACACGACACGACGGCCCAGTGAACTGTCACTTGTACTGTATATAGTAGTATAGTTTTGCTGTTTTGCACGATCCATCGATACAAACCCGATTAAACAGGAAAGGGAGGGATTTTTCCCGCGCGGTATATGATACTGGCCATACATTTCAAAGGAAATTTTAATGTATGCAAACTGAATAATTAAGTAACAATATGATATCTAGTAAAACTAAAAACACATATGATTTATTGTGTTAGAGTGTAGTAGTAGTGCTGTATTGCATAGTTGTTAGATGTAACATGCGAGAACGTGTAGAGATGTAGTTTTGGAGGGCCTACAGAGAGAAAAGCGTAATACGTTCACCGAACTTCAGAATAAGCTGATTACGGTCACTATATACGTTTTGCGGTGATTATACGGTCACCTGCTCACGGTTCAGCATCGGATTGCACTCTGTTGATCGGCCAAATAGTCTGTGTGGCACCATGTTGACTAGTTAAATTGACCGTGTTCCTTGTGGGTCCCACCTGTCAGTTCGCATAGGGAAAAGGTCAGATAAACACAAATTTATGCAGGCGCCGCAAGACTCCACCCTGTGTGCGGGAATCACCTGGTTGTGTATGTATCTGTCAGGGACTGATGTGTGCGCATGCACGTGTAGGTTGAGCACTTGAGCGTGAGTGTGTGTGTTGGTCGTGTGGTGTACTGGTGTGTGCATGCATGCGTGCGTGTGTGCGTGTGAGTGTTGCATGCGTACGTGGTTGGGTGTGTACGTGTGAGTGTTGCGTGCGTGCGTAGGTGCATGTGTTCTTGTGAGTGTTGCGTGCATGTAGTTCGTGTGCATGCGTGCGTGTGTGTATAATCACAACACCAGCTCTTGTGTGTTAAAACAGACGGCTCAGCATACCAATACAAGGCCACCTTGTCCGTTGTGCCCGCGGTCATGACTTCGAACATCCGTCCAATATTTTTTTGTCGTTTGTTTTCATTCTTACTAGCAAGATGCCCGTGCGTTGCACGTAACATCAAGATGCATTTGTATGACTAGTTTATCTTGTGAGAGAAAAGGATGAACGAGGGAAGGCCTTATTTGTAAATGTGGAGAGGTGTGTGGGTACATCTTAGGCAAATTTGTCATAGTTTCTTTCCTATCCGTCAGATATAAATCGAACGGCCTATATTGCAGGATGGCAGGCACACCATCATCACCAACTCTATTTTTATAAGAGTGTATTTTATCCCTACTATGATAAAAAAAACATAGTCGGTGATGATCGTGTGCCTGCCATCCTTCAGTATAGGCCGTCCGATCTATATCTGGCGGATAGGAGGGAAACTATGGCAATTTTGCAAAATGATACCCACACCCCTCTCCACACTTGCAAATAAGGCCTTCCCTTGTTTATCCTTTTCTCCCACAAGATAAACTACTCATACAAATGCATCTTGATGTTCCGTGCAACGCTTGGGCATCTTGCTAGTATTTTATAAGAGTGTAGATGTAGAGTATATACAAGCCGACAGGTAGGCCCGATGGTAGTGAGATAATGTGATGCAACACTAGAGGTGCCACGTGGAGCGTTTAACTGGTCAACTAGTCGTGTCTTGAGCAAATACAGTGTTGTACGGTGAGCACGTGACTGTATAATAACCACAAAACGTAAATGGTGACCGTAATGAGTGGATTCTGAAGTCCAATGTACGTATTGTGCTTTCGCTTCAAATACAATGATCGTCACTGTATATATCGCGAGAGAAAGATAAACCTGTGTGAATGTGCTAGGGGCTTACTTTTAGAGGACCTGGGGATAGTTTGTGTGCGTACGTGAAAGGGGCGTAGAGGGGGTATGCGATGGAGAGAGAGATGCTCTTTGTTTCTCTTTATTATGACTAACTTTATATATAGTATAAAAATATACAAATTCACAGTGCGGAATAAATATCATTGTGGGCACCATGCAATGCAAGCGTTCATACTCCTCCATATAACTTTGCAATGTTGTATATATGTAGAAATTCTAAAATATTTTTTTGGCCACACTTCATTCAAAAGGAATGTTGTATGCGAAATAAACGTGAAGAGAGGGCTTTTTAGATCAATGGGGTATGTGATGTAACATGTGTGAATGTGTAGTTGATGCATTTGGCAGGGCCTAGAGAGGTATGTGTGTGTATTACGTATTCGAGAGAGGCATGGATAGAAGGGCCGACAGAGGGGGCGTGGGAGAGATAGAACAAGAAATGAGAGTGGTCTAGAGAGAGAGACGAATATGGCGTCACGGAGAGAGATTCCCTTGAGTGTGTATATGCAAGGGGGGAGTGGATAGAGGCACCAGGAGAATATATTTTTTGTGTGTGGTGTCTGTGTTGCTATGTGTGGGTGTGAGAAGATAACGAGACATGGGGGCAGAGGGTGTGTCACCGCCTGAGGTCCGGTGGGTCGAGGTGAGGCCCTTCGTTCGGTTCTGTCCTGCGTCACATTGGTCGGCCCGTGACGCATTTTGGGAGACCCATGGATGACTAGTCGTACAAGACAAAGATAGCACAATTGTGAAGGACTCTATGTCCACTGACAAAGTTGGCTAGGATTTGTAACCCTAGGTTCTCGGACTAAGGTAACCCCTTTATCTCTGATATTACTATTCATCCAACCTAACTTTAAGGGGCATCCTACAGAATGCTCTGCTAGAATCATACTCGTCGATTAGGAAGAGAGGTGTGAGACATTGCGTGAGAGACAGGCCTAAAGATAATGTGCGTACAGGAGACACGTAGGCAGGTCTATGTATATAGAAAGGGTCGATGGGGATTGTGCGTGTGTATGCTTGCGAGAGGAAGAGTGCTTGTGATAAAGGTTAGTGAAAACAGTCATAAATGGTTACGAGAGGGAGGGAGGGTTATATCGAGAGCATGTGTGCGAGAAAGACACCTCGGGAGAGAGTGTGTGAGCATGTTTGAGAGACCACCGATGGAGACTAAAACTACATGTACAAGACTGTTGTACACATTGATTAAAGATATAAATTGTATCCAAATATTAGGACGGGATCATGATATTTGCAATTCGCGTAAGGAACGGTCATTGATCCATCAGACATCTAGATTCTACCGAATTTGAGCATGCCTATGTTATTATTTGACACAATTGATCCACATAGTTAGTATATTGAACTCCAGACAATGCATCACTTTAGCAATCGAATATAAACATGACTATAGTTCATGTTGTGTGTGTAAAGCACATTATACATATGAAAGTTACACAATGAACATTATAAATAGCTACCTATGAACTAGCATACATTTGAATTCAACTTAAGGTGGTTTTAAAAAATCGAATTCAACATGAAGTCCATTCAATTATTTGAATTTGATATCATGGCATTTTTAAATCATACCTAAATTATGGGGGCACCAATCTTTGCTCTGATTTTGTACAAAATAGCATATGTAGTCGTGTACAAAATAGATTCTAGTTTAGCTCCTCTATTCCAAAATAATCGTAGTTATAGGATTTTCAAGTGTCAAAATTTCAAAAAGAAGCGGATAATTTAATGAGGTTTTCAAACATACAAGGTCAAATTTAACGTTGTCTATTTAGGTCAATCCTCAAAGTTCAAGAGTACTCTAAACATGAATGCTTGTGTTTCAAAATTTCGAACGAAACGCCAAAAGAGCCTCTACTCACCCGAAACTGCGTGAGACCAATGTTTGGTAGTACAAGGAAATTACTTTTCTAATAACTCCAATCCGTGAAACCTATCGGCCCGACGTCCAAAGGTCTAAACCGGGGTAGGTTTGTAGCTTCATCTAGACGCCACGCAACCGCCTCCGAAAAACATTCATACACCATGGCCGCCTAAGCACATATGCACGTGACCGAAATCGCTCCCGCCCACTATTTGGGACACCTAGGATTACCATCCTACCCCCCACCCGCAGTAGGTCCGAAATTTAAGAGGGGGCAAAGTTTGTACTTTCCCCAAATTTCAAACAAGCGCGTCCCATCTTCTGTTCAAAAAGGCCAAAAACAAGCGCGTTCCAGACCAAAACATGGTTCTCCCCCCCCCCCCCCCCGCCCATCCGTCCGATTCCCCACTCGTACTCCGTGGGCGCAAAAACTATCTCCCCACCAGTCGTGAAACCCCGGCGTCCTCTGTCCGCCACCCCATTCCACCCATCAACCGCCGCCCTCCTCCATCACACCGGAGCCGATACCCCGACGTCATCGTCCACCGCAACCTCAACCACAATGCCCTGCACGGCTAGTAGTTGAAGCCGAGGCCAAGCCATCCGTATCCGAGCCAGTTCAACTACGTCGTCATGCGCCTCACCGCTGCCGCTCCAACTTCGCCACCCTCCACCGCACCGGAGTTTTTCCTGCTACGCCGTCCTTCGCCGCCTCGGATCTGCTTCCCCTCCACTGATATACGGCCATGGTAACATAGTCAACAATTTGGCCATGGGTTTGTCCAAGAATCCACGGTTCTCCAAAACATTGGTTCCCTCGGGAGAAAAAAGAAGATCGCTGCGACATATGGAGGAGACCACACTGGCAACCGATAAGGGTACTCCTCTTCCCTTATTCGTGCAAATCTTACGTGTCTACTTGCACGGTATTCATCCCACAGAAGACACTAGTTGACCGCTTCTTCTTGATACTAGATGTTCCTAGTAACTCGCGATGCACAAGGTTTCTCCTCATATACTATTTCACCTTAGCTAGAGGTCCGTCGCCCCCTGAATTTCAATTCCTGTTCAGTTGATTCCCAACTAACGGAAGCATTCCCCAGCGTAATAGGCGCTAGTCCACCTATTACGCCGGGGAAGTAGCGCCTCGTTGTTTATCTTAGGGGCGTGTGGGGACTAGAGCTATTGGCGCCCGATCTGGAGGTCAACCAGGATTAAAGGGATGGCATGGGGGCGCTGCCAAGCACGGTGGTGGTGTGAGGTCGAGGGGAGGGCGGGGCGGTGGAGGCAGGGGTCTGGGCCGGTGGTCACTGGCGGTTCGAGAAAGATCATCAATAGTGACTAGCTGGAGGTAGATGAAGGCCATCTGCCCATTCCTTATAGATCGGACGGTTCATTAGAAAAAATCTACTGACCTATTTATTTTCAGTCGAGTGTTATCTTGACATGACCACATGTGGTGGTGTGCTGGAGGAGTACCTGCATTTCCCAGCCATCCCTGTGCTCATATATTACAAAATCATATGGAGTAGAATCTAATTTTGTTTGCCAGGAAATGTTGTAGAGCTATCATATGTCTCTTGTCATTTATTATTCAGCCACCTGCTATCTGCTACTTTTACAGTACTTTAGTTCTGCACACACTTCACCCATACTCTCACTATTGTTTTTTTATGCATGGGTATTTCAGACTCTGCCAATCAGTTGATAGAAGCACGAAATAAAAGAGAGAAGTGGCTCCAGATTTCTTCGGGCTTAGGCAAGACACGCTTCAGCGTTATAAAGGGTGCAGTGTCAGTAGATGGAGACGGTAAAAGTAGCTCTAGAGTTGATGATCTCGCTCGCCATGAACCACCATCCCAGGTGCTTTCTTTAACTTCGTGGTGTCATATGTGGTTGCATGTTGCATATGGTGTCTAGCTTGTATTCAAAAGGCCGAAGTCGGTCTTTATTAATATAAGGAAAGATATTTTTTACATGAACCACCATCCCGTGAGCACCAAAAGACAAATAGCTAGTCAGGGCACTGGCCGAGCCAGTGACAAGCCCAGCAAAGAGAGGCATCACCTGGAAGCCAACTAAAAAGCCGCGATGGTGGCGAAGCAGCCTGCCTCCCACCAGGCTCTCAGGTCCTAGATGATCATGCTCACCACTCTAGCCAGATGTCTAGCTTGTATTGCATCCAATTTGGTTAAATTGCATCTACTTAGCTTACACATTATACCTTTGAATATGACATGCCTTTCTGTTTTTGGTACATACTAGTACATCTGTTATTAACCATGTTCATACATCAAACTAATGTTCTTGTGTATCTCTCATCAATCACTTATGATGAGGCAGTCAGGCAAGTGGAATACTCCTCATTTAAAGAATGCAGCGTCAGCCTCCCGACATGATTCCCAAGAAAAAGCAAGGCTAGATGAAGATAGTGAACGTAGCTCTGTAGTTGATTACCGCATTTCCCCTACACTAGCATCGCAGGTGCTTGCTCTAACTTGTCAGCGTGATATGTGGTTTGTAGGATCTAGAAGTGTATGTGTCTAGAGGGGGGGTGATTAGACACTTAGTGCTAAAGTAGAAGTTTTTAAGCCTTTTTGGTTTGAGTGATGTTTTAGGCACAATTTCAACATACACAATACATATCAAGAAAGCATGCAAGGAGTATATAGGCAGCGGAAAGTAAAGCATGCAACTTGCAAGAATGTAAGGGGAAGGGTTTGGAGAATTCAAACGCTTTTGGAGACACGGATGTTTTTCCCATGGTTCGGATAGGTGGTGCTATCCTACATCCACGTTAGTGGAGACTTCAACCCACGAAGGGTAACGGTTGCGCGAGTCCACGGAGGGCTCCACCCACGAAGGGTCCACAAAGAAGCAACCTTGTCAATCCCACAATGGCCATCGCCCACGAAGGACTTGCCTCACTAGCGGTAGATCTTCACGAAGTAGGCGATCTCCTTGCCCTTACAAACTCCTTGGTTCAACTCCACAATCTTTTCGGAGGCTCCCAAGTGACACCTAGCCAATCTAGGAGACACCACTCTCCAAGAAGTAACAAATGGTGTGTTGATGATGAACTCCTTGCTCTTGTGCTTCAAATGATAGTCTCCCCAACACTCAACTCTCTCTCACAGGATTTGGATTTGGTGGAAAGAAGATTTGAGTGGAAAGCAACATGGGGAAGGCTAGAGATCAAGATTCATATGGTAGGAATGGAATATCTTGGTCTCAACACATGAGTAGGTGGTTCTCTCTCAGAACATATGAATTGGAAGTGCAGGTGTGTTCTGATGGCTCTCTCCACGAATGAAGAGGAGGTGGAGGGGTATATATAGCCTCCACTTAAAATCCAACCGTTACACACAATCTACCAATCTCGGTGGGACCGAATCAATAAACTCGGTCGGACCGAAATGGTAAACCTAGTGACCGTTAGAGATTTTCGGTGGGACTGACATGCATCTCGGTAGGACCGATGTGGTTAGGGTTTGGGCATAACGTAATCTCGGTGAGACCGATTACACAAACTCGGTGAGACCGATTTGGTAATTAGCTAACCAGAGAGTTGGTCAGGCAAACTCGGTGGGACCGATTTGCTCTTTCGGTGAGACCGAAAAGCTACAAATGGGAAACAGAGAGTTTGCATTGCAATCTCGGTAGGACCGATCCGCTCTTTCGGTGAGACCGAAAAGTTACGAAAAGGAAACGGAGAGGTTGCAATCCCATCTCGGTGAGACCGAGATCCCTATCGGTAGAACCGGTTTGCTAGGGTTTGGCAGTGGCTTATGACATATGAGAAACTCGGTGGCGCCGGATAGAAAGAATTGGTATGACCGAGTTTGGCTTGGGGTTTAGGTCATTTGTGGATATGGGAAAGTAGCTGAGGATTTTGGAGCATATCATTAAGCACATAAGGCAAAGAGCTCATTAAGCAACACCTCATCCCTCCTTGATAGTATTGGCTTTTCCTATAGACTCAATGTGATCTTGGATCACTAAAATGCAAAATGAAGAGTCTTGAGCTTTTGAGCTTGAGCCAATCCTTTGTCCTTAGTATTTTGAGGGTTCCACTTTCACCATCCATGCCATGCCACTCCATTGTTGAACTTATCTGAAATATACTAGATAGAAACATTAGTCCAACAAGAGATATGTTGACATTAATTACCAAAACCACCTGATGAGCACTTGTGCTTTCAATCTCCCCCTTTTTGGTAATTGATGGCAACATACATCAAAGCTTTAGATAAAGATATAAAGAATAGCAAGTAAAGATTTGGACGGACATGTAACAAACATAGGCTCCCCCTACATGTATGCAATCATGTGAATACAGAATATAGAAGCATGTGAGAGCATAGTCATGACAGAGTAGGCAATGTGTTACATGTATCTTGGCCATATGCATCAGAGCAAAAGATTATTATTAAGAGAAATACCTTCATGTTTATGAGTCCTTCTTGGAAACAGTATGTACAAAAGCAAGAATTCCTTATACTCATGATTCTGATGCATATACTTACCTTGTAGTCTTAAGTTGGCTTAGGATGGAATGAACCTGCACAAACAAGGTTAGATAACACAGATACATCCACTAGCCAGAGCAAACAAAAGAAACCACAAGAGTACCAAGACTGGGATGACATGTAAAGAGTGAGTACAGAGTACATATTGAATTAGACATGTCCCCAAGAGTAAAGATATGCAATGAATTTGAATGATTTTTTCTTTCCCTTAGGTGTCTTGCTCCCCCTGAATCTGACATGGAATATTGGGAGAAGATAGGGAACAGAAAATCAGAGCTGAAAGATATGAATAGAACTTAATTCAAATGAGTACATATGAACATGTCTTTCCCCCAAAAAGACATGTGGCATCTCTCCTCTTAATCATCAAGCATCTGGGATCCTTGAGTATTCTCTCCCCTTGGAGATCTCTTTCTCCCCTTTAATATTTGGGATCCTTGAGTATTCTCTCCCCCTTAGTACTTTCTCTCTTTTTCCCTGATGATAAGCTTTGATGTGATCTCTCTCTCCCCCTTTGACATCAATTTCCAAGAAGGTCTTACTGGAATCTGTCGAAAAGGTTTGGTCCTTGAGATTCAGCATAAAGCAATGGTAAAACTGTGATGCTTGTAGAGGATAAGATTCATCGAGTGGAGCTGGATCAGAAGAAATATAGAATAAGTGGCAAACTGTTTTCCTGTTGTGAATTCGGTGACACCGAGCGTCAAGTTTCGGTGGTACCGAAAGAATTCGGTTGGTCCGAAAATTTCAGTTCGGTGGAACCGAGTTTACTTCAGAGAAAATACTTGTCACCTCAGCTCACTAGTCAAATAAGATCTCACAAAGATTTGCAATGAATTAACTAAAAGATTTGCAAGGAATTTTATGCAGAATATGCAGAACAAAAAGAAGCAGAAAAGAATGAAAGGTTCTAGATGAAGTTTTTTTGTGTGTGTTTAAAAAGGGAAACAAATATGCAAGGGACAAATGCAATAACACAGAAAAGGACACAAGAGAACTTCACCTAGAATTGGGCGGTGACATAGTCACCTATGTTAGAGTATATTGACTTAGGAGTCAAGTGAGAACACTTGATCATAGGTCATACTCATCGTTTAAGCTCAAAATGGGGTTACCATTTTTCGTTTAAGCATCTTGATGTATTGACATCTTGTGGAGTTGCTTTAACTCATGACTTGGAGTAAAGCTTCTCTAAGATGGAACAACATACCTTGGGTGGTGGTGTGGATCTTGCTCATGTAGTTGAACTTGTGTGGGTGCTTGTGGTTGATGTAGCTCATCAAGAGTTGGGAGCACCGCTTAGAGTTTGAGTTCATCTACCTACATGGGTTAGTTCTTGCAAGGAAAAACACTTGTATATCCAAAAATGATAATCATGAAGCTCAATCATAGAATTAGTCAAGGATATGTTTGAGTGGTTTCGTGCTTCCTTGTCGTCAACCACCGTTGTGTAGAGACTTGGTGATGTAGAGATTGCTCAAGATGTGAGTGAGTTTCAATCTCATAGAATTTGATTCAACCAAGTACCTACATGGGTTAGATAACATGCAAGATGCAAATATATCCAAGACATCGGATAGTCATCATAATAGATATATCAAGGATTAGTCATAAGCTCATGTCTTGCATGTATCCAATGGAGTTTCTACTCCAAGTTCGAAGCATCAATGATGTTCAATTCTCCTCTCAACCTGCAAAACACTTTCTCGTCAAGTGGTTTAGTGAATATATCCGCTAATTGCTTATCGGTGCGAACATGCTTAAGATCAATGTCACCCTTAGCAACATGATCTCGAATGAAATGATGACGAACTTCAATATGCTTAGTTCGAGAATGTTGCACAGGATTATGACCAATTTTGATAGCACTTTCATTGTCACAAAGCAATGGAACATGTTTCACATAGACCCCATAATCTTTAAGAGTTTGGGTCATCCAAAGTAATTGAGCACAACATGAACCAGCTGCAATATATTCCGCTTCGGCGGTGGATAAGGATACCGAGTTTTGTTTCTTGGAGGACCAAGACACAAGAGATCTACCAAGAAATTGACATGTACCCGAAGTTGACTTTCTATCAACCTTGTCTCCAGCATAATCCGAGTCGGAATACCCAACAAGATTGAAAGAGGACCTCTTAGGATACCAAATGCCAAAATTTGGTGTATGGATTAAGTATCTCACTATCCTTTTCACGGTCTTAAGATGACATTCTTTAGGAGCAGCTTGATATCGTGCACACATGCACACACTTAGCATAATGTCGGGACGAGAGGCACGTAGGTATAACAATGAACCAGTCATAGAGCGATAAACCTTTTGATCAACTGGTTCACCATCTTGGTCAAATCATTATGTCCACTAGTAGGCATGGGTGTAGACATACCTTTGCATTCTTGCATATTGAACTTCTTGAATAGGTCTTTGGTGTACTTCGTTTGAGAGATAAATGTACCTTCCTTAGTTTGCTTGATTTGCAAACCGAGAAAGAATTTGAGTTCACTCATCATAGACATCTCAAACTTCTTTGACATAAGCTTTCCAAACTTTTCACTAAAAAGAGGGTTAGTAGAACCAAATATGATATCATCAACATAAATTTGGCATACAAATAATTCTCCATTAACTCTTTTAGTAAAAAGGGTAGAATCAATTTTTCCAATTTCAAAACCACTTGCAATAAGGAACTTAGTCAAGGATTTATACCATGCTCTAGGAGCTTGTTTGAGACCGTAAAGTGCTTTGTGAAGTTTGTAAACATGATTAGGTTTCTTAGGATTAACAAAGCCAGGAGGTTGTTTGACATAAACTTCCTCCTCTATTTCACCATTTAGAAAAGCACTTTTAATATCCATTTGGTACAAGGTGATATTGTGGTGATTAGCAAAGGCAAGTAAGATGCGAATGGACTCAAGTCTAGCAACGGGAGCATATGTCTCACCATAGTCCATACCTTCGACTTGTGTATATCCTTGGGCAACGAGACGTGCTTTGTTGCGAACCACTTGTCCATCTTCATCTTGCTTGTTGCGAAACACCCATTTGGTACCGATGATGTTGTGGTTGTTGTCGGGCTTCTCAACCAATGTCCAAACTTGGTTTCTCTCAAAGTTGTGTAGCTCTTCATGCATAGCATTTATCCAATCCGGATCCTCCAATGCTTCTTCAACCTTCATAGGTTCAATGCTAGAGATGAATGAATAGTTTTCACAAAAGTTAGCTAAACGAGTTTTTGAGCGAGTGATTCTCCCGGTTTGGATATCATTGTAGATCTGCTCGACGGGATGATCTTTGGCAATTCTTGCTCGAACTCGTGAAAGCTTTTGCTTGGGCCTTTGTTGAACTTCCTCTTCATCTTGTTCTTCTTCATGATCTTCTCCATTGTTGACGTTGTTGTTCTCTTGTCGTGGTGGAGAAGGAGGTTGTTGATGTTCGTCTTGACGTATTTCCTCGTTTTCTTCATCTTGGTGTGTCCCACTTGTGGATGCTTCCGTGTCAACTCTTGGTTCACCTTGTCGTGAAATAGAAGCCTCCACTTGGACGGACGAGGTATTCTCCTTTACCTCCGTTGGACGAATTTTGCCAATCCACAAGTCTTGAATTGCTTCCGAAGGGTCTTTGTCTCCTACATCAATTGGCAATTGCTCTACTTGCGAGCCATTAGTTTCATCAAACTTCACATCTACCGTTTCTTTAGCCTTTCGGGTGAAATTGTTGTAGACACGGTAAGTGTGAGAGTTTCAGCCATAACCAAGTAGGAAACCTTCATGAGACTTAGGAGCAAACATTGAACGACGATGCTTATCTAGAATGTAGCACTTTGAGCCAAATACTCGAAAGTATCCAACTTGGGGTTTGTTACCGGTGAGGAGCTCGTATGTCGTCTTGCCGAGTAGCTTGTGAAGATACAAGCAATTTGTTGCATGACAAGCCGTCTCAACCGCTTCTGCCCAGAAGTGCTTAGGTCTCTTGTACTCATCAAGCATCGTTCTCGCCATTTCGATGAGCGTCCGGTTCTTCCTCTCAACAACTCCATTTTGTTGAGGTGTGTACGTAGCCGAGAACTCATGTGAAATCCCTTCTTCATCAAGAAAGGTATCCACATTTGCGTTCTTGAACTCCGTTCTGTTGTCGCTTCGAACCTTCTTGATCTTCACGTCAAACTGATTTTGGGCCTTTCTAGCGAAGTTTTTGAAGATCTTTTGGACCTGCGATTTGTCATCAAGAAAGAACACCCACGTAAATCTTGAAAAATCATCAACTATAACTAGACCAAAGGAATTTCCACCGAGACTCTTGTAGGCATTGGGACCAAAGAGATCCATATGAAGTAGCTCAAGTGGCCTCCTTGTGGCCATGATGTTCTTCACGGGATGCCTTCCTCCAACCTGTTTACCTGCCTGACACGCACTGCAAAGTCTATCCTTATCAAATATGACATCGTTAACTCCAAGGATATGATTTCCTTTAATAAGCTTGTCAAGGTTTATCATGCCAACATGACCTAGTCGTCTATGCCACAACCAACCTTTTGAGGATTTAGCAATAAAGCAAGTTTTAGGTTGTGCCCTTTTTGAGAAATCAACAATATAAAGGTCACCTCTACGTATACCGGTAAAGACCATTTTATGATTATCTCGTCGAAACACTTGGCAATCTACCTCAGTAAATAGGACATTCAAACCGAAATCAGCAAGTCTAGATACTGAAAGTAAGTTGTACCCAAGAGATTCAACGAGCATAACATTTTGAATGGAGCTATCGTGTGAGATGGCCACCTTACCAAGGACAACCACCTTACCCTTTGAATTATCACCAAAGGTGACATATTTTCGAGGGACATCATTCTCAGCAAGCTCACGGAACATCTCTTCATCTCCGGTCATATGATCGGTACATCCACTATCAAGAACCCATTCCTTTCCTCCTGACACATATCCTCAAAGATTAGCCATAAGACCAAAGTGTCTCATTGCATCATCAAGATCGGAGTCACTATCATCATCTTTATCATAGTATCCACGTTCAACATCATCTTGTGATTGATCATATCTTAGAGAGGGTAATTCATTAGATAAATGATCATCAAAGTGGTCACTTTTATGAATTCTTATGGATTCGGTTATGATATCTCCAATGATTCCAACATTTCCTTTAGCACGCATGAGATTAGTAAGCTCAAATAGACAATTACCAAAACTAGGATCACTAGAGTTCATCTTACTCAAGGCAATAGATTTATGGAGAATTTCATCCAAATTTTTCAAGGAATAATTGGGGAATCGTTCCTCAAGAAATTTCCATATAGTATAGGCGCATTTAAGAGTGGGTAAACTAGCAATCAAGTATTTGGGCAATCCTCTAATGATGAGCTCAACGGTTCTAAGATTGCGAATCATGTCAATATCTTCATCTAGAGTGGGATGCATAGGATCAACATGAGGAGCACAAGGACTAGCAATATACTTGTTCAAATGGTATTGAGTGAAATTCACAAGCATCTCATTTTTCCATTCATGAAAATACTCTTCATCAAGAATAGGCACTCTATGTCTAAGACTCCCTAAAGTAGACACAACCATCTTCCTCCAAAGGTGATTAAACCAAGGCAATGGAGACCAAAGCTCTGATACCACTTGTAGGATCTAGAAGTGTATGTGTCTAGAGGGGGGGGTGATTAGACACTTAGTGCTAAAGTAGCAGTTTTTAAGCCTTTTTGGTTTGAGTGATGTTTTAGGCACAATTTCAACATACACAATACATATCAAGCAAGCATGCAAGGAGTATATAGGCAGCGGAAAGTAAAGCATGCAACTTGCAAGAATGTAAGGGGAAGGGTTTGGAGAATTCAAAAACTTTTGGAGACACGGATGTTTTTCCCGTGGTTCGGATAGGTGGTGCTATCCTACATCCACGTTAGTGGAGACTTCAACCCACAAAGGGTAACGGTTGCGCGAGTCCACGGAGGGCTCCACCCACGAAGGGTCCACGAAGAAGCAACCTTGTCTATCCCACCATGGCCATCGCCCACGAAGGACTTGCCTCACTAGCGGTAGATCTTCACGAAGTAGGCGATCTCCTTGCCCTTACAAACTCCTTGGTTCAACTCCACAATCTTGTCAGAGGCTCCCAAGTGACACCTAGCCAATCTAGGAGACACCACTCTCCAAGAAGTAACAAATGGTGTGTTGATGATGAACTCCTTGCTCTTGTGCTTCAAATGATAGTCTCCCCAACACTCAACTCTCTCTCACAGGATTTGGATTTGGTGGAAAGAAGATTTGAGTGGAAAGCAACTTGGGGAAGGCTAGAGATCAAGATTCATATGATAGGAATGGAATATCTTGGTCTCAACACATGAGTAGGTGGTTCTCTCTCAGAACATATGAATTGGAAGTGTAGGTGTGTTCTGATGGCTCTCTCCACGAATGAAGAGGACGTGGAGGGGTATATATAGCATCCACTTAAAATCCAACCGTTACACACAATCTACCAATCTCGGTGGGACCGAATCAATAAACTCGGTCGGACTGAAATGGTAAACCTAGTGACCGTTAGAGATTTTCGGTGGGACTAACATGCATCTCGGTAGGACCGATGTGGTTAGGGTTTCGGCATTACGTAATCTCAGTGAGACCGATTACACAAACTCGATGAGACCGATTTGGTAATTAGCTAACCAGAGAGTTGGTCAGGCAAACTCGGTGGGACCGATTTGCTCTTTCGGTGAGACCGAAAAGTTACAAATGGGAAACAGAGAGTTTGCATTGCAATCTCGGTGGGACCGATCCGCTCTTTCGGTGAGACCGAAAAGTTACGAAAAGGAAACAGAGAGGTTGCAATCCCATCTTGGTGAGACCGAGATCCCTATCGATAGAACCGATTTGCTAGGGTTTGGCAGTGGCTTATGACATATGAGAAACTCGGTGGCGCCGGATAGAAAGAATCGGTATGACCGAGTTTGGCTTGGGGTTTAGGTCATTTGTGGATATGGGAAAGTAGCTGAGGATTTTGGAGCATATCATTAAGCACATAAGGCAAAGAGCTCATTAAGCAACACCTCATCCCTCCTTGATAGTATTGGCTTTTCCTATAGACTCAATGTGATCTTGGATCACTAAAATGTAAAATGAAGAGTCTTGACCTTTTGAGCTTGAGCCAATCCTTTGTCCTTAGTATTTTGAGGGTTCCACTTTCACCATCCATGCCATGCCACTCCATTGTTGAACTTATCTGAAATATACTAGATAGAAACATTAGTCCAACAAGAGATATGTTGACATTAATTACCAAAACCACCTGAGGAGCACTTGTGCTTTCATGGTTGCATGTTGCATATGGTGTCTAGATTGTAATTCTTCCAATCTGGCTAAACTGCATGTGCTATTCTGCTTAGCTTATACATTATAGCTGTTAATGTGACATGCCTTCCTGTATTTAGTACATAGTACATCTGTCTATTAAGCATGTCCTCACATAAAACTATTGTTTTTTTGTATCCCGCATAAATCAATATGACGAGACACCTTCAGTATATGCAGTGTGATATTAGTTGCATCTTTGATATGATTTATAGCATGCGCTGCTTCTAATTTGTTGAAATGCCATTTATGATGGGACACTTTTAACTTGGCAGAGTCATATTGGTTGCATCTTTCACGTGGTGTCTAGCTTGCATTGCTTCTTATTTGGTGAAATGGTTTCTGCTTAGTTTACACAAACAGTTGTGAATATGCCATGTCGTCCTGTTTTTCATATTATTCCATCCTGGAATCATGTGTTTGCCTTACATCAAAGTAGTGATTGTCAGTATGATGCACGAATGAGTTATGAGAGTGAATTTTATTGCTTCTTCTTGTCGGTTTTACTTGACAATTCAAAGTCAATAAAGCGGAAGGAAGTTAGGAAGGCAGCGGATGAAGGTGCTCCTTCCAAATGGAGGGCCTCTACAGATTCTACTCCTCCATTCCCCCAAGATGATTTCCAAGACAACACATGCATAGATACTCAACGTAGTTGTATTGGTGATGAGCATGTCTCCCCTAGTGCACCATCAAAGGTGCTCCCTCTAACTTGGCACTGTTATATGTGTTTGCATGTTATGTATGATGTCTAGCTTGTATTGCTTCTAATTTTGTTCAATTGCATCTGCTTAATTTACACATTATACTTGTGACTAAGACACGTGTTCCTGTTTCTAGAACATACAATATCTGTCTATCACACCATGTTATTACATCAAAGTACATTTGTTGTGAAGAATTAAATTGTTATTCGTTTTTCTTGTCGGCTTGACTTAACATGGCACAGAGAAAGAGGAAGCAAGACAGAACGACAGGGAAAGGGAAGCGCAACAATCCTGCAAATTCTGCTGGTACTGATGGTGCAATAGAAGGTCAAAGTCCAGCAGAAAATTGTACCAACAGGGTATCCCATGCTACACGAGCTGCAGAACAAGCCAAACAGAATCAAATAGCTGCCACCAAACAAGTAGAGACAACCCTAGTTGTTGCAACACCTTCCACCGTACCACCAGCTGCACGATTTACTCATTCGTCAACTCAGCTACCAGCACGTTCCCAAGCTCCCTTGCCACCTGACACTACTTTCGAAGCACTCTTAACACAAGATGAGTTGGCAAGATCAGATGAACTTTGTGAGCTTCAACAAGAAGAAGGTAGTTGCTGGAGTCAAGTTACAGTTTCATGCTTCTTTATATGTAGTCTCATAGTTTGATGTACACTAACACTTCCTATGTTTGTTGTTGGACTAGCACCTAGGCGCAAGAGGAAACAAATATCAGGGATAATGCTCGATAGGTTAACTAAATCTAGAGGAGGAAGAATGTAGATCCGCTTTGAGGCAGGTTTAAAAAGGCCACGTGATGCTACAGAGTCAGCCAAGTTAGTATCAGAGGCAGCGGTTGTTGTTAGGCGTCATGTATGTATCCTCCCAACATGGATTCAGTACAGGAATGACAAAGATGAAACCCAGTTCAACACCTTCCTCGACCATTTATCTGTAAATGGTTATGTATGGAAACTAGTAATATCGTCTTGCTCTATGCAATACTTTCTAGGTTGCTGATAATGAGACTCCCATAATTTTCAACAGATGAGGTTCAAGTTGGATAGCCAAGATGATGCAACCAGACAAGCTTGCACCTATGTTTTCAAGTCTGCTCTACGACAGTATCAGTATAACTTGAGGAAAACTCACTTTGAAGGCAAGGCTAACAGTGAACTTGCCCAAACATCTCCAGTGGAAAATATATCTGATGAAGACTGGAGAGGCCTCGTTAAACACTGGTCCGATCCGAAGTGTCAGGTACATTATATATATGTCATCAGATCACATGTTGAAATCCTATTTACGCATGTGCCACACAAATCTATCTTCTTGTAGGTGAATTGTTCAAAGAACAAGGCCAACCGTACGAAAGTGAAATTCCAACAGACGACATGATCTCGTAGCTATATTGCACACTTTGAGGCTCTTGTAATTAGTTGTTGTTTCACTCTTTTCGCTGTACCATATTATCAGATCTATATTGACTTGTTACAAATGCAGAGGAAAGCCCGCAAGTACCAAAAATTACCTGAACCAAATGCCATGGAAATCTCCAAGGACTGTCACACCAGCAAGAAGAAGGGCATGACTACACCAGTCAAAGCCGTTGTTGTAAGTCCTTAATCCTCATGCCTTTTAACTACTATTTACTCTGACTTGTGCCTTGAACTGCATGGTTTGCAGTCAATTTCTATTACTCTTTTCAACTTTATACACAATTGTCTTAGCGTATCATTGCACCTTACAAGGTTTAAAAGAGAGGAGTGATGTTCCTTTGATCTTGACCTATAATCTAGTTCTGTGCTGGACTTGCCCACACAACGTTACAATTGCCTGTTTGTCTGTTCTCAGTTGTTTTGTGATATGAATGATGTCATACTATGCTTACCGTATTATAAACTTCGTCTCTTTATCCTTAGCCCTCAATACAATGTGAAGAAATAGACAATACATTAGCGATGGTACATGGTCATATGTTTGGAACCTGGTTTTATTATGTACTTTGCAATAAAATACAACTATTATTTTACATGGGTTCACCAGAATAAGTTCTGTATATAGACCAAAGCTATTTTGTTTGGTTTTGCTGCCTCCTTAATATCTTCTGTTCTGGTACTACTAATGTAAAACCACAACTTTTCAGCGAGCTATGGAAAAAATGGTGGAACCGCCACCTTCTGAAGGTGGCGAGGCAACTATAACCGCAATGTCAGCTCTTGCTGCAGTGGTCAGTACCTGTCCACTAACAGTGCCAAAAGCACGTTCCTGCGTAATACTGGGTTGGTTGTTAAGGCAATTTTGTCCAAACTGCCTCATGATCAAGATATGCAAGCTCAAAACAATGTTGTATCTGCGCTCCAGACACAAGTCCATTCCCTAACAGAGACCCTTCGTGAAACAAGGAGAGACATTGTTCGATGTTGTGAAGATATACATGGTTTTGATACCAGACTATCAGACATTTGCTATGTTGTTCAAGATTCTAGGAGAACTGAAGGCGAAGGTTATGTTGCTCCATCGGACAATACAACATGAAAACATAACAGTCAGGTCAAATGAACTGAGCTTCTGAACTTTTGGTGGTGCATTTATCTGCTAGACGGTTAACTTTTATGCCAACCTTCCTTTTGTTTTATAGTTGTAATTTGTTTTGGTGCGATACAAAATTTGTTCTTAACATGCAGCCACCGGCTGAAGAAAATAGCAAGCCATTCTCGTATAGTGTAGGGTGTTCCCTATATTTGCACTGGTGGCGAACTTTGATGCTCACCGGCTGTAATTAACATGGGCCTCCTACGGGCCGTAGAAACAATGGGCCTTCTAAGGGTCGTAGAAACAATGGGCCTTCTATGTAGTGTAGAAACAATGGGCCTTATACGGGCCGTAGACACAATGGGCCTTCTATGGGCCGTATCATGAATGGGCCTTCTACGGGCTTATGATCGGCTGGCCAAACATGGGCCAATAACAGCCCACATTATGGCCGTAAATGGGCTAGAGTTGAAATCGTCCGTTCATGGGCTGACCATAACGGGCCGTCGTTAATCGGCCGTATTTTGATGACGTTATGAAAACGGCCCAACGTATTAACGGGCCACAAACAGGCCAATTGTAACCACGGGCTAAATTTGGCCCACAAGCAGAAAATGACAGTAAACGGGTCGTAAGTAAACGAATGTGGAAATGAGCCCAAGAATAAATGGGCGTCGAGAAGGCCGAAAGATAGCATGGGCTGGAAACGGCCCAACGGAATAGTGGGCCGTAATGGGTATAAAGTGATACACTGTTCATTGCAGGCCAGTTTCACCACGGGCCGTTAATGGGTATAAAGTGATACACTGTTCATTACGGGCCAATTTTACCACGGGCCGTTAATGGGCCAAGAGTAATAAGGGCCTCATATGGGTCGAAAGACGTCATGGGCCATACATGGGCCGGAAGTTAAACAGGCTGGAATTATATTGGACGGCCTAGATGACGCTACTGGGCCTAATTCGGTTAGGCCGTAAACGGGCCCTGGGTTAGCGGGCTGTAAATGGGCTATATGCGAACATGTCGTTAACCAGCCCACCACCTTTTGACCAAGTCAAACGGGCCGGCCTTTTCACAGGAATGGGCCTGTGTTGGGTCGTGCCACGTGTCGACGTATCATAGGCGCTTTGTGTCCAATGAGTGGATGACATCTGTCCCAATGGTGAGCCGACACATGTTTCCTCCAGCCAATGATGATTTTACACGTGGAAAATCCCCATTGGTCGGGGCTGTTAAAGGGTTATCGGATCCAAAACTGGACCCGATAGCTTAACGGCGTTCCGTTACAGTGGATGCCACGTGTCGGTCACCCTTGACGAAAGCACTTATGTGACACGTGATTTATCGTCATGGAAGTGGACACTTCCATGATGATAATTTTGGTAATGTCATGGAACACTTCTACTACAGCACAAGTATGACTATCTTGATTCTGTCATAAATTTGTCATGGATGTACATGCAGGACAAAAAACGCGACCTACTGTGACAAACACGTATCATCACGGAAGTGTATTTTTTTGTAGTGATATGGTTCAAAGCAATAGTCTAGTTTTGACATGAGGACTTTAATACTCAAGCATACCAACAAGCAACCATGTCTTTCAAACTATCAATGCTAAAATAAGTTATCCCTGGCCCATCATGCTCAATCATTGATCCATTCATGAAACACACTCGCATATTAGCTACACCCAATGCTCAAGTACGATCATAGTGCCTCCTAGTTGGTGCTTTATAAGAGAAGATGGAGACTCAAATTAAAAATAAAAAATTGCATAAAGTAAAAGAAAGGCCCTTCGTAGAGGGAAGTAGGGATTTGTAGAGGTGCCAGAGCTCAAAGTGAAAATTGGGAGATAAAAAACATTTTGAGAGGCATACTTTTCCCACCAACGAAAACGACTTAGAGCCCCCAACACTTTCCATGCTAGCTATACCATAGGCGGTTCCCACATAGAAAATAAAGTTTATTCCTTTTTCCACCATACTTTCACTTTCCATGGCTAACCGTATCCACGGATGCCCTCCATACCAACACTTCCCAAGGAATTTATTATTTGACAACATAAAGTAAATTCATTTTTCATTTCTGGACTGGGCATCCCTAATACCTTTTCCTTACTCTCGTGCAATGACAAGTGAATAAACACTCATCGTGAGAATAACACATCTAGCATGGAAAATATTGGCCACCCCTCACCGCCCCGCGAGCGGTACGAGCACACAAAAGAGAGATTTATTTTGAAAATTAGAGATGGCACATACAAATTTGCTTAGAACAGCAAAAGAATACCACATATAGGTAGGTATAGTGGACTCATGTGGCAAAACTGGTTTAAAGGATTTTGGATGCACAAGTAGTGATCATACTTAGTGAAAAATGAAGGCTAGCAAAAGATTGAGAAGCGACCAACCAAGAAACAAATAATCTCATAAGCGAGCATTGAGCATAATTAACACCGAATAATGCACCACAAGTAGGATGTAATTTCATTGCACAACTATTGACTTTCGTGCTTGCATTGGGAATCACAAACCTTAACACCAATATTCTTACTAAGACATAATTACTCATCAACATGACTCACATATCACATCATCATATCTCAAAACTATTACAAGGAATCAAGTTTATTTTGTCCAATGATCTTCATGAAAGTTTTTATTATATCCATCTTGGATATCTATCACTTTGGAACTAATTTTCATGTGTTGCTTTTGAAAAGCTTAAACAAATATAAGTGAAGATCATGAGCATAATATTTATTTATCTCATATTAATTTAAGTGAAGCAAGAGAGAATTTCTTTAAAAATATTAAAGCACACCGTGCTAAAAAAGATATAAGTGAAGCACTAGAGCAATTCCATAGAAAAGAGCTTCGTTGACAGGATGTGAGTGCCGCTTACTTAGCCTCCCTGGCAACTATTTGAGGACTCTATTTTATTTAAAAACTTTTTGATCTAAGTATTTTATTAAAACAGCAAGCAAAAACAAAACAAAATGCAATTCTAAGAATAGCACACATCATGTGAAGAAGCAAAAACTTAGGCTCAACCGATACTAACCGATAATTGTTGAAGAAGAAAGGTGGGATGCCTACCATGGCATCCCCAAGCTTAGATGCTTGAGACTTCTTGAATATTATCTTGGGATGCCTTGGGCATCCCCAAGCTTGAGCTTTTGTGTCTCCTTAATTCTTCTGGTATCACGGTTTTCCTAAATCTCAAAAGCTTCATCAACACAAAATTCGACAAGCATTCGTGAGATAAGTTAGTATAAACCAATGCAAAAACCTTATCGTTCTCTACTTTAGAAAATCACTAAAATTATTATCCACCATTGCATACTAAATTCCTCTGCATATTTAATACTCATATCCTCAAATAGAATCACAAGCAAACATATGCAAACAATGCAAACATAACAGCAATCTGCCAAAACAGTACAGTCTGTAAAGAGTGCAAGAGTATCAATACTTATTCAACTCCAAAAATTATGAAAAAATTAACACAGTATAGAGAATTTATCAGATCACATTTTTCAAAAAAATTTAACATTTTATCACATTCTGACTTTTCTAGGGAATTTTTGCAACATCGATAAACTTTCTGTTTTGAAACAGCAACATGTAGACTTACAAAATAAGCATAATAAAGGCTATCAATGCCACTTTTATTGAAATAAAATATGCAAAGCATTATTATAAATAACAGCAAGCAAATCCTAACAAAATAAATTGACGCTCCAAGAAAAACACATATCATGCGATGAAAGAAAACATAGCTCCAAGTGAGGTTATGGATAATGTTGGAGACAAAAGAGGGGATGCCTTCCGGGGCATCCCAAGCCTTAGTTGCTTGGATCCTCCTTGAATATTACCTTGGCGTGCCTTGGTCATCCCCAAGCTTGGGGTCTTGTCACTCCTTATTCTCCTCATATCGACATCTCACCCAAAACTTGAAAACTTCAATCACGCAAAACTTAACGGAACTTTGTGAGATAGGTTAGTATGATAAAGAGTAAATCATTTCACCTTGGTACTGTCAAAGACAAGATTCATAAATTTTTTCACACAATGCATAATGTAGCATATCATTTCCAAAATTTATATTGAGCAATATAAGCCATAGAAACTAGAAAACAAGCAAACTATGCATTGAAAACAGAATATGTCAAAAACAGAACAGTCTGTAGTAATCTGTACTCAAACCATACTTATTCTACTCCAAAAATTATGAAAAAATTAGGACCACGTGAGAAATTTGTGTGTTAATATTCTGAAAAAATAATCAACTCAAAATCACTCTTGTGTTAAAAATTAGAATTATTTTCGTGAGCATAAAAGTTTCTGTTTTTCAACAAGATCAAAGCAACTATCACCCAACATGATCCTAAAGGCTTTACTTGGCACTTTATTGAAACAAAAGCAATAAAACATGATTACTACAGTAGCTTAATCATGTGAACACACAAAAACAGTAGGTAAAAGTATTGGGTTGTCTCCCAACAAGCGCTTTTCTTTAATGCCTTTTAGCTAGGCATGATGATTTCAATGATGCTCGCATAAAAGATAAGAATTGAAACATAAATAGAGCATCATGAAGCATATGACTAGCAAATTTAAGTCTAACCCACTTCCTATGCATACGGATTTTTTGAGCAAACAACTTATGGAAACAAGAATCAGCTAGCATAGGAAGGAAAAACAAGCATGACTTCAAAACTTTCAACACATAGAGAGGAAACTTGATATTATTGCAATTCCTACAAGCATAAGTTCCTCCCTCATAATAATTTTTAGTAGAATCATGAAGAAATTCAACAATATAACCATCACATAAAGCATTCTTTTCATGACACAAAAGCATAGAAAACTTATTACTCTCCACATAAGCAAATTTATTATCATCAATAATTGTGGGAGCAAACTCAACAAAATAACTCTCATGTGATTGGAAATTAAAATCATGATGACAAGTTTCATGGTTATAATTATTCAATATAGCATACATGTTATCACCATAATCATCATATGTAGGAACTTTGTTGTCATAATCAATTGCAACCTCCTCCAAGATAGTGGATTCATCATTAAATAAAGTCACGACCTCTCAAAATCCACTTTAATCAATATAATCATCATAAATAGGAGGCATGCAATCATCATAATAAATTTTCTCATCAAAACTTGGGGGACTAAAAATATCATATTCATCAAATATAGCATCCCCAGGCTTATAGCTTTGCATATCATTAGTGTCATGGATATTCACAGAATCCATACTAACAACATTGCAATCATGCTCATCATTCAAATATTTTGTGCCAAACATTTTATTGACTTCTTCTTCTAAAAATTGAGCACAATTTCCCGAACCATCATTTTCAAGAAATATACTATAAAGATGATCAATAATATGATGCAAACTCAATTCCATTTTTATGTAGTTTTATTTTATTAACCAAACTAGTGATAAAACAAGAAACTAAAAGATTCATTTGCAAGATCTAAAGATATACCTTCATGCACTCACCTCTCTCGCAACGGCGCTAGAAAAGAGCTTCGTTGATGGGATGTGAGTGCCGCTTTCCTAACCTCCCTGGCAACGGCGCCAGAAAAGATCTTGATGTCTACTATGCAACTTTATTCTTGTAGACACATGTTGGGCCTCCAAGCGCAGAGTTTGTAGGACAGTAGCAATTTTCCCTCAAGTGGATGACCTAAGGTTTATCAATCCGTGGGAGGCGTGGGATGAATGGTCTCCCTCAAACAACTCTGCAACCAAATACAAGAAATCTCTTGTGTCCCCAACACACCCAATACAATGGCAAATTGTATAGGTGCACTAGTTCGGCGAAGAGATGGTGATAAAAGTGTAATATTGATGGTAGAAATATATTTTTTTATAATCTGAATAAATAAAAACAACAAGGTAGCAAATAGTAAACGGGCACAAAAACGGTATTGCAATGATTAGAAACAAGGCCTAGGGTCCGTACTTTCGCTAGTGCAATCTCTCAACAATGCTAATATAATTGGATCATATAACCACCCCTCAAAGTGCGATGAAGAATCACTCCAAAGTTCCTAACTAGCGGAGAACATAAGAATAAATTGTCTGTAGGGTATGAAACTGTTGGAAATATGCCCTAGAGGCAATAATAAAAGCATTATTATTATATTTCCTTGTTCATGATAATTGTCTTTTATTCATGCTATAACTGTGTTATCTGGAAATCGTAATACATGTGTGAATACATAGACACCAACATGTCCCTAGTAAGCCTCTAGTTGACTAGCTCGTTGATCAACTGATAGTCATGGTTTCCTGACTATGGACATTGTAGGTCATTGATAACGAGATCACATCATTAGGAGAATGATGTGATGGACAAGACCCAATCCTAAGCATAAGCACAAGATCGTATAATTCGTTTGCTAGAGCTTTTCCAATGTCAAGTATCTTTTCCTTAGACCATGAGATCGTGTAACTCCTGGATACCATAGGAGTGCTTTGGGTATGCCAAACGTCACAACGTAACTGGGTGACTATAAAGGTATACTACGGGTATCTCCGAAAGTGTCTGTTGGGTTGACACGGATCGAGACTAGGATTTGTCACTCCGCTTGACAGAGAGGTATCACCGGGCCCACTCAGTAATGCATCATCATAATGAGATCAATGTGATCAAGGTGTTTGATCACGGGATCATGCATTATGGTACGAGTAAAGTGACTTGCCGGTAACGAGATTGAACGAGGTATTGGGATACCGACGATCGAATCTCGGGCAAGTAAAATACCGATTAACAAAGGGAATTGAATACGGGATTGATTGAATCCTCGACATCGTGGTTCATCTGATGAGATCATCGAGGAGCATGTGGGAGCCAACATGGGTATCCAGATCCCGCTGTTGGTTATTGACTAGAGAGTCGTCTCGGTCATGTCTGCATGTCTCCCGAACCCGTAGGGTCTACACACTTAAGGTTCGGTGACGCTAGGGTTGTAGAGATAAGAGTATGCAGTAATCCGAAAGTTGTTCGGAGTCTCGGATGAGATCCCGGACATCACGAGGAGTTCCGGAATGGTCCGGAGGTGAAGAATTATATATAGGAAGTGCAGTTTCGGCCATCGGGAGTGATTCGGGGGTCACCGGTATTGTACCGGGACCACCGAATGGGTCCCGGGGGTCCACCGGGTGGGGCCACCCATCCCGGAGGGCCCCATGGGCTGAAGTGGGAGGGGAACCAGCCCTTAGTGGGCTGGTGCGCCCCCTAGGCCCACCCCCTGCGCCTAGGGTTGGAACCCTAGGGTGGGGGGGCGCCCCACTTGCCTTGGGGGGCACTCCACCCCCCCTGGCCGCCGCCCCCCTAGGAGATTGGATCTCCAGGGCCGGCGTCCCCCAGGGGGCCTATATAAAGGGGGGAGGGAGGGGCAGCCGCACCCTTCACCCCTGGCGCCTCCCTCTCCCCTGTCACACCTCTCCCTCTTGCACAGACGCTCGGCGAAGCCCTGCTGCAGGTGACAACTGCATCCACCACCACGCCGTCGTGCTGCTGGATCTTCATCAACCTCTCCTTCCCCCTTGCTGGATCAAGAAGGAGGAGACTTCATCCGCTCCGTACGTGTGTTGAACGCGGATGTGCCGTCCGTTCGGCACTCGGTCATCGGTGATTTGGATCACGGCGAGTACGACTCCATCATCCATGTTCTAGTGAACGCTTCCGCTCGCGATCTACAAAGGTATGTAGATGCATCCGATCACTCGTTGCTAGATAAACTCATAGATGGATCTTGGTGAAACCGTAGGAAATTTTTGTTTTCTGCAACGTTCCCCAACAGAAACCACCTCAAAGCTATTCTTTCCATTCGATCTATTCAAGAGTTCGTACTAAAATAACACAAAGCTATTCTTTCTGTTCAATCTATCCTAGAGTTCGTACTAAAATAACACCAAAGAAAATTCATATTCATAATACTCAATCCAACACAAAGAACTTCAAAGCGTGCCCCAAGATTTCTACCGGAGAAACAAAGACAAGAACGTGCATCAACCCCTATGCATAGATTACCCCAATGTCACCTCGGGAATCTGCGAGTTGAGTGCCAAAACATATATCAAGTGAATCAATACGATACCTCATTGTCACCACGAGTATTCAATTGCAAGACATATATCAAGTGTTCTTAAATCCATAAAAGTATTCAATCCGATAACAACGAAATGTCAGAGGGAAAAACTCAATTCATCACAACAAGATAGAGAGGGGAAAACACCATATGATCCGACTATATTAACAAAGCCAGCGATACATCAAGATCGTGACATCTCAAGAACACGAGAGAGAGAGAGAGAGAGAGAGAGATTAAACACATAAGTACTGGTACAAACCCTCAGCCCCGAGGGTGGACTACTTCCTCCTCATCGTGGTGGCCGCCGGGATGATGAAGATGGCCACCGGGTATGATTCCCCCTCCGTCAGGGTGCCAGAATGGGTATAGATTGGTTTTTGGTGGCTATGGAGCCCTGCGGTAGCAGAACTTCTGATCTAGGTTAACCCCTGAAGGTTTCTCTATTTATAGGATTTTTTGGTGTTGGTTTCACGCTAAGATGGGCCTCGAGGTGAGCACAACCCACCGGGGCAAGCCAGGCCCACGAGGTGCGCCCTGGTGGGTTGTGCCCTCCTCATGGCTCTTCTGGCCCTCCCACGAAGCTTTGGGGGTCTCTTTTGTTCCAAACAAATCATCAAAAAGTTTCAGCTCATTTGGAGAACTTTCATTTCTGCACAAAAAACAACACCATGGTAGTTCTGCTGAAAACAACGTCAGTCCGGGTTAGTTCCTTGCAAATCATACCAAAACCATATAAAATTGTTGTAAACATGGCATGAATACTTCATAAATTATAGATACGTTGGAGATGTATCACACTTTCCCTGAATTATCTACCAGATAAGTGAACTTGTAGAGGTCCGTTCTTCCAGAGTTACCCCTTGTCTTTTCGTAAGTACAATGAAGACCCCGAAGAAAGCATGACGACTTCATCATGATGACCTGGAGTAGAGGAATGAAGACGTAAATGGAAGGGATCAACTTCTTCGAGAAGAGCAACCCAGAACGAAGTGATCCATTAGAATTTCGTAACCTGAACTTTCCCCCTTACTCCACCTCTTAAAATCTCGGGACGAGATTTCTTGTAGTGGAGGAGATTTGTAACACCCCCGGTGTCATGCTACAGTAACCATCTATGATTAAGCTAATCATTTTGCTGAACAGTGCTTGATCACATTGGAATCATATCTCATTTCAAATTCCAACTCAAATTGAAATTCAAATATCAGGTGAAATAAAATTTGTCCAAATCCAGGAACTAAAAAGTTCATAATTTTGTAAATAATCCATTGTGAATTATATTCAGGGAAACAATCATCTAAAGTCCCTAGATGACTCTAACATCTTGAACGTAGAACCAACATCACCTTTTTGACTCTTTTAATGCAATGCAAAATTCAAAATGAATTATATTGCTCCCAAAATTTTTGTGGCAGTGCAGTATATTGCATCATAATTATTTGGCCAGGTTGGACATTTTTCAAAAATGTTTTGGTAGCCAAACAATTTGCAAACAGAAAGAAAATGACAAATGCAGTAAAAGAAAAGGAAAATGGGAAAAGTACAGTGTGCACTTGGCCCAGTTGACCCAACAATGTGGCCCGGCCCATTTGGATTGGCCTTTCCATAAGCCCCCCCCCCCCCCCCCGCGCACGCGTGCACACTCGACGACCGGCTCGCCGTCGCAGTCGCACCAGCTCGCCTCCTCGCATCGCTACAGGGCACCGGGTGGATAAAAAGACCACCGCGGACACCCTGGGCAGCCCCAGAACTTTTTCTCCCTCTCCCTCGCCCGCTTTCTTCCTCGCCCATGAATACCCCATCGTTGCCACCACCATGGTCGTGTCTTAGCGCGGCCACCGAGCCCCGAGTGCCTCTCCAACGAGCCCGACAGCTCCACCTGCTTCCTCTACTTCCTCTCCGCCCTCTGGATCGAGCCCGGCGCCACCATAGCCTCGGGATCGAGCTCCTCCCCGACCCCGGCCGTCGTCGATCGCTGCTGTTGTAGGATCGGAAGTATGTCTAGAGGGGAGGTGATTAGACTACTTGACCAAATAAAAATCTAGACTTTTCCCAATTTTAGTTCTTAGCAGATTTTAGCTATCTTAGCACAAGTCAAGCAATCTCCACACAATTCAAGCAAGCATGCAAAAGAGTATATGAGCAGCTGAAAGTAAAGCATGTAACTTGCAAGAATGTAAAGGGAAGGGTTTGGAGGATTCAAACGCAATTGGAGACATGGATGTTTTTGTAGTGGTTCCGATAGGTGGTGCTATCGTACATCCACGTTGATGGAGACTTCAACCCATGGAGGGTAACAGTTGCGCGAGTTCACGGAGGGCTCCACCCACGAAGGGTCCACGAAGAAGCAACCTTGTCTATTCCATCACGGTCGTCGCCCACGAAGGACTTGCCTCACTAGCGGTAGATCTTCACGAAGTAGGCGATCTCCTTGCCCTTACAAACTCCTTGGTTCAACTCCACAATCTTGTCAGAGGCTCCCAAGTGACACCTAGCCAATCTAGGAGACACCACTCTCCAAGAAGTAAGAAATGGTGTGTTGATGATGAACTCCTTGCTCTTGTGCTTGAAATGATAGTCTCCCCAACACTCAACTCTCTCTCACAGGATTTGGATTTGGTGGAAAGAAGATTTGAGTGGAAAGCAACTTGGGGAAGGCTAGAGATCAAGATTCATATGGTAGGAATGGAATATCTTGACCTCAACACAAGTGTAGGTGGTTCTCTCTCAGAAAATGTGTATTGGAAGTGTAGATGTGTTCTGATGGCTTTCTCCACGAATGAAGAGTGGGTGGAGGGGTATATATAGCCTCCACACAAAATCTAACCATTACACACAATTTGCCAAACTCGGTGGGACCGAATGGTTAAACTCGGTCGGACCGATTCAGCAAACCTAGTGACCGTTAGGATTTTCGGTGGGACTGAGATGCAACTCGGTAGGACCAATATGGTTAGGGTTCGGGAATAACGTAATCTCGGTGTGACCCATTACACAAACTTGGTAGGACCGATTTTGGTAATAAGCTAACCAGAGAGTTGGTCAAGTAAACTTGGTGGGACCGGTTCGCTCATTTCGGTGAGACCGAAATGTTACGAAAGGGAAATAGAGAGTTTACATTGCAATCTCGGTGGGACCGATCGCTCACTTTGGTTAGACCGAAACGTTACGAAGGGAAACAAAGAGATTACAATCCTATCTCAGTGAGACCGAGATCCCTATCGGTGAGATCGATTTGGCTAGGGTTTATGGCAGTGGCTATGACATTTGAAACTCGGTGGCGCTGGATAGAAATAATCGGTGGGGCCGAGTTTGACTTTTGGTTTAGGTCAAATGTGGATGTAGGAAGATAGTTGAGGATTTTGGAGCATATCACTAAGCACATGAAGCAAGAGGCTCATTAAGCAACACCTCATCCCTCCTTGATAGTATTGGCTTTTCCTATAGACTCAATGTGATCTTGGATCACTAAAATATAAAGTGTAGAGTCTTGATCTTGAAGCTTGAGCCAATCCTTTGTCCATAGAATTTTGAGGGATCAACTTTCCTCATCCATGCCATGCCATTCATTGAGCTTTTCCTGAAATATTAATCTTGGAATAATGTTAGCTCAATGAGCTATATGTTGTTAGGAAGTCAAAACCACCCAGGGATAGTTGCACTTTCAATCTCCCCATTTTTGGTAATTGATGACAACATATAGATCAAAGCTTCGACAAATGATAATAAGAGTGAAAGATATTGTCGCTTTGAGAAGTATGTGAAAAGCAAGATCTCCCCCTAAATTTGTGCATATCTTAAGATTTGCTTTGGACTACAAATGCACAATGACTTAGGATTATGGGTTACTCTTCCATGTCACATACATCTTGGTGGAGCGCTCAAAATGATAAGAATTAAATACATGCACTCATCACCAAGCAAAGTGAATGATCATATAAGGATAAGTAAGATAATATCATCTAACAAGCTTTAATGTAGCTTATGATCAACCACGTGATCATCAATGTCTCACAGATAATAGCATAGTATCTCAAGCAATCAAAAGCAAATAAAGTTCAACCAAGAAGACAAGAGAGAACAAAATCAAACTCTCTCTCTCGAAGCCTATGATTTATACATTTTTCTCCCCCTTTGGCAACAAGTTACCAAAAAGTTCATAGAAAATGCATAGCACTAAAACGACTCTCAGGCTTGGTCTTCAGGTGGTGGAGTCCGGATAACGCCGAGGACGAAGGCTTCAGTTGAAGTAGATGGAGCTGGAGCTGGTGTAGGTGCTGGAGCTGGTGGCACCAACGTTGTAGCTGGTGCAGATGAAGTGGCTCTGGTGTCAGTTACTGGCACTGCAGATGATCTCTGAGCTCTCGACACTCTGGCAAATGCATCAGTTGTTGTTTTGCCCTTCCTCTACTGCATGTCATCCTGTAGCTGCTCCACAACAGACTGAATCTCAGTTACTTTCACATCTAAGTCATAGAACTTTTGTCCATGATTCTTTCCAAGCTCTCTTGGTTTCGAGTCAGGGTGGCCAGTCCTTTCTCAATCCTCAGAGTTGATGCTATCAGATAACTGAGCTGCTCCTGCTTGTTCTTCAGAAAGTACTCAGATGCCTTCTCCTTCTTTGCCTTCTCCTTCTTTGCTTGTGCTTGCACTGATGATGGTTCATTCTCATTCATCACAACTTGATTGTCCTCAAAATCTGGATGGATGGGCAAGTGTTCCTTATCCAACAGGTATGTGCCTGTGCCCATCTTCGAGTTAATCAACTCCTGAATATGTGGGGCATACCCACAACTTCTCTTCTGATCAGCTGCTGTCCTCTTGATAGTCTCAACTATGAGGCTCATGACCTTGAACTTCTATGGCACATCAAATATATGTAGCAAGTTAATTGCATGCCCTCTGATCATGTTGTGGTCACCTGACCTGGGCAAAAGAGTGTGCCTTAGGATCCAGTTGATTGTAGGCAGCCCTGAAAGAAGAAAGTGGACTGATCCAAACTTGAAAGTCTCAAGAGCTTTGTCTAAGATCTCCTTATACATGTTTGACATGGAATTGTGATCCATCTTCTTCTTGGCATAAACATCCAAGTCATCTTCTTGCTCTTCTGGGGCATTGATCAACTGAGCCCATTCCTCAATAGTTGATTGGTGCCTTGTACCTTCAGACATCCATACTATCCTACCATCTGAAGGAAATATGCCCTAGAGGCAATAATAAAGTTATTATTTATTTCCTTATATCATGATAAATGTTTATTATTCATGCTAGAATTGTATTAACCGGAAACATAATACTTGTGTGAATACATAGACAAAACTAAACGTCACTAGTATGCCTCTACTTGACTAGCTCGTTAATCGAAGATGGTTATGTTTCCTAACCATAGACATGTGTTTTCATTTGATTAACGGGATCACATCATTAGGAGAATGATGTGATTGACGTGACCCATTCCATTAGCTTAACACCCGATCATTTAGTATGTTGCTATTGCTTTCTTCAAGACTTATACATGTTCCTATGACTATGAGATTATGCAACTCCCGTTTGCCAGAGGAACACTTTGTGTGCTACCAAACGTCACAACGTAACTGGGTGATTATAAACGTACTCTACAGGTGTCTCCAAAGGTACATGTTGGGTTGGCGTATTTCGAGATTAGGATTTGTCACTCCGATTGTCGGAGAGGTATGTCTGGGCCCTCTCGGTAATGCACATCACTTAAGCCTTGCAAGCAATGCAACTAATGAGTTAGTTGCGAGATGATGTATTACGAAACGAGTAAAGAGACTTGCCGGTAACGAGATTGAACTAGGTATTGAGATACCGACGATCGAATCTCGGGCAAGTAACACACCGATGACAAAGGGAACAACGTATGTTGTTATGCGGTCTGACCGATAAAGATCTTCGTAGAATATGTGGGAGCCAATATGAGCATCCAGGTTCCGCTATTGGTTATTGACCGGAGACGTGTCTCGATCATGTCTACATTGTTCTCGAACCCGTAGCACTACTAGGAAAAGGGCTATAGATAGGATTGATACTAATGGCGCACCATGGAAGCAGTGCGCCACTAGTATATACTAATGGCGCACATGTTGGTGATACGCCATTAGTGTGGAAGACACTAATGGCGCACCAGAAACAGGGTGCGCCACTAGTATTAATTTTTTTTCCATTTTTTCATACATACTAATGGTGCATCAGGTCGAAGTGTGCCATCACTAGTTCTAACTAGTAATGGCGCACCAAGCAGACAGTGCGCCAATACTGTAAAAAAATTCTTTTTTTTTTGCAAAACTACTAATGGTGCATCGTTCCACAGTGCGCCATTACTAGTTTAAACTAGTAATGGCATACTATTACACGGTGCGCCATTAGTATATTTATTTATTTATTTATACTTTTTTGCAAAACTACTAATGGCGCACCACCTGCTGGTGCGCCATTAGTAACCAGGGTTACTAATGGCGCATTTGCTGGTGGTGCGCCATTAGTAACCTGGGACCCCAACAAGATATTTTGGACAGCCCCACACCTACCCACTCACTTTCCCCACTTCATTCCCTCCACCTCCTTCTCCAAGCTTTCGGCCATCTCCTCCTCCTCACCTCATTTCCACCATAGATTCATCAAAATTTAGTGGTGAAATTACCTTTTTTATATATAGGTAAGTAAGGGGAAAGCTATCTTCATGATGTAGATCTACTTTTTTTCTCCCTAGCTCGCTCCAACAACGTGCACATGCACTTTTTGTGGCCTAGCTAGATCTATGTATGTTTGTGGTGTTGCATGTGTTTGTGGTGTTGTATATATGTTTGTGTTTGAAGGTACCGGTATTTCAAATGCGATAGTTGCCAATATTTTGCCAGAATGTTTTGATTCATTTCCGTTTCGGTGAGAATTTTGGCACTATGCATTCTTTTTGGTCCTATTTTTAGCGAAGGTCATGCCAAAAAATTTCTTGGTTCTAAAATATCGTTTTGCCCTACCCCGCAGGCGACCATGGTTCGCACGATGACTGAAGGCATCGTGAATAGGTTTTTGAGCTCCACGAAGGCCGAGATGCTTCAAAAGAACGATACGGAGATAAGATGTCCGTGTCGAAGATGCAAGCTGAAGAGCCTTATTGTGGACCCGGATTCTGGGCAGGTGCGGGACCACCTGCTCTTGCGTGGTTTCATGGATGGCTATCGGTGGCAAGGTGATGAAGATGACTATGAAGTCGTCCATGGGGGCCGGGCAAGAAATGAGGAAGGGCAACAAGACAAGTACCACCGCGGCGAGGGCGGGCGAGAAGACGAAGAATCTCCAGGACATGATCACGATGGTGATGCTATACACAGTCATCATGTAGAAGATGTCGTACATGATGATGAGGAAGATAAAGATGAAGGGCATGATCATGAAGATGAATATGTCGGAACAGACGTGCAGGACCCTCATATTCAAGAGCTGCTTCTCAAGCAGACGGAAAACGCAACAGCTGCCGCCCGAGAGAAAGCCAAGCTGGATCAACTAGAGATAGACGCGGTTACTCCATTGTATGAAGGATGCAGGCCCGAGGATACCCGCCTGAAAGTAACGCTCATGGCTCTGGAGATGAAGGTAAAACACAAAATGACCGACGCATGCTTCAACGAGAACATGTCATTCTGGCACGAACGTCTTCCCAAGGGGAACAAGTGCCCGACCAGTTTCGAGGAGGCGGAAAAAATCGTGTGTCCTCTGGATTTACCGCACGTGAAATACCATGTGTGCTTGAACAATTGTATCATTTATCAGGACGAGCACGCGGAGTCTACCATATGGCCGGTGTGCGGCGTCACTCGATACAAGAAGAGGAAGAAAGCTCCTCGAAAATCGGTGTGGTACTTTCCGATCACTCCTCGTCTGCAGCGGTATTTCGCGGACCCTAAGGTAGCAAAGCTCCTGCGTTGGCACACGGATAGGGAGGAGAAGAAGCGGGAAGATGACGGAAATGATCTGGAGATAAATAAAAAGACAAGATGCTGAGTCACCCTAAGGATGCGAGCCAGTGGCAAGCATTGAACTTCGAAAACCCAGAATTTGGGAAGGATCCAAGGAACATCGTGCTGGGCGCGAGCACCGATGGAGTCAATCCGTTTGGCAGCCAGAGAAGCACACATAGCACCTGGCTTGTGTTTGTGTGGATGTACAACCTTCCCCCCTGGTTGTGCATGAAGAGGAAGTACATTCACATGAGTATGCTAATTGAAGGGCCGAAACAACCAGGGAACGACATCAATCTGTACCTGGGGCTGCTAAAGGAGGAGCTAGACACGCTGTGGAAAACGCCAGCCAATACGTGGGACGCTGCAGAGAAAGAATATTTCCCTATGAGAGCCGCACTGCTCACGACGGTGCACGACTATCTCGGTTACGGATATCTCGCGAGGCAGGTAGTCCACAGATTTTCTAGATGCGTAAGGTACATGGATGACACAACGTATCGCCAGCTAGATAGAGATCTCGGGTCTTCGAAAACCATGTTCATGGGACATCGAAGGTGGCTTCGCGACGATGACCCATGGAGGAAACGCAAGAATCTGTTCGATGGTGAAACCGAACCCCAAAAACGCCCGTGTACGAGGAGCGGCGAGGAAATAGACGAGCTATTGAAAAATTGGAAAGACTGCCCACTGCCGAGAAAGAAGCAAAAGGCGCCAGAGCCGGGAAAGAAGCGAAAGGCGCCAGAGCCGCTGCTGAAGGTATGGGAAACGAGGTCTGTTTTCTGGGACTTGCCGTACTGGAAGATCCACCGTGTGCCTCACAGCCTTGATGTCATGCATATCACGAAGAACGTGTGCGGGAGTCTGCTTGGTACCCTGCTCAACATGCCAAAGAGGACCAAAGATGGGCCGAAAGCAAGGGCAGACTTGAAATCAATGGGCATCAGGCAGGAGCTTCACGCTAATGATGATGATGATGATGATGATGATGATGATGATGATGATGAGGCGAAGCAGGACACAGAAAGTCGTCGCAAAGGCAAAAAGGCCAAGAAGACCGGAAATGACTACCCTCCCGCGTGCTTCACTCTAGTTCAGGAGGAGATCAAGCAGTTTTTCACCTGCCTCCTAGGAGTAAAACTTCCTTACGGTTACGCGGGGAAGATAAGCATATACCTAGACCCAGCGAAGCAGAAGTTCAGCGGGATGAAGTCTCACGACTGTCACGTGCTGATGATGCAGATACTTCTAGTTGCAATCCGTGGGATCATGGACGCGCACGTCCATGAAACGCTATTTGGCCTATGCAACTTTTTCGACGTCATCTCTCGGAAGTCGATTGGCGTGAGGCAACTCAGAAGGCTACAGGAAGAGATCGTGGTGATACTATGCGAGCTTGAGATGTACTTCCCGCCCGCATTCTTCGACGTTATGGTGCATCTGCTGGTCCATATCGTGGAGGATATCATACAACTCGGGCCGACGTTCCTGCACAGCATGATGTTGTTCAAAAGGATGAATGGTGTCATCAAAGGATACGTTCGCAACATGTCATGTCCAGAGGGAAGTATAGCCAGGGGCTTTCTGACCGAAGAGTGCATCTCCTACTGCACGAATTATCTAGGCATCGAGAACCCCATTGGTCTGCTCGTCAACAGGCACCTCGGCAGGCTCGCTGGATGGGGTCACCGTGAGGGTCGCCGCGAAATGCATGTCGACTTCGAGGGTCGACTCGCCGAATTTGAAAGAGCAAACCTAGTCGCGCTACAACACATAGACGTGGTCGATCCTTGGGTGGTAGAGCACAAAACCTTTATTGAGAAGACGTACAATGACCGAGGCCAACAGAGGATGGACGGAGATATACTCAAAGAGCACAACTCATGTTTCACGTGTTGGTTCAAAAAAACATTCTAATGGTGCACCGCTCGGGGGTGCGCCATTGCTATGTAAAAAACATTCTAATGGCGCACCGCTCGGGGGTGCGCCATTAGTAATCTTCCCCCTAGCTCTAACTCCCCCGACCCGTTCGTCCCTCCCTCTCGCCAGATCCACTTCCGATCCCCCCCCCCCCCCGCGCGATGCCCCGACCCACGACGCCGCCGCCCTCACGCCCCCACACCCCCCACCACTGCAGCTCGTCCATCGCCGACGCCTCCGCGACCTCGCCGTCGCCGACAGCCTCCCCGCATCGGCCCCTGCCCTGCGCCGCCTCTACCTCAGTCCGGGCACGGGGTGCAGGACGACGACCGCGGCCGCCGGCCTCCCCACGACCAACTGAGGCATCCCTTCGACGCCGCCGCCGCCGACCCCGACCCCAACCCCGACCCCGACCCCTCCGGCGACCGGCCACGCCCACCCAGGTACCTCTCCTCCTTCCTCCTTCCTCCCTCTCCACCCTTCCTCCCTCCCCAACCTATGCATGGTGAAAGATGAGTTCGGTTGAGTAGGCAGGAAGTTGCTGCTTCCAAATGCTTTTTCTTTTCCAGCTTAAACTACCACGAATGGTTTGCTGCAATTGCTTCATGGAAGAATCTAAACTGTTTACATGGCAGTGTGTGATACAACTCTTCAGGAGGCTATAAGCATGCAAATTGCTCAACCTCTGGACATTGTTCAGTTGCAAATGCATCTGAAGTAGATTGAGATTTCATTCTGCTTCCTTGTGCTCTCTGTAGAATGCTTCTAAATTTCATGTTTTGTCCAACTGCAGTTTCTTGAATTAACTTGCTATGCATTAGGTTGGTCTCACCCTCAAACCGATGATGGTAATGATATGTATGTGCTATTAGATGCTGGTATTGTTCTAGTTTTAGTTGTGATGGTTTGCCTGTGGGTTTGTTTGACTCAGGTGTTTTAGTTCATGTTTCCATGTACAGATGTTTTAGTTAGTCAACTGAATCGAGTTTGAGATGTTTTGTTTCTGATGGAGTGTCAAAGCAACAGAGTTTTCAAAACTAGATCATTTTACTGGCCATTTAGTGACAAGTTTCCTGGGAGTTGTCGACCCTTCTGCCTTTAGTTGTTGCTAGCCTAGAAGTAAGTCTCCTCATGGTTTTACTGGATCATTGAATTATCCCCGAGAGCGAAAGGGCAAAAAGCTCTCTAGCTAATTGATTATGCGTGTTCTGTTATAGCTATTTCAGCAAATTGATGTCATCCTCTATTAGCAATGTTGCAATAAGGGAACATATATATCATTAGTAAGGTTAAAAGGAAGTGTTCCATCTGCAACTGGTGTTTATTAGTCTTTTTGAGTGAGTTATCTGCATCTGCTCCTTGTGGTGGTGGTTGTTTAGGTGGGCAGTAAGAAACCATGCTTGATTTGGGGGACTAAACTTATGCTTATGTATGCCATCAGAAGCAGTTTGAAACCATTATTCTCTCTTTTCCTTGCAGGTTTGGGCAACTTCAGTCGGTTGATCTTGAATCCATTGAGCCTTCACTTAGAGCTGGTACTCATCCATGTAACTCTTCACATTTCCATGTAGGATGGTTGCCCATCACTTACTAGTGTGCTAGTGCCCCTTAGTCCAAAGACTAATAGCTATGACAAAGTACAATGCCTTGTACTGTTTAACTAACAAAATTAGGCATTTGCTTCAGGATTGCCTCGGCTCTGTTTTATGCCATTGTGCAGTTCACAATATTATATCCACTTTTTATTAGACAAGTTTATTATAACAGTATGCATGTGCTCTTGAATCTTGATATGTATGTGTTCGGTAGTACCACACTTGACAATAGTCACAGTCCATACTTTATACCCTTTTTTCTCTCTGTACCCAGATTCTCTGACTGCACGACGACTTTTTAAGTAATCTTGAATTAATGTATGATATAGGGAACATACCTGAAATTGAAGTATTAGAGAAGAACAAAAAGGATCTCATGAATTATTTCTGTTTGCCACAACTAATTTTGAATATTAATATGTAGCAGAACAAGACAGTGAGCAATCTGAGTTGTGAGAGAAAATATCTATTTGCTTTCTTCTTTGACTAATTAATATCATTCAGAGTAGATGATGCAAGCAATCAACATTCAGTTTTGACCATAACAGTATACTTGCTCAGAGTTTAAGCATGTGTAGTGTACAACTGCTCCATGATCAGCAACAGTTTCTTTCACTAATTTTCAGTTAACAACAATCCATGATTTTTTTCAGCTAAAACTATTGATGATTTTTTGTTGGGTGACCTATTAGATCTGGAATGGAAGCTCACATAAGTTGAGCTGATTTTTGTCCATATGAAAGCAGAGGACCATATGGTCTGTGGCCTTTTCATCCATATGAAAGTAGAGGCACATTGTGGTGCTAGCTTGCTGGGTTTTGTCTCCGACCGTCGTGTCGTGATGATTTTGCAGGTACCCCGAGAGGCCCTTGAGTTTTCCGGAATGTCGATTAACTTCCGTTCCGACAAATTCGGGTACTCCATATGTCCTATTTTCAGCAAAGGTCATGCTGAAATTTTCCGTGAATTTTAGCATGACTTTGCTAAAAATCGGACATATGAGGTACTTGCTACTAATGCATGGGCCGGGGTATCTTAGTACTTAATTAAGTAGGATCAACTGCCCCTTTATTCTTGTTGTATTAAACCATAGGTGGCAATAGAACCAAGTGATTAGGCCCAACCTAGGGTGCCTCGGCATCGATAAACCCTAAATGATGAAAACTTAACTTGGCTGCCCCGGATGCCTCGGTGTCGATGAGAACCTAAATGATGTACGCTTAGGCTTTTAGGGTGCCTCGGCGTCGACAAACCCTAAATGATGAAAGCTTAGGATTTTAGGGTGCCTCGGTGTCGACAAACCCTAAATGATGAGACCATGATCTTGTTTCTTGACAATAACCAACTTTTTTACTAAACTTTTTTCCTATTTAGAGCGAAACATGGCCCACAACGACGAGGTCGGTGGTTCGGGCGGCAAGCAATTCTGGGAGCTGTCCTAGGAGATGGAGGAACAACCTCACCGCTATGAGGACGTCGCAGAAGACACCGATCCTGATTACACAACCCCTAGTGGCGTCGGGGATGACACCACTGATGGTGCCGCCGAGGATGCCACCTCTGATGATGGCGGCGCACACACAGATGGCAGCCAACCGAAGAAGCAAAGGAAGGATCGACGCCCGAATGTGCTCCGCACCGTCAAGGAGGAATTCACTCAAGTGGACTCCGACGGGAATCCAACGGAGCCCAAACATATAGTCAAGGGGTACCCGGTTCAGCTCGAGTGCATTCTCCGGAGCACCGTCTCGATCAACACCGAGAACCTTAGGCATAAGGACCGAGGGAATTTGCACAACCTCCTCTTCACTAAGCTGCACGAACGATACAAGTTCCCCGCCGAATTTGAAAACACACGCCTCTCAGGGAATAAAGTGAACGGTGCCGCCCTCACGAAGATGAGCACGGCCCTGTCTACTTGGAAAAGCGTGGTGAAGAGAATGATTGATAAAGGTGATAGTTATGAGAAGAGCAAGGCGAAATATCCTTTGATGAGCGAAGATGAGTACAAGGAGTTCAAGATCAAGTGCAAGAGCAGTGAAACCTCCGAATCAAGTCAGTGGGGGAAAGAAATGCGAGAGTTGAACTTAGGGGAACACAAACTCGGTCCCGGCGTTACAGAGTGGCGGAGCCTATATGGGACAAGGAGGACGCGGAGCGTGCCGAGCAAGGCCTACCGCCCCGCTTCGAGAAATACAGCGGTGACAAGCAGACCAGGAACTATGTCAGGGCCCGGTACAAGGAGGACCCGATAACAAAGGAGCTTACCACGGATCCGAAGACCAGGGCGCTTGAGCTTCTTTTGGTAAGGAATACACCCCCGCGTAATTAGCTCCATATGGTTGCACTCTAATTAATCCCCAATATTTCTAAATGGTTCACGTTCCTTTCGCAGGACACTGAAAGCAGTAGCGCGGGGTCGTCTAAGAGATCCCCTTTCGACACCCCTTTAAATAGGGCGTTGAACTTAATGAAAAACAAGGATAAGCTCACTAAGCCGACGTTAGCTAGTCGTGTGGCCGGCAAAGGCTTGTCCACAAAATGGGGGTCATACTATACCGTTGGTGTGCGGAAGGAGAAAAAGACTAGCTCGGAAAGCCAGACGCGCGAGGTTGAAGAACTCATGGCACAAGTGGCGCGGATTCCGGAGCTTGTCCAAGAGCAAGTGCAACAACAACTTGGAACGACGCTCAACACCATGGTGCCTACGTTGATTCATGGGCTTACGACGTGGATTGCGGGCGGCCAACAGGGGCCTCCCCCGGTTCCCAGCTTCACGGCCAGCAACTCGCACAGCGCGCAGGCGGCGCCATTGGTGTCTCCGGTGGCGCCATTGGTGTCTCCGCGGAGGCGGTATTCGTGTCTCCGGCGCCGGCATGGGCATTGGAGCTTAATGCACCCAGGTGTACGCCGGCCGACACCTCTCCAGCAAGCGCCCCCTACGTCAGTTGCACACCCGCCGTTGGCGGTGCCTCGACATTAGCCGAGCTCGACGGCATCACGGTAACTAAGCCTCTCGGCCGATGACTTCATCTCCTTGCCTTTGACTGGGCATCCCTGACGCCCTGTACATGTTTTCGCAGGGCACCGCCGACGTTCCTTGCACTCTTCTGCACTTCGTGGGCGCCGAGTTGGTCAATGTCGCCAAGGGCAGAATCGTTCAACCGGGCAACCCCATGTTCCACGGTAATCCGATGCCACCCACAATGTATAGGGTTGAAGTGGTTCGGGTGCTGCCAGGCTGCGATGAGTTGTTACCTCTGATTCGACCCGTTGGGGCCGACGAAGAAGATGAGATGACCCTCAGCACCTGCGTAAACTGGCCCCTGCTTTGGCCGAAGAGCCATATTCGTTTGGGGGCGGGGGACACCACCCCACAGACAAGACCGCCAGTCGTGCCGGCGCCAAGCCATGGCAAGAACGCCGCAACGCTACCGGACCTACCGGATATCCCTATGGCACAGGATCCGGACAGCCCTATGGCACAGGATCCGGACGGCGACGACAACGATGACGGTACATTTACCGAAGTTGATAAGTACTTTGCCGAACATGGGTACGCTGACGAGTTCTGCGGGCCTCTTTCTCAAGAACCCAACCAAGACGACCGCGATCTAGCTGGTACGGCGGAGAAATCCAATTGCAACAAGCGTCGTCTGGCGTTCAGTCCTCACGACACGCCTCCAGCTCCCGCCTTCACCGAGCCTCAGATAGCTGAGGTGCGAGATATTATCAGCCCCAACATGCTCAAGAAGGCGGTCTGTGAGCAGAACTCGGTCCCATTACAGGAGATCAAGAAGAAGGGACGGAAACGAAAGACTAACAAGGGCGCCGGTGCGAGCCAGCCGGCACCGAGTTCGATCCATGCTCAGGACGGGCCACCTTCACCTAAGGATATCTCGAGGAGGGTGCATGTGGCAGGTAGGGCGATGCTACCGCCAAATATGCTGAATGCTGCAACCGATGCTATGCGGAGTCTGCACGACAGTGTTCTTTCTTTGGAGAAGCGGTGTCTCAGAGAGAAGGATGTGGCATACCCGGTTTTCGTGGCCAAGGTGCCAGAGGGCAAGGGCTTTGTGGATGGCGACATCGGGGGTACGATCGTCCTGTGGTTTGATGACATCTTTGCTATGTTTAACCTTCATCCGCTGCACTACACCTTCGTTCGGCTGTTTTCGCTGAGTATGCAGATGCGGATCATTAGAGACAAGACCCCGGACATTGTGATAGTCGACCCCTTCTACATGCGTGCCAAGCACTTGAGCAGCGCTGGGGACGGCCAAGTTGCGAGTTCACACCTCGAAGGCGTCATTCTGGCAAACGCAGATAAGGATAACTTCCTTGTGCCTTACTTTCCCGAGTAAGTCATCCCTTAACCGCCCCGTAACATATGATTTCTTAGATTTTGATCGTTCTTTTTTTTCTAACATTCCGTGTTCTGTGCAGTGACACACATTGCACACTCATCCTCTTAAGCCTGAAATATTCCATGGCCACGTATTTATACTCGAACCGTAACTCCAAGATAGACTACACAAATGTCAAGAAAGTTCTTGATGATGTTCTCCCCGGCTACGCCAATTCTGGAAGCACCTTCACCAGGGCAGCTCGTAAGTACGGCAAGCACATGTTCTCACACAATACAAAGTTTTGCTGTGTCAAGCAGCCGCCTGGCGGTCAGAAGGATGCCTACTACGCCCTCCATCACATGCGGGCGATCATAAGGGACCATCATCACCTTCTGCTACCAGATAATCTCAAAGATTGGGCCGCGAGCTTGTCGGCAATCCAGGACACGGACCTCAGACAAGAATTCTTTCGCATCCAGTCGGAGTTTGCGGACATCATCCATCAAGATGTCCTTCATACCTCGGGGCAGTTCTTCCTCAGATATCAACCGTCCAACAATGAGATAGACGGAACGCTACAAATGCAGGGTGACAACGCCCGCGATTTCATGACCATCACAACAGACGGTGGCTTCACCCACGCTCCTGTCCGATGAGTCGAGTCGAAAGTAGTGATGTGTAGTTCTGAAACGTTGATTGGCTCATGTTGTAATTAAACTTTAATGAATTCGTATGTCTCTTTGGTTTGGACAGTTGTTCAACTTAGATGTAATCGATGCTATTTATTAGTAGGACCATGAATCATGCTATTAATGTCTTGCTTTTCTCTTCCGATCCTTTTGTTGCATACTTACATATTGCTTATGTATTGTCTGTTGTTTGGCTTGTGCATAGAGATGTCGTCTTATGTCGTGTACAAGGGTAAGGTTCCCGGAGTCTATGACGACTGGGAGGAGTGTCGGAGACAGGTTCACCGTTTCAGCGGTAACAGTTACAAAGGGTACACCACTAGGGCGGAGGCCGAATCTAGATACGCCCGCTATCTAGAGGGAGAGAGGAGGGAGCGTTGGAGGAACCGGATGAAGACCAGTTTGATCGTGATGATGCTCATCGTGATGATCGCAGCTCTCTTCTATGTAATGGTAGTTTAGATGATCGATATCGACTTGTAATGTGAAGACAAACTCGATACTCGCGGTCTTGAGACTTGTAATGTTTTATCTTTGTTCGGTCTTTTGAATTCGGAGACTAATATGATGAATTGTATTCGAAGACTAATCTTCTATTGTATTCGATGAATCTGATGTTGCTGTGTGCTGCTGTCTATATTCTGTCCAATAATATATTTTGTAACCTGTGCAAAAATCAGAAAAGAAAAAAAACAAAAAACCTAATATACATACTAATGGCGCACCACACAAGACACTAATGGCGCACTATGATAATCACACTAATGGCGCATTACCTACTGGTGCGCCAATAGAATGCCAAAGCACATGGGTACATATGGCCCCCTGGGAGGCATTCTAATGGCGCACTGCAGGATATACTAATGGCGCACTACGTGGTGCGCCATTAGAACACCAGATACTAATGGCGCACCAGTGGTGCGTCATTAGAATTTAATTCTAATGGCGTGATGCTAGTGGCGCACCAGTAGTGCGCCATTAGAAGGCAAAATAGGTGCGCCACTAGCATGCCTTTTCCTAGTAGTGTAGGGTCCGCACGCGTAACGTTACGATGACAGTTTCATTATGAGTTTATATGTTTTGATGTACCGAAGGTTGTTCGTAGTCCCAGATGTGATCACGGACATGAAGAGGAGTCTCGAAATGGTCGAGACATAAAGATTGATATATTGGACGACTATATTCGGACACCGGAAGTGTTCCGGGTGATTTCGGAGAAAACCGGAGTGCCAGAGGCTTACCGGAACCCCCCCCCCCCCCGGGAGAAGTATGGGCCTAATGGGCCTTAGTGGAGAGAGAGAGGGGCGGCCAGGGTGGGCCGCGTGCCCCCTCCCCCTCTGGTCTGAATTGGACTAGGAGGGGGGCGCCCCCCTTTCCTTCTCCCTCTCCCCCTTCCTTTCCCCCTCCTAGTAGGAGTAGGAAAGAGGGGAGTCCTACTCCTACTAGGAGGAGGACTCCTCCTCCTGGCGCCCCTGCTAGGGCCGGCCGGCCTCCCCCCTTGCTCCTTTATATACGGGGGCAAGGGGGCACCTCTAGACACACAAGTTGATCTTCGTGATCGTTTTCTTAGCTGTGTGCGGTGCCCCCCTCCACCATAATCCTCGATAATATTGTAGCAGTGCTTAGGACAAGCCCTGCGACGGTAGAACATCAAGATCGTCACCATGCCGTCGTGCTGACAGAACTCATCCCCGACACTTTGTTGGATCAGAGTCCGGGGATCGTCATCGAGCTGAACGTGTGCTAGAACTCGGAGGTGTCGTAGTTTGGGTGCTTGATCGGTCGGGCCGTGAAGACGTATGACTACATCAACCGTGTTGTCATAACGCTTCCACTATCGGTCTATGAGGGTACATGTACAACACTCTCCCCTCTCGTTGCTATGCATCACCATGATCTTGCTTGTGCGTAGGATTTTTTTGAAATTACTACGTTCCCCAACAGTGGTATCAGAGCCTAGGTTTTATGTGTTGATGTTATATGCATGAGTAGAACACAAGTGAGTTGTGGGCGATATAAGTCATACTGCTTACCAGCATATCATACTTTGGTTCGATGGTATTGTTGGATGAAGCGGCCCGGACCGACATTACACGTACGCTTACGCGAGACTGGTTCTACCGACGTGCTTTGCACAAAGGTGGCTGGCGGCTGTCAGTTTCTCCAACTTTAGTTGAACCGAGTGTGGCTACGCCCGGTCCTTGCGAAGGTTAAAACAGCACCAACTTGACAAACTATCGTTGTGGTTTTGATGCGTAGGTAAGATTGGTTCTTGCTTAAGCCCGTAGCAGCCACGTAAAACTTGCAACAAACAAAGTAGAGGACGTCTAACTTGTTTTTGTAGGGCATGTTGTGATGTGATATGGTCAAGACATGATGCTAAATTTTATTGTATGAGATGATCATGTTTTTTAACTGAGTTATCGGCAACTGGCAGGAGCCATATGGTTATCGCTTTATTGTATGCAATGCAATCGCCCTGTAATGTTTTACTTTATCACTAAGTGGTAGCGGTAGTCTTAGAAGCATAAGTTTTGGCGAGACGACAATGATGCTACAATGGAGATCAAGGTGTCGCGCCGGTGACAATGGTGATCATAACGGTGCTTCAGAGATGGAGATCGCAAGCACAAGATGATGATGGCCATATCATATCACTTATATTGATTGCATTTGATATTATCTTTTATGCATCTTATCTTGCTTTGTTTGACGGTAGCATTATAAGATGATCTCTCACTAAATTTCAAGATAAAAGTGTTCTCCCTGAGTATGCACTGTTGCCAAAGTTCGTCGTGCCCAGACACCACGTGATGATCGGGTGTGATAAGCTCTACGTCCATCTACAACGGGTGCAAGCCAGTTTTGCACACGCAGAATACTCAGGTTAAACTTGACGAGCCTAGCATATGCAGATATGGCCTCGGAACACTGAGACCGAAAGGTCGAGCGTGAATCATATAGTAGATATGATCAACATAGTGATGTTCACCATTGAAAACTACTCCATTTCACGTGATGATCGGTTATGGTTTAGTTGATTTGGATCACGTGATCACTTAGAAGATTAGAGGGATGTCTTTCTAAGTGGGAGTTCTTAAGTAATATGATTAATTGAACTTAAATTTATCATGAACTTAGTACCTGTTAGTATCTTGCTTGCTTATGTTTGATTGTAGATAGATGGCCCGTGCTGTTGTTCCGTTGAATTTTAATGCGTTCCTTGAGAAAGCAAAGTTGAAAGATGATGGTAGCAATTACACGGACTGGGTCCGTAACTTGAGGATTATCCTCATTGCTGCACAGAATAGTTACGTCCTGGAAGCACTGCTAGGTGCCAGGCCTGCTGCTGATGCAACTGACGACGTTAAGAACGACTGGCAGAGCAAAGCTGATGACTACTCGATAGTTCAATGTGCCATGCTTTACGGCTTAGAATCGGGTCTTCAATGACGTTTTGAACGTCATGGAGCATATGAGATGTTCCAGGAGTTGAAGTTAATATTTCAAGCAAATGCCCGAATAGAGAGATATGAAGTCTCCAATAAGTTCTATAGCTGCAAGATGGAGGAGAACAGTTCTGTCAGTGAGCATATACTCAAAATGTCTGGGTATAATAATCACTTGATTCAACTGAGAGTTAATCTTCCGGATGATTGCGTCATTGACAGAATTCTCCAATCACTTCCACCTAGCTAAAAGAGCTTCGTGATGAACTATAATATGCAAGGGATGGATAAGACAATTCCCGAGCTCTTCGCAATGCTAAAAGCTGTGGAGGTAGAAATCAAGAAGGAGCATCAAGTGTTGATGGTTAACAAGACCACTAGTTTCAAGAAAAAGGGCAAAGGGAAGAAGAAGGGGAACTTCAAGAAGAACAGCAAGCAAGTTGCTGCTCAAGAGAAGAAACCCAAATCTGGACCTAAGCCTAAAACTAAGTGCTTCTACTGCAAGCAGACTGGTCACTGGAAGCGGAACTGCCCCAAGTATTTGGTGGATAAGAAGGATGGCAAGGTGAACAAAGGTATATGTGATATACATGTTATTGATGTGTACCTTACTAGAGCTCGCAGTAGCACCTGGGTATTTGATATTGGTTCTATTGCTAATATTTGCAACTCGAAACAGGGACTACGGATTAAGCGAACACTGGCAAAGGACGAGGTGACAATGCGCGTGGGAAATGGTTCCAAAGTCGATGTGATCACGGTCGGCGCGCTACCTCTACATCTACCTTCGGGATTAGTTTTAGACCTAAATAATTGTTATTTGGTGCCAGCGTTGAGCATGAACATTATATCTGGATCTTGTTTGATGCGAGGCGGTTATTCATTTAAATCAGAGAATTATGGTTGTTCTATTTATATGAGTAATATCTTTTATGGTCATACACCCTTGAAGAGTGGTCTATTTTTGATGAATCTCGAAAGTAGTGATACACATATTCATAATGCTGAAACCAAAAGATGCAGAGTTGATAATGATAGTGCAACTTATTTGTGGCACTTCCGTTTAGGTCATATCGGTGTAAAGCGCATGAAGAAACTCCATACTGATGGACTTTTGGAACCAATTGATTATGAATCACTTGGTACTTGCGAACCGTGCCTCATGGGCAAGATGACTAAAACGCCGTTCTCCGGTACTATGGAGAGAGCAACAGATTTGTTGGAAATCATACATACAGATGTATGTGGTCCAATGAATGTTGAAGCTCGTGGCGGATATCGTTATTTTCTCACTTTCACAGATGATTTAAGCAGATATGGGTATATCTACTTAATGAAACATAAGTCTCAAACATTTGAAAAGTTCAAAGAATTTCAGAGTGAAGTTGAAAATCATCGTAACAAGAAGATAAAGTTTCTACGATCTGTCGTGGAGGAGAATATTTGAGTTACGAGTTTGGTCTACATTTGAAACAATGCGGAATAGTTTCGCAACTCATGCCACCCGGAACACCACAGCGCAATGGTGTGTCTGAACGTCGTAATCGTACTTTACTTGATATGGTGCGAGCTATGATGTCTCTTACAGATTTACCGCTATCGTTTTGGGGTTATGCTTTAGAGACGGCCGCATTCACGTTAAATAGGGCACCATCAAAATCCGTTGGACGACGCCTTATGAACTATGGTTTAGCAAGAAACCAAAGTTGTCGTTTCTGAAAGTTTGGGGCTGCGATGCTTATGTGAAAAAACTTCAACCTGATAAGCTCGAACCCAAATCGGAGAAATGTGTCTTCATAGGATACCCAAAGGAGACTGTTGGGTACACCTTCTATCACAGATCCGAAGGCAAGACATTTGTTGCTAAGAATGGATCCTTTCTAGAGAAGGAGTTTCTCTCAAAAGAAGTGAGTGGGAGGAAAGTAGAACTTGATGAGGTAACTGTACCTGCTCCCTTATTGGAAAGTAGTACATTGCAGAAACCGGTTTCTATGACACCTACGCCAATTAGTGAGGAAGCTAATGATAATGATCATGAAACTTCAGAACAAGTCACTACTGAACCTCGTAGATCAACCAGAGTAAGATCCGCACTAGAGTGGTACGGTAATCCTGTTCTGGAAGTCATGCTACTAGATCATGGCGAACCTACGAACTATGAAGAAGCGATGGTGATCCCAGATTCCGCAAAATGGCTTGAAGCCATGAAATCTGAGATGGGATCCATGTATGAGAACAAAGTGTGGACTTTGGTTGACTTGCCCAATGATTGGCAAGCAATTGAGAAAAAATGGTTCTTCAAGAAGAAGACTGACGCTGACGGTAATGTTACTGTTTACAAAGCTCGACTTGTCGCAAAAGGTTTTCGACAAGTTCAAGGGATTGACTACGATGAGACCTTCTCACCCGTAGCGATGCTTAAGTCTGTCCGAATCATGTTAGCAATTGCCGCATTTTATGATTATGAAATTTGGCAGATGGATGTCAAAACTGCATTCCTGAATGGATTTCTGGAAGAAGAGTTGTATATGATGCAGCCGGAAGGTTTTGTCGATCCAAAGGGAGCTAACAAAGTGTGCAAGCTCCAGCGATCCATTTATGGACTGGTGCAAGCCTCTTGGAGTTGGAATAAACGCTTTGATAGTGTGATCAAAGCATTTGGTTTTATACAGACTTTTGGAGAAGCCTGTATTTAAAAGAAAGTGAGTGGGAGCTCTGTAGCATTTCTGATATGATATGTGGATGACATATTACTAATCGGAAATGATATAGAATTTCTGGAGAGCATAAAGGGATACTTGAATAAGAGTTTTTCAATGAAAGACCTCGGTGAAGCTGCTTACATATTGGGCATTAAGATCTATAGAGATAGATCAAGACGCTTAATTGGACTTTCACAAAGCACATACCTTGACAAAGTTTTGAAGAAATTCAAAATGGATCAGGAAAAGAAAGGATTCTTGCCTGTGTTAGAAGGTGTGAAGTTGAGTAAGACTCAATGCCTGACCACTGCAGAAGATAGAGAGAAAATGAAAGATGTTCCCTATGCTTCAGCCATAGGCTCTATCATGTATGCAATGTTGTGTACCAGACCTGATGTGTGCCTTGCTATAAGTCTAGCAGGGAGGTACCAAAGTAATCCAGGAGTGGATCACTGGACAGCGGTCAAAAACATCCTGAAGTACCTGAAAAGGACTAAGGATATGTTTCTCGTATATGGAGGTGACAAAGAGCTCATCGTAAATGGTTACGTTGATGCAAGCTTTGACACTGATCCGGACGATTCTAAATCGCAAACCGGATACGTGTTTACATTAAAGGTGGAGCTGTCAGTTGGTGCAGTTCTAAACAAAGCGTCATGGCGGGATCTACATGTGAAGCGGAGTATATAGCTGCTTCAGAAGCAACAAACGAATGAGTCTGGATGAAGGAGTTCATATCCGATCTAGGTGTCATACCTAGTGCATCGGGTCCAATGAAAATCTTTTGTGACAATACTGGTGCAATTGCCTTGGCAAAGGAATCCAGATTTCACAAGAGAACCAAGCACATCAAGAGATGCTTCAATTCCATCCGGGATCTAGTCCAGGTGGGAGACATAGAGGTTTGCAAGATACATATGGATCTGAATGTAGCAGACCCGTTAACTAAGCCTCTTCCACGAGCAAAACATGATCAGCATCAAAGCTCCATGGGTGTTAGAATCATTACTGTGTAATCTAGATTATTGACTCTAGTGCAAGTGGGAGACTGAAGGAAATATGCCCTAGAGGCAATAATAAAGTTATTATTTATTTCCTTATATCATGATAAATGTTTATTATTCATGCTAGAATTGTATTAACCGGAAACATAATACTTGTGTGAATACATAGACAAAACTAAACGTCACTAGTATGCATCTACTTGACTAGCTTGTTAATCGAAGATGGTTATGTTTCCTAACCACAGACATGTGTTGTCATTTGATTAACGGGATCACATCATTAGGAGAATGATGTGATTGACGTGACCCATTCCATTAGCTTAGCACCTGATCGTTTAGTATGTTGCTATTGCTTTCTTCATGACTTATACATGTTCCTATGACTATGAGATTATGCAACTCCCGTTTGCCAGAGGAACACTTTGTGTGCTACCAAACGTCACAATGTAACTGGGTCATTATAAAGGTACTCTACAGGTGTCTCCAAAGGTACATGTTGGGTTGGCGTATTTTGAGATTAGGATTTGTCACTCCGATTGTCGGAGAGGTATCTCTGGGCCCTCTCGGTAATGCACATCACTTAAGCCTTGCAAGCAATGCAACTAATGAGTTAGTTGCGAGATGATGTATTACGGAATGAGTAAAGAGACTTGCCGGTAACGATATTGAACTAGGTATTGAGATACCGACGATCGAATCTCGGGCAAGTAACATACCGATGACAAAGGGAACAACGTATGTTGTTATGCGGTCTAACCGATAAAGGTCTTCGTAGAATATGTGGGAGCCAATATGAGCATCCAGGTTTCGCTATTGGTTATTGACTGGAGATGTGTCTCGGTCATGTCTACATTGTTCTCGAACCCATAGGGTCCGCACGCTTAACATTACGATGACAGTTTCATTATGAGTTTATATGTTTTGATGTACCGAAGGTTTGTCGGAGTCCCGGATGTGATCACGGACATGACGAGGAGTCTCGAAATGGTCGAGACATAAAGAATGATATATTGGATGACTATATTCGGACACCGGAAGTGTTCCGGGTGATTTCGGAGAAAACCGGAGTGCCGGAGGGTTACCGGGACCCCTCGGGAGAAGTATGGGCCTAATGGGCCTTAGTGGAGAGAGAGAGAGGGGCGGCCAAGGTGGGCCGCGCGCCCCCTCCCCCTCTGGTCCGAATTGGACTAGGGGGGCGGCGCCCCCCTTTCCTTCTCCCTCTCCCCCTTCCTTTCCCCCTCCTAGTAGGAGTAGGAAAGAGGGGAGTGGGAGTCCTACTCCTACTAGGAGGAGGACTCCTCCTCCTGGCACGCCCTTCTAGGGCCGGCCGGCCTCCCCCCTTGCTCCTTTATATACGGGGGCAAGGGGGCACCTCTAGACACACAAATTGATCTTCGTGATCGTTTTCTTAGCCGTGTGTGGTGCCCCCCTCTACCATAATCCTCGATAATATTGTAGCAGTGCTTAGGCGAAGCCCTGCGACGGTAGAACATCAAGATCATCACCACGCCGTCGTGCTGACGGAACTCATCCCTGACACTTTGCTAGATCGGAGTCCGGGGATCGTCATCGAGCTGAACGTGTGCTAGAACTCGGAGGTGCCGTAGTTTCGGAGCTTGATCGGTCGGGCCGTGAAGACGTACGACTACATCAACCGTGTTGTCATAACGCTTCCGCTATCGGTCTACGAGGGTACGTGGACAACACTCTCCCCTCTCGTTGCTATGCATCACCATGATCTTGCGTCTGCGTAGGAATTTTTTTGAAATTACTACGTTCCCCAACACCATCTGGATAGAAATGTGTTGTGGAGTAAAATTGCATTATGAGCTCCTCATTCCACTTTGTGAGCTTCTGCCCAACAAAGTCTGCAACTCCACAAGCATTGAAGCTGTCATACACACCAGGATAGTGTGCCTCATTTTCCTTGATATAGGTCCAGTCGACCCACCTCATATCACACACTATTGGTTTCTTGTCCAGCAGCACTGTCTCATAGAAGTCTTGTTGTTCCTTTGTGTGGAACTTGTAATCAACAGCAGTCCTTCTCCTTGTGGCATATGGATCTGTCTCTCTCCATTTCCTCAGCCCTGAATCTCTCCTGATCTTCATATTCTCAGCCACAGGATGAGCATCATTGTGGTCTGGAATCTTGGGTTTGAGCTTCCTCAGGACTTGTCCTTCATCATCTTCCTCAGCAGCAACATCAGGCATTGGGGCCTTGTTCTTCTCAGCAGCTGGTATACTCCTGGTGTTCCTCTTAGGTGCACTCTTGGGCTTGGAGGAAGCTTTGGGTGCTTCTTTGGGCTTTGATGATGCAGCCCCTGACTTTATAGCATCACCCATCAGCTTCTGTGCCTTAGGTGCTGGTGCAGCAACCTCTTCCTCTTCTTCTTCTTCTTCAGGATCTCTCTTCATGGAGGGTTTGCCAAGAACTCTGGCAGTAGTGGTTCTGACTCTCTTTTTATTTTTGTCTTGGCCAACAACTTCCTCTTCTGACTCCATGGTAAACTTCAGGGTTTCTCCAGTGGCAACCTTCCTAGGTTTAGAAGTGGGAACTCTCCTTGCAGGTACCTTCTTCTGCAAACCTGGCTTTGTGGCTGCAGCTGAGCCATATTCCTTCTTGGGCACTTTCTTCTTTGAAGTGGCCTCCTCTTCCTCTGCCACATAATCTTCATCTTCAGACTCTGAAGTCCATTTCTTGCTTGCTCTAGTGGCAGCCTTGGGCAAGTTGCTTGGGGTGCTTCTGCTACCCTCATCTGAGATGCTAGAGGGACTAGTGCCCTCACTCAAGTGAACCTGCTCCTCTGACTTGTTCTGGCTGTCACTTTGGTCAGACATGTTGCAAACACTGACTGCAGACCCTGTGAATAGATTGTAGATGAGATAGAGTGGATGAGCATCACAAAATGCAAAGATTTTTGCAAAAGAATGAGTCAAAAACTTAGTCTTAGTTTTCCATAGAAAGCATTTCGGATCAACCGATTTGCAAACTCGGTGATACCGAAGCAGCTGTTGGAACAAAAACTAGTGAACTCGGTCAGACCGAGTCACAGTTCGGTGGCATCGAGACTGCTAGGGTTTCACAAAGTCCTGAACTCGGTCACACCGATTTGCAATTCTCGGTCAGACCGAGAACCACATGTGCAATGGCCTTGGCCGAATCGGTGGAACCGAGTTCTGCAACCCGGTAGGTCCGAGATAGTTTCGACGGAAACCTAACTCTAAATTTTCGATTCAATTCTAATCTACGGAGTGTTTTGACTGGATAGAAGCGTCTCAATCGTGGCAAGATTCATAATGAACACAATGTGCTAGGAAACGGACGGGGATAGCACTATGATCGAGTCCATACCCTAGTTCGGCGATGAACTCGCTACGGCGGCAACGGCGGAGACGAAACCCGTTGACGGCGGCGGAGACCAGCGACAGGAAGCGGCTGGCGACGAGGAGGACGATCCGGAGAGCCAGGAGGCAGAGCGAGCTTATGCGCGGGCGAAGGGGTTTCGGAGAAATTTCCAAAATTTTGCCCGTGAGTATATATAGCCCGACCCTGTCGGTGTGACCAAGTGGAACAACTCGGTGGCACCGAGATGCATAACTGTTGAAAGTTACAGCAACTCGGTGTGACCGAAAAGTACAAATCGGTTGCACCGAGATGAAAACCTAGATCGACTTAGTGATCTTGGTATGACCGAAATGGAGGAATCGATCAGACCGAAACACACAAAGAAGTTTTGGAAGTTTAAGTCTATGACGAATCGGGGACTCCGAGTGCTCCTCACACAGAGTGGTTCGAATCTGACTTGATCAAATTTTGTGATGTAGCATGAATAGAGTTTGAGACGAGAAAAGCATAGATAGCTAGAGAGGGTTCTTAGGCATTCTTGTCCATCCACTTGGCAAAAGAAAAGAAAACCAATCAATCAAAACAACAAGTGGATGTCCTCGAATGAGTAAAATATGCAATCAACATGCTCACACAATAAAATGGCAATTGAAATATGTGGCAAAGCATGCACAACCAATTCTAGCATCTATCAAGCAATTGGCGATGACTAGGTCATCTATATATGAGTATATTGACTTAGGAGTCAAATGAGAACATTTGATCCTAGGTCATACTCATCGTTTAAGCACAAGTGGGGTTACCACTTTTACATAAAGCATTGTTGTGTTCACACCATCAGAGTTGCTTTAGCTCAATTTTTAGAGTAAAGCTCCCCCTAGATGTGAGATCCCCCTTAAGAGGGATGAACTAACCTTGGGTTTTGTCGATGATGACTTCATGTAGATGTTCAAGATGTGGATGCTCAATGTTGATGTAGATCATTCGGAGCTATCCATTGGAGTGAGTTGCACTTTCAATACCTACACGGGTTAGTCCCACAAGGAACAAACAAGGATATCCATAGACATAAAGTGATGCACACACAAGATGATGTCTATGAAAGCTTTTAGGTTACCTTGTCCCTTGTCTTACCAACAAGAGGGTTTGTAACTCCTTTAACTAGTGCAAGATGTGGAAGTTGATTTCACTTGTTCTTGCCAAGATGATAAGAGTGAAATATGTTGGCAGAGTCACCCTCAAGAACTCTCTAGTTCTTCTTCTTCTGGATCCACACCATCTTGATGGGAATCATCGGAGTTGTAGTTGTACTTGATGAAGTGGAACTTGAAGTAGTCTTGGGAACCCATTTGACCAAGGCCTTAGGAGCTTCTTCAAATGCATCAATTTCGTCTTGAAGCTTGTCCTTGCCTTTTTGCTTGTGGTCTTGTGGTGGAAGATCATCTTGAGCTTGTGTCCCTTTGAAAGAAGTAGGATCATACTTCTCTTGTTGAGGAACAAACTTCATCTTGGGGTATTGATCTTCTTCCCACTCAACTCCATTGGCATTGAACTTTCATTCAAAACCAACACCTTGATTCTGCCGGTGCCTTCCTTGCTTGCGTACAATTTCCTCGAATTGCTTACTTCCGGCAAGGCTCTTGTAAACACCTTTCTCTATAATTCCCTTCAATAAGCTATTTTCTTGCTCAAGTGTAACTTGACTAAGAGAATCATTAGTGGAATCAAGAGAACTACTAGAAGCAACAATATTGGATTTAGCATGATCATTGTTACTACTGGAGGAAGAATCTTTCTTGTTCTTGTTACTAGACTTGACTTGAGGCATGTAAGTGGATAAGAGTAAACGCTTGGCAATGTAAGAAGAACTTTTCTTACGAAGATCATCATTGATTGCTTTTAAGAACTCATGCTCTTGCTCAAGGTTGAGCTTTTCAAAGCGTAATTTCTCGTGAGTCCTTAAAAGTTCTCGATGACCTCCTAAGATAGTTTCATGAGCTAACTTAAGAGTGTTTAGTTCTTTAGTTAGAGACTCAATCTTCTCCTTATCATTGGCATTCGTTTTATCTTGATTAGCATGATTAATTGACGTTTCATCATAGTATTCATCACTAGAGTTGTCAACAAGTAAATCATCATCACCTAACAAGTCATCTTCATCACTATTGAAATCAACATACTCACGGTGTGATACCTTTGTGCCTTTAGCCATGAAGCATGTTCCAACTCCTTCATTTGGTGAGTCAAATATGGCGTAGGAGTTGGTTGTCACAAGAGCAAGACCGGCAACACCTTCGTCTTGAGTATATTCAGAATCGGAGTGATAGCTTCTTTCGGAGTGGTTGTCGGAGTCGGAGCCGGATACCCATTCACCAACATGAGCTTGATGTCTTTGTTTTGTGTAGCTCCTTGATGACTTGTCCTTTCTTTCCGAATCCTTGCTTCTCCGTGAGGGTCTTCATTCATAACGATCATCTCTACTCCTTCTTTCTCTAGATGGTGATTCTTCTCTTCTACTTCTTCTCTTGGGAGAATCTTCTCTTCTCTTGTAGGGGGGCGTACACTCATTGGAATATTGTCCGGGCCTTCCACAATTGTAGCAGTTTCGCTCTCGACTAGAAGATCTTTTGTCATTGTAGGACCTTGACTTGGAGCTTCTATCTTTGCTTCTACTCTTGTAGAACTTGTTGAAGTTCTTCACCATTAAGCTCAATTCTTCATTGAAGGTTTGTTTCTCACTTTATAATGTGGGGGCTTCACATGAGGCTTTGTAAGCACCACTTGATTTGTTGTGAAGTTCCTCTTTATCCTTGAGTGACATCTCATGAGCAATAATTCTTCCGATGACTTCCGTTGGCTTGATATCTTTGTAATTGGGCATCATTTGGATCAATGTGCACACGGTATCATATTTTCCATCCAAGGCTCTTAGATCTTCTTGATGATGAATCTATCGGTCATCTCTTCACTCCCTAAGGCGGCAATCTCATTTGTGATAAGAGCAAGCCTAGAGTACATTTCAGCGACACCTTCACCATCCTTCATTTTGAACTTGTCAAGTTGACTTTGAAGCACATCCAATTTGGATTCCTTGATGGAGTTGGTACCTTCGTGCATATCAATCAAAGTATCCCAAATTTCCTTTGCATTCTCAAGACGGCTGATTTTGTTGAATTCTTCTGGGCACAATCCGTTGAAGAGAATATCACAAGCTTGAGCGTTGTATTGCAGCATCTTCAATTCTTCCGCGGTAGCTTCACGGTTCGGTTCTTTCCCATAAAAGAATTCACCTTGCAAACCAAGATGCACAATAGCCCAAACGGCGGGGTTATGTCCAAGAATATGCATTTTCATCTTATGCTTCCAACTAGCAAAAATAGTACCATCAAAGTAAGGACCTCTGCGGTGATAATTTCCCTCGCTAGACGCCATACTCTCCTAGGTTGTGAAACTAGGGCTATGACCACCAAAAGCTATGGAAATCAAAGTAAATGGAGACCAAAGCTCCGATACCACTTGTAGGATCGGAAGTATGTCTAGAGGGGGGGGGTGATTAGACTACTTGACCAAATAAAAATCTAGACTTTTCCCAATTTTAGTTCTTGACAGATTTTAGCTATCTTAGCACAAGTCAAGCAATCTCCACACAATTCAAGCAAGCATGCAAAAGAGTATATGAGCAGCGGAAAGTAAAGCATGTAACTTGCAAGAATGTAAGGGGAAGGGTTTGGAGAATTCAAACGCTTTTGGAGACACGGATGTTTTTCCCGTGGTTCGGATAGGTGGTGCTATCCTACATCCACGTTAGTGGAGACTTCAACCCACGGAGGGTAACGGTTGCGCGAGTCCATGGAGGGCTCCACCCACGAAGGGTCCACGAAGAATCAACCTTGTCTATTCCATCACGGCCGTCGCCCACGAAGGACTTGCCTCACTAGCGGTAGATCTTCACGAAGTAGGCGATCTCCTTGCCCTTACAAACTCCTTGGTTCAACTCCCCAATCTTGTCGGAGGCTCCCAAGTGACACCTAGACAATCTAGGAGACACCACTCTCCAAGAAGTAACAAATGGTGTGTTGATGATGAGCTCCTTGCTCTTGTGCTTCAAATGATAGTCTCCCCAACACTCAACTCTCTCTCTCACAAGATTTGGATTTGGTGGAAAGAAGATTTGAGTGGAAAGCAACTTGGGGAAGGCTAGAGATCAAGATTCATATGGTAGGAATGGAATATCTTGACCTCAACACAAGTGTAGGTGGTTCTCTCTCAGAAAATGTGTATTGGAAGTGTAGATGTGTTCTGATGACTTTCTCCACGAATGAAGAGTGGGTGGACGGGTATATATAGCCTCCACACAAAATCTAACCGTTACACACAATTTGCCAAACTCGGTGGGACCAAATGGTTAAACTCGGTCGGACCGATTCAGCAAACCTAGTGACCGTTAGGATTTTCGGTGGGACTGAGATGCAACTCGGTAGGACCGATATGGTTAGGGTTCGGGCATAAAGTAATCTCGGTGTGATCGATTACACAAACTCGGTAGGACCGATTTTGGTAATAAGCTAACCAGAGAGTTGGTCAGGTAAACTCGGTGGGACCGGTTCGCTCATTTTGGTGAGACCGAAATGTTACGAAAGGGAAACAGAGAGTTTACATTGCAATCTCGGTGGAACCGATCGCTCACTTCGGTTAGACCAAAACGTTACGAAGGGAAACAGAGAGATTACAATCCCATCTCGGTGAGACCGAGATCCCTATCGGTGAGATCGATTTGGCTAGGGTTTGTGGCAGTGGCTATGACATTTGAAACTCGGTGGCGCTGGATAGAAAGAATCGGTGGGGCCGAGTTTGACTTTTGGTTTAGGTCAAATGTGGATGTAGGAAGATAGTTGAGGATTTTGGAGCATATCACTAAGCACAGGAAGCAAGAGGCTCATTAAGCAACACCTCATCCCTCCTTGATAGTATTGGCTTTTCCTATAGACTCAATGTGATCTTGGATCACTAAAATATAAAGTGTAGAGTCTTGATCTTGAAGCTTGAGCCAATCCTTTGTCCTTAGAATTTTGAGGGATCCACTTTCCTCATCCATGCCATGCCATTCATTGAGCTTTTCCTGAAATATTAATCTTGGAATAATGTTAGCTCAATGAGCTATATGTTGTTAGGAATTACCAAAACCACCCAGGGATAGTTGCACTTTCAGCCGTCGTACGCCTCCGACAAGCCTCCCCGAGCACGCTGCCACTTCCCTACAGCTCCCGGCGAGCCACCACGTCTCTCCCCTCGCTCCCCGGCATGGATCCATCGCCGTAGTCGCCGCTGCCATCGCCACCCAAACGCACCTATGCCGCATAGCTCGCCGCCGTCGCTATGGGCATCGTCATGCTCACCCGAGCACACGAGCATGCCCAGGACCGCTCGCTAAGGCCGCCCGTGCCACTTGCTTCCCTCCCCGTGCCCCTTAGCACCTACCTCGATGAGCGCCCGAACGCGTCGCCGCCTCCGCTCGCCACCCGCGTGCCTCCGGTGACCAAATGGTCACGGGCTTGCGACCGTTGGCCTCGTCGCAACGAGTATGCCTTGCCCAGCCTCTCAGTTCACTCACGAACGCACCGCATCGCCTTCGGCGTAGCTCGCCCAAGCGCGTCGCCGTCGACGATGTCGTAGCTCCCAGCTCCGGCCACCACCATTCGACGCGCGGTCGAGTGGCCGTTCGAGCGCGCCTAGTCGCGCTCTTCCCCGTGCCCTGTAGTCTTTTTCCGACGAACCCCTTGGTCGCGCCGCCGCATTTCGCCTCGCCGGCGTTGCTCCGGCGCCGACGTGGCACGACCAGGCCCACCTCCGGGTCAGTGACGTCGGGGCCCACGGGCCTCGTTGACTGGGTTGACCCAGTCAACATGCTGACTCGACAGCCCAGTGACGTTGACATGCGGGCCCCATCGCATAATTAGTTTAACAAATGTTTTATTAATTAAAACCTAATTAGTTACTAATTAGAGACTGACATGTGGGGCCCAGTAGCTATTTAACCTCATATTAGTTTAATATAAACTCTGTTAATTTACAGAGCCTGACATGTGGGCCCCACTAGTCAGGTTTTACCTGGTCAGCGCGGTTGTTGATTGCTGAATCCAGATACGCGGTCCGTTCATCTGTCACATGCCTCTAGCATGTTGAACGTGGAACTTTCCCCCTCTTTTCCTATGTCCGGAAAATTCCTAACACCGAAAAACCTCTTCAGACGTTTCCCTCTTCGTCTGCAACGTGTAGTACAGTGTTAGAACACCCCTAGCTCTACATATTGTCATGTCATGCTTAGTGATGCATTTGTTTGCTTTGTATTTACTGTTTCTTCCCCCTCTTCTCTGTGATAGACCCCGAGACCGATGCTGCCCTTGTGATCGACTACCTCGTCGACGACCCTTATTTTGCAGCAAAGCTTCCAGGCAAGCCCCCCCCCCTTGATCACTCTGATATGGCCCATTCCGTTCTCCCTCATGCTTGCATTAGATTTTGCTACTGTTATTGTTTGCTCCTATTCTGATGCATAGCCTGTTTTTGCTACCTGCTTTCATACCTTACCTGCTTATTCTAAACTTCTTAGTATAGGCTGGTTAGAGATCCATCAGTGACCCCCACCTTGTCCCAGTTTCCCCGCTTTATGTTTGATGACTCGATCAACATGATCGACGTCCAGGCCCCGACACCGCACATCACCCCCCTTAGTTGTACTACTCTGCAGAGTTACTATCGAGTGCTGAGGGTGATACCTCATCAGCACTTCTGATGTTAACCCTGTAGTGTAGCTATTCGGTCGTGGTCATCGAGGGTGATTCCTCCTAGACCACTCCCGATAATGACTCTGTCGTGCAACCCCTCAAGTGTGGACCAACGAGGGTGATTCCTCCAAGTCTACCTTGATGGTTACTGTAACGCCCTCGATGCGGCTATATCTCCCACGTGTCGAGGCACGACTTAGAGGCATAACCGCATTGAAAGCAATGTCGCAAGTGAGGTAATCTTCACACAACCCATGTAATACATAAAGGGAAAGAGTTACATAGTTGGCTTATAGTCGCCACTTCACACAAAACATATATAAACATTCATCATCCAAATTACACTCAAGGTCCGACTACGGTACCAAAATGAAAGAAGACTACCCCAAAAACTACATAGATCCCCGGATCACCCCAACTGGGCTCCACTACTGATCATCTGGAAAAGACACATAGTAACGGCCACGTTCCTCGTTGAACTCCCAAGTGAGCTCGGACGCGTCATCTGCACTGGCATCGTTGGTACCTGCAACTGTTGTGATAATATATGTGAGTCACGGGGACTCAGTAATCTCACACCCGCGAGATCAAGACTATTTAAGCTTATAGGTAGGATGAGGTGGTGAGGAGGAGCTGCAGCAAGCGACTAGCATAAATGGTGGCTAACAACGCAAAAGAGAGCGAGAAGAGAAGGCAAAGCACGGTCGTGAAGCTAGAAGTGATCAAGAAGTGATCCTAGAACAACCTACGTTATACATAACTCCAACACCGTGTTCACTTCCCGGACCCCGCCGAGAAGAGACCATCACGGTTCCACACGCGGTTGATGTGTTTTACTTAAGGTCAACTTCGGATTTTCTACAACCGGACATCAACAAATTCCCATCTGCCACATAACCGTGGGCACGGCTTTCGAAAGATAATACCCTGCAGGGGTGTCCCAACTTAGCCCATTATAAGCTCTCATGGTCAATGAAGGATATTCCTTCTACCGGGAAGACCCGATCAATCTCGGAAACCCGGACTACAAGACATTTCGACAGCAATAAAACAAGTCCGGCAAAACCGCCCGATTGTGCCGACAAATCCTGATAGGAGCTGCACATATCTCGGTCTCAGGGCACATCCGGATGAGCAGTACGTACGGCAACTGAGGATACCCCAAGTTGCCTCAAGGCGGCACCGCGAGTGGCTCTAGTTTGGACCAGCAATCGAAGGAGAACTGGCCCGGGGTTTAAAATAAAGATGACCCTTGAGTCTGCAGAACCCAAGGGAAAAAGGCTTAGGTGGCAAATGGTAAAACCAATGTTGAGCCTTGCTAGAAGAGTCTTATTCAAAGCGAACTATCAAGGGGGTCCCATAAATCACCCAACCGTGTAAGGAACGCAAACTCCGGGAACATAACACCGGTATGACGGAAACTAGGGTGGCAAGAGTGGAACAAAACACCAGGCAAAAGGCCGAGCCTTCCACCCTTTACCAAGTATATAGATGCATTAATTAAATAAGAGGTATTGTGATATCCCAACAAGTAAACATGTTCCAACAAGGATCAACAAGTCCATGTTCCAACAAGGAACAAACTTCATCTTCACCTGCAACTAGCAACGCTATAAGAGGGGCTGAGCAAAACGGTAACATAGCCAATCAACGGTTTGCTAGGACATGGATGGTTAGGGGCTAACATGGCAATATAGGTGGCATGACATAGCAAGTGGTAGGTATCGCAGCATAGGCATAGCAAAAGAGCGAGCAACTAGCAAGCAAAGATAGAAGTGATTTCGAGGGTATGGTCATCTTGCCTGCAAGGTTCTCAGAGTTGTCGAAAGCTTGGTCCTCGAAAGCGTTCTCAACAGGTTCCTCGTTCACGTACTCGTCTCCCGGCTCTACCCACAACAAGAACACAAGCAAAGGGGGCAAATATCAATCACGATGCAATGCGCAAGCAACATGATGCAAAACATGGCATGAAATGCGAGATGTGATATGCAATGCCTATGCATGCTCCGGAAGGACAAGGATGAACAAGGCATAATGTTGGCAAACCAAGTATGCCACTGGATAGGTGAGGTGATTTCGGTTGAAATCGATATAAAGATCACCGGAATCGGATGCACGGTTTGCAAATGACAAGCAAAACAAGAATGGCGATAATCTGCCATAAACAGCATGATGCTACTTAGCTAGCAACAAGAAACTAAGCTACTGCACCCAAACATATCAACAAAGCATATGACAGTAATCCACTCAAGATGCTTGACAAAAGATGAACACTGAGCTATGGCTAAATCACACCACAACAGGTTCAAACAAGCATGGCAAAAGTGCAAAAGATAACAGGTTCTCAGACTTAGTGAAAATAACAACATAGCAGAAACTAACATCAGGATGACATGTTTAGAGCAATGAAACAACATTCTACAGGATCAGGTCATGGAAAAATAAGGCATGGCATGAATCTACTCAAAGAACTTGACAAAGGTCCCTTACTGACCATAAGCCAAAAAGGATAATAAAAAATGATAACACCCATGTCAATTAAGCAAGTTTCGTAACAGGTTTCAGACTTAGCAGAAAACTGGACATGTCAAAAACAGATATCAAGTAGGCATGTTCGTGAGCTCGATGCACTCACTACAGAGCATTACATGATAAAATAAGCATACATACACCAATTAGACATGGCATATAAACTAGACATGGCAATAACAACATCATATCATGCAAAGATCAACTACACCAAGCATGGCAAAATCGAATAACATGTAAACAATCTGCCAGCAACATTTTATAGCAAAAGTAGAGCTCGATTGACTCAAGCTACGGCACACAATAATTACAAACAAAGGTGTGGATGAATAGAGAAAATCCTCAAGTTCAAAACACTCTTACTGATCATGCTCAAAATATGCTTATATCTCTCGGTAACAACATGAACACATGGCATGAAAATAACAGCAGTCAGGGACTTAGTGAAATCACTAAGTCTCTGAAATCAGCAACATCAAGTGCCCTAGTTTGCATGCTTGTGCTAGTCACCATAAAGATCACAAAAAATTCATGGCATAATTCTCTAGAAAGGTAACATGGCATATTACAAAACTCATGTAGGACCCAACTTGATAGGAGGTACACATCAATCATGGCAAAAATAACAAAAGTGCATGTTCAGATAAGATCCAGCAACTAACATCACATAGCCCTCTTCTAACAGCATTTCGGGCAGCAAGACGACCTCAAATGAAAATGATGCAATGGAACTAAATGATGTACTCTTTGTGTCGAACAATTTGACATATTATACGCACGAAACGGAGCTATGGATGCAAAGTTATAGCACAATGAACAGGCGACATTGATGCAAAAATTATCGGGACTTGGACGAAATTTGAAGAGGGAAGAGTCAACCCTAGCGGATCTGGATCCGGCGCGGCGCGGGACCCGAGGCGGTGTCGACGGCGAAGTCGGCGGCGGCCGGCGGAGAGCGGTGGCGCGAGGCGGCGCGGCGCGGCGCGGGCGGTGGCCGCGGCGCGGCGAGGCGGCGACCTGCGCGGGCGGGGCGGCGAGCTTCGGGGCGGCGCGAGGCAGACGGCGGCGGCGCGGCGGAGGCGGCCGCGGCGAGCTCCGGCGAGGTGGCGGAGGGAGCCGGGCGGCGCGGGCGCGGGCGGTGGCGGCGGCAGCCCGGGCCGGGGGGGCCGCGGACAGGCCCGGCGGGCCCGCGCGGTGGCGATGTGGGCGCGGTGGCGTCGGCGAATAGGAGCGCGACACGTGGCGGTGGCGGTGCGGGTCGGACATGTCCGGCCTGAGGGTTTCCGTACGGCGGCGCGGGTGAGAAGATGGTCTAGGGTTAGGGTAGGATTCATCCGCAAAAGGAGGAGGGGGAGGCCTTTTTATAGGTAGAAGGAGCTAGGAAGCTCCAAATGGAGAGCGGTTTTCGGCTACGCGATCGTGATCGAACGGCGGTGGACATGGGAGTGTCTTAGATGGGTTGTTGGGCTGTTTTGAAGGGGTTTTGGGCTGCAACACACACGAGGCCTTCACGGTTACCCGGTTAACCGTTGGAGTACCAAACGACCTCCGATTGACCCGAAACTTGACAGGCGGTCTACCGGTGTTATACCGAGGCCGCATGACAAACCTCGGTCCAATCCGAGAAAATTTAATACCCGCTCACGAAGAAATGTAAAAGGGGACGCCGGGGAACATAGGAGCGCCGGATTGCAAAACGGACAACGGGGAAAATGCTCGAATTTATGAGACGAACACGTATGCGAATGCGATGCACATGATGACATGATATGAAATGCATGACATGAACAAAATGCAAAACGAAGGGAAAACCCAACCACGGAGGAAATATCAAATCACAATGCCGAAAATGGCAAGAGTTGGATTACAAATATGGCAAGTTAAATCTGGGGCGTTACAACACTCCACCACTACGAGAGGATCTCGTCCCGAGATCTAGGACTGAAAGAACTCCGGATACTCGGAACGTAGGTGATCCTCGCACTCCCAGGTGGCTTCTCGGTCTGAATGGTGTGACCATTTCACTTTCAGGAATTTGATTGACTTGTTGCGAGTCTTGCGCTCAGTTTTCTCAAGAATAGCAACGGGATGCTCATGATAGGACAAATCTTCTTGAAGATCAATCTCTTCGAAGTTGATGGCGCGCTCAGGCGTCTTGAAGCACTTGCGAAGCTGTGACACGTGGAAGACATCGTGCACATTTGCAAAGTTGGAGGGAAGCTCAAGTTGATAGGCGAGATCGCCTCGTTTGCCGATGATCTTGAAAGGACCGACGTATCTAGGGGCAAGTTTCCCCTTGATACCGAAGCGACGAGTTCCTTTCATTGGAGAGACGCGGAGGTAGACATGGTCTCCAATCTCGAATGCCACATCTTGGTGTTTGCTATCGTAATAGCTCTTCTGGCGCGATTGCGCTGCTTTGAGGTTCTCACGAATCACCTTGCACATAGCCTCAGCCTCTGAGATCAAATCATTGCCGAGCAATTGGCGTTCACCGGTTTCAGACCAGTTGAGAGGGGTACGGCACTTTCTGCCATAGAGAATCTCGAATGGGGCTTTGCCCGAGCTGGCTTGGAAACTGTTGTTGTAAGAGAACTCAGCGTAAGGAAGACAATCCTCCCACTTCATGCCGAAAGAGATAACACAAGCTCTAAGCATATCTTCAAGAATTTGGTTGACACGCTCGACTTGTCCACTAGTCTGAGGGTGGAAAGCTGTGCTGAAGCCAATGTTGGTGCCCATGGCCTTCTGAAAAGAATCCCAAAACTTGGAGGTAAAGATGCTGCCACGGTCTGAAGAAATCAATTGTGGAATGCCATGCAAGGAGACAATTCTGGAGGTGTAGAGCTCTGCCAGCTGCGCTGCTGTGATAGACTCTTTGATAGGAAGAAAATGAGCCACTTTGGTGAGCTTGTCGATGACGACGAAGATAGCATCATTTCCACGCTTGGACTTGGGAAAACCAGTCACGAAGTCCATTTCAATATGATCGAACTTCCATTCTGGAATAGCAAGAGGTTGGAGAAGACCAGCTGGTCGTTGGTGTTCTGCTTTCACCCTTCTGCAGACATCACACTCATTCACGAATTGAGCAATCTCTCGCTTCATTCGAGTCCACCAATACGACTGCTTGAGGTCATGGTACATCTTCGTACTTCCAGGATGAATTGACAGAAGAGAGTTGTGCGCTTCGTTCATAATGACTTTACGAAGATCACCCTTTGGAACCACAATCCGGTCCTCGAAGAAAAGAGTATCTCTGTCATCAACTCGATAGCACTTGTATTTGGAAATGCCCTTGTCAATACCACGTTTCACCTTCTTCACCATGGTATCCAACAATTGTGCCTCACGAATCTGATCTTCCAAAGTAGGAGAGACGATGAGGTTGGCAAGAAAACCTTGAGGGACAACTTGGAGATTCAACTTGCGGAAAGCCTCACAAAGATCCGGTTGAAAGGGCTTGAGTATTAAGCTGTTGCAGTAAGCCTTCCTACTCAATGCGTCTGCAATCACATTAGCCTTGCCTGGAGTATATTCAATACTCGGATTATACTCTTGAATCATTTCGACCCATCGAGTTTGCCTGAGGTTGAGGTGGGGTTGAGTGAAGATATACTTGAGACTCTTGTGATCGGTGAAAATGTCCACTTTCCTTCCCAACAGGAGATGTCTCCATGTTATTAGAGCGTGGACAACTGCCGCCAACTCAAGATCGTGAGTGGGGTAGTTCTTTTCGTTGGGCTTCAACTGACGAGAGGTATAGGCAACAACCTTATTCTCTTGCATTAAGACGGCACCGAGGCCCTGAAGAGAAGCATCACAGAATACCTCATAAGGCTTGGATTCGTCAGGAGGAGTCAGAACTAGAGCAGTGACGAGTTTCTCTTTGAGAGTGTTGAAAGCAACGTCACACTCAGGAGACCAGACATACTTCACATGCTTCCGGAGGAGGTTGGAAAGAGGCTTTGCAATCTTTGAGCAATTCTCAACGAATCTTCGGCAATAGCTTGCAAGTCCAAGAAAACTGCGAAGCTGCTTGACATTCTGAGGGGGTTCCCAATTCAAAACTGCAGACACCCTCTCTGGATTAATAGCAATGCCCTTGACAGAGATGATATGACCAAGATAAAGAACTTCATCAAGCCAGAATTCACATTTGGAGAACTTCGCATATAATTGATACTCTCTGAGCTTGTCAAGCACCAATCGCAAATGTTTGGCATGATCCTTCTTATTCTTGGAGAAAACCAAAATATCATCGAGATAGACCAAGACAAATTCGTTGATGTAGGGGTTGAAGATGAAATTCATCAAGCGAGTGAATGTTGGAGGAGCATTGACAAGGCCGAAAGACATGACAGTATATTCATAAGAACCAAAGCTTGTTCTGAATGCTGTCTTGGGAATATCTTCTTCACGAATGCGAATCTGATGATAACCCATACGAAGGTCAAGCTTGGAGAACACCTTAGCACCTTTAAGTTGCTCGAATAGCTCATTGATGTTGGGTAGTGGGTACTTGTTCTTGATAGTCTTCTTGTTCAACGGATGGTAATCGACGCAAAGTCGGTCCGTGCCATCCTTCTTCTTGACAAAAAGAACACCACAACCCCAAGGAGAAGAACTTGGTCTGATCAGACCCAGACGCTCTTGTTCATCAAGTTGTTTCTTCAATTCCTTCAACTCATCTGGTCCAAGCTTGTAAGGATGCTTGCAGACGGGTTCCGTGCCAGGCTCAAGATCAATAACGAATTCAACTAGCCTGCGGGGAGGCATACCCGGAAGCTCTTCTGGAAAGACATCTTGGTACTCACAAACGACTAGAATCTGAGAGATAGCCTCCAATTCATCATTCTCATTGAGAGAAAACAACCGAATGGTATCATCACGAGAGGCATAGATGATCACATCGTTAGAAGAGTGAGTCAATTGAATTTCCCTGGCAGCACAATCAAGCTGAGCCTTGTGCTTAGAAAGCCAGTCCATCCCGAGAATAAGATCAATATCAGAGTCACCAAGAACAATTGGTTTAGACAAGAATCTGTAGTCGCCCATCTTGATGGAAACATCCGAAACCATAACTCGAGAAGTCATCTGCTTACCCGGGGACACAATCTTCAACGGAATAGGAATCTTTTCCGTCACAAACTCATGCTTGGCAACAAAAGGTCTCGAAATGAAAGAAAGCGATGCACCAGTATCAAATAAGACTTTTGCAGGAATATCATTAACAGGAAGATTACCCATGATCACTTCAGAAGAATCCTCTGCTTGAGCTGCATTCATCATGTTCACCTTGGCATACTTAGGATTATGCTTGACCACTGCATTGCTGGAAGATTTCACAGGAGGAGGAGGCGGAAGGCGCCTTTGGTTGAAGCACTTGTTCGCATAGTGACCCTTTTGCTGACATTTGTTACAAGTCACCTCTGAGAGCGGACGATGGTAAGGAGCACTTGGCCTTGGAGCTTGATTTTGAGACTTGTTCTGATAGCCAGGGTTGGGTGGGTGGGAAGGTCCACGACCACTTGAGTTCTTCTGCTGATAAGGCTGACGGAACGGAGGAGGAGGAGGCAACCAGAACTTCTGTTGCTTAGCTGCCACAAGTGAAGAAGAAGAAGACTGAACTGCGTCTCTGACTCTCTTCTTAGATGCCTCACACTTGAGCTGAGCAGCTTCTTGTTTCAGCGCCATGTTGTAGAATTCATCATACTTTAATGGCTCGAAAAGCACGAGAGCAAGTTGCAGATCTTCCCTGAGACCACGCCTGAACTGGTAGATCATACTCTTCTCATCAGGGATGTCTTGCCTTGCAAAACGAGAGAGCTTCTGGAACTGAGTGTTGTATTGATAGACAGACATGGTGCCTTGCTTGAGATTGCGGAATTCCTCACGCTTAAGCTCAACAACACTTTCTGGAATGTGGTGCACTTTGAAGTCACGGCGGAAATCATCCCAGGTAATCACACGACCTCCTCTGGAATCTTTGTATTGCTGGAACCATTCAGCAGCTTGATCTTTGAGTTGAAAAGAGGCAAACTTGACAAAGTCCTCAGGTCTGACATTGCTGCACTCGAAATGCTTGCTGGTGTCCACGAGCCAATCATCTGCGTCTGTGGCCTCCACACAGTAGCTGAAGGTCTTTGGCTGATTAGCAAGGAACTGGTTGAGTGAAGCGAAATGCGGCTGATTGTTGCCTTGGCCTTGATTCTCTTGATTAGCTTGCCCTTGGATGCGATCTTGCAAGAGCTGAATCAGAATCTGAGCGTTCGCACTTGTGGCAGTCATCAGGGCTTGCCAAGCTTCCGGAGGCGGAGGTGGTGGCGGAGGGTTAGCCTGATTTCCTTCATTGCGTTCCGGATTCTGACGCGTTGGCGGAGCCATCCTGAAGAGGGTGACATCCATTAGCATCTTGACAGATATATATTGAAGCTGAATCAAAGGAACGAAATTGCAACATATAGTCTTCACAATAAACATCCGAACGAGAATGAACGATTGAATTCCAAAGTAAAGCATCACACTTCCATAGGCTGAGAAGCCACTTAGAAAAAGGTAAGGAATAAAATCAACAAGGTACGGATGTGAACAAATACTTGGTAAGGATTACCCAATCACGAACCAAATATCTGCGGAAGAAATACTAGAGCTACATGAATTCCCACTTATAAACTCCCGAAACTTTCTGGTTATGCAATCAGGTGTTGGGGATACAAGGGACACAAAATATATCACCCAAACTAACAATACCTAGATCCAGCTGTATCCATCCTTCAACACATAACCAAGAAATCCTCGGAAATCATCTACCTCAACCTTCGAAAAGCATCCGTTATACAAGTCATGGCAATACTCCCGCACTCGCCTCAGTACTGGGCTATCAGGGTTATCTCACCAACAACTGTACAAAAGAGATTTTCGATGTCGGCGTACTAAACTCAGGTATTCCAAAACCGCAATGATAAGATTATGACGACAACACCTCGGAGCTCAACTCCCCGGGACACCTCCTCTAAAACCCCTGCTGACGGGAGGCAACCAAGACAATGTTGTCATCATAAAACCATCGGAATGATTCTAAGATACCCGCGTGATCCTAAAAAAAATTTAGTGAAATTTGAGAAGACAAGAGTCAAAACTCTACGTCAGGATGCCTTACCAAAGCGACGAGGAGACTGGGAAGTAAAAAGAATTCCTAAACTCTCCGATATATAATTCCTAAATGACTCAAAACATTTTTCTAGACACAACTCGGCCACTAAAGACGATCAAACAGTGGGGCTCCTAAGGTCGGGGAAAGGCTCTGATTACCAACTTGTAACGCCCTCGATGCGGCTATATCTCCCACGTGTCGAGGCACGACTTAGAGGCATAACTGCATTGAAAGCAATGTCACAAGTGAGGTAATCTTCACGCAACCCATGTAATACATAAAGGGAAAGAGTTACATAGTTGGCTTACAGTCGCCACTTCACACAAAACATATATAAACATTCATCATCCAAATTACACTCAAGGTCCGACTACGGTACCAAAATGAAAGAAGACTACCCCAAAAACTACATAGATCCCCGGATCACCCCAACTGGGCTCCACTACTGATCATCTGGAAAAGACACATAGTAACGGCCATGTTCCTCGTCGAACTCCCAAGTGAGCTCGGACGCGTCATCTGCACTGGCATCGTTGGTACCTGCAACTGTTGTGATAATATCTGTGAGTCACGGGGACTCAGCAATCTCACACCCGCGAGATCAAGACTATTTAAGCTTATAGGTAGGATGAGGTGGTGAGGAGGAGCTGCAGCAAGCGACTAGCATAAATGGTGGCTAACAACGCAAAAGAGAGCGAGAAGAGAAGGCAAAGCACGGTCGTGAAGCTAGAAGTGATCAAGAAGTGATCCTAAAACAACCTACGTCATACATAACTCCAACACCGTGTTCACTTCCCGGACCCCGCCGAGAAGACACCATCACGGTTCCACACGCGGTTGATGTGTTTTAGTTAAGGTCAACTTCGGGTTTTCTACAACCGGACATCAACAAATTCCCATCTGCCACATAACCGTGGGCACGGCTTTCGAAAGATAATACCCTGCAGGGGTGTCCCAACTTAGCCCATTATAAGCTCTCACGATCAATGAAGGATATTCCTTCTACCGGGAAGACCCGATCAATCTCGGAAACCCGGACTACAAGACATTTCGACAGCAATAAAACAAGTCCAGCAAAACCGCCCGATTGTGCCGACAAATCCTGATAGGAGCTGCACATATCTCGGTCTCAGGGCACATCCGGATGAGCAGTACGTACGGCAACCGAGGATACCCCAAGTTGCCTCAGGGCGGCACCGCAAGTGGCTCTAGTTTGGACCAGCAATTGAAGGAGAACTGGCCCGGGGTTTAAAATAAAGATGACCCTTGAGTCTGCAGAACCCAAGGGAAAAAGGCTTAGGTGGCAAATGGTAAAACCAATCTTGGGCCTTGCTGGAAGAGTCTTATTCAAAGCGAACTGTCAAGGGGGTACCATAAATCACCCAACCGTGTAAGGAACACAAACTCCGGGAACATAACACCGGTATGACGGAAACTAGGGTGGCAAGAGTGGAACAAAACACCAGGCAAAAGGCCGAGCCTTCCACCCTTTACCAAGTATATAGATGCATTAATTAAATAAGAGGTATTGTGATATCCCAACAAGTAAACATGTTCCAACAAGGATCAACAAGTCCATGTTCCAACAAGGAACAAACTTCATCTTCACCTGCAACTAGCAATGCTATAAGAGGGGCTGAGCAAAACGGTAACATAGCCAATCAACGGTTTGCTAGGACATGGATGGTTAGGGGCTGACATGGCAATATAGGTGGCATGACATAGCAAGTGGTAGGTATCGCAGCATAGTCATAGCAAAAGAGCGAGCAACTAGCAAGCAAAGATAGAAGTGATTTCGAGGGTATGGTCATCTTGCCTGCAAGGTTCTCAGAGTTGTCGAAAGCTTGGTCCTCGAAAGCGTTCTCAACAGGTTCCTCGTTCACGTACTCGTCTCCCGGCTCTACCCACAACAAGAACACAAGCAAAGGGGGCAAATATCAATACCGATGCAATGCACAAGCAACATGATGCAAAACATGGCATGAAATGCGAGATGTGATATGCAATGCCTATGCATGCTCCAGAAGGACAAGGATGAACAAGGCATAATCTTGGCAAACCAAGTATGCCACTGGATAGGTGAGGTGATTTCGGTTGAAATCGATATAAAGATCACCGGAATCGGATGCACGGTTTGCAAATGACAAGCAAAACAAGAATGGCGATAATCTGCCATAAACAGCATGATGCTACTTAGCTAGCAACAAGAAACTAAGCTACTGCACCCAAACATATCAACAAAGCATATGACAGTAACCTACTCAAGATGCTTGACAAAAGATGAACACTGAGCTATGGCTAAATCACATCATAACAGGTTCAAACAAGCATGGCAAAAGTGCAAAAGATAACAGGTTCTCAGACTTAGTGAAAATAACAACATAGCAGAAACTGACATCAGGATGACAAGTTTAGAGCAATGAAACAACATGCTACAGGATCAGGTCATGGCAAAATAAGGCATGGCATGAATATACTCAAAGCACTTGACAAAAGTCCCTTACTGACCATAAGACAAAAAGGATCAGAAAAAATGATAACACCCATGTCAATTAAGCAAGTTTCATAACAGGTTTCAGACTTAGCAGAAAACTGGACATGTCAAAAACAGATATCAAGTAGGCATGTTCGTGAGCTCTATGCACTCACTACAGAGCATTACATGATAAAATAAGCATACATACATCAAGGAGACATGGCATAGAAACTAGAAATGGCAATAACAACATCATATCATGCAAGGATCAACTACACCAAGCATGGCAAAATCGAATAACATGTAAACAATCTGCCAGCAACATTTTATAGCAAAAGTATAGCTCGACTGACTCAAGCTACGGCACACAATAATTACAAACAAAGGCGTGGATGAATAGAGCAAATCCTCAAGTTCAAAACACTCTTACTGATCATGCTCAAAATATGCTTATATCTCTCGGTAACAACATGAACACATGGCATGAAAATAACAGCAGTCAGGGACTTAGTGAAATCACTAAGTCTCTGAAATCAGCAACATCAAGTGCCCTAGTTTGCATGCTTGTGCTAGTCACCACAAAGATCACAAAAAATTCATGGCATAATTCTATGGAAAGGTAACATGGCATGTTACAAAACTCATGTAGGACCCAACTTCATAGGAGGTACACATCAATCATGGCAAAAATAACAAAAGTGCATGTTCAGATAAGATCCAGCAACTAACATCACATAGCCCTCTTCTAACAGCATTTCGGGCATCAAGACGACCTCAAATGAAAATGAAGCAATGGAACGAAATGATGTACTCTTTGGGGCGAACAATTTGACATATTATACGCATGAAACGGAGCTACGGATGCAATGTTATGGTGCAATGAAGAGGCGACATTGATGCAAAAATTATCGGGACTTAGACGAAATTTGAAGAGGGAAGAGTCAACCCTAGCGGATCTGGATCCGGTGCGGCGCGGGACCCGAGGCGGGGTCGACGGCGAAGTCAGCGGCGGCCGGCGGAGAGCGGTGGCGCAAGGCGGCGGGGCGCGGCGCGGGCGGTGGCCGCGGCGCGGCGAGGCGGCGACCTGCGCGGGCGGGGCGGCGAGCTTCGGGGCGGCGCGGGGAGGCGCGAGTACCAAACGACCTCCGATTGACCCGAAACTTGACAGGCGGTCTACCGGTGTTATACCGAGGCCGCATGACAAACCTCGGTCCAATCCGAGAAAGTTTAATACCCGCTCACGAAGAAATGTAAAAGGGGACGCCGGGGAACATAGGAGCGCCGGATTGCAAAACGGACAACGGGGAAAATGCTCGGATTTATGAGACGAACACGTATGCGAAAGCGATGCACATGATGACATGATATGAAATGCATGACATGAACAAAATGCAAAACGAAGGGAAAACCCAACCACGGAGGAAATATCAAATCACAATGCCGAAAATGGCAAGAGTTGGATTACAAATATGGCAAGTTACATCCGGGGCGTTACAGTTACATCAAGTGGGAATCTGTCGAGGGTGATTCCCTCAGGTTTCCCCCTTGTTGTTTCAGACACATGGTTACTTTGACTTACCACAGAGTCATGATGACATCGGTTCAGCCCCGAGGTGTAACGCCCTCGATGCGGCTATATCTCCCACGTGTCGAAGCACGACTTAGAGGCATAACCGCATCGAAAGCAATGTCGCAAGTGAGGTAATCTTCACACAACCCATGTAATACATAAGGGAAAGAGATACATAGTTGGCTTACAATCGCCACTTCGCACAACTACAAGAGTAAAGCATTACATCAACCAAATACAAACAGGGCCCGACTACGGAGCCAAAATAAAAGAAGAAACCCCAAAAGCGACAAAGGTCCCCGATCGACCCCAACTGGGCTCCACCACTGATCGACAAGAACGAAACAACATAAAGGACAAGATCTTCATCGAACTCCTCCTTGAGCTCGGGTGCGTCACCTGCACGGATTCATCGGCACCTGCAAACTGGTTTTGGAAATATCTGTGAGTCACGAGGACTCAGCAATCTCACACCCGCGAGATCAAGACTATTTAAGCTTATAGGTAGGGGTAAAAGGTATGAGGTGGAGCTGCAGCAAGCGACTAGCATATATGGTGGCTAACATACGCAAATGAGAGCGAGAAGAGAAGGCAATAGCACGGTCGTACAACTATGATCAATAAGTGATCCTGAACTACTTACGCCAAGCATAACTCCAACAACCGTGTTCACTTCCCGGACCCCGCCGAGAAGAGACCATCACGGTTACACACGCGGTTGGTGTATTTTAATTAAGATCAACTTCGGGTTTTCTACAAGCGGACATTAACAAATTCCCATCTGCCACATAACCGCGGGCACGGCTTTCGAAAGTTCAAACCCTGCAGGGGTGTCCCAACTTAGCCCATGATAAGCTCTCGCGATCAACGAAGAATATTCCTTCTCCCTGGAAAGACCCGATCAGTCTTGGAATCCCGGCTACAAGACATTTCGACAGTAATAAAACAAGACCAGCAAAGCCGCCCGGATGTGCCGACGAATCCTGAAAGGAGTTGCACATATCTCGGTCTCAGGGCACACCGGATGAGCCAGACATCGGGTTGGCATAGACCCTGATTGCCCAGGGGGCGTCGGACATCGCTCGGTTTGGACCAGCACTTAGAGAAGCACTGGCCCGGGGGGCTAAATAAAGATGACCCTTGGGTTAATTACTCCCAAGGGAAAGTAGGTGGTGGTGAGGCAAATGGTAAAACCAAGGTTGGGCCTCGCTGAAAAAGTCTTATTCAAAGCGAACTGTCAAGGGGGTCCCATAAATCACCCGACCGCGTTAGGGACGCAAAATCCGGGAACATAACACCGATATGACGGAAACTAGGGCGGCAAGAGTGGAACAAAACACCAGGCATAAGGCCGAGCCTTCCACCCTTTACCAAGTATATAGATGCATTAATTAAATAAGATATATTGTGATATCCCAACAAGTAAACATGTTCCAAACAAGGAACAACATCTCCATGTTCCAACAAGGAACAAACTTCATCTTCACCTGCAACTAACAACGCTATAAGAGGGGCTGAGCAAAGCGGTAACATAGCCAAACAACGGTTTGCTAGGACAAGGTGGGTTAGAGGCTTGGTTTAACAATATGGGAGGCATGACAAGCAAGTGGTAGGTATCGCAGCATAGGCATAGCAAAAGAGCGAGCAACTAGCAAGCAAAGATAGAAGTGATTTCGAGGGTATGGTCATCTTGCCTGAGATCCCGCAAGGAAGAAGAATCGAGTCCATGAAGAAGACAAACGGACATAGACGAACGGATCCTCACAATCGCAACGTTATCGGAACTAACCCTAAGAGGCAACACCGGAAAGAAGCAAACAACAAGGTAAACAACCAACACATAAACATGGCATGATATGCGAGATGTGATATGCAATGCATATGCATGCTCCGGAAGGAAAAGATGAACAAGGCATAATCTTGGCAAAACAAGTATGCCACTGGAAAGCTGAGGTGATTTCGGTTGAAATCGGTATAAAGATCACCGGAATCGGATGCACGGTTTGCAAAAGACAAGCGAAACAAGAATGACAAGATTCTGCCATTAACAGCAAGATGCTACTTAGCAAGCAACAAGTAATTAAGCTACTGCACCCAAACATATCAGCAAAGCATATGACAGTGATCTACTCAAGATGCTTGACAAAAGATGAACACTGAGCTATGGCTAAATCACATCATAACAGGTTCAAACAAGCATGGCAAAAGTGCAAAAGATAACAGGTTCACAGACTTAGTGAAAATAACAACATGCCAGAAATTAACATCAGGATGACATCTTTAGAGCAATGAAACTACATGCTACAGGATCAGGACATAGCAAAATAAGGCATGGCATGAATCTACCAAAGCACTTAACAAAAGTCCCTTACTGACCATAAGCCAAAAGGGATCATAAAATATAATAGCACCCATGTCAATTAAGCAAGTTTCGTTACAGGTTTCAGACTTAGCAGAAAACTGGACATGTCAAAAACAGATAACAAGTAGGCATGTTTACGAGCTCGATGCACTCACTACAGAGCACTACATGATAAACTAAGCATACATCCATCAAGAAGACATGTCATAGAAGCTAGACATGGCAAGAACAACAACATAGCATGCACGGATCAACTACAACGAGCTTGGCAAAATCGAATAACATGTAAACAATCTGCCAATAACATTTTATAGCAAAAGTAGAGCTCGATTGACTCAAGTTATGGCACTCCATAATTACAAACAAAGGCATGGATGGATAGAGCAAATCCATATGCTCAAAACACTCTTAGTGATCATGCTCAAAAGAGGCATAGATCTCTCTGAAACAACAAGAACACATGCTATAAAAATAACAGCAGACAGGGACTGTGAAATTACTAAGTCTCTGAAATCAGCAACATTAAGTAACCTAGTTTGCATGCTTGTGCTAGTCACCACATAGATCACAAAAATACATGGCATAAATCTCTGGAAAGATGGCATGGCATATTACAAAACACATGTAGAGCTCAACATCATAGGATGCACACATCAATCATGGCAAAAATGACAAAAGTGCATGTTCTGATAAGAATCAGAAACTAACATCACATAGCCCTCTTCTAACAGAATTTCGGGCATCAAGATGAGCTCAAATGAAAATGATGCAATGGGATGAAATGATTTACTCATCGAGGCAAACAATTTGACATATAATACGCCCGAAACGGAGCTGTATGCAGCAAGTTATGGCATGATGAAGAGAGGACCAGAATGCACAAATATCAGGGACTTAGCCAAAATTTCACCTCGCAGAAACGGGACGGAGCCATGCGGGATGGAGGGATCCGGGTCGGAGGGACCGCGTTTGGATCACGGGACGGGTGGATCTCGTCCACCCGCCCGGATCTGGCCGGTGCGGCGACCGGCGTCGGCGATGGCGGCGCCGGCGAGGGCGGCGTCGGGCGACGAGGGCCGCAGCGAGGGGCGCGGGAGCACCCGCGGCGAGGGCGGCGCACGGGATCCGGCAGCGAGGAGTGCGCGGGCATGGCGGCGGGGCGGCGCGAGGGCGCGCCGGCGGGGCGGCGCGAGGGCGCACCGGCGGGCGGCGGAGCGGGGCACCACGGCGGCGGTGGAGGCGGGCGGAGTCCGGCGGAGCTACGGGCGCGGAGGAGGCGGCGGCGCAGCGCGGCGCGCGGACGGGTCGGGCGGCGGCGGCGACCGGGCCCTGCGGGCCTACTGCGGGCCGCGCGGGCCGGCGGTGGAGGGAGGAGAGAGAGGGAGGCCGGCGCGGGGACACGTGGCGCGGTGGGATTGGGCGGGGCGAGGGCGGAGCTGACGTGGCATGCTCTGCTTGGCCGGGGTGAGGTGGCCGGTGGACATGTCCGGCGCGGACGGACGTGTCCGGCGGCGGAGAGGGAGCGGGGCTAGGGTTTCATCTGCGATTTGGACGGGGAGGCACATATTTGTAGGTAGAGGGGGCTAGGAAGCTCCAAATGGAGTGCGGTTTTCGGCCACGCGATCGTGATCGAACGACCGAGATGATGGAAGTGACTTGGGTGGGTTTTGGGCCACTTTGAAAGGGGTGTTGGGCTGCACCAAGAGAGGCCTTTGCGGATACCCGGTTAACCGTTGGAGTACCAAACGACCTCCGAATGACCCGAAACTTGGCAGGCGGTCTACCGGTGCTATACCAAGGCCGCTTAACAAACCTCGGTCCATTCTGAGAAGGTTGAATACACGCTCACGGAAAAAGGTAAAAGGGGACGCCGGGAAACATCGGAGCGCCGGATTGCAAAACGGACAACGGGGAAAATGCTCGGATGCATGAGACGAACACGTATGCGAATGCGATGCACATGATGACATGATATGAAATGCAGATGATGACATGGCAAAGAGCGACACGCAAGCACAAGACATGGCAACGCTGACGAATAACTGGCGGACACCTGGCGCATCAGATCCGGGGTGTTACAACACTCCACCACTACGAGAGGATCTCGCCCCGAGATCTAGAATGGCACCGGAGGGGAAAACGGAAGAGAAAGAGAAGAGGTAAAGCTAAGTTGCTTCTTTGACAAAAGAGTGAAACCAAAGAACCTTGAGAGGTTGAACAATTTGAAAGAAAGAATAACATGGAGATGAGGAGAATTGCAAACACTCCGTTATCAAAGAGGAACAAGGAACATTACAAGAACCTTGTGGGTTGAAAGACATGAAACAAGGGCTTAACGAACCAAAAGAATATGACCACACCGGTAGAAAAGAGAAACAAGGGACACCATGTGAACCTTGGAGTTTGCAAAGCTATGAATGACGAGAACAATGGACGAGAAATATATGCAAACACTCCGGTTGAAACAAGATGTACAAAGAACGATAATGATCAATTACGATAACGCTCCGGTTGGAAAATGGAAGGGATCGAATATGAACTTGGCAAGATGCGAGGATACTTGATGAGATCAACAACACTCTACCTCTGAAACTATTAAAAGAAAGGCACAATGGGTAAGAAAGATTTCATACGGCACCCCGGTTAAGAAGGGGGGCAAAACTTGTTAAGATGATAGAACTTGAATGAATGACACGACACTCTGGTTGAATGGATAAGCAAAAGCAAAGAACATGATCCTCACCATTCGAGAAGAATAGTGAAGGGAGCAACATCACAATGCCTGCGGAAGGAAGAATAGAAGATAAATCGTCGGAACAAAAGAGCAGAGAAAAAGACAACTTCTGCCACAAACGAGTTTGGAAAGCACTCTTCCAGGAAGGTTATAGCGGAGTTGTTGGAAAACCAACAACGAAAAGATATGATCCTTGTGGGCTTATGGAGACATCTCAAAACTTGAAGTGAACTTCTGCCACAAATGAAAACAATTGCTAGCTTGAGAGCAACGAAGAGATGAAAACTTCTTCCCCCAAGATGATAAAGAAATAACTTGTATCATTGATAAACACCATAATAACAACATCCTTAGGGAAGGCTATAGGTGAAACATGACACAAGATAAATCCAACGAAGAGACTGGTGGATTAAAAATATCTCATTCTTGACAACACGTGAGTCATGAGACATGAACTCAAATTATCCAGAATGACATAATACCACCTCAAAAGATAAGATAGAAAGAATTGCACTTCGAAATGCAAGAAGAGGAATACTTGAACTCCTCAAACAAACATGTGTTGAGCACCATGTTTAATTTAGAGTAAAGCTTGACACATCTTGACTCCGAGAGAAATCTTGATGAACAATTGAAGAATGAAAAAGGGTCCTTGATAAACCACTATGTATAACCTCCATGAAGAAACTCCGGTAATAAAAAGGATGATAGGAAGAAGGAAAAGTTGAAAACACAAGGTAAAGCTTTGAGATGATTAGATGGACCTCCGAGGTGATAGAATTGCGAGAGCTTGGAACTCTGCGGAAGATAAGGTGAAACAATTGAAAACAAGAATTTATTCATCATGAATAAACTCCGAAAAGGAGGAATTAAACACTTGGATGAAACAAGAACAAGAATTGTGTTATGTGTATCCTTCACCAATTTAGATTGATGACAAGCAACGGATTTGGCATACTATTATTCTCGTAGAAAGGATTAAGATAGATATAGCACAAACTTGAGAAGGTCTTCAACGAACCACCGGCAGGGTTGGAAAGAACGAATGAATCTATATGATAACAAAGGAAGAAGGATCTTGAACGAACCACCGTAAGAATTTAAAATGAACGAAGATACTTGAGAGAATTTAGATACAAGTGAACGCAGAGGTCCCGAGCTGGTTAGGGAATACTTGAATGATGCACCGGTAAGATTTGGAGAACGAGAGCTGAAAGCTGAGAATGAGGAATTATGAAATGATGGCCTTCGGGGAAAAGAAAAGGAAACAACTCATGAAATGCTCCGGGTGGGTATGAAAAGAATTCTCACAATTGAAACAATTATGAGAGAATGGCATCAATCTAGAACCACGCATCTTCAAGAGGATGGACAAGATTTAAGGGAAACTCTTCTTCGGTCTTCCAATGTTGAGAATGATGACGAGAAACACCACCATGAATTGTTGAGGCACTCCGGAATGGGAATTTGAAATCTTGAACCAATAATGAAAAGAATTTGAAAGATCTTGGAGAAAGACATATGACTGATGGTAAATCATTCTTACGTCAAACTTCGAAAAGTATTTGGGAATAGCTTCGGGATGATTAGAAGAGTCAGGTAGGATCCTGGGAAAAGACCTCTGGGTTAGGGCCCACTCAAAAGAAACACCGTTGAAAAGATTGCTTGAAAGGGATATTGCACCGGTTGAATTAAATGGCTAGAATGAGATAACAACCTCGAAATAGGTAGAACTGATCTTGAAAGACAAGATGAGCCTTCTGAGATATCTTCAGCACTCCCGAACAAATGAATAGCGAGAAGTGAATGATTAAGAGATACACGGCATGAGAAAACATTAGAAACAAGGAAATATATGATCGACAAGCTTGAACTGAATCCACCAGAGAAGAAAAGAACGAAGATTGATGAACTTGAAGCTCCGTTAGTATCTTCATGGAAAACACCGGATAAGAAACATTGACGGAAAAAATAGAGACTTCACAAGAATAAAATAGATACTTGATTAAGAAATCTGAGTCCTTGAGGAAAAGAAAGGGTGGGAGGGCGGGAAAACAAAGACAACTTGGAACGGATGAAGCAAACACCGTTGAGAAGAACTGATAATTGATCTTGCGAATGATGAAGTGATCGGATCCACTTGAAGCGAGACACAACGGTTGAAAAGGATTGACATGGCACTCTCAGTTATCGTGAAGGATTGGTATCCACATAGGAATATGAGAACACCGTTTGGAAAAGGTATGGAATCAACACTTGACATTGAAGCAACTCGAATACCACAAATAAAACAAAACAAAGGATTTGGCTTGCAGAATAAGCCGGAAACAAACATATGATAGATCCCATATCGTATCATCTGCCTATTGAAAAGATATCCTACGAGATACTTGAATTCCCACTTATAAACTCCCGAAACTTTCTGTTTATGCAATCAGGTGTTGGGGATACAGGGGACACAAAATATATCACCCAAACTAACAAAACCTAGATCCAGCTGTATCCATCCTTCAACACATAACCAAGAAACCTTCGGAAATCGTCTACCTCAACCTTCGAAAAAGCATCCGTTATACCAGTCATGGCAATACTCCCGCACTCGCCTCAGTACTGGGCTATCAGGGTTATCTCACCAACAACTGTACAAAAGAGATTTTCGATGTCGGCGTACTAAGCTCAGGTATTCCAGAACTGCAACGATAAAATTATGACGACAACACCTCGGAGCTCAACTCCCCGGGACACCTCCACTAAAACCCCTGCTGACGGGAGGCAACCAAGACAATGTTGTCATCATAAAACCATCGGAACGATTCTAAGATACCCGCGTGATCCTAAAAAAAATTTAGTGAAATTTGAGAAGAGAAGAGTCAAAACTCTACGTCAGGATGCCTTACCAGAGCGATGAGGAGACTGGGAAGTAAAAAGAATTCCTAAACTCTCCGATACATAATTCCTAAATTACTCAAAACATTTTTTTAGACACAACTCGGCCGCTAAAAATGATCAAACAGAGGGGGCTCCTAAGGTCGGGGAAGGCTCTGATACCAACTTGTAACGCCCTCGATGCGGCTATATCTCCCACGTGTCGAAGCATGACTTAGAGGCATAACCGCATCGAAAGCAATGTCGCAAGTGAGGTAATCTTCACACAACCCATGTAATACATAAGGGAAAGAGATACATAGTTGGCTTACAATCGCCACTTCACACAATTACAAGAGTAAAGCATTACATCAACCAAATACAAACAGGGCCCGACTACGGAGCCAAAATAAAAGAAGAAACCCCAAAAGCGACAAAGGTCCCCGATCGACCCCAACTGGGCTCCACCACTGATCGACAAGAACGAAACAACATAAAGGACAAGATCTTCATCGAACTCCTCCTTGAGCTCGGGTGCGTCACCTGCACGGATTCATCGGCACCTGCAAACTGGTTTTGGAAATATCTGTGAGTCACGAGGACTCAGCAATCTCACACCCACGAGATTAAGACTATTTAAGCTTATAGGTAGGGGTAAAAGGTATGAGGTGGAGCTGCAGCAAGCGACTAGCATATATGGTGGCTAACATACGCAAATGAGAGCAAGAAGAGAAGGCAATAGCACGGTCGTACAACTATGATCAATAAGTGATCCTGAACTACTTACGCCAAGCATAACTCCAACAACCGTGTTCACTTCCTGGACCCCGCCGAGAAGAGACCATCATGGTTACACACGCGGTTGGTGTATTTTAACTAAGATCAACTTCGGGTTTTCTACAACCGGACATTAACAAATTCCCATCTGCCACATAACCGCGGGCACGGCTTTCGAAAGTTCAAACCCTGCAGGGGTGTCCCAACTTAGCCCATGATAAGCTCTCGCGATCAACGAAGGATATTCCTTCTCCCCGGAAAGACCCGATCAGTCTCGGAATCCCGGCTACAAGACATTTCGACAGTAATAAAACAAGACCAGCAAAGCCGCCCGGATGTGCTGACAAATCCTGAAAGGAGCTGCACATATCTCGGTCTCAGGGCACACCGGATGAGCCAGACGTCGGGTTGGCATAGACCCTGATTGCCCAGGGGGCGCCGGACATCGCTCGGTTTGGACCAGCACTTAGAGAAGCACTGGCCCGGGGGGCTAAATAAAGATGACCCTTGGGTTAATTACTCCCAAGGGAAAGTAGGTGGTGGTGAGGCAAATGGTAAAACCAAGGTTGGGCCTCGCTGGAAAAGTCTTATTCAAAGCGAACTGTCAAGGGGGTCCCATAAATCACCCGACTGCGTTAGGGACGCAAAATCCGGGAACATAACACCGATATGACGGAAACTAGGGCGGCAAGAGTGGAACAAAACACCAGGCATAAGGCCGAGCCTTCCACCCTTTACCAAGTATATAGATGCATTATTTAAATAAGATATATTGTGATATCCCAACAAGTAAACATGTTCCAAACAAGGAACAACATCTCCATGTTCCAACAAGGAACAAACTTCATCTTCACCTGCAACTAACAACGCTATAAGAGGGGCTGAGCAAAGCGGTAACATAGCCAAACAACGGTTTGCTAGGACAAGGTGGGTTAGAGGCTTGGTTTAACAATATGGGAGGCATGACAAGCAAGTGGTAGGTATCGCAGCATAGGCATAGCAAAAGAGCGAGCAACTAGCAAGCAAAGATAGAAGTGATTTCGAGGGTATGGTCATCTTGCCTGAGATCCCGCAAGGAAGAAGAATCGAGTCCATGAAGAAGACAAACGGACGTAGACGAACGGATCCTCACAATCGCAACGTTATCGGAACTAACCCGAAGAGGCAACACCGAAAAGAAGCAAACAACAAGGTAAACAACCAACACATAAACATGGCATGATATGCGAGATGTGATATGCAATGCATATGCATGCTCCGGAAGGAAAAGATGAACAAGGCATATTCTTAGCAAACCAAGTATGCCACTGGAAAGGTGAGGTGATTTCGGTTGAAATCGGTATAAAGATCACCGGAATCGGATGCACGGTTTGCAGAAGACAAGCGAAACAAGAATGACAAGATTCTGCCATTAACAGCAAGATGCTACTTAGCAAGCAACAAGTAATTAAGCTACTGCACCCAAACATATTAACAAAGCATATGAGAGTGATCTACTCAAGATGCTTGACAAAAGATGAACACTGAGATATGGCTAAATCACATCATAACAGGTTCAAACAAGCATGGCAAAAGTGCAAAAGATAACAGGTTCACAGACTTGGTGAAAATAACAACATGCCAGAAATTAACATCAGGATGACATGTTTAGGGCAATGAAACTACATGCTACAGGATCAGGACATAGCAAAATAAGGCATGGCATGAATCTACCGAAGCACTTAACAAAAGTCCCTTACTGACCATAAGCCAAAAGGGATCAGAAAATATAATAGCACCCATGTCAATTAAGCAAGTTTCGTTACAGGTTTCAGACTTAGCAGAAAACTGGACATATCAAAAACAGATAACAAGTAGGCATGTTTACGAGCTCGATGCACTCACTACAGAGCATTACATGATAAACTAAGCATACATCCATCAAGAAGACATGGCATAGAAGCTAGACATGGCAAGAACAACAACATAGCATGCACGGATCAACTACAACGAGCTTGGCAAAATCGAATAACATGTAAACAATCTGCCAGTAACATTTTATAGCAAAAGTAGAGCTCGATTGACTCAAGCTATGGCACACCATAATTACAAAAAAAGGCATGGATGGATAGAGCAAATCCATATGCTCAAAACACTCTTAGTGATCATGCTCAAAAGAGGCATAGATCTCTCTGAAACAACAAGAACACATGGCATAAAAATAACAGCAGACAGGGACTTTGTGAAATTACTAAGTCTCTGAAATCAGCAACATTAAGTAACCTAGTTTGCATGCTTGTGCTAGTCACCACATAGATCACAAAAATACATGGCATAAATCTCTGGAAAGATGGAATGGCATATTACAAAACACATGTAGAGCTCAACATCATAGGATGCACACATCAATCATGGCAAAAATGACAAAAGTGCATGTTCTGATAAGAATCAGAAACTAACATCACATAGCCCTCTTCTAACAGCATTTCGGGCATCAAGATGAGCTCAAATGAAAATGATGCAATGGGATGAAATGATGTACTCATCGAGGCGAACAATTTAGCATATAATACTCCCGAAACGGAGCAGTATGCAGCAAGTTATGGCATGATGAAGAAAGGACCAGAATGCACAAATATCAGGGACAGCCAAAATTTCACCTCGCAGAAACGGGACGGAGCCATGCGGGATGGAGGGATCCGGGTCGGAGGGACCGCGTTTGGATCGCGGGACGGATGGATCTCGTCCACCCGCCCGGATCTGGCCGGTGCGGCGACCGGCGTCGGCGATGGCGGCGCCAGCGAGTGCGGCGCCGGGCGACGGGGGCCGCGGCGAGGGGCGCGGGAGCACCCGCGGCGAGGGCGGCGCACGGGATCCGGCAGCGGGGAGTGCGCGGGCATGGCGGCGGGGCGAGGCAAGGGCCCGCCGGCGGGCGGCGGAGCGGGGCACCACGGCGGCGGTGGAGGCGGGCGGAGTCCGGCGGAGCTGCGGGCGCGGAGGAGGCGGCGGCGCAGCGTGGCGCGCGGACGGGTCGGGCGGCGACGGCGACCGGAACCCGCGGGCCTACTGCGGGCCGCGCGGGCCGGCGGCGGAGGGAGGAGAGAGAGGGAGGCCGGCGCGGGGGCACGTGGCGTGGTGGGATTGGGCGCGGCGAGGGCGGAGCTGACGTGGCATGCTTTGATTGGCCGGGGTGAGGTGGCCGGTGGACATGTCCGGCGCGGACGGACGTGTCCGGCGGCGGAGAGGGAGCGGGGTTAGGGTTTCATCTGCGATTTGGACGGGGAGGCACATATTTATAGGTAGAGGGGGCTAGGAAGCTCCAAATGGAGTGCGGTTTTCGGCCACGCGATCGTGATCGAACGACCGAGATGATGGAAGTGACTTGGGTGGGTTTTGGGCCACTTTGAAAGGGGTGTTGGGCTGCACCAAAAGAGGCCTTTGCGGATACCCGGTTAACCGTTGGAGTACCAAACGACCTCCGAATGACCCGAAACTTGGCAGACGGTCTACCGGTGCTATACCAAGGCCGCTTAACAAACCTCGGTCCATTCCGAGAAGGTTTAATACACGCTCACGAAAAAAGGTAAAAGGGGACGCCGGGAAACATCGGAGCGCCGGATTGTAAAACGGACAACGGGGAAAATGCTCGAATGCATGAGACGAACACGTATGCGAATGCGATGCACATGATGACATGATATGAAATGCAGATGATGACATGGCAAAGAGCGACACGCAAGCACAAGACATGGCAACGCTGACAAATAACTGGCGGACACCTGGCGCATCAGATCCGGGGCGTTACACGAGGGGTACCCGCGAGTGATGTGAAGTCGGGTTGATCTGGAGGATACCCGCAAGTTTTCCACGCGGCGCGGCCGGGCATTCTTAGCCCTTGCCGCAAGTCCGTGAGACGGGGCGATGGAGTCACATGATCGTGTCTCTGCTCGTTACCGCACACTACCAAGACACTAACAGTTTGGATATTTGATCCGAGTAGGCCTCTAGCCTTTTTGCACTAACCACCATGCAGGAATAAGTATGGGCACTATGCGTCGTATGTATCAGCTGAAAGCTCGATAGACGTCAGCGATGGAGCGGCGCGCACCGGGTTGGACTACGTAAGCACTTGCCTTTTTAAGGAGGTAGCCAGGTCTGCTCATCGGCCGTGTTCACAATGTGCGGGAGTGCAAAGGGCGATGGGTCCAAGACCCCTGCGCGCTTAGGATGTAGACCGGCGTGTTGGCCTCTCTGGTGAGCCTAGGTAGGGTTGCGGCGTGTTGATCGGCCGAGACCGGTCATAACCTGATGGTGTGTTCGACCAGAGTTGATCGAGCGTGTTGGGTAAGTTGGTGCACCCCGCAGGGAAGTATTCTATCTATTCGAATAGCCGTCTCCACGGTAACGGACGCTCGGAGTTGTATCCCGATCGATACAACTAGAACTGGATACTGGATGTTGAGGCATGAGATGGATGTGATGGCTCCGGGATTGCTTTCTCGCAGGGGGTCGAGAAAGGATCTCTGGGCGCTAATGTTACAACATGTTTGCTAAATATAAACTGTTATTCTATACTCTTCTGAATGCTGCAAGATGCTTGGAGCTTCTTGAAGATGCTAGTCTTCGATAGGCTAGGCTTTCCCCTTTTCTTCTGGCATTCTGCAGTTCAGTCCACAGATACTACCCATTTCATTGACATCGATGCATATGTAGTGTAGATCCTTGCTTGCGAGTATTTTGGATGAGTACTCACGGTTGCTTTGCTTCCTCTTTTTCCCCTTTTTCATTCTTCTCGAACGTCGCAACCAGATAGTGGAGCCCAGGAGCCAGACGCCACCTTCGACGACTACTACTACACCGAGGGTGCCTACTACTATGTGGAGGTCGCCGATGACCAGGAGTAGTAAGGAGGCTCCCAGGCAGGAGGCCTTGCCTTTTCGATCGATGTTGCTTTTGTGCTAGCCTTCTTAAGACAAACTTGTTTAACTTATGTTGTACTCATATATTGTTGCTTTCGCTGACTCGTTTGTATTCGAGCCCTCGAGGCCCCTGGCTTGTAATATAAAGCTTGTATTATTTTAATTTGTGTCTAGAGTTGTGTTGTGATATCTTCCCGTGAGTCTCTGATCTTGATCGTACACATTTGCGTGTATGATTAGTGTACGATTGAATTGGGGACGTCACAGTCTAGTCTACCAATGAATGCTATGGTGTGTCCTCCCCTCTAAGGTCTCGCTTGGATAATCGACTCTTATGACCCACACAGAGGGTTTTTCCCAACCGTTCATACCCCCTCGGCTATTAAATAAACCCAAATGATAATGCTCACACGTGTGGCACAAAGCAATTCCGCCCACACATTTTTTGATGGCAACTTTAATTACAAGAGGATGACAACTTTACTTGTGAAGCATGTCAACTTTCTGTTTGGGTGACAAGTTTCAGTTTTTTGAGATTTGGTTTTTTCCTGATGACAACTTTAGTGTAAAAAATATGTGGGCGGTGTTACTATATGCCACACGTGTGACAGTTATCATCGTAAATAAAATATTTAAAACAGACTTCACTCGTTCAACGCCAAGGGAGAGGGATCCACGATCAATTCTACGGAAAAGTATCGAGTGCTCCCAGCCTTGGGGTACACCCGGTGCTTCAATATCAAAAAATACTTTTAAATGTTTCAAAAAAATCCAAAAAAAGTTGTGAATATTCACAAGGAATGTCATCACATCCTCTAAAAATTTCATGTCCAAAATCAAAATGTACATTGAGAAACAAAAAAGAGAAATCTAGGTCTGAATAGTGTCAATGTTGCTTTTGTCTCTTCTTTACACTATTCATTCTAGATTTTCTTTTTCTCAATGTTCGAGTTTGGACCTGAAATTTTTAAGGCTTGTAGTCACATCCACTGTGATCATTCACATTTTGTTTTGGACTTTTTGAAACATTAAAAAAAATATTTTTTGACATTGAAGTATCGGGAGTACACTGAGACTCTGAGAGCACCGGATACTTTCCCCGATTCTACTCCACGCGCCACGTAGTCTCGTGTTCAGACTACCACGGGTCCTCGCGAATTCCCCATCCGAACCCCGATTCCGGCCGCCATGAACTGCGTCCCCACCTTCTCCCGCCACCACCGCCGCTGGATCGTCTGTGCGGGCGCTGCTGCTGGTGCTTACCTGATCTACCACCACCCAGCCGTCGCCGCCCGCCGCCGCCGCATCTCCCGCCTGGCCTCGGCTCTCTCGTCCCTCGCCGATGCCGTCGCCGCCGTCGCCTCCGACCTCGCGGCCTTTCTCCAATCTGACTCCGACTCGCTGCCTACCACTCTCACTCAACTATCGAAGCTCGCCTCCTCCCACGAGGCGACCGCCTCCGCCTCCGCGCTCTCCGGGGCCCTCACCGCCGGCGTGCTCCGCGGCTACGCCTCCGCCACCAGTCCAGCTTCCGGAGGGGAGGTAGCGTTTTCGGATCGTCTTGTTGAGAAGCTGTTCTCCCCAGCCGGCGAGCGGCTCGTCTCAGCCGTGGCGGGCAGCTTCGGGCGCGACATCGTGCTCGCCTGTTATTCTGTCCCAGCCGATCCTTCAGGATCGGCGGGATCATCACCGGCGAGCTGGGTAGACATTGTCACCAGTGGGAGTTGCCGTAGGGCGATCCGCGGCTGGGTGGAGGTCTTCACGGCAACCGCCGTGGGCGTCTTCATTGACAAGACCATCCACATCAACACCTACGATCAGATCTGCGCCGCTGCCACAAACCCGGCCTACGACTCCAAGCTGCAAAAGCTTCTGGTGGCACTCTGCAGTGCTTCCGTCGAGACGATGGTGAAGACCTCCCACGGCGTACTCTCCAATGGCAATGGAAATGCTCACAGTGGCAATGGTGAGGTTGGGGAAGGATGGACAGAAACGGTCTCGAGTGCGCTTGCTGTTCCAAGCAATCGGAAGCTTGTTCTGGATCTGACGGGCAGGGCGACATTCGAGGCAGTGCGGTCTTTCCTTGAGTTTGTGCTGTGGAGGCTGCATGATGCTGCAAGGGCTGGCGGTGATGCCACAGCGAGGGCTGGATTGTGTGTCTTGAGGTATATGAGCGAAAGGTCCATGGTTGTCGCTGCCATCTGCATAGTATTGTGCTTGCATGTGTTGAACCGCACATGGCTCTTGGCACCGGCTTGAGCTGAGCATGGGGCGTCGACCCGTTGGCTGGGTAGCTGAGGTTGCTGCCAACCCACCCGAGTTCGTGTCCCGGCACGGATGCGCGGTGCTCACGAAGTTTCTCCTATAAAGAAAAGCAAATGAGGATTAGCCCTTGGGTTGGTCTCTTTTTTTTTGCACCGGCTTGAGCTTGAGCTTTACTTGAGTAGAGAATATACTGAAACTGAAGTGTTCAGAAAGGGGGAGGGGCAACAGAAACAATAAGTTTGGTCACTTGTAAATATATTTGTTGTGTAACAATTTGACCCTGCATACAGTTTATAGAAATTTCTGGCAGTGTAACTTTACCTGCTTATTTCTAATTCTGTTGGTCAGTTATATTTCCACTGTGTAAATATGTGATTGTAGTGAGATGGTGATTCTATTGTGTTACAATACTGTAGCACAATTTTAAAATCTGCTCGGATCAGCAAGTTAAGTTTTCAACGGAAGTTTAGAAGATTTTGATCGTCCAGGTAATCTCACCTGTTTCGTACATGATCCGTTTTATCCAATTGCTTGCTCAACTTGCTTATCCCTATCGACATTCAGAATGTTCCTTTTTGTGTGTGCCAACAGATTGATCGAGTAAATATCAGTATAGATTTTGCGTTTCTTCATTTACTCTGTATGTACTGAAGAACAATCAGACAAAGGTGTTAATGCTTCATGGCCTGCCTCTAGTTCGCTTTTTGAGGAATTCTTCCGTTTCTTCCCGTATTCGTATAATTATTGCACGGGGAAATTATCTGTTGATTCATTGGTTAAAAGTGACGATCCTTGTTTAGGAGTACTGGAAGGGTTCTGTATCCAGAGTAACTCCGTAATGGTTTTGCTAATTCCTAGTCGACTGAAATTTAACTAAGTCCTGGTCGACTCACAATGGGATACATGATGCAAGGAGAGGCCGGTTTTCCTGGTTTCTTTTTTTACTTTAGTCCTTAATCCCCTTATGTCTATTAACCTACGTTTTTGTGTTAAGTTCAAAAAAAACCTACATTCTTGTGTTCCTCCCTCTCGATGCCGCCGCCTGTCATGTTTCCTCCGCACGTGTTCCTGCCTTGCGCCGCCGCCTATCGGTGTTCCGTCGCCTCTCTTCCTCTGCCTTGACTGTCAGTTCCCTCCCTCCCGTCGCCGGTCAGTTAGTTCGTTGCCTCCGTCAAACTTTTCTCTCACAAATATGCTAGGGTGCATATCTTTTCATTGATAGGAAGGAAAAGGGTACAAGAGGGGGGGGGGGTGCCAACTCAAGGTCTTGTGCACATGAGGCAAAACGTTGAGCCGCAGAGCGTTGGTGACGGGTTGCTCAGCCCTGGTGACGTTGAACCTCCGACAAATTCATTTTTCATTTTCAGTTTCACATTATATTTCTAGGAGAGGGGTTAAAATGGATGGGCTTTCAACTCAATCAAAACATCAACTGAATCAATTCTTAGGTTGATCTATCTACTATATGGTTGTCTAAAGCTGGGAAAATATAGAGGAGTAATTTCAAAAAATACCAAGGAAATTCAAAAGAAAAACTAAAAATTAGGGTCAAACCTGGGTGCCCAATCTACTCCCGTATGATGGAAAAATGCTAGAAAATGTATCCGCGGCGAAGAAAATAGAGTATAACCTACTATCTATCCAAACATTTTTTTTCTATACAGAGAATTTTTTTTCCCTTTTTTTTACTGAGAATACATTTCTTGGTATATTTTCACGAAACTTCACACGGGAGTAGACTAGGCACCCAGGTTTGATATCCCAAAATTTCAGTTTTTTGAATTTTCGTGCTTTATTTGTTGATCTTCTTTGCGTATTTTTATTCACTACCATCAGGTACGTTTCATGTCTTATTTGCTTTATTTTTCTCCTTTGAAACTTTGAAGGATCTTAGTGAACCTGATAGGTAGTATGTCAAACTACCCAAAAAAAGACACATCCAAGATGATACGTGTTTGTCATAGTAAGTCATGTTTTTGTCATCCATGTATATCTATGATGTTTTATGAATTAAGATAGTCATACTTGTGTTGTCCTAGATATGTTCCTTGACAATATTCGCCGTTTTATCTTAGAAGTGTGCTCTTCCATGACAGAAAATGTCGCGCCATGGAAGTGCTTCATCAAGGGTAGCCAACATGTTGCAACCTCCCAAATGGGTCGTCGTCAAGCTAATGGGTGCGGGTGATCCGATACCTGTTAACGATGTGGCCATCTGTTTATCCTCGATGTGACGGCTTCCTATTGGCCGATGGAGCAAATCCCAATCTTGAACAATTGGATCCCTTGACATACTTTTCTGATGAAACTGAAAGTTACTATTATGATCACCCTATTATGGATAATGTTTGGCAACCCCAAAGTAACCTTCAGGTATGAAGATCCAAGACGTTCTTATGGTCTAAGGACGTGAGTATACATTAACACATAATATGGTAATACTGATAACATAGTGACGATGGGATCCCGTAGTATATCATAAGTTGTGTATGTCCAACACCATTGCTCTGCTAACAATGTGCTCCCATTATTGCAGACATCCTTGTTACTTGAACGATGCCCTATGATCAAGAAAACATGACCATCATACAATACATGAGATAGTCTAACAAGTGAGACAAGGGATGTAGTTGGTGTTTATGTCTTCACACATGAACCGAGTTTTCCTGTGTGATGGTACAGTAAACAACCAACACCCTCGGTAGGGTGGGGAACGTGGTGAGAAGTACCAAAAGGAAGTTTGCACATGGGGGTTACAATATTGATCAATGAGTAAATGGTAATGGTTAGCCCTAGCCTCGCCTTATATAGAAGACGAGAGCTAGGGTTTACACGGTGCCTAACCGATCTAACGTCGTCGGCATCTTGGCTTGCACGCCAAGATAATCTTTTAGCCTCGAGCTGGGCCACCACCAGGCCTCCTAGCCCTAGGCACTGAGGCCGGCCCACCACCGGGCTTCCCAACTGATGGGCCACAATCGGTGTGTATTGCACTGTTAGTAGCCCCCAAGCATGACTGGAGGAGCGTCCCTATGTCTCCCCTTCAACGAGTCCACCTTCGCACTTTTTTAAGGGGCGACCGAGATGGTTCGGCCGATGCGCACGGCAGGCCACATGCTCTTTTTCTGTGGGTTTTTCTTTTGTTTTCTGTCTTCGTTTTTTGCTTTATTTTTGTACTTTTTTTATACTTTAAAATATTCTACATATATATAATGCAAAAACACTCTACAAAACACATTTGAAAAAAATGTTGAACAAGTATTTAAAAAATGTTGAATAAGTATTTGAAAAATGTTAATCAAGCATTCGGAAAAAAGTTGATGTAAATAGAAAAATTGTTGATCATGTATTAAAAAATGATGATCTCTTTATCATGTATATAAAAATGTTAATCAAGTATTTAGAGAAAAATGTTGAACAGGTATTTGAAAAATGTTAATCAAGCATTTGAGAAATGTTAAATGTTTATAGAAAAAATCTTGAACATATATTAAAAAATGATGAACATATATTAAAAATGATGAAAAGATTTGATCGTGTATATAAAAATGTTAATCAAGCATTTGAAAAAATTGTTGAACAAGTATTTGAAAAATGAGAATCAGGCATTTGGAAAATGTTAAATATGTATAAAAAAATGTTGATCATGTATTAAAAAATGTTGATTTTTATCATGTATATAAAAATATTAATCAAGAATTAATGTTGATCAAGCATTTGGAAAAACGTTAAATGCGTATAGAAAAAATGTTGACCATGTATTAAAAAAATCTTAAACTTGTATTTGAAAAATGGTAATCAAGAATTTCAAAAAATGTTGACCATGTATTCAAAGAATGATAATCTGGTATTTGAAGAAACTGATGGAAAACAAGAAAGAAAGAAAGAAAGAAAACTGAAGAAAATTGAAGAAAAATAAATAAATAAATAACAAAGTGAAAACTAAGAAAGATTTGAGGAAAACCAAAGAAAGGCAACGAAAAAGAAAAAAAAAGTCCCCAAAATGATTAATCCGCATGTTCCCCAGACGTCGTGCCTTGTTTTGGTACATAAACCAAGGAAAGGTAACTAAAATACTAAAAGTGGATCTCAGGACCCACTATAGCACCCCCAGCGGGTATACTGAGATGTGGACCCCGGAATACCGCCAAGGGTCGTGAGTGGTCCTTGGAAATAAAGCTTTAAGGATTGATATAGGCATAAAAGACCTTAGAATTCAAACCCTCACACCGACGGCCTTCAAATACAATGGCATTGGATTGCTTTTTTGTAAAGGGTCGTGTCAAAAGATGCCGTGATGGTCTGAAACGTGTTGTTATGTGGGTCCATACATAGATGCAAAAATGAAGAAGCTGAGCATTGGAGGTTAATAAAAGGACTTCGGATCCCGAGAAAACCTCAGATATGTTGTCAAATTAGAAGATCAAACTCGCCTACGAAGCCGAAGACCAGAAAGGACAAAGTTATCCCAAGAAGTTTAGGGGCTACTAACGGTGTCCTGGATTAGGGGGTGCATACCACGTTGTCCTGCCATTTATGGGTCGAGCCGAGGACCGCCGAGAATCGAGGATTGGTTTGTATCCACTATGGCCCCCGGCGTAGTCTAGATGGAGCCCTCTGAAGACTTGGTGTATGCTTCAAGGCATATTCAAATATTCAACATGTCTATCTCTAGATGCAACCGACCATGTGTAACCCTAAATACCCTTGATGCCTATTTAAGCCGAGGGGTTTAATTTATAGAGGCAATGTTTTTAGAGGTTAGAGTTTATACATATGATCCCGAGATAGATCATCATGTACTTTGTACCCCATCCACAATCAATATAACAAGAGCAGGAAGTAGGATTTTACCTCTTCGAGAACGCCTGAACCTAGGTAAATATTGTGTCTCTTGTCTTCCTGTTACCATCGTGCCAAGATCACCACCTCAGGACCCCTTACCCGAGATTCACCGGTTTTAGCACCGACACCCCCTCTAGACCTACTTTTGATCCTACAGTCTAGGGCTAAAACGCGAAATAGAGAAGGTTTACTTATTCAACATTTAATAAAATGGGAAAATAATATATCCAAACAATTTTTTCGATTAATCCAGTATGATGCTGCTTATGAGATGAATACGATGGAAAATAAATAAAATAACAAACAATTTCTAGTTTGGGGTAAACCCTGGGCTCATGTTGTTCGAATTGTCAAGGAACCGGAAATTACATCAAAGCATTAGTTAGCACTCATGGTAAGAGCTTTCCTTGTGCAAATGTGCATCATTTAATTTGCTTTGAGGCCAATGTAGAGAAGCTTGAAGTCCTGGTAAGAGTCAAATATATTCTTTTAACTCATGCAGGATATAAAAACCATCCACTCTCGGTTGGCGAAGTCATTCCAGAGATCAATTAGGCTACAGTAGTCTATTTTTGCAAAATAATTTTCTGAAAGCCCCTTGGTTTGCGGATCACGTACAAAGCTTTGTGGGGGCACAACCAGCAGAGCTCCTAATCACATCAAACGCTCACCTCCTCACCTGGGCCAGCACTAGTGCGTCGGGCCAGTAACAGGAATGCATGTAGCGCTTCGTAGCGTTTGAGTTGTACTTGTTTTCTGGGTGGTTTTTTAAGCACAATTAATTTATTTCACCAGGTTTTGTAATAAATACTTTCAAAAAACTAGAAAATTGTTCGTGAATTCAAAAAATCTACACGAATTTGAAAAACATTCCCTCACAAAGAAGTTTGCTATTTTGAAAAAAGGCTTGCAAATTTTAAAATGGTTATGAATTCAATTTTTTAATGATTTTGAAGAATACCTGAGAATTATAAAAATGTTTGTGACTTTGAAAAAGTTCATAAATTTTAAAAAAGTTCATGAATTGCAAAAGTGCCAATGAATTCTAAATATGTTAGCGAATCTAAAACAATCTTCCTAATTTCAAAACATGTTCACAAACTCAAAAATGTTTGTGAATTAAAAAATGCACGCAAATTCAAAAAATATTCACGAATTCACAAAATGCACGAATTTTAAAAATGTTGATCAATTCATAAAAATACACAAGTTCATTAAATGTTCCTAATTCTAAAAAATGTTCACTTATTTGAAAAATGTTTGTGATTTCAAAAACAACTCAAGTATTTAGAAAATGTTTGTAAATTGAAAACAGTGCTCGCAAATTCAGAAAATGTTCACGGGTTCAAAAAAGTTTTAAATTTCAAATAACTATTCCTGAATTATTATTATTATTACAAACTGCAATTTTTTTTGCAATTTCCACTAATGATCGTGAACTCAATTTGTAAATTTACATAATTTTGATAATTTGAAAATTCTTAGAAAATTTTCAAAATACTGTCGAATTAAAAAAACTTCCCAAATTTGAAAACAATTCACGAATTAAAAAAGTTTGTGAGCCGAACAATAGTTGAATTTAAAAAATGACCATCAGTTAAAAAAATGTTCACGTATTTCAAGGGGAAATGGAAACACAAATTAAATTGAAAAACCTGAAGAAACCCGAAATAATAAATATAGAAAAATAATTATAATTGGTTCTGTAACCTTCCCAAAACTAATGGGAAACACATAGAAAAATAGTTGAACTGGGCTGGTCCAATAAAGTATGTGCTATTCTTATGTTTGGTCAGTATTCATCGACCTATGCGGGGAATAGGATTTTCCCACAATGATCACCCCCAAACTCTCCATGACATTGCGACTGAGATAACATGACCCTGCCTTGGTCCATGGAAGTTGAGTGAGCCATCAAAATTGCAATCCTATCTGCCGCTCATTGCGGAACATTGTTGTTGAATCATACAGGGGACGACCGACTGACCGGCGAAGTGGGCCGGCCCACTTGATATTTTTTTCAATGCAAACACCCCGATTTTGGGAGCGAGGATCCTGACCGGTTTTTCGGGACCTTTCTCAACCAATTTTTCTTTATGGGTTTTCGGTATCTAGTTTTTTCTTTCTCTTCATCTTCTTTTTCGGGTTTTGTTTACTTTTCTCTTTTTTGTTGTTTCAAAAATCTTCCAAAATTATTTGGAATTTTAAAAATTGTCCATGTTTCCAAAAAAAATTGTTTCCATTAAATTTTCTTAATTCCAAAAAACTGTTTGAATTTTCAAAAAAAATCACGTATTATAATCTATTTTAGGAATTTCGAATAAAAATCGTTTAAATAATCTATTCAATTTTTTTAAATGCTCCTGTTTTTGTCAAAAAGTTCCCAAATTCATATTTTGAACAAATTTCAAATTGTTCATATTATTGAAAAACTTTCAAGATTTTTTTATTAAAATCACATTTTGAAAAATTGATTAGAGATAAATAAAGTTCCCGTTTTCAAATTTTGTGCACATATTCAAAAACCAGTTCGCTACATTGAAAATGATGCTACATTGTCAGTCCGCTGCAGTAGATCAGCTCAGTGCGGTGCAGCGGTCACTACAGTCGTTCGGATCACTATAGTACTCACTTTCCGTGGCTTCGCTACTGTTCGTGCATGAGCAGGCCCATGTAGATGAACCACTGTGCGGCAGTCTCCTATTTGATGCAAGAGGTCCATCAAAAGGAGAGCTCCTCGTTGGCACCTTATGCGCCAGTTTTGCATGGCGGCGCTCACGTGCAAGCTTGCTTGGGCCGGCTCATTTGAAAATTTTGTTGGATTTGAAAAAAGTTTGCTAGATTTGAAATTTTCATCGATTTTGAAAAAAATCATGCTTTTTCAAAAAAGTTCTTGCATTTTTTTTAAAATGTTCTCGGATTTGAAGAAATTTCATCTATTTTGAAAAAATAAGTCATATTTGAAAAAAATCATCAATTTTGAAGAAAAAGGTACAAGAATTTTCGAAAAGATAGTTTAGTAAAAAGTTGCAAAAAATAAAAATAAAACTTGGATGTTGGAAAAAAATCACGGATTTGAAGAAAGTTCATCAATTTTGAGAAAAAATCAGATTTAAAAAATCATAGATTCAAAGGAAAGGTTCGCGGATTTTGGAAAAAATATTAGTAAAGAAGTTGCAAAAACCTTTTAAAAGTCATAGATTTGGAGGAAAGTTCATGCAATTTGAAAAAAGTTCACCCTGAACATTAGCAAAGAACTGAATTTTTTTCGCAAATTTGAAAAATGTTAGTGAAATTTTAAAAAGTTCACACATTTTAAAAAGGAAAAAGGAAAATAGTAAAAGTTAAAATAAAAGTAACCAAAAATAAAAACCCGAAGTAAAACATTTGACGTCTAACCGGCGCTGCAGGCGCCAAGTAGGAAATGGGCATCAAAATTGATCAAAAGCCACCCTGGGCGGCAAAGGTAAATCCAAGGCTCACATCAATTCAAAAGACCGAACAAGAGATTTCCTCGGATGAAACTTCTCCTTCACAACAATAATTTTAGTTAGGTAAACTCAATGACATACTTCCTCCGTTCGCGAAGTACATCTACATTTTGTCCTAAGGCAAAGTTTTCAAAGACTTTCCATTGTCGTCTTTCGAAAGCGAACTCTTATCTGGTTGCACTCGGGTTCTCCTGTCGACGGGAAGTGCTCGGTTCGGATAACTTATGTTTCCGTGCCGGGACTATTATGTCAAGCAATACATAGGGTAAATCTCTCTTTCTTTCGACTGCCTCGTGGACGGACGAAAGAAGGGAAGTTGCAGAAGGGGGTAGTGAAGGCTCGCCAAGTAGACAGCAAGGCCCCACCCCGTCAGTCATGTGTTGCATAACTACGACTAACGCAAGAGGGATTCCTGCGACTAACGCTAGAACAAAAAGACCAGTCACTATCTGAATGACTAAACAAATACTCCATCTGTAAACTAATATAAAAGCGTTTAGGTTATTATTTTAGTAATCTAAACGCTCTTATATTAGTTTACAGAGGGTGTACCTGCTAACGAACCGAACCTCCACCAATAACTAAGATTGCTCGGGGTTGGATAATCTATCAAATGTTGGTTAAGTGTGGAGGTCCTGCAGACCAGGATAGCCTCAGATCAAAACCTAATAAATGTACTTGGGGTTGATCATATTTTTTGGGCAATAAGTATTCAGGAATTTGAGCACTTATGTAGCTAAAAACTCTGCCACCACTTGAATACTTGATTCGTTAAGGTCGTCACCCTATATCCGGAAGTCTATCATTTTTCTTTGTCTGTTAAGCTTCACAGGGTTGGGACTCCCTGAATCAAACTTTAATCGTTGTTTATCGAGAAAAAGGATAATTCTGTATGGGTACAACTCTTATTTGAACGAAGCCACTATCACATCATACCTTGGTTTCTTTATCATAGCTGCCTACCTCTTCAGATCAAGGATCGAAGACTACAGGAGCTCAAAGTTATTGTCGCACACTTCCATTTTGACCAATTTTATAGAAAAGAGTAGTGACATGTATGACATTAAATTGGTATATTATGAAAGTACATTTCAAAAGGGATCTAGTGATAGTAATTTAGTGCCATAAATGCTGCTACTTTTGTCCTATAAAATTGGTCAAAAATTTAAAACTTTCACTTAGGACAAAAACTAGGAGTACACTTATTCGTGGACGAAGGAAGTAGGATTTAGATGTGCAATATCTAGGACACATCTAAATATAATTTAGAAAAAATATTTTGTTGATGGCGAAGTATCAGGTGAAAATGACTATTCGGTGAAAATCTGGAAATTTCTAACAATCCACTTAAACGCACATTAGCAGATACCCCCCCCCCCCTCTATTAGGCTAGTCATAGTGGGAGTAACTTAGGTAGTAACATAGCGCACCTTGAGAATTTTTTGCTTATGTGGCAAGTAATAAATGAGAAGTAGTAACATAATATGTTACTGTAACATAGCGCTTTTCAAGACAACATGAGTCTACAAGCTATTAAATGGGTCTACATATGACACTAGTACTATATTACTTTGCACTATGAAGGTAGTAACTTAGACTAGTGTCATATGCATGACACTAGTCTAAGTTACTCCCCACTATGACCAGCCTTAATCATGAGGTGAATAGGGCTCGACCCTTCGTGAGATCCTGAGATCGGATTCTTCGGTCGTCTTGAGCGTCGCCGGCGATGCACTTTCCACCGGCGCGCAACCACTGCCCTCAGCCGGCCGCGGCTGGCCCTCCGACCGTCGGGATGGGCCTTCCGTCCACCGCAATTCTCCCTCTGCCAACCGCGCCTCGTGCCATATGGCTGCCCTTCCATCGACAGTTATGGGGGCTTCTATCGGCTGCGTGTCGCCCTCCATTGGACTTGGCTCACCCTCTTGTAGCCGGGACTCACCCTTCGGAGTACTTGTCACCGCTGCCCCTCACAATTTTGAACCCTGACGTGCCGCTGCCTCTTCATAGTCATATACAGGTAATCCAGTACATCAAACGGACAAGCATTGTAATTCACTAGATGCTTACCTAGAATGACGAGTTGTCAAAATCACGACGGTCGTCATCAAGAGCATTCTGGAGGAGTATCCTTTTTTTTAATGGTAGAGGAGTATCTTGATATGTAGAGTTGTAAACATCCAGCAGCAGAGTACGCTGTCGTCAACCTCATACACTTACTGAATTGCTGATCTGAGCATCATCTGAGCGAGGTCAAATGATCCCGGTTGTCGCTGCCCAAAATCTGACGCCCAATCTGGCTATTATATTCTGTCTTTCTTCGGATATTTGACCTGTTGCGTCGCATCTGTCAGGAAGTCTTCGCTGGCATCCAGAAGAACGAAACCGACGTAGACCGTGCCTGTATCAGCGAATAAATACGTACGTATACTGACTGACTACCAGTACAAGATTTGTTTACTTGCTGCCGATTTCGATTGTTTGCTGTCATCAGGGTCCACGTACGAGAGTGTTTTCTTCACTTGTGTCTGATTTTTGTTCTTTTGCCTTGTGTGAAACAGTGTGCGCTGAAGATGAATTGTGACAGATTCGGCGATTTCCGTGGCTCGTTCGGCCGTGGAGCGCCTGGAAAGCAAACTGATTTTGGCGTTATGTTACCGAATGAGCTGGTCTGGTTTTGGTCAAGTTCGGCTCCGATCGAGTGCCAGAAGAAAGCCAGCCTTGATTCCAAAACAATAAATTTTGGCGTCAAACTGAAGACTAATTAAACAAATTAACGAGACAGCCCAACATGGGCTGGCAGCCGTTTGCAAACCGAGCGATAAAACCAAGTTTGATTATCGAATAACTAAATTATTTTAGGCAATACATAATAGCGCCATGCATGCATGCATGCATTGCATGAACGATGGGATCGATCCCTTGTTCAAGGAGGAAGCTATAGGATAGAGATCGAACACGCAGACTAACATCATTACATGGACGCAGATATGAAGGCCACTAGTTGTGCTTCTCCTGGGTGTAGATGTAGTCGGTGTGCGCGGCGAGCGTCCTCCTCGCCATGCACTCATCCCGCTGCTTCTCGCCGGCCATCATCTCGCACTCGTGGTCTTCCGCCGCCGCCGCCGCCGCCGCGACCTTCTGCAAGAAAGAAGAAACACAACGGGGTCGGTTAGAAAAGAAGATCAGAAATCGATGGAGATCGGCCGAGAGTCCTTGAAAACCTTTTACATCGATCCTGCGCGCGCGTGCGTACCTCGTTGGGAGATGCCGTTGCCACGTCCTTGGGCGAGGTCCGGGCGGCCGTGGCGCCCGCGGGGCCGGAGGCGAGGAGGAGGAGGACGGCGAGCGCGGCCACGAGCACCAGTGTCGTTGCCCTCGCCATGGAGGTCCGGTGACGGCTACTCTTGTTTTGGAACGGATTGATGAATCGTGCAGTTTTTCTGCCGGAGGCTCGTAGTGGGGAACTGGGGACTGTGGGCGGAATGGATGGTATTTAAAGAGGTAGAGGGGGAGCATGGAAATAGCGGAGCCGTTTTGCAGGTCCAGGAGCAATGAGCAGGCGCGCACTGGGCTGCCACATGTGCTGGCCCCATTACACGTGGCCCTTGCTGCGCGTAGGCCAGTCTGTCGGTGACTGTCTATCTGCGCAGGCCCTTCTCGCTGTCTATGATGATCAGGAAAATTCCTGGCTCAGGGCGTAATTATTCCCGGCTCACAACTTGTTCAACTGTCAAACGTCTGGGTGTGGTGGATCGAGTCTCGCGGGCGCGTGCTCACCTTACCCGAAAGGCTGCATGTCCGGTGGCTCTAATGCGGGTCGATCCGCCCCTGCGCACGCATGTGCAACAGGACTCGTGGATGAATGGCCATTTTTTGTGAGTTTTGTTTTAAAGAAAATTGGTCTGATTTCCTATTTGACGCTTCAGGCGCCTGTTAAAACAAAACTCACATGGATGCACATGGACGCACAACCCCTCCGAGCTGGGTCGGTCTGTTTAGCTTTTTTATTTTTTTCTATTAAAACAGCAAAAAAGTGCCCGCGTGGAGAGTCAAACCCGGGATTTCCTTGCACTCGATAAAATGCCCTAACCACCCGGACCACAATGCATGTTTTGATCACTTCTTTCTTTCCTTCTTTCTTTTATTTTTTCCTTTCTTTTTTCTTTTTTCCTTTTTCTTTTTCGTTTTATTTTGTTCTTTTCTTAAATTCATGAACTTTTTATAAAATTGGTGATTGTTTTTTCAATTTTGTGATTTTTTTAGACTTGATGAACATTTTTTCAAAATTTATAAACTTTTCCTCAAAATTTTGAACTTTTTAGAAAATGATGATCTTTTAAAAAAATCGATGAACTTCTTTCAAATGGATGAACTTTTTCCAAAATAGATGACTATTTCTCAAATGGATGATTTTTTCCCAAAATAGATGACTATTTTTCAAATGGATGAACTTTTTTATAAAATCGGTAAAACTCTTTTGATTTCACAAACTATTTCATTATTAAAAACCGGCTAGTTTTTTTTACCATATCAACAACACCAAAAAACGAAAAAGAAACTAGGCAAGCGAAGCGAGCGGGGGAAGGGGCGGGTGAGCGAACTCTGCTCGGTCATGGCCTGCTTGGGGCGCGCATGAGCGCCAGCTTGCTTTCTGGCGCTGAAGACACCTAATAGGAGCACCCTACTTGCCACGGGTGTCCAGTTCGACGTTTTACGTGGCTTGCCAGCGTGGAGTGGGGGCTGCTGTCATCGACAACAACCTCGAAGAGAGACGTGTGTCAGCGCGACCGTTGCTCATTTGCGAAAAAACTCATGGTTTTACTAAGCCCCCTCGCTTGGTATGAGAGGCAGGGCCAGTCGTTATTGCGCATACCCCCCCTAAGGGAGTCCTGGACTAAGAGGTCCTCGGGCGTCCGACCTGTTATCCATGGGCCGGACTAATGGGCTGTGAAGACATGAAGGCCGAAGAATGTACCCGTGTCCGGATAGGGCTCTCCTTGGCGTGGGAGGCAAGCTTGGCGATCAATTATGAAGATCCCTTCCTATGTAACCGACTCTATGTAACCCTAGATCCCCCCGCTGTCTATATAAACCGGAGGGGTTAGTCCGGAAAGGAGAGACTCATTACCATAGTCATACAGGCTAGGCTTCTAGGTTTTAGCCATTACGATCTCGTGGTAGATCAACTCTTTTAATACTCATATTCATCAAGATCAATCAAGCAGGAAGTAGGGTATTACCTCCATAGAGAGGGCCCGAACCTGGGTAATCATCGTGTCCCCCGTATCCTGTCACCATCGACCTTAGACGCACAGTTCGGGACCCCCTACCCGAGATCCGTCGGTTTTGACACCGACACTGGTGCTTTCATTGAGAGTTCCACTGTGACGTCGACGAAAGGTTCGATGGCTCGCCTTGTCCTTAAAGACAACATCACCTCCGGGGAGTCCTGGCCCCAGGGCAAACCCTCGGGCTGGGCGGCTTTACCATGATCGCTCGTTCAGCCGTTGAGCCGACGATGACCTCTCGGGCCATCGAAAACCCCCTTCGCGTCAACTCCGAACACTCCAAACAGATGGATCCGGCAGAGCTTTCGTCCTTGAACGAGCTCCTAGATCGCATCGGCGCTTTGGGAATCGCCACAGATTACGATCGGATCGGTCCTAAAACCGACAAGGAGAAATCAAAACTCCACCGGTCACCCACCAGATAGCGGTAGTCGATGAGAAGGATGGCGAGTCTTCTTCTATATTGAAGACGGACTATGTTCGGATCGCTGATCAGGAAGAACCGGATACCCACCAGCTAAAAGGATGCGACCAGCCCTCCAAACATAGAATCGGACGGCAGTCCTAAACAATCAGAAGATACTCCGGAGCCCGGACTGTTAAGTCTGGATGGTCTTCAGACTCCGGATAATCGGTCAGGTCAGGGTTCAGATTTAATTCCACCAACCCACCCGGACATAGATGCTCTCATGAGCATAAAACAACAGTCTCAGGAAACGGTCCACCACTTCTGGGCTAGATTCCTCCTTGTCAAAGACAAGGTAAAAGATTGCCGCGACAAGGACGCGATATCAGCGTTCTGCAACAATTGCGCAGACGAAGGAATCCTCAACGCCATCAATTGCTGCCGCACACTGAAGTTCGCTGACTTAGCAACTATTGTAGAGAAGTACAGCGCGATGGAAAGCGCCTGGAAAACTCAAGCAGCTTGCTGGGAACCGTCGGTCCCAACTCAACTCCTCCTACAAGCGAAGAGGGCGCACCCCCGTGGCACGCCTAGTCCAACAGTCAATAAAAATAAACCTATTACGCGGCACGACACCGTCCTGGAGGGATGGCTCGATGGCCCATGCAAAATACACACGGCACCAGATACCGTGGCAACCCACAGCCTTAGAGCATGTTGGATACTCCGGCAGGTAGCCAAGAGCGGCGAGGACATCCTTATCAAGGACACCACAGAACAACACCCTCCAGAAAATGACGACACAAGAGTATTGACGGTCTTCGAGACATTCGCTTCAAACAACAAGCGCAAAAGGGCACTTCACGACCTCACCGAAGTCTGCCAAATCGCTGCAATAAACCCTTGGAACGATACGACTATAACATTTAATGTCGGTGACAAACCGAAGTATAGGACAGTCTGAGTGCCAGCCGCATTAGTCCTCAGTCCCATCGTGGACGGGTTTCGACTTACCAAGGTCCTCATGGACGGCGGCAGCGGACTAAATCTCATTTATGAGGACACACTCCACAAAATGGAAATAGACAGGAGCCGCATCAAGCAAAGTAGCACAACCTTCTAGGGAATCATTCCTAGTCGGGAGGCGCGATGCGCGGGTAAAATCACACTTGACGTGGTATTCGGCATGCTGGAAAATTATCGGTCCGAAGAAATCACTTTCCAAGTGACATGCAGACGATGCGTCAACACGCAATGGCGTCTTCGTCTCGCACGACTGACGAGCGATGGCGCGTATCCTACGCCGCCGATCTGCAGACACATACGCTCGCGTTCCGCGACAGCGAGCTGATTCTCCGACGAGACGCGCTCCGCCTCGTGTTGATCGACGGGCGTGGGGTTACGGTTGACGCACGATTCCTTCGCGTGGGGGAATGCATCGACATCGACGATGTCATCTCTCTGCCGTGCCATTTTGCGAAGATACGGGAGCGACTATGAAAGTGCGTTATATTGACTAGAGGGGGTGAATAGGCGATTTTTATGAAATTCTTCACTGAGGAATTTGCTAGTGAGGAAATTCCTTAGCGAAGAACTACTAGCAGCGGAATAAGTACTCAGAAGTAAACATAGCAGAATACATGCATGGTCATCATGATGAAATGAAGACAAACACAGAGTACAGAAAGCGTAATCACAGGATAACACAAGATGAAGACAAACAGACTGAAGAAATTGAACCGAGGAAATTGAGAAAGTCTTCAGTCAAAGTCTTCAAACACAGATATGATAAACAAGCAGCACAATACTGAGGAAATGAAAGAGTTGAGGAAATGGAACCAGTAAGCTTGGTGAAGACAATGATTTGGTAGACCAGTTCCAACTGCTGTCTCAGGTGTACATCTGGTTGGAGCGGCTGAGTATTTAAACTCGAGGACACACTGTCCCGGACACCCAGTCCTGAGCACGCAGCTCGGGACACCCAATCCTCACCGTATTCTCCTTGAACTAAGGACACACAGTCCTCATCCAATCACTCGTGGTAAGTCTTCAGGTGACTTCCGAACCTTGACAAACTCGGTCACTCGGTGATCCACAATTCCTCTTGGATGCTCTAGACCATGACGCCTAACCGTCTGGAAGAAGCACGGTCTTCAAAGGTAACAAGCGTCAGATCCACGCAGGATCAATCTCTTCAGTGATGCTCAATCACTTTGGGTTTGTAGGTGTTTGGGTTTGGGTTTGGATTTTCCTCACTTGATGATTTTTGCTCAAAGTCCTCGGAGGATGGGTTGCTCTCAAATGACAAGTGTCAGTTTCTCTCGGAGCAGCCAACCAGCTAGTGGTTGTAGGGGGCGGTTATTTATAGCCTAGGGAGCAGCCCGACATGATAAGACATAAATGCCCTTCAATGATATGACCGTTGGATGGATAAGATATTTTGGGACAGCTGGCGCGTAGCACAACAACGGTCGGAAATTTGAGGTGCAAATTCCTCAGGGCTATCATGTTCCTCACTGTGTAGGCAATCCGCACTGGCAAATTCCTAACTCCTCAGTCAGAGCAAAGTCCTCAGTGACCAGAAGAACTGTGTCTCTGTCACTGAAGAAATTGACTGAACTGTATGAGATTTCCAATGGCTTCACTCGAAGGGATTGGTAGGTGTAGGATTTGAGTTGAACATCAAATGGAAATTTTCTCCTTAGTATTTCCTCGACCCCCTTTAACAGTACGGTGTTTCCTATGACTCAAGAAAGACAAAATGAAACTACGAAAACAAAAGTCTTCACGCTTCATGTTCCTCGAATGATAACCAAGTCTTCAAGGTCACACCAATTTCTTCACTTTCAAAGTCTTCAGAAAGTCTTCAGAATACCAAAGTCTTCACTCGAAGAACTTCATTTTTAGGGGTCGACTTTCTCTGTAAATATCAAACTCCGCATAGACTTATAGACCTGTGTACACTCATAAACACATTAGATACTTAACCTATAAGTCTTCAATACACCAAAATCACTAAGGGGCACTAGATGCACTTACAATCTCCCCCTTTTTGGTGATTGGTGACAACATAGGTTAAGTTTTCAACGGGGATAAACATATGAAGTGTAAATACTGATATTGAGGAATTTGATTGCAAGATATAGAAGAACTCCCCCTGAAGTTGTGCATAGTGAGGAATTTGCTGTTGGAGCAATGCACACTTGAAGAGTTGAATCATGGAGATCTCCCCCTATATCTTGTAATTCATACACGCATTTGATATATAATATGAAGAATTTGAAATGCATGATGAAATATGGTGCCTGATGTAATTCAGCATGCGTGCAGTAATATTAGTGAGGAATAAGCATGCAGAATAGTGCATCAAAAGTATCAGAGAACAGTGCATCAAAAGTATCAGAGCACCATCGGGTTTAAGATTACAACTCGATCCAATAAAAGTTTCGGAAGAACGAGAGTTGTAACTTAGCAAAAAAAATGCCCTTTATAATAGACCCGCTTGAAGACTAACTCAGATTTCTCCCCCTTTGTCATCGAATGACCAAAAGGATCAAAACTGAGGACTAACGCCCCTGAAGATAATCAAGTTGATGAAGGAGCGCCAGCGTTGTTGGGGTCGGTCGTTGAAGTAGGGCCTGCTGCAGTGTCGTCCAAGTCTTCATTTTCACCAGTCTCACGTGATGAAGAATATCAGCTGGCCACCAAAGAAGGAACCTTGACCTTCTTATATTTCTTCGGAGGAGGTGCAGACCAGTCAAACTCTTCTTTGAGACCCATTTTCTTCAAATCTGCAGCGTTGTAAACTTGAGACAGAACAGCCCAGGTGCGGTTGAGGGTTTCATGAAGGTAGTAGTGGTTTTTCTTCACTGCATTGTGTGTTGAAGTCATGTTGTGAAGAATTGAACCAAACTGACGCTTGACCCATTTATGATTGCGATCAACCTTCTAATGAAGACTGAGGGGTAACTCACGATCAGTCATCACCCTGGGTGCTGTGGCTTGAGGATTTGGCTTGGCATTGTTGGCGGCAGAGTCATGTGTGGCAGAGTCATCATTGGTGGAGTAGGATGCAGCCTTGCGAAATTGACCATCCAATGGACGAATGCCTTCATCTATCACAACAGTTTCCTTGCCCTTTTCTTCAGCTGAGGAAAATGTCCTTTTGAGGACTTCAATAGGAGGCAAATAGCTGCAGTGGTTCAGAGTATCAGCCTTGTAATTGAGTGAATACCTTGTCCAGATGAATCTCATAATCCATGGCGCATAAGGCTTCAGCTCAAATGGTGACATGACAATATTGGCCAGAGTCCTCATGAAGAAATCATGGAAGTTGACGGGAATGCGATGAATGATGTTAAAAAGCATATTGTTCATGATACCAACGACTTCTTCATCATTAGAGTCGTGGCCTTTGATAGGACTCATAGTCTTCGACAGAATGCGATAGATAGTCCGAGGCACATACAACAATTCCTTGACGAGGAATTTGGTTCGAGGGGCCTGCCCTGGCTTCTTCATCAGCACTTGCATATAGTGATTTGAAAGCTCAGGTTCACTGTATACACAGCGTGCATCTTCAAGGGGAGGACTTAGAGGAAGGACACGAAGCAATTCAGACGCTGGTGCCTTGTAATGAGTGTTCTCTGTCATCCAGTCTAGAACCCATGAATTCACATCTTCAGAGTTGCCGGTGATGTGCATCATTGCGTAGAACTGAAGAATGAGTTCTTCATTCCAATCATAGATGTCAGTGCAGAAATTGAGCAGCCCAGCGTCATAGAGAACACCGAGGACTGGCGTGAAGCACGACAAAGACTCCATGTCTACATGAGGAATGTGCATATGATCGAAGACTTTGTCTTTGTTGAATAGCACTGAGGAATATAAGTTGGCTTGACTAGCAGTCCAGAAACGCCGCTTCCTTATGCGAGCAGAGTCATAGGGGTTGTAATCTGTGAAGAATACATGCTCACCAAAGAAATCATCAGCCTTGAACTTTTGTTTCCTTGAGAACGGATCCTTTGGCTTTGGCAGAGGAGTGTCAGTGAGTTGCATCACTACCTCAGGAATCGCGATCTCAGGTTCTTCAGGCTGAGGAATTTCTGGTTCCTCCTCAGGTGCAGTCACATTTTCAGCAGCAGCAGTTTCTTCAGCACTAGAGGCTGGAATTTCTTCATGCACAGATGCCGTGGGATGAGTTTCTTCAGAGCCCATTGGAACAGTTGGTGCAGGGGAGTGAGGAATTTGCTGCAGTGGAGTGAAGAGTGGAGAATTGGGATGCTGACTTTCCCAGAATTCATCATACATCAAAGGAGTTGTGCTTCCAATGTCCACGTCTTCATCTTCCAATTCTTCAACACCAGCCTTTTCAGCAGTGAACTAAGGCATTGGTGATGAGACCACTGGGGTTGAAGGGATTCCATCCACTTCAATTTCTTCATCAATCTGCTCTGAGGAAGCAGCAGATTGAGTTTCTTCATCAGATCCGCTTGGGATCTCATAATCTTCACCAAAAGGAACAAGGTCCTTTGATGGCATGGTTGAAATTGGAACAACATCAATGGGATTTTCAAACGAGCTGGTCATAGGCTTCATCTTCTTTGGAGCTGAAGATTCTGAAGCATTTGATGCTTTCCTTTTCTTCACTGCAGCTCGCTCTGCAGCCTTGGTCTTCTTCACATCTGATGCGGATGGAAGGATAAGAGTTGGTGTAGGCGCAGGTGGAGCTGAGGAATCTGGTTGAATTTCCTCAGGCGCAACTGATGCAGTTGGCCTGACTTCTTCAGTTTCTTCAGGCGCACCACTAGTGGATGCCCTGATAATTTCTTCAGTAGCTGGAATGGAGTCATCAGCCCTGGAACTAGCATTTCCTTCAGCAGCTTGAAAGTCATCAACGGTGCTGGCATGTTCTTCAGTGGGCTGTGCTGAAGGTTCAGCTTGAGGAATTTCTTGTTGCGATGGGGCTGCAACATTTGTGAATTTCTCAGTCAGTTTCACAAACCTGACTTTTGCTCCTTTCCAGTCAGCATAGTATGCATCAAATTCATCGTTGAGGGTTTTGATGTCAGCCTGCATCTTGATGAGTTCTTCAGGTTTCATCGTGACAACATTTTTTCTCAGCAGTTTTTCTTTCCTGTACTGCGATTTCTTGATCTGCCTGGCCCTATCATACTTCCATTTCTCTTCTTGAATAAAATGAGTCAGCATGTGACTTTGGCCAGGCGTCATCTTGAAGTCTGGCATAGGAGTGTTTGGGTCCTTGTGCCAGAGATCAATGTAGTCTAGGATCGCTCTTGGATCCAACAACAGTGGCACAGGTGTGCCTTTGGCTCTAGCGGCCCTTTCTTGTCGGTCTCTAATGATTTCTGCAAGTTCTTCTTCATCAGCTTCATCTTCGTCAGATGGTACATTGAAGACTACCTGCTTCTTCTTAGGACTTGGGCGAGTACCGCGTCCAGCAGTAGCCTTTTTCTTCAACAGAGAGGGTCCAGCTATGGAACTAGCTGAGACACCAGAGGCAATAGAGATGCCTGCAGCCCTTTGACACGTGGCAAGATGCACATGTGCTGAGGACTTTGTCAGAACAGTTAAGGACTTTGGAGGAGGTGTTGAGGATTTCGGAGGAGCAGGGGCAGCTTGAGGAATTTGCCTTGAAGATTTTGAAGTTTCTGGCTGTGAGGGCGCAGCTGAGGGTGAAGCACTTGGCTTTCGAGCGGGCTTATTAGGCATAGATTTCCTTGGCTTGACAGAAGCCTCAGTGGCAGCAGCACTAGCAGAATCTTCATTGAATTTCCTCACTACTTCTCTGGCTTGCTTGGCCAACTTGGCTTGGCGCTTTTCCCATTCCTCAGGAAAGTCCTCACCGCGTTTGACGCTAGTGGGATTAGCCACTTGGCCAGGTGCCAATGGGGCTCTTGGGCATGGAGGGTTGAGAGCGAATTTCTTCATATATTTTGGAGTAACATATCTGTACTCCCTCCATTCTCTTGCCCATCTCCGTTCTATCCTCTGAATGCGCACCTTGCGCTGATTTTTATCTTCTTTGCCAAACTTGGCTTCATCAGGCGTGCAGTAATCTTTATAAATGTCCTCAGGGATTTCAAAAGTAGTCATTGCCTCAGGCTTCTTTCCTCCTTTCTGTGGCCTTTTACCGTCAGCCATTTTCTTCAGTTGAGGAATTTGAACAATCGAATTCTTTGAAGAAGTGTGCAACTTTTCTTCAAGGAACGTTGCAAATGAGTTAAGTTGATGAGAACCTAGTGATTCAGCAGCGGACATGTGTACCTGTGAACAGAGTATAGTTGCGAGGAATTTGGAGAGGTCATATGCGTTCTCAGAGGGTTTTTCAAAAATAACAAGTTTGAGGAATTTGACCAGATGCGTCTTAAAGAATTTCACTAAGCGCGCTATATCTTAGGTTCCAGAGTTGTATAGATCGAAGATCCACACAATTGAGGAATCTTGAAGAAAGTGATGCTTAGGGAAATGAATCAAGAACAGATTACATGTGAGGTGTTTTGTGTGTGAGGATTTGAGAAATAAAACACCTTTGAAGATTTTGTAGAAATCTTTTGAATCAAAGAGGGCAGTAAAAGTAACTTTTAATTACCCTGAATGAAGAATACGACGAACAGAGAGGTGAAACAGTGAAGTTCGTCGGTGTAGATCTTCCACGCCCTAACTTGGCGGAGGAAGACGTCTATGGCGGCGGCGGAGGTGAAGATTTCCACGGTCGGCGCGAGTACGACGACGACGAGGTCGAGGCAGTGAAGCTCTTCCTCGCCGGTGACGATGGAGTAGCGGCGGCGCTAGGGTTCGGGAAGCTCGAGTGGGAGAGAGATCGAGCGGAGTAAAAGAAGTGAGGAAGGGATGAGGGGGTATTTATAGTAGCAGTGAAAAACTGACCCTTCTCCTTCGCACGACATGTGTCACCCACGTACTCTGTAGAGGAGATCGTGTAAGATCGTGGGTGAATAAATAAATGCATCATGGGATGCGGAACAGTTTGAGCGGCAAAACCGCAAATTTGGATAAGATTAGTTTTAACGTTCCGTTCGCAATTTCTTCAGCTGACAAGGACACAGTGAAGATTTTGAACGAGTTTCAAATAGAACGCACATGAAGAATTTGTCAACAGATTGGATTGAGTATAGCATAGAGGGGGAAGGGTCCGATCACATTCACTTAGCAGAAAAACCAACTTGAAGAAATAGCTATAAGTGAATGCTGTAGAGGACGTAAACTCTCTCTATATATATACATACATACATACATACATACATACATACATACATATATATATATATATATATATATATATATATATATATATATATATATATATATATATATATAGCCAATGAAGAAAAACGACGGCACAAGTGAAGATTTTGCAAGTTGAACAATTTGAACAACTGAGGAATTTCAAAACTGAGGAAAAACTCAAATTGAAGATTTTCAAATTTTGTGGTGGCGTGACCCACCGTATAAGAATGATGATTTCAGACACCACGTACAATTGTCGTAGGGTTCTGAGAATCAAATTCTTCGTTAATTTCTTCACATTTAGAGTGTTATTCTTCATTAATTGAAGAAAAATGTTTCTTCATGTGTTGCACATCTAAGTCATCAATTTTGCATAAGTGTTAGGATGAGTGCCTTTTCAAAGTACATTCGAAGACTCTAAGATATTTAGCTCACACCGCAACTTGCTAAATCTCTTCTCATCCAAGGGCTTAGTTAAGATATCGGCTAGCTGTTCTTCAGTCTTCACATGCTCAATAGAAATGTCGCCCTTCAACACATGGTCACGAAGAAAATGATGACGAATCTGAATGTGCTTTGTCTTCGAGTGCTGAACTGGGTTGTGAGCAATCTTGATGGCACTCTCATTGTCACAGAGGAGAGGCACATTCTTCACGTTGACGCCATAGTCCTTGAGTGTTTGCTTCATCCATAGCAGTTGAGCACAGCAAGAACCAGCAGCAATGTACTCAGCTTCAGCAGTAGACAGTGATACGCAGTTCTGTTTCTTCGAGGACCAACAGACCAAGGATCGTCCGAGGAAATGACAAGTACCAGATGTTGACTTGCGGTCCACACGGTCACCAGCATAGTCAGAGTCAGAATATCCAATGAGATCAAAATCCGAGCCCTTGGGATACCATAATCCTAATGTTGGTGTGTGATCTAGATATCGAAGAATATGCTTCACAGCCATATGGTGTGATTCCTTCGGTGCAGCTTGAAATCGTGCACACATGCAAACACTAAGCATTATATCTGGCCTAGATGCACATAAGTACAATAAAGAGCCAATCATGGAGCGGTATACCTTATGATCGAAGTAAATATCATTTTCATCAGTGCATAGATGACCATTTGTGGGCATAGGAATTTTGATGCCTTTGCAATCTTGCATGCCGAATTTCTTCAGGACATCCTTGAGGTATTTCTCCTGAGATATGAATATGCCATTGCGCTGTTGACGAATTTGAAGACCTAAAAAGAATTTCAACTCTCCCATCATAGACATTTGATATTCTTCACTCATCATATAGGCAAATTCATCACTATAACGTTGGTCAGTACAGCCAAAGATGATATCAACAACATATATTTGGCACACAAACAGTTCACCATCATAAGATTTAGTAAAGAGAGTAGGATCGAGTGAACCGGGTGTGAAGCCTTTTGTAACATCCCTAGCCTTGCCATGCACTTTGACTATCTTGGTTGTTGCATCATGTTTAAATTCAAGGAAAATTGAATTGAGGGAATTCCAAAAGCCTCAGAAATCTTTTGAAAATGAGCAAGTTAAAAATTTCTTCAAATGAGCCCAAGAAAATGTTCACTTTAATCCCTGAAAATATTTGCAAGAGGTAAAAATCCAAACCAATATTTTAGGGCATTAAGGGTAATTAAATTGGGCATTTTGAATTAAACCATAATGTATTTGAATTGGCTTTATTTCTGTTATAAAAGAAATACATGTCCAATAATTTTGGAAATTATTGTGGGGCTCTAGAGTAATATCTCTAGTCCATACAATAATTTACAAAAGCAACAAAAATGGTTTAGTTTCAAAACTAAATCAAAACAGAGGAAATAAATAGAAAACGGAAACAAATAAAAGAGAGAGGGACTTATCCGGGCCTTACCTGGCTGACCCAGATCCTGTGCAGCCCACCTGGCCTGGCGCTGTGCCGGCCCAGCCCACCTCCACCTCCCCTGTCGTCTTCCTCCCTAGGCCAGTAGGCAGAGCGCGTGCTCGCCGCGCGCGCACACGCGCCCAAGCCACCTCCTGCCTGGTTGCCTGCGTCCCCGACACCCTGGACGCCTCCATGCGTCGCCACACAGCCCCCGGCCTCTCCCCCACTCTCCCCGTGCCTCTTCCCTCTCCTCTGCTCTCCCTCCCTCGCGGCTACCCGAACGCTGCCACCGCCGCCGACGCGCACCACCGCGACCAACGCCTCTCCCTCGTCCTCCCGAGCAGCCCAGAAGCTCCGCCACCTCGTCCTAGATCCCCTCACCGAACCACGCCCCGCGAGAAGCCCCGGAACGTCCTCACCGGGCTCGTCTTCAACCTCCCGACGACGAGATCGACTTCGCCGCCCCGCCAACTCCAGTCCTCCTCCGAGCCGCTGACCTCTTCAACGTGATCGCTGTGAGCTTCTGCGTTGAACCCCTCTCTTCTCCCTCGCGTTCGTGAGCTCCAGGACGCATCTCCGCCATGGCCGAGAGCTCGGCTCCGCCGCGCATGTCGCCGCCGTCGTTCTAGCCACCGCCGCTCATGTCCGAACCTATAAACGCACTCAGCGCGTTCCCAGGAACCCGTAGCACTCGCGGGTTCGCCCTGCCGTGCCCTGTAGCGCTGCCTCCGAGCACGCTCGAACTCCGGCCGCCGCCGTGCCCAACTCCGGCCACCTCGCACCCTCCCCCTGCCACAGATGGATGCGCACGAGCCCCAGCTCCTCGTACGTGGGCTCGGCCATCGATTTGGTCACCGGAGCGCGAATCCCGCGCTGCCCCGCCGCGTCTGTTCATCGCCGGCGGCTAAACGCCGGCGAGTTGACCCCGTTTGACCCTGGTTGACCCCGTGTGGGCCCAGGTTGACTTCTCTGACTCAATGACAGGTGGGGCCCATCTTCTAATTAAATTAGTTTAGTTCTAACTAAAAACTAGTTAGGCTAATTACACTGACACGCGGGACCCACAGGTCAGGGTTTGACCTGGACCGCATCTGTTGACCAGATGACGTCAGCATGATGCAAGGCTGACACAGTAATGCTTTTCTGTATTTTAAATAAATCTAAATGATTTATTTATTTCCAGAAAATGTCCTAAACTTCTAAAAATCATAGAAAATAATCTATAACTCAGATTGAAAAGATTTATATATGAAAAATTATCAGAAAAATTCAATCTATCCATCTGTACTGGTTTCATGCATGTTGGAACACAATAACCTTGCTGTTTAGGTGAAACAAGTAAATGCACTAATATGACTTCATTAAATGGGTTTGCATTTGAATCTTTGGTTCAAATGGACTCATTTCAATCTGTTCTAGCTTGCATTAGCCAAAACACATTCATATTGCCATGTCATAGCATGCATCATATTGCTGCATATCGCCATGTGTTGATTGTGTTCTTTCTATGTTTGTCGATGGTTGTCCCCTCTCGATAGATGTATTCCGACGATGAGTTCGATGACACCGATGAAGAGCTATAATATCTTCAGAAGTGCCAGGCAAGCAAAACCCCCTTGTTCATTTCGATACAATCCCACTCTCTCGCTCCTGCTCTCTTTTACTGCATTAGGACAACAACGTTTCAACTGTTACATGCTGTGGTAGCTGAACCCCTTTCCTCTGCATGACCTGTCATTGCCACAGTAAATAGATGAAACCCACTAGCATGAGTAGGAGTTGTTTGAGCCCTGATGTGCCTACTCATTCATGCTTGTTTGTCATGCCTGCTACTGCTTAGAGTTGAGTCAGGTTTGATTCATCGGGGATGAATTGGAATGTGGTGAACATGTCCTACTGCTGAGAGCTAAGTGTGTGAACACGATTTGGTAAAGGTAGCGGTGAGAGGCCATGTAGGAGTACATGGTGGGTTGTCTCATTGCAGCCGTCCTCAGGAACTGAGTTCTGTGTCTGTGATCCATGAACAGTTACTACCACACATTGGGCTCCGGGCGCTCCAAGCTCTCTCGACTTATTAATCAACCTGATCTCTGTCCAGGAGTTGCAACTAGTTTCTGGTGTTTGTAGGTAGTGTTAGTAGTCTACCAAGTGGCACCCGGTACAGGTGGGCTTGGGACAGACTAGGCATCGTGGCCGGGTATGCCAAGCGCCGCCCGGTTGGTGGGCTTGGAACCCTGTACACATCGTTTGGGGCCGTGAGCGACACCCCGGCCGGATCTCCTTGCGGATGGAACCCGAATAGGCGATAAACCTGGACTAGAGACTTGTGTGGTTAGTCAGGTCGTGGCTGACTCCCTCGCCACGCTTCCGCTTGAAGGTTGCCAAGGCACATGACGTGTACATGGTGGTAAGTGGCGAGAGTGTGTGTGAAGAAGTACACCCCTGCAGGGTTATCATTATCTATTCGAATAGCCGGATTCCTCGGATATGGAAACTTGGACCCCTTGCATAGTTCATAGACAAGTGAAAGTGGATACTCTAAAATGCGCAAGATAAGCGTGAGTGTTATGGATGGCGTTCTCGTAGGAAGACGGGAGCGGATCCATAGTGGTGTATTGATATGGTGAATATGTGGACTCATGTGCGCCACCTCAAAAGAGTTACTTGCAGTCGTAGTTCAGGTTAGCCACTGAGTCAAAGCTGGCTTGCTGCAGTTAAACTCCACCACCCCCTTTATTGATACCGATGCATATGTAGATAGTTCTGATGTAAGTCTTGCTGGGTACATTTGTACTCACGTTTGCCTATTTTATGTTTTTGCAGAGAGACTTCAGTCTCGCTAGTAGTACCGCTTGGACTTCGACGTTTAGCTTGATACCTCAGCTACGATCTTGTGCCCTTGGCAGGATCTGGTAGATAGTCAGGCTTCTTAGCCTTTTCCATTTATAGATGTCTATACTCAGACATGTTAAGCTTCCACATGTGCTTGTTGCTTGTATGCTCTGAATGTTGGGTCATGAGACCCATGTTTGTAATATCTCGCTCCTCGGAGCCTAATGAATAAATACTTGAGTCGTAGAGTTATGTTGTGATGCCATGTTGTATTTGCACATATCGGGCATATTGTGTGTATGATTGAAATGCTTGGTATGTGTGAGATCCGACAATCTAGTTGTTTATCCTTGGCAGCCTCTCTTATGGGGAAATGTAGTCTAGTGCTTCCTTGAGCCATAGTAGTCCGCTACAGCCCGGTTCACCGGAGTCCTGCTAGCCCAGCACTACTGCTCAGGACACTTGACTGGCCGGCATGTGCTTCACTTCGTTCCTGTGTCTGTCCCTTCGGGGAAATGTCACGCGGTGACATCCGGAGTCCTGCCTAGCCTGCTATAGCCCGGGTTACCGGAGTCCTGTTAGCCCAGTGCTACAGCTCGGATTCACACGTTGTTGACCGACATGCTCGAAGTTGATTCATGTATGCCTGTCCCCATGGGTTAGTGCCGCTTTGGGTTCACGACTAGCCATGTCGGCCCGGGTTCTTTGTCATATGGATGCTAGCGACACTATCATATACGTGAGCCAAAAGGCACAAACGGTCCCGGGCCAGGTAAGGTGGCACCCGTGGGAATACCGTGCGTGAGGCCGCAAAGTGATATGATGTGTTACATGCTAGATCGGTGTGACTTAGGATCGGGGTCCTGACAGCGTTGGTATCAGAGCCTGACTGCCTGTAGGATTACCAAGCCAGACTGGTCGAAGTTGTGTCTAGAAATGCTTTAGTTATATAAGGGAATTGATTGTGGAAGGGAACGTAAGGCTCTTTTTACTCCTTATACCCCATGCCCTCTGATCTGAGTCATCTTATCTTTTCCACGGGGTTAAGAACTAGGCTTCTTTTCTATCTCTCAGGATGAGGTGTTACTAAACCGTAGTTGCCTAGGATTGTTGAGTTCAAGCCTTAGTTTAGTTCCTACTACTTCCATATGTTCATAGCTGGCCTCAGAACCTTGATATGATGTTGTCAAGTGACTATGCAAATCCTTGTGAATGTCTCAAAACTTTTTCTGAGCATTTACAGCCGTTATGCTGTCCGAGTCATCCCAGGTTTCTACATAGCCTGATGCATTTGCAAATCCTTTCTTTCCGTTCCCGATGTCCTTTGGGCCAGATTAAGCACGCTAAGCGGTCTGTTGAGGTACTCCATTGCCTTGACGTATGTGTTGGAGCTACTTTTGTGACTCTAGGTGTCTTATGAAACCATCTAGTAATCTATCCATGTTTTGTGTTCCCAGTGTGATGAATCTGGCCATCATTCTCGAAAGCATCCCGTGATGCCACTTAGTAGTAGGTATTCTATTCCTGGGTTCTTGAACCCGAGATTCACCCTACTTACCTCCTGTTGATAGTGTTTGCTAGTTCCTTTAGGATATTAGTAACTTTGCGATAGTCCTCGAGGTCCGTGGTATTTCCTTCTTCCAAATACTGTGAACCGCTTATGGCAGAAGTTCCTCGCTGAACCAAAAGATCACAATAGGAGTGCTCTTGATGAGATCTCGGTCCTATATTGTGAACCTGCCAGTCCTACCTTTCTGCATGGGTTATCCGGAAGAAACATGTTGAATTTATTCAACATGCTAACCGATGCATCTACAACTTAAGAAATTATATGTTCCTCTGAGTTGTCCCTTTTTAGTTGTATTCTGACCCTCTTGTATCAATTATTGGTTAAGAATAGTTGTGCATTCGTGTTATCGACGCCTATTATTCTTGTGGTCCGTCAAGCCATTCTATTCCGGAATGACTAGAAGAAACAAACTCCAGTACCTTGTCCATTTCTAGGATTGGGTCAAAGCAGTTGTATTCCGTAGATAAAAATGCCAATCCAGCTTTTGCTCTGTTCTACCTTGAAGTGTTACCATATTTATGTCAAGAATATTATAGGAATTGCACCATCTCTTATGAATTCTTGATGCAGTGATACTTATCACCATCATCATTCATTCCTCGGCCCTCGTGCTGTTGTAACCGAAATGCCGACAAGTGAATTGTGATGTGTGAAATCAATGCTCCGAGCAACTCGTTGCTTGGTAGTAATTGGACAATATTCCCATTCTTAGCTTGTTGGTTATTAAATCATCATCCTAAGATTGATCGTGCTACCTAGTCCTTATTTCCGGTGCACTCTTCGATCAATGAGTTAGGATTATTCAATCCCTTACTCTTCTGATCATGTCGTCTTGCCTTGAAAAGCAAGATTGTTCTCGAGCTTAGAGACATATCGGTGGTTCGTGATTTTCCGGATATCTTCATGGGAGTATCACCAGGTCGTCCCCTGACCGATATGTTGAGTTCGTGATCAAGTTGGTTTTCCAATAAACCACTCTTTCTCCAAGAATCTGTGTTGGATACTCCTGAGCTAGTTGGTTAAGCTTAACAACAACTTGGAGAGTTGGAAGATAAAAGCTTGTCCTACCACGCTCATCCCTAGGGGATATCTTGTATCTGTGTTGAAGAAAGATAATATCTTCATCGATTGATCCACGTGATCAATTGTCGGTGCTATTGTCTTATCAAACCTTTGATTTGAGTGTGGGCTATCATCAAATCAAATTAGAACCAACGATGTTCATAATGTTGTCTTACTCGTGGTTGATCCCTCGAGCATACACCATTACATCCTTTGGTCTGACCAATACTATCACATTGTTCACATGATGGTGGAAGTCCAGTGATATGGAAATTCCGATGAGTTGTTGTTGAGCCCATCAGCAGCATTTTGCCTCCCCCATGATTCATGTTGAACATCAACCTAGTGTTGAAAATTTTGTAAGCAATGCCTTCGTGTTCCGTTCATGAAGCTTATGCTTGGATGAAAGAAGTGACTTCCTCCAAGTTCACGTGCATTAGGTGTAAGTTGCCGCCATGAATTTGAGAAAGGTTTGTTTTGTTTCCCTTGGAATCATCCCAAGTTAGTCATGTATACGTGCGAAGTATTCTATGGTTTGGTAGATTAATTACCTCCATTCCATATGTGTCCCTAGCACACCAAGCCACTGATTGATTTGTTCAAGGAGAAGAAGTCCCTTCTTAAGACCGCGGCTTATACAAGGACTTCGATATTCTCAATGATGGTTCCCCACTTGAACTCGGTAGTGCTTCATTATAAGACTACTACGTGGGCTTGATTGTCTGGGACATCGTGTTCACATGTTTGTAGCAGAACCAGCTCATGTTTTGGAGCTTGTTATCGTAGTTCATTTCCTGAGAATCTCGTAATGTCATCTCATCGATTGTGTTGCAAACTTTCTTTTCAGACATATTGAGTCTGAAGTATCCTTTCACCAATCGGATCTGAATCTCAGGCAGATATGATGGTTGGAACATTCCAACATTTGCATTTTGTTCCTAGCTTGCACCGTCTTTGTGCCCTTTCACTGAGGGCTGCCTTCTTAGTAATTCTTGTTCAGGATCATCCTCAAAAGTGGTCCTACCATGGGTCCCATCCATTTCCGATGATAAGCAAAATCATCCATGGCGTTGTCTTCAACAAGGTAGTCCACATCATCCATTCTAGTATGGGTATGCTATCCCTTCTTACTCCACCAAATGTTGTTGTGAATTTTCTTAGGCTGGTATAGAAAGTTTCAATGATCCTTGTATCAAAAGTAATTCTTTTTGCCACTTAAGGGAATAATTATATGAGTCACCTCTCCCAAGGTGCCCCCCGTTATGGGATCATGGAAATTGTTTCCTCGCTACTTTGAAACCCTCATCAAATTGTTCTTCCATCCCTCCTGATACATGTTTTGCCCCTCAGCTCTAGAGAACGTTTCTACATCTCATTCCGTGAGTTGATCTTATGATCATCAAGATGATCCTAAGTTACTCGAACCTCAAGAAGATCAATTCTTCTAAAATTCTCCATTTCTTCTCAATGGTCATATTAAATGAAGTTCGCAAAGCAAGACAACGAGATCAAGATGATGCAATGAATCAACATCCTCGAGAGGAGCAATTGGATAATGAAGATCGTGTTAGCTTTGTGTCCCCTCTGTCTTCTTACCTCGCATCTTAAATCTCGGGACGAGATTCTTGTTTAGTGGGGGTGAGTTGTAACATCCCTAGCCTTGCCATGCACTTTGACTATCTTGGTTGTTGCATCATGTTTAAATTCAAGGAAAATTGAATTGAGGGAATTTCAAAAGCCTCAGAAATCTTTTGAAAATGAGCAAGTTAAAAATTTCTTCAAATGAGCCCAAGAAAATGTTCACTTTAATCCCTGAAAATTTTGCAAGAGGTAAAAATCCAAACCAATATTTTAGGGCATTAAGGGTAATTAAATTGGGCATTTGAATTAAACCATAATGTATTTGAATTGGCTTTATTTTTGTTATAAAAGAAATACATGTCCAATAATTTTGGAAATTATTGTGGGGCTCTAGAGTAATATCTCTAGTCCATACAATAATTTACAGAAGCAACAAAAATGGTTTAGTTTCAAAACTAAATCAAAACAGAGGAAATAAATAGAAAACAGAAACAAATAAAAGAGAGAGGGACTTATCTGGGCCTTACCTGGCTGACCCAGATCCTGTGCAGCCCACCTGGCCTGGCGCTGTGCCGGCCCAGCCCACCTCCACCTCCCCTGTCGTCTTCCTCCCTAGGCCAGTAGGCAGAGCGCATGCTCGCCACGCGCGCACACGAGCCCAAGCCACCTCCTGCCTGGTTGCCTGCGTCCCCGACACCCTGGACGCCTCCATGCTCGCCACGCAACCCCCGACCTCTCCCCCACTCTCCCCGTGCCTCTTCCCTCTCCTCTGCTCTCCCTCCCTCGCGGCTACCCGAACGCTGCCAGCGCCGCCGACGCGCACCACCGCGACCAACGCCTCTCCCTCGTCCTCCCAAGCAGCCCAGAAGCTCCGCCACCTCGTCCTAGATCCCCTCACCGAACCACGCCCCGCGAGAAGCCCCGAAACGTCCTCATCGGGCTCGTCTTCAACCTCCCAACGACGATATCGACTTCGCCGCCCCGCCAACTCCAGTCCTCCCCCGAGCCGCTGACCTCTTCAACGTGATCGCTGTGAGCTTCTGCGCTGAACCCCTCTCTTCTCCCTCGCGTTCGCGAGCTCCAGGACGCATCTCCGCCATGGCCGAGAGCTCGGCTCCGCCGCGCATGTCGCCGCCGTCGTTCTAGCCACCGCCGCTCGCGTCCGAACCTATAAACGCACTCAGCGCGTTCCCAGGAACCCGTAGCACTTGCGGGTTCGCCCTGCCGTGCCCAGTAGCGCTGCCTCTGAGCACGCCCGAACTCCGGCCGCCGCCGAGGTCGACGCCGTGCCCAACTCCGGCCACCTCGCACCCTCCCCCTGCCACAGATGGATGCGCACGAGCCCCAGCTCCTCGTAGGTGGGCTCGACCATCGATTTGGTCGCCGGAGCGCGAATCCCGCGCTGCCCCGCCGCGTCTGTTCGTCGCCGGCGGCTAAACGCCGGCGAGTTGACCCCGTTTGACCCTGGGTGACCCCGTGTGGGCCCAGGTTGACTTCTCTGACTCAATGACAGGCGGGGCCCATCTTCTAATTAAATTAGTTTAGTGCTAACTAAAAACTAGTTAGGCTAATTACACTGACACGCGGGACCCACAGGTCAGGGTTTGACCTGGACCGCATCTGTTGACCAGATGACGTCAGCATGATGCAAGGCTGACGCAGTAATGCTTTTCTGTATTTTAAATAAATCTAAATGATTTATTTATTTCCAGAAAATGTCCTAAACTTCTAAAAATCATAGAAAATAATCTATAACTCAGATTGAAAAGATTTATATATGAAAAATTATCAGAAAAATTCAATCTATCCATCTGTACTGGTTTCATGCATGTTGGAACACAATAACCTTGCTGTTTAGGTGAAACAAGTAAATGCACTAATATGACTTCATTAAATGGGTTTGCATTTGAATCTTTGGTTCAAATGGACTCATTTCAATCTGTTCTAGCTTGCATTAGCCAAAACACATTCATATTGCCATGTCATAGCATGCATCATATTGCTGCATATCGCCATGTGTTGATTGTGTTCTTTCTATGTTTGTCGATGGTTGTCCCCTCTCGATAGATGTATTCCGACGATGAGTTCGATGACACCGATGAAGAGCTATAATATCTTCAGAAGTGCCAGGCAAGCAAAACCCCCTTGTTCATTTCGATACAATCCCACTCTCTCGCTCCTGCTCTCTTTTACTGCATTAGGACAACAACGTTTCAACTGTTACATGCTGTGGTAGCTGAACCCCTTTCCTCTGCATGACCTGTCATTGCCACAGTAAATAGATGAAACCCACTAGCATGAGTAGGAGTTGTTTGAGCCCTGATGTGCCTACTCATTCATGCTTGTTTGTCATGCCTGCTACTGCTTAGAGTTGAGTCAGGTTTGATTCATCGGGGATGAATTGGAATGTGGTGAACATGTCCTACTGCTGAGAGCTAAGTGTGTGAACACGATTTGGTAAAGGTAGCGGTGAGAGGCCATGTAGGAGTACATGGTGGGTTGTCTCATTGCAGCCGTCCTCAGGAACTGAGTTCTGTGTCTGTGATCCATGAACAGTTACTACCACACATTGGGCTCCGGGCGCTCCAAGCTCTCTCGACTTATTAATCAACCTGATCTCTGTCCAGGAGTTGCAACTAGTTTCTGGTGTTTGTAGGTAGTGTTAGTAGTCTACCAAGTGGCACCCGGTACAGGTGGGCTTGGGACAGACTAGGCATCGTGGCCGGGTATGCCAAGCGCCGCCCGGTTGGTGGGCTTGGAACCCTGTACACATCGTTTGGGGCCGTGAGCGACACCCCGGCCGGATCTCCTTGCGGATGGAACCCGAATAGGCGATAAACCTGGACTAGAGACTTGTGTGGTTAGTCAGGTCGTGGCTGACTCCCTCGCCACGCTTCCGCTTGAAGGTTGCCAAGGCACATGACGTGTACATGGTGGTAAGTGGCGAGAGTGTGTGTGAAGAAGTACACCCCTGCAGGGTTATCATTATCTATTCGAATAGCCGGATTCCTCGGATATGGAAACTTGGACCCCTTGCATAGTTCATAGACAAGTGAAAGTGGATACTCTAAAATGCGCAAGATAAGCGTGAGTGTTATGGATGGCGTTCTCGTAGGAAGACGGGAGCGGATCCATAGTGGTGTATTGATATGGTGAATATGTGGACTCATGTGCGCCACCTCAAAAGAGTTACTTGCAGTCGTAGTTCAGGTTAGCCACTGAGTCAAAGCTGGCTTGCTGCAGTTAAACTCCACCACCCCCTTTATTGATACCGATGCATATGTAGATAGTTCTGATGTAAGTCTTGCTGGGTACATTTGTACTCACGTTTGCCTATTTTATGTTTTTGCAGAGAGACTTCAGTCTCGCTAGTAGTACCGCTTGGACTTCGACGTTTAGCTTGATACCTCAGCTACGATCTTGTGCCCTTGGCAGGATCTGGTAGATAGTCAGGCTTCTTAGCCTTTTCCATTTATAGATGTCTATACTCAGACATGTTAAGCTTCCACATGTGCTTGTTGCTTGTATGCTCTGAATGTTGGGTCATGAGACCCATGTTTGTAATATCTCGCTCCTCGGAGCCTAATGAATAAATACTTGAGTCGTAGAGTTATGTTGTGATGCCATGTTGTATTTGCACATATCGGGCATATTGTGTGTATGATTGAAATGCTTGGTATGTGTGAGATCCGACAATCTAGTTGTTTATCCTTGGCAGCCTCTCTTATGGGGAAATGTAGTCTAGTGCTTCCTTGAGCCATAGTAGTCCGCTACAGCCCGGTTCACCGGAGTCCTGCTAGCCCAGCACTACTGCTCAGGACACTTGACTGGCCGGCATGTGCTTCACTTCGTTCCTGTGTCTGTCCCTTCGGGGAAATGTCACGCGGTGACATCCGGAGTCCTGCCTAGCCTGCTATAGCCCGGGTTACCGGAGTCCTGTTAGCCCAGTGCTACAGCTCGGATTCACACGCTGTTGACCGACATGCTCGAAGTTGATTCATGTATGCCTGTCCCCATGGGTTAGTGCCGCTTTGGGTTCACGACTAGCCATGTCGGCCCGGGTTCTTTGTCATATGGATGCTAGCGACACTATCATATACGTGAGCCAAAAGGCACAAACGGTCCCGGGCCAGGTAAGGTGGCACCCGTGGGAATACCGTGCGTGAGGCCGCAAAGTGATATGATGTGTTACATGCTAGATCGGTGTGACTTAGGATCGGGGTCCTGACAGCGTTGGTATCAGAGCCTGACTGCCTGTAGGATTACCAAGCCAGACTGGTCGAAGTTGTGTCTAGAAATGCTTTAGTTATATAAGGGAATTGATTGTGGAAGGGAACGTAAGGCTCTTTTTACTCCTTATACCCCATGCCCTCTGATCTGAGTCATCTTATCTTTTCCACGGGGTTAAGAACTAGGCTTCTTTTCTATCTCTCAGGATGAGGTGTTACTAAACCGTAGTTGCCTAGGATTGTTGAGTTCAAGCCTTAGTTTAGTTCCTACTACTTCCATATGTTCATAGCTGGCCTCAGAACCTTGATATGATGTTGTCAAGTGACTATGCAAATCCTTGTGAATGTCTCAAAACTTTTTCTGAGCATTTACAGCCGTTATGCTGTCCGAGTCATCCCAGGTTTCTACATAGCCTGATGCATTTGCAAATCCTTTCTTTCCGTTCCCGATGTCCTTTGGGCCAGATTAAGCACGCTAAGCGGTCTGTTGAGGTACTCCATTGCCTTGACGTATGTGTTGGAGCTACTTTTGTGACTCTAGGTGTCTTATGAAACCATCTAGTAATCTATCCATGTTTTGTGTTCCCAGTGTGATGAATCTGGCCATCATTCTCGAAAGCATCCCGTGATGCCACTTAGTAGTAGGTATTCTATTCCTGGGTTCTTGAACCCGAGATTCACCCTACTTACCTCCTGTTGATAGTGTTTGCTAGTTCCTTTAGGATATTAGTAACTTTGCGATAGTCCTCGAGGTCCGTGGTATTTCCTTCTTCCAAATACTGTGAACCGCTTATGGCAGAAGTTCCTCGCTGAACCAAAAGATCACAATAGGAGTGCTCTTGATGAGATCTCGGTCCTATATTGTGAACCTGCCAGTCCTACCTTTCTGCATGGGTTATCCGGAAGAAACATGTTGAATTTATTCAACATGCTAACCGATGCATCTACAACTTAAGAAATTATATGTTCCTCTGAGTTGTCCCTTTTAAGTTGTATTCTGACCCTCTTGTATCAATTATTGGTTAAGAATAGTTGTGCATTCGTGTTATCGACGCCTATTATTCTTGTGGTCCGTCAAGCCATTCTATTCCGGAATGACTAGAAGAAACAAACTCCAGTACCTTGTCCATTTCTAGGATTGGGTCAAAGCAGTTGTATTCCGTAGATAAAAATGCCAATCCAGCTTTTGCTCTGTTCTACCTTGAAGTGTTACCATATTTATGTCAAGAATATTATAGGAATTGCACCATCTCTTATGAATTCTTGATGCAGTGATACTTATCACCATCATCATTCATTCCTCGGCCCTCGTGCTGTTGTAACCGAAATGCCGACAAGTGAATTGTGATGTGTGAAATCAATGCTCCGAGCAACTCGTTGCTTGGTAGTAATTGGACAATATTCCCATTCTTAGCTTGTTGGTTATTAAATCATCATCCTAAGATTGATCATGCTACCTAGTCCTTATTTCCGGTGCACTCTTCGATCAATGAGTTAGGATTATTCAATCCCTTACTCTTCTGATCATGTCGTCTTGCCTTGAAAAGCAAGATTGTTCTCGAGCTTAGAGACATATCGGTGGTTCGTGATTTTCCGGATATCTTCTCGACTTGCACTTCTTTTGCAATGCGAGGATGAGCTGGTTGTCGTTGAGGAATTTGATCAGCATTTTCTTCAGCATCAATTTCCTCAACATCTTCTTCAGGTGCATCAGCTCGACATTCTTCATGTTCTGGAATGAATTCTTCAGCAGATTCTTCAGTAGGAATGACATCTTCAGTAGCCTTGTGCTTGATATAATCCTCAGGTGCTGGTTCCTCTAACACAGAAGGTAGGTGCTCTCTTTGCGAGCCATTAGTTTCATCGAACCGCACATCTATAGTTTCAACAATCTTATGAAGAACATTGTTGAAGACTCTGTAGGTGTGCGAGTCCTTTCCGTAACCAAGCATAAAACCTTCATGTGCTTTCGGTGCAAATTTAGAGTTGTGATGAGGATCTCTAATCCAGCATTTAGCACCGAAGACTTTGAAATAACTCACATTGGGTTTCTTGTCAGTGAGGAGTTCATAGGCAGTCTTCTTGAAGAATTTGTGAAGATATACTCTGTTGATGATGTGGCACGCAGTATCAATTGCATCAACCCAGAAACGACGAGGGGTTTTGTACTCATCGAGCATAGTGCAAGCCATCTCAGCAAGAGTCCTGTTCTTGTGCTCCACGACGCCATTCTGTTGAGGAGTATAAGGAGCAGATAACTCATGAGTAATACCAAGTTCATCAAGATATTCATTGAGACCCGAATTCTTGAACTCAGTGCCATTGTCACTCCTAATGTGCTTGATCTTCACACCAAAATTGGTTGAAGCCCTCGAGGAAAATCGTTTGAAGACTTCCTGCACTTCATGTTTGTAAGAGACAAGGTGTACCCATGTGTAACGAGAGTAATCATCAACAATAACAAAGCCATATTGAGATGCTTCATTTGACACAGAGGAATAATGATTAGGACCGAAGAGATCCATGTGAAGCAATTCGAATGGTCGAGTAGTGGTCATGATGGTCTTTGCTGGATGCTTGGCCTTGGTCATCTTTCCAGCTTCACAGGCACCGCATAAGTGATCCTTGAGGAATTTGACATTCTCAATGCCAATAACATGCTTCTTCTTCGCGAGTGTGTGCAAATTCCTCATGCCTGCATGACCAAGTCGTCGATGCCATAGCCATCCTTCTGAAGCTTTTGCAAGTAGGCACACGGCTGGTTGTGAATCTGCAGAGAAATCAACAATATACAAGTCTCCTCTCCTAAAGCCTTCGAAGACTTTGGAATTGTTAGCTTCCATAATCACAACACAACGATACTTGCCAAAGACAACAACCATATCAAGATCACAAAGCATTGAGACAGACATAAGGTTGTATCCTAAGGACTCAACAAGCATGACTTTGTTCATGTGTCCATCCTTTGTGATAGCAACTTTACCTAGACCCAATACCTGACTTTTGCTTTTGTCAGCGAAGATGATATGCTTCAGATGTGATGATGATAAGGGAGCATCCATCAATAGGTTCTTGTCACCAGTCATGTGATTTGTACATCCACTATCGAGTACCCACTCAGTGGCTTTGGGTTGATCATCCTGTAGATGAATTAGTGCAACTTACGAACCTCATATACTTCAGCAGTGAAGAATATGATATCATAATTCAACAGATCAATCTCATCAAGTAGTAAGACAAATAAGGTAGTGGGAGGACGTGTGAAATGAAAGTTCATTTCATCAAGGTTAGCCTGCGTCCTTTCAGGCACTTTGTCAGGTCCCCAGCAAATTCTTCAGACGTTACAGTACGTATGGAGACCTGACCCTGCAGAAGAGATTAGTTCTTTTTCTTCACCACCCACATCTGAAGGGGTGGCAAAGAGTTCATCACTCCGCGAGTTCCATATGAGAATGGTGGCATAGAGGCCAAACCATTTCGTTTCACATAAGAGTGGTTAGGGTAAGCATATGAATAAGCAGAGAAATTCTTCGAGGACTTATGAACATAATAATTTAAAGAATAATGCTCATATTCATAGCCCTTGGCTCTTCCTTGTGAAACAGAGTTGTTAGCACGATGATGTTCATATGAGGACTTTGATCCATGTGAGGAATTTGATCTCCTTGAGGAATATGGTCCTTATGAGGACTTGGATCCATATGAAGAATTTGGTCCATATGAAGAATTTGATCTGGGGTTCCTATTCTTCACGGGTGATGTCATGAGGACATTCACCTGAAGACTTTCAAGGCACCTTTTGGGAACCCAGATTTTCTTCATAGGGGTACCATTCCTGCAGTTAGTGCCAACATATCTAGCAAATACTTCACCATTCTGATTTTTGAACAGTTTATAGTTGGAGTCAAATGACTCATCAGAAGAATGAGAAGATTCACATGTATAGCCAGATAAATTAGATGGATCAACTGGAGGTCCCTTTGCAGCAAACCATGAGGTTTTGGGATACTGCTCAGGCTTCCAATATGTACCATCAGCATTGAGTTTCCTCTCAAAGGCAATACCCTCTTTCCTAGGGTTCCTGTTGAGGATCTGCTTTTTAAGCACATCACAAAGGGTCTGATGCCCTTTGAGGCTTTTGTACATGCCTGTCATGTACAATTCCTTCAGCCCTGCATTGTCAGTGATACTAGCAATGTCCTCAGATGAGGAATTAGTGATAGCAGAGGCAGGTGAAGAATTTGTAACATTAGAAGCATTTGAACACTCAGGTGAGGAATTAGCAGATTCTCGTTCAATGCATTTCAAACATGGAGGAATGAATTCTTCCTGAGCAGCGCTGATTTGTTGAGCAAGTAATGAATCGCGCTCCTTCTGAAGATCTTCATAACTCACTCTTAGCTTCTCAAGATCTTACTTCTTTTGAAGATATTCATAAGAAAGCTTCTCATGATCAGATAAGAGAGTGTTATGATGACCTTGAAGGTTGTCAAACCTGGTCTGAAGTCTCTGAAGATTTTCAGTTAAGGCTTTAGTGCGATCCATTTCTTCACCCAACATATCATCACTTTTGTCTAGCATGTTTTGAACCTTTTCAAAAGCCTTTTGTTGTTGCACAACAATCTTAGCAAGTTTAGAGTAGCTAGGCTTAAGATTTTCATCAGATTCATCCTCACTAGATTCAGAGGAGGCATATTTGAGTACCTTGGCGCCTTTTGCCATGAAGCAATAGGTGGGAGCATAGTCATCACTGCCTTCATCAGCCTTGTTGATGAGATCACTTTCTTCAGAGGTGAAGATAGACTTGCTGACGAATGCAGTAGCGAGGGCTAAGATCGCCACACCAGACTCGGAATCATCAGATTCCTCTTCTTCTTCATGTTCTTCAGATTCAGCCTCAGAGTCCATTTCCTTGCCAATGAATTCCCGAGCCTTCTTGGAGCTGCTCTTCTTGTGAGACTAAGACTTCGAGGATTTTGATGATGAAGATTTTGAGGATTTCTTCTTTTTCTTCGCATCATCAGAACTGTAATCCTTGTATTTCTTCTTCTTTGATTCCTTTTCCCACTGAGGACAATCTTGAATGTAGTGTTCAGGCTTCTTGCACTTGTGACAAAGCCTTCTCTTGTAGTCACTGGATGAGGAATCATTGCTCTTTGAGGGTCTTCCAAAGCGACCTCGTCTTGAGAACTTTTGGAATTTCTTCATGAGCAGCGCTAGATCATGACTTAGTTCTTCAGGGTCGCCAAGGCTGCTACCAGAGTCTTCATCTTCGGACTCAGATACTACCTTGGCCTTCAGTGCACGTGATCTGCCATAGCTCGAACCATAGAGATCTCTCTTTTCAGCAAGCTGGAACTCATGAGTATTTAGCCTCTCGAGGATATCAGCGGGGTCAAGTGACTTGTAATCAGCACGCTCTTGTATCATCAGTGCCAGAGTATCAAATGAGGAATCAAGCGATCTCAGCAATTTCTTCACCACCTCATGGTCGGTGATGTCAGTAGCACCAAGTGCTTGCAGCTCATTTGAGATGTCAGTGAGGCGATCGAAGGTTTGCTGAACATTTTCATTGTCGAGTCTTTTGAAGCGGTTGAAGAGATTGCGAAGAACATCAACTCGAGAGTCACGCTGAGTTGAGACTCCTTCATTTACTTTGGACAGCCTATCCCAGATAAGCTTAGCAGTCTCGAAAGCACTCACTCTTCCATACTGTCCTTTGCTCAGATGGCCACATATGATATTCTTCGCTTGACAGTCGAGTTGCTTGAATCTCTTCACATCAGTAGCATTCAGAGAAGGTGTGACTGAGGGAACACTATTTTCCACAACGTACCAGAGATTGTTATCAATTGCCTCAAGATGCATTCGCATCTTATTCTTCTAGTAGGGGTAGTCCGTCCCATCGAAGGTAGGACACCCAGCAGAGACCTTGATCATACCTACGGTCAACATAACTAAAACTCCAGGCGGTTAAACCAAAATCACACAAAAAAAGGGAGTACCTTGCTCTGATACCAATTGAAAGTGCGTTATATCGACTAGAGGGGGGTGAATAGGCGATTTTTATGAAATTCTTTACTGAGGAATTTGCTAGTGAGGAAATTCCTTAGCGAAGAACTACTAGCAGCGGAATAAGTACTCAGAAGTAAACATAGCAGAATACATGCATGGTCATCATGATGAAATGAAGACAAACACATAGTACAGAAAACGTAATCACAGAAAACACAAGATGAAGAAAAACAGACTGAAGAAATTGAACTAAGGAAATTGAGAAAGTCTTCAGTCAAAGTCTTCAAACACAGATATGATAAACAAGCAGCACAATACTGAGGAAATGAAAGAGTTGAGGAAATGGAACCAGTAAGCTTGGTGAAGACAATGATTTGGTAGACCAGTTCCAACTGCTGTCTCAGGTGTACATCTGGTTGGAGCGGCTGAGTATTTGAACTCGAGGACACACAGTCCCGGACACCCAGTCGTGAGCACGCAGCTCGGGACACCTAGTCCTCACCGTATTCTCCTTGAACTAAGGACATACAGTCCTCGTCCAATCACTCGTGGTAAGTCTTTAGGTGACTTCCGAACCTTGACAAACTCGGTCACTCGGCGATCCACAATTCCTCTTGGATGCTCTAGACCATGACGCCTAACCGTCTGGAAGAAGCACAGTCTTCAAAGGTAACAAGCGTCGGATCCACGCAGGATCAATCTCTTCAGTGATGCTCAATCACTTTGGGTTTGTAGGTGTTTGGGTTTGGGTTTGGATTTTCCTCACTTGATGATTTTCGCTCAAAGTCCTCGGAGGATGGGTTGCTCTCAAATGACAAGTGTCAGTTTCTCTCGGAGCAGCCAACCAGCTAGTGGTTGTAGGGGGGCGGCTATTTATAGCCTAGGGAGCAGCCCGACATGATAAGACATAAATGCCCTTCAATGATATGACCGTTGGATGGATAAGATATTTTGGGACAGCTCGCGCGTAGCACAACAACGGTCGGAAATTTGAGGTACAAATTCCTCAGGGCTATCATGTTCCTCACTATGTAGGCAATCCGCACTGGCGAATTCCTAACTCCTCAGTCAAAGCAAAGTCCTCAGTGACCAGAAGAACTGCGTCTCTGTCACTGAAGAAATTGACTGAACTGTATGAGATTTCCAATGGCTTCACTCGAAGGGATTGGTAGGTGTAGGATTTGAGTTGAGCATCAAATGGAATTTTTTTCCTTAGTATTTCCTCGACCCCCTTTAACAGTACGGTGTTTCCTATGACTCAAGAAAGAGAAAATGAAACTACGAAAACAAAAGTCTTCATGCTTCATGTTCCTCGAATGATAACCAAGTCTTCAAGGTCACACCAATTTCTTCACTTTCAAAGTCTTCAGAAAGTCTTCAGAATACCAAAGTCTTCACTCGAAGAACTTCATTTTTAGGGGTCGACTTTCTCTGTAAATATCAAACTCCTCATAGACTTATAGACCTGTGTAGACTCATAAACACATTAGATACTTAACCTATAAGTCTTCAATACACCAAAATCACTAAGGGGCACTAGATGCACTTACAGACTACCGGCGACGTGGCCGTCCCCAGCGAGCACGGCGTATGGCCCGGACCGTGGCGCCGTACACGGGAGGCGTGCGGACCCTCAGGTACGCGCTTCGAATCATGTCGAGGGTGTCCAGAACCCCACCCATCGCCCGTCAATGGCGTATGGGCGACACGTGGGAGCAGATCGCAATGGGGGACCCCACCCCGACCCTGGGCGGAACCATATGGAGCGGGGGAGGTGGGGGGGGATGCATCATTTTCCCCACCTACCGACACTACCGCATGAGACGCGCATCTCGCCTTCCTCTTCGGGCATCTGTGGGAGCGAGCTAGGGTTTCCCCCACCCCCATCTACTCCCCGTGCGAATCCTTCGGCTGGTGGCGCGGCAAGGCCGGCGGCGACGACCGCTCCTTCGCCCAGGTCGCTGCGGCGGAGCGGCTCGGTAGTGTGCGGCGGGACTCGATGGGAGAGCATGGTGGAGGGAGATCTGGAGGGTGGAGGGACAACATGGCGCGGGGCGGATTTGGCGGAGGGAGCAAGGCTCCACTGCCAAATCAGACTCGCCATATGGTGTGGCAGCGGCCAGATCCACCACCGCCGGCGGCTGGTGGTTCGAGATCTGGAGGTGGCGAGGTCGGAGACAGATGGGAAGCTGCCGCGCGAGCCATGAGCGGGGCGACCAAGGAGACGACGACAGGCGCCAAGGAGCCTCCTCCACACCCTCCACCTCCACCTCCACCGACTGGACAAGCTGCGACCAAAGGCACCAATGAGATCTGCATCAACTGCTCCCTCTCTGGTCATTTCGCTCCTCGCTGCCCTACTATCCGTTGTGAGAAATGCAACAAGCTAGGTCATATGGCTCAATTATGTCAAACTCTGAGGCCCTAGGAATGTGTTCCTCTCATGTGCGGATTCCAGTCGCCTGGCCAGGGTTTCTTCTATATTCCTGACATGTGTGCCGCTAAGCAGAGCGTAGAAAAAACTAACAATGTTGTGATCACTATAGTGGAGGGAGTTGCATCTGTTAAAGAGATTGAACATGAATTTAATGCCATCTTTGCTAAAAAGCCTGGTAAGAGGAAGTGGCGATGTACAACCCGTTCCATTGGCCCTGCTAAATTTGTGATGCGTTTTCCTAATGCTAGTGAAGTTGAGAGAGCATGTTGTTATGGGAAACGTATGCCTTTGATGGAGGGGGCTGTTGTGGTTTGCATTACACCTTGGACTGCATCCATACGGGCCAAGGGAATAATGGAAAAAGCTTGGGTGAGGGTTCGTAATATTCCTGTTGAAAAAAGGTGCACTGAACATGCTGCTTATGCTAGGGCTTTGGTAGGGATAACACTAGAAGTTGATGAAACTACTATACATAAACCTGAATATGTTAGAATTTTACTCGGGTGCAGAGAGGTGGAGAGAATTCCCCCCTCAGCTGAAGGGATGCTTGGGGAGCAATATTATGACTTCTTTTATGAAGTTGAGAAAGTTGTGACATTAGGGGCTGACAAAAACCAGTCCTCCATAGCAGTTGATAGCAGTGCATCTCCTTCCTTCCCCAAGAAAGCAAGGATGGAAACATATCCTGCTTATTCTGCTGGGCAAGGGGAAACAAGTGCTTCCATGGTTGGTACCTACTCATCCCAGAATTATGATAAAGGGGGGCAGAGGTTGACTGTTGTTGCTGAGAGTGAAGAAGAAGAGGAAAGTGACGAGGGCAACCATACAGAACTGCTTATTGAAACCATGGCTAGAGAGCATGATACTGAAAAAATGACATATTGTGATCCTCACAGTGGTGATATTTCTAATGAGAAAATCCATGATGGACTGGAAATGGAAGTGATAACAGGATCTCCCACCCATGATGTTGATGTGCATACAGGTGCTTGGGGAATTTTGACTCATGTTCCCCCCTCACCTCTATATCTTCATTATGATGATACAACTTATGGGAGTACTTTTCCTCCTTTGGCAGATTATGTTGCATGGCCATCCCTGCCTCACATTGTTCCACTTGAAGAAGGGTCTATGGAAGGGGGAGAGAACTATAGTACTTATACAGTTGAGTCTCCATTTGGGTCCCCAACTCAAGATAGCATGCTCTATGAGGAATATGCTCCACGTTGACAGATGCAGAAGCTGGAAAAAGTGGAGGATGTGGCCACCAACAGGATGAGGAAGCGAGATTCAGAAGGTATGAGAACACCCAACTCAAAAAATCAGTTTTCATCTCTGTCTGATTCTGCCATTATATTGCATGCTTCATTAATGGGAGTGCAAGTCCCAGATGATAATTTTGCTGCTATAGATATTCTACGTGAACTTCAACTCTCTAGAAATCTTTTGCATGATAAAAATATTGAGGTGAATCCCCCTAAGATGACCATCGATGATGGGTTAGGAAATGAGGTACCCCTTTCTTTAACTTGGGACGATGACAGTAAGGATAGTGAAGATCCTTTTATCCCTGTTCAGTCTAGACAAAAGAAAAATAAGTATCATCGCAAAAAATCAGTGGTGGTTATATCCCCTAATAAATCTGTCGGACCTATGACAAGAAGTCAAATGAGAAAAGGAGAGGGTAGGGCTGCTATGGACCCTGGCAGACCTACCAGAGTTAGGGATAAACCCGAACGATATAAATGAAAGGCATTTTTTGGAATTGCAGGGGGGCAGGTAAGAAGGGCATGTCTACCTGCCTCACGGATATGATTAATGTCAATGAGATTGATTTTATTGGACTACAAGAGACTATGAAAGAGACATATAAGATATCCTTTTTTAGGAAGCTTGACCCGATCCAAAAAATTCATTGGGAGTGGATTCCTTCTAGGGGGAAATCTGGAGGAATTCTTTGTGGGCTTAGTAAAGATATTTTTGATATCCTTACAACTAATCATGGTAAGTACATCCTGCAGTTAGATCTGTTTGATAAAGTCAAAAACTATAGGTGGTCTTTGCTGATTGTTTATGGTGCTGCTCATGATGAACATAAACCTGAGTTCATCGCAGAACTGTCTTCTATGTGCCATAATACTAACATGCCTTATCTGGTGGGGGAGATTTTAATATCATTAGACAATGTGGGGAGAAGAATAAAAAAAACAGCCATTTCTCACTTCTCTGAAGTGTTTAATTCTGTCATACACCTGCTTGGGCTGAGAGAAATTCACATGACAGGTGGTTGTTATACCTGGTCTAATAAACAAGAAAACCCAACTTTGGAAAAATTGGATAGGGTCCTGATGTCTCCTGATTGGGAGGATTTATATCCCCTTGCATCAGTAAATAAGTTAGTCAAAGAGAATTCTGACCATAACCCCTTACTATTGGATGGTGGGGGAGCCTCATCTAGAGCACCAGGTAACAGGTGCTTCAGATTTGATAACACTTGGCTTAAGAATCCAGATTTCCTTCCCCTGGTATCTGAGATCTGGTCAAGCCAGTTTACACTATCAATCCCATCGACTCTTTGAACATTAAGCTGAAGAGGTTTAAAAAATTCTTTAAAGGGTGGGGGTCCAATTTGTTTGGTCATAACAAAATTAGAAAAAGGATTATTAAGCTTGAGCTTCAGGAATTGGAAAAACTGGAGGAGAATGAGGTTGGAGTTTGTGGGGAAGCCTACACTAGGAAGCTAGATATCCTGGTAGAACTCGATGAGATGTATGTGGAAAAGGAGCTGCATTGGCACCAATTTTCTAATGAGAGGTGGCTTTTGCAAGGGGACAATAACACTGACTTTTTCCACAAGGTAGCTAACGGGCGTCGTAGGAAAAATTCCATGATTTCCCTCGAATGTGGATCTTTGACCATAGAAGGTACCAAGAACTTATTAGCCCATGCCACTGAATATTATAGAAACCTTTTCGGACCGGCCCCTGGCAATCTTTGTCAAATAGATGCAACATTATGGTCTCGGGAGGATAACATCTCTCCTGAAGATAATGATGACTTGACTCATCCTTTCTCTCTTGAGGAGATCAAAAAGGCTTTGTTTGATATGAAATCTAACCGAGCTCCTGGACCGGATGACATCCCTGTTGAGTTTTATCAACATTGCTGGGAAATTGTTTCTTCGGATCTGATGCGCTTGTTTGAGTGGTTTTATGAGGGCAAGTTAGATGTGCAGAGGCTGAACTATGGCATTATAACCCTATTGCCTAAATCATCAGACGCCAATAGAATTCAGCAATATAGGCCTATTTGTTTGTTACGTTGTCCCTACAAATTACTCACCAAAGCCATGGATATTAGGGCTAGCAAATACGCGCACAAGTTGTTCAGTATACAACAAAATGCCTTCATTAAAGGGAGGCATATAGTTGATGGCATATTATCCTTGCATGAGGTGCTGCACTATACTCATATTAAAAAGCAAGTGGGAGTAATACTTAAGCTTGATTTCAAGAAAGCTTATGATAAAGTTAATTGGGAGTTTTTACTCGATTGTCATAAGAAACGTGGGTTTAATTCTAAATGGTGTGGGTGGGTTTCTCAAATTCTTATGAATGGCACGGTCAGCGTCAAGATTAATGATGAGGTGGGACCTTATATACAAAGTGCCAAGGGGGTGAGACAGGGCGATCCTCATTCCCCTTCCCTTTTTAATCTGGCGGCTGAGTGCCTGACTAAGATGATGTTGACAGCACAAAAAAATGGTCTTATTAAAGGTTTGGCTGCTGATCTTTTTGAGGATGGGGTGGGCATCCTACAGTACGCTGATGACACGGTGCTTTGTTTTGAACATGATATCGACAAAGCCATCAATGTCAAGCTCTTGCTCTATCTTTCTGAACTCATGTCTGGTTTAAAAATCAATTTTGAGAAGAGTGAGGTTTTTGGTATCGGAGGAGATAACGATATAGATTTAGTTTACGCTGACATGTTTGGTTGACAAGTGGGTACCCTACCTATGAAATACCCTGGAGTCCCAGTAACATACTCCACTCTCAGGAATGCGGATCTAGATTTCCTGGATGGAAAGATGATTAAAAAGCTTGACGCCTGGGTGGCCTATGCGGCCTCCTCCGGGGCCAGACTCACTTTATTGGGTTCTAGTCTTGATGGGATTCCATCCTATCTCATGTCGATGTTCCTTTTCAATAAAACCTTTATTGAAAAGATGGACAAACATCATAGACGATTCTTTTGGAGGGGGAAGAATAAGAAACATGGGTACCATATGGTTAGATGGACAAGAATCTGTTGATCTAAGAAAATAGGGGGGTTGGGTATTAAGGATCTTCATAAACAGAATGTTGCTCTGCTTGTTAAATGGTGGTGGAAACTTGAAGCCAGCGGTGGGTTGTGGCAACATATAGTCAAAGCTAGATACTTTAAGAACAAGACAGTAGCAAATATACGAGGTCGTTTCTCTGATTCCCCTTGTTGGAAAGCTATTATGAAAGTCAAGGACTCATATATGGCTGGTAGGAAAATCACCATCGAAAGTGGTAACCTAACTAGGATCTGGCATGATCCTTGGGTAGAGAACATTATATTGAAAGATAGGTTCCCTGATCTGTTCAGCATTTGCCATGATCAGGAGAGTACTCTGGCATCCTGGGTAGCGAGTAACTATGAGCTAAATTTCATACGCAGATTGTCAGGTGTGTTGGGCGAGCAGTGGGCTTGGATGGTTACAGAGGCTAAAAAACTTTCGCTGAGTAATTCCTCAGATAATATCTCCTGGGCGTTTAGTAGTAAAGGGAAGTATACGACTAAATCGATGTATGAATGGCTGGAAAGAAACCTGGTTGGCCCCAATTATAAGTGGGTTTGGAAAGCCCCTGTTCCATTGAAGATTAAAATTTTCTTATGGCAGTTATTTCAGAATGTTGTGCTTACGCGAGACAATATGCGCAATAGGAAGTGGCCTGGAAATCCTATGTGTTCCTTTTGTACAGATATAGAAACTGCAAATCACTTGTTCTTTACCTGCCCTCTTGCTCGTACAGTTTGGGGCATACTGGGTATGACAGTTGGGGTCTCTTGTTGTCCCCGATCTCTTTGGCAAAGTTTTGCCTGGTTCTATAGGTTCTTCCCAGGAGGGAAGCAATTCTATATGATCATTACTGCGGCAATATGTTGGGGTATCTGCTGTCTCTGCAACAAAGTTACTTTTGATAAATATGTAGCTCGCACTCCCCTGGAGGCTGTTTTCACTGCCTGCTCGTTTATGTTGTATTGAGCAGGGTTGCTTAAAGCTGAAGACAAGGCGAAATTCCAAACTGGAGTGAAGAGGTTGGCTCACGTGGCTGCTGCGCTGGCGGACAGGCCGTTCACTCGCGACAGGCTTCTCTTGGATGACAGGGATGGGATCTAGATTGGCTAGCTGGATCTGCTGCTTGGGTCTCCTTTTAAGTCTTATGATCCACTGGGGTTTGATGCCCGCTGGATATTTGTCTCATGGTCGTATTTTGGCTAGTCGTTTTGAGGTAGTCTGATAGTCTCTTCCTGGGAACAGATGTTTTTATTTGGGTTGTGGCTTGTTTGTGTCATCAGGTTTTCGCCCCATGGCGGATGATTCGCTCGAGAATCATCATGCGGTGGGTTTCCTGATGATGCACCAGCTCGCTCCCCCCTTTCAGTCTCATTTAGCTTTTGCAGTCGGTCTTATCTCTAGGTTTGGTTCTCCTTAGTGAAATGGTTAGCCTGATACTTTAACAGACTTGGCTACTACAGACTGATGTATTTTCGTTGATTGCAAAATTAATGGAAAGGGGTGTGAGCCCGGTTGGAAAAAAAGTGGCCCCTTTCAGCAGCGGATACACGCCCTGTTGGGGCGGGATGCTTTTACACGCTTCCAATATATACCTCATTACGGGTATATGAAGCTCAAAATGCCCAGACCAAACGGTATAATCACTCTGGTTAGTGATCTGGACATAGCACTCCGCGCTGAAAACAAAACCGCATCCCTGGCCCTTGAGGCGCTATCCAAAGCCCTCACGGCCGAAGAATTAATAGCACTGCTTTCCACGATGGACAGGGACGATGTGATCCTCGACAAACGCCCCAAATCCACCTCCTTCAAACCAGCAGAAGAAATAGTCAAATTCCAGGTCCACCCAACGGACCCCAAGAAGACAGCATCTATCGGAGCGCAACTGAACCCAACTGTTGACGCCACACTACGAGAATTCCTGCGTGAAAACTGGGACATATTTGCCTGGCACCCTTTCGATATTCCAGGGATCCCACGCAAGCTGCCCGAACATAGCCTCAATATATTAAAAGGATTTAAATCGGTCAGGCAAACATTGTGGCGCTTTTCCGAACCCAAGCGACAAGCCATGGGGGAGGAGTTGGCCAAGCTTATCGAGGCCGGATTCATTAGAGAAATCAAACATCCGGACTAGCTGGCAAACCTGGTAATGGTACCAAAGAAGGACAAATTCTGGCGCCTATGTGTCGATTTCAAAGACCTCAACAAGGCTTGCCCTAACGATCCCTTCCCCCTCCCCGCATTGATCAAATCACTGACGCCACCGCAGGACATGACTCACTATGTTCCCTGGATGCATATTACGGATACCATCAAATCAAAATGAAGGAACCTGATCAAGCTGCAACATCATTTATTACCCCATATGGGCCATTCTGCTTCAACACCATGCCCTTCGGGCTTAAGAACGCTGGTGCCACATACCAACACATGATTCAAACATGCCTGGAGAAGCAGATCGGCAAGACAGTAGAAGCTTACATCGATGATGTCATTATCAAAACAAGGCACGTCAAAACACTAATAGACGACTTACGTCTTACATTCGACAACCTCCGTGCGTATGACATTAAACTCAACCTGGAAAAGTGTGTCTGCGGCGTCCCCGCTGGAAAACTGCTGGGCTTCATCATTTCCAATAGAGGAATAGAAGCAAATCCAGCTAAAACCCGAGCTCTGTCACAGTTGGCTACGCCAACAGACCTCAAACAAGTCCAAAAACTAGTTGGTTGCGTGGCAGCGTTAAGTCGCTTTATATCCAGATTAGGAGAAAATGCACTACCACTCTATCGCCTCTTACGACGCACCGATAACTTTGAATGGCCAGACACGGCGACCGCCAGACTGGTGGAAATAAAATCCCTCCTAGCAAGCAACCCAATCCCGGCCGCACCAAACGCTGGTGAACCCATGTTGCTATACATATCGGCAACACATCAGGTGGTGAGCGCCGTGCTCGTCGTCGAACGAGAACAGGACGGACACAAATTCCCACTTCAAAAGCTAGTATACTACGTATCTACTGTCCTCACACCATGCAAATCCCGGTACCCCCATTACCAAAAGATAGCATACGCGGTCTTCATGGCATCCCGAAAGCTACGACACTACTTCCAGGAGTGTTCAATCACGGTGGCTTCTGAAGTCCCACTCAATGACATAATAAACAACCGTGATGCCACGGGACGGATCGCCAAATGGGCCATAGAGCTACTTCCATTTGACATAACATACAAGCCACGTCGAGCCATCAAATCCCAAGTGCTGGCTGACTTCGTCGCTGAATGGAGAGAGGCCGAACTCCCTAAAGAGTACGGCGCATATTCCAATTGGGTTATGTATTTTGATGGCTCCAAAATGCTGGCGGGGCTAGGAGCGGGAGTCGTGTTAACATCCCCCACTGGAGATGTCGTCCAGTATGTACTCCAAATACTATACACAGACTCCAACAATGCAGCCGAATACGAGGCCCTATTGCATGGTCTTCGGATGGCCGTATCCATTTGCATACAACGCCTAGAGGTGTGCGGGGATTCAAACCTCACAATATCTCAAATAAACGGAGACTTTGATGCCAAAGATCCAAAGATGGCAGCTTATCGTAATGTCGTCTTAAAAATGTCGGCTCGGTTCGAGGGGCTCGAATGTCATCACGTCGCCCGAGAAAGTAATCAGGCAGCGGACGCCCATGCTCGCATTGGCGCCAAGCGCGACCCCGTCCCACCCAAAATTTTCCTGGAAAGGCTTTTCAAGCCATCCGTGGTGTGGCAAGGGGAGGGCAGCAACAACAGTCCAGATTCGAATATAACCCCAAATCCTGAACACACCGATAGCATCGGGGGCTCAGCCACCGAAATAACACCGTCGGGCCATCTCATTATGGCAGTCATTGCCCCATGGACCGAACCCTTCTTGGCCTACATTAATAGGAAGGAGCTTCCCGAAGACCAGAATGAGGCTCGCCGCATTGTTCGGCATTCGAAGGCCTACAAGGTTCACGACGGAGAGCTCTACAAGAAAAGTACTACCGGAGTACTTCAAAGATGTATCTTCGAGGAAGAGGGGCGGCAGCTTTTAGCGGAAATTCACGCTGGTCTCGGCGGACACCACGCCGCAGCTCAGGCCCTTGTTAGCAAGGCCTTCCGTACTGGATTTTATTGGCCGACAGCCCGAGCAGACGCGCAGGACCTTGTCCAACGCTGCGTCGGATGCCAACTCTTCGCCAACCAAAGCCACATGCCCCCAACTGCCTTACAAACTATCCCCATTACTTGGCCTTTCACGGTCTGGGGACTGGATATGGTTGGACCCCTTAAAGGGGGAAGCCATAAGAAAAAATATCTGTTGGTCATGGTGGACAAATTCACTAAGTGGATAGAGACTAAACCGGTCAAAATGGCTAAGTTCGGCCCAGTGATAGAATTCATATCCGGTGTTGTGCACCGTTATGGTGTCCCACATAGCATCATCACCGACAACGGCTCTAATTTCACAGCCGACGAGGTAAAAACCTGGTGTACTAATCTTGGCATTAAACTTGATTATGCCTCTGTCTACCACCCGCAAACCAACGATCAAGTCGAACGAGCCAATGGTCTTATTATGAGCGGCATCAAGCCCATACTAGTGCGGTCTTTGAGAGAATCAGACAAGCACTGGGTTGAGGAGCTCAACTCCGTACTCTGGGGGCTGCGGACCACGCCCAACCGTACTACCAGATACACACCTTTCTTCATGGTGTATGGCGCGGAGGCTGTATTGCCCTACGATATTATCCACGACTCACCTCGAGTGCGTATGTACGAAGAGAGAGAAGCCGATCTTGATCGGCAGGACAACCTAGATGCCCTGGAAGAGGAGTGCATTGTCGCAAAAGCCCGTTCAGCATTTTACCAACAGCAAGCTCGAAGATATCAAAGTAGAGAAGTACGGGCCAAGACCTACAACATTGGCGAACTCGTTCTATGCCTGCCGGAGAAGAAAAAGGACAAACTCAAGCCCAAATGGGAGGGTCCCTTCATAATTGACGAAGTTCCCACCGGAGGGGCGTACCGTCTTTGCGATGCATCAGACAATCGCCTCGAGCCGAACCCCTAGAACGCGGCCAGACTCTGAAGGTTCTATGCCTAGCGCCAAACTCCTTGTTCGTCTCCTTCTCCCATGTAGTTTCCATTATTTTTCTCTCTTTTCCGATTACTTTTTTCTTTCTCACTTTAAAGCTTTCGTATGGCTAGACCGCACACCCCTGATGCATACATCTTTAAATATGTACGTCCATTATACCTGGGGGCTTCTTGGACAGAAGATTTTTATTATTATTCCTTGAGCATCAAGCTCTTCACATATGAGTTTTTCCATATGTACCTTTTCTTTGCCACTATATGCATCGATATGACTTAAGTTTTGGCCAAGCTGGGTTGCCTGGCTCCTGTGCTTATGCCCTACGTTCCCGTTAGTTCGGCTAGGGCATAAAGGGAGCACCTCTGCGATTGTTACTGCCGGGTCATCCAGATGTGTACCTCAGACTGGGTGAAGCCAAAAGCTAGCGTTCTTAAGGGAATATTCGGTCGGTGAATTAAAGATGTTTTTTTTGCACTCACTCCATTGTGAACCCCCAGAAGCTATACACATTGTGATTTTCACATCACAATTCAGACATGTACACTAATGCATGCACACCCAGGGAAAGGAACCCTTAACGAAATTATTCTCTCTATAAGATGTTTCTTACAATCTCAATGTAATATAACATAGCTAGCCGGATACAACTTGTCTGTTCAAGCAACTGTGACCCCTACGCCTAGTTTCCGTGCATACCCCGGTCTATTCGGCCGTGCGGGTATTTGGGAACACTCCGCACCTTCGGGTCCGGAGGTTGAAGTGAAAAGGTCTGCCATGACAAATGCTATACAATTCAGCTAGAGTTACATATATCAAGGAAAGTACATAGTCACTTGGACTCAAACACTTCCTCCTCTACACCGTCCAAAAGGCGGTCTAGCTTACAATCCTGTTGGGAATATTTGGCGGCCACCTCTACTTGGTCATATACTAAACTAACGTAATTTCTTCCCCATTAGACCCTAGCGGTCTAACACGGGCCATGTGATTAGGATACAACTTGGTATATTGCGTCTTCACCATGGCCCAGGCCTCTGGCGCACCTTCTCGGCAGGCCGATATCTTCCATAGTCGGATACGCCGCTGCGCTCCTTTGAACAGCTCTACAAGCTCCTCCATACTTCCTGGAGGGGAGGCGGATGGCCATAGGGCCTTGGCAACACTCCGCATCGCCAGCCGAGCTTGGTCGTGCACTTGCGATAGCCCTTGCAGCAGATCACTTGATGATCCGGACACCTCGTCTTCAGGACGGCCCGTCAATATACCTGCAATCATAACTATATCAGTTCCATTTATCTCCGAACTACTTTAAAAATAGTTCAGACACATACTGAATATGCCGCCCGCAGCTTCTTGTTCTCCTTCATGGAGTCGGCTAGCTGGGCTCGCACATCTTTCAATTCTTCACCCAATGTAGTGTTGGAATCCTGTAGCTTGTTTTTCTCCCCTCTGACTCGGGTCAGCACACGCTCGCCTGCGGCGTGTAGCCTTTTCGCCTCTTTTTCTCCCTCTTGGGTGATCTTCAACTTCTCTTCAAGTTGATCGGGCGATCCTATTATGCGATCAACAACAGTATTAGTACAGTTGGTATACAATTATTGTTCCTCGATGGAGGGGAATGTTACCAGAAGACGCCTTCTTGAAGTTTTCCAGTTCGGCGGTAGCAGCATTTAGCTACGCCCGACACTGCTCCAGCTCTTGGGCTAGCAGGCCATTCTTCTCTCTAAGGACCTGGTTATACTGTTGGGGAACGTAGCAAAAATTCAAAAATTTCCTACGCATCACCAAGATCAATCTATGGAGATACTAGCAACGAGAGAGAGGGGAGTGCATCTTCATACCCTTGAAGATCGCGATGCGGAAGCGTTACAAGAACGCGGTCGGTGGAGTCGTTCACGAAGCGATTCAGATCGCGGCCGAATCCGATCTAAGCACCGAACAACGGTGCCTCCGCGTCCAACACACGTACAGCCCGTGGATGTCTCCTCCTTCTTGATCCAGCAAGGGGAGAGGAGAAGTTGAGGGAAAACTCCGACAGCACGACGGCATGATGGTGATGGAGCTCGTGGTTCTCCGGCAGGGCTTCGCCAAGCACTACGAAGGAGGAGGAGGTGTTGGAGGAGGGAGAGGGCTGCGCCAGGGGGAGGGTACGGCTGCCCTCTCTCTCCCTCACTATATATAGGGGGAAGGGAGGAGGGGAGGCGCCCTAGGGTTCCCTAGGGGAGGGGCGGCGGCCACAGGAGAAACCCTAGATGGGTTTGGGCGCCCCCACCTCTTAGGAAACTTGCCCCCCAAGCCAGGAGGGGCGGCTGCCCTAGGGGTGGCGCCCCCACCTCTCCTGGTTACGTGAGATGGGGTGGGAGGGGCGCTCAACCCCTTAGTGGGCTGATGTGCCCTCTCCCCTTGGCTCATAAGGCCCCCCAACACTTGCCGGGGCCTCCGAAACCCCTTTCGGACACGCTGGTCATCAACTGGTACCCCCAGAACAATTCCGGACTCCAATACCCTTCGTCCAATATACCGATCTTCACCTCCGGACCATTACGGAGCTCCTCGTCATGTCCGGGATCTCATCCGGGACTCCGAACAACCTTCGGTAACCACATACTATTTCCCATAACAACTCTAGCGTCACCGAACCTTAAGTGTGTAGACCCTACGGGTTCGGGAACCATGCAGACATGACCGAGACGTTCTCCGGTCAATAACCAACAGCGGGATCTGGATACCCATGTTGGCTCCCACATGTTCCACGATGATCTCATTGGAGGAACCACGATGTCAAGGATTCAAGCAATCCCGCATGCAATTCCCTTTGTCAATCGGTATGTTACTTGCCCGAGATTCGATCGTCGGTATCCCAATACCTCGTTCAATCTCGTTACCGGCAAGTCACGTTACTCGTTCCATAATGCATGATCCCGTGACTAACTACTTAGTCACATTGAGCTCATTATGATGATGCATTACCGAGTGGGCCCAGAGATACCTCTCCGTCATACGGAGTGACAAATCCCAGTCTCGATTCGTGCCAACCCGACAGACACTTTCGGAGATACCCGTAGTGCACCTTTATAGCCACCCAGTTACGTTGTGACGTTTGGTACACCCAAAGCACTCCTACGGTATCAGGGAGTTACACAATCTCATGGTCTAAGGAAATGATACTTGACATTAGAAAAGCTTTAGCAAACGAACTACACGATCTTGTGCTATGCTTAGGATTGGGTCTCGTCCATCACATCATTCTCCTAATGATGTGATCCCGTTATCAATGACATCCAATGTCCATGGTTAGGAAACCATGACCATCTGTTGATCAACGAGCTAGTCAACTAGAGGCTCACTAGGGACATGTTGTGGTCTATGTATTCACACATGTATTGCGGTTTCCAGTTAATACAATTATAGCATGAACAATAGACAATTATCATGAACAAGGAAATACAATAATAACCTTTTTATTATTGCCTCTAGGGCATATTTCCAACATATACAATGATCCTTAAATCAGTTGTACCAGCTGCTTTCAGTCTCGGGGGCTACGGGCATATGGTTATCCTTTTCGGACAAAGAAAAACTTACATGCACATCTGTCAAATGTTGCTTTGTGGCTTTTCTAAGCCCATCTCGAGCAGCTCGGATGTATGCGTCAGCCGAGCTGAAGGCATTGAATGCCTCTCCCGAGAACTTGGGGTCTCGTAAGACAGCCCTGCAGCGTCGATGATTCATGGCGCTCTCTATTTCCGAGTTGGTAACGGACATGTCTTCCGAACCCTCGGCCGAAGGACAGTCCAGCGTTGTCTCCATAGCGGCCCCCACCTCTCCGGTGGGATCTAAATCCGGGTTGTTGGGAGTGCGACCGGCCGAATCCCCGGACATAGTCCGACGAACCTTTTTCCTGATACAGGACCAACATAACAATCACGGTTGGGTACGACTGCCAAAGCATACCTTCAAATCCATACCTCTTCGACGAAGGACCGACCTTGTCTTCACCGACCTTCCTTTTCGAGGCCTTGCTCGGCGCGGGAGCCACTCTTCTTGGAGTCATCCCCGGTGTAGCATGATGTGTCAAATTCCTCCCCTTTGAAGCATGAGACAGTGCGGTGGGTGAGGCAGTGCGAGGAAACTCTTTCGAGGGGGATTTCTCCTGATTACTTACGTGGGAAGCTGGAAGAAGACCAGGATAATCGGCGATGATGGCCACTTCTGTGCCGTCATAGCTCGCCTGGTAAAACACCCCTTCCGCGAGTACCACGAATATATTCGGGTCCTCTTCGAACCCAGGATCAAGCTCCCGGTTGCGGTTCTCCGGCTGTGGGGCAGGGCTATTAAGCCCCTCGGTTACCTTCCGCTAGTGCCGATTCAAAATAAACAGATGGGGAATTCGTTAAAAATGGCTAAGAGAGCGGAGTGAATAAAAGCAAAGGGGTTAAGACTTACCCAGCTGGGAGGGTTGTACATGGAGTACCCGTCTCTGCGATTGATGTGGAGAAATTCTTCTTCCTCCCCTTTGAACAGCTCGGCCCATATCTTGGCTAGAGCGGCGGGGGTGTCCGGACCTTTCCGACCATAAAGGAAGGCATCATCCTCCCCATTGTAGTGCCACATTGGGAGCCCTCTGTGTTGAAGTGGTTGAACCCCTCGCACTATGGAGGTCGCCATAACCTCTACTATTGTAAAACCGGACTGGACAAGCATCCTTATCTTGCCCAGGAGCTGACGAACCTCCGCACTGTCCTCCTCTTCAAGACTTCGGGGACGCCAGTTGTGACGTTTCTTTAACGGAACGCTTGCATATTCTGGGAGACCCTTGTGAACTGGGTCGGGGAGAGCGACGTCTTCTATATAGAACTATTCGGAAGGTCATTCTTCAGATGCCCTTGGTGTGCCGGACAGGTATCCGGTATCGGCGACGCGCCATACTTCGGCTCCGCCCACTTCAAATATTGACCCCTGGTGGTTGCGCGGGACAAGACATAACAACTTTCTCCACAGCTCGAAATGGGCCCCAATGCCCAGGAACAGTTCGCACAAAGCGACGTAGCCCGCAATATGCAGAATGGAGGCGGGAGTAAAGTTATGCAGCTGAAGGCCATAGTATTCCAGAAGACCCCAGAGGAACGGATGGATTGAAACCCAACACCCCTTAGTAGATAAGGGACGAAACAAACTCGCTCCCCCCGGATGGATTGGGAAAATCCTCCGTCTGGGTCTCACCGCTTAGGGAAGCTTGCCCTGCTCAAACAGGAACCAGATCTGCATGGGGGAGGAATCCCTGCGTTTGCAGCTTCTTTAATTGGTTGTAGGACACTGAGCACCTCCCCCACTCACCTCTCTCTGAGTCGAAGGAGGAACTGGGAATGCTAGCCATGTTGGAATGGCTTCTCCTAGTAGTCTTTGGGGATTTTTCTCTGCGAGATATTGAATGGATCTAAGATCTGATCTCTTTAAATAGGCACTCTTCCTGGCCTGGACGAGGTGTTATTTGCAAAAATACCCTGACCCCCCGCATTCGCTCGACACGTGGAAGACGAGGTTATTAAACGCGTAGAAGCCGAGGGGAGACATTGGATCTACGGTCGAATACACTACTTAGAAATCATTAAAGGAGGAACCTGCCTCGCAATGCCGAAGACAATTTGTGTGCCGAACACCTCGGTATTGAAGACTGGTTCGGGGGCTACTAAGGGAGTCCTAGACTAAGGGGTCCTCGGGCGTCCGGCCTGTTATCCATGGGCCGGACTGATGGGTTGTGAAGACATGAAGGTCGAAGAATGTACCCGTGTCCGGATAGGACTCTTCTTGGCGTGGGAGGCAAGCTTGGCGATCAATTATGAAGATTCCTTCCTATGTAACCGACTCTATGTAACCCTAGATCCCCCGGGTGTCTATATAAATCGGAGGGGTTAGTCCGGAAAGTAGAGACTCATTACCATAGTCATACAGGCTAGGCTTCTAGGGTTTAGCCATTACGATCTCGTGGTAGATCAACTCTTGTAATACTCATATTCATCAAGATCAATCAAGCAGGAAGTAGGGTATTACCTCCATAGAGAGGGCCCGAACCTGGGTAAACATCGTGTCCCCCGTCTCCTGTAACCATCGACCTTAGACGCACAGTTCGGGACCCCCTACCCGAGATCCGCCGGTTTTGACACCGACACCTCCCCCACCCCAATCTATCGAATCAATATACACCGCTTTGTCTGCCTCATTCTCTCCTCTCGATTGGTGGAAGGCGGGGCCGCAATGGATCATAACGACGACGATAACGACGGAGCCTTGTCGTCAAGCTCCTGGAGAGCCAGCTCGTAAATATGGTGTGAAACTCCTCAATTGCCCCCTACACAAGCAATTCATCCCCGATTTTTGGTAGGGTTAGATGAATTCACTCAGACAAAAATGTGAGATTTGCTTGTGATTTTGTCCTTTGATGTTGGTTAGATGGCAAATCGCCCCCTTCGCATTGACCCATACTGCTAATTGTCTATAGGGCTTACTTGGGGTTTAAAGGGGTTGTACTTTAGCGATTTGAACTGTTCTGTGGCGAGATTCATCTCCTCGTTGGATAGTTGTAGGAAATGTCTATTTAGTTGAATATACTCCTAGGTAATTGTACATATGACAATGTATGAAGAACATGTAATGCATTTTTGTGCTCATATATTGTGCCTGAACCTAACTTTGTATTGTAGTGCAAAATGGAGCTGCATTGCTAGTAATTTTGCATTACCAACAGATTATCATCACTGACTGGTCGTATACAAATGGTCAGTCGGTAAAGAACTTTACGAAAGACCCTTTTCAAAGTTATCATTGACTGGCATGTCCATCTATGATGAAATACATCACCGACAGGCCACCATGCCCATCTGTTATGACAATGTCATCACTGACCTCAAGGCACTGGCCTAATACTCGTCCATAATGATACAATTTGTCCGGTCAGTGCTATTTGAATGTGTAATAGTGTATGGCCAGATGTTGAACACATATGTTGTGTTAGGCATCTGCCCCGGCCAACTTCCCTGATGTCCGCAACATGTTTGATGCCATGCCGCCCTTGACGCCCGACAACCTGAGGTACTACGATGATGTCATGGCAGACATGATCAATGAGGGTGGCCAAGGGGATGGTGGTCAAGACACTCAAGACCATGAGACCGAAGGCCAAGAGAGTGTCGATGTCGAGGAAGAGCCATTGTTTGGGGAGGAGCTATCTCATCAAACCTGGTCACAAAAGAGGCGGCAAAGTGTGAGGACTGGAGCATACAAGAAGGGTGAGGACAAGTTGCTTTGTGAGGCTTGGATGAAAATTGGACAAGATCCTCACACGAGCACCGAGCAAAAAGGATCAATATTTTGGAAGAGGGTCCATGCTTTCTTCCATGAACATAGGAAATTTGAGCCCTACAAACTTGAGAGTGACGGGGTGATTTGCCACTTCAAAAGAGGCCGAGCTTCATCCAATTAGAGTGCAACAAATTTTGTGGCTGGTACGAACATGTGGTTGGACGCCTGTGAGTGGCATTGGTGTCAAGGATTCCAAGGAAGTGGAGGACATAACGGATCAAATGGGTCACCCTGTTGGGTGCTGAGGCCACTGAAGGGCGGACATGGGCTGGACGCCCGTCCATTTGGCAGCTAAACGGACAAATCTTCTGTCCGCTTTGATCAACTGGTTGGAGTTGCCCTAGTCAAATGACGTTGCAATTGCTAGAATGATTCGAACCAATTTAAGCTAACTTTCATCCTTGTCAGTTTCTTCTGAAATATTCGTGTGCATTCTATAATTTTGACACCATCAAATAGACCGACAGCTCCAAACCTGGCTGTCATCCATGAACTTTATCCGCATTTCATGGCCTCAACCCATTCCAGAGTTCGAGCCTTCCATTGCTTCTGCATAAGTCACAGGATTGTTTGCCCAACAATAATACATCACGCAACCTCTTCAACCTTCGTGATGCTAAACTGCTAATGCTTCTTCAACCACAGGCTTCCCCACTTGCTCCGCATCATTTGTCGAGTCGTCCCGGAGTGGCTTCTCTTGAATTTCTTCAGGTTGCACCGCCCTCCTACAGTCCTACTAACCTTGAGTGAGAATTGAAAAATTCGTTCTATTAAGAAACACACTGTTCCAAGCAACAAACACCCACAAAGATAATATAGCTAACTCCCACCTCATTAAAAAAATTACATTTGGGTTCGTGTTCTCCATAACTTTAGCAATCATGCATATGGAACTATTGATAGAATTGCTTCGTTTTTTGGAGGATGATACAATGATATGCATAGAGAACAGGAGCTACACAGTTTTCTAAACTTGTATAAAAACGGAGAACTAGAATAGCTGACAAGCCAGTAAACTCGCTCATTTTGTAAATGCGCCATCAGAATTCCTTGTCCTGTCAGCAAGAGCAAAACTTTTCTACGTACTAACCACGTTGTCTCCATCAGCTTATCTTGAAACATAGTTAACTCAATTAAAAAAACATAGTTAACCGGCCCCATAGTTAACTCAATTAAGAAAAAAAACATAGTTAACCGGCCAGCTAGAGGATCAGAGCCCATAACAAAAGGGCCATTTGATGCTACGTACTAAATCAACAAGGTACAAAATAGAAGGGATTTTTGGACATATTTTATCTTTGTGTCAAATGCCAAGATGCAAGTCCCGCATCATGAGTTTGCTCAGCAACTTCCATTTTGCCTTTCTAATTTTATTGCTTCGTAAGAATCCATGACCTCTTTGAATTTTTCCTCAGCAACCGCTGCCAAACAAAAGGGACAGATCATGACATCAGCACACATACAGTGGACATATTCTAGCTTTATAGAAAAGGGAACTGCATTTACCTTTGTTGTTTTGGTTTTGGTCTGGATGGTATTCCATTGCTTTTCTCCTAAACGCATCCTGGAACGGATGCATACCATTAAGGAAGTAAGCAAGACATATATGGCTCCCTAAAAGCTTTACCCATCTTATAGGAAAGGAGAAAAATAAATGTAAAACACACATTCAGAGTTGCACAGTGGAGAAAATGTGTGATGAAGTTTACATGAAATCATATTGTTCTGCAGCCTGGCTCATTTATCTAGCTTGGTTATCAACCATTTCAGGTGTGCTTGGTAGAGTGCACTAGATATTCCCTCGCCAACCCACTTTTCTACTGTTTGATAGTGTGTGAGGTCCCTCAGCCATGCCCCACCTCACCCCTCAAACCCCTGAATCTGTAGCGAGAAGATGTATATTTTGCTAAGGTTTTTGTACAGAGAAAATGATTTCTTGTACAGAGAAGGTGATGTATATTTTCTTGAGATTTTTGTACATTGTCTTAGTTCAGATGATTTTTCTGAGAAGATGATACATATTTTGTAGACTTCCATAGTTCAGATGATTTTGCTGCACGATCATATGTTCATATGATTTTGCTACACTTTCTCATGATCAGACTTCTGCTTCATAGCAAAGTACATACAAGGTGTGTCATTGTGTTATTTAGAGTGGCAACTAGTACAAAATACTCTCTCCGTCCCACAATATAAGATCATTTTCCAAGCTATGTTAGCTTGAAAAACAATCTTATATTTTGGGACGGAGGGAGTAATAAATTAATTTGTGCTATGCTGGCATTCGTGCATAAATTGTTTGTTATTTTGTAGTTTGGGCAACTAACGTTCCCCTCAGCACACGTCTATGCGTCCAGTGCCATGTCGTGTGCCATGATGATGTCTGTGCCACCGACCCACACATGCCCGTGTAACTTGTCGGCTCTGATACCATTTTTTTTAAAGAAAGTTCGAGCTTTATTCATTAGAAATAATCATTACATCATTTATGAGGATTGTTACAATTGCATTATGTGGTTCCTCGAATCAATCAGAAATGAAAGAAAATCTAGCCAATTTGGCAAGTTCATGAGCAATTTTATTTGCTTCTTCTATTACAATGCTCGAATCTAGAAATAGGAAAATCGCAAGCTAAGTGAAAACAGTCATCAAAAATTGCACCTGCTACCCCCGACGATCGTCCTCCTTCGTTCATGGTACCGATCACCTCCATATTATCTGAGTTAATAATTATGCGATTGCAACCCGTCCTTTGCGCAAGCGATAGGCCAAATTTTAAAGCCAAAGCTTCAGCCATCAACACATGTGCACACCAGTCAATCTTACCATTTCCCCCACCGATGAACCTACCTTTACCATCTCTTAAGACCGCCCCCATCGTACCCCTGAGAAGGTCATGGTCAAAAGAAGCATCAACGTTAAGTTTAACAAACGCCGTCGGGGGGCTAGACCATCCTCCTCTTTTCATGGAAACCTTCGGCGAGGAGGCATTAACAAAATTGGCAGTGAGAGCACATATCCCTATGGATATCTGTTGTGCATTCTGAGTAGTCTCATTGTGTACCAATTTGCGCCTTTCCCACCACAAGTACCAGGCTGATATGGCTCTGATGCCATTTTATAACACCCCGACCTCTCATCCAGACCGACAAACTTGGCCCACAGACCGACACTAGTCTTCTCTGCACACTTTGTCCTCACTCATGCGCACCGGGGAAGAACTTCCCGGTTGGTTACCCATCCTCAAATTACTTCCCGGCCAAGCACGCTTAACCGGGAACTTCTTTGTGGATGTGCTTCCAGAAAGAAGATGCGCCTTGTTGATATGAGTAGTCTATCATTTCTTTTTAAGCTAGGATGTCACAAGGGTCTCTTTGAAGATTTGGCTGGGGCGGATGGCCAAGGCGTAGGCGGCGTAGCGCTCATCCCATGCCTCCTTCACAGTGAAGTGGCAAGGAACCGGACATGGGGCCTAGCGTTTCAGCACTGTCCGCGATGAGGGCGGGATCCTACCGTAGCCATGCTGGGGATTCCAATCCAGCCCGTACAGGGGATCCCATTGACCCACTCCTTGTCAGCGAGGAAGGCAGGATCGTCCAGGCTCCAGCGCGCCATGGTGATCCCACTCCTCTGCGATGAGGGCAGTCGCCTCCTCGTCCAGCATCCATTCCTCCTCCAACATCGGCACCTAGTCCGGCTGCAGGGGAAGCGACGTGGTAAAGCAAGGAAAGTGGAGTGGAGCTGTGGGCGGTGGGCGGTGGGGAGATGAGCTAGGACGGGAAAGCACTGGCCTTTTTATAGCCGTGGGTGGCTGATGATGAGAAATAGCGCGCGCAGTGGTAAAGATGGCGGGCGACAAGAAAAGGAGGTAGGAAATAGCACGAGGAGTCAACCAAGCAGCGGCCTCCATTAATTGGCCTGTTTCCCGCTGAGATGCGAGGCAGGATTGGTACGGCTGTCTGTGCCATTGGCAGTGAGAGAAGAGAGGCCGCATAAGAGGACGGGTAGAAAGGTAAAACTTCCCACCCATGTGGTCCGTTGTTGCAGATTGGGCTGGCTGGAGGCAGCCCAATTGCAGCACAAAAACCAGGAGCTCGGTCAGCCCAGCTTCACCGATTGGAAAATCTGGAGTTTGACCAATTTACAGCAACTTGCCACCACCAAGCGTTCAGGTTAAAATCATCTGTGGAGTTAGAAACTGGAGGGGATCTGAACACACCCTTAAATTTCTAAAATGCATTTTAGTGTAATATCAACTCCGCCTATGTTGTCTCAATATAGCCGGTCCCAAGCCCGGGTGGAGGATGCTTGTGATAGGCTTGGCGAGCCAACATCAAAATTCAGCCACTCTTACATAGATGAAACCTAGAAGAACATCGTTGGGGCGTAACCCTCTTAGCGACGCGCCATATCGGAGTGTGGTATTAAATGGGCAAGGGCCGCGCCATCACCCCCTTGGTGGCGCGTCGTATCTTTATCTAGATACGGTGATAAGTGAGCAAAGTTCGGGTCGTCGCATCGTTAGTGGCGTGCTACATTGACGCCCGTGTGTACTGAAAAATGAGCAAGGGTCTTCACATTTGACTCGACGAGTGCGAAGGGTAAGGAAGCTAGCCCGGCCTAGTAGGATCCACATAGGTAGCTCAAACGTAGGGTCCCTGCCGGTTAAGTTACGGGAGTTAGTTGATACAGTGGTGAGGAGAGGTGTTGATATCCTATGTGTCCAAGAAACCAAATGGAAGGGACAAAAGGCGAAGAAGGTGGAGGATACCGGCTTCGAGCTGTGGTACTCGGGGACAACTAAAAAAAGGAACAGAGTATGCATCTTGATCAACAATAGCCTCAAGTAGGGAGTGATAGACGTCAAGAGGCAAGGGGACCGGATTATCCTAGTCAAGGTGGGGACTTAGTTCTTAATGTTATCAGTGCGTATGCCCCACAAGTAGGCTACAATGAGAGCACCAAGAGGGAGTTCCGTGAAGGCCTAGAGGACATGGTTAGCAGTGCACCTATTGGCGAGAAACTCTTCATAGGAGGAGACCTCAATGGCCACGTGAGTACATCTAACACAGGTTTTAAGGGGTGCATGGGGGCTTGGGTTATGGCAGCAGGAATCAAGAAGGAGAGGATGTCTTTAAGCTGCCCTTTAGCCTACGAGATGATCGTAACTAACACCCTCTTTAGAAAGGGAGAACCCAATCTAGTGACTTTTAGTAGTGATCAACACTCCAGCCAGATTGATTTCGTCCTCTCGAGAAGAGAAGACATGCCTAGATTGTAAGGTGATACCCGGAGAAAGTGTTGTCCCTCAACATAAACTTGTGGTGGTTGACTTCCGCTTTTGGATTCATGTACAGTGAGATAAGCGCGCCAAAATCGAAGGGGAAGACAGCTCAGGCTTTCAAGGAGAGGGTTATGAAGGAGGGCCCTTGGGAGGAATGAGGTGATGCAAAGAATATGTGGATGAAGATTGCGAGTTGCGTTCAGGGGGTGACTTCAGAGGAGTTTGGGGCGGCCAGGGGAAGCAAAAGCGAAGCAAAGATACCTGGTGGTGGAACGATGATGTCCAGAAGGCTATTAAGGAGAAGAAAGACTCTTTCAGTCAACATAGAGAAGTACAAGGTGGCAAAAAAGACAGCAAAGCAAAAAAGACAGCAAAGGAGCTATGAATGAAGCAAGGGGTCATGTGTATGAGGCGTCAACGTTTAAACACGAATGAAGGCGAAAGGGACATCTATCAGATGGCCAAGATCCAAGAGAGGAAGACGAGAGATGTCAACCAAGTCAAATGCATCAAGGACGGAGCAGATCGGCTTCCAGTGAAGGACGGGGAGATCAAGTATAGATGGCGAGAGTATTTTGACAAGTTGTTCAATGGAGAGAATGAGAGCTCTACCATTGAGCTGGACGACTCTTTTGATGATACCAATAGACATTTTTGTGCGATGTATCCAGGAGTGTGAGGTCAGGGAGGTTTTAAAAGGATGGAAGGAGGCAAGGCGTTGGGCTCTGATTGTATCCTCATTGAGGTGAGGCCTTGGAGACATAACGATAGTGTGGCTAACAAGCTTTTTAACCTCATTTTTTGGTCAAACAAGATGCCCAAAGAATACAGGCAGAGTATATCAGTGTCAACCTTCTAGAACAAGGGGGATGTCCAAAGTTGTACTAATTACTGTGGAATTAAGCTGGTGAGCCATACAATGAAGCTATGGGACAGACTCATTGAGCATCGCTTAAGAAGAATGACAAGCATGACCAAAACCAGTTTGGTTTCATGCCTGCAAGGTCGATCATGTAAGCGATTTTCTTGGTACAAAAACTTATGGAGAGATAAAGGGAGCAAAAGAAGGACCTGCATATGGTGTCCATTGAATTGGAGAAGGTCTATAATAAGATACCACGGAAGGTCGTGCAATGGGCCTTGGAGAACTACAAAGTGTCAACAAAGTACATTACCCTCATGAAGGACATGTACGATAATGTCGTCATAAGTGTTCGAACAAGTGATGGCAACACTAACGACTTTCCAATTAAAATAGGACTCATCAAGGGTCAGCTTTGAGCCCTGATCTTTTTGCTTTGGTAATGGATGAGATCACAAGGGATATACAAAGAGAAATCCCGTGGTGCATGCTCTTTGCGGGTGATGAGGTGCTAGTCGATGATAGTCAGATGGGTGTTAATAGATTCCTTTGGTTTAGCAGTTCCAGAAGAGAGGCAACCTCTATCTCTGTCTCTACATCTGCGGGCCGGTAGGCCGGCCAACTAACTCTTCAAATGAAGAACTTCCCTTTATCTTGATAACGAAATTCTCGAGGCGCAACTCACTCTCCCATTCTTTCCGGCTAGGGCAGCAGCTAGACCCATATCTTTTGATGGCGAGCAGCTGTGGAGACAGACTTTTGGAATCGAAAGATTTTAGGCTTAGTACAACTGAAACTGAGTACATGAGGTGCGGTTTCAGTACTACTAGGCATGAGGAGGAGGCCTTGATGAGCAGATGGTACCTCACAAGAACACCTTTCGATATTTGGGGAATGTTGCAGAAGGATGGTGATATCGATGAAGATGTGAACCATCAACTCAAAACTAGATGGATGAAGTGGCGCCAAGCTTCTAGCGTCCTCACTGACAAGAGTGCCACAAAAGTTGGATGGTGATTCGACCTACGATGTTGTATGGCGTTAAATGTAAACCAACTAAAAGGCGTCATGTCCAACAGTTAGGTGTAGCAGAGACGTGCATGTTGAGATGGATATGTGACCACACAAGAAAGGATCGGGTCTGAAATGATGAGATACGTGGTCTCAATGGGGTAGCACCAACATCATCTGAGATGGTTTGGGCATATACAACGTAGGCCTCTAGAAGCGTCAATGCATCGCAGACGGTTAAACCGTTAAAACGTGCTGGTAATGTCAAGAGAGGTCAGGGTAGACCAAACTTGACATCGGAGGTGTCCATAAACAGAGATCTGAAGGAATGGAACCCTCTATTCTTAAATAGTTGCAGCCCACTACATATTTTTCCTTATCATGCAACTATGCCACATCATCAAGTCATGCATGTGGTCATAAGTTATAATTTGTGCACTAATATATCCATGCAACCATGCCACCTCAACAATCATGCATGTGAATTTGTTTCACTATTTTTTGTGTGGGCAAAGACGTGCATACGTTGGATGCTTGGAGCAATTATATGTAGGTCATGTTATACATTTTTGTTATGTAGGCACCCCGTTAACTTCAATCCAATAGCTTTCTCTTTTTATATAACATTTTATCACATGCTTTATTGTTTTTAAAATATAAACCGAGAGCAATCTTAAAGAAGACTTCAATATTTTTAGTTTTTAGCATCTATTTATGCATCTGTTTTATCAAGGTTCCCGCAGCAACACGCGGGGCATCATCTAGTATCACCAAAGAACTAGTCATGGACATAGGTGCATGGAAGTTAGCTATCCCCATGCCAGAACCATAACTTGGTTTCGAGATCTTATGGGTTTCAACGTTAGCCTACCCCAACTTGTTGTTGTTGTTCAGAATTGTACCGAGCACAAAGGAAAGTGCAGTGCGATTAGTAAGAACGAAAACGTTTGAGTTACTTTGTCTTCACCTACAAGACTAAAGTGCAAGTGCTACAGAATATATCAGAAAATAACGGCAATCTTTCAGCTGAGAATTCTATGTCACGAAATGACAAAGTAAAAGAAGACACACCTTAATCTCAGCATCTGAAAATGGTTCTGGTCTTGACCTATGTAGCAAAAAGTAGAAATCTTACCGATGAGAAAATTATGAGTATAACATATGTCTGTATCAGTATATAAATTTCCAGGCAAGAGAAATTTATCTAGAATGTGCGGCAATAATTCAGGATTTTATAAAGGCAGATTCAGTATAAGAGAGTCAGATACCAGCTGGTAAACTAAACCTAAGGAGTATGGGACAATCTAAGAACAGCTGGTAGAACAAACCTAAGGAGAAGGGAGACACTTACATGTAACCTATATCTGTAACATGTTGCACATCTAACGAGGAAACATGGGCTGAAGGACCAATGTAGTATGAAAGTGGCTCATACAAGCTCAACTATCATCATACACAACTAGAAAGTACATGAAGAGCTTTTATGATATACCTGTTTAGGCCCAAGACAGAATAGTGATGTGACATACTGTACTGCATAGCTTCCCTGGGCCTTGATCTGAAACTTGTTCTTTGATTGGCATAAAATGTTTCCGCATCTTCATACCAGTCTTCTCTTCGACTATGCTGATTATAGGTTGGATTATGGCCATTGCGAGTCCGATAATCCCGGCATTTACTTCTCTCCTTCTTGAACATATCTTGCATGTGCATGATGCGTTCCTACAGAAAGCGCTAATGTTGGTTGATGATTAGTTGAAACATATCAGAACATAAATATGAGACTAACATAGTGGCTCTATAATTAAGAAAATGGTGCGGTTGCTTCACCGAAATTTTCGTAAGATCAACAATTTCAACTTGAGGGGGCAAAAGTTTCAGCTGGTTTATAACAACATTATATTAACCTTTAAAGCCGTTCATGTTCTATGAAGTTAATCTTAATAATTCAGAAGCAAGTTTTGAGGCATTCACAACACTACACTTTTTAGCACCTACAGTGAAATGAAAGCATAAGTTTTGAAATGTAAATATCCAGAAAAACATTAAACAATCCTAATCTCCTATATGCAAGTAAGGAACCGACCACTCTCTTCCTCTGATCCTCGTTCGTCTCACACGTCCTCCGGTAATATCGCCACGCATCACCACACCTATTCGGCCCACGAGGTATGTCTTCCCAGTAGACATATGGTTCTGATCTGCTAAGCTTCAGTGAAAGAAAACGATTTTAACTATCTCTCCCAATGCTGCTTACAATTTGGTTAATGTTGAATTTCAGAATCACAAGATGAGCATTTCATATACCTGAGTGTAGAACCAGCCAAAGGTGCGGCGCAGTTGACCAACCTGCAAACACTCCCAGAAACAGATGCACAATCACATTACCTAAATGCATCGGTAACACACAAGTAGAATAACTGTTAAGTGAATGATCATTTCATGAGTTTCCTTCAGTTCAACGTTGTCCATCTACGCTACAGCAACAATAAAGCAGCGTCGCACACCCTACAAAGTACTGTCGCGTCTCGAATTAGAGCTACAGAACGCGCGGCCGGGAGGGGGGGGGGGCGACGTACAGCGGCGGTGGTGACAGTGGCGCCGATGAGGGCAAAGAGGAGGATGGCAGCCGGGGAGGAGGAGCCGGAGTCCCTCTCACGCGCCTCCTCAGGACCTGTATGCCACCGGTTCACCTCCCGCTCGCCTCTTCGGCGGCTGTCCATCAAGTCGGATGCGGCGAATTGGGGATCTATTGTGCGCTCGAGACAATCGACTCGGTGGCGCGGATGAGGCGATGGACGGCGATGTGGCTGCCGGTGGCCGGCCGCTCGCCAGGAGAGGGGATGCGCGGTGGAGAAGGACGTGCCGGGCTGAAGCCGGGTCCGTGTCCTAGGACGGACCAATAGCTCCTGTGCGACGTTTTTCATGCGAATTGGAAGGAGTACGATGTTGTTGGAATGAATGGCTGCGATGCGACATTTTAGAAGTAAACAATAGCTCCAATGCGACACGTCTCTGTTTAACCATGAAATGAAAAACACGAGGGGTTAGCGATTCGAGTTATGACACGCGGGACCTAAAAGTTACTCGCATGCGGGTGGGACCCATAATTTATCCACGCAAGCATGCCCGTGCTCATCAGCGTGCCCCGACCCGAGCCAGCCACGAGCCCGAGCCAGCCCCCCCCCCCCGCCCTCCATTGCTTGCTTTCCCACCTTCTTCTTCCTCTGCTCCGGCAACGAAGCGCGCCGCCGGCGAGTGATGTCTAGCTCGACTTCGGCCTCCCGCCAATCATGGACGCAGTATGGTCCACTGCCGTTGACAAGATGCCCCGATTGCCCGCGCATGGAGCCTCTGAAGCGTTTGACTTGTGTGAGGGAAGAAAATGGCAACCGTGGGCGCGAGTTTGTGAAATGCTTGAGCAAGCCACAGCCGGGGCAGGTTAGATCTGTGTTCTTGACCAATCCTATGGTCTCATTTCTCCTGATTTCTTTCTTTTTTCGTCGAATTAGGGCGGCGGATCTGGGTGGTGGATCTAGGATTCATGCGCCTCCGGCGCACTGTTTTTCAGGTTCTGAAGAAATGTGGGCATTTTGAGTGGCTCGATGACTATGTTGAAAGGTTGAAATTGGAGGGATCAACCGGAACCCAAGAGCTCAATTTTGGGGGGCGGCTTGCCGTGGAACAATCCCCCAATTTGGCGGACAGAGCCGATCCGATGATGCACAGTGCAGAACTGAAGTGTGAATTGAAGAAAATTGGCAAGCAACTAAAGCATCTGATCGATTTGAAGCAGCAAGCAAATATGATGGCTGGAGCGTTTTATGGTTGTGTCATTGCTATGGGTTTATTTCACTTGATGTTCATCAATCGCTAGAATTTGTTAGAGTTTCAGTTAGTGTGTCAACTAGTTTCAGGGGTGCCCAGTAGTTTGAGTTAGCCAGGGACTATTTGTTAGATGAATTTGAATTAGTGTGAAGCAAAACTTGCTTGAATTATTGTAATGATATTCTCAGGGGCCCTATTCAGTGTTCATGCTCTGTTTCCTCTGTTTTTGTTCTTCAGTTAACAGAGTACACACCCAAATTCAGTTTCTAGTAAAAAAACAAAACTGGGCTGCCGAATAGATGTTGGGCCGTGAGAAAATGGGCCCTGAGAAAATAACCATGCCCAAGACCAGCCCACCCGCGTAGGGGCACCAGCCCACCTCTAACTTCGGCAAATAAAATGGGGCCCAATAAAATGTTACTTGTCCTTTTATTTTGCCTTTTTCTTGCACTAAATTTTGTGATGGATAATTTTTTGATGCACTAAAGCTAAATATTAATTGTTTTTATGCATGTCTACTGTTCCATGAACTAAATGAGTTGCATGCTTGCATGAAGTGCCCGAAGTAAATTAGTTTGCATTTTCTAGTTGTACCCATGTCCATAGTGGGTTTGCATGGAGCTCCTAGTTGCATGTCCATGGTTTGGCCAATATTTTGAAGATGTTGTGTGTGGTGATTGGGGTGTAGAAACCCGGGCCCGTAGCAACCCATAGCAATACACGAATAATAAGCAAAAACAACCCCTAACAATTCACAAATAATAGCACAAAACACACAATATATATAGTAGCATACCCAATGATTATATAGAAGCATAACGATTATATAGAAGCATACCCAACGATTACATAGTAGCATACTCATAGTTCCACGGGGCATGATAGCCTTACAACTTAAAGTACTAATAAAACTTAATAATAGTAGCATAACTATTACAACTTAAAAAAAACTAATACGATAGATCTAAGCTAGATAGATAGGGGGGCACAAAACGCGGGTTCTTCGGGTTCTTCTTCTCCTCCTCCTCTGGGGCCACCTCGCTCCTCGGGCGCCCTCGCTCCTCCGGGCACCGCCCTTCACTCCTCCCCCTCCCTGTTGTTGATGGGGTACGGGAGTGTGTGCATGACGCCGTTGTTGGGGAAGATGCCGTTGAAGTCGGTGAAGATATTGTAGGTTGTGAAAGCTATGAACTCACAACCAACCCAATACGCTCGCCCGAGGAGATGGAAAGCATCGAAAGGGTTAGTGAACGTGGCGAGGAGCCCAACCACAACGCCTCCTCAACATGGTACATCCGAGGAGAGCCGCGGGGGAGGTGGCGGAAGCCGGCCGCAAGGAAGAACTCCGTTAACTCCCTTGCTCCCCTCCACCTCGAGATCGCCCAAACCCTAAGGGTTCTCTCGACATACACTCCGTCCGGGTAGAGCCTTTCTAGCGTGGTTGGGGGAAGCGGTAGGTGGGGCCAGTGTACTGCATGGTGGCGGGGTGGCTCGAGGGCTCGATCGGATTTGATGGAGAAGAAGGAAGAAGGAGGGCAGAGGAGGCAGTGGATGAGGAGGGAGAGGAAGACGATAGTGCCCGGCTTAAATAGCCCAAGTGTGCGACGTGGTTTCGCCGGTGAAGATGGGCGGGCGGCGTTTGGTGGCGCCCCATGAAAGTGTGTACACGAGCGTGGGAAACGGGTTGCGATCCTTCTGTGCCACCGGTCGCGGGTCAAGGGGGGCGGGTTCACGCACGCGTCTGTGCCGTCGTGGGTCAAGGGGACACGCCTGCCCCGGGTTCTCTGCGTGTGCCGCCTGTGCATTCATGCCGTAGCCCATTAATTTTCACAGCTTGCTAGTGCCTGGCTAGAGGGAGACGTGACACTAATGGACGCCTTCATTTGCCCATCTTGTAACGGGCAGCACGCCATTTGAACTGCATCGATACCCACATCGATACCCCATGCCAGTTTTGCGTCCTCAAAGAGGAGCACGCCATGTACAGCACGCCATGCAGCGTTGGCTTTTTAGTTGTCTTCATCGGGCTGCTGCATTGTGGCCGGGTGCATGCTTTGATGCGACGATGCATCTGTTGTAATGGTAGGCATGCGACAGCTTACTGCGTCCATAGGGGTAGCGGAGCAGGGCTACGTCGAGGCCATGCATGCAAGCACGGGCGCAGTTCTGCGGGTGAGCATGCATGCTACGGGTGGGCACGGGCACGCATGCAATGATGGGAATGGGCACTGCGTAGGCTTGGTCCATGCACCGCGTCAACTCTTGTCGTTGGATTCAAATGAACGGTCCTGATGCCCCAACGAGAGAGGCTGATCCAAACCCCACCGATTCAACCAATCAGGGCGTCTCATGCGGATCGATGTACACTGTAGCTAACCCTAGCGCCTGATCTCAACCGTCCATGCACAACGATCGACGACCCAGTAGTGTGCGGGGTTTTGAGGGGTTTTGAGAGGGGTTTTGAGGGGTTTTGGCTGATTAGGGTTGAGCATAACTAATTCAAAAAAAATCAAAAAAATATATAACTTGCGCACATAGTCTTATTATGTCGTATAGTAACGATAAAAAAAATATAAATATGATTTACATACATTTTTACAAAAAATCCTTCACAAAATTGTCATTCCTCGAACAATGTAGTATGGAGTTCAAGGGAGAGAGTAGTGGGCACCCGAGAGTATAGGTGGGGTTTTGAAAATGAAAAGTGTGAAAACCTCACCAAAACTTCATTTTGGATTGACTAAGAAAGATCTTAACTTACTTTTCTCATTTTCATGTTTTTAAACTTGTTTTATATATAATTTTCTATTAAACCTTGTTTTTTCAAAAAAAAGAAAATAATAGAAAATTAATTCAATAAATAGTGAGACTTTAGATTTACACTATATAGGTAGAATAGATGTGTAGAAAAATTATTTGTCTGGTTTAGACAAGGTGCAAAAAAACTTGCTTAAATATGAGGCCGTTTACCCTACCTTTGAAGGTCATTTGAGACACACTTTTCATGACTATGAGTTCAACTTACCAAAAGGGCTGGGAATGATCAGCAAACAAACATATTTCAGTTGAGGTACTTTAGATAGCATTAAAACATCAATACCCCATCCCTAATTCAAATTTGAGCCCAAATTTGAATTTAAAATTGAATTTTATTTGGCTGGTTTAGACAAGGTACGAACAAACAAGTTCGAATAGAAATACGGGATACATAGTGACTACCAGTACGCACCAAGTTACAAATATTATTACATGCCCCAAATTTCAAAACTGTTCTCTGTTCTACCTCTTCCTACCACGTCGCGTGCCCTTCTTCGCCTTAGCACTTCTTGTTTTTGGTTCAACTACACACACAAGTTCACTGGTCATCTTGGTTTTTTTTACTGGTCTTTCCAACACCTCGCCAACACCCTCGTGATCAGTGTCTTCAGTCTCAATGTTGACAGCAGTTTCAGTTTCTTTGGTGTGTACCTCAACATGGGTTTCTTCAGTCTGAACCTCGACACGCTCAGGTTTAGTTTCAACCTCCAGAGCAGTTTCTTCAGTCTGAACCTCGACACGCTCAGGTTCAGTTTCAACCTCGAGAGCAGTTTCTTCAGTCTGAATGTTGACTGCAGCAGGATTTTCTTCACTCTGCTCAGGCTGAGGCACACTTCTCTTCTTTCTACCGCCATTGACTCTTGCTTTTTTTGTTGGCCAACACTGTTCAACAACAAGGGGCTGACTTGCTCGCTTCCTCCTGGCCATTGGGAAAATGTTATAGATATGGTAATTGGAAAAAAGCACCAAATCAAAACACAGACAAATAAACAAGAACATACTTTGGCTTATCAGGAGTGTAACGGCATTTGACAGATCCCACTCTGTGCCCAAGTTCCTGGCACAACTTGCATCTGTTTTTGTTACCTTTTTGGGCCATTTTTAGCTTTCCATCTTTATTTCCCTTCTTACTACTCCCACCTTTCTCAAACCATGCCTTGAATCTACTCTGTTTAGGCCTGCCAGCCTTTCTTTTCGTCAAGGGAGGACACATGGAAAATTCAATGTCCACTTCAGGCCACTGAGACTGATCTGTAAGTGCTGGAATTGGAGTAGCATATGCAGCTTTGAATTTTGCTACCGAATAATATTCATGCAAATATGGGTGCATGTTTATCTTCAGTTGGGATGCTAAGAAGAGAATGGCATGCTCACATAGTTTACCAGTGTGTTGCCACTCGAGGCAAGTGCAATCATGCAATTCAGTGTTAACAACATGTCTCCTTCCAGTTTTGTTATCTCTAACTTCAGCACCCCAAGGTGAAGATTTTTCAACAAACAAATGTGAAAGACATCTGCTCCTATTGACCACCTGTTGTACCACTGCTGGAAGCTTATCACCTTGCAGACAATCACCTATCCTTCTTCTCAATTCCCACAACCGCATGAGCATGATCCTGATTTGGTCAACCATGTCATGCACAGGCAAATCTTTTAACTCCTTCACCTTGTTGTTGAAACTCTCTGCCAAATTGTTGTTGATGTGGTCACACTTGATGGCAGTGTTGAATGTTGACCTGTACCATAACAAAGAATGGTAGGTGTTCAGCCATGGACCAAACTCATCACATGCTGCCATTATCTTATCAAGATGATATTTGTGTGTCTGTCTAGTGTAAGATCTTGCTGCTGGCCACATGCGCCCAAATTCTTCTCCTCTAAATTTTTTGATCAAATTCATCCACAAATGACCGAAGCACTCCCTCTGCTCAGCATGTGGGAAAACATTTTTCACTGAATTTTCAAGCCCCTTACATGCATCTGTGTGTATAGCCAAAGGTGACACTGGCCCTAGGCATCTTTTCAACTGGATCATGAACCATGTCCATGAAGCCTCTGTTTCTGACTGAAACAAGCCAACAACAATAGGAAACATCCAGTTGTGTCCATCTAGAGCATTGCATGCTGCCAACTGACCATTCCACTTGCCTGTCAAAAATGATGAGTCTATGCTCAAATATGGACGGCACCCTGCTTTGAACCCATTAATGCAAGGCTTCAAAGCCATAAAAAACTTGGAGAACTTGACTTCACCTTTGGCTGATACCTCTGTATCTATCTCCACAACACTGCCAGGTGACCTCTTTTCCACCTCTGCTTTGAAGTTGTAAATCATCCTAAATGTATTTGCCCAATCACCATATAAATTTTTCATTGCCCTTTGTTTTGCCTTCCACACTGTGGTATATTTCAGTTTAATGGGGTACATCTTTTCCAAGTCTACTTTGAGTTTCTTTGCAGTAGTGTTTGGTGTTTTGGCTAAAATTGGGGTGATCTTTTCTGCAACCCAAAGTTGTGATGTCATGGTTGATACTCTCTGTGAACTTGTAATACAAGTATGTTGATTGGGGATTTGGTTAACCCTGACAGTGTTGGAAATATGCCCTAGAGGCAATAATAAATAGGTTATTATTATATTTCCTTGTTCATGATAATCGTTTATTATCCATGCTAGAATTGTATTGATAGGAAACTTAGATACATGTGTGGATACATAGACAACACCATGTCCCTAGTAAGCCTCTAGTTGACTAGCTCGTTGATCAATAGATGGTTACGGTTTCCTAACCATGGACATTGGATGTCATTGATAACGGGATCACATCATTAGAAGAATGATGTGATGGACAAGACCCAATCCTAAGCCTAGCACAAGATCATGTAGTTCGTATGCTAAAGCTTTTCTAATGTCAAGTATCGTTTCCTTAGACCATGAGATTATGCAACTCCCGGATACCGTAGGAGTGCTTTGGGTGTGCCAAACGTCACAACGTAACTGGGTGGCTATAAAGGTACACTACAGGTATCTCCGAAAGTGTCTGTTGGGTTGGCACGAATCGAGACTGGGATTTGTCACTCCGTGTGACGGAGAGGTATCTCTGGGCCCACTCGGTAGGACATCATCATAATGTGCACAATGTGATCAAGGAGTTGATCACGGGATGATGTGTTGCGGAACGAGTAAAAGAGACTTGCCGGTAACGAGATTGAACAAGGTATCGGGATACCGACGATCGAATCTCGGGCAAGTATCGTACCGATAGACAAAGGGAATTGTATACGGGATTGATTAAGTCCTTAACATCGTGGTTCATCCGATGAGATCATCGTAGAACATGTGGGAGCCAACATGGGTATCCAGATCCCGCTGTTGGTTATTGACCGGAGAACGTCTGGGTCATGTCTGCATGTCTCCCGAACCCGTAGGGTCTACACACTTAAGGTTCGATGACGCTAGGGTTATAAAGGAAGTTTGTATGTGGTTACCGAATGTTGTTCGGAGTCCCGGATGAGATCCCGGACGTCACGAGGAGTTCCGGAATGGTCCGGAGGTAAAGATTTATATATAGGAAGTATGGTTTTGGCCACCGGAAGTGTTCTGGGCATCACCGGTAGTGTACCGGGACCACCGGAGGTGTCCGGGGGTCCACCAAGTGGGGCCACCGGCCCCGGAGGGCTGCATGGGCCAAGTGTGGAAGGGGACCAGCCCCAGGTGGGCTGGTGCGCCCCTCCACCAAGGCCCAAGGCGCCTCCTAGAGGGGAAGGGGGCAAACCCTAGGGCAGATGGGCCCTAAGGCCCACCCCTGGTGCGCCTCCCCCTCTCCCCCCTTGGCCGCAACCCTAGATGGGTTTTAGGGCTGCCGCCACCCCTAGGGAGGGAACCCTAGATGGGGGCGCAGCCCCTCCCCTCCCCCTATATATACTTGAGGTTTGGGCTGCCCAATACACGCGATTCAATCTCTCTCTTGGCACAGCCCTGCTCCTCTCCCTCCTCCTCTCCCGCGGTGCTTGGCGAAGCCCTGCAGGATTGCCACGCTCCTTCACCACCACCACGCCGTTGTGCTGCTGCTGGATGGAGTCTTCCTCAACCTCTCCCTCTCTCCTTGCTGGATCAAGGCATGGGAGACGTCACCGGGCTGTACGTGTGGTGAACGCGGAGGTGCCGTCCGTTCGGCACTTGGTCATCGGTGATTTGGATCACGACGAGTACGACTCCATCAACCCGTTCACTTGAACGCTTCCGCTTAGCGATCTACAAGGGTATGTAGATGCACTCTCCTTCCCCTCGTTGCTGGTTTCTCCATAGATAGATCTTGGTGACACGTAGGAAAATTTTGAATTTCTGCTACGTTCCCCAACAGTGGAATCATGAGCTAGGTCTATTGCGTAGATTCTTTGCACGAGTAGAACACAAAGTAGTTGTGGGCGTTGATTTTGTTCAATATGCTTACCGTTACTAGTCAATCTTGATTCGGCGCCATTGTGGGATGAAGCGGCCCGGACCGACCTTACACGTACACTTACGTGAGACAGGTTCCACCGACTGACATGCACTAGTTGCATAAGGTGGCTAGCGGGTGCCAGTCTCTCCCACTTTAGTCGGATCGGATTCAATGAAAAGGGTCCTTATGAAGGGTAAATAGCAATTGACATATCACGTTGTGGTTTTGCGTAGGTAAGAAACGTTCTTGCTAGAAACCCATAGCAGTCACGTAAAACATGCAAACAACAATTAGAGGACGTCTAACTTGTTTTTGCAGGGTATGCTATGTGATGTGATATGGCCAAAAGGATGTGATGAATGATATATGTGATGTATGAGATGATCATGTTCTTGTAATAGGAATCACGACTTGCATGTCGATGAGTATGACAACCGGCAGGAGCCATAGGAGTTGTCTTAATTTATTTATGACCTGCGTGTCAACATAAACGTCATGTAATTACTTTACTTTATTGCTAAAGCGTTAGCCATAGTAGTAGAAGTAATAGTTGATGTGACAACTTCATGAAGACATGATGATGGAGATCATGATGATGGAGATCATGGTGTCATGCCGGTGACGACGATGATCATGGAGCCCCGAAGATGGAAATCAAAAGGAGCAAAGTGGTGATGGCCATATCATGTCACTATTTGATTGCATGTGATGTTTATCATGTTTATACATCTTATTTGCTTAGAACGACGGTAGTAAATAAGATGATCCCTCATTAAAATTTCAAGAAAGTGTTCCCCCTAACTGTGCACCGTTGCGAAAGTTCGTCGTTTCGAAGCACCACGTGATGATCGGGTGTGATAGATTCTTACGTTTGAATACAACGGGTGTTGACGAGCCTAGCATGTACAGACATGGCCTCGGAGCACAGGCGAAACACTTAGGTTGACTTGACGAGCCTAGCATGTACAGACATGGCCTCAGAACACAAGAGACCAAAAGGTCGAGCATGAGTCGTATGGTAGATACGATCAACATGAAGATGTTCACCGATGATGACTAGTCCGTCTCACGTGATGATCGGACATGGCCTAGTTGACTCGGATCATGTAATCACTTAGATGACTAGAGGGATGTCTATCTGAGTGGGAGTTCATAAGATGAACTTAATTATCCTGAACATAGTCGAAAAGGTCTTCGCAAATTATGTCGTAGCTCGCGCTTTAGTTCTACTGAGTTAGATACGTTCCTAGAGAAAATATAGTTGAAAGTTGACAGTAGCAATTATGCGGACAGTACAAGGCTTATGTCCTTAATGCATCGCTCGGTGTGCAGGACCTCGAACGTGGTCTGTGGATGTTGCGAACATCTGACATACACGTTTTGATGACTACATGATAGTTCGGTAATGATAAATGGTTTAGAATTGAGGCACCGAAGACATTTTTGAAATGTCGCGGAACATATGAGATGTTTCGAGGGCTGAAATTGGGATTTCAGGCTCGTGCCCATGTCAAGAGGTATAAGACCTCCGACGATTTTCTTAGCCTGCAAACTAAAGGAGAAAAGCTCAATCGTTGAGCTTGTGCTCAAATTGTCTGAGTACAACAATCACTTGAATCGAGTGGGAGTTGATCTTCCAGACAAGATAGTGATGTTTCTCCAAAGTCATTGCCACCAAGTTGCTAGAGCTTCGTGATGAACTATAACATATCAGGGATAGATATGATGATCCTTGAAATATTCACGATGTTTGACACCGCGAAAGTAGAAATCAAGAAGGAGCATCAATTGTTGATGGTTAGTGAAACCACTAGTTTCAAGAAGGGCAAGGGCAAGAAGGGATACTTCATGAAACGGCAAATCAGCTGCTGCTCTAGTGGAGAAACCCAAGGTTGAACCCAAACCCGAGACTGAGTGCTTCTGTAATAAGGGGAACAGCCACTGGAGCAGAATTACCCTAGATACTTGGTAGATGAGAATGCAGTCAATAGAAGTATATTGGATATACATTATGTGAATGTGTACTTTACTAGTACTCCTAGTAGCATCAGGGTATTAGATACCGGTTCGATTGCTAAGTGTTAGTAACTCGAAATAAAAGCTACGGAATAAACGGAGACTAGCTAAAGGTGAGCTGACGAGATGTGTTGGAAGTGCTTCCAAGGTTGATCAAGCATCGCACGCTCCCTCTACCATCGAGATTGGTGTTAAACCTGAATAATTGCTATTTGGTGTTTGCGTTGAGCATAGACATGATTGGATTATGTCTATCGCAATACGGTTATTCATTTAAGGAGAATAATGGTTACTCTATTTATTTGAATAATACCTTCAATGGTCTTGCACCTAAAATGAATGGTTTATTGAATCTCGATCATAGTGATACACATGTTCATGCCAAAAGATATAAGATAGTAATTATAGTACCACCTACTTGTGGCACTGCCATGTAAGTCATATTGGTATAAAACGCATGAAGAAGCTCCATGTTGATGGATCTTTGGACTCATTCATTTCTGAAAAGATTGAGACATGTGAACCGTGTCTGTTGGTATGTACGCATGAAGAAACTCCATGCAGATGGACCGTTTGGACTCACTTGATTTTGAATCGCTTGAGACATGCAAATCATACCACATGGGCAAGATGACTGAAAGCTTCGGTTTCAGTAAAATGGAACAAGAAAGCAACTTGTTGGAAGTAACACATTTTGATGTGTGCAGTCCAATGAGTGCTGAGGCACGCAGTGGATATCGTTATGCTCTTACTTCACAGATGATTTGAGTAGATACTGAGCATATTTACTTGATGAAACACAAGTCTGAATTATTGAATGGATCAAGTAATTTCAGAATGAAGTTGAATATCGTCGTGACAAGAGGATAAAATATCTATGATATGATCATAGAGATGAATATCTGAGTTGCGAGTTTGATACACAATTGAGACATTGTGGAAATTGTTTCACGACTAGTACCGCCTGGAACACCATAGTGTGATGGTGTGTCCGAACATCATAACTGCACCCTATTGGATATGATGCATACCATGATGTCTCTTATCGAATTACCACTATCGTTCATGGGTTAGGCATTAGAGACAACCGCACTCACTTTAAATAGGGCACCACGTAATTCCGATAAGATGACACCGTATGAACTATGGTTTAGAGAAACCTAAGCTGTCATTTCTTATAAGTTTGGGGCTGCGACGCTTATGTGAAAAAAGTTTCAGGCTGATAAGCTCGAACCCAAAGCGGATAAATGCATCTTCATAGGATACCCAAAAACAGTTGGGTATACCTCCTGTCTCATATCCGAAAGCAATAGGGATTGTTTCTCAAATCGGGTCCTTTCTCGAGGAAAAATTTCTCTCGAAAGACTTGAGTGGGAGGATGGTGGAGACTTGATGAGGTTATTGAACCGTCACTTCAACTAGTGTGTAGCAGGGCACAGGAGTTGTTCCTATGGCACCTACACCAATTGAAGTGGAAGCTTATGATAGTGATCATGAGACTTCGGATCAAGTCACTCCCAAACCTCGTAGGATGACAAGGATGCGTACCACTTCAGAGTGGTACGTAATCCTGTCTTGGAAGTCATGTTGCTAGACAACAATGAACCTACGAGCTATGGAAAAGCGATGGTGGGCCCGGATTCCGATGAATGGCTCGAGGCCATAAAATCCGAGAGAGAATCCATGTATGAAAACAAAGTGTAGACTTTGGCAGAACGACTCGATGGTCGTGAGGCTGTTGAGTACAGATGGATTTTAAAAGGAAGACGGACAATGATGGTAAATGTCACCATTAAGAAAGCTCGACTTGTCGTTAAGGTGTTTCCCGACAAGTTCAAGGAGTTGACTACGATGAGACTTTCTCACTCGTAGCGATGCTAAGAGTCTGTTGGAATTAGCAGGTACTGCATTATTTATGAAATCTTGCAGATAGGATGTCAAAATATTGTTTCCTTGTTCTTGAGGAAAGGTTGTATGTGATATAACTAGAAGTTTTTGTCAATCCTGAAAGATGCTAACAAGTATGCAAAGCCCCAGCAATCCTTCTAAGGACTGGAGTAAGCATCTCGGAGTTGGAATGTACAATTTGATGAGATGATCAAATATTTTGGGTTTATACAAAGTTTATGGGAAACTTGTATTTCCAAAGAAGTGAGTGGGAGCACTATAGAATTTCTGATGAGTATATGTTTTTGACATATTGTTGATCAGAAATGATGTAGAATTTCTGGAAAGCATATAGGGTTATTTGAAAAGTGTTTTTCAATGGAAAACCTGGATTAAGCTACTTGAACATTGAGCATCAAGATCTATAAGGATAGATCAAAATCGCTTAATAGTACTTTCAAACGAACACATACCATGACAAGATTTTGAAGGAGTTCAAAATAGATCAGCAAAGAACGAGTTCTCGGCTGTGTTACAAGGTGTGAGTATTGAGCAAGACTCAAGACATGACCACGGCAGAATAGAGAGAAAGGACGAAGGTCGTCCCCTATGCTTTAGTCGTAGGCTCTAAAGTATGCTATGTTGTGTACCGCACCTGAAGTGTGCCAAACCATGACTCAGTCAAGGGGTACAAGTGTGATCTAGAAATGGATCACAGGACAACGGTCAAGGTAATCCTTAGTAACTAGTGGACTAAGGAATTTTCTCGATTATGGAGGTGGAAAAAGAATTCGTCGTAAAGGGTTACGCCGATGCAAACTTTGAAACTAATCCAGATTATTCTGAGTAGTAAATTGGATTCGTATAGTAGAACAGTTATTTGGAATAGCTCCAAATAGAGCGTGGTAGCTGCATCTAGGATATGACATAGATATTTGTAAAGCACACACGGATCTGAAAGATTCAGACCCGTTGACTAGTAACCTCTCTCACAAGCGAGATATGATCAAACCCCATGGGTGTTGGAATCATAGCAATCACATGGTGATGTGAACTAGATTATTGACTCTAGTGCAAGTGGGAGACTGTTGGAAATATGCCCTAGAGGCAATAATAAATAGGTTATTATTATATTTCCTTGTTCATGATAATCGTTTATTATCCATGCTAGAATTGTATTGATAGGAAACTCAGATACATGTGTGGATACATAGACAACACCATGTCCCTAGTAAGCCTCTAGTTGACTAGCTCGTTGATCAATAGATGGTTACGGTTTCCTAACCATGGACATTGGATGTCATTGATAACGGGATCACATGATTAGAAGAATGATGTGATGGACAAGACCCAATCCTAAGCCTAGCACAAGATCATGTAGTTCGTATGCTAAAGCTTTTCTAATGTCAAGTATCGTTTCCTTAGACCATGAGATTGTGCAACTCCCGGATACCGTAGGAGTGCTTTGGGTGTGCCAAACGTCACAACGTAACTGGGTGGCTATAAAGGTACACTACAGGTATCTCCGAAAGTGTCTGTTGGGTTGGCACGAATCGAGACTGGGATTTGTCACCCCCTGTGACGGAGAGGTATCTCTGGGCCCACTCGGTAGGACATCATCATAATGTGCACAATGTGATCAAGGAGTTGATCACGGTATAATGTGTTGCGGAACGAGTAAAAGAGACTTGCCGGTAACGAGATTGAACAAGGTATCGGGATACCGACGATCGAATCTCGGGCAAGTATCGTACCGATAGACAAAGGGAATTGTATACGGGATTGATTAAGTCCTTGACATCATGGTTCATCCGATGAGATCATCGTAGAACATGTGGGAGCCAACATGGGTATCCAGATCCCGCTGTTGGTTATTGACCGGAGAACGTCTGGGTCATGTCTGCATGTCTCCCGAACCCGTAGGGTCTACACACTTAAGGTTCGATGACGCTAGGGTTATAAAGGAAGTTTGTATGTGGTTACCGAATGTTGTTCGGAGTCCCGGATGAGATCCCGGACGTCACGAGGAGTTCCGGAATGGTCCGGAGGTAAATATTTATATATAGGAAGTATGGTTTTGGCCACCGGAAGTGTTCTGGGCATCACCGGTAGTGTACCGGGACCACCGGAGGTGTCCGGGGGTCCACCAAGTGGGGCCACCGGCCCCAGAGGGCTGCATGGGCCAAGTGTGGAAGGGGACCAGCCCCAGGTGGGCTGGTGCGCCCCTCCACCAAGGCCCAAGGCGCCTTCTAAAGGGGAAGGGGGCAAACCCTAGGGCAGATGGGCCCTAAGGCCCACCCCTGGTGCGCCTCCCCCTCTCCCCCCCTTGGCCGCAACCCTAGATGGGTTTTGGGGCTGCCGCCACCCCTAGGGAGGGAACCCTAGATATGGGCGCAGCCCCTCCCCTCCCCCTATATATACTTGAGGTTTGGGCTGCCCAATACACGCGATTCAATCTCTCTCTTGGCACAGCCCTGATCCTCTCCCTCCTCCTCTCTCGCGGTGCTTGGCGAAGCCCTGCAGGATTGCCACGCTCCTCCACCACCACCACGCTGTTGTGCTGCTGCTGGATGGAGTCTTCCTCAACCTCTCCCTCTCTCCTTGCTGGATCAAGGCATGGGAGACGTCACCGGGCTGTACGTGTGGTGAACGCGGAGGTGTCGTCCGTTCGGCACTTGGTCATCGGTGATTTGGATCACGACGAGTACGACTCCATCAACCCATTCACTTGAACGCTTCCGCTTAGCGATCTACAAGGGTATGTAGATGCACTCTCCTTCTCCTTGTTGCTGGTTTCTCCATAGATAGATCTTGGTGACACGTAGGAAAATTTTGAATTTCTGCTACGTTCCCCAACAGACAGTACTTCCATCAGGTTGCAGTCTAGCAGATATGTACCACTTGCAAGGCTTCACACTACCATCAAATCCTCTGCACCTCGCGTAAAACTTCTTTCTATCAGTCCAAACAGTCTTGGCATCAAACTCATGTTTCACTACATAAGTCTTGAAACACATCCTAAACTCCTTCATGCTTGGGAACAACTTGCCTACTTCAATGACAGGGTTTTCTTTGTCATACACATGCACCAGCTCATCATCATGTGCATCATCTACTTCATCTGCAGCTTGTTCCATCAACTGTCCATCTACTTCTTCATCAGCATTAGCAGGCAAACTAGATTCACCCCTCTCCTGCTTATCTCTGTCATCGACTGGAATGCCAAAAAGTTTGGCCATCTCAATGTCAGGCATTGGTGCAATGACCAAATCAGTAGGCTCATCTAATTCAACTACATTCCAATCAACAGTTGTTGCAGTTTTAGTTTCAGTTCCAGTCACCTGTCCCTCTTCGGCTATTACTGTAAGTTCAGTACACATGGGAATCAATGGCCTCTGTGTAGCCCAATCATCATCTACCATCTGCGCAGCCAATTGTGATGGCACATATCCAACCTTCGAAAAAATGTTCATATCAACGAGCTCAGCACAAAAATTAGCCCGTTTGCTTGTCCAGCCGTTTTGCCGATCGATTTCTTCAACAATCTGTTCACCATCTTCTATTCTCACATACTCTCCTTTCCAATCATCAAACCTCAACAGTGATACTTCTTGCTTTGGACCCCAAACAACATTCTCCCCAATTTTTTCCACCCATTTCTTCACTGCCGTCTCTCCCATGTTCTGTAGAACTTGTGGATCAATCTCTGTAAACTCAACCTCCCATTTAACAATTGTGTCTCTCTCAATGTTCTGTATGCTACCATCAACTAATTTTGCCTTTGATGGAAAGAAATTAACTGTCAATTCGAAGGTCCGAGCGGCAGCATCCCCTCTGTCAGTGGCGGACAGTGTGAGCCCGTGAGAAAAAGCAGATGAGGCCACCCCCTAATTGCATGCAAAATTGGATCGGGGAGAGGCACATTACCTATTCGAAGTTGAATCTGGCGGCTCCATCTCAGTATGCCCACGGGCTCCCCTCACAACCTATCGATTCCGCAAGCGAAAACAGAGTAAACGAGCTGAGATCTACGGGTCCGAGAGAGGAACGGGAGGGTGACTAGGGTTTGAATTCACTCACCATTTTCTGAGGACGAAGGCTCCGCCGCCGTTGAGAACGAGGGCTCCGCCGTCGCCATCGAGAATGCAAGATCCGCCGCCACCGGAGAAGAAGGGGGGCAGAGTGGCGGGCCCGGCACGGTCGGGCGGCAGGGCACGGTCAGCTGTTTTGACGAACAATTAAGTTGAACCCACATGTCCTAACATAAATGGGCGGGCTTGGTTGACGACCAATTTAACGCCATTTAACAGCCATGTCGTGCGTGGGCTATTTACCTGCTCAAAACTGTCGCACCACAGCCATTCCCTCGAACAACGTCGCACTCTTGCCAATTCACCTCAAATGTGTCGCACAGGAGCTATTGGCCCGTCCTAGGACTGAGCCAGAGGATGCGGACAACAGCGGAGGAAGGGCAACTCCAACGCGCGGTTCACAAAACGGACAACAACAGATGTCCTCGCGGGGGAAATATCAGGTGATGCCACCCTTCAACCATGCTCCAACTTTTTTTTTGGAGTTCGTGGCAGAAGAATTTGGCATGCAAAGGGATTAAGACAAGGAGATCCAGTCTCCTCCTTACTGTTTGTCATTGCTATAGATGTGCTTTCTGCCATCGTCGCCAAAGTGTCAGAGGAGGGAGTTCTCAGTACCTACACGGGCATTTCTGCCACGCAACGCCTGTCGGTCTATGCGGATGATGTCACGCTATTCGCTAAACCTTCGGAATTAGATTTGCAATTCGTAAGACACGCTCTGGAAATCTTTGGAGAAGCATCGGGCTTACGAGTGAACTACAATAAGTCCACGGCCATTCTAATCACGGAGAACCAAGGAGATAGAGCCAGAGTCCAGGGAATCCTTCAATGTTCCATGAGTGGCTTCCCCTGCAAGTACCTCGGGCTGCAACTCGTGCTCAGGAAACTCATAAGGACGCAATGGCAGCCACTACTGGATCAGGTCAGGAACTTCCTTCCCGCGTGGCAGAGAGGTATGATGCAATGCTCGGGGAGGTTGGTTTTGGTTAAGTCAGTGATTTCGGCGAGATCGGTGCATCATTTACTGGTTATGGACGCCCCCGCATGGGTGTTTGAAGACATCAATGGATGGCTGCGATCGTTCTTTTGGGCTGGCAAAGATCGGGTCGTCGGAGGGCAATGCCTAGTGGCGTGGGACAACATTTGCAAGCTGACTACCTTTGGAGGCTTGGGAGTGAAGAATCTGTCCTTGCAAGCGATCGTGCTGGGAGTGCGTTGGGAGTGGCTAAGGCGGACCGATCCCCGTAGGCCTTGGCAAGGTCTGCATTTGATGGTGGACGACGAGGCAAGACAAGTCTTTGACAGCCTTGTGAAGATTACTGTCGGGAAGGGTGAAAGAGTACTTTTTTGGAGAGACAGATGGATTCACGGTTTATCGATAGGAGACATCGCCCCGCTTGTGCTGCAAGGGGTTCACACGAGGACCAGGAACTCGAGGACCATAGCCCAGGCGCTACTTGAGGAGAGATGGACCAGTGACTCTAACTCCCATTTCTCCTTCATGGGTCTACCACAGATGGTGCACCTGAGGCATGCTATTGCGACGGTGCAGAGAGACACAGAGCGAGGAGGAATCCAGTTGGCCACACGATCCTTCTGGAGTCTACACTGCGAGATCCACGTACACGCAGCTCTGTCAGGGAGGAATTCGGTTCCCCATGGCCGCGGCCATTTGGCGCAGCTGGGCCCCGCTCAAGTGCAAGATCTTTACATGGCTCGCGGTGCAGCATAGATTGTGGATCTCAGACAGGAGAGCACGTCATGGTCTTCAAGACGAGACTTCGGGCTGCTATATTTGCTTACAAGAGGAGGACAACGTTCAACACATTCGGGTGCAGTGCCCCTACGCGAGAGAAGTTTGGCACACGTGTTTTGATACGCTGCAGATCAATGTTAGCATCCCGGATGGGTAGGAGCCACTCGAGGAGTGGTGACTTAGGGCCAGGAGAGGCTTCCATGGGAAGGAGAAGAGATGATTTGACTCGTTGGTTATCAGAGCATTGTGGGCCATTTGGAAACAAAAGAAATGCCCATGTTTTCAACAGGCCGGAGCAGGTGGTGCGCCCTAGAGAACTTGCTTTGGCGATACTTGGGCAAATTAGTGATTGGTCGCGTGTAGGTTTTGGTGTGGGTGGTTTAGATAGATTTGTGAGGAGTTAGCCTTGTGGTACTCTGGTGTGGGTGTACTGACCTTTGATGTTCGCATTGACGGTCGGATTCTTGTAATTATTTGCTCCCTTCTATAAAAATATGGTACGCTATTGGCGTACTCTCGAAAAAAAATCGTATTTAGATGTTTCAAAAAATTCTGAATTTTTTATTGATGTTCACAAGACATATATGTCTATCACCCCTAAAAATCCAGATCAAAATTCGAAAAACACATGGAGTAAAAAAGACAAATCCAGAATGAATAGCGTCAAAAGAAGACAACATGAATAGTGCTAGAGATTTGCTATTCCTGAAAAAGCCCCCGCTCCTAGCCCCCGCCGGTGGCCACTCCGGCCCAGGCGTCCACACCCCATAGCCTGCCGGTGGTCACCTCAACACCGGTGTTCACGATCCGGCCTTGATCTAGTGCATTACTAGGTTTCACCATGGCTCTCGCTGATCTCAACTTCGACGTGGGTCAAGATTTCGCAGTTGAAGTATGGAAGAAATGGGGAGTTCCGATCAACTATGAATCTGAGAAAGATCTCGAGGAATTCCTTTTGGTGGCTGAATTTAAGAGATCCCAAATCCTCCTCACCAACGAATCTGTAAGCACAATCTTACTTGCTTTCTTTGGTGGTCGTGTGTCTCTGTTTAAGGCTGAGCGTCTACATAATTGGTCGTTCAAATTCTCTGTCTCCTCCAAAGAAGTGGGTTTTTCGATCATCAAAGGGGGGAATATCTCCACAGCCTTACTTAATGTTAATTTCCTTCTTTGGGGCAATGGGGGTACGAATTCTAGTTGGGAACTTGATCAATATCTTCAAGAGAAGGAGGATGAATGGACTCATATCTTTCGTAAGCATCCCCGTAAATCTTATCTTCAAGCTCTTAGATCTCCGGCAATCTACTCGGATTCGGCCCCCAGGATCCATGGTTCTCCGAGGCCACATGAGGGTTTTTTCAATCTTGCGCCATCTTCGGTGCTTGCTCGATCACCGGACATCAATGCCATCAATGGCAATGTTAGTGCTCACAAGGCGGGATCCTCGCACGTTCAAATTTTGTTCTGTGTCCGTTGCCTCCTTTCGGGCCATAACAGGCCCAACTACACGAATCACATTAAGTGTAGGACTTGTAAGCGCTGAGGCCACATTGCTAAGGATTGCTACTCGTCGGCCCAACATAGCCCACCCACTATTCCCAGCCCTACAGCCCGCCCGACGATTGAGTTTCGAAGACTAGAATGCACTATTCCCGCGATTGTGACTACATAGCCATCCCATCAACTAACCAACCAGGATCATCCAGTTAATGCTCCTCCACGCTCTTCCTCGATACACAGCCACCATCATCGGACTGCCCAAAACTCCATAACCCAACGTCTCCTAGCTGCGGTCATCGATCCTGCTCCGCTCACCCCCCCTGTCTGTCACCACCAAATCCTTCTACTCCGACCACAAGCAGCTCTTCACCAATGGCCACATTCCCCTTTGACCCGACACCATTTCTTCCAACCAATCATCAGAGTATTCAGGTGGAGGGCCGGCCAGCTAGGGTTCGTGTCATCACCGGTGCGGCTCCAACCACACATGAAGACGGGGCGATTGCCACCATTGTGCCTATGCCGAATCTGCCAATCGCCTTCAACACTATTCACGAGGTACTCACTGACTTTCTGACAGAAAGAGGATTGGGGTTTCTGAGATTGAGCCATGCCCCTTTGGCCAAGCATATGTCAGATTCAATAGTGTCTTCGATAGGGATGCACTAGTCACGAATAGTCCTCATCTTTTCACGGATGTCCATGTCATCTTCCAAAGACACAATCAGGGGTTAAATTGGAGAAGTTTGGTCTTAAACAGAGACGTTTGGATCTTGCTCTGTGGTTATCCTTTTGATAGGAGATCTATTCAGGAAGTGAGCAATGCAGTCAACAAATTTGGTAAATTTCTTATGTGGGATCAAGTGAGAAGTACTAGGGCCAATCTCATGGTTCAGGTCAGAGTGGAGGAATTGTCAGACATACCTGCCAGTATTGTGTTTGGAGAAGGAGACAGATTTCAGTCAGGCTCTCTCAATGTCCCTGTGGTTATCCTGCAACACCAGATTCTTGGAGCAATACCACCTGATGAAGATCCTATCCCACCACATGGTAATCCACATCCTGCCCCTCCACAAGTGAATTTCCACCCCAACCAACATAATCACTTCATGGGACCAATTCAACAGCATGAGCATGATGATCTTCACCCCCCACATGATCTACCAAAGATTAATTTGCAGTTCGCTCTTAATAATGCTAATGCTGACTAAGGGAGTCCTGGATTAGGGGGTGTTCGGGTAGCCAGACTATACCTTCAGCCGGACTCCAGGACTATGAAGATACAAGATTGAAGACTTCGTCCCGTGTCCGGATGGGACTTTCCTTGGCGTGGAAGGCAAGCTTGGCGATGCAGATATTCAAGATCTCCTACCTATGTAACCGAATCTGTGTAACCCTAACCCTATCCGGTGTCTATGTAAACCGGAGGGTTGTAGTCCGTAGGACAATCATCTTCATACACAATCATACCATAGGCTAGCTTCTAGGGTTTAGCCTCCTTGATCTCGTGGTAGATCTACTCTTGTACTACCCATATCATCAATATTAATCAAGCAGGAGTAGGGTATTACCTCCATCGAGAGGGCCCGAACCTGGGTAAACATCGTGTCCCTTGTCTCCTGTTACCATCCGGCCTTGACGCACAGATCGGGACCCCCTACCCGAGATCCGCCGGTTTTGACACCGACATTGGTGCTTTCATTGAGAGTTCCTCTGTGTCGTCGCCTTTAGGCCCGATGGCTCCTTCGATCATCAACAACGATGAGGTCCAGGGTGAGACTTTTCTTCCCGGGCAGATCTTCGTCTTCGGCGGCTTCGCTCTGCGGGCCAACTCGCTTGGTCACTTGGAGTAGATCGAAAGCTACGCCCCTGGCCATCAAGTCAGGTTTGGAAGCTTAAACTACACGGCTGATATCCGCGGAGACTTGATCTTCGACGGGTTTGAGCCACAGTCAAGCGCGCCGCACTATCTCGAGGGGCACGATCTAGCTCTGCCTCCGAACAGTGTCTTGGAGGCCGCACACGCACTAGTTCCGACCCTTAATTCAGAGCCTATCGCGTCAATCGAGGATGAGCGGTTGGACGTCGCCTCGGGGGCTGTGATCTCAAAGGCGATCGAGCCGAACGCTAGCCCCACACTCCGCGTGACCCGTGACTCTGAGGGTCCGGACTCTTCTCCGCACTCCGAACCCCCCGCGCCCCTACCAATCGAATCTGATTGGGCACCAATAATGGAGTTCACCACCGCGGACATCTTTTAGCACTCACCTTTTGGCGACATCCTGAATTCTCTCAAGTCTCTCTCTTTATCAGGAGAGCCCTGGCCGGATTACGGTCAGCGAGGATGGGATTCGGACGATGAAGAAATTCAAAGCCCACCCACCACCCACTTTGTAGCCACTGTCGACGATTTAACCGACATGCTTGACTTCGGCTCCGAAGACTTCGACGGTATGGACGACGAGGTAGGAGACGAACAGGAACCAGCACCTGTAGGGCGCTGGAAGGCCACCTCGTCATACGACATATATATGGTGGATACTCCAAAAGATGGAGATGGCGATGGAACAGCGGGGGATGACACCTCTAAGAAACAGCCAAAGCGCCGGCGTCAGCGGCGCCGCTCTAAATCCCGCCAAAGCAAAAATGGTGATTCCAGCACGGGAGATAATACTACCCCGGATAGCGTCGAAGAACACCCAACCCAGCAAGATTCGGCGCAGGAAGATGGAGAAGCCAGCCCTCATGAGAGAGCGGCAGAACGAGAGGTTGAGGATGATAACTATATGCCTCCCTCCGAAGACGTGGCAAGCCTCGATGACGACGAATTCGTCGTACCATCAGACCCCGCCGAACAAGAGCGTTTCAAACGCAGGCTTTTTGCCACGGCAAACAGCCTAAAGAAAAAGCAGCAACAGCTTAGAGCTGATCAAGATTTGCTAGCTGATAGATGGACTGAAGTCCTTGCGGCCGAAGAGCATGAACTCGAGCGCCCCTCCAAGAGTTACCCAAAGCGCATGCCGCTACCCCGATCAGAGGAGGAAGTGCCTACATCACCAGCGCACGACATGGCAGACCGACCACCTCGCGGCCGCGACAGAGAGGCCTGTCGGCCCTCCACCCAAGCCATGCCTCGACGCCTCTCAACCAAGGCACGGGAAAATGCGCCAGACCTGCAAGATGTACTGGAGGATAAAACAAGACAAACAAGATCGATCTATGGATCGCGCAGGCGCCCGACGACACGTGACGATGATCTTCACTCCGGACACAATAAATCTGGCCGGGCCGAACACAACAGACATAGCTCTTCCGAGCTGCGTCGTGACATAGCCCAGTACAGGGGCGCCGCACACCCATTATGCTTCACAGACAAAGTAATGGATCATAAAATCCCAGAGGGTTTCAAACCCGTGAACATCGAATCATACGATGGCACCACAGACCCGGCGGTATGGATCGAGGATTATCTCCTTCACAACCACATGGCACGTGGCGATGATTTAAACGCCATCAAATACCTCCCGCTCAAACTTAAAGGACCGGCCCGACATTGGCTTAACAGCTTGCCAGCGGACTCAATCGGTTCTTGGGAGGACCTGGAGGCCGCATTCCTCGACAACTTCCAGGGCACCTACGTGCGACCACCGGATGCCGACGACTTAAGCCACATAATTCAGCAGCCAGAAGAATCAGCCAGGCAATTCTGGACACGGTTCCTAACAAAGAAAAACCAGATAGTCGATTGTCCGGACACAGAGGCCCTAGCAGCCTTCAAGCATAACATCCGCGACGAGTGGCTTGCCCGGCACCTGGGACAGGAAAAGCCGAAATCTATGGCAGCCCTCACGACACTCATGACCCGCTTTTGCGCGGGAGAAGATAGCTTGCTAGCTCGCAGCAACAACTTATCAAAGAAACCTGGTAATTCGGATACCAAGGACAAAGGTGGCAGGACACGTCGAAATAAGCAAAAGCGTCGCGTAAGCAGCGATAGCAATGAAGATACGACAGTTAATGCCGGATTCAGAGGCTATAAATCCGGTCAGCGGAAAAAGCCATTCAAAAAGAATACCCAGGGCCCGTCCAGTTTGGACCGAATACTCGACCGCTTGTGCCAGATCCATGGCACCCCCGAAAGACCAGCCAATCACACCAATAGGGATTGTTGGGTGTTCAAGCAGGCAGGCAAGTTAAGAGCCGAAAACAAAGACAAAGGGCTGCATAGCGATGACGAGGAGCAGCCCAGGCCGCCGAACAATAATGGACAGAAGGGGTTTCCCCCACAAGTGCGGACGGTGAACATGATATACGCAACCCACATCCCCAAGAGGGAGCGGAAGCGTGCGCTATGGGACGTATACGCGATGGAGCCAGTCGCCCCAAAGTTCAACCCATGGTCCTCTTGCCCGATCACTTTTGATCGAAGGGACCACCCCACTAGCATCCGTCATGGCGGCTTTGCCGCATTGGTTCTCGACCCAATCATCGACGGATTTCATCTCACAAGAGTCCTCATGGACGGTGGCAGTAGCCTGAACCTGCTTTACCAGGATACAGTGCGGAAAATGGGCATAGATCCATCAAGGATTAAGCCCACAAGGACGACCTTTAAAGGCGTTATACCAGGTGTAGAGGCCAATTGCACAGGCTCAGTAACACTTGAGGTGGTCTTCGGATCTCCGGATAATTTCCGAAGCGAAGAGTTAATCTTTGATATAGTCCCGTTCCGCAGTGGCTATCACGCCCTGCTCGGACGAACCGCATGTCGGGTGGTTGGTGCGACATATGCCAACGGGTGGCTTATCTGTGTGGGAGCCAGTAAGACGTCGCCGGTGCCTGGAAGCGGGATAAGGCGAAGACATGCACGCCGGCGAATCTTACCCAGCTTCGGGGCTCTCCGTGGAGATAACACCCCTACTGCTGCTCTGCGGGGTCTCCGCATGATCACTCGGTGAACAGGTAACTACAAAGCGCTCCTTGAGCTGTTTGGCGAGAGGAAGAAGAAGGGCAAGGCTAGCTCTACTCCTCTCTGTGTGTATATCATAACCTAGATGAGATCAACCCTTTGCATGGGTGCCCCGGGGGGTTTATATAGGCCTACCCCCCAGGGGTACAATGGTAATCCGGCTGGGAGCAGGTCCCAGCCGTCAGTGTCTACGCTCGCTGGCTTCTGCGCCGGCTGCTGGGGCCCGCCGGCTGGTGGGCCCCGCCGGCTGCTGGCATCTTGGCCGACAGGCAGGCCCTACTGCCTAGGGCCCTGTCGGTGGCCGATTACTGTTGCCTCAATCCTGACGATGAGGGCTTTATCGAGGTAAGCGTGGCTACAGTGTCGCCATCTGGCGGGCGATCACTGTAGCCTCACGTTGTCTTGTCTTCCTAATGGGGCGCCTCCTTCGAGGGAAGGAGCAAGCCGGCTTTGGGGAAGCCGGCCACGTCTTGGCCGACTGGGGGAGGCCTGGCCACCTTCGGGTGTCTCTCTGCCCAAAGGGGCCCACCGCTCGCGGGCTGCGCTGACAGCCCGCCACGGATGGCGTCGTAGGCATCATGGCAACAGTGCCGCGCCGGACGGGTCAGGGCTACCCCCGTACGGCGCACTGTGCCAGGCGTGCTCCGGGTTTCAGGGGTGGCAGGCTTCACTGTAGCCACGCCCCGTCCCATCGCCATTATGTGGTTGCGGACCTCGAGGGTATGATCTTGACCGTGCCGCGGGAGCCGGCTTCTTGGAGTCGGCCTTCTCGAGGCCGGCTTCTCGGAGCCAGCCCTCCCGTGGCTTTCTTCATGAAGGTGAAGGCCGGGCCGCCTTCCGACAGTCGGCCGGAGAGGCAGCCGGTAGAGGGAAGGCGGCCCCACGTCTTGGTTTCTTGGAGGCCGAATTGGCTTGTAATTTTTTCTGAAGTGCCAACGGGAGCCTGCTAGGCTACCCGTGGTCATTTACCCCGACAGTAGTCCCCGAAGCTGGTCGCGCTTCGAGGTCGGCAAGGGGAACGAGAAGCTCGGTCAGCTTCCCATCTTGAGGAGCCGGCAGCTGGGAGCCGGCTCGGCTTAAACGCGCCACCTTGGATGGGCGCCGTGGTCTCGTCAACGGGAAAGTGGACCAACTCGCGCGCTGACCGCGCGCCTCCCCGCGTGTCACGTGGCAGGAAAGGCCTGCCAAGGCGCGTGCGCGACGGGACGGCGCCGCAGGCTGGGCCCACCACGCCTGGCCTTGGCCCAGGCGCGGATCTTCTGCGGCCCAGGGTGGACGGTTTGCCTTCCCGCGACGGTTTCACCACGCCGTCAAGGCGCAATAACAGCGGGACGTGGGGGGAGTGGGCGCAGTTAATCCCACGTCCTCCACACCACGCCTCCTCGGCTCCGCCGCGAGAGCCTATAAGTAGGGGGAGGAGAGGGAGCGGCAGAGGATCGCACGCTCTCCCTCGCTCCACCCTCCCTCGTCTTCTTTCTTCTCCTTCTCTCCGCTGCCGCAGCACTTCTTCGCCGCGCCGCTCCGCCGCCACCACGCCTTGCTTCTCGCCACGCCTTGCTCCAATGGCGCTGTCAAGCTCGTGGGACGGCTCCAACGTCCTCGACGAGCACGTCGAGTTCCTCCGCCGGACGCGGCGTCTGCCCGGCGAGAACTACGTGCGGGTCCGGCGCGCGCCGGAGGAGGAGATTTCGCCGGCGCCGGAGGAGGGCGAGCGGGTGATTTTCCACTCGCACTGCATACGCAGCTTCGGCCTCCCGGCAAGCGGATTCCTCCGCTCGTTCCTCGAGTTCTGCCATCTTCAGCCGCATCACCTCACCCCCAACGCCGTGATGCTGCTGTCGGCCTTCGTCACCCTCTGCGAGGGTTTCCTTGGCGTCCTCCCCACCATAGAGCTCTGGGGGGAGTTTTTCCAGAGCAAGCTCGACACCGTCGTCGCCGGCGTGCCCGCCCCCTGCGGGGCCTACATCGCCATGAGGCGGACATGTGAGGTCCATCCGTTCCCCTCGATCCCGCTGATCCATTCGGTGAAGCTTTGGCAGAAGTCGTACTTCTACGTGAAGAACGTCGCCCCGCAAGGCGACTTCGTCGATCTGCCGCCTTACGTAGCTGGCCCGCCGGCCTCGAGGCCGGCCTCATGGAGCTACCGGGCCAGGACGCTGTCCCAGGCCGGGAACGCCGCCGTCGCCCGACTCCGGGTGATGGTGCAGTCGGAGGGCCTGGTCGGATCTGACCTCGTGGCCGCCTTCGTGGAGCGCCGGGTTCTCCCGGTCCAAGGCCGGCCGCACATGATCTGTCAAATGAGCGGCCGCTTCGACCCGTGCCGGCTGAGCACCAGGGAGATGCCTCACGCCGAGGTGTCATACCTGGTGAACTTCATCACCAACTGCAAGCTCGCCGAGGACTGGCGATTCGGCAAGGAGCCGTACTCTCGCGCCAGACCTCCGCCTTCCGTAAGTATTTCTTCTTTCCTTTTCTTTTCGGTAGTCGGTCGCTTGGTAGCCGGCCTCTGACCAGCCGGCTTGTCTTCTGCAGAATCCTCTTCTTCGGCCGGCGGCCGGGACCGCAGGGGCGGAACACCCGTTTCTCCCCGACCGCACGGTAGATGACATCGACGACGCGGACCTCGGAGCGGCCGCCATGGAGGACGCCGCCGAGGGGGGAGGCGGCGAGGCAGGCGGCGCCGGGTTTGGAGCGGGCCTCCAGGACTGGGGAGACGACGACGAGGTCGAAACCGTCCCGCATCGCCAGCCGGTGCCGGATCCTCACGGCGCGGGCTCTTCTGCCGCGCCGGCCGCCCGTGGCGCCTCACCGAAGCATCGGGCCGCGTCGACCTACTTCGGCAGCCGGCCAAAGAAGCCCAGGGGCACTGCCGCAGCAACCAAGCGGGACGAGGCGGCCGCGAAGGCGGCCCACTTCCAGAAGGTCATGAAGCGGCCGCAGACGGTTTCGGCGTAAGTGTCCATCGTCTTGCATTCTCGTCGTGCTTTTTTGATTGAAGTTCTTTTATGAATCATTTCTTGGTCGACCGACCAGGGCGCCTCTTTCCCTTGAACGGGGTCCTGCCGGCTCCGTGATTGACTCGGCCGGAGGGTCTTCGAGCTCCCGCCGCGTGGACCCCCGCGTTGACCTCATGGAAGCCACGACGCAGAACACGCGGGAGGCGCGGGAGGAGCGGGAAGCGTCGGAGCGGAGAGGTGCCCAGGCGGCGAAGGAGCAGGCCGACGCGGCGGCCAAGGCCCAGGCGGAGGCGACGGCTGCGGAGAGGGAGGCGGAGGCCTCGCGCAACCGGCCTCCACAGCTTGTCATCCCCCTGCGGAGTGTGGCTCCCAACGCCCCCGTGCCCCCGCCTGAGGAAGCCGACCGCGGCCAGGCGGTGACAGAGCGGAGGGAGGATGATGTGGTCGTTTTGGAGGAGGTGCCGCGGACGGCACCGACTAGAGCGGGCCAGGGCGGCCAGCCGGCTGCGGCGCCGGTGCAGCCGGCCGGGAGCGAGCCGGCAGCGGGAGCCGGCCTGGTGGTGCAGCCGTCGTTGCGCCCGCGCGCAGGGGACGCTGCCCCCGTGCCGGAGCCAGACAGGGTTGCGACCGCCCGTCAGACGGCGGAGGCCTTGGATGCGGCCAGCTCCGGCACGTCTGAGTGGGCGCCCAACGAGGAGACAGGCGAACTGAACACGTCAGCCCAGGAGGTCCGGAGCCGGCTTCAGGCCCATGCCACCGCGCTGCAGCGATACACTCGCGATTTCCTTGCGACGCGGGCCGTCGTTCGGGTGAGTCTTCTGGTCTTGGCTGCTTTAGATTTTTGATTTCCTCCGTGGGGGCGCGTCAGCGCACCCACTGGGTGTAGTCCCCGAGTTCCGAGTCGGCTGCTGAGCAGGCGGCTCGAAACTTACTAGGTCCTGATAGTTATCTTATTCTCACATCTTGTCCGGTCTTCCAGGAGTACCATAACCGGAGTGCTGCCGCCTTCGACTCCCAGGCTCGGGAGCTGCGTCAGAAGAGCGAAGATCTGATCAACACCCGGAGTACGTGCTTCGTTTCCTTCGTATCCTGTGGGGGCGCGTCAGCACACCCACTGGGTGTAGTCCCCGAGATCGGGGCCGACTGCAGAGCAGTCGGGTCGGATCTTCCCCGACGACTTCTTCCTTATTGATTCTTCCTTCATCTTCATGCTTGCAGGGGTCAACGCTGACTTGAGGGAGCACCTCGGCGGGCCCCAGACCGCCCTTCATGCCAAGGAGGCCGAGCTCAATGCCTTAGTCCAGGAGCGTGACCGCCTGGCCAAAAAGCTGGCCGACCAGGAGGAGGGCCACAAGGCGGCCCTGGCAAAGGCACAGGAGAGCGAGGCCGCCCTCAAAGACGAGTTTGAGACCGAAGCGGCGAGCTAGGCTGAGGCGAAGCAGGCGCTCAGCGAGGGTTATAGCCAGATTGAGGACCTGATCGACGGTAAGCCGTCTCCCTTACTCCTTGCTTGCCCCCTTGCCCTCTGATTCGTCTTCTGATTTGTGCTGCCTTTGTTCTTTGCGCAGACTACTTCCCCCGCCACTCCGTCGCGGCCACTCAGGCCATCGAGGCCCACCGTGAGGCACGCCGTCAGGCAGGAGTTGAAATCGCACCGGGCACGAGCCGGACACTCGAGGAGCAGCTTCTGGCGATCCAAGCCCGGCTGCGGCCGGCACACCGCATGCTCCGCCGCCTCCAGCGTGCCGGAGCGCAGGTGCTGGCCGCCCTCTGGCCAGACGAGGCGATTCCCCGCACCCCGAGCCGGACTGCCGACTGGCTGGAAGTGGCAGTCGGCCGCTTCGAGGCCTGGAAGGCCTCCGCTGCCCGATCTGGCGCCAGGCGGGCGCTAGAGTTCGTCCGGGCCTGGTACCCCGGGCTGAATTTGGAACAGCTGAGGACTTGGCGGGCGGAGGCTGACGAGGAGCTGGTGGAGGTGCGGCCGGCTATCATCCAGCATGCCTCGGCTCTTGCCGAGTTTACCGACACCAGCGTCTTCGCTCCTGTGGTGGACGACAACGGCGTCGCCCAGCCGGAGGAGTGGTTCGGGCTGGACCCGACGGAGGGTGAAGACTCGGCGGAGGAGGTCGCCTCCAGCGATGAGGGTGAAGACGAAGAGGGGGAGGAGGGCGAAGACGTCGAACCGGCCGGTGAAGCGACCAGCCCGCCTCAGCATGACCGTGCCTCCAGCAACGAGGCGCGGGTTAGCGCGCCCTCTGTGAGAGGCGGTGATCATGCCGAGGTTCATCAGCCGGCCACTCCTCCAGCCGGCTCTGCTGTCTCCGCCGACCTGCCCGACACGCCAGTCGTTCCCTTGGCTTGATCTGCCATCTTTGTTTTTCCTGTTTGTTACTCTTTGAACAATACTTATTAAGTTTGCGCAGTTCCACCCACTAGGGGTGTATTCAAACTATGTTGAATGTTGGATTTTGCGAAGCCTTTTGTGTAAATATACTCATGCATGTGTTTGGCTTCCATTCTTGTATGCTTTTTATCCTTAGGCTGTTTCCTTTGCCGCCTTCCCCTGATTGCTGCCTCCCCAGTCGACAGCTGCTCTGCAGTCTGTGGCTAAGGAAGAACTCGGCTATCTTTTTTGGGGAAGGCAAGTACTCGAGCTTTCTTAGATTGTAGCGAAGTGAATGGAAACCAGCGGGCCAGCTACTCTTGTAGTCGGTCGGCGGTGGGAAAAAACCGGCTTTTGTTATATTAGTCCGTTGGTCCCTAGCCGTTTTTCGTGTGGGCGTCCTTTCCAGCCTATGGCTCTTGCCAGCCGGACAGCCGATTCTTCGAACTGCGACTTTTGGCAAGAGAGGGCTTTGGAGCCGGCACACTACTTGTCTGACCACGGGTAGGACTTTCTAATATAACTTAAGGCGGCCAGTCCCCGGGCCGACTAGTCGAACCCGGTGCCGGACGAGAGAAGTGAATGAAATGTCATAATCATAAGCATGGTACTCTTCATTCATAGATGAAAGATGGCAGTCCCCGAGTTCTCCTTGGGGGGCCTATTGTCTCGTACTTAATACAAAAGTTAGCGTGATACATACTGCATTTCAACTGTAAAATCTTCGGAGGAGGTTGGCGTTCCATGGTCGTTCCGACTCCTTGCCGGAGTTGTCTCTCTTTCGTGCTTTCGGCTTCTGTGCATCGATCAAGTAGTAGGAGTCGTTTCCTAGCGCTCTGCTGATGATGAAGGGGCCTTCCCAAGGGGCCGAGAGCTTGTGCTGGCCGGCTGTTCGCTGGATCAGCCGGAGCACAAGGTTGCCCTCTTGGAAAGATCTTGGCCTGACCTTCCGGCTGTGGTAGCGACGCAGGCCTTGCTGGTAGATGGCGGACCGCGTGAGGGCTAACAGCCGGCTTTCTTCCAGCAGGTCGACGCCGTCTTCTCGTGCTTCCTTGGCCTCCGCCTCCGTGTACATGGTCACCCGAGGCGAGTCGAACTCGATGTCGGTTGGGATGACCGCCTCGGCACCATATACGAGGAAGAAAGGAGTTAAGCCGGTTGACTTGTTTGGGGTAGTGCGCAGACTCCAGAGGACGGCCGGCAGCTCATCGAGCCAGCAGCCGGCCGAACGCTCCAGTGGCACGACCAGTCGGGGCTTGATGCCGGAAAGGATGAGGCCGTTGGCTCGCTCAACTTGGCCGTTTGACTGCGGGTGGGCAACGGACGCTAAGTCCAGTCGGATGCCCTGCGTCGCGCAGAAACGTGCCAAGGCTCCCTTGGCAAATTTTGTGCCGTTGTCGGTGATGATGCTATGCAGCACGCCGTACCGAGTTGTTATATCTGCAATGAATGTCACGGCAGTCGGCCCATTCAGCTTCTTGATCGGCTTTGCTTCGATCCACTTGGTGAACTTGTCCACGGCGACAAGCAGATGTGTCATGCCGCCGCGCACCGTCTTGAATGGGCCCACCATGTCCAGACCCCAAACGGCAAAGGGCCAAGTGAGGGGAATGGTCATGAGTGCCGAAGCCGGTAGGTGTTGTTTGGAGCTGAAGACTTGGCACCCTTTGCAATGCTTGACTAGTTCCTTGGCGTCGTCCAAAGCAGTCGGCCAAAAGAATCCATGGCGGAAAGCTTTGGCGGCTAGTGATCTTGAGGCCACGTGGTGGCCGCATTCACCTTGGTGAATGTCTCTGAGGATTGCTATGCCCTTCTCTTGTTCAACGCATCGCTGGAAGACTCCAGTGACGCTGCGCCTGACGAGCTCTCTGTTCACGATGGTGTATGCTCCGGCTCGGCGCTGGACTTGTCTTGCCTCTGTCTCGTCAGCTGACAGTTCTTGGTTTGTCAGGAAGTTGAGGATGGGCTGGGCCCATGATGGAGTTGTGACTTCTTCTATTGCCAACACGGCTACTACAACCAGGGTGGGCGGGCTGGGTTGTGAAATGCTGGGGTCGGCCGCCGCCTGTGGTGCTGGTGCAGTCCCCGGGCCGACAGCCGCAGTCCCCGAGCCGGGTTCAGAAGTCCCCGGGTCGGGTGCGACTACGGAAGTCCCCGAGCCGCCTGCTGAAGTCCCCGCGCCGCCTACCGAAGTCCCCGGGCCGCCTGCTTGGCTCTTCAAGCTGGATCCGTCTGCATCAGGGCTTGGCGGCACGAAGATGGAATCGGACTCTGGAGATGGCTTGATAGACGGCTTGAGGAGGCGTTGCAGAGAGACGCCGGTTGGAATTGCCTGCCGAGTGGAGCCTAGTCGGGCCAGGGCATCTGCTGGCCCGTTGTCGGCTCGTGGTACGTGAAGGAACTCGCATCCTTCAAAGTACCCGCTGATCTGCTGGACGAGGAAGCGGTAGATCGCCATGTTTGCGTCCTTGGCGTCCCATTCGCCGGATGACTGCTGGACTATCAAGTCTGAGTCGCCGTAACACAGGATCCGGCGTATGCCAAGCTCTTTGGCAAGCCGGAGCCCGTGTACGAGTGCCTCGTACTCGGCCACGTTGTTGGAGGTGGCGAAGTGAATTTGCAGCGTGTATCTGAGTTTGTCGCCTTTGGGAGAGGTGAGGATGACGCCGGCTCCCAAGCCGGTGAGCATCTTGGACCCGTCGAAGTGCAGGCGCCAGTGAGTGGAGTCTGGAGTCGGCGGCAGGTACTGGGTCTCGGCCCAGTCGACGAGGAAGTCGGCCAGTGCTTGGGACTTGATGGCGGTGCGAGGCTGGTAGAAGATCGTGTAGGGGGCTAGCTCGATGGCCCATTTCGCCACCCGGCCGGATGCGTCCCGGCTGCCTATGATCTCGGCGAGCGGGGCGGTGCATACGACCATGATGGAATGCTCTTGGAAGTAGGGCTTCAGTTTCTTGGTGGCAAAGCACACGCCGTAGCACATCTTCTGGTAGTGCGGGTAGTTCTGCTTCGAGGTAGACAGCACCTCGCTCAAATAGTACACCGGCCTCTGGATCGGCTGGGCTCGGCCCTCCTCTGGGCGCTGGACTACGATGACGGTGCTGACCACCCGGCTGGTTGCAACGATGTAGAGGAGCATGGGCTCCTTCTCAGTCGGCGCGGCCAAGACAGGCGGCGTGGTCAGCATCTTCTTCAGCTCGTGAAAAGCTTGGTCGGCTTGGTCGTTCCACTCGAAGTGAGGGGTCTTCTTCATGAGACGGTAGAGGGGGAGAGCCTTCTCTCCGAGCCGTCTGATGAAGCGGTTCAGGGAAGCCGAGCATCCGGTGAACTTCTGGACATCTCGCAGCTTGGTGGGAATCGCCATTCTCTCAATGGCCTTGATCTTCACTGGGTTGCACTCGATGCCGCATTCAGAGACCAGGAAGCCTAGGAGCTGGCCGGCTGGTACTCCGAACACGCATTTCTCGGGGTTGAGCTTGATCCGGAACCGGCGCAGGTTCTCGAATGTTTCCTTGAGGTCTTCTAGCAAGGTGCCGCGCTTCTCCGTCTTCACCATGATGTCGCCTACGTAGACGTGGGCATTTCTGCCGAGTTGCTTGAGGAGGCACTTCTGCATGCAACGCTGAAAAGTGGCACCGGCGTTTCTCAAGCCGAATGTCATAGTCAGGTAGCAGAAGGCTCCGAATGGCGTGATGAAGGCGGTCTTCAGGCAGTCGGCCAGGTCCAACTTTATCTGATGGTACCCGGAGTAAGCATCCAAAAAACTCAGCAGCTCGCATCCGGCTGTGGAGTCTATCACTTGATCTATCCTTGGCAGGGCAAAAGGATCCTTGGGGCAGGCCTTGTTGAGGCTCGTGTAGTCTATGCACATGCACCACTTGTTGTTCTTCTTCAGCACGAGGACCGGGTTGGCAAGCCACTCCGGAAAGAACACCTCCATGATGAAGCCGGCAGCCAGAAGCCGGGCTATCTCTTCTCCTACAATCCTTCTCTTTTCCTCCGACAGTCGGCGGAGGGGTTGCTTGACCGGCTTTGCACCTTCTCGGACATGAAATTTGTGCTCGGCGAAATCCTTCGGAACACCCGGCATGTCCTTGGGGGACCATGCGAAGATGTCTCGATTCTCACGGAGGAAATCGGCGAGCTCGCCTTCCTATTTGTTGTTTAGGTTTGCCCCAATGACGGCAAACCTCTCTGGGTGCTCGGGGTCAATAGGTATCTTCTTTGTTTCCTTGGCCGGCTGGAAGGAACCTTGGGCATCACACTCTTTGGGATCGGGGGACAGGGCCGGCTGCTTGCCAGCCATGGCCACGATCCGGTCCAACTTCTTCTTTTCTTGGGCAATCACCAGGGACTCGGCCAGCCGGCTGCTGGCCGCCGCGCACTCGGCTGATTTCTTGTAGTCGCCGACTATGGTGATGATGCCCTTGGTGCTCGGCATCTTCATCTTGAGGTAAGCATAGTGGGGAACAACCATGAACTTGGCCAAGGCAGGTCGGCCAAGCAGTGCATGGTAAGAGCTCTCAAGGTCCACCACTTCAAACCAGACGGCCTCCCTGCGGAAGTGATCCTTGTCCCCAAAGAGGACATCAATCTTGATCTTGCCGATGGGGGAGCAGGACAGGCCGAGCACGATGCCGTGGAACACAGTCCGGGTAGGCGTGAGCTGCTTCGTCCTGACGTTGAGCTTCTTCAGGGTGTCGAGGTACAGGATGTTGATGCTGCTCCTGCCGTCTATCAACACGCGGGAGAAACGGGCTGCGCGTCTGTCTGTTGCAAGGGTGGCATCCAGGACCAGCGCATAAGAGCCGGGAGATGGCATCACCTCTGGGTGGTTGGCTCGGCTCCAGCTGATGGGTTTTTCAGACCAGTGCATGTGCTTGGAGGGATTGGAGGCAACCGCGTTGACTTCTTGGTGCTCGCGGCGCCTGCTGCGCCGGTCTTCGGGCTGACTGGTGAAGACGACATAGGCGGCGTGCTCGTCGGCGAACTCGTCGTGCACGGCTCCAACTACTGGCCGAGCGGCCGGCTGCTGCGGAGCCGGAGGCGGCGAACCAGCAGGTGGAGGCGGCGCGAGCCCTTCGCCTTTGGAGATTCGGGTGAGCCAGTGGCACTTCTGGGTTGTGTGATTGGACGGCTTCGCGCCGCTGTGGAACTTGCATGGGGCGTCGAGGGTTTGCTCGTAGGAGAAGGCCGACTGCCAAGCCGGCCGGCCGCCTTTCTGCTTCTTGGGCGCGGGCCGCCCTTCGGGCTCCTCGCCCTTGACCGTGGCCACCTGCCGACTGGTGGAAGGCGGCATGGGGCCCTTGCGCTTGTGGTCATTTTGGTACGGGCATCGGTCGGAGTCCCCAGCCGGCGTCTTGGGCGCCGGGTTGAGTACCTTTTCGGACACGTCAACCCGAAGTTCAGTCTTCATTGAGGAGTCGGCGGTGGCGTACTTGTCTGCTATGACCAGGAGCTCGTCGAGGGTAGTCGGTTCGTCACAGAGGAGCTTGTGCTTGAGGAGGGTGCCCTCTCGGCACCCGGCTGTGAAGTATTCGATGGCTTGCACTTCATGCACTCCTTCGCAAGAGTTGCGGAGCTCGGCCCAACGCGTGAGGTAGTCGCGAGTGGACTCGGCGGGGCCTTGTATGCACAGGGAGAGCTGTCTGGGCTTGGGAGCCCGCTTGTAGGTGCTGGTGAAGTTGCGGACGAAGGCTTCTGTGAAGTCTAGCCAGCTGTTGACGCTGTATAGCTTGAGGCTGTTGAGCCAGGTCCGTGCCGTGCCTTGGAGCATGAGGGGCACGTACTTCACGGCAACGCGCCGGTTGCGGTTCGCAATGCATACTGCGGTGGAGTAGTCGATCAACCAATCTTCCGGCTTCACGGAGCCGTTGTACTTGGGCGTGTCTCTTGGGAGTGAGAACCCTTTGGGGAAGGGCTCGTCGCGGATGCGGGGGCCAAAGAAAGGCAGGTCGACATCATCTTCTTCTTCTAGAGCCAGGGATCGCGCTAGGCGGTCGATCCGATGGCGGGCGTCGTTCTCGCCGACTCCTTCGCGGCAACCCAGTCGTCCGCTGAGAGTCGGATGCGTGACAGGCGGTGGGGTGGGATACCTTTCCCCACAAGGCGGAGGCGGAGGCGGGTTGCCCCGCCGCTCCATGGCTCGAGGGCGGCCTTCTGCGTCTCGCTCGATGGAGATCCGGGTTCGGCTTCGGCTAGCAGCCGGCTCCTTCTCGTGTCGCGCGCGGGTTCTACCCGCAGTCGGCGTCCGGGATGTCGCGCCGTGCTCTCGGCGCAGTGGAGGGCTTTCCTCGCGGACGTCGGCCTCGTGCTGCTGCGCGGCCGCATCGATTAACTACTGGATGCGTCTGGTCATGTAGGGGAGCTCATCGGCCCCCAGTCCGTCTAGCTCGTCTACGGCCGCCTGGGCGGCGCGCAGGTTCTCGAGTGGGGTGGCATAGACTGGGCGGTCGACCTCAAGCAAGTCGGCGATGACAGCGCCGCGCTGTCTGACGACGCCGACTCGGCTTGGCCCGCCAGGAGGTGGCGTGCCGAAGGCGGCGCGGTCGACTTCGCGCTGGTGGGCCTCGGTGAGGCGTCTCACGGAAGCTAGCTTCCGGCCCTCCGCGATGAGGGCGAGGCGACGAGCCTCCAGTGCTCCGGCGTCGGCATCGGCCGGGAGGGGGATCGCCGCTTGCGGGGCGTCGTGGGCGTTCTTGCCAGAAGCGCCGCCGTGGCTGATGACCATCACCTCAGTGGTGGCAACGTCATAGCCATCGGCTCGGGGAAGCGGGTCGTCGTAGATCACGACATTGGCGGGGAAGGCGTCGAGCGAGGCAGTGTCGGAGTCGACATGCATCGGGTCGGTGGAGCCAACGGACTCCCGGTCCACAGCAGGCTCGTTGGAGACGTGGAGCTGGCCGAGGAGGTCGACGAGGCGGCCGGTGCCCGCGTCGGAAGCGGGCTCATCGGGGATGAGGGCCTCGCCAAGGGGATCGGCGAGGTTGCTTGCTGTGCAAGCGTTGGTGACGCCTTGCAGCGCGTCGTGGTAAGCGCCATCGGGCATGCCGGCCTGGCTACGCTCGCTGGGGAGGAAGAAGGTTCCCGTCCAGAACAGGTCTCCGGACGATGGTGCACCTGGCCCCACGGTGGGCGCCAAATGTCGGGTGGTTGGTGCGACATATGCCAACGGGTGGCTTACTGTGTGGGAGCCAGTAAGACGTCGCCGGTGCCTGGAAGCGGGATAAGGCAAAGACATGCACGCCGGCGAATCTTACCCAGCTTCGGGGCTCTCCGTGGAGATAACACCCCTACTGTTGCTCTGCGGGGTCTCCGCATGATCACTCGGTGAATAGGTAACTACAAAGCGCTCCTTGAGCTGTTTGGCGAGAGGAAGAAGAAGGGCAAGGCTAGCTCTACTCCTCTCTCTGTGTATATCATAACCTAGATGATATCAACCCTTTGCATGGGTGCCCCGGGGGTTTATATAGGCCCACCCTCCGGGGGTACAATGGTAATCCGGCTGGGAGCGGGTCCCAGCTGTCAGTGTCTACGCTCGCCGGCTTCTGCGCCGGCTGCTGGGCCCGCCAGCTGGTGGGCCCCGCCGGCTGCTGGCATCTTGGCCGACAGGCAGGCCCTACTGCCTAGGGCCCTGTCGGCGGCCGATTACTATTGCCTCAATCCTGATGATGAGGGCTTTATCGAGGTAAGCGTGGCTACAGTGCCGCCGTCTGGCGGGCGATCACTGTAGCCTCACGTCGTCTTGTCTTCCTAATGGGGCGCCTCCTTCGAGGGAAGGAGCAAGCCGGCTTTGGGGAAGCCGGCCACGTCTTGGCCGACTGGGGGAGGCCTGGCCACCTTCGGGTGTCTCTCTGCCCAAAGGGGCCCACCGCCCGCGGGCTGCGCTGACTGCCCGCCGCGGATGGCGCCATAGGCATCATGGCAACAGTGCCGCGCCGGACGGGTCAGGGCTACCCCCGTACGGCGCACTGTGCCAGGCGTGCTCCGGGTTTCGGGGGTGGCAGGCTTCACTGTAGCCACGCCCCGTCCCATCGCCGTTATGTGGTTGCGGACCTCGAGGGTACAATCTTGACCGTGCCGCGGGAGCCGGCTTCTTGGAGTCGGCCTTCTCGAGGCCGGCCTCTAGGAGCCGGCCCTCCCGCGGCTTTCTTCATGAAGGTGAAGGCCGGGCCGCCTTCCGACAGTCGGCTGGAGAGGCAGTCGACAGAGGGAAGGCGGCCCCACGTCTTGGTTTCTTGGAGGCCGGATTGGCTTGTAATTTTTTGTGAAGTGCCAACGGGAGCCGGCTAGGCTACCTGTGGTCATTTACCCCGACACCGCATTTGCCAAGTTCAATGCGGTGCCGCACTACGCATACCTCAAGCTCAAGATGCCAGGCCCTCGAGGAGTGATCACGGTCAACAGAAACACCGAGCGCTCCCTCCGTACGGAGGAGCACACGGCGGCTCTCGCAACGGAAGTACAAAGCAGCCTTCTTAGGCAATTCCCCAGTCCGGCCGTTAAAAAGTTGGACACTGCCAAGCGCGCCCGGAGTAACCTACAACAAGACCGCCTAGCACGTTCTGAGCAGGCGTAGCAATGCGGCCCCAACCCCAGCCCTCGCGATATAGCAAAGCCAGTGCCTCGCGTACATAACTACGCCCTTGAAATACCATGGGCACAGGGGAAGGGGCACAATAATGGCACACCCAAAATATGGCTTAAAACATACTAGGGGCTGCCGGATTCCTTTTTCTTAATTTCTGGACTCCACACTTCGGACGACCTGTTCGGCAATTCGACTGTCGCACAAACGATGCAAGATCCAGGGAAACAGACAAAGCCATGCCGCATTATGGAACTCCCAGGTGGTCTCTGTTACGAGCGGTATACTGTTTCAAATACAACTCCGCGGCCTGCCCCTGGTCAGGACATGTTAAATAGTCCAGTATATTTTTGCTTATTGCACTACTTGTATCGTTCGGCTTTGATAAATAGCCTCTCTATAAACAATGCATAGCTTTTTGTCTATTTTTTGCATTATCCTGTTTTCATATATATATGTTTTGACATGATCGCACCCGTACATCATGGTACGGCCAATACGCCAGGGGCTTCAGCACCCCTTATTATGGTGTGAGAAGTCCGTCCACTTTCACAAGTGCGGCACCCCGAACTTATAGCACTATATGCATCGGCTCCAAATCATGATTTTGGTCAATAGTTGGGTTTGCCCGGCTCCTATGTTTTGGTGCCTTACGTTCCGCTATATCGGCTAAGGTAGCACTAGGAGAACCACTACGATTGTGCCCCGGTTCAGCTGGGTTAAGCACCTCAGTGGAGAAAGCTAAAACTGACTGTCATGATGAGGCGAGAGACCGGTCGCTGTTCCAGAGGTTTTTCGAGTCCCTAAAGACTTATGCCGCTTCGAGCGAGGAGCTGGCTTTGTCCGGCCAAAGGCGTGGATAGCGCCCCGAACTCGGTCTTCCGAACTAGGGGCTTCGCCAAAATTTAAAATTATAAAGTTCTATGGCTAAGTGAGAGTGTTCAAGCATTATAGTCCGATTGCCTGGTTCGTTGTGCTGAGCGCCTCCCTCGAAGGACCCAACCATGGGAAAAAGAGCGCTCAGGTTTATCCCGAACACCCCAGCACTAGTGGCACGGGGGCAGAAGCCGACGACTGGCCATCTCTCATTTTTTTGATAAACGGCCGCATAGAAAATAATATTATAAATTCAATAAGCATTGCTTAGCGCATATGAACAAGTTTTCAGCGCACAGGATAAACACGAGCGAGTTCATTCAAAAATTACATCTTTGGTGCATTCATCCGCCACAAGGCGGGCACCTGCAAGAACATCCTTGTAGTAGTTCTCGGGCTTGCGATGCTCCTTCCCCACCGGCGGCCCGTCCTTCACGAGCTTCTCTCCGTCCAGCTTACCCCAGTGCACCTTCGCACGGGCAAGGGCCCGACGGGCACCTTCGATGCAGACGCAGCGCTTGATGACCTCGAGCCTTGGACAGGCCTCCACCAGCTGCCGCACCAGCCCGAAATAGCTCCCAGGCAGGGCCTCCCCGGGCCACAGCCGAACTATGAAGCCCTTCATGGCCTGTTCGGCCGCCTTGTGGAGCTCGACCAGCTGTTTCAGCTGGTCGCTCAAGGGCATAGGGTGCCCGGCCTCAGAATGCTGAGACCAGAACACACTCTCCGTCGAGCTGCCCTCTTCAGCTCGGTAGAATGCGGCGGCGGCGGATACACTGCGGGGAAGATCTGGGAATGCCCCTGGAGAGCTCCAGATTCGGGTAAGTGACAAGTAGTTTACTTTTATATTTCTGCTTTGCATTAAAAATGCCTTACCCGCTGCTATCTTTTTAATCTCCTCCAACTCTTGGAGGGACTTTTGGGCTTCGGCCTTGGCACCCTTGGCGGTCTCAAGGGCCGACGCGAGCTCGGATGCTTGCGCCTTTGACTCAAGCTCCAAGCTCTCATGTTTTTTCACGAGAGCCTGCAGCTCTTGCTGCACCTTGCCGACCTGAGCCCCAAGTCTTTCTCGCTCGGTGCGCTCCTCGGTCGTTTTCTTTTCGGCCTCAGATAGCGCCTGCTTGAGGGTCGCCACCTCAGTTGTGGCCCCTATAATAAGCAGTATGATCATGTTATTTTTTGCAATCACGCCTCTCTATAGGCACCTTTTCTTGTAGGGTATTTTTTACCTTCTTTCTCCTCGAGTTGCCGTTTGGCAAGGCCGAGCTCTTGCTCGGTCCGCCCGAGGTCCTTTTTTAGGACGTCCACCTGCGCAGTCAGTGCGGCGGTGGATAGCAGCGAAGCCTGCATACACATATTGACTCCTTTTTGTTAGAATCCTGCGAAATTTATTAGATCCTCTATTCGGCTTTTCTTTTCGAACGCCAAACAGAGCATCAGGGGCTACTGTCTATGTGGTAATATTCTGATATATTTTTGCTTACCTCGAAGCCTGTCAGAAGGCTAGCGCAAGCTACAGTCAGTCCGCTCTTGGCGGACTGAACCCTCTGGATCACCGTACTCATAATAGTACGGTGCTCCTCGTCGATGGAGGCGCCGTCAAGCACCTCCAGCAAATTGTCCAGCACCTCCGGTTGGACGGCGGTAGCCGGCTCAGAAGGCTTGCTCCTCTTGGAAGGAGTTCGCCTACCGCGGACCAGAACTGTTGAAGAGTCTGGCGCGGCGTCCGTCACAAAGCCGGACTCGGAGCCCTGGGGGGTCTTGTTCCCTTTATTCCTGGGGTCCGGGAGATCGCCTTTCGGGTCCTCCAGGACCACCTCCTCCTACCCTGGAGCTCGTTGCGATGCCACTTCGGCGTCGTCTGCAGTGCGGGGGGAGACAGCGGGCGGAACTGAGTTCATGTCCGACGAGTCCAGGGAGCCGCTCGATGAATCGTCGAGTTCGGCCCGGGACGGGCTGCACAATTATGTTCGGCATTATGGAAAGCTGAACGACCTAGGAATATCATGAGTCACTCTGGTATACGAATACTTACGATTTCGCCGGACGCTTGGCCCTGTTCGACCACCCCTCGTCGTCCTCGTCGGCGCCGGGGGAGTAGTCCAGCGGAGGGGTCTTCCTCTTTCTGGACCCTCCGGCCTCCCCCGTTGGGGCGGCCTTCCCTTCTTCTCCTCCCCCCGCTGGAGGGGGAGAGGTTCCTTCTTCCTCCTCCTCGTTCTCACGAGGGGAGAGCGTCTCGGACTCGTCAGATGACGAGTCCGACGCCGCCACATTGCGGGCACTCTTTCAAGTCCCCGTGGCCTTCTTCTTCTTGGCCTTCTTCTCCAGCACCACGTAAGGCGTCGGAGCCAGCAGCTTCTCTAAGAGAGCAGGGGCTGGGTCTTCAGGCAAGGGAGCCGGACAGTTAATCGGTCCGGATATCGCCTGCCAAGCCTGTTAAAGGTAAGGGAGTTTAGATCCCGCATAGAGTCAAACTATGAAGGAACTTAACATCCTATAAAGGGTGAGAATAGCTTACCTCGCCAGCGTGACGCTGCGAGCTGTATCTGCGGTCCTGGGAAGCGGATGCGGGAGCCTCGGCGCCTTTGATTAGCACCTTCCAGACGTCTTCATACGTCGCGTCGAAAAGCCTGTTAAGGGCTCGGTGCTGCGCCGGGTCGAACTCCCACAGAGTAAAGTCCCATTGTTGACACGGTAGGATTCGGCAAACGAGCATGACCTGGACTACATTGACAAGCCGGATTGGCTTGTTCACCAGGGACTGGATGCAAGTTTGCAATCCGGTCACCTCTTCTTCGTTTCCCCACGACAGGCCCGTCTCTTTCCAGGACATAAGCTGCGTGGGGGGTCCGGATCGGAACTCGGGGGCTGCGACCCATTTCGGATCGCGTGGCTCGGTGATGTAAAACCACCCTGCTTGCCACCCCTTTAGGGTCTCCACAAAGGAGCGCTCGAACCATAGGACGTTGGCCATCTTGCCCGCCATGGCGCCTCCGCACTCCGCTTGGCTGCCGCGCACCACCTTGGGCTTGACGTTGAAGGTCTTGAGCCAGAGGCCGAAATGGGGGCGGACGCGGAGGAAGGCCTTGCACACGATGATAAACGTCGAGATGTTGAGGATGAAGTTTGGGGCCAGATCGTGGAAATCCAGGCCGTAGTAGAACATGAGTCCCCGGACGAATGGGTGGAGTGGGAAACCCAGTCCGCGGAGGAAGTGGGGAAGAAAAACTACCCTCTCATGGGGCCTTGGGGTGGGGAGAAGCTGCCCCTTTTTGGGAAGCCGGTGCGGGATGTCCTTGGACAGGTATCCGGCCTTCCTCAGCTTTTTTACTTGAACCTCCGTAACGGAGGAGACCATCCACTTGCCTCCTGCTCTGGACATTGTTGGAGAAGGTTGAGGTGAAAAGAGCGGGCTTGGGCGCTGGAGCTCGAGTGCGCAAGAGATGGATTGGCAAAGGAGGAAGAAGGCGTAGGTAAAAAGGTGGATCCTTATCCCCTTATATGGGCGGATGCGGTTATGCGTCCCCACCTGCCTAATAAAATTCGCTTGCCTCCCAAGCGCCATGGTAAATGGCGCGGTTGGGTTACCCACGTCCGTATTGATGAGAATCCCGTAAAAAGGGCACACGATCTTTGCTTTGACAAGACGTGCCAAGGAAACCGCCTCGCTAAACGTGCTGAGGTGGAAAAATAAAAACGATTCATGTAAATAACTTGGCCATAGTGCGATGATGCACTGCGGAATACGTCAGCAGATTTGATCTGTGTTAATATTAATCTCTCTATGGCACTATGTGGAAACTTATTTTGCAGAGACGGACACTATTCTTGGTGTGTACAATCTTCTATGAAGGACTTGGAGGAGGAACCCGCCTTGCAATGCCGAAGACAATCTGCGCGCCGGACTCGTCGTCATTGAAGCCTGGTTCAGGGGCTACTGAGGGAGTCCTGGGTTAGGGGGTGTTCGGGTAGCCGGACTATACCTTCAGCCGGACTCCAGGACTATGAAGATACAAGATTGAAGACTTCGTCCCGTGTCCGGATGGGACTTTCCTTGGCGTGGAAGGCAAGCTTGGCGATGCGGATATTCAAGATCTCCTACCTATGTAACCGACTCTGTGTAACCCTAACCCTATCCGGTGTCTATATAAACCGGAGGGTTGTAGTCCGTAGGACAATCATCTTCATATACAATCATACCATAGGCTAGCTTCTAGGGTTTAGCCTCCTTGATCTCGTGGTAGATCTACTCTTGTACTACCCATATCATCAATATTAATCAAGCAGGAGTAGGGTATTACCTCCATCGAGAGGGCCCGAACCTGGGTAAACATCGTGTCCCTTGTCTCCTGTTACCATCTAGCCTTGACGCACAGATCGGGACCCCCTACCCGAGATCCGCCGGTTTTGACACCGACATTGACCAAGCAATGGAAGACCAAGATGCTGATGAGGATGAGGAGGCCCCCGTGCAAGGCTGGGGCCATTGGGCTATGCCAATTGATCAGGAGCTCCATCAGGGTGAATTCTTGGCCCTTAATGATATTATGGCTCCCTTTGATGAAGAACCAACAGATGAAGGAAATGTCAACAGTAGTATCACTATTTTTGATGGTCCATCAGATCATTCAGCCAATATCTCAACCTCTGCCAATGGTCCCTTGGCGCCAATTCAGCTAGGTGTTCCAGATTTGAATGTTGCAATTGAGCCCAATGGGCTTGGTCCACTGCCACAGGTTCCAGCACCCCAGGCTCTGCTTCCTCAACCACACCATGTGGAAGAATTAGACCAACCTGTTCGGATGAGACAACCAATCATTGACCAGAGCTCTGACTTAATTTTACTGAAGGAAGTGACTGTACAAGAGGACAGACGGTTGGACCCCATGCACTTAGAATTGCAAGCTTCAACTTCACTGGCATTGTTTGAGGAGAAGGCACCAAAGGGTACAGAACAGGCTGTTCCTACCACTGAACCCATTCATATCCCTTCAGCTCTAGTTACTACTGAAATACCTGCACATCTGATCAGCCAGCCTCAGGCTACTGAACATGTGGGAGTCAATCTCCCACTGGAACCTGCAGGTGAGAATTCTGAAGGTCTATCTACTCCACCTGGTTTCCCAGTCCCAGCATATATTAACCAGGCTCATACTATCTGCACAGGGTCAATTCTCATGACTGACAAGACTGTTGAGGATGCCCCAGAGGTCACTGCCCCTACACTAATGCAGACAGAAGAAGATCTTCTTGGAAAAGCATGTGCTAAGATCTGGAAAACTCATTTTGCTCCATCTAATCACAGCAAGGAATTTATCCAGGTTCCATCTAACTGGGTTAATTTTTGGCAGTTAATCTCTTATCACCAGAAAAGTTTGAATGAAATTTGTTAACTCCAAAGTATGGACTATTATTATGCAAGGATCTACTTGTCCTACTTCTTTGCCCTTTGTTATCCCTGAGAAATGCCCTGAACCTGCTAATCTCACCTGCACTACATCACTCTCTGAACAGGCCTCAGTAGAGCAGGCCACCACTGAAGAATCTGAACCTGCAGAAGTGACATTTGCATCCTCCACATCAGTGTTGCAGAACAAGAAAAAGAGAAAGGACAAAATCCCATTGGTAGAGACTGAGGTAAGGAGAAGTTGTAGACTCCAAAAGCTATCTAAAGGTTATAAACAATCTGTATGTTTGGACAAAGATTGTCTTGCTTGCTCTACTAAGCCACCCACTATTACTGCTAAAGTGGTTAAAAGTCTGAACACCTCTTTCTGCAAGGTTACTGACAAAGACACCACTGAAGAAATCCTGTCCAAGAGACCCAAGAAGATCAAAGGTGCTTGCTCTATGCAGGAGGGGAGCAAGAATTCAAAGGAGCCTGGCAAGAAATGGATTTAGTCCATTTTTTATTTTTATCAACATTAGTCTTTTGGGTGCTGAGTTGTCTGTTAGAATGGTGTCCAGTTTGCTATGTTAAGGGGCATGAAACTTGTAAGAGACTTCTTATATCTACTCCTGCCATGTGTGACTGTATGAACATTGGATCAGTAATGCTCTTATTTTGGCTTTATGGAAAGTGGCCCTACTTTTTCCTATGCAATTTGCAAACTCCTGCCATGTGTGACTGTATGGCCTGCCCCCTTCATTTTTCTGTGCAAGTTCATTCTTTATTGTCCATCACAAATCGAGAATGGAATAATCTAAACTGGAATATCAGAGGTATTAATGACCCCAAGAAATGGACTGCTATTAATAACAAGATTGAAGAGTCACAGTGTGTTATTGTGTGTATCCAGGAAACTAAAAGAGAGACTTTTGACAGTTCATATCTCAAAAATTTCTGTCCCAGAAGAATTGGCAAATTTGAATATCTTCCTTCAGTGGGAGCATCAGGAGGAATTCTAGTTGCATGGAATGAGCATATATTTGGAGGTCAGGTTATTCATAGTAACAATTATGCCCTTTCTATTCAGTTCACTTCGAAGCACAATGGGGATCAATGGATTCTTACCAATGTTTATGGCCCTTGTGAAGCGCAAGAGAGACAGTTATTCATTGTTTGGTTTAAAAACTTTCACATTGCAGATGATATTAGTTGGATCATTTTGGGGACTTTAATTATATCAGATATTCTCATAACAGAAACTGAGGGGAAGGTTGCATAGAGGATATGCTCAATTTTAATGAGGCCATTAACCAACAAGCATTGGTTGAAATTCCTCTAAAAGGCAGGAGCTATACTTGGAGTAACATGCAAGATGCTCCTTTATTGGAAAAGTTGGATTGGTGCTTTACTTCAGAATCATGGACCTTACAATACCCTTCCACATTTGCTTATCCATTGGCCAAGATAACCTCTGATCATGTGCCCATCAACATAAAAATTGGTTCTTCTATCCCAAGATATAATATCTTCAGATTTGAAAATTTCTGGCTCAAACACCCTCAGTTTAAAGATGTGGTCAAATCAGTCTGGTCACAAGATATGAATGAAGTGGATAGTGCCAAAATTATTGCAGCCAAATTCAAAAGATTGAGAAAAGGGCTTAAGATTTGGGCTAGGCAACTTTCAAACCTGAAGAGTACAATTGCAGATACCAACTTCCTCATCCTCTGCTATGACCAATTTGAAGAATTCAGGCCTCTATCACAGAGGAATCAAATGGTAGGAGAATCCTTAAGGATCATCTTGCTCAACTACTTGACCATCAGAGAATTTATTGGAAATAGAGAGCCACCATTAGACAAATCCAGATGGGTGAGGCCAACACCAAATACTTCCAAGCCAAGGCCACAATCAAACACAAAGACAATTGTATTGCTATGCTCAGAGATGAAACAGATAATGAATTTCATGATCACCAGGCAAAAGCTGCTATCCTTTTCAGAGCTTTCAAAGACAGACTGGGCACATGCATCCCTTCTGAAAGTCCTCTCAACCTGCATGATCTTTTGCACGCTTCAGTAGATCTATCTGAGTTAGAAGCTCCATTCACAAACAAGGAGATTGATGAGGTGGTCAAACATATGCCATCAGATAAGTCACCTGGGCCTGATGGATTTAATGCTGCTTTCCTCGAGACATGTTGGGATATTGTTGCTAATGATTTTTACAGGCTCAGTCATGACTTCTACCATGTCAATGTCAATATCCAAAGCATCAATTATTCCTTCATCACTCTAATCCCCAACATAGATGCTGCAACTAGGCCAGCTGAGTTCAGACCCATTTCCCTGCTCAATTGCACACTCAAGATCATCACCAAGCTTTTGGCTAATAGATTGCAGAAAGTTATCCTCAAATTGGTCCACACCAACCAGTATGGTTTCTTGAATAACCGATGCATCCAGGATTGCCTTGCTTTGTCTTATGAATATATCCATCAGTGCTTTCAAAGCAAAAAAGAAATGGTCTTATTAAAGCTAGATTTTGAGAAGGCATTGATATGCTTAATCATGAGACCATCATCCAGATCATGAGAGCTAAGGGTTTTGGTCCAAGATGGATCCACTGGATCAAAATGATCTATGGGTCTGGGTTTTCTTCAGTTCTTCTCAATGGAGTGCCAGGTAAAAAGTTTCTATGTAAGAAGGGTGTAAGACAAGGTGATCCTCTATCACCCCTCATTTTTGTGATTGCTGTTGATCTAGTCCAAACCATGTTGAATGAAGCCATGCACAATAACTTGATTCAATCACCATTGGCACATCAATCATGTACTGACTACCCTATCATTCAGTATGCTGATGATACTATTCTGGTGGCCAATGCTAACAATAGGCAACTGGAACACATCAAAAACCTTCTGCTCCATTATGATGCATACACCGGGCTCAAAGTAAACTACTCAAAGCCCACTCTCATTGCAATCAACACCCCTCTGGACAAGATGGATACACTCTCACAATTATTGGGCTGTCAGATTGGTGCTTTGCCTCACAAATATCTGGGTCTTCCTTTGTGTCATATTAAGCCAAAGATTGTGGGGTTTCTCCCTATGTTACAAAGAACTGAATCAAGGCTTTTGAGCTGCTCTACTTTGCTATCAACTGGAGACAAATTGACCCTAATTAAATCTGTCTTCACCAGCATGCCCACATTTTTCATGTGCACACTTTGGATTCCTAAAACAGTGGTCAAATAGATTAATACATATCTTATGAACTGTTTTTGGAGGAAATTTGGTACTCAGGATAGAGGAGTTGTACTGGTTTCTTGGGATAAGGTTTGTCAACCCAAATCACATGGAGGCCTGTGAATCTTAGATATTCATAAACACAATCAGGCCCTTCTTATGAAATTCTTGCACAAGTTCTTCAATAAAGCTGACACACCTTGGGTCAAGATTATTTGGGAAACTTACTATCAAGATTGTCTTCCTAGTGACAAAATGATGGGTTCTTTCTGGTGGAAAGGTATTCTGCATACCCTGCCGGACTTCAAGAAGAATGCTATCTGCATACCAGGAAAGGGGGACACTACTCTGTTCTGGCATGATAATTGGTCAGACCTGCCACTTAATCAAAAGATGCCTAAACTATTCTCCTTTGCCATCAACAAAGAAATCACACTGAGTTAGATACAAGAGCAACAGGAGCTTGAGGTCTGTTTCCACCAACCACTTTCTCAACAGGCTTTCAACCAATTCAACCTCCTACAAGACCAAGTGCATAGTCTGATACACACTGAAGACAATGATCCGTGGAGATATAACTATGCCTCACCAAAGTTCTCATCTATGAAGATGTACAAAAACCTCATTGACAAGAATTAAGCACATTCAATCTTCATGCAGTTATGGAAGTCCAATTGTAGACTTAGGCACAAGATCTTCTTTTGGATGTTACTCTACGAGAGAGTCAGCACAAGAAATCTGCTTCACAGAAAGAGCATGTACCTATCAGATTACAACTGCGCTCTATGTTCAGATGGAACCCAAGAAACTTTAACTCACCTCTTCTGGGACTGCCATTTTGCCCTAAGTTGCTGGAACTGTATTCTCCCAAATAGACAGAGGGGTATTTCAACCTATGATGAGGTTTTGCTGACAATCAATCAGCTTCCTAAGGATTTGGCTATGGAGATCATTATCATGTGCTGTTGGGGCATCTGGATGGTTAGAAATGATAAGATATTCAGATCTGCTCCACTCAGTTTGAACACTTGGAAATTCTATGTTCAGGAAGGAATGCAACACATTAAACTCAGAACGAAGCTAGCCAAGGGTGAAAAGATAGATCAGTGGATTGAACAGTTCATGTAATTTATTTTATTATGATACCTAGAGTTGGCATTGGGTGATTTGTAATTGTTTTGAACTTTGTACATATATTTACTTTAATGAAAATACCGTAGAACAATTGTTCTACGGTCACAGGGTCAAAAAAATAGTGTCAGAAATGACACTATTCACATATGGATTTGTCTTTTTTGTTTCTCAATGTATATTTTTTATTTTTGATCTGAAGTTTTTAGGAGATATTAAAATATATATTGTGAACATCCATAAATTTTTTTAGGATTTTTTGAAACATCTAAACGTGTTTTTTCAAAATTTGGATCATGGGAGCATGTGAAGGGTGTTATCACCTGATATCTGCCTGTTCGCGCGGATATGGGGTGGCCTTCAAACCCGATGCGCGAATGTTCAACAATTTTAGTTATAGGGGACAACATTTTTTCAGATTACTATGATATTTCTTTCTTAGAGAAGGCAAGTATTTTAAAAATAATTGTCATCGTATGATCTCAATCAGACGACTTCCCAATGAACGATCACCAGTTAACATTAACGAATACAAAAGCGGGCAGTGGTTGCTGATAAGGAATTCCGTTAATAACCGACCGTTTTGATTCTTTAGAACAACTCGATGAGTTTAGTAGATCTTTTAGGAGGCCCTCAATGACCATAGATCGAACCTATCATATTTTTACAAAGCGATGTATGGCTATTCACGGACTAGTTGTACCTACTGTTTTTTTCTTGGGATCAATATCAGCAATGCAGTTCATCCAATGATAAACCAAATTCCAACTGTAGAACTATGACACAATCAAACCCGAATGAACAAAATGTTGAATTTTTTACATAGCAAAAGGATTTGGCCCTAGTCTACTATGTCATATGTGGGCACGTGTCCTATTCCTCGTCGGAGTTCATCTGGCCTTGGACACCGCGGTTGAAGGTGAGGTCAACGATCGAGCTATTGGATGTGAGATCGATGATGGCCTCATGATCATTGTGGGCCGCGTGCGAATGATGTGGAACTAGCGATGTTGGCATTGGGCGTGTCAGCCGCCACCTGCACCTCGTCCGCCTCCGCCTTGGTCACGATCTCGTGAAGAGGCGGTTACGCTCTGGATCCATGACACGTAGCTGCACCACTTTGAAGTGTATAGCGCGGGCGCAACGCATGGACTCGAGCATCGCCTGTTGCTCATCCATGATGCCTATATCCGAACGTCGGGCTTCCCTATTGCGCACCTCGGCCACGACTTCATGGCGATAAGCTCTTCCACCACGCATAGCGAGTCCCGGCCATTGCTCGCGATGTTAGAAGAGGGAATGGGTGGTGTTTCGGCATCTCAGGAAGAGGAAGATAGCTCTTGGAGGTGGTAGGGTTTGTGCCATGGCCGATTGATGTCTACTACACTACTTCTTGTAGACTCGTGATGGGCGTCCAAGCACAGAGTTTTGTAGGACAGTAGCAATGTTCCCTCAAGTGGATGACCTAAGATTTATCAATCCGTGGGAGGCGTAGGATGAAGATGGTCTTTCTCAAACAACCCAACAACCAAATAATAAAAAGTCTCTTGTGTCCCCAACACACCAAATACAATGGTAATTTGTATAGGTGCACTAGTTTGGCAAAGAGATGGTGATACAAGCGTAGTTAATGATAGTAGATATTGATTTTTGTAATAGGAACAATAAAAAACAGCAAGGGAGCAAGTAACAAAAGTGAGCAAAAACGGTATTGCAATGCTTGAAAATGAGGCCTAGGGTCCGTACTTTCACTAGTGCAATCTCTCAACAATTCTAATATAATTGGATCATATAGCCATCCCTCAATGTGCGATGAAGAATCACTCCAAAGTTCCTATCTAGCGGAGGACACAAGAAGAAATTGTTTGTAGGGTACGAAACCACCTCAAAGCTATTCCTTCCGATCAATTTATCCTAGAGTTCGCACTAAAATAACACCAATCTATTCTTTCCGATCGATCTAACCAAGAGTTCATACTAAAATAACACCATATGATACACATCAACCAACTCTAATGTCACCTAGATACTCCAATGTCACTGCAAGTATCCGTGAGTTCATTATACGATATGCATCAAACAATTTCAGATTCATAATACTCAATCTAACACAAAGAATCTCAAACAGTGCCCCAAGATTTCTACCAGAGAAACAAAGACGAGAACGTGCATCAACCCCTATGCATAGATTACCCCAATGTCACCTCGGGAATCTGCGAGTTGAGTGCCAAAACACATATCAAGTGAATCAATATGATACCCCATTGCCACCACGGGTATTCGTAGCAAGACATACATCAAGTGCTCTCAAATCCATAAAAGTATTCAATCTGATAAAACAAAATCTCAAAGGGAAAACTCAATTCACAACAAGATAGAGAGGGGAAAACACCATATGATCCAACTATCACTGGTGCGCGTCAGTCCTAAACAAACGATTTTAACCCCTTTCCGCGACAGCATTTGGAACCGTCGTCAAGTGAGTGTGTGCGATAGGGTGTCCTTCCCACACGACCCAGAAACCGTCGAGGATATGGAGCAGTGATCCAGAGGCCTTCCAAAATGTAATCGTGTGCGATGCATCACACACTAAATTCTTTCGCACGTGTGGTATTGGTGATTAAGCGTTTCTAATGACGCGGTGAAACCATACGGTCTGTCGTAACGAACCATTTGGGAAACATTATGTAAGGCACACGGGCCAAAATATGAACTGTGTGCGATTTGTGCCCCATCGCACACGAGTTTTCTGTGTAACCCGTCTACCATGCTAGACTCCATCACACACATTTTCCAACAATTACCATCTATGATAATGTTCTATCACAAACGGTTCAGGAGCCCCTTCGCACACATACAAGTGCTACAAACCGTTTGTGATTTGTTAGGTATCACCGATGGTTGCCGCAAGAGTGACGTGTGCTTTTCGTTTGGGATCCCACACGTTTCCTGAAAAAATTACGACTGTGATTGTATTTTGCATTGGGCACGGTTTACTCCCAGTTCTCGTGTGCGATAATGCGATATCACAAACAGTTCCAGAGAACCTACGCACACGTAGTAGCGCTGCAAATCGTTTGCGATCTGCTGTGTATCACCGACGGTTCTGCTACGATTGATGTATGCTTTCCTATGTGGATCGCAAACACACATTTAGTTGAATAGTGTGCGGAGCAATTGCCAGGTTAAAAAAATATCCCATTTTGAATCGGCACGCAAAAAGCAAATTCGCCACAATATTTAATTGAACAAATAAACAAAAATATCCCATTTTGAATCGGCACGCAAAAAGCAAATTCGCCACAATATTCAATTGAGCAAATAGTGTCCACAGGAAGAACATTCATCAGATTTCGCAACAATTGCAATTGAACATATGGTAGCTAAATTCCAATGATTTGTCCACACATATATGCATTACATAATTAATTATAGTGTATGAAATACGAAGACCTCATCAGATGGAAAACAATGGATCCATGCGTTATATGTTTAGCGGCTAACTTTTACTCAATGTTTCATGAGAACGCATGCTGAAATCTTCATTATCACTAGTGGGATTGATGTAGTGATCCAGGAAGAAGTCGCTGATAAATCTCCGAACCATCAGCAATTCACCAGCCGGGAGCAGTTCAGGGGTCCTCGGTTTTAAGATGAGCTGCAGTATTTTTAAGATTAGAATGTGCCATGTGAGTGGAGTAGAAGATATTAATTAAGATAGACTTACTGGTACTAATTCGCGAGGATCGTCACAACTATCAGCAGATCTGCAGATGGAGATCATGTGTCTGCAAACATAGTATCCACAAAGGTTGGTCCCTGGTTCTTGCTGAGGACACTGAATTTTTTTGTACAAAATTAGTCATGTATTTGTCCTGTTAGGAACAACCTAACCGGTGTTAGATGTATTATTTTTTCTTTGGACAAAATAGAAAGAGGTTTATTTAGAAGCTTGAACATTTGACTAACGTAAGGAAAGTTATTTGCAGACTGTTGGATAAATTTTCCGAAAATAACGGATTTTAGTGTGTTACCGGAGAAACGATCTCGTGCTGAACGGGTTGTTCTGTCTTGAACAGGTTCCCCGGTTTAGTTTTCCACAATGCGAGCACACTACAAATGATGATGAATTTTGGCAACATCAATTATTGAACCAGATAGGAATGCAAATTAGTTTCAACATCATAGAATTCAATACCTATCCAAGAATTGCTGAACATGCGTCAGATCCTGAGTGTTTGTTGACTCTCTGAGAGAATCGATGCAGTAAACTGTGTTCTTGTTTGGAACAATGAATACCAATATCCATTGCTTGCTACATAGTAAGAAAGCCAAACTTACGGATGATTTCGAAATCTGAAAGACAATCAATGTATGCGTGGTTGTTTACTTGACTTACCGTTCATGATATGGCCAGAGAAATGATTCTGCATGGGACGTGTTTTCGAAAATATGGAGGACCGTGTTAACGGCCCAGTCCCGTTGGTCCTTACCATCTAATGTTGTGCCATTTGCTAACGCATGATCTATGAAATACACACTCTCCCTTTTTCTCCTCTGCGCGTTCAATCCCTTGAGAGGAATAAAATGTAGTTAGCTGTTTATCATTTACAGCTTTATATGGAGAAGTTGATCAGAGTTTGTTAAGTACTTACAAAATCAGGCATCTAACAAGAGTGGCATCGAGCACGTTGAAGTTGAAGAAGAGATGTAAGTCCTCGAAACTCACATTGATGGAACCAGCATCGTGTCAGGAATGATCTCTATTTTAGTGGACTAGCAAAGCATGATGACCTGTTGGCATTTGATCCATGCAATATTCATGTAACTCACGGCAACTGGAGCTGCACTCATCAAAGTATTCGCCAACAAGAAATGGGTGGCCATGGACATAATTGCGTGTTTCAAGTACGTCTGCTTTTCTTTTAGCAAGCAACTATTCTAATTCTTCATCATCCATGGCGTCAGAAAAAATATTACTCCCCGATTCGAACAAGCTGCTGTTAATTTGGTTCTGGGTGATGAGTGCTTTAAGTAAGACGCAATCGTTCTCTTTCCTCTTCACTTTCCCGCTGCGCTTCCTCGTGGTCGTGGGTGTAGCCTTTTTGGCCACTTCCTTCTTGGTACTTGAAGCATTTCTGGTAGAACGTCTAGTTGCCTACAAGGTAGACTGCCGAGCAGAAGGTGAAGCTTGGACGGACTTCTTAGCAGACGGTTTATCTATGCCAGACCGCTGAGCTGGCGGTGCCGCTGTGACGGATTGCTGGGCTGTAGGAGCAGAGGCATCGGACTGCTGACCATGCGTTGAAGCTATGTTGGGTTTCTGCGCAGGTTGTGCCAACTTGTTGGTATGCTGAGGAGGCCGTGCCAACGCATTGGTTTGCTGAGCAGGAAGTGCTGCCGCATTGATATGCTGATCACGCGCCTACGGACCGATGGACTGATGAGCAGTCGGTTCTGGACCTACAGAATGCTTAGCAGGCGGTTCTGAAGCATCAGACTGCTTAGTAGTCTGTTCCACCAGGTTGGTCTACTGAGCATGTGCTGCAGCTGGGTCTCCCCCCGCTACTTCAGCGGCCGGCATCTGAACCAGTGGTGCGTCATCAGCAGTTGTTGTCCTTGCCACTCGCTGCTTTGGGGTGGAGGATGACATGGCCTATGTGCCACAAAGTCGGTCCGGCTGATCACAGGTTGATGCATCAGCCCGCGAGAGCTGCTGTGGCAAGGAGAGCGTCACCGGTTGAGGGGCGACAGTGGTTACTCTTGGCAGGGCTTCAGGAATCTCATCGATGAACTCTATTTCCTTTCGTGGCCACTGGATGTGATGTAACAGTGTTTCTCCCAAGGTCCTTTGCTCATCGAAGTCTCCTAGGACATTCTTCAGGGCAAATTCATTGAATCCAGGCTTTACTTCAGTCACGTAGCACTTCACATAGCCCGGCTTCAATGGCACATTGTCCAAGAAGAGGCCATCTTCCAAGAAGGGTGTGCAAACCCAGGTTCTTGCACATTTTAATGTACCTTCATAATGTGTAAGCACGCCTGAGGGAGTCCTAGATTAGGGGGTATCCGGACAGCCGGACTATAACCTTTGGCCGGACTGTTGGACTATGAAGATACAAGATTGAAGACTTCGTCCCGTGTCCGGATGGGACTCTCCTTGGCGTGGAAGGCAAGCTTGGCAATATGGATATGTAGATCTCCTTCCTTGTAACCGACTCTGTGTAACCCTAGCCCCCTCCGGTGTCTATATAAACCGGAGGGTTTAGTCCGTAGGACCAACAACAACAATCATACCATAGGCTAGCTCCTAGGGTTTAGCCTCTCTCATCTCGTGGTAGATTAACTCTTGTAATACTCATATCATCAAGATCAATCAAGCAGGAGTAGGGTTTTACCTCGATCGAGAGGGCCCGAACCTGGGTAAAAACATCGTGTCCCCTGTCTCCTGTTACCATCCGCCTAGACGCACAGTTTGGGACCCCCTACCCGAGATCCGCCGGTTTTGACACGGACATTGGTGCTTTCATTGAGAGTTCCTCTGTGTCGTCATTGTTAGGCTTGATGGCCCCTTCGATCATCGATAGCGATGCAGTCCAGGGTGAGAATTTTCTCCCCGGAGAGATCTTTGTATTCGGCGGCTTCGCACCGCGGGCCAACTCGCTTGGCCATCTAGAGCAGATCGAGAGTTATGCCCCTGGCCACCAGGTCGGGTTTGGAAGCTTAAAGTACACGCCGACGTCCGCGGAGACTTGATCTTCGACGGATTCGAGCCCCTGCCAAGTGCGCCGCACGGTCACGATGAGCATGATTTAGCTCTGCCATCGGACAGTGCTCAGAAGACCGCACCGGCGACCGCTCCGACCCTCAATCCGGAGCCTATTGCGCCATCTATGGACGGGTGGATAGACCCCGCCATGGAGGCCACGTTCTCAGCAGCGATTGAGCTGAGTGCTGACCTTACCCTTCACGAGAGCCGTGAAGCCAAATTGCCGGATTCTTCTCCGGCCACGGACTCCGAACCGCCTGCGCCCGTGCCTATCGAATCCGACCGGGCACCGATCATGGAGTTCACCTCCGCGGATATCTTTCAGGACTCGCCCTTCAGCGACATACTGAACTCATTAAGGTCCCTCTCCTTGTCAGGAGAAACCTGGCCGAACTATGTCCGGCAAGATTGGGATGCGGATGACGAAGAAATTCGCCGCCCACCCACCACCCACTTAGTAGCCACTATCGATGATTTGACCGACATGCTCGACTTTGACTCCGAGGACATCGATGGTATGGACGACGATGCAGGGGACGAACAAGAAACACTGCCCACAGGGCACTGTACAACCACCTCATCATATGATATATACATGGTGGACACATCCGAAGAAGGCAATGGCAGCGGGACAGCGGAGGATGACCCCTCCAAGAAGCAACCCAAGCTCCGACATCAGCGGTGCCGCTCTAAGTCTCGCCAAAGCAAAAGCGGTGATACCGGCATAGGAGATAATAGCACTCTGGACAGTGCCAAAGATGATGACAATCCCCTCCAGCAAGATTTAGAGCAGGAGGATGGAGAAGCCAGCCCTCCCGAGAGAGTGCCAGATGGAGAGGCTGAGGATGATAATTACATGCCTCCCTCCGAAGACGAGGCAAGCCTCGACGACGATGAATTTTTCGTGCCTAAGGATCCCGTCGAGCAGGAGCGCTTCAAGCGCCGGCTTATAGCCACGGCAAATAGCCTTAAGAAAAAGCAACAGCAGCTTCGAGCTGATCAAGATTTGCTAGCTGACAGATGGACTGAAGTCCTGGCGGCCGAGGAATATGAACTCGAACGCCCCTCCAAGAGTTACCCAAAGCGCAGGTTGCTACCCTGTCTGGAGGAGGAAGCATTAAAACCTACATCTCTGGCGTATGACGCGGCTGATCGGCCACCTCGTGGCCGCGACAGAGCGGCATTTCAGCCAAAGGCTCAGCCCGCACCCCGGCCCCACTCAAATAAAAATGTCATGGCACGGGGAAATACACTAGACCTACGAGACGTATTGGAGGACAAAGCAAAACACGCAAGATCGATCTACGGATCACGGGGGCGCGCCACCACGCGGGGCGATAACCGTCACGCCGGATACAGTAAAAGTAAATCCGGCCGGGCCGAACACAGCAGACAAGACTCATATGAGCTGCGTCGTGATATAGCCCAGTACAGAGGCGCCACACACCCCCTATGCTTCATAGATGAAATAATGGATCACCAAATCCCAGAGGGTTTCAAACCCGTAAATATCGAATCATATGATGGTACAATAGATCCTGCGGTATGGATTGAGGACTACCTCCTGCATATCCACATGGCCTATGGTGACGATCTACACGCCATCAAATACCTCCCACTCAAGCTTAAAGGAGCAGCTCGACATTGGCTCAATAGCCTGCCAGCAGAATCCATTGGCTGTTGGGAAGATCTGGAAGCCACATTCCTTGACAACTTCCAGGGAACTTATGTGCGACCTCCAGATGCCGATGACTTGAGCCACATAATTCAGCAGCCAGAGGAATCGGCCAGGCAATTCTGGACACGGTTCCTAACCAAGAAAAATCAAATCGTCGACTGTCCGGATGCAGAGGCCCTAACAGCTTTTAAGCACAACATCCGCGACGAGTGGCTCGCCCGGCACCTTGGCTAGGAAAAGCCGAAATCTATGGCAGCACTCACAACACTCATGACCCGCTTTTGCGCGGGAGAGGATAGCTGGCTGGCTTGCAGCAATAACATATCAAAGAACCCTGGTACTTCGGATACCAAGGATAGCAACGGCAGGTCATGTCGCAACAAACACAAGCGCCGCATCAACAACGATAACACCGAAGATACGGCAGTCAATGCCGGATTCAGAGGCTCTAAACCCGGTCAATGGAAAAATGCATTCAAAAGAAGTACTCCGGGCCCGTCCAGTTTGGACCGTATACTCGGCTCATGTCAAATACATGGCACCCCCGACAAGCCAGCCAACCACACCAACAGGGATTGTTGGGTGTTCAAGTAGGCCGGCAAGTTAAATGTCGAGAACAAGGACAAGGGGCTACATAGCAATGACGAGGAGGAGCCCCGGCCGCCGAACACCGGGGGACAGAAGAGGTTCCCCCCACAAGTGCGGACGGTGAACATGATATACGCAACCCACATCCCCAAGAGGGAGCGGAAGCGTGTGCTAAGGGACGTATATGCGTTGGAGCCAGTCGCCCCAAAGTTCAACCCATGGTCCTCCTGTCCGATTACCTTCGATCACAGGGACCACCCCACTAGTATCCGTCATGGCGGATTCGCCGCACTGGTCCTAGACCCAATCATCGACGGATTTCACCTCACTCAAGTCCTTATGGATGGCGGCAGCAGCCTGAACCTGCTTTATCAGGACACGGTGCGCAAAATGGGTATAGATCCCTCAAGGATTAAACCCACAAAAACGACCTTTAAAGGCGTCATACCAGGTGTAGAGGCCCATTGCACAGGCTCAGTCACACTAGAAGTGGTCTTCGGATCCCCGGATAATTTCTGAAGCGAGGAGTTAATCTTCGATATAGTCCCGTTTCGCAGTGGCTATCATGCACTGCTCGGGCGAACCGCATTCGCAAGATTCAATGCGGTACCGCATTATGCATACCTCAAGCTCAAGATGCCAGGACCACGGGGGGTCATCACAGTCAATGGAAACACAGAGCGCTCCCTCCGAACGGAGGAGCACACTGCGGCCCTCGCAACAGAAGCGCAAAGCAGCCTCTCAAGGCAATTCACCAGTTCGGCGATCAAACACCCGGACGCCATCAAGCGCGCCCGGAGTAATCTGCAACAAGACCGCCCGGCGCGTTCCGAGCTCGCATAGCAATGGGGCCCCCACCCCAGTCCTAGCCAAACGGTGAAATCCGTGCCACGCGTACATAATTACGCATTAAAAATACCATGGGCATAGGTGGGGGGGGCACGACTACGGCACGCCCCAAAACGCGGCTCAACCGCACTAGGGGCTTCCCACTTTGTTATTTTTTCTCTCTTTCAGGACTTTACTCTCTGGAAGCCCCGTCCGGCAGAACGATTGCCGGACACACGATACAACAACCAAGGAGGCAGAAAGCTACGTCGCATCATGGAACTCTCCGGTGGTCTTTGATAATGAGCGAAATACCTGCTTTAAATACCATTCCGTAGCTTGCCCTTGGAGGGGACATGTCAAATAGTCCTGTTTTTTGCTTATCGCACTACTTGTATCATTATGCTTCAACGCACCCTTCTGAATAAACAATGCATAGCACTAGTCTATTACTGCATTCCTTATTCTTTCTTTATATATATATGTTCATTCATGACATTCAGCACCCGTAAACTCTGGTACGGCCAATACGCCAGGGGCTTAAGCGTACCCCATAATACGGCGTGAGAAGTCCGAACACTTTCGACAGTGCGGCACCCCGAACTTATATCATTATATGCATCAGCTCCGAATCATGTCTTGGGTCAATAGTTGGGTTTGCCCGGCTCCCATGTTTTGGTACCTTATGTTCCACTATATCGGCTAAGGTAGCACTGGGAGAACTACTGCGATTGTGCCCCGGTTCATCTGGGCTAGCACCTCAGTAGAGAAAGCTAAAACTGACTATCATGATAAGGCGAGAGCTGGTCGCTGTTCGAGAGGTCTCGAGTCCCTAAAGACTTATGCCGCTTAGAGCGAGGAGTCGGCTTTGTCCGACTTAGGCGTGTATAGCGCCCCGAATTCGGCCTTCTGAATACCAGGGGCTTCGCCAAAATTTAAAATTATAGAACTCTCTGGCTAAGTGAAAGTGATAAAGCATTATAGTCCGATTGCCTTGTTCGTTGCGCTGAGCACCTCCCTCGAAGGACCCAACAATGGGAAAAAAGTGCTCAGATTTATCCCAAATACCCCAGCACTCGTGGCATGGGGGCAGAAGCCGATGACTGGCCATCTTTCAGATTTGATAAACAGTCGCACATAAGGTAATATTTTAAATTCAAACAAGCGTTGCATAGCGCATATGAACAAGTTTTCATAATACAGGACCACACGAGCAAGTTCATTCAAAAATTACATCTTTGGAACACTCATCCGCCATAAGGCGGGCACCCTTCAGGGCGCCCTCATAATGCATCTCAGGGTGGCGATGCTCCTTGCCCTGCGGCGGTCCGTCCTTCACCAGCTTCTCAGCGTCCATCTTGGCCCAGTGTACTTTAACACCGGCAAGTGCCCCGCGGGCGCCCCCGATGCCGACGGATCACTTGATGACTTCTAACCGAGGGCAGGCATCCACAAGCCACCTCACCAGCCCGAAGTAGCTCCCTGGCATGGCATCTCTAGGCCATAGCCGGACTATAAGGCCCCTCATGGCCTGTTCGGCCGCCTTGTGCAGCTCGACCAGTTGCTTCAGCTGGTCGCTCATAGGCATCGGGTGTTCGGTCCCAGTATACCGAGACCAGAACAACTTCTCCGTCGAGCTTCCCTCATCGGCCTGGTAATACTGTGCGGCATCCGACACACTGCGGGGCAAATCTGCGAATGCTCCTCGAGAGCTCCGGACTCGGGTAAGTAACAAGTAATTTACTTTCACATGCTTGCTTTGCATAATGAATGCCTTACCCGCCGCTATCTTCTTCATCGCCTCAATTTCCCGGAGGGCCTTTTGGGCTTCAGCCTTGGCATGCTTGGTGCTCTCGAGGGTCGCGGAAAGCTCGGACTCTCGCGTCTTCGAGTCAAGCTCCAAAGCCTCATGCTTCTTCACGAAAGCCTGGAGCTCTTGCTGCACCTCACCAACCCGTGCCTCTTGTTTCTCCCGCTCGGTGCGCTTCGTGGCCGCCTTGTTTTCGGCCTCAGATAGCACTTGCTTCAGGTCCGCCACTTCGGTCGTGGCTCCTGGCACATTGATGATGATCCTATCATTTTGCAATCGCATATATATATATATATATATATATATATATATATATATATATATAGAGTAACACTATTCTGATCCTGGGATCAGAATAGTTATTCTGATCACGGCCGGCCCTATAAGGGCCCGATGACATCTTCCCGAAATCCCAAAAACGCAAAACAGAAAACCTGGCCGGTCCATCGAACTCCTCTGACCGGCCCACTCCCCACGTCACGACCTTCTGAACCACCCCACCTCCCGCACCACCTCTGCCCCATCTTCCCGTCGCAGGCCCCTAGCTCCGGCGCACCTTCTGCCGCCGGCCCCAGCGCGCCACCCGCCGCCGCCCAATCCCCTCCCCGGCCCGACGCGCCCTCCCCAAACCACCCGTCGCGGCGCGCGCCTCCCCAAACCACCGCCGCCGCTTGCGCCCTCCAGAAATCTCGCCGCCGCGCGCGCCTCCCCAAACCACCCGCCACCGCCCGCGCCCTCCCCGGATCCCCCGCCTAGCCGGATCCCGTGGCGGCCGCCGCAAGCCTCCACGAATCCCGCGGGCGCCCTCCCTTCGGCGTGCCCTTGATCCCGTCGTCGCGCCCTAGATCCCGCCGCCATGCCCCTGCCCTCACCGCCGCCAGCCACCCCGACGTACACCAGATCCGCCCGTCGCCACCGACAGCCTCATGTCAAGCGAATCACCGGTACCGCCGCCGCTGGACCCCCAACTTTTCCTGCCACCCAGGCCCGAACTTCTCCTTGCCTCCCAGCGGCCTCTTCGTACCTCGTCTGCCGGCCACGGTATGGATCGGAAGCCCATCCATCCTGCATCTTGCTGCGACGGTCGCATGTCTGCCTCTCCCTGCCTTCAAAGGCGTCGCCACCCACATGGAACCCCTGCTACCATGCATCGGCGACCAGCCATCTCCAATCCTTGCACGCACGCCGTAGCACTTGCATTTTCGATGCTCAAATGCCTACTGGCACTGCCTGCATCTTCGTCCTACAAAAAACTCTAGCAGTGTTTAATTCTTCTGATTTCTTGCAGCAGTTCAATGTATATTACACAAGAAGAAGAAACCAATAGTATGTTGCGTATGTTCTCTTTTGTGATTGTCGTAGACTTCCAACAGTTTAGATGTTGGCAAGTCAAACAGAGTTCTCCTTGCTTCTGTTGATCTTCTTGGGTCATCAGGATTGTACACATTGGCAGGTCAAACAGAGTTCTTGTGGCAGGTCGAACAAATATGCCCGTGGAGCCATTTCTGCTAGTCTCCATCCCCATCTGCGACACATTATGTTCCTGCTATCACAACAAAAAACAGAGGACAAACAAGACTCAGGTGCTAATTGCCATCCACCTCCTCAAGCACGTCTCTGCTTCCTGCTATGTCCATCGTGTTCGAGCAGCCTCTTGCTCATATTCGTGTATTTCATTTCATAGCTTGGATTTTGTAACTTGTTAATTTTATTGTGCAGAACCTTCAGAAAAGATACAAAAGAAAGTATGTTATGGACTTTGTAACTCCTTCCCCTTTTTCCATTCATGCATGTTCTTTCCCGTGATTTGATGTAAGGAAGTTTGTGTAAACCATATTGTTTACATACACCTAAAGCAGTATGTATTTTTTAAAGTGATATGGAAGTTCAAAATATTATTGTATAGAGAGTTTAATCATTGTATTTTAGGAAGAATGCATCTTACTGTTAACAAATGATTAGAGAAAAAGCATTCATAAAAAAAAGTTAGTAAGACAAATTTTGGGAGGTTCAAAATGTTAAATTCGCACAAAAAAAGAGTGCAGAAAAAGATGGGCGTCGCAAAAAATAATACTAAACAAACAAATAATTTGAAGTTCAAATTCGCGGAGTTGGGCAGTTTAATAAATGAAAATTACAAAACAAAAGACTAGTCTGTAGGTTGCACAGGCCCATGACAAGCTCGTAAATTTAAAATTATCTTTTATGGTGCAAAATACCCTTTGATTTCCATTTTTACATAGAGAAACAGGGAGCAAAAAAGACCACAATAAAAATTGATGCCATTTTCGGTGATTTTACCTGTTTTATGTAGAGAAAGAGTTAGCAAAAAAAGACTAGTCTGCAGGTTGTTTCAACATAAGGTTATTATTCACCAATGCACCGCTTTCTCTCAAAGAGAGAAGTTCATCCTGGCAACCCAATGTGGTTCAATTTGTATATTAAAAGAAGATCCTAGAAGGTCAACTCAAAATAACACAGGAGTTCAGTTCAAAAAAAACCCAGAAGTTCAAATTTCAAAAACACTAGAAGTTCAATTTGAAATAACCGAGAAGGTCAAAATACCTACAATTTCAAATTTGAAAACCTAGAAAACTGTTTGCTTATTTAAAACCACATTTTTCTCTAAGAAGTTCAAAGTAAAACAAGAGAGAAGTACGAAGGTTAAAAAAAACTCAGATGTTTTCTCATTACTAAAGAATAAAAACTAAATAAAAAACAAAAAAGAAAACAAAGAAAAAACTAAAAAAAGCTAGAAAAATCATATGTTTAGTTTTTCCTAAGAAGTTCAAAGTAAATTAAGAAGTTTAAAATTAAATAAAAAGGAAAAAGTAACAAATTTAGAGCGGTTTGATGTCCATAAAAAATCGAATTTTTTTCCGTTAGTAAAGCCAAACAAAGACGATACCTCCCGGAAGTTCATGTACTGCATGGTGTGCATCTCGTATGAGAAAAAAAGAATAAAAAGATAAAATCTAAAAAAGATGCTGCTAGAAGTTCAAGTGCTCTGTCCGGGGAATTTCAAAAATTCTTGCGAGAGAGGTTCACCTTGTATTTCCATGTTCGAAAACACAAAAAAGAAATTATTTTTTTGCGTTTTAAAATAATTCTCTCAATCCATGAAGAAGTTCAGTTTATTATTTTGGAACAATTCGATTTCAAAAACAAAACAAAAATTCAAATTATAAAAATGGATAATGTTCATGTGCTACATGGTGTGTGTTTAATATGAGAAAAATGAATAAAAGGCAAGGTCCAAATTTTTAAAGAAAACTCAGATTTTCCTCGTTATTAAAGAATGGAAAACAAGAAGTTCAAAAATTAAATAACAAGAAGTTTAACTTTAAAAAAATAGAGCACTTCAAAATTTCATAAAAAAGATTAAGAAATAAAACCAGGAAGTCCATATTAAAAAGATGGAGAAGTTCGATGATTATAGAAAACTCAGATTTTGCTCGTTATTAAAGAATGGAAACAACAACTTCAAAAATAAAAAAACAAGAAGTTCAACTTTTAAAAATAGAGCGCTTCAAAATTTCATAAAAAGATTAAGAAATAAAATATGCTCAAAACAAGTCTTAGCATGTTCAAAACAAGTCTTAGCATGCTCAAAAAATGCTCTTAACTAGTCATGATTTGTTAAAAAAATCCTTTCCAGTGCTATCATTTTCTCAAATTCGACGAGTGCTTTGGGAGTTAAGGACAACTTTTTTACAGAGAAGTTCAAATTTAAAATGGCCAGAAGTTCACGTGCTGCATGGTGTGTGTTTTCATATGAGAAAAAAGAATAAAAAGTTAAAGTATAAAAATTTCACTACTAGAAGTTCAGGTGCTCAGCACGGGGAAGTTCAAAAACTTCTTGTGAGAGAGGCAATCGACACTATATATCAGTTGTGCAACTCTAATGAACGGTGAGAAATTACGAACAAAAACACATGGTAGAAGTTCAAGTGAAAAACAACGGGAAGTGCGATGATCATAGAAAACTTAATTTTTCTCGTTATTAAAGAATGAAAAAAAAGAAGTTCAAAAATAAAACAACAACAAGTTCAACTTTTAAAAATAGAGTGCTTCAAAATTTCATAAAAAGATTAAAGAAATAGAATCAGGAAGTCCATATTAAAAAGATGTAGAAGTTTGATGATTGTAGAAAACTCAGATTTTCCTCATTATTAAAGATTGGAAACAAGAAGTTCAAAAATAAAAAAACAAGAAGTTCAAATTTTAAAAATAGAGCGCTTCGAAATTCATAAAAAAGAATTAAGAAATTCCGATAAATATTTATAAAAAACTCAGATATTTTCACGTAACCGAGAGAAGTTCACGTACTACACGGTGTGCATTTTGTATTAAAAAAAGAATAAAAAAGCAAAGACTAAAAGTTTTGTTGTTATAAGTGCAACTCCTCGGTCAAAGAAAGTTAAAAAAAATTATTGTGAGAGGGGTTTGTACAAAAGGAGTATCATTTGTGTAACACTAACGAATGGATGAGAAAATTACAAACGAAAATACGTCACAGAAGTTCAACGTGAAAACAGCATGAAGTTCAACTACTATGCTGAATGAATTTCAGATGAAAAACTTTCAAAACCATCGTGAGTATGAAAAAATGATCAACACGGGAAAGTTATGTGCTTACAGCAGCTTTCCACCGGTATATCACTTGCTCAATTCCGGTGAGTGCATGAAGTTCATTTTGTAGAAAAAGATAGAAAATAAAAACAACAGAAAAGTTTACTCTGAAAAATGCAACTTTTCACACTACAAAAAAAAGAACTTCTCAATGTACAATTCAGTTTTTGTTTTGCTTATCCAAATAAAGGAATAAAAGTAATACTTTAAATGTATTTGTGTTTATTTCTCGAATAAATTTAACTTTAGAAAATTCAATTCAAACATTAACAAGAAAAGGATGCTCCCTTTGTTCTCGAGCGCAAAAAAAAATTTAATAGAAGGGGGAATCTGGTTTACGCATCTCACATCATTTTCTAATAAAGAAACCAAGACAACCGAATTAAACTAAAAGAGTAGTAGATCTTAAATAATTTTTTTAGTTTTTTCTGTTTGTAGAAATAAAAGAAGTTCAAATTAAAAAAATGGAGTAGCTCATCATTAATAAAAAACATATTTCCGTTTCCAATAATAAAACCAAGAAGTTCACATTAAAAAAATATCATTTGGATTATTTAAAAATCATCTTTCCCCGTTCTAAAAAGAATAAATAAGTTCAATTTTTAAAAAGAGAGGAGTTCAAAGTCCAAATTAAAAATGGTATAAAAGTTACAAGTTAAAAGGCAAAACAGTAGTCATTTTTTTCCGTCTCTGAAACTAAACCAAGAAGTTTAAATTTAAGATACATAGCAGGTCAATGTTTATAAAAAAATCAGAAGAAAAAATTTATCTAAAGAAAAGCAAGAAATTCTAATTGACATAACACATGAGTTTGATGCTTATTTTTTATAAGAAGAACATTGTTTTATGGTTCAAAAAATGGAAAAAGAAAGTATTTCAAATAAACCAAGAAGTCCAAATTATATAAAAAAAGAAGTTCAATATTTATAAAAAAATAGGTTTTCTTCGTTACTAAAGAATAAAATTAAAGAAGTTCAAATTAAAATAAAAGTATGAGGTTCAATTTTGAAAAAAAAATGTTTGATGCTTATTTCAAAACATATTTTTTCTAAGAATAAGACTAAGAAGTTCAATTCAAAATTTTAGAGAAGTTTGAAGTATATAAAAAACTCAGATTTGTTCCCGGAAGTTCACGTGCACCAGCATGCATGGTCCAAAATTTATACTGCGGGACGTTCTACCTCCAATTACATGTTTTAAAAATGGCAAAAAATGACATTCGTCCTTCAATTGTGGGTAGTTCGACATATACACAAAAATGTGATAGAAGTTCAAGGTGAAAACAACGAGAAGTTCAAGTACTGCAAGGAATGCATTTCAGGTGAGAATAAAAAGCATAGAAAAATAAAAGCTTAAAAAGTTTGTTGAAAGAAGTTCAAGTGCTTTGTCCGGAGAAGTTTAAAAATTCTTGCGAGAGGGGTTCACCTTGTATTTCCATGTTCGATTTTTTTCGTATAAAAATCAAATACAATTCTTTACTCAAAAATATAAAAAGGTGAAGTTCGTACTGAAATAATAGAGAAGTTCAGAGTTTATTAAAACCTAGGATTTACCTGTTCAAAAAATAAAAAACACAACGCCATTTTTTGTACTTTTAAAACAACTCATAAACGAAAAAAATGGTTGCTAGAAGTTCAAGTGCTCAGTGAGGAAAACTTCAAAAAATTCTTGTGAGAGAGGTTCACCGTGTATTTAGATGTCCAAAATACGTAAAAAAATGTTGTTTTTTGGATTTTAAAATAATTCTCTCAAACCAGAGAGAAGTTCAAAGTGATAATAACCAGAAGTTCACGTACTGCATGGTGTGTTTTTCATATAAGAAAAATAAAATAAAGTAAAATAGAGTGAAGTTCAAACAGACATGCCCCAGAAGTTCAATTATTTCACACAGTGCAAAAAACAACACGTCAGAAACAGAGTGAGGTTCAAACAGACATGCCCAGAAGTTCAACTACTTCAAGCAGTGCAAAAAACAACACGTCAAAAACAGAGTGAAGTTCAAAAGACATGCCCGAGAAGTCCAATTACTTCACGCAGTGATTTTCCATTCACGATGAAAGCAGAAATCTTGATCTCGTCATTTTATAATTTACTTCAAAACAGCAGGAATATTATTCGTGTAATTTCAGGTCCTCGGTCAGAGAAAGTTAAAAAAAATATTGTGAGAGAGATTTCTACAAAAGGAATATCATTTGTGTAACACTGACGAATGGATGAGAAAATTACAAACGAAAATACGTCACAGAAGTTCAACGTGAAAACAGCAGGAAGTTCGACTATTATAGTGAATGAATTTGAGATGAAAAACTTTTAAAATAATCGCGAGTATGAAAAAACGATCAACACGGGAAAGTTGCGTGTTTACATCAGCTTTCCGCCGTTATATTATTTGCTCAATTCCGGTGAGTGGATGGAGAGCTACGAGCAGTGGATGTACAGCTGCGAGCAAAAAAAGCACGTGAAAAACAGAGTGAAGTTCAGGTGCACATGCCGAGAAGGTCAGATTCTTCACGCGGTGCATTTTCGAAGAATCTCTTTCGAAATAAAGGCAGAACAAGTGATCTCGCCGTTTTCAAAATTACATAAAAACGGCTAGGAATCATAGAAAACTATCAACATGAAAAGGTTTCGCATTTTCCGTAGCTTTTCAGCGGTATATTATTTGCCCCATTCCGATAAAGTTTGTAGAAATTACGGCAAAAATACGGTTTTAGCTATTTTAAAAACTGACATAAAACAGTAAATAATTAGGAGAAACAATATATACAAAAAAGTTTCACATTTGTTCAGGCTTTCCAACGCTATATCATTTGCTGCATTTGGATGTACGGTTAAAAAATTAGCTCGAAAATATGAACCCGGTGGAACTTGTACCGTTTTCTAAATTACTTTTAAACCGTTCAAAATTAGAAAACACTTTTAACATGAAAAAGTAGCGCATTTTCATAAGCTTTCCAATGCCATATTATTTGCCTCAATTGGATTTGCTGTTTAGAAATGACATCAAAAATACCAACTTGGGTGTTCCGTTTGCGAAATTCTATGATTTTCCAAATTACGCTTTAACCATAGGGAATTAGAGAAAACTTTCAACATGTGGAAGGAGCGATTTTGCAGCAGCTTTCCAACGCCATATTATTTGCCTCATTCCGATAAATGGTTTAAAAATGCGATTGAAAATACGTTTCACGTTTTTTGAACAAAGAAAAAACGGTTTTCAAAACTGCTCTTAAACCGCTTACATTTTGCCAAAAAATTAACTTGGATCATGATACTGGTGTTCATAGCTTTCCAACGGTATATCGCAAGCCCCATTTGGACACCTTTTAGCTGATGTTCAACCTAGTACTCGGGGAAGGTCAGGCGCGTTACTCGGGAAGTTTGGGTTGTGATCAGAATAGTGTTTATATATATATATATATATATATATATATATATATATATATATATATATATATATATATATATATATATATATATATAGACAAGGTATTGCTTACCTTTGTTCTCCTCGAGCTGCCTCTTGGCAAGGCCAAGCTCTGTTTCGGACCGCTCGAGGTTCTGCTTCAGTGCGGCGACCTCCGCAGTCAGTGCGGCAGAGGTCAACAGCGAAGCCTGCATACGCATATAGACATACTTGTATTAGACTCCTGCAGATATTATTCGATCCTCTATTTGGCTTTTCTTCGTGAACACTAAACAGAGCATCAGGGGCTACTGTCTATGGGGTAATATTTTCCTATATTTTAAATACTTACCTCAAAGCCTGTTAGAAGGCTGGCACAGGCTTCAGTCAGTCCGCTCTTGGCGGACTGAACCTTCTTGATCACCACACTCATAATAGTGCGGTGCTCCTTGTCGATGGAAGCGCCGCCAAGCACTTCCAGCAAATTGTCCGGTGCCTCCGGATGGACGGAGGTCACCGGCACGGGTGGCTTTCCCCTCTTGGAAGGGGGTCGCCTGCCGGAGTCCGGAACCACTGGAGGTTCCGGCACAGTGTTCAGCCTAGGGCCGAACTTGGAGCCCTTGGGAATCTTGCTCCCTTTGCGCCTAGAGTCCGGAAGGCCGCCTTGAGGCGCCTCCAGGACTTCCTCCCCTTGACTTGGTGCCCTTTGAGACAACACCTCGGCGTTGTCCGTGGGGCGAGGGGTGGAGGCGCTCGGAAGCAAACCGCTACTCATGGCCGACGGGTCCAAAGAACCGTCCGACGAGGACACGTCGATGCGGGCTCGAGACGGACTGCATAATCATATTCGGCGTTAGGAGAAGCAGTGAGACAAAAGTATGCTATGAGTTAATTTGGTGTCTGAATACTTACGACTTCGCCAGGGGCTTGGCCCTGGGTACCCACTCGTCTTTGCCATCGGCGGCAGTGGTGGAAAAGTTCAGAGGGAGAGTCCTTCCCTTCTTGGACCCTTCAGCCCCCTCGGTTGGGGCGGCCTTCCTTTTCTTTTCTCCCCCGACTAGAGGGGGAGAATCTTCTTCTTCCTCCTCCTCGTCTTCGTGGAAGGAGTGCGCTTTGGAGTGTTCGGACAACGAGTCCGATACCACCTGGCGCCGGGAACTCTTTCGGGTTCCCGTGGCCTTCTTCTTGGCCTTCTTCTCCGGCACCACGTAAGGTGCCAGAACCAGCATCTCCGTTAGGCGAGCGTCTACTGGGTCTTCGGGCAGAGGGGCTGGGTAGTTGATCTGTTCGGCCGTCTCTAGCCATTCCTGTCAAAGGTATGGGAGTTTAGATCCCGCACACGATTATACTAGGGAAAATAAATACCCTGTAAGTAATAAAAGAGCTTACCGCGCTAGCTTGGCACTGCGCGCTGAGTCTGCGATCCTCGGTAAGGGGTGGGGGAACCTCGACACTCTTGAACAGCACCTTCCAGACGTCCTTGTGCATCGTGTCAAAGAGCTCTCTTAGAGTCTGGTGCTGGGCCGGGTCAAACTCCCACAAATTGAACGCCCGTTGTTGACACGGGAGGATCCGACGGATGAGCATGACCTGGACTATCTTGACAAGCTTGAGCTTCCTGTTTATCATATTTTGGATACAGGTCTGGAGTCCGGTCAGCTCTACCGGATTACCCCAGGACAGACCCTTCTCTTTCCAGGAGGTGAGCCGCGTGGGGATTCCGGATCGGAATTCGGGGGCCGCCGCCAATTTGGTGTCGCGCGGCTCGGTGATGTAGAACCACCCCGATTGCCACCCCTTTATGGTCTCCATATAGGAGCCCTCGAGCCATGTGATGTTGGGCATCTTGCCCACCATGGCGCCTCCGCACTCCGCCTGCTGGCCGCTCACCACCTTCGGTTTGACGTTAAAGGTTTTCAGCCATAGGCCAAAGTGGGGCTTGATGCGGAGGAAGGCCTCACACACAACGATAAACGCCGAGATGTTGAGGTTGAAATTCGGGGCTAGATCATGAAGTCCAGCCCATAATAGAACATGAGGCCGCGGACGAATGGATGGAGGGGAAACCCCATTCCTCGGACGAAATGGGTGAGGAAGACCACCCTTCCGTAAGGTTCCGGGGTAGGAACGATCTGCCTCGCGGCTAGCAGCCGGTGCGTGATATCCGCGGCTAAGTATCCTGCCCCCCGCAGCTTTTCGATGTGTCCCTCCGTGACGGAGGAGACCATCCACTTGCCTCCCGCTCCAGACATTTTTGGAGGAGGTTGAGGAGAAGAATGTGGACTTGGGCGCTGGAGCTCGAGTGCGCAAGAATGGATGAGCAAGGAGGAAGAAGGCGTGGGTAGGAAAAGGCGAACCTTTATCCCTTTATAAGGGCGGACGAAACTATGCGCCCCCACCAGCCTGGTAAAACTCGCTTATCCCCCAAGCGCCATAATCAATGGCACGGTTGGGTTACCCACGTCCGTATTGAAGGGAATCCTGTAATAAAGGGGACACGATCTCTGCTTCGACAAGACGTGCCAAGGAAACCGCCTCGCGAAACACGCTGAGATTGGTTATGAAAAATGATTCGAATAAAGACCTTGCTGTGGTGTGATGTCACACTACGGGGTACATCAGCAGGTTAGATTTGTGGAAATATTATTATCTCTACGGTGGTATGTGGAACTTGTTTTGCAGAGTCGGACACGATCCTCGTTGTCGGATTTCGGGTTCCGGCAGACCCTTTAGGTTCGAACTCTGGGGTGCGCGCGGAGATTACACCTCCTACCTACCTGTACCCCTCCGCCTCGCAAGGATCTAAGCTACCGGAAAGAACAACACAAGAGACACATGGTTTATACTGGTTCGGGCCACCGATGTGGTGTAATACCCTACTCCAGTGTGGTGGTGTGGTGGATTGCCTCTTGGGCTGATGATGATGAATAATACAAGGAAGAACAACCTCGCGAGGGTCTGTTCTTGGCCGGGGCGATGAACTACTTAGGAGGAGTTCAGTCGCGCTTCTCTCTCTCTCTCTCTCTCTCTCTCTCTCTCTCTCTCTCTCTCTCTCTCTCTCTCTCTCTCTCTCTCTTTCTTCGATCTGATTGCCCATCGATCCGTCCCTCTACCCTGGGGGTGGCTAGTCCAATTTATAGGCAAAGGCCCTGGGCCTCTTCCCAAATATTGAGCGGGAAGAGCGCCAACAAATGGCCATTTTGAAGGGGAACATCTGGTACACTTATCCTGACTAAAGTTGGTCCTCGCCTGCCAAAGGCTCTGGTGGTGACACTGGCTTGGGCTCCACAATGACTTCCTTCCTTTCGTTGGACTGGTCTTGGTCTCGTTGCACCGAAACGGGTGCCTTTGCTTGATGCTCTCGCCTGCGCTTGCCCTCCTTTGCACCAAGGAGGAAAGGAGGACACTGCGCGGGCTGGCGCCCGCCTGGCGCCCTTGGTCGTCATGGCTTGCATCATGGGCACCTCGTGAGGTACCCCGCCTTGATCTCTCCGCCTCCTCGCGAGCCGGCCTGATGAGGCCGTGCCTGAGGAAGCTCCGCGTCGCCCGCCCCGCGAGGCTTGGCCCCTCGCGAGGGTCTTGGGTCTGTGTTCAAGATGGGCCATGCTGGGCCCCCTTTGAGCCACGCCGCAGGCCACAGGCAGGCAAGTATGGGGACCCCTGTTCCCAGAACGCCGACAGTAGCCCCCGGGCCCAAGGCGCGCCCGGACTTGGCCGTGCAGGGAGGTGAAAGGGCAAGGGAGAAGCACCGCGGGCCCTAACAGCCTGCGGCCTTGGGCGCCGCGTGGCGGTTGATTGGACGTGGGCGTCTCCGCTTCCCCACGACGCCTCGGCATCTGCACGGATTGGACAAGTCCCTGCATGCAAAACGGGTCATGATTACCTGAGATCGTGGAGGCCGACGGCTGGCCTTCGCCGGCTATAAGTACGGAACGGCACGCGCCCTTCCAGTCCATTCCTCCTTGCTTCTCCTTCTTCCCGGTCCTTGCTCCGTCTTGCTGCGATGGCTCCGATCGGCCGGTTCTCGGCGGCAGAGAAGGGAAAGGACCCCCGAGAGGAACCAGACCCGCTCCCGCCGAAGAAACGGCTCGCCCTCCGCCGTTGGGACGAGGGGACCCTTCAGGTGGTGTCGAGGCCCTAGGGTGAGCGGGCACCGCCGGGGTTCCCGCTCCCCTTGTATGCCCACATCGAGGGCTCTGACGGGGTTGATGCCGATCGCCACGGGCGGTGCCGTCGTCGGCGTCGACGGGTTACGAAGGTGTGGGTCGTCCCCCCTGGGGTCCACACCGAGGGCTCCTCCCGAGAGTACGTGCTCCACGCCGCCATGCCTCCTTAGTCTTGGATTCGCCTTCCTCCCTTCTTCGCCTCCATCATCCCGCAGGGAGAACTCCTGGAACTATGGCTGCAGCACGCCGGCTGCAGCACCCTTGCGACCGAGGTGGAGGCCGCAGTCGTTGCCCCGAGCGAGGTCTTCATGACACGTGGCTGGGGCGAAATCGCCCGGGTTTGCAGGACGAGAGGCGCCCTCGTGATCCACTTGGAGTACGACGGTGCCTCGGTGATGTTCTTCAAGGTCTTTGACGCGAACGGGCACCGGCTGGAGTGCTGCCCCAAGAGAGGTGGTCCGGACCCTGCCACGACGAGGACCGGGCCCGCCGACCGCTCCCTTGGCGGCTCCTCGGGCGGCGGAGGCGTCGGAGGATCCAGCGACTCCGGCGAACTCTTCATGACTCCGGAGACGAGCGACGACAGCTACGAGCCCCCGAGCCGGCGCCGCTCCTGGAGCAGGGCAGGCTCGTATGGTCGTCGCCGACTCTGATTTGGATGGGGTTGGCACCGGTGCTTGACGGCCCACTGTTGATGATGGCGTCTTTTGCAGGGGTGGGTGTAGTCAGCGTCCCTCTAGGATCTGTTCCCTGCGAGGAATCAAAGTCGCGCCTCGCAGGGGCTTGTAAGGTGCCTGTGATCCTGTTTGTTAATATAACCCTTGTCGTGGAATTGTGCAAGTCGCTCATCCCGTCTTAGCTCAGTTCTCCCTTTCGAACTTCACGAGGGCTTGGTGCTCTGCGCCGACAGGTCCCAGTCCCAAGGCGGCTTCAGCCGTCACTGGTATGCTAGGTTGCGATGCCGTGGTCAAGGCCAGGAGGTGAGCGACCCGGGGTCCGGTAAGAGCTCCTGAGTCACGATGCTCAGGAGGTCCCCTTTGGCGCTCAAGCAGCCGTTGTTCGGTGAGAAAGGAGAGCGGCGTCGCTAACACGGGATTGCATTAGGTGCGGGACAGTGCCACGGTAGCTGGTACTTCCGGGTAGTGACTTATCTCGAGAATCAGGGATCGCTCCCTGGTGTGTCGTCTGGTCCGTGCATCGGCAGGCGTGAGGTTGCTCGGCGAGGTCCTTGCGTGTCCCTCCCCTCTCGCCTTTGCTCCCCTTTCTGCTCTACGTCCTCCGGTCCCGGCCCTCGAGCGAGTCTCAGCCGTCGCTGGTATGCCAGGTCGCAATGCCGTGGTCAAGGCTAGAGGGTGAGGGCTGGAGAGCCAGTAGGAGCCCTGAGTCGCGATGCTCAGGCACCCCCCTTTAACGTGCAAGCGATTCGCGCGGTTGAGAGTGAAGGAGACTCCGCAAGGGCCTCGCCTGACGCAGCTCCTTTAGGGGATCCTGTAGACCATCATAGAAAGAACGAGGGGTTGCCATGGCAATTGACAGTCAGCCGTTGGTTGCTTCCGAGGGGTGGTGAGGCACTGAAGGCTTGACGAGGTGGCGCAGTGCGGGGCTACCACGGCCAGAGCTTAGCCACTCAGGTTTGTCGGCGTTGCAAGGACGGACCCATGCGCGAGCGTCGTGCCGTTTTGGGAGCAGCTCCGTCAGTTGGCGTCAGTTGAGTGGGCAACTAGGTCAAACACATTAGCCGCGAAGGAGTGGATTCGTTTAAATGGATGCTGGGAAGGCTGAACGTCACTGGGTCAGGCCCGAGCGACTTGGGGATGATGCAGCCTGAGGGGCGCCCCCGACAAAGTAAGCTAACGACACGAAATAAAAGGGATACATGCCGCAGGGATGGACCCACGTGGCCTGGGAATAATGCAGCCCTGGGGGGCGCTTCCAGCTGGAAATCAAACTTGAAAGAGGTCACCTGATGATGTTGAGGATGAAGCAGTGTTGGTGCAGCAGACTCGGTGGGCTGCGGAAGCCAATCCTCACGAGCCCCCAGGCCCAGGAGGCTCGGGAGGCTCCGGAGGCGTTGGTGGCTCCTCGCGGACCATCTCCATCTCCGCCAGGGCTGCGGAACGCTTGGCCTCTTGAGCTTCCATGATGCCCCTCATGAGGCGCTGGTACGTGGCAGCCGCGTTCGGCAAGCCGTAAGGCATGCGAACGTAGCTGTGGGGTGGACCTTCACAGCGCCCCACTTGCGAGGGCCAGTGGCGCTCCAGCGAGGCGACTTGATTGAGCCCTGGTATGTCGATGCAGACGCGCAGCCCACCATCCTCGCCTGGATGGGGAGCCACAACTGGTAGGCGGCGGCCGCCTCTCATGACTCTTGACTCCTGTAGCTCTTGAATGGCCTTGCTGACGAACTCTGGAGGGTCTGGCCCCCCTTGCCTTACTCTTTCTTGAGGGAAACGTGCTTTGAAACACGCCTCCATGTGGTGCCCAAGCGCCTCCCTCGTGACCTTAGCCAGGTCGGTGGCCCTCCAGGGGAGAGCCCCCAAGCCCTGCCTGAGGAGGGCGCCGGGCGCGCTTTCCTATGCGATAGAAGGAGGTTCCCCCTGGGCAGGCACGGGCCCTGAGGGGCCTGCCTCCTGAGGGACCGGGCCAGACGATGTCTTCTTCTTCTTAGGGGTGGTCTCGGGGAGCCTCCTGCTTCCGTGATCCGGGTCTTCCAGTGATGTGGCCTGAAAAGCTCGTTCCAGGGAACACACTGCGTCCTTCTCTTCACAGGGCACCGTGATGACTCCGCCACTCCCTGGCATCTTGAGGACGTTGTAGCCATGGTGAGTCACGGCCATGAACTTGGCCAGCGCCGGGTACCCAAGGATGGCGTTGTACGGCAGGCGAATGTGAGCGACGTCGAAGTCGATGAGCTCGGTGCGGTAGTTGTCGCGTGCTCCGAAGGTGACAGGGAGGCGGACCTGCCCGATCGGGACCGTGGAGCCGTCGGTGACTCCGGAGAAAGGCTTGGTCGGCTGAAGCTGGTTGTAGGGCACTTGGAGATTGTTGAACGTTTCCATGGACAGGATGTTGAGCCCTGCCCCGCCATCGATGAGGGTCCGGGTGACCACCACGTTGCTGATGATTGGGGAACAAAGCATCGGGAGGACTCCGGCTGTGGCCGCACACTTGAGCTGATCCACTGAGCTGAACGTGATGGCGCACGATGACCACCTGAGAGGGCGTGTGGCTTCGAGCTTGGGGAGGACTGCATTCACTTCACGGGCGAACTGCTTGAAGATGCGCTGAGAGGCTGGGGCTTGAGCTCCGACCAGGATGCAGGAGATTGCGCGTGGCTCCTGGAAGCCCCCAGCCCCCTCGTCCTGGTGGCGGTCCTCGTTTCTCCTTAGCTGCGGCGGCAGCGGAGGGAGGCCTGCGTTGCCTTGCGGGAGGTCCTCGCGAGGCGGATCCCTCCAGTCTCCCTCGCGAGGCGGGTCTTGCCAGCGGTCCTCGCGAGGTCGATCGCGCCACCCTTGGCGTGGGCCGCGGTCTTCCTAGTGTCCTGCGTTCCTTCCTCCTCCTCGACCGTAGCCACGGTCGGCACGATTGGGGCGACGACCGATCCTTCCTTCCCGCACGGCTCGGAGCTCTTGACATTCGTTGGTGTTGTGGGTGTGGAGGTCGTGGTACACACAGTACCGACTGCCCTTGGAAGATTCGGGCTGATCTCTGCCCCGCTTGGTGTCCGGTTCTGCCGCGAGCATGGCAGCCCCCTTGCGCTTCACATCCTTGGCCTTGGACTTCTTCTCTTCTGGGTCTGCGGCAGGCAGCTCGAGGAGGGAGAGACGGCCTTCCTCTGCCCTGGCGCACTTGGTCGCCAAGTTGAACAGCTCCAAGGAAGTGCACAGGTCTTCATGCATCGCCAGCTCCTCCTTCATCTTGACGTCGTGCACGCCGTCGGAGAAGGCCGAGATGATGGCCTCCTCGGACACCTTGGGAATCTTGAGGCGTGCGTTGTTGAAGTGCTGGATGTACTTTTGCAGATTCTCTCTGGGCTGTTGCTTGATGCGGCGCATGTCGCTCACGGCAGGCGGCCGGTCGCGAGTACCTTGGAAGTTGGCGATGAAGCGGGTGCGCATCTCGTCCCAGGAGGAGATCGTGCCTGGGGCCAGGTTCAGGAGCCAGGTGCGGGCCCCGTACTTGAGCGCCATGGGAAACCAGTTCGCCATGACCTTCTCATCTCCGTTGGCAGCTTTGATGCCCAGCTCATAGAGCTGGAGGAACTCCGCAGGGTCGGCCGTGCCGTCGTAATGAGGAGGCAGGTCTGGCTTGAACTTGCCGGGCCACGCGACGTTGCGTAGCTCGGTGGTGAAGGGACGGCAGCCCGCCGTGGCCATGGGAGGCCTTGGGTGACGGAGAGCTTGGCCTTGAAGGTCCCCACGCGCTGCAGCTGGGAGCAGCGCTGGGTCTTGATGCGCGGGAGCAGGAGCATGGCCGCGACGTGCTGGAGCAGGGAGCGCCCAGGCGGCTTATTGCGGGCGAGGGACTTCTTGGCATCTCTGCTCGTGCCGCGCTGGCGCCTGGCGGAGCGGGTTCCGCCCAGGGGCCACGCGCCTTGCAGCCAGGGTGTCTTCTTGGTGAGGAGGCGGCTGGGGCGCCCCCAGAGCTTCGTCGCCCGCGCGGGGCGGGGTGCGGTGCAGCAGAACGGACGGCGCAGGAGAGCCCCCCGCGGCGCGGACGAGCTCGGCAACGCGGTCGAGCCACTCTTCGTAGACGTCATCGACGGGACGGTAGCGCAGGAGCTCGTTTGCTGCGATGAGCGCAGCTCGAGCCTCCATGGGTGCGCGGAGCGCGCGGGATGAAGAACCAGCTGGGGTGAGCGAGGGAGTAGCGGTGCGGCCGTCTTGCCGCACGGGCGGATGCTGAGACGACGCTTGATGCTCTTTCCCCACCGAGCCGGTGGCGGCGTTGATGGCAGGCGACGGGGAACGGCGAGGACGCCCGCCGATAGGGGCTGTCTGGGCGACGTGGGAAGAGAGAGCGGCTCGGCGCTCGGCGCGGGCCCGACGAGCGTCAGACATGGACGTGATGGTCGGAGGAGAAACGGGCGATGGAAGACGAATTCCGGCGCACCCCCTACCTGGCGCGCCAAATGTCAGATTTCGGGTTCCGGCAGACCCTTGAGGTTCGAACTCTGGGGTGCGCGTGGAGATTACGCCTCCTACCTACCTGTACCCCTCCGCCCCGCAAGGATCTAAGCTACCGGAAAGAACAACACAAGAGACACATGGTTTATACTGGTTCGAGCCACCGATGTGGTGTAATACCCTACTCCAGTGTGGTGGTGTGGTGGATTGCCTCTTGGGCTGATGATGATGAATAATACAAGGAAGAACAGCCTCGCGAGGGTCTGTTCTTGGCCGGGGCGATGAACTACTTAGGAGGAGTTCAGTCGCCCTTCTCTCTCTCTCTCTCTCTCTCTCTCTCTCCGATCTGATTGCCGATCGATCCGTCCCTCTACTCTGGGGGTGGCTAGTCCTATTTATAGGCAAATGCCCTGGGCCTCTTCCCAAATATTGAGCGGGAAGGGCGCCAACAATTGGCCATTTTGAAGGGGAACATCTGATACACTTATCCTGGCTAAAGTTGGTCCTCGCCTGCCAAAGGCTCTGGTGGTGACGCTGGCTTGGGCTCCACAATGACTTCCTTCCTTCTGTTGGACTGGTCTTGGTCTCGTTGCACCGAAACGGGTGCCTTTGCTTGATGCTCTCGCCTGCGCTTGCCCCCCTTTGCACCAAAGAGGAAAGGAGGACACTGCACGGGCTGGCGCCCGCCTGGCGCCCTTGGTCGTCATGGCTTGCGTCATGGGCACCTCGTGAGGTACCCTGCCTTGATCTCTCCGCCTCCTCGCGAGCCGGCCTGATGAGGCCGCGCCTGAGGAAGCTCCGTGTCGTCCGCCCCACGAGGCTTGGGCCCTTGTGAGGGTCTTGGGTCTGTGCTGAAGAAGATGGGCCATGCTGGGCCCCCTTTGAGCCACGCCGCAGGCCGCAGGTAGGCAAGTCTGGGGACCCCCGTTCCTAGAACGCCGACACTCGTGTTCAAAATCTTCTATGAAGTATTCGGAGGAGGAACCCGCCTTGCAATGCCGAAGACAATCTGCGCGGCGAACTCATCGGCATTGAAGCCTGGTTCAGGGGCTACTGAGGGAGTCCTGGATTAGGGGGTATCCGGACAGCCGGACTATAACCTTTGGCCGGACTGTTGGACTATGAAGATACTAGATTGAAGACTTCGTCCCATGTCCGGATGGGACTCTCCTTGGCGTGGAAGGCAAGCTTGGCAATACGGATATGTAGATCTCCTTCCTTGTAACCGACTCTGTGTAACCCTAGCCCCCTCCGGTGTCTATATAAACTGGAGGGTTTAGTCCGTAGGCTAGCTCCTAGGGTTTAGCCTCTCTGATCTCGTGGTAGATCAACTCTTGTAATACTCATGTCATCAAGATCAATCAAGCAGGAGTAGGGTTTTACCTCCATCGAGAGGGCTCGAACCTGGGTAAAAACATCGTGTCCCCTGTCTCCTGTTACCATCCGCCTAGACGCACAGTTCGGGACCCCCTACCCGAGATCCGCCAGTGTTGACACCGACAACGCCCTTCGGTCTGTATTTCTTTCCAAATAGATCAGATATAGCATCATCACGAGTAGCTGCAGTCTCAGTGTCGCTGGGGTCAGCGGATGCACAACTACTCTTGTCCAGTGTTGTCGCGCAATAAGCAGCATCATCCATGGCCGCCTCCCCTCCCATCTGCTGGCTATCTGTCAGTGTTAGAGTCTTCTGCATCATCATTGACTCCTCAACATCCTTTCAAACAACCAGATACATCTCCTTCTTCAACTTTTCAAACAATGCATTCTGCTTCATTTCACTCCTCGCTTTTTTCATGCTGAGCCTCTCTTCTTAGCTGACTGTGAAAGCCCTCTTGTGCGGGACATTAACACCTATACCCCTTGCACGGCCAGGGGGCTCTTTTGTGTCCAGAGCAATGGACAGAATGTCACATTGCCCTAATTTCCTGTAGAACCTTCCAAGGATCTTGGAAGCCTCTACCATCACTTCATATAGTTTGGTGTCACATGCGTTTTCAAAGTAATAAGTTCCGTCATCACGCCTCTTTGCACGTGCCCGCAAGTAGTCTCTGGCATGTTCGCCCCTGATTTCACTAAAGGCCGGATTCCCACCCGCCGCTACTGCTTCTTTGTCCTCTTGTTCCCATATCAGTTTCATGCCGTAGTATCCTGCCACACCCATACGGTGGGGGTGTATGTTCTTCCTCTGAAGTTCTGATTGCTTGAAACTCTTCTCAACAAACTCTGGAGTTTCCCTGACCCTTTTGAATTCTAGCCAGTCTGCCTTTGTAATTTGGGGGTATGCGGGGATTGGGTCCTTGCCTTCACTCAAGTACTTCTTGTACAGCACGTGCTTCCAGTTTCTTGAAGCATCCCTAGCCTTCTTCAGTGCAGCGTGTTCCACCTGCATTCTCCACTGCTCTGGAACGTTGAAGTGATCCATGATTTCCCAAACTATCCTTAGCCGTGTTGCTGTGTGAGCCTTCCGAACCCCGGCAGATAAAAGTTGAGCCTTGCCCTGCCAAAAAATCCACACAAACTCCTGAACCCCAGGCGTGCTTTATCTGGTTTAGTTGGAGCCCAGTACTTTAAATCAATCTCGGTTACTTCATATACACCTTTAGGCTGGTGTGTGGGCTTCCTTGGAGTGTTTCTTTGTGTCCTGACCGGAAGGGTAATTGGTGCAGCTCTGTCCCGTTCAAGACTACTTGATCCCTCACAATCTGCTGAAGACCTGGGGTTGTTCGAATCAGATGAAGATACATGGCCTGAATGAGTGTTGTCGCTGCTACTCGGCATCTACAGAGAACACATGCGAAACTAAGGAAAGGAGGATAAGCATAAAACTAACAACTTGGTATCAAGCTTTCTAAACATGCCATGCAATAATTTATAAAATGTACGGCTAATTTGTTAAGTTTGTGTGACTCGGGCGCCCGCGATCTGTAAATAGGCAGTAACTTATTGGAACAAATACAACTTATATGTAGTAAGGAAGGTATATAATGAACATATATATGCTCTCCGTTATTTTGTAGCCAATTTGGGAACATACGGAACGAAATTGGAAGAGGGATTGCAAGGAAATATGCCTCACCGCGATGGAGAGCAGTAACTAACAGGCTTCTTAATGCAAACCTGACCGGACCACAGGAGAGGCGAGGGTTACTGCATCGATATGATCGAGGGTGGCTGGCGAGCAAACGAAGACGGCGAGGCACGAGCCGCCGCGTGTTGGGAATGACAGTGGAGGTAGGCTTGACGCCAAAGAGCGGGCACACGGCCGGGGTGAGCACGGCGGCGCCAGAGAGGGTTCTGATGTGGATCTGGTGGGAGGGGGAGCTGGCGAAGGAGATTGGGTGGACTAGTTGAGTGAAACGCGAGCGGACGATGGAGGGTGGGGGGTGTTGGGGACTCCGGGTGTTGGCGGCCTAGGTGAAAAGGGTGAAAAATATCCCAGGTCGCCGCGCGCGCGGAAAGGCCTATGCAAACGGTTGCCTCTAAGCGCCTGTGTGCACAAACAGAATAATTTCGTTTCAAATGAAGACGTGAGTTCATCGTTTCGCCTCTAAATTTTTTGCACGTAAACCAATCACAATTTTACCACGGGTTTGATTTGCTGGCGCATTTCAGGTCTCGTGTGCTATATGTAAGACATTTTTTGGCATTTACCATGCATGTTGGCATATAAATCAGTTCCTAGCCGTACTGCATTTCTTGTCGAAAGGGATAAGGATTTCTGTTCGATCTGGGAGCATCCAACGGTGCAGACGTATGATCCATGGGGTTTGGGTTCTCGCCAATTAGAACGCACAACTCAGATCGCACGCACAGCAAGGGGGGGGGGGTGATACGTCTCCAACGTATCTATAATTTTTTATTGTTCCATGCTATTATATTATCCATCTTGGATGTTTATGGGCTTTATTTTACACTTTTATATTACTTTTGGGACTAACCTATTGACCCAGAGCCCAGTGCCAGTTCCTGTTTTTTCCCCTTGTTTCAGTGTTTCGAAGAAAAGGAATATCAAAACGGAATGAAACCTTCTGGAGAAGTTATTTTTGGAAGGAAAGCTACCCGATAGACTTGGAGTGCACGTTAGGAAGAAACGAGGGAGCCACGAGGTAGGGGGCGCGCCCACCCCCCTAGGGCACGCCCTTCACCCTCGTGGGCCCTCGTGGCTCCCCTGACGTATTTCTTCCTCCTATATATATATATCCATATACCCTAAAACGATCAGAGAACAGAATAGATCTAGAGTTCCGCCGCTGCAAGCCTCTGTAGCCACCAAAAACCAATCGGGACCCTGTTCCGGCACCCTGCCGGAGGGGGGGAACCCTCACCGGTGGCCATCTTCATCATCCCGGCGCTCTCCATAACGAGGAGGGAGTAGTTCACCCTCGGGGCTGAGGGTATGTACCAGTAGCTATGTGTTTGATCTCTCTCTCTCTCTCTCTCTCTCTCTCTCTCTCTCGTGTTCTTGATTTGGAACGATCTTGATGTTCGCGAGCTTTGCTATTATAGTTGGGTCTTATGTTTCTTCTCCCCCTCTACTCTCTTCTAATGGATTGAGTTTTCCCTTTGAAGTAATTTTATTGGATTGAGTCTTTAATGACTTGAGAACACTTGATGTATGTCTTGCCGTGTGTATCTGTGGTGACAATGGGATATCACGTGATTCACTTGATGTATGTTTTGGTGATCAACTTGTGGGTTCCGCCCATGAACCTATGCATAGGGGTTGGCACACGTTTTCATCTTGATTCTCTAGTAGAAACTTTGGGGCACTCTTTGAGGTTCTATGTGTTGGTTGAATAGATGAATTTGAGGTTGTGTGATACATATCGTATAATCATACCCACGGATACTTGAGGTGACATTGGAGTATCTAGGTGACATTAGGGTTTTGGTTTATTTGTGTCTTAAGGTGTTATTCTAGTACGAACTCTAGGGCTGTTTGTGACACTTATAGGAATAGCCCAACGGATTGATTGGAAAGAATAACTTTGAGGTGGTTTCGTACCCTACCATAATCTCTTCGTTTGTTCTCCGCTATTAGTGACTTTGGAGTGACTATTTGTTGCATGTTGAGGGATTGTTATATGATCCAATTATGTTATTATTGTTGAGAGAACTTGCACTAGTGAAAGTATGAACCCGAGGCCTTGTTTCCTAGCATTGCAATACCGTTTGCGCTCACTTTTATCATTAGTTACCTTGCTGTTTTTATATTTTCAGATTACAAAAACTTATATCTACCATCCATATTGCACTTGTATCACCATCTCTTCACCGAACTAGTGCACATATACAATTTACCATTGTATTGGGTGTGTTGGGGACACAAGAGACTCTTTGTTATTTGATTGCAGGGTTGTTTGAGAGAGACCATCTTCATCCTATGCCTCCCACGGATTGATAAACCTTAGGTCATCCACTTGAGGGAAATTTGCTACTGTCCTACAAACCTCTGCACTTGGAGGCCCAACAACGTCTACAAGAAGAAGGTTGTGTAGTAGACATTAGGGGGCATCGACCACGGTTTGGTAGGCACACGGCTTTCGTGTGTGAACCATGTGCTATTTTAAAACATTTTTTGGGAGGGGCTATTTGAAAACATGTACATGTGTTGTTGAAAGGGATGAGGATCACCGTTCGATCAAGGAGAATCCAACGGTGCAGACGTTGATCCGTGGGGTTTGTGTTCTGGCCAATCAGAACGCACGACTTAGATCGCGCGCGTGGCAGAGGGGTGGGGGGGGGGGGGGTGGGGGTGCATCGGCCACGGTTTAGTGGACACACGGCTTTCATGAGTGAACCGTGTGCTCTTTGAAAACATTTACATTACCTAACATCATATTTTTGTTCGAATGAAAACTTGAGTTCATCATTTCGCCTCCAATTTTTTTCCACGGTAAGAAATCATGAGTATACTGGAGAGTGTCATATACTAGTATCATGAATATACAGTACATATGATACTAGTGTATGATACTACCTTTAATTAATTATAGCGCATAGTATAATACATAGAGTATAGTATCATATATAGATCATATTTATTGCCATGCATGACACAAATTAGCATCGCATTTAACATGATACGGTATCTACCTATATGTTACTCTAACCCTCTTTATATATATTTAATTCTTTGCCACATCAGCATACTTGCTATTTCCGAGTGCATGACATCGTCGGCTATGATACCACCTCTATAGCCAGCCTTATATAGTGGGGAGTATCATATACTATATATATATATATATATATATATATATATATATATATATATATATATATATATAGTATCATGCATATGATACTACGTACATACCTTCATAGTGCATATATAGTATCATAGAGTAGTACTAGCTCCCTCTGTAAACTAATATAAGAGCGTTTAGATTACTAAATAGTGACCGAAACGCTCTTATATTAGTTTACGAAGGGAGTATATATCATAGATGACCGTATTTATGGCCATGCATGACACAAAGTAGTATAACATTTATTATATATATATGTTACGGTATTGATACGTCTCCAACGTATCTATAATTTTTGATTGCTCCATGCTATATTATCTACTATTTTGGACCATATTGGGCTTTATTTTCCACTTTTATACTCCCTCTGTAAACTAATATAAGAGCGTTTAGATCACTAGTTTAGTATTCTAAACACTCTTATATTAGTTTACGGAGGGAGTATTATTTTTGGGACTAACCTATTAACCGGAGGCCCAGCCCAGGATTGCTGTTTTTTGCCTATTTCAGAGTTTTGCAGAAAAGGAATATCAAACGAAGTCCAAACGGAATGAAACCTTTGGGAACGTGATTTTCTCACCGAATATGACCCAGGAGACTTGGACCCTACACCAAGGAAGCTTCGAGGTGGGCACGAGGTAGGGGGGCGCGCCTACCCCCGTAGGGTGCGCCCCCACCCTCGTGGGGCCCACGAAGCTCCACCGACGTACTTCTTCCTCCTATATATACCTACGTACCCCCAAATGATCAGATACGGAGCCAAAAACCTAATTCCACCGCCGCAACCTTCTGTACCCACGAGATCCCATCTTGGGGCCTGTTCCGGAGCTCCGCCGGAGGGGGCATCCACCACGGAGGGCTTCTACATCATCATAGCCCTTCCGATGAAGTGTGAGTAGTTTACCTCAGACCTTTGGGTCCATAGTTAGTAGCTAGATGGCTTCTTCTCTCTTTTTGGATCTCAATACAATGTTCTCCCCCTCTCTCATGGAGATCTATTCGATGTAATCTTCTTTTTGCGGTGTGTTTGTTGAGATCGATGAATTGTGGGTTTATGATCAAGATTATCTATGAACAATATTTGAATCTTCTCTGAATTCTTTTATGTATGATTGGTCATCTTTGCAAGTCTCTTCGAATTATCAGTTTGGTTTGGCCTACTAGATTGGTTTTTCTTGCAACAGGAGAAGTGCTTAGCTTTGGGTTCAATCTTGCGGTGTCCTTTCCCAGTGACAGTAGGGGCAGCAAGGCACGTATTGTATTGTTGCCATCGAGGATAACAAGATGGTTTTTTTATCATATTGCATGAATTTATCCCCCTACATCATGTCATCTTGCTTAAGGCGTTACTCTGTTTTCTTGAACTCAATACTCTAGATGCATGCTGGATAGCGGTCGATGAGTGGAGTAATAGTAGTAGATGCAGGCAGGAGTCGGTCTACTTGTCTCGGACGTGATGCCTATATACATGATCATACCTAGATACTCTCATAACTATGCTCAATTCTGTCAATTGCTCAATAGTAATTCGTTCACCCATCGTAAAATACTTATGCTCTTGAGAGAAGCCACTAGTGAAATCTATGGCCCCCGGGTCTATCTTCATCATATTAATCTTCCATCACTTTAATATTGCTTTGCTTTTTTACTTTGCTTTTATTTTATTTTGCATCTTTATCACAAAAATACCAAAAATATTATACTATCATATCTATCAGATCTCACTCTCGTAAGTGACCGTGAAGGGATTGACAACCCCTATTCGCGTTGGTTGTGAGGAGTTATTTGCTTTGTGTAGGTACGAGGGACTCACGTGTAGCCTCCTACTGGATTGATACCTTGGTTCTAAAAAATTGAGGAAAATACTTACGCTACTTTGCTGCATCATCCTTTCCTCCTCAAGGAAATCCAACGCAGTGCTCAAGAGGTAGCAAGAAGAATTTCTGGCGCCGTTGCCGGGGAGTCTACGCAGAAGTCAATATACCAAGTACCCATCACAATCCCTTATCTCTCGCATTACATTATTCGCCATTTGCCTCTCCTTTTCCTCTCCCCCACTTCACCCTTGCCGTTTTATTCGCCCTCTCTTTTCCGTTTGCCTTTTTCTCGCTTGCCTTTTTGTTTGCTCGTGTGTTGGATTGCTTGTTTGTCACGATGGCTCAAGATAATACCAAATTGTGTGACTTTACCAATACCAACAATAATGATTTCCTTAGCACTCCAATTGCTCCTCTTACCAATACTGAATCTTGTGAAATCAATACTACTTTGTTGAATCTTGTCATGAAAGATCAATTCGCCGGCCTTCCTAGTGAAGATGCCGCTACTCATCTAAATAGCTTCATTGATTTATGTGATATGCAAAAGAAGAAAGATGTTGATAATGATATTGTTAAATTGAAGCTATTTCCTTTTTCGCTTAGAGATCATGCTAAAGCTTGGTTTTCGTCTTTGCCTAAAAATAGTATAGATTCTTGGAACAAGTGCAAAGATGCTTTTATCTCTAAGTATTTTCCTCCCGCTAAGATCATCTCTCTTAGAAACGATATTATGAATTTAAGCAACTTGATCATTAACATGCTGCACAAGCTTGGGAGAGAATGAAATTAATGATACGCAATTGCCCTACTCATGGTTTGAACTTGTGGATGATTATACAAAATTTCTATGCCGGATTGAATTTTGCTTCTAGAAATCTTTTAGATTCGGCCGCGGGAGGCACTTTTATGGAAATCACTTTAGGAGATGCTACTAAACTCCTAGATAATATTATGGTTAATTTTTCTCAATGGCACACTGAAAGATCTACTAATAAAAAAGTGCATGCGATAGAAGAAATTAATGTTTTGAGTGGAAAGATGGATGAACTTATGAAATTATTTGCTACTAAGAGTGTTTCTTATGATCCTAATGATATGCCTTTCTCTACTTTGATTGAGAATAATAATGAATCTATGGATGTGAATTTTGTTCGTAGGAATAATTTTGGTAACAACGCGTATAGAGGGAACTTTAATCCTAGGCCTTATCCTAGCAATCCTTCTAATAATTATGGAAATTCCTACAACAATTCTTATGGAAATTTTAATAAGATGCCCTCTGAATTTGAGACTAGTGTTAAAGAGTTTATGAATTCGCAAAAGAATTTCAATGCTTTGCTTGAAGAGAAATTGCTTAAAGTTGATAAATTGGCTAGGAACGTTGATAGAATTTCTCTTGATGTTGATTCTTTAAGACTTAGATCTATTCCTCCTAAGCATGATATCAATAAGTCTCTCAAAGCTATGAGAATTTCCATTGATGAGTGCAAGGAAAGAACAGCTAGGATGCGACAAAAGATGCCTTTATTAAAGCGTGTTCTTCCAATTCCTATGAAAATCAAGATGAAGATCTAAAAGTTATTGATGTGTCCTCTATTAAATCTTTGTTTTGTAATATGAATCTTGATAATGATGAGACTGAATATGATCCACCTTTACCTAGAAGGTGTTCCTAAAATTGGGAGTTTTTAGATCTTGATGTTAAATTTGATAAAAGTGGGATTGAAGAAAGCAAAACCCTAGATGTTGCTAAACCCACTATTTTGGATTTCAAGGAATTTAATTATGAAAGTTGCTCTTTAATTGATTGTATTTCCTTGTTGCAATCCGTTCTAAATTCTCCTCATGCTTATAGTCAAATAAAGCGTTTACTAAACATATCGTTGATACCTTGATGCAACCTTATGAAGAAAAACTTGAATTGTAAGTTTCGATCCCTAGAAAACTTTATGATGAGTGGGAACCAACTATTAAAATTAAGATTAAGGATCATGAATTTTATGCTTTATGTGATTTGGGTGCTAGTGTTTCCACTATTCCCAAAACTTTGTGTGATTTGCTAGATTTCCGCGATTTTGATGATTGCTCTCTAAACTTGCACCTTGCGGATTCCATCATTAGGGGCATGTACAGTGGTTGATAAGATAATCTTATCTTAAGTCTTGCATGTTATTTAGAGAGGACAAAAAAAGATGTCTACAATGGATCATCTCTTAGCCTTATCTTCAATAACTAGTTATTCCTAAAAATGTGGTGAGACATATTATGCTTAGAGATCATCTCTTGTCTTCTCTTAAATAAGAGAAGACAAGCCTTTTCTTATGAGTTCCCTCTTCTCCACCTCATCATTTATCCTATGTGGCACTCCTAAGATAGCACCATTGTACATGCCCTAAGAAACCTATGGGAAGAATAAATGATGTTCTTATTGTTGCAAATAGGAACTATGTGCCCGTAGATTTTATCGTTCTTGATATAGATTGCGATCCTTCATGTCTTATTATTCTTGGTAGACCTTCCCTTAGAACGATTGGTGCAATTATTGATATGAAGGAAGGGAATATGAGATTCCAATTTCCATTAAAGAAAGGCATGGAACACTTCCCTAGGAAGAAAAGAAAATTACCATATGAATCTATCATGAGAGCCACTTATGGATTGCCTACCAAAGATGGCAATACCTAGATCTATCCTTGCTTTTATGCCTAGCTAGGGGCGTTAAACGATAGCACTTGTTGGGATGCAACCCAATTTTATTTTTAGTTTTTTTGCTTTTGCTTCTGTTTAGGAATAAATCTTTGATATAGCCTCTGGTTAGATGTGTTTTTATGTTTTAGTTAGTGTTTGTGCCAAGTTAAACCTATAGGATCTTCTTGGATGATAGTTATTTGATCTTGCTGTAATTTCCAAAAACTTTCTGTTCACGAAAACAATTGCTAAAAATCACCAAAGCGTGATAAAATAGTGATTCCAATTGCTGCTGATCAATAAAAAAATTGCCTAGGTCTTCCTATTTTGGCTGATTTTTTGGAGTTCCAGAAGTTAGCGTTAGTTACAGATTACTATAGACTGTTCTGTTTTTGACAGATTCTGTTTTTTCGTGTGTTGTTTGCTTATTCTGATGAATCTATGGCTAGTAAAATAGTTTATAAACCATAGAGAAGTTGGAATACAGTGGGTTTAACACCAATATAAATAAAGAATGAGTTCATTACATGTCACACCCTGATTTTCATGCCACAACACTTAAGCTAATAAAACATGATAAAATGTGGTTTGACAAAAACTTTTGAGTGTTTTGGATTTTGCTTGATTTGATTTTTGTGTGTTGTTTGCAAGTGCTCTAAAAATCAAATAAAGCCTCCAACTCTTATACTCCTTTTCCTTGATCCTAAACCTCTTCCCAATGATCATGCCATGTGTATAGTGCAATATAGTATTTTCTTACAGAAATAATTTGGCCAAATAGTATTTTCAAAAATTAGTTTTTCCAAAAACCCCTTGATTGAGGATTGCACTGCAAGTACTTAATTAAGTGCAGTAAAAATCTTTCCAAAAATATTTTTGACTCCTATTAGATATAGGTTACCCAGATACCACAAAAATATAATTTTAAAAGTTATTTTACTATTTTATTTAAAGGCTTTTTCTTAAGGCCAGAAATGGTCTTAAATAGGTTAAAATTATTTTAAAGCTTTAAAAATATTTGAGAAAAAATTAGGGAGACTCAATGGACATATATTTTCTATATATATGAGTTTCAACATATGGTCATGATCAAAATATTGGACAAAACCTCCCAAAACCATTTCTGCTCATTTCAAGGATTTGAAATATTTCTACAGGAAATATTTTCATAAAAATCCAAGAAAATTCTAACATGTCACATATGACATGTTTGATGATCTTGCCAAGTACCATGTCATGGAGAGTAGTATAACCCCATGAAACCCTCTCAAAACCACCTCTGTTCTTTTTCAAGTTTGAACATTTTTGCACTGTCAAACATGACCAAATGCTCTCAAACTTGGTGCACATGCTCAAATGGTGTAATAATGCATCTAGAACAAATGGCACAAGTTCTAGAGAATGTTATCTTGATCAAAGTGCCCAAAAACCCTCTCTGACCAGAATCAAATTTGAACAAGTTTGTACTACCAACTTTCTCTCCTTGACCCCAACTTTTGTGAGCATGTTCACATGACCAAATGAGGCCACTACACCAAGTGGTGCATCAAGGAGAACTGATTTGCTCAACTAGATCTACACAAGTTCATTTCTGCTCATTTCTAGGGTTTACAAAAGTTGCATTGGCAACTTTGACCAAATGAGCTCAAATTTGGTGGAACACCCTAATTATATGTTACATTTCACCCTCTGGAGTCTCATTCCAAATGGAGTTAATTTGCTTACCCAAACAAGCATCAAACACCTTCTGCCACTTTACCAAAATTCCATTTTTTGACCCCTTCCACTAATCTCCATGGCTTCAACTTTTTACCACAGCCCCTACTAGTCCCCTTGCACCTCCAGTAGCAATGGCAAATCCATAGCTCAATAATTGGAGGGGTAAAACCCCACTTTTTCTCTCTGGACAACCCATTTCCCTCTCTCCCTCAACCTCTCTCCTCTCCTACTGGCTGTCCAGGGCATCCAAGGCCATCTCCCCTTTCTTTACTACCCCCTAGCACTACTGGACACAAGTGGCCGCACCCACTTCCCCCTTTTTATGCCATGGCATGCCAAAGGCGTGCTCCAGAGCGCGCTACAGTGCTCCCACGCACTGTAGCTGCTCTCTGCCCAAGCCACCCGACCACCTCGAGCCTCCCCCTTGCGCCAGTCGAGGTGCCTCGACATCCGCAACACGCCACCACCCTGTCCCCCTCCTCTCTCTCCCTCCTGCTGCCCCCTACCACACGCGCGCCGACCGCCCGAGAGCTCCAATGGACGAGCTCACACGCGCGGTGCCCCTCACCCCCCTGCTCTCTCTCTTCTCTCCCCTAGCTCTGGACTGAATCCAGGAACACCCCAGACACGAACCCACGGTGCACCATCGCCTCGCCATATAAGGCCACCCCGAGCCCTCTCTGGCCTCCCTTCGCCCTCTCTCACTCCCAGTGACCCCCCGGAACAACCCACTCCCCTCCTCGAGCCCTCCATCGCTCCCCATGGCCGGAGCCGAGCCGCCGGACTCCGCCTAAATTCGCGCCCACCTCTCCTCCTCCTTCCCTCTGGACCGCACTAGAGCATCACCACCATTGCCGCGAGCCCCTCCCGTGCTTCTCCCTCTCCTCCCGGTGGCCGTAGCACCGTAACCACCGCCGCCACCGACCTCCTCCGCCGCGGCCAACGCCGTGCTCGACCCTGAGCTCCTCGGCGGTCGTACCACCCATGGATGGATGCGGCTCGTCCTCCTGAGAGCGCCGATGGGCGGAGCGTCGCCGGAGACGCTCTGTAGCCCCGGCTATCATCGTCAGGAGCCGCTCCTCCCCGCGGCCAAAGCGCGCGCGGGAGGTGGAAGACGACCTGCCGCTGGGGTCCGCGCGTCAGCGACCCAGCAGGCGGGCCCCGCCCGTTTAAGTGGAGACGGACCGGGCGTAAAGCCGCTTCCTGCGCAGCGAAGGCATACTCCGTCCGGGGCGCCTTCGACGTCGCCCTACCACCCGCGTAGCTGAGCCACTGGGCCGGCCCAATGCGCTGTGGCGCTATGTTGCGCTCGGTGCGCGGTATAGGTATAACCCCCCCACTTCCTTTGTCTTTTTCTTTTCCAGAAATTTGTAAAATCTCCCAAATATTCATATTAACTCCAAATTGAATGATTCAAATTTCTGGTGACTCCACAAATCATGATCTATCACATGGTGCTATTTGCACATTTTTCCAGAGACTTTTTCTTCACTAACATTTACCAAATCCCATTTTTGCATTTCTGTAGTGAACTTTGGAAATCCCCAGAGAGCTCATATTTCATCCAAATGACTCCACTCAAATTCCTTGCTACCTCTAAAATCATAACTTAGATGGTGAACATTTTTCCCAATACTTTCTGTCCCACATAAAATAATGAGCCATTTCTTCATATTTGTCAACTTTGCAAATCCATAGGAAATTCATTTGAACTCCAAATCCAGTGAAACCAATTCCTAGATGCTTCTAAAATCATCCTTTGTTAAATGGGTGCCTTTGCTCATTTTTCAAAAATATGTTTCTGTACACTTCTTGCAATTCCATAAACCCCTTGATTCCATCATATCGAAAAGTTTAGAAATATCCATTGATCCACTTCCAATGAAATCACTTTGGTCATTCCTCATATGACCAGGGGTATCCAATAAAAGTCAACTTCATATTTTTAGAGCACATTTATTCTTGTCTTGTTGTGTTGCTTATTATGGATGCTTTCGTCGATAGTTGACGAAGTAGACGAATGCTCGGAGTTGGACCAGAGATATTTGAAGACCTCGAAGACTTTGTTAAAACAGGCAAGCAGCCCTTTGACCATGTCTATGAAACCCTTTTGCATGTCATATAGCACTTTATTGTTGTTGCAACGGAATCATGATGAGGTGGTAGCCACTTTGATGGGTTGCCTCCATTACTTCCTCGTTGATACTTGCATTTTGCATGACCCTACCTCCTTATGAGGGTTATGCCGGTGGGAGTAGATAGGATGCTAAGTAGTGCTACGCAAAAGGGACGGGTATATGCATGGTGATGGAGACAAAGTATTTTCAAAGGACTTTTCGAAAACCCCATCGGGTGCCACTTATGCCCGAGGGAGATGATGAGATGGGTGCCACTTGATGACGAAGTGGTGTACCGAGGCAAGTGTGTGTGTTGTTTCCGAAAACGGACTAGATTTAAGATTTGTTGACTGACCCAACCTTAAATGCGCAACCACTCTACCCTTATATGGGAAAGGGCATTATTGATTACCTAGGCCGATACTAGCTTGGAGCCCGCATTACTAGTGACGGGGGAGAGTTGGTGCTCTCTCTCGGGACGGGGTCGTGCCACGTAGGGCGACCATGACTGTCTTTACAGGGCACCGGATACACCGTTGTGTCCCCTCTCGGATGTTACGATCTCGAGCGAGTCTCGTATGATGTACATCGTGAGGATACGGAACAACGAGTGGACTCCTTGTTAGTGTCGTCTAGGGAAATATAGTGATCGGGTGCTTACCCCGGGTACTTGAGGTACCGCGGGTCGTGGATGTCACGGAAGTTCCCCGGATCTTGTGGGTAAAGTGTGCAACCTCTGCAGAGTGTAAAACTATTCGAATAGTCGTGTCCACGGTCAAGGACAGTTGGGTGGTGCTGCTTAAACTACATCCACATGTTTCCAAACCAGTGTGTGTGGGAAGAACTACTTGGGTCAAGTCAAGGACTTGACATAATTGAGTTGGGTTGGTGCCCATTCTATTTATGTTGATATCTGTAACCTGTCCTCATGGTTACTTGAATTCTCCTGATGCATGTCTTACAAGTTGTTGAACATGTCATTGCACTCAAAACTAGCTTTCCGCAAAAATTTACCTATATCATGCATTGTTGTACCTTGAACCAAAACATGGGTTGCTTGCGAGTACATTCAAAGTACTCATTGGCTTGCCACTGGTTATTTTATTGGCCATGCATGAAAGAACATGATATGAAGAAGAATACTGTGGTGAAGAACATGCGGGCTAGGACGCTTCCCAGTCAGAATGCCTGTAGGGTTAAGGCAGATGGCATGGGTCCAAGTTATCAACGAAGATTTCCGCTGCAATGATACACTCAAGACTTGACCATAATGGTCCTACTTGTGTAAAATGGTATGTATGGATGTAAGACTCTTGTTATTCAGCTTCTGTGTGTTTAGTGAGCACTGATCTCTAGGATCACTGTACACATGCATTCGGTGATCACGACTTATGAGTCGGGGTCCCCACATTACAGTACCTTGAAGTGGCCTTTTGTTTTCTTTCGCTAACGGAGCTCACGAGATTTCTGTTGAGTTTTGTGTTGTGAAGTTTTCAATTTTTTGGTGAATTTTTTTTGATGGATTATGGAACAAGGAGTGGCAAGAGCCTAAGCTTGGGGATGCCCATGGCACCCCCAAGATAATCTAAGGACACCAAAAAGTCAAAGCTTGGGGATGCCCCGGAAGGCATCCCCTCTTTCGTCTACTTCCATCGGCAACTTTACTTGGAGCTATATTTTTATTCACCACATGATATGTGTTTTGCTTGGAGCATCTTGTATGATTTGAGTCTTTGCTTTTTAGTTTACCACAATCATCCTTGCTATACACACCTTTTGAGAGAGCCATACATGAATTGGAATTTTTTAGAATACTCTTTGTGCTTCACTTATATCTTTTGAGCTATATAGTTTTGCTCTAGTGCTTCACTTGTATCTTTTAGAGAACGGTGGTGGATTTGTTTTATAGAAACTATTGATCTCTCATGCTTCACTTAGATTATTTTGAGAGTCTTAAATAGCATGGTAATTTTCTTCATAATTTTAATATACTTGGTATTCAAGATTTGTAAAACTTTCTTTTGAGTGTGTTGAATACTAAGAGAAGTTTGATGCTTGATAATTGTTTTGAGATATGGAGGTGATAATATCAAAGTCGTGCTAGTTGAGTTGTTGTGAATTTGAGAAATGCTTGTGTTGAAGTTTGCAAGTCCCGTAGCATGCACGTATGGTAAACGTTATGTAACAAATTTGAAACATGAGGTGTTCTTTGATTGTCCTCCTTATGAGTGGCGGTCGGGGACGAGCGATGGTCTTTTCCTACCAATCTATCCCCCTAGGAGCATGCGCGTAGTGCTTGGTTTTTAATGGCTTGTAGATTTTTGCAATAAGTATGTGAGTTCTTTATGACTAATGTTGAGTCCATGGATTATACACACTCTCACCCTTCCATCATTGCTAGCCTCTTCGGTACCGTGCATTGCCCTTTCTCACATTGAAAGTTGGTGCAAACTTCGCCGGTGCATCCAAACCCCGTGATATGATACGCTCTTTCACACATAAACCTCCTTATATCTTCCTCAAAACAGCCACCATACCTACCTATCATGGCATTTCCATAGCCATTCCGAGATATATTGCCATGCAACTTTCCACCATTCCATTCATCATGACACATTCATCATTGTTATATTGCTTAGCATGATCATGTAGTTGACATAGTATTTGTGGCAAAGCCACCGTTCATAATTCTTTCATACATGTCACTCTTGATTCATTGCATATCCCGGTACACCGCTGGAGGCATTCATATAGAGTAATACTATGTTCTAGTATCGAGTTGTAATCATTGAGTTGTAAATAAATAGAAGTGTGATGATCATCATTTAATAGAGCATTGTCCCCAAAAAAAAGAGAAAGGCCAAAAGAAAAAAAAGAAGGCCCAAAAAAGGGGAAATAAAAAGGGGCAATGCTACTATCCTTTCTTTTCCACACTTGTGCTTCAAAGTAGCACCATAATCTTCATGATAGAGAGTCTCTTGTTTTGTCACTTTCATACACTAGTGGGAATTTTTCATTATAGAACTTGGCTTGTATATTCCAACAATGGGCCTCCTCAAGTGCCCTAGGTCTTCGTGAGCAAGCAAGTTGGATACACACCCACTTAGTTTCTTTTATTGAGCTTTCATACATTTATACGTCTAGTGCATCCGTTGCATGGCAATCCCTGCTCCTTGCATTAACATCAATCGATGGGCATCTCCATAGCCCATTGATTAGCCTCGTTGACGTGAGACCTTCTCCTTTTTGTCTTCTCCACATAACCCCCATCATCATATTCTATTCCACCTATAGTGCTATATCCATGGCTCACGCTCATGTATTGCGTGAAGGTTTATAAAGTTTGAGATTACTAAAGTGTGAAACAATTGCTTGGCTTGTCATCGGGGTGGTGCATGATGAGAGCATTCTTGTGTGACGAAAATGGAGCATGACTAAACTATATGATTTTGTAGGGATGAACTTTCTTTGGCCATGTTATTTTGAGAAGACATAATTTCTTAGTTAGTATGCTTGAAGTATTATTATTTTTATGTCAATATGAACTTTTGTCTTGAATCTTTCAGATCTGAATATTCATACCACAATTAAGAATAATTACATTGAAATTATGCCAAGTAGCACTCCGCATCAAAAATTCTTTTTTATCATTTACCTACTCGAGGACGAGCAGGAATTAAGCTTGGGGATGCCTGATACGTCTCCAACGTATCTATAATTTTTGATTGCTCCATGCTATATTATCTACTATTTTGGACCATATTGGGTTTTATTTTCCACTTTTATATTATTTTTGGGACTAACCTATTAACCGGATGCCCAACCCAGAATTGTTGTTTTTTTGCCTATTTCAGAGTTTTGCAGAAAAGGAATATCAAACGGAGTCCAAATGAAATGAAACCTTCGGGAACTTGATTTTCTCACCGAATATGACCCAGGAGACTTGGACCCTACGCCAAGGAAGTTTCAAGGTGGGCACGAGGTAGTGTAAGTGCATCTAGTGCCACCCCTAGTTGGTTTTGGAGTATTGACGACAAATTTGGTTGAGGGACTAATGTGTTTGTGAGAATTGCAGGATAACATAGGTAGTGTCCCTCATTGATTCGGTTTACCTACCAGAGATGACCCCTAAAAATGTATGAAGACATTGACGACAATGGTGGTATGAGAATATATTCATATTGAAGACTATGACATGAGAAGACATTGATTGAAGACTATGGAGCACGCAGACTTAGTCGTTTCGTTGTTTCCTTTTCTTCTTTGTTGAGTCATAGGAACCACTGTACTGTGAAGTGGGGTCCAAGTGAACACAGTCAAAGTGACTGAAGTGATGCTCAACCCAAATCCTATGTCTTTGAGAGAAGACAATGAGAGCAAATCTTATCCAGAGCTGGATGAGTCAGCCTTGCTTGTAGCCCAAGTAAAGTTGCCGTGTGTGTTTGAAATCTGACCGTTGGAACACGTGTCAGTTCCTTAGTGACCCAGGGTCATTTCGGACATATCAGGTCGGGTTGCCTAGTGGCTATAAATAGCCCACCTCCTACACCATAAATTGGTGGCTGCTCAGAGTTAGTGCACCACTTTTGTCGTTTGAGAGCAACCCATCTCGAAGCCTTTGAGAGAGAGAAATCCTTGCGAGGACAAAGCCCAAAACACCTAGAGCCAAAGAGTGTTAGGCATCACTGAAGTCTTTCTGTCTGTGTGACCTGAAGACTTATTACACTTGAGGACTGTGAATCCTCCAGCCGGTTAGGCGTCGCGTTCCGAGCATCCAAGAGTCATTGTGGATCGCCGGTGAACGAAGTCTGTGAAGGTTTGGAAGTCTACCTTGAAGACTTACCAGAGTGATTGAGCGAGGACTGTGTGTCCTTAGCTCAAGGGGAATAAGGTGAAGACGAGGTCTTCTGAGTTGAATCTCAGCCTCCCTAACCAGACGTACAGTTGTCACAGCAACTGGAACTGGTCCAACAAATCCTGTGTCGTCAACGAGTGACTGGTTCTATCCCCTCCCTCTCTTTACTTAGAGTTTGTCTTCGTGAAGTCATTGCCTGTTTGTTGTACCTGTTTGACTTCATTGCTTGACTACTATTGTTGTTTGGCTTCATACCATCTTCCATCTTGATCCTTACTACCTAGCTGCTATTTGTCTTCGTACTCTCACGTTATTGCATACTTGACTATGGTTTGCTTAGTGTAGTTTATCTTCCGCTGCATATCAATAGGGTCACTTCTATTGTTTGTCTTCGAAACCTCCATGTTTTGAAGACTTTCATAAAAATCGCCTATTCACCCCCCTCTAGTCGATAACTAGCACTTTCAATTGGTATCAGAGCAAGGTACTCCCTTGTTCTGTGTGATTCGGTTTAACCACCTGGAGTTTTAGCTATGTCGACTGCAGGGATAATCAAAGTCTCCGCTGCTTGCCCCGTGTTCGATGGAACTGAATCTCGCTACTGGAAGAATAAGATGCGCATGCATCTTGAAGCCATTGATGTCGACCTCTGGTATGTCGTCAAGAATGGCGTTCCCAAGATTGGTGAAGGTGTCACTCCTGCTGATGTCAAGAAGTTCATTCAACTGGACTCTACTGCCAAGAACATCATCTGTGGTCATCTGACCAAAGGACAGTATGGCCGCGTGAGTGCTCTGGAAACGTCGAAGCTAGTCTGGGACTGGCTATCCAAGGTCAATGAAGGCGTCTCAACTCAGAGAGATCAAAGGATCAGTGTTCTTCGCAACCTCTTCAATTGTTTCAAGAGAAACGAGAGTGAAAATGTCCAGCTCACATTTGATCGCCTCACTGACATCACAAATGAGCTTCGTGCTCTCGGCGCCACTGAGATTACCAAGCACGAAATCGTCAAGACACTACTGAGATCACTTGACAGCTCCTTTGACACCCTTGCCCTCATGATACAAGAACATCCTGACTTCAAGACACTCGATCCGTCTGATATACTTGAGAGGCTCAACACACATGAGTTCCAGCTTTCTGAGAAAAGAGATATCTATGGTCCCAACTATGGCCGAACTCGCGCTTTGAAGTCAAAAGCTGTTTCCTCATCTAAAGAAGAATTTGACTGCAGTTCTGATGATCCTGAAGACATTGGAAATGAACTTGCTATGCTTGTGAACAAGTTCTAGAAGTTCACTAAGAAGAAGGGCTTCAGAAAGTCTTCACGATCCAGCTCAAGAAATGATGAAGCTTCCACTCATGACTACAAGAAGAGAACCTATCACAAGTGCAAGAAACCTGGACACTATATCTCTGAGTGTCCACTGTGGGACAATGAGAAGCAGAAGAAGAAGAGGAAGAGCAAGGAATATGATTCTGATGACAAGAAGAAAAAGAAATCTTCAAAGTCTTCTTCCAAGTCCTCATCAAAGTCTTCATCTCATAAGAAGAGCTCATCTGGCAAGGCTCGTGCTTTTGTTGGCAAGGAGATGGATTCAGAGGAGGAGTTTGCTTCTGAGGAGGCGGAGGTGGAGTCTGAGGAGGAGTCCGACCCTGGCGTTGCAAGTCTGGCTCTAGACACTGCCTATGTTGCCAAGTCCATCTTCAACACTGAAGACAATGACTTCCACACCAACGCTGAAGCTGATAACAAGGACGACCCTACTCCCACCTACTGCTTCATGGCACGTGGTGCCAAGGTAAAATCACGTGATGCTGACTTTCAAACATCTAGTGAAGATGACTCTGATTGTGAATCCAAACCCAGCTACAAAACACTTGCTAAAATTGCAACTGAACAACAAAAGGCTATGGAATATACTCAAAAAATGTTCGACAAAAGCGATGACCTATTGGACGCGGAATGACTCGTTCATAGTCCTTAGTTGAAGACATAAAAAATCTTCATGCTAAGTACCAAGAACTTGAAAGTTGTCATGAAACGCTCCCAACCACTCATGAAAAGCTCTCCTACGATTATCTTCAAAGGAAGCAAGAGCTTGAGAAATTGAAAGCGGCTCATGAAGATGTTCAAAAGGAGAATGAGTCACTTCGCGCTCAACAGATCAGTGCTGCTCAGGATGGATTTGAACCACCATGTCTGAAATGCCTTGAGCGTGATAACGCTACCTCTGTTGCTGAATGTTCCACTGCTGCTTCTGTTGCATTGTCTTCAACTACTAATGTGGTAACTAACCCCTCTACGGGGGATACCACTACTATTGCTGATGAAAATGCTAGGTTGAAGACATTGCTTGAAACAGGGATGTATAAAAGTCTGAAAGGGCATCAGACACTTTGCGATGTCCTCAAAAAGCAGATTCTGAACCGAAACCCTAGGAAAGAGGGTGTTGGGTTCGAGAGGAAAATGAATGTTGATGGTTCCTACTGGAAGCCTGAGCAGTATCCCAAAACCACATGGGTTGCTGTAAAGGGACCTTCAGTGGATCCATCTACCTTATCTGGCTTTACCTGTGCTAACCCTGTTATCATTGATGAATCCTTTGATGCAAACTATAAACTGTTCAAGAATCAGAATGGTGAAGTGTTTGCCAGATTTGTTGGTACTAACTGCAGGAATGGGCCACCTATGAAGAAGATCTGGGTTCCCAAAAGCTGTCTTGAGAATCTTCCAGTGAATGTCATCATGACACCACCTGGGAAGAAGACAAACCCCAGATCTAAGGCTTCATATGGTCCAAAGGCTTCATACAGACAGAGGACTCACCTGAGTCACCCTAATGCCAATGTTTTGCAGGGAAACCATACTCAGACTTATGAATATGAGCGTGTGTCTTCAAACCGCTATGTTCATAGAACTAAGAACTTTTCTTCTTATTCATACGAGTATCATTCATCTCCTGCAAGGCTATTTGCTAGGGCTCCAAAGCCAAAGTTCTCAGATGCTGCACTTAGACTCATTGCTTCTAAGCCACCCCTGAAGATGTGGGTGGTTAAGAAGAATTAACTTTCTCTTGCAGGGAAAGGTCTCCAGCCAAAAATCAAAGGCGTCTGATGCTATTGCTGGGGACCTAAAACATCTTGTAGGGTGCAAGATCAAATGCCCAAATGGTCTCACTATGTATTTTGTTCCTGAACCGTTTGCAATTCATCCTATCAGTCCTAATCTTGATCTGAGCTTCAATAATACTCTTGCCCATCAAATGTTTATGCTTCACAATGCTCTTGGTGAAGCCTATCCCCCTAACTGTACTATAGGGTATGACACCTCGTGCTTCAGAATGGATTATGGACAGCGGATGCACTAATCATATGACTGGTGATCGAAGTCTTCTCATGGACTCAACTTTACGTCCATCTGATAAGAGTCACATCACATTTGCTGACACTGGTAAAAGCAAGGTATTGGGTCTAGGTAGAGTTGCTATCTCAAGGGACCAGCACATGGATAAAGTGATGCTTGTTGAATCCCTTGGCTTAAACTTAATGTCTTTCTCAATGCTTTGTGACTTAAACATGATTGTGGTATTTGGAAAATATCGTTGCCTTGTACTTATGGAATCTGACAAATCTCTAGTCTTTGAAGGGTACCGAAAAGATGATTTGTACATGGTAGATTTCTCAGCAGGACCACAACTTGCCGTATGTCTTCTCACAAAAGCTTCAGAGTGCTGGCTATGGCATCGGAGGCTGGGGCATGCTGGCATGAGGAACTTACATACTCTCGCCAAAAAGAAGCATGTCATAGGCATCGAGGACGTCAAGTTCAAGAAGGATCATTTGTGCAGTGCCTGCGAAGCCAGAAAGATGACTAGGGCTAAGCATCCCTCGAAGACAATCATGACGACATCTCAACCCTTCGAGCTGCTACACATGGACTTATTTGGCCCTACTCACTACTCTACCCTCACAACAACTGCTTGTCTCTATGGCTTCGTCATTGTTGATGATTATTCAAGATATACATGGGTGCACATAATTCTCTTCAAGACTGAAGTGCGATGTCTTCAAACGCTTCGCCAACCGAGCCATGAACAATTATGGCGTCAAGATCAAGCATATCAGAAGCGACAACGGCACTGAATTTAAGAACACCGGACTTGATCTTTATCTGGATACAATGGGAATCACTCATGAGTTCTCCGCTCCCTACACACCTCAGCAAAATGGCATCGTAGAGCGCAAGAACAGAACTCTCATTGAGATGGCTCGAACGATGCTCGACGAATACAAGACACCAAGAAAGTTCTGGCCTGAAGCTATTGATACAGCATGTCACATCATCAACCGTGTTTACATCCATAAGCTTTTGAATAAAACATACTATGAGCTCCTTACTGACAAGAAGCCAAATGTCAGTTACTTCAGAGTATTTGGAGCTAGGTGCTGGATCAAGGATCCCCATCACAAGTCAAAATTTGCACCTAAAGCTCACGAAGGCTTCATGCTCGGTTACAGAAAGGACTCGCACTCTTACAGAGTCTTCAACCTCTATCTCTACAAAATCGTCGAAACTGTGGACGTATGGTTTGATGAAACCAATGGTTCACAAAGAGAGCTCCTGCCAAGTACACTAGACGAAACTTCACCCAGTGAATCTATCAAGCTATTGGGAACTGGTGAAATCATGCCTTCTGAAGCATAGCCTAAAGAAGAACTTATCATTTCTGCACCTAACCAACCTGAAGACAATGCTCAGCCTGAAGACAATCCTCCCAATGATGATGATGATCAGGAAGAGCAAAATCTTCGGCTAGTTCATCCTCGTGTTGCAAATGAAGTACAAATTGAGAAGATAATTGATAGTATCAATGCACCTGGTCCACTTACTCGCTCAAGAGCAACACAATTAGCAAATTTTTGTGGGCACTTTTCTTTTGTGTCAATATCAGAACCCAAGAAAGTTGCTGAAGCCTTTATGGAACCTGAATGGATTCAAGCTATGCAAGAAGAGCTTCAACAGTTCAAGCTGAACAATGTTTGGGAACTTGTCAAGCGTCCTGACCCTCGAAAGCATAACATAATTGGTACAAAATGGATATATCGAAACAAGCAAGATGAGCATGGTCAAGTCGTCAGAAACAAAGCACGTCTCGTCGCACAAGGATATACTCAAGTTGAAGGGATTGACTTCGACGAAACACTTGCTCCTGTGGCTAGGCTTGAAGCTATTCGGATACTGCTAGCCTATGCAAACCATCACAACATCTTGCTATATCAAATGGATGTGAAGAGTGCATTTCTCAATGGCAAGATTGAAGAAGAAGTATATGTCGCTCAACCACCTGGCTTTGAAGATCCAGAACATTCTGATATGGTGTACAAGCTAAACAACGCATTGTATGGCTTCAAACAAGCACGTCGCGCCTGGTATGATACGATCAAAGACTTCCTGAAGAGCAAAGGCTTCAAACCTGGATCACTGGACCCCACACTCTTCACGAAGACATATGATGGTGAACTGTTTGTGTGCCAAATATATGTGGATGACATTATCTTCGGCTGCACCAACCAGAAGTATAGTGATGAGTTTGGATACATGATGCAAGAGCAATATCAGATGTCCATGATGGGTGAGCTGAAGTTCTTTCTCGGTCTTCAAATTCGTCGGCAAAGGAATGGCATCTTCATATCTCAAGAAAAATACCTCAAATATTGCCTGAAGAAGTTTGGAATGCAAGATTGCAAAGGTTACACGACGCCAATGCCTACCAAACATCATCTGGGTCCCGACGACAATGGTAAAGAGTTCGATCAAAAGGCATACCGCTCCATGATTGGTTCTTTACTTTATCTATGTGCATCTAGGCCAGATATTATGCTTAGTGTTTGCATGTGTGCCCGATTCCAAGCGGCACCTAAGGAATAACATCACTTAGCTGTGAAGCGAATTCTTCGATATTTGGCTCACACCCCAACACTAGGATTATGGTATACAAAGGGCTCAGAGTTTGATCTGGTTGGGTTCTCGGATGCTGATTATGCTGGTGACAAGGTGGATCGCAAGTCTACATCAGGCACATGCCACTTTCTGGGATGATCACTTATCTGTTGGTCTTCAAAGAAGCAGAACTGTGTATCACTCTCAACTGCTGAATCTGAATACATTGCTGCTGGATCTTGCTGCGCTCAGCTTCTATGGATGAAGCAAACTCTCAAGGACTATGACATCAATCTGAAACAAGTACCTCTCCTCTGCGACAACGAAAGCACCATCAAGATTGCCAACAACCTAGTCCAGCACTCGAAGACAAAGCACATTGAAATTCGTCATCACTTTCTCAGAGATCATGTCATGAAGAAAGATATCGATATCATTCACGTCAACACTGAAGAGCAACTGGCAGATATCTTCACAAAGCCCTTGGATGAGAAAAGGTTTTGCAAGTTACGGTGTGAGCTAAATATCTTGGAATCCTCAAATGTCCTGTGATCAGGCACACATCCTAACACTTATGCATGTTGATGACTTAGATGTGCAACACACGAAGTAAAGTATATCTTCAATCAATGAAGACTTACATTCTATGTGTGAATACATTAACCTGGAATTTGACTTCGGAGCGCCACGATAATTGTGCGCCGTGTCTGGGTCTAATGCTTCCTATACAGTGGGTAACGCCACCACCAAATTTTTCTGTTTGAAGTGTTTCACTCATGGCGTTGCATTTGAAATATCTTTGCATTTGGTTTGTCTTCAATTTCAATTTATCTACATGATTATCTTCATTATGTTGAGTTGATTGCTTTATGATATATATACTAGTGTTTTGTCCTCTACAGCATTCACTTATAGCTATGTCTTCCTTGTTGAATCTTTTGAACTAAGTGAATGTGATCGGACCTTAATCTATCTATGCTTTCTATCTCAAACTCTATCTGTCCAAATCATATGCATTCTATTGAAAATGTGGAATGTCTTCTCTGCGTCCTTGTGAGCAGAAGACACAGAGACAACCATTAAGTCAATTTTAAGTGCTCTATCCTTATTGCCTGAAATCCGGAGAAGCCGGAACGACCATCCGACAAACCTGGCGGGCGTGGGAACGTGGGAAAACTCTGAGTATGTTGCATGCTTGCCACGTGCCCCTCAGATGTGAACCGCCAGGGGCACCTGCGTAATTGCGCTGTGCTGCACACTTCCTTATAAATACATGTCCCCTGCGGTAAAGAAAACCTTCTTCCACCTCTCCACCTCGTCAAAACCCTAGCGCCACCGCTAGCTCTCGACGACGCCGGCGACGAAGCGCTTAGCTGCCGCGACTTCTCCGACGCCGTCCTCACGCCGTCCGCGGACATTGTCTTTTCCGCCGCTGCCGTAGGTGTCCTCCGTCGCCAAGTTAGGGCACGGTGGATTGAACTGCTCGGTCTCCTACTCTTCCCATCTAGCAGTTCCTCGCGTGGTAAATATAACTCTATTTTTACCGTCTTTTTGATCCTCAAAGATTCATCCTGCTTGCCAAAATAGGTTTCTGCCTATACAATGTTAGATCTATCCTGTCTGCATCTCATACTGCCTAGTATATTCACTTAAGCTTCATATCTAGTTAGATTCCTCACTTGTACTTATTCGCGGGTTCGTACAAATCTGGAACCAACTCTCAACATATAAGTGAATGTCTTCGCATCATGAGGTCAATGTCTTCAGACTGATTTATCTTCAAAATCTTCTGAGAATGCATATGACCTCTTCCCCTTCCCTCGCATCTCTAATGCTGTCACAGGTACATGTCCGTGGGAGAATCCCTTGGTTCTCATAGTCTGCATTCGTTTGTAGAATTGCATCACATTAACTCTCCCGAAGCCAGTTCCTGTTTTTCCAGCAAGCGAAAGCCTCTAAAGCCTTTGAACGTGTTGAAGCCATTCAGTCTGAAGTACATGGCTGCAGAGAAATCAGTAAGGAAGGGTGGCAGACAGCATCATGGGGGAACATCAAGAGATTTGCCTGATGACCTCTCAGAGCTTTACAAGACAGATCCTGAAGAGGATTACAATCAGCGCAAGACACGAATCCAATGGATTCGACGATATTGGGCTGAACAGTGGTACAAGTACAGATTCGTGACCCAGGAATACGTTGAGAAGAATGCTATCAAAAGTCCTTGGGGTGATATTCTCTTTCGAGGCCTTCCACCCAAGAACAGAGCCGAAGCTATTGCATAGGGTTTCTATCCCTGTATGGTCCGAGGACCTCAGCCTGAAAATGCCGACCCATCATCATTGCTCTGGTGTCGTGATGAGAATCTCTTCAAGCATAACTTCCAGCATGCAAAGGCATCGGCCAAGGAAAACAAGAAGTCATTGGGATTAGACTTCAACCCTGGTCCCTCTGCTCCCTGTGCTGACGGCTCACGTGATGCAGAACCCAATGTCATCGGTCCTTTCTACAACCTGGATGGCCTCATCGCTCACATCACAGTCCAAGGTGCCAAAGTGGATCATTCTGATGATGATGCTGACACTGATGAAGCCCCAGCTCCTACTCCAAAGCCGCAGAAGCCAAAGAAGGCTAAGGATTCATGATCAGCTGCTCCTCCAAAAGCTTCACATGGGAAGCCACTGGCCACTACACCTCCTGAAGACAGTGTGTAGTCTGAAGATCTATCACGTATCTCCAAGAAGACGGAGAAGAAGAAGAAAATCGTCAAGAATACTGATCAGACATTGACTCCTGCTGCCATTCTGCGAGAAGAGCACATTGATATGTCCAGCGATGAAGATCTTGCAGATGATGCCCTTGAGCAACTGATCAAGAGCAAGGAAGAAGCAGAGATCTTCAATGATTTTCCTCTCTTTGATGTGGCAATCATCCATAACTTCATTGATGAGTGGTTTGACACCCAAAATCTCAGCTTTGAAGATCTGCAACTTCCCATTGGCCTCAGCGTCTCCTTCAATGACGCCATTGCTTCTGAGCTAGCTCTTGCTCAACGTATTGTTGAACTGAAGCACAAGATCGACTATGAGAAAGCTCTGTTCAAGAAGCATGTGGAAAAGCTCAGTGTGCAGGATGTCAGAAACTTCAAGATCATGCCGCACGAGCTCAAAGAAGCCTTTCTCAAGAAGCGCAAAAAAGCTAAAGGTTCTCGTGAGCACATGAAGAGCCTGGCTGACAACTGTGTGCAAGGCTACAATGAGGCTGAGAAGCGCAAGGCTCTTGGTCGCCCTGGCATCGACCCAAGAATGGCTGCAAAGAAGAAGAAGCCATCGACTGACCAATCTGCACCTTCAAGGCGGGAAGAGCCACGCATAGTCTTCCCACGCAGCATGACTGGCTCGAAGCCAAAGGTCAAGTCAACAGCTTCAGAACTGAAGAAGACAAGGGCTGCCGAGGCTGAAGCCAGAAAAAGGAAAAATCCTGATGCATTTGATGCAGCTCCCTCCAAGAAGAAGCATAGAACCAAGAAGGATCGGGCTGCTCCCACAGAGCCCTTAGTTGTTGAACCTATCTCAATGGTTCGCCCTGCGTATGAACACCAAGAACGACGGATGATTGTCATGAGCCTGCTTCCACAGAGGCTCATGAAGCTGAAGACATTCCAGCAGTTGACCCCACCACAGCTGAAGACATTGGTCACCATGACAATGTTGAAGATGATAAAGTTCTTCCTTAGATCGAACACAACTTAGTATCATCGCCTGTTCTCACGAACAGCGAACTCATCAGCATTGGTCGTCCTCTGACGCCAATTGCTCAGGATGCTTCATGGGCTGATCACCCACAACAACAAGTGAGGGAGTCCTGGATTAGGGGGTGTTCGGATAGCCGAACTATACCTTCAGCCGGACTCCAGGACTATGAAGATATAAAGTTGAAGACTTCATCCCGTGTCTGGAAGGATCTTTTCTTGGCGTGGAACGCAAGCTAGGTGCGCGGATATTCGAGATCTCCTACCATTGTAACCAACTCTGTGTAACCCTAACCCTATCCAGTGTCTATATAAACCGGAGGGTTGTAGTCCGTAGGACAACCATCATCATACACAATCATACCATAGGCTAGCTTCTAGGGTTTAGCCTCCTTGATCTCGTGGTAGATCTACTCTTGTACTACCCATATCATCAATATTAATCTAACAGGAGTAGGGTTTTACCTCCATCGAGAGGGCCCGAACCTGGGTAAAATAAAGTGTCCCTTGTCTCCTGTTACCATCCGACCTTGACGCACAGTTTGGGACCCCCTACCCGAGATCCGCTGGTTTTGACACCGACATTGGTGCTTTCATTGAGAGTTCCTCTGTGTCGTCGCTTTTAGGCCCGATGGCTCCTTTGATCATCAACAACGATGAGGTCCAGGGTGAGACTTTCCTCCCCGGACAGATCTTCGTCTTCGGCGGCTTCGCTCTACGGGCCAATTCGCTTGGTCATTTGGAGCAGATCGAAAGCTACGCCCCTGGCCATCAAGTCAGGTTTGGAAGCTTAAACTACACAACGGATATCCACGGAGACTTGATCTTCGACAGATTCGAGCCACAGCCAAGCGTGCCGCACTATCTCGAGGGGCATGATATAGCTCTGCCTCCGAACAGTGCCCTGGAGGCCGCACACGCTCCGACCCCGATCCTTGACACGGAGCCCGCCGCGTTCTCCGAGGATGAACGGTTGGACGTCACCTCAGGGGCTGCGATCTCAAAGGCGATCGAGCCGAACGCCAGCCCCGCACTCCGCATGGCTCACGACTCCGAGGAGCCGGACTCCTCTCCGAACTCTGGGCCTTCCATGCCCCTGCCGATCGAGTCTGATTGGGCACCTGTAATGGAGTTCACCGCCGCGGACATCTTTCAGTGCTCACCTTTTGGTGATATTCTGAATTCTCTCAAGTCTCTCTCTTTATCAGGAGAGCCCAGGCCGGACTATGGCCTGCGAGGTTGGGATTCGGACGACGAAGAAATTCAAAGCCCACCCACCACCCACTTAATAGCCACTGTCGAAGATTTAACCGACATGCTCGACTTCGGATCCGAAGACTTCGACGGTATAGACGGCGAAGGCGGAGACGAGTTGGAACCAGCACCTATAGGGCACTGGGCCTCCACCCCACCTAATGATGTATTCATGGTGGATACCCCTAAAGGAAAGGACAACGAGGAAAAAGGGGGCGAAAAAAGAGGTAAAACCTCCGAAAAACAGTCAAAACGGCGACGTAAACGCCGAGCCAAAACCCGCCTCGATCAAAACCTAGCCCTAGAGAAGGATGAGCCAGTAGATAACGAGCTTGCCTCAGAACAGCCGTCCGAACAGGGCAACACGGATAGAGAGGACAGACAGCCCTCTCCCGGCCATAACAGAACTCCGGACGATCTCACACCGGACAAAACCATGGAGCAGAAGAATCTCCACGAAAGGCTCGTTGCCACGGCACGTAGCCTGAAAAAGCAGAAGCGGAAGCTGAAGACAGCGGAAGATGCACTCAAAACAAGATGGAGCAAAGTAATCAAGACCGCAGACAAATACGGCGGCAGCCGCCGCACCAAAAGCTATCCGACAAGAAAAGTACTGCCCGAATTTGACCAAGAGGCCGCACGGTCGGATAGACGACCCCACGGCCACTATAAAAAGGCAAGCGGCGCCGCACTTAATGCGGCATGCGACCCAATCAAAGACTCGCACCATGGCCCAGCCAGGTCCATTTACGGGCGAAGAAAGCAAACTTTCACAAGCAATGCAAAAATTCCACCATCAGAATCCGGCACACCCAAATACAGGGGCGCCGCACACCCCCTATGTTTCGCCAATGAGGTACTGGAATACAAATTTCCAGAGGGATTTAAACCCGTCAACATAGAGGCATACGATGGAACAACAGACCCGGGAGTCTGGATCGAGGATTATATCCTCCACATACATATGGCTAGAGGAGACGATCTCCACGCCATAAAATATTTACCCCTTAAGCTTAAAGGGCCAGCCAGGCACTGGCTTAAAAGCCTTCCCGAAAACACAATTGGAAGCTGGGAAGAGCTCGAGGATGCTTTCCGAGCAAATTTTCAAGGGACCTATGTCCGTCCCCCGGATGCAGACGATCTCAGTCACATAACTCAGCAGCCTGGAGAATCAGCTCGACAGTTCTGGAACAGATTCCTCACTAAAAAGAATCAAATAGTGGATTGTCTGGACGCCGAAGCCCTAGCGGCTTTCAGGCATAATGTCCGAGATGAATGGCTCGCCAGTCACCTCGGCCAGGAAAAGCCAAGAACAATGGCCGCACTCACAAGCCTCATGACCCACTTTTGCGCAGGAGAGGACAGTTGGTTGGCACGATGCAGCCCCAACGACCCAAGTACATCAGAAATCAGAGATGGAAATGGAAAACCGCGGCGAAATAAGGACCGCCGCCGAATCAAAGGCAAAAATCCGAAGAGCACGACAGTCAATGCCGGATTCAAAAGCTCACGGCAAAATCATACAAAACCACCCCTCCAAGATAATAGGGATGATCCGTCCAGCTTAAACAGAATCATGGACAGAATATGTCAGATACACAGTACTCCTAGGAAGCCTGCCAATCACACCCACAGAGACTGTTGGGGTTTTAAACAATCCGGACAGCTTAACGCCAAACACAAGGGGCTCGATACACCAAGCGAAGAAGAGGACGGACCCCAAAGGCAGAACAGCAGGAAACAAAAGAACTTCCCTCAAGAAGTCAAAACAGTGAACTCACTTCACGTAACAGAACGTGTGGCACCCATAAAGGTACGCACAGTCAAACCTACCCCTCAGGAGTCTCGCCACTGGTCACTAAAGCCAATCATTTTTGATCAGCTAGATTATTCTAGAAATATCAAAAAACGCAGGCCGGACTGCCCTGATACTGGATCCAATAATCGATGGATTCCAGTTTACCAATGTCCTTATGGACGGCGGCAGTGGACTAAACCTGATATATCAGGATGCAATCCACAGCATGGACATAAACCCAGCAAGAATCCGCCACAGCAAAACCTCCTTTCAAGGGGTAGCACCAGGCCCGGACACCCATTGCATGGGCCTTCTCCGGCTCACAGTCATCTTTGGCTCTACCAATAACTTTCGTCGCGAAAAGCTGACCTTCCATGTAGTCCCGTTTTCAAGTCGCTATCAAGCACTAATGGGACGCGGAGCTTTCGCTCGCTTTAACGCAATACCGCATTATGCATCCCTCACGCTAAAGATGCCCGGTCCTCGAGGCATCATCTCTTTAAAGGGAACACACTAAAATAGGCCTCCTCCAAACGGAGGATTGCGCGGCCGCTTAAACAGCCGCACAATAAAGTGGCCTCGCCAGCCAAAGGACTTTTTTCTAATTCATTACAGTCCACGGACCCGGACTCAACGAGTTCGGCACAAGTTGATCGTTAACGCGGGCTTAGCACGTCATATACCCCCATACCAGGGGCTATACGCAGAACTCTACCTTATATATCCTTTACTTTGTATTCTGTTTATTATTCTTTTTGTTCTGCACGACCCATTTTTCAATTTAGTTCCTCTCTTTTACAGATGAACGTCGTGCAGCACCCGTCCAGGATACGGCACAGCGGAGACACAAGCGCAGACGTGCAGTAGGGACCCGTCCTAAAGGATTCTTTTTAGATTAAGACCCTGTGTAAACCTTTTTTACTGTCTCTTGCTGCTATACATCCCCTGGTTTTTTCTTTTTCTGCTATAACCAAGGAGGAGGCTGGCGTTTTGGCATGTGGCCACGCCAGAAATCTTGCTCGTACCTGGACACTAAGGGCTCTTTTATTTTGTTTAAGGGTGTTGTTTCACACGCACTCACAAAGACCGAACACCTTCGGGAGTGTTCGGCGTCGCGAGTTTTGACACTATATGCATCAGCTCCGAATCATGATTTTGGTCACATGTTGGGTTGCCCGGCTCCTGAGTTTGACTACCTTACGTTCCGCTCTATCGGCTAAGGTAGCACCAGGAGAACTACTGTGATTGTGCCCCGGTTCGGCCGGGTGAGCACCTCAGTAGAGAAAGCCGAAAACCGACTGTCATGATGTAGCGTGAGACTGGTCGCCACTCGATGACTCATAGGGATTTGTCGAATCCCTCCGCTTTGACGAAGGGCCGTTTCCCGGTCAGGCACGTACGCGCTCCGAACTCGGGCAAAGCGCAGTCGCCACCAAAGGGCTACCTAAAGAGTCCCACTGTCAAGCTCCTATGGCTAAGTGAAAGTGTTAAAGCATTATAGTCCGGTTGCCTAGCCCGCTGCACTATCACCTCCTTTGTAGGACTAAGACGTTGGGTTAAGTGTGAAAATGCGTCTTCTGCGCGCACCCCCGCACTATGTGCGTGGGGGCTGAAGCCAACGACTGCAATCTTTCAGAATTCATATATTCAAACGGCACAGGAGGTGTTCTTAATACTTGAAGGCACAAGTCTAAAAAATGCCACTAAAATTTATCAAAATACTGAGTTATGATTACATATGATATCATAATATAGCATCCTTCGAGCACTGCGTCTCTATTACGCGAGCGCCTTCGAGGACTTCCTCAAAATAGTGCTCGGCAGGTATTCGGCTTTTATCCGAATCCCGGGACACAACACTGGTGGGCTCCATACCTGCCCAGTATGTCTTGACACGGGCAAGAGCCAGCCGAGTGCCCTCAACGCACGCTGACCTCTTCATAGCATCGACATGTGGCACCACGTCTAGCAATTGCTGCATCAAGCTGAAATAACTCTTCGGCTTCGTTCCCCCCGGACACAGACGATCCATGACGTACTTCATGGCGAGTCCGGACAACCTATTCAGCTCGGCCCATTGGGCCAGGCGATCGTCCACTGCCAGCGGACGCTCTGGATTGACGAATTGCGACCAAAAGAGCTTCTCCACTTCATGATCCTTTTTATCTCGAAAGTGTTCGGTCGCATCAGTGGCACTTGCGGCCAAATCCAGATAAGTGTCCTCTATACTCCACATCCGGTTCAACGGGGCAAACTTCGGATCACAAAATTTTCTCCGCAGCAAGAAGGGCTTTCCATCCGCAATCTGTTCGGCCTGACGCAGCTCTTCCTTCGCCGCTCTCATTATAGAGCGGGCGTCCTTTGCGTCAGCAACAACCTTCTCTAAGCTCGTTTGCTTTGCCCGATCTTCTTCTTCAAGAAGCTTACAACGGTCAGTAGCGCTCTCTAATTTTACGGCTATACCAGCCATCTCATCCTTGCTGCGGCAATGGGCAGCCTGTTCGGCTTTCAGCTCTTCAAGGGCTTTTACGGCAGCCGCATCACTTTTTCTGGCTTGTTCCTTCGCTCGGGCGAGTTCGGCCCTAAGACCTTCCACGGCGGCTGCACCATCTGCATTAAGCACACACACGGTAAGATATTGACATAAAGCTCCTCTTACTACCAATCGCCCAATCATTTTAAGTACCTTGAGCATCATCAAGCCGCTTGTTAACAAGCACGATGTCGGCCTTTGCCCCATCAAGTTGTCGCTTCAGTTCGACAAATTCTCGAGTCCGGCTTGATTCCGGACAATCAGCCACCTACACATAAAGGTGACACTTAAAGGACCTGGGATTAAGATCCTCTGCACGCCGTACATCTTTACGACCCACAGAGTCTCAGGGGCTACTATCTACACAGGGTGCATTTTATTGATGCGCAATTAATTCAAATACACGTTATTTAAAACGTACCTCAAGGCCTGCTACTAAACTCTTGACGGCCTCGTACAGCCCGCTTTCCGCGGATGAAATCTTTTCAATCACCGTGCTCATTAACGCACGGTGCTCCTCTGAGACAGAGGCTCGCCCCAGCAGAGTGTTCAGCTCCTCCGACCGAACACCAGACGGTGCCGGACTCGTCCCATGGCCTTCCTCAAAGGCCGGACACGGAGAACCTTGGGGGGCAGCACCATCCGCCCTTTGCGGATCCGGAGAAATCCCCCGCGATGACACTTCGGCGTCGCCCGCCTTGCTAGGCGATACAGAGGGGGGAGGTGTTCCGCTCTCAATCATCTCCGGAAGAAGATCCCCCGAGGATGAGTTCTGCTGAGAGGGGCTGATGTCCGAACTACAAAATAAGGTTTCGGTTAAAACTTCTCAGGTATAAATCGAGGCTTTCTCTTAAAAGAAAAACTCTTCCCCTACTCACGGCTCGCTGGAGAGCTGGTCCTTTTTAGGGTTTAGTTCGCCCAAGGGGCTCCCCGGCGTTGGGTCCTCTGACAAGGATTCTTTCCCCCGCTTCGAGGCTACGGTCTCCGGGTCATCAGAGGCGGCCCTTTTCTTTCCCTTAGGAGAGGAATTATCGATTCCCCCCTTTGGGAGGGCCTCTTTTGAAGAGGCCACAGTTTCCTTGTCCTCCCCCTTATTTCCCTCCAAAGGTACTTCCTCCAGCATCCTGACTAGCACGGGATCCAGTCTGGTCTCGGGAAGGGGAGCCGGACACCTGATCAGCTTCGCCTTCGCTATCCACTCCTGCATAAAAGGAGAAGCACTGTTAAAAGCAAGTTAATTATGCGGATAGAAGGTCCGGTCGCAAGGTCACCTACTTGAGTATCCGGGAGATTGCAGCTTAAACCAGCATCCTCTGTCAAGTCCGGACTCACTTCTTGTGATCCGAAGAACATTTTATACATCTCCATAGGCGTCACGCCCATAAAATTCTGGAGAGCTCGTGGTCCCTCCGGATTGAATTCCCACAAGCGAAGGTGGCGACGTTGGCCGGGCAGTGTCCGGCGAATCAGCATGACTTCTGTCACCTTGACCAGGTCGAAATCTCCCTTCAAGAGATCCTTAATGCGGCCCTGCAGCAGAGGAACGTCTTTGGGCAGGCCCCGATCTAACCCCGTGTTAATCCACGATGCTAACCGTGGTGGGGGACCCGAGCGAAAGGCTGGAGGCGCCACCCACGCGGTGCCCCGAGGTGCGGTGATATAGAACCACTCCTGTTGCCATAAGCCAAGCTCCTCTTGAAAAGCACCCTCGGGCCATGGAGCTTCTACATTTCTTTTTATAACAGCGCCTCCGCACTCTGCGTGGCGCCCCTCGATTATCTTCGGTTCTACTTTGAAGGTCTTGAGCCACAATCCTAAGTGAGGGGTAACACGGAGGAACGCTTCGCACACAACTATGAATGAGGAGATATGGAGGATGGACTCCGGAGCTAGGTCGTGGAATTCCAGCCCGTAATAAAACATCAGCCCCCTCACGAAGGGATCCATTGGGAAGCCTAACCCCCAAAGGAAGTGAGATATAAACACGATGCTCTCGCTAGGCTGAGGGCTGGGGATCACCTGTCCTTGAACAGGCAACCTGTGCGGAATCTCGCTGGTCAGGAACCTAGCTTCCCTCAACCTCAACACGTCCTCCTCTATGACGGAGGAGGGCATCCATCGACCTTGAAGGTCGGAGCCGGACATTGTTGAAGATCCGGTGCGCTCGAAGTCTGGAAGCTTAGGGTGTTGGAACTCGAGGAGACGGGCGAACTCGTTTTGAGAGTAAAAGAAGGGGGAACAGGATCTTGGCCTCTTTATAAGAGGCAGAATATCAAGCGCCCTCCCCGTAACCGTCTTGGACTAGCCTTTAATTAAGGCAAGATGTGCTAAGAGGCACGGTTGGGTTACCCACATCCGTATTAATGAGAATCCCGTTAGGGGGGGGGGGGCACACGATCTCTGCTTCGACAAGACGTGCCAAGGAAACCGCCTCGCAATACGGGCTGAGGTGGAACGATGAAAACAATTTATAGAAGGCTTGGCCGCAGTGTTGTGACGCACTGTGGGATACGTCAGCAGATTTGATTTGTGTTAATATTATTCTCTATATGGCAATATGTGGAAACTTATTTTGCAGAGCCGGACACTATTCTATGGTGTTTATAATCTTCTTGAAGAACTTGGAGGAGGAACCCGCCTTGCAATGTCGATGACAACCTACGCGCCGGACTCGTCGTCATTGAAGCCTGGTTCAGGGGCTACTGAGGGAGTCCTGGATTAGGGGGTGTTCGGATAGCCGAACTATACCTTCAGCCGGACTCCAGGACTATGAAGATATAAAGTTGAAGACTTCGTCCCGTGTCCAGAAGGATCTTTTCTTGGCGTGGAAGGCAAGCTAGGTGTGCGGATATTCGAGATCTCCTACCATTGTAACCGACTTTGTGTAACCCTAACCCTATCCGATGTCTATATAAACCGGAGGGTTGTAGTCCGTAGGACAACCATCATCATACACAATCATACCATAGGCTAGCTTCTAGGGTTTAGCCTCCTTGATCTCGTGCTAGATCTACTCTTGTACTACCCATATCATCAATATTAATCTAGCAGGAGTAGGGTTTTACCTCCATCGAGAGGGCCCGAACCTGGGTAAAATAAAGTGTCCCTTGTCTCCTGTTACCATTCGACCTTGATGCACAGTTCGGGACCCCCTACCCGAGATCCGCCGGTTTTGACACCGACAACAAGACTCCCCAAGTACTCCACAACAGCAAGCTACCCCATCTGTGCAAGAAGACGATGATGACTTTGAGGTCCAGCCAACTCCATCTCCAAAGGCTTCGCCAGCGTTACGCAGGCTTCGCAAAGGACCAAGGCCTCAAGTCCCTCTTCCGAGCGTCCCAGAAGGAGAAGTGCCTCAACAATCTGTTGCACGTCAAGTGTTTCCAGATGCCACTCCGACTGTAAATGTCTCCGAGTCTGAAGCCAAAGGTACTGAAGACATTCTGGCTGCATCAGCCGATGACAAACAAGAAGATGAACGTGACTCTACTCCCCCCATTACCGAAGAAGTTGCTCCTCCTGTGAATGTGTTTGTGTCCGACCCTCCAGCTCATCAAGTGGAGGTTGAGAATCTTGAGGCTGCCACCACCAACACCAATGAAGCCAGTGACGTAGTCATGGCTGAAGCAAATGTGGAGCCTGCACCAAACAATGTGCCACAAGCTAATGAAGCCACTGATGCATCTGCACCCGAAGCCTCTGTTGTGCGGCCTGATGCCTCTGTTGATGTCACTGCTCCTGTTCCGCCACCAAGGCCACACCCTATCGAGCAAGCATTCAACTACGACCAGCTTGTTACTATCAAATGGCCCATTCTGGTTCCTCCGCCTAATGCCTCTGGTCCCCAATTTGACTATCACATCGAGCATAGGACTCAGGTTCAGAAGCCGATGCCAAGGTTGCCCAGGTTTCCAGGTACTGCATTAGCACCCGGATCTTTTAATATCAATGGCTTCAAAGCACACAACACTTTCTTTGACAGAGCCAAGAACCCCTACTCAAAGGCAAGAATATCTTTTGATCGGTTCTGGAGCTATCAACAGCGAAGTTATTACTCATGCATTCTGTACAATCAAGGTCGCATTTTCCCACATATGCGTCTTGATACTGAAGCCATAACTGGTCTGCCCTGTTTGGAAGAAGCTCTGGACTGCTTCAGAGAGTCTGGCTTGCTGCAGATCGTCACAGACAAGGAGCACTGGAATGAAGAATTACTGCTCCAATTCTATGCCACTCTGCATATTTGTGGCTACAATAGGGATCCGAAGACTTGGGTCCTTGAGTGGATAACAGGCAATGTTCATCATGAAGCCAATGCCTTTGATGTCATTGAGCTTACTGGCCTGCCCACTCCAGGTGATCTCTATGAACCTGGTTGTCAGCTTCACAATGATGCTATGGAGAGCATCTTCCACAAGCCTGAGCCCAATATGATTCAGATGCTTAGCATGATGAAGCCTTTGTCTCCAGATGCTGAATACCCCAAGGAGTTCTTTGTTGAAGACCTTGAGTATCTGCCTCGCACCATCTATCACATTATCAGGCGAACTCTCTGGCCCATCAAAGGACATTCTCCACATACCAAACTGGAAGGCACAATGAAGACTTTGGTCTTTTATATTCTTCATGGCAAAAGCTTCAATGCACAAGACTTCTTTATCCGCCAGCTTGCTGCAGCAGGATCTGACATATTTGGTCTGAAGTTCTATGCTCCCTAGATCATGCGACTGATCAAGCTCCACTCTGCCTTCAACTATCAACCCTCTGCACGCAATCATATCATCTTTTTGCCAGAAGTTGATTTTTCTGTTGAAGCCATATATACAGAGCCTGCCAAGGAGCCCCTTAGTCTTCAGAATGCTGATCACCAAAGCTTCACGCAGAACCTTGAAGGAGTTCAAGCTGTTTCTCGCGTCTATCCACTGGCTGGGATTACTCGCTTGCCTCACCATGCGCAAACTGAAGCTACTGAGAGCACAATTTCCCAAAGGCCTAAGAAACGCTCTCGCATTCTCAATGACCGAGAGCTTCTGGTTTCCCTTCATAAAAAACAAGATAAGCATCATGACTGGCTGAAGCGCCAAATGCAAAGCCTCTTGGTGGACGTCAGCAGAATTCGCAACCTTGCCACCAAAAATGCCTTTGTCGCTCATGAAACTTGTCGGCGATCATGGAAGAGTTTGACCCTTCTCAGTGCTGAAGCAGATCTTCAAGACGATGGCTTCACTGAAAAATTCAAGTTTGACTCCACTCCTCCACGGAATGCTGTCCTACGTCGAACTCCATCCCTTGAAGACTCTGGCTATTCTTCCTCCGCGGCAACTGTGAACGCCAGAGTGATCGATGATGAAGATGATGCTACTTCACCCCCCCTACTTCTGCACGCATCGACACTGCACCAAGTTCGTCTGCACCGCCAAACAACACCGATGACCCTGCTGCTTCACCTACTCCTCATGGGAACGAGTAGATGCTCTATGTCTTCAAACCTTTTTGGTCATTACTGACAAAAGGGGGAGAAGCATATGAGTTTGATAGTCTTCAAGCGGGTCCATATGGGCGGTTGCTTTATATTTTGCATAGTGTTTACAACTCTCGTTTTTGATACATTTGGTTCTTTGAGTTGTAACACTTAAACTTGATGGTCGTCTGCTACTTATTTGCTATTCTGTGATGCGATGATAAATTCCGCATATGATAACTTCCGCACTTAGGTCATCTTGCAGACATCCATTTTCCATTATGCATGTCATTATCTTCATTATATCTTATCATGCATGATGAATTGTCGTCATAAGTTGTAGAGGATCTCCACAAGTACAACCTGCCGTGTGCATTTGCATTCCAAAAGCAAATTACTTGTATGCACATCTTCAGGGGGAGCCTTTGCCACTTATGAAGACAATACACTATCCTTTAAATTACACATACTTTATCCCCGTTGAAAACTTCAACCAGTTTGTCATCAATCACCAAAAAGGGGGAGATTGTAAGTGCATCTAGTGCCACCCCTAGTTGGTTTTGGAGTATTGACGACAAATTTGGTTGAGGGACTAATGTGTTTGTGAGAATTGCAGGATAACACAGGTAGTGTCCCTCATTGATTCGGTTTGCCTACCGGCGATGACCCCTAAAAATGTATGAAGACATTGACGACAATGGTGGTATGAGAAGATAGTCATATTGAAGACTATGACATGAGAAGACATTGATTGAAGACTATGGAACGCGAAGACTTAGTCGTTTTGTTGTTTCCTTTTCTTCTTTGTTGAGTCATAGGAACCACCGTACTGTTAAGTGGGGTCCAAGTGAACACAGTCAGAGTGACTGAAGTGATGCTCAACCCAAATCCTATGTCTTTGAGCGAAGACAATGAGAGCAAATCTTATCCAGAGCTGGATGAGTCAGCCTTGCTTGTAGCCCAAGTAAAGTTGCCGTGTGTGTTTGAAATCTGACCGTTGGAACACGTGTCAGTTGCTTAGTGACCCAGGGTCATTTCAGACATATCAGGTCGGGTTGCCTAGTGGCTATAAATAGCCCACCCCCTACACCATAAATTGGTGGCTGCTCAGAGTTAGTGCACCACTTTTGTCGTTTGAGAGCAACCCATCTCGAAGCCTTTGAGAGAGAGAAATCCTTGCGAGGACAAAGCCCAAAACACCCAGAGCCAAAGAGTGTTAGGCATCACTGAAGTCTTTCTGTCTGTGTGACCTGAAGACTTATTACACTTGAGGACTGTGAATCCTCCAGCCGGTTAGGCGTCGCGTTCTGAGCATCCAAGAGTCATTGTGGATCGCCGGTGAACGAAGTCTGTGAAGGTTTGGAAGTCTACCTTGAAGACTTACCAGAGTGATTGAGCGAGGACTGTGTGTCCTTAGCTCAAGGGGAATAAGGTTAAGACGAGGTCTTCTGAGTTGAATCTCATCCTCCCTAACCAGACGTACAGTTGTCACAACAACTAGAACTGGTCCAACAAATCCTGTGTCGTCAACGAGTGACTGGTTCTATCCCCTCCCTCTCTTTACTTAGAGTTTGTCTTCGTGAAGTCATTGCCTGTTTGCTGTACCTGTTTGACTTCATTGCTTGACTACTATTGTTGTTTGGCTTCATACCATCTTCCATCCTGATCCTTACTACCTAGCTGCTATTTGTCTTCGTACTCTCACGTTATTGCATACTTGACTATGGTTTGCTTAGTGTAGTTTATCTCCCGCTGCATATCAATAGGGTCACTTCTATTGTTTGTCTTCGAAACTTCCATGTTTTGAAGACTTTCATAAAAATCGCCTATTCACCCCCCTCTAGTCGATAACAAGCACTTTCAGGTAGGGGGGCGCGCCTATCCCCCTAGGGCGCGCCCCCACCCTCGTGGGGCCCACGAAGCTCCACCGACGTACTTCTTCCTCCTATACATACCTATGTACCCCCAAATGATCAGATACGGAGCCAAAAACCTAATTCCACCGTCGCAACCTTCTGTACCCATGAGATCCCATCTTGGGGCCTGTTCCGGAGCTCCGCCGGAGGGGGCATCCACCATGGAGGGCTTCTACATCATCATAGCCCCTCCAGTGAAGTGTGATTAGTTTACCTCAGACCTTTGGGTCCATAGTTATTAGCTAGATGGCTTCTTCTCTCTTTTTGGATCTCAATACAATGTTCTCCCCCTCTCTCATGGAGATCTATTCGATGTATTCTTCTTTTTGCGGTGTGTTTGTTGAGACCGATGAATTGTGGGTTTATGATCAAGATTATCTATGAACAATATTTGAATCTTATCTAGATTCTTTTATGTATGATTGGTTATCTTTGCAAGTCTCTTCGAATTATCAGTTTGGTTTGGCCTACTAGATTGGTTTTTCTTGCAACATGAGAAGTGCTTAGCTTTGGGTTCAATCTTGCGGTGTTGTTTCCCAGTGACAGTAGGGGCAGCAAGGCACGTATTGGATTGTTGCCATCGAGGATAAGAAGATGGGGTTTTTATCATATTGCATGAATTTATCCCTCTACATCATGTCATCTTGCTTAAGGCGTTACTCTATTTTCTTGAACTTAATACTCTAGATGCATGCTGTATAGCGGTCGATGAGTGGAGTAATAGTAGTAGATGCAGGCAGGAGTCGGTCTACTTGTCTCAGACGTGATGCCTATATACATGATCATACCTAAATACTCTCATAACTATGCTCAATTCCATCAATTGCTCAACAATAATTCGTTCACCCACCGTAAAGTACTTATGCTCTTGAGAGAGGCCACTAGTGAAATCTATGGCCCCGGGTCTATCTTCATCGTATTAATCTTCCATCACTTTAATATTGCTTTGCTTTTTTACTTTGCTTTTATTTTACTTTGCATCTTTATCACAAAAATACCAAAAATATTATCCTATCATATCTGTCAGATCTCACTCTCGTAAGTGACCGTGAAGGGATTGACAACCCCTATTTGCGTTGGTTGCGAGGAGTTATTTGCTTTGTGTAGGTACGAGGGACTCACGCGTAGCCTCCTACTAGATTGATACCTTGGTTTTAAAAAACTGAGGGAAATACTTATGCTACTTTGCTGCATCATCCTTTCCTCTTCAAGGAAATCCGACGCAGTGCTCAAGAGGTAGCAGGTTTCTACCTATGTTACTGCTTCTTTGCCACATCATCATATGTTCTATTCCTGGGTGCATGATACCGGCTATGATACCCCCACTATGGCGACCCTAATAAGGCTGGTCGTAATATGGGAGTATCAAGCGGTATGATGCATGCCAACTAGACTTTTTGGATGATGTGACACATAATTAAATGATGAAAGAGAGGGTGTGGTATCATATTAAATGTTGTACTACTTTGTGTCATGCATGGTAATTAATAAGGAACCTAAGGTACTAACTTATGATACTATGCATGCATGCATTACGGAGGTATTGCCGATCATATACTAGTATCATGCATATATACTCCCCCCTTTCCGGTTTATAGGCTTATCTCAAAATTTTAGTTTTTCCATTTTATAAGGCTCAATTTGGTTGTTCCCCATCACATGTCCAGATTCCAAGGTGCATTAAATCATTGCATGCAAGTATTAAGAGAAAGTTGACCAATACATGTACTTTATATATGCATGCATGTATTGAAATTAATACATTGGAAAACATAATTTTTTGAGGAAAACAAAAGCATTAATTGGGTGTTTTTGCAAACTACAATAAGTATTCCACCACTCACCATCTACCTTGGTTGGTGAGATTTTTGATTGAGCCCTATAAGGCTGGTTGTAATGGGAAGTATCATATATACTAGTACCATGCATATGATAGTGTAGGATAGTGTAGGATACTACTTCCATAATGCATATGATAGTGTAGGATACTACTTCCGTAATGCATAGTATCACAAGTTGGCATCTTAGGTTGCCTTACTAATTGTCATGTATCACACAAAGTAGTAGTACAACATTTAATATGACACTGTATCATGATATGATACCACATCCTCTCTTGTGTGCCACATCATCCAGAAAGTCTAGTTGGCATGCATGATACCGTTTATGATAATACCATTACAACTAGCCTAAACTGGAAAGGAGGGAGTGAGACTATCCACAATGGAGAGTAGTACACTAGTAACATACACTTATCCCTAGACTATATATGTTACTGCCTTCATAGTGGGTAGTAATGTAAGTGTAGTGTCATGCAAAGCTTCATTTATTAGGTTATAGACTCATATTGCATTGGGACATGTGATGTTACAGTAACTAGCTAAGTTACTGAAACTATCTCTCTCCTCATTAACTTATTACCACATAAGCAAGTTTGCTGAGTTGGAGTCGGTGTTACTGCTGAAGTTACTCCCACTGTGGCTAGTCTGATACGAGCTAGTCGTCTATGATATACTAGCTACCTCACTAAGAGCATGGTTAATAATACAACCAAGGGTCGACTATAAGAAGTTGCCATGTCATATACAACCAACCTCTTAGCGGGCATGTACAATAATAAGTAATATATACATACTAGTTTATCAATAGTTGGCCCACCTTACAACCTCATAAAGTGTCTTGGATCTCGTGTTGCAGTTGGCTCTACTAACCAAGAGCCCGTTCTCTTCTCTTTCCTCCAACTAATAAGCACATATATATTATTCTATTCCTTATAGCCTAGTTAGACTACCCATAGTGGGAGTAACATAGGTAGTAACATCACACATATCTAGATAAAATAGATGATGTGGCAAGCGATAAATGAAGAAATGGAGGAAAGTGGATATGTGTGATGTTACTACCTATGTTACTCCCACTGTGGGTAGTCTTACCATAGTATGAGACTACCCACAATGGGAGTAACATAGGTAGTAACATCACACATATCTAGATAAAGTAGATGATGTGGCAAGCAATAAATGAAGAAAGAGAGGGAAGTAGTAACATAACTAGTTACTAGTAGTATGAGTAACATCGCATGTACATATCAAGGCAAGATGTGTCTATAGCCTAATAAATGAAGTGTTGCATGTTATCACACATATGTTACTCCCCACTATAGAGGTAGTAATATACACTAGTAACATGCCCATGTTACACTACAAAAAAAAGACACATCCGTGACATTTTGGGCCGAACGATTTTTTTTTTCTGTCATACATATGACACTTCTATGATGATAATTGTAACAAAACCCGGTATCATCATAGATGTGGTGGGCTCCTACTTCTATGACAAAAAATCATGACAGAAAATGGGCTTTTCGTCCTGGGCGGGCCGGAGACGCAGCTGCATGACATTCTTTGGGCCGTCCATGACGGAAAAAACCGTGGTAGAAGCGAGGGGGAGGGAAACTTCGGGGAGTTCCCGGTTACGGTGGGAGGTCGGGGGCCGAGTGATGCGCATTTCTCTCGTACAGGCACGCGTGTGTGTGCGAGGCATTGGCTCTAACTGAACCCGAGCGAGGTGTTGGGCTCTAACTGAACCCGAGCGATTGCACTGCAGGCTACGCGTTACTGAACCCGAGCGATCGATCGATGGTTGTTAACTGAACCCGATCGAGCGATTCCTTCACTACTGCTGCTAACTGAAGCCGATCGATGGGATGAACAGTGAGCATTGCCGGGGGGGGGGGGGTTGGATGAACAGTGAGCGGTGTCATTGCCTCTAGATGAACAGGACCCTGTGGTGTGGTGGAGGGCTAGATGAACAGTAGATGATGGAGGGGTGCCCGTGGAGGGGTGGATGAACAGGACCCCATGGTGTGGAGGGCTGGATGAACAGTAGACGGTGGAGGGGTGGTTGAACAGGAACCCGTGGTGTGGAGGGCTGGATGAATAGTAGACGGTGGAGGGGTGCCCGTGGAGGGGTGGTTGAACAGGACCCCGTGGTGTGGAGGGCTGGATGAACAATAGACGGTGGAGGGGTGGTTGAACAGTAGCCGGTGGAGTAGTGCGCGGTGGAGGCTGGATGAACAGGAGCCCGTGGAGGCTGGATGAACAGGAGCCCGTGGAGGCTGGAGGAGGTCGACGGTGGAGATGAACAGTATCCCGTGGAGTCCCTTTTTGCGGTACGCCACACCCCTCCCGATGAAAAGGACCCCGTTCCAACCGTAGCGCTCCAACACAAGTCCGTTTCCACGGTACGCCACACCCCTCCCGATCAACAGGACCCCCGTTTCGACCGTAGGAGGTCTGTTTCCTCCATTTTGCGGTATGCCACACCCCTTCCGATAAACAGGATCCCGTTTCGAACGTGGCTGGTCGAACACAAGGCTGTTTCCTCCGTTCTGCGGTACGCCAGGCCTCGTTTCCATCGCTTGTTCCGTCCAAGCCCTCCCGATGAACATGACCACGCATTCCGTTGCCTTCCCGTGAACACGATGACGACGCTGTTTCTCCGTTCCGACCCAGCCATGTACACGAGCCCTCGCCATACGTATGCGCGAGTAGGCGTTCGAGACCCCGCCCGTATGTACACATACGTGGCCGTATTTTCTTTCTTGCACCCTGGCCGTTGTACATATGCGTACATGCTACGTGCGTGCCTCTACTACGACACGTGCGCGCCTCTACATCGACCAGTATATATGTACGTACATGTTCGCGACCAGAATGACAACGCTACGTACGCTTCGACCAGGTGGGTCCCGACTGTCAGGCACTTCCTTGCCTGCGAAGATGTAGCTGGTGAGTCCCAGCAGTCAGGGGGGCGGAATACGATGGACCGTCTGGTGGGTCCCCACTGTCAGGTGGAGGAATAATTATTTTGCACGTAATAAGGAGGCACTTCCTTGCTGCGGCCATGGACCCAGCTGTCAGCCTCTCCATGTACAGTCCACATCCGATAGAAGCCGTTCCTTGACCACACCGCGCCGAGAGCACCAGGGCGGTGGACGACGACGAGGCCTAGGAAGGGGACGCCGTGGAGCCGGGGAAGACGCGGCAGTGGATGCCCACACGTAGAGGAGTACGAGGGTTCACTGGTTCGCTGCGGTGTGAGGCTGCCGTCGCCGCAGAATAACAGGGGGTGTGGTTGAGTAGAGGGATGGCCTAGCCAGCGGTGGGAGTAGTAGGGGGCGGTGAGGCCTCCCCCGCATCGCAGCCGGCCACGGGAGGCAGGAGCACGAGGCACGACCGGCGCTGTTTTGGGCGGCTGGAGCAAGAAGACTAGAGGTTGAAGAAGCACTACGGCCGTTGGATGGACATCGTACGGTCACTGGAGCTAGAATCGTGCATATTGACTAAGTTGACAAAGCCCTCCGTCCCCGTCAACTTAGTAGGCCCACAAGTCAGCCTGCCACTATACTGGGTCCCAACTAACAGGGGGAGTATTCATTTTTTGTGCGTAATAAGGAGGCACTTCCTTGCGTGCGAAGATATAGCTGGTGGGTCCGAGCTGTCAGCGGCGGTAACATTTTTTCGCGAAATACAGAGGCCCTTTCGGTGGATCCCTGATGTCAGGTGGAGGAATCATTATTTTGCGCGTAATAAGGAGGCATTTCCTTGCGTGCGGCCGTGGACCCAGCTGTTGGCCTCTCCACGTAAAGTCCACTTCATATATTTGTCGGTCATTGACCACGTTGACTAGGCCGCGCCGAGAGCAACAGGGCGGTGGACGACGGCAAGGTCTAGGAAGGGAACGACACGGAGGCAGGGAAGACTCGGCAGTTGTTTCCCACGCGGAGGGGAGTACGACTATACAAGGGCTTACTGGTTCGTCTGCCGTCGCCAGAGAATAACAGCAGGTGTGGGTGAGTATAGGGATGGCTAGGCCAGCGATGGGAGTATGGTGGGGCGGTGAGGCCTACACGGCAGCACAGCCCGCCGCAGCGAGGAGGGAGCAGGTTGTCCCGTCGGCGCCTGTTGAGCGGTTGGAGCAGGAAGAGCAGGGATTGAAGAAGCACGACGGGCGTTGGATGGCCATCCAACAGTCACTGCTTGTGCGTCAACCTTTTTTTAGGAAAGCCTCAAATTTGTGGAAAACAACATACAACCCATCTGCCATTATTTCTAATAATTTATAGCCCATTTGCTAATTATTAAGGTTTTTTTGGAGCCCATATTCTTTTTGTTAGCATTACAGCCCATATTGTGGCCACGGTTAAAAAATTATACGAAATTTTGCATATTTTGGTGCGGTCCGAACTGTTTTTAATCCTGAAATTTCGACTCACATTCAAACTGATTTTAAAAATGAATGTATATCACTATAAAATCCAACAAATTCTCCACGCATAAAAATTAATGTAATTTCAAATCTCGAAATGAAAAATAAGATATTTGAAACAAATTGCCAGTTTGATGTGTTTAAAAAATTTACAACCCATTTCTCATTACTGATGGGCCATTTTCTCGGCTAGCCGAATGAAAGCTCTCCTCGTCTTGAAAGATTTGCAGCCCAACAGGCCTGACAAAGCGACTTACTTGGCAAATCACAAAAAAACTGGGCTGTGGCCGTGGACCCAGCCGTCAGCCTCTCAACGTACAGTACTCTTCCGATGGAATGTCGTTGACCACGTTGACCACGCCGCGCCGAGAGCACCAAGGCCGTGGACGACGGCGAGGCCTAGGAAGGGGACGACGCGGAGCCGGGGAAGACGCAGCAGTGGATGCCCATGCGGAGAGGAGTATGAGGGTTCACTGGTTCGGCTGCGGTGTGAGGCTGCCGTCGCCGCAGGGCTTGGCTAGCGGTGGGAGTAGTAGGGGGCGATGAGGCCTCATCGGTAGCACAGCCGGCCACTGGAGGCAGGAGCAGGGGTCTCCCCGGCGCTGGTTTCGGCGGCTGGTGCAAGAAGAGCAGCGATTGAAAAAGCAGCAGGACCGTTCGATTCAAGTCCAACCGTTACTGTTGATAGAATCGTTTGTTGACTAAGTTGACAAGCCCTGCGTACGCGTCAACTTAGTAGGCCCACAGGTCAGCCTCCGAACCGGTGCACCCCAGATGTCAGTGAGAGGAATCATTTTTTCGCGTAATAAGGAGGCAGTTGATTGCGTGCGGCCAGGCCAGCGGAGGGAGTAGGGTGGGCCGGGGAAGCCTGCGCGGCATCACAGCGGGCCACAAGAGGAGGGAGCAGGCAGTCCCGCCGGCGCTAGTTTAGGCGGCTGGAGCAGGAAGATCAAAGTTTAAAGAAGCACGTCGGCCGTTGGATGGACATCCAACACTAACTGCTGCTAGAATCGTGTGTTCACTGATAAAGCCTTGCGTAAACAAGTCAACCTTGAAATCCGTGGCGTGTACAACCCATTTGCTATTATTTTTACAATTTTTACTCATTTTCTAATTCATATGGAATTTATTGCAGCCCGTTTTCCATTTTTAGAATTGCTGGCCATTTTCTGGTCAGTACCAGGGTCAAAAAGTTAACTAAATACGTGGGAAATTTTGAAAATTCGCAAATTTTTGCTGGGGAACGAAATATTCTTAATCCAAAAATTAACAGCCATAGTAAAACAAATTTAAAAATAAATTAGTACTATGTCATGTTAAATCCAATGAAATACGTATAAGATATCAGTGAAGAACAAAAACAAAAAAAGAAACTTATATCCCATTTGCTATATTTTTTTGGAATTTTCAACCCCTTTTGATATTACTTTTAACAGACATTGACCATACTCTTAAGCCAGGTCGGAATGCATCCCTCCTCGTCTTGAAAGATTTGCAGCCCAGTAATTCGGAGAAAACAAATAGGCCTAGCTTGGGTATTCTTCAAAAAGGAATACTGGGCTACCTATTTTCCCAAAGAACGGGTGCATGAGCATTTAGCTTTATTTATTTATTTATTTATTTATTTATTTATTTATTTACTTATTTATGTTTAGGGGACCATGAGCATGTACCTGGGCCGGATTCATGTGAGAGCCTCCCTTCTAGTTAATTATGAGCTTCTCTATTGGGCCTTCATCAGTGGGCTGCATGTTATCAACAAGTGGAAAATGTGTTCCGAGTTAAAAAAAGTGTTCTGTACGATAAATAGTATGCGCTACGTACGGTACGGGGCACTAAAGGATCGAACCATGCAACAACTTCCAAAACATTGTGTTTGTCGTTCTAACAACACATTTATTCAACCAACAGACGAAATATACTACTGATTATACATTGAAAACAGCAGCAACAACAACCAGGGCTGGGGGTGCAACAGAAGCAGTAAGTAGGCCAGAAGAGTGAAGACGCAACTCTCTCTTCCAAACCAAACATCAGCCATCATTACAAAAGGGCTACCAAAAAAGAACAAGTGTATGCATCAAACTAAATAAAGATCCTACTACACCAAATGTACGCATCTAACTAACTGGCTCAGTTAGACGTTACTATTTATTAAGCCATGGAGATTGGCTGGTGTCGGTGTACTAAAGTAGGGGTACCTTAGTACCCCGAACTTGTGCACGGGCAGTAGTAGCGTCCCGCGGCAAGGCTTGCCAGGGGAGCGACAAGAGTCTCCACGGCCCTTTTTGGGTCGGACGAAGGCCAAGTGATCGAGCCAAGAAGACCAAGCCCCGGCAAGAGGAGCTTGCCGGGCCAAGAAGGCGAGGTCCGGCAAGAGGAGCTTGCCGGGCCAAGGCGACAAGGCCCCGGCAAGAGGAGCTTGCCGGGACGACTAAGCCGAAGCACCAAGGCCTCGGCGGGGGGAGCTCGCCAGGACGGCCAAACCAAGGCACCCCAAGAGAAGCCCGCCGCGGCGCGCCGCGCGCCCCGGCAAGGCCTGACGAGCGGCAAGCTCTCAAGTGCGGCAAGACAACCACTGCGGCAAGCCACTTGCCGCGGCGAACCACCACCTCAGGCGTGCACTCCAGCTCACCTGCCCACGCGTCACTCTGGAGCTTCCCCAGAGACACGTGGCGGGGCGCCGCGCAACCTGGGGCGCGCGCGTGGCATGCGACGTTGGCAGAGTCGCCCCCGTGGCAAGCGGAGGCGCCCCTAACGGTCCGCCTCGGCACTGTTCAGGCGATCCAGACGGGCATTTAATGCCTTTGTCCCCCGCCGTCAGAGTTAGGTGCGATTGCACTGTATGGCCACTGTTCGCACAGTTCCTTGCCATTTTTACCCTCACCTACGTCGCTACCTGTGGGAAACCCCTTAGCATATAAAAGGAGGCCCATGCGCACGTATGGAGAAAAGGGATCCAGACCGGAAGAAGGACACCCAGTAGACCCTCGTCTACGTCCAGCTCCAACTTACTGTAGCTTCTTGCGCTCCAGAGCAAGAACTCTAATCAACCAGACAAGCAGCAGTAGGGTTTTACGCATCCATGCGGCCCGAAGCTGGGTAAAATCGTTGTGTGTGTGTGTCGCCTCGATCTGCTCTTTGTGCAACCTCCGCCCCCCGCCGAACCGACAAGGGGCTCCGTCCCCATAGGTGCTCGTGGAGGCCGATATCCCCCGACATCTTTGGCGCGCCAGGTAGGGGGTGCGTCGAGGTTGTGCGAACCAGATCCGGCGTCCGCGCGAGCCAGACTCTCATTTTTGCGCCGGCATGGCACCGAAGAAGAAAGCTCCGGAGGCGACCGGTCCGTCAGCGCCGAACCCACCGCCCATGGAGCAGACGGGTGGTGGGGAGGACGCCGGCGGAGGAACGGGCGCCGTCGAACCAGTTCTTGGTCCCGCGACGTCCGAGCTCGCCCCGCGCCCCTCTCAGGAGGCGCGAAACCAGCAGCGTCATGGTACCCATGGTACCATACGCTCGCTGGACCCAGACCGTGCTGGTGGGTCCCAAGGAGCTCAGGACCAGCATGCGATCCAGCGTGCCGGAACGAGCGTCGTGCGGCTGCCTGGACCGGGTGCTGCTCCTTCTAACATAGTTAGGAGTTCGAGCACATCCCGCTCCTCGCGCCGTTCGCCGCCTCTGCCCGCCACCCCAGCGGAAGCTCTCGCGCGAGCTCAACTACTCCTAGACTACCCTCCAACGGCGGACAAGCTCGACGACTGGAGGGCAACCATCCAGAGCCTCATCGGTTTCGCCAACGGCGACACTCCGCGGCAGCACAACGCGTCGCAGCCGTGGCCAGTCACCCAGGCGAGAACCGATGGCGCCAAGAATGGCGGGGGTGCGACCACCGTGCACTCCCCGCCCCAGAAGCCACGGTCGCCGACTCGCCGGGCTCACCTCGACAACGACTCCACCGCGTCGTCGAACCCGCGAACTCGCCGCGACCAACGCCAAGTCCTTCACGAACGAAGGGAAGAAGACGCTCGAACCCGCATCGAGCGCAGAAGAGAGGCGCGGCGTCAATCAGACCAGCGCGTTGAGCCTTCTGGAAACATGCACGCACCGGGGGAACCAGGTGAACTGCCATATTCGGTAGGCTGCCCCGCGTTCACCCGCGAGCTGCGGCAAGTCCAGTGGCCCAGCACGAAGAACTTCAAGCCCGACGTGCCCGAGAAGTACGACGGCAAGTCGCATCCGTCGGAGTTCCTCAGCATCTACACCATTGCGGTGCAGGCTGCCGGGGGACGGGACGACAAGATCCTTGCCAACTACTTCCCGCTGGTACTCAAGCCCAACGTCAGATCCTGGCTCATGCACTTGCCGGACGGCTCCATCTCCTCCTGGCCAGATCTATGCCATCAGTTCGTTGGCGCCTTCACGGGCGGCCACAAACCCCATGGCCAGGCAAGCGATCTTCATCTGCTTGTTCAGAAGGAGGGGGAGCCTTTGCGCAAGTTCATCCAGAGGTTCAGCCGTGTGCACTACAACATCCCAGACGTCCACCCCGCCGCGGTGATCAGCGCGTTCCATCAGAACGTGCGCAACCACAGGATGCGGGAGGAGATGGCGATGTGCAAAATCAAGGAGGTTAGCGAGCTTTACGCCCTGGCCGACAAGTGTGCACGCGCTGAGGAGGGGAGGAAGCTCCCCGGAGAAAGTGTTGGAGAAGGAGAATCCGACAGTGAAGGTACCGCCCCGGCAAGGAGAGGCCGGCGGCGGAACGGCAAAAAGAAGAAAAACCCAGAGGTACTGGTTGTCGAGAAGTCCGGCAGCGAGGGCTCCGCCAAGAAAGCCCAGGCGGGAGGCCCCGACAAGGAGGTTGTCGGGTGCGCCAACTGCCGGGCGGTGGCTGCTGCCGATAAGCGAGACGGTACCGACAAGAAGTACTGCAAGATCCACCGTACCAGGGGCCACGACCTCCAGAGTTGCAAGCAAGTCGAGCGACTCATCGACCTGCAGAAGGCCGAGTACGCACGACGCGACAAGGAGAGAGCCCAAGCAGGCGGCAGGGGATCTGGCACGAAGCGTCCCGGCCCGGGGGAGCGCCGCGGCAAGGACAAGCAGCGGCAAGCAGACAGACCTCCCCGGGGACGCGACAAGGGCGAAGACGATGACGACGACGAAGACATGGAAGACCCCGAGACCAGCGAGCAGGAGTTTCAGAAAGCCACTGAGGTCTTGTGTGTGGATGACGGTGCCTCCTTGCACGCTTCCCACCACCAGCTTAAACGGCGGATGCGGGAGGTCAATGCAGCGGGGCCACCCGTCGAGTCACGCAGACCCCTGAGATGGTCCAACACGCCTATCATCTTCGACATTGAGGACCACCCTGATCGCACAACCGCGGTCGGGTGCTTGCCGATGTTGGTTTCCCCAACGATCCGCAACCTCAAGGTCACTAAGATGCTAGTTGACGGCGGGGCCGGCTTGAATCTGATCTCCTCTGCTGTTCTCCGGAGACTCCAAGTTCCCGACAGCGAGCTCGAAGAAACCGGCACATTCCAAGGAATCAACCCGGGAAGGAGCAAGCCGAAGGGAAAGATCACGCTGCCGGTAACATTTGGCAGCGAGCTGAATTTCAGGACTGAGAAGGTCACCTTTGACGTCGCCGACTTTCCGTTGCCTTACAACGCGATCCTCGGCCGACCAGCGCTCGCCAAGTTCATGGCGGCCTCTCACTACGCGTATAACATGCTCAAGATGCCTGGCCCGATAAGCGTCATTTCTGTCCCCGGCGACAAGAAGGATGCCCTTATCTGCGCCGACCAAATATACCGGGACGCAACAGCAGCAACGGCCCGCGGCCCACCTGCCACTGGAGATTCCGGGGGAAAGAAGAAGTCCGGCAAATGCTCTGGCGCCCACTCCGGCAAGCGCGCCTCTTCGGAGTGCTGCGCTGCCGTCGAGGACGTGCCATCGAGCCCCGCCGGCATGAAGACCAAGTCTGGCGAATGCTCTGGCGTCCACTCCAGCAAGCGCGCCTCTTCGGAGTGCTGCGCTACCGTCGAGGACGTGCCATCGAGCCCCGCCGGCAAGAAGGCCAAGCCCGGCGAATGCTCTGGCGCCCACTCCGGCAAGCGCGCCTCTTCGGAGTGCTGCGCTGCCGTCGAGGACGTGCCATCGAGCCCCGCCGGCAAGAAGACCAAGCCCGGCAAGTGCTCTGGCGCCCACTCCGGCAAGTGCGCCTCTTCGGAGTGCTGCGCTGCCGTCGAGGACGTGCCATCGAGCCCGGCCGGCAAGAAGGCCAAGCCCGGCGAATGCTTTGGTGCCCACTCCGGCAAGCGCGCCTCTTCGGAGCGCTGCACTGCCGTTGAGGACGCACCATCGAGCCCCGCCGGTAAACACAAGGAGACGACGGCTGCTCCACCAGCGACCAAGAAGGTGCCCGCCAAGGAGGACGGCACTGGTGGTACCTTCACCATCAGTGCCACTCTCGACCCCAAATAGGAAGGCGCGCTCGTTGCTTTCCTGCGGGCGAATGTCGATGTGTTTGCCTGGCAACCATCTGACATCCCCGGCGTTCCCAGGGAAGTGATTGAGCACCACCTTGCCGTCTGTCCTCATGCGCGGCCCGTCAAGCAAAAGGTCAGGAAACAAGCGGTGGAGCGCCAAGAGTTTATCGCGGAGGAGATCAGGAAGTTGGAAGCGGCAGGCCTCGTCAGAGGCGTGCTCCATCCGATGTGGTTGGCCAATCCTGTTGTCGTGCGCAAAGCAAACGGGAAGTGGAGGCTTTGCATCGATTTCACCGATGTCAACAGAGCTTGCCCTAAAGATCCATTTCCCATGCCGCGCATCGACCAGATCGTTGACTCCATGGCCGGATGCGACCTGCTTTCATTCCTTGACGCCTACTCCGGGTACCACCAGATCTTCATGGATGAAGAAGACGAGGAGAAGACTGCGTTCATCACTCCATGCGGCACGTACTGTTTTGTGCGGATGCCTTTTGGACTGAAGAACGCAGGCTCGACGTTTGCGAGGGTTGTCCACACTGCTTTCGAGCCACAGATCCACAGAAATGTGGAGGCCTACATGGACGACATTGTGGTCAAGAGCAGAGACAAGGCAACCTTGGTTCAAGACTTGGAAGAGACCTTTGCGAACTTGCGCAAGATCAGCCTCAAGCTCAACCCCGAGAAGTGCGTGTTCGGAGTTCCCTCCGGCAAGCTTCTCGGGTTCTTCGTGTCTCAGCGTGGGATCGAAGCCAACCCCGACAAGATCAAGGCCATCGAGCAGATTGAAGCACCAACGCGTGTCAAGGACGTGCGAAGACTTGCCGGCTGCGTGGCGGCTCTTAGCAGGTTTATTTCCAGGTCTGCGGAACGCGCCCTGCCGTTTTTCAAAATCTTGAAAAAGGCAGGTCCAGTAAAATGGACTCCGGAAGCGGAGGTTGCGCTGCAAGACTTGAAGAAATACCTGTCCTCCGCTCCTGTACTTGTCGCGCCTAGACCGCAAGAGAAGTTGCTGCTCTACCTAGCGGCAACCAATCAAGTGGTTAGTGCTGCGTTAGTAGCGGAGAGGGAAGCTGATGACGAGCCAGCAGCCACGGCAAGCGCGTCCAACGACAAGCAGGGGGCTTCCCCGACAAGCTCTGGCCCCGGCAAAGGCGAATCCGCGCAAGCGCAAGGGGAAGTGCAGAGGAAGAGGATGGTGCAGCGCCCAGTTTACTTCGTCAGTTCCCTCCTGCAGGGGGCTAGGTCGAGGTACTCTGGTGTGCAGAAATTGCTCTTCGGCCTCCTCATGGCCTCGAGGAAGCTGCGCCATTACTTCCAAGCACACGAGATCACAGTGGTCACTCGCTTTCGCTTAAGAGGATACTGCAGAATCCCGAAGCAACAGGCAGGATTGTTGAGTGGGCACTAGAACTGTCAAGCTTTGGCCTCAAGTTTGAGAGCACATCGACCATCCAGAGCAGAGCATTGGCAGAGTTCATAGCAGAGTGGACGCCGACACCGGACGAAGAAATTCCAGAGACGAGCATCCCCGGCAAGGAAGCAACCAAAGAGTGGCTGATGTACTTTGATGGTGCCTTTTCGCTGGAAGGCGCCGATGCCGGCGTGCTGCTCATCGCGCCCACCGGAGAGCACCTCAAGTACATTGTCCAGATGCACTTTCCCAAGGAGCAAGCAACCAACAATACGACAGAGTATGAAGGTTTGCTCGCCGGTCTCAGGATCGCGGCGGAACTTGGGATCAAGAAGCTCATTGTCAGGGGTGACTCGCAGCTCGTCGTCCGCCAAGTGAACAAGGATTACCAGTGCCCGTTGATGGAGGCTTACGTTGATGAAGTGAGGAAGCTGGAAGAGCGCTTTGACGGCCTGCAAATGGAATACGTTCCAAGAGCAGAGAACGACATCGCCGACGGCCTGTCAAAATGCGCCGCACTAAAGCTACCTGTGGAACCAGGGACTTTTGTGCTCAAGCTAACTCAGCCATCCGTGACACCATCGACTGGGCCAAGCAAGAAGAGAAAATCGGTCTCCGGTGACTATCTCCCGGCAGAGCTTCCCGAAGCCGCCGCCAAGAGAGTCCCCAAGATCGACGCCAAGAGTGATGAGGAGCTGCCCGCTCCGGCAAGCCCCAGGGTTTGTCCCGACGAAGCAGGCGCTCCCGGCAAGTCATACCCCGGCAAGCTTGCCGGGGAACGTCAAGCTCCGGCTGAGCCCCAAGTCCTCGCCGTAGAAGCTGATGTTCCCGCAGCCGCCGACATGCCTTTGGTCCTCGTCGTCGAGCCACAGGCTCCGACGTGGGCACAGCAGATCGTCCGTTTCCTCCAGACAGGAGAACTTCCCGAAGAACAAGAAGAAGCGGAAAGAGTAGCCCGGCAGTCCAGTATGTACCAGTTCGTCGACGACGCACTGTACAGAAGAGGACGCAATGGGGTGAAATTGAAGTGCATTCACCGGGAAGATGGACAGGAGCTGTTGGCGGAGATACACGGAGGCATATGTGGACACCACATTGGCGCCAGAGCACTTGCCGGCAAAGCGTTCCGGCAAGGTTTCTTCTGGCCCATAGCCCTCCAGGATGCAACTGCACAAGTAACCAAGTGTGAAGCGTGCCAGTTCCATTCCAAGAAGATACACCAGCTAGCTCAAGCTCTCCAGACGATCCCTTTGTCCTGGCCCTTCTCGGTCTGGGGGCTCGATATCCTCGGCCCCTTCCCCCGATCCGTCGGGGGCTTTGAGTACTTGTTCGTTGCCATCGACAAGTTCACAAAGTGGCCAGAAGTGGAACCGGTGAGGAAGGTGACTGCCCAGTCCGCGATCAAATTCTTCAGGTCGATTGTTTGCCGCTTCGGGGTCCCCAACAGGATCATCACCGACAACGGTACGCAGTTCACAAGCCACGCTTTCATGCAGTACACCCAAAACCTCGGCACCAAGGTCTGCTTCGCTTCTGTTGCTCATCCCCAGAGCAACGGTCAAGCGGAAAGGGCCAACGCCGAGGTACTGCGCGGGCTCAAGACCAGAAGTTTTGACAAGCTGCTCAAGCGCGGACGGAACTGGATCGAGGAGCTGCCGGCGGTTCTTTGGTCGGTCAGAACGATGCGAAATCGAGCCACCGGCCAGACACCATTTGCTCTAGTCTATGGAGCAGAAGCAGTTACCCCCACGGAACTCGTATACGGGTCACCTCGAGTGCTCGCTTATGATGAGCTTGAGCAAGAGCGGTCGCGTGAAGATGACGCACTGCTCCTCGAGGAGGATCGTCTCCAGGCTGCTGTGCGATCCGCTCGCTACCAGCAAGCTCTGCTTCGCTATCATAGCCGCAAAGTTAAAGCCAGGAGCCTCGAGGAAGGCGACCTTGTTCTTCGGCGCGTTCAGTCGGCCAAGATACACAACAAGTTGACGCCGAAGTGGGAAGGCCCTTACCGGGTGAAATGAGTCACGAGGCCCGGCGCCGTCCGCCTCGAGACCGAAGATGGTACTCCGGTGAGCAATTCCTGGAACATTGAGCATCTTCGCAAGTTTTACCCGTAAGGCGCGGTTGTCGGACCCCGTCCGGCAACCAACTCTTTGTACAAAGTCTTGCCGCAGTTGCATGTAATCCTTTGTATAAAGCCAGGCGCAGACCCTGGCAGCAATGAAGCGCTGGCGCCCCCAAGTTTTAGCATGCATGCTGAGTCGAGTCTCGTCCTTGGTTAGGGTTGATAGTGCCTAACAGTCGCTAACCCCTAACTTAGAGGTCGAGTCCGCGTCTTTTTCCCGTCCTTTCCCTTTGGCTCGCAGGAATTGCATACCCTTGCCGAGCCGCCCAAGGACGAAGAAGGGGAGAAGGGCGAGCCAGCACCCGTGCCCCGGCAAGCCAGAGTTGCCGGGGGCTGCAACCTCAGATAAGTCTTTACATCCCTTATCATGCTTTCTCTCGTGAGCTGCGGAATGCGAAAACCTTGCTTCCTCCTAAAAGCTGTCGTGCTCTCTTAAGAGACAAACCCCGGAGCGCGTTCCCGGGGCCCGCTTCTGATAGTAGCCGCGGCGGCAAGATGAGGAAGCAAGGGGCCAGAACCCGCCTTCTCCCTGCCTCCGCCAAGAGCGTGAGGAGGGCCAAGTGGCGCGGGAAGACGGCAGGGTCCGTTGCCGGGCGGGGAAGTGTCTATCTTAACGATGCAAAGGGTTCACTCCTTGCCGCGGGATGTACCCGCGAGACAAATGGTCCGGCAAACACTCCCTTTTCATTAAAAACATTCCACTCAGGTACAGCTCGGAGAGAATGAAAAACATGAAAGATGGGATTACAAGATTTAAACACAATTAAGGCCCGAGGGCTTACAAGATAAAAAGAGATAAGGTGCCCGTAATCCCTTTCTTGTCTCTCTCCTCAGGAGGTAGGGCAAGGAGGCGAGAAGGGCAAAAGGGGCACCTAGACGAGCTACGGGTGGCAGAAGACGCCAAGAGAGCATCCGGGGCTCCGCCCCGGGGCTCCGGAGGCCGGATGGAGACGGCGACGCCGGAAGCGGAGCTCGAGAAGGAGGCCGCGGGACGTCAACACGCTGTCGAGGGCATCTAGCCCTCGTACTCCGAGTTGACAGCCTTGCCGCCAGCCTCTTCCGCAGCCTCGCCACTCCGGCCGCCCGAGAAGACGAAGCCCCGGCAAGAGGAGCTTGCCGGGCCGGAGAGAAGACCCCGGTGGTCGTTGCCGCGAGCAGGGGTGGTGACGGCGTCTGGGGAGAAGCTGGAAGACGAGGCAGCGGCCTTGCCGCCCGCCCTCTTCCTCTTCCGCAGCCTCCCTACGCCAGCCGCCCAAGGAGACGACCCCGGGGAGTTCACGGCGCCAGCGACGCGGACGATGGGGGCCGCCGGTGCCACGCGGAGCTGCGACCGGCACCTAGTCGGACCCGTCATCCCGGCGACCGCTCCCCTTGTCGTCACTGTCGCTCCCCTCCTCGCCACTCTCGCTCGAGGAGGAGCCTTCGCTGTCGGAGGAGCTATCCACGCAGCACCGGGCCCGGGTGCCGAGGTCCCCGAAGGCCTTGACGGAGAGGAGGTCACCCTCCATCAGCTTAAAATGGAGGGTGAACCCCTCCATCAAGCTGTGGATCCGGGCGAACGACTTCCACCCTCGGCCAAGACACATCACGCCGGGGGCTCGGGATTCGACGTGGACTCGCATACCACTGATCCCGCAGCCCTTCATGCGCAGTCTCAGCGTCTCGTGTTGCCCCGCTTCCAGGACGTCCGCGAAGGGAGCCGGGAGGCGGAGGCGACGGCGAGGCGCCCGGGGCAGCCTGATGATGAACTCGCAGGGGTCGTCGCCGAGATGAACCGCCGGGGGAAACGGAGCCGCCGGCGGAGGCGAGGCCGGCGCGCCGCCCCGCCCGCCTCGAGCGCCTCGGCCTCGTCCACGACCTCGCCCCCTCCCCCTTCCCCTTACGGTTGGCCCCGCTGCCGCGGGTGCAAGGGGAGGAGGGGCGCGCTGCCTGGCGGCAACCCTTGCCGCCACCGAAGAAGGACCAGGGTTCCCTTTCTCCATGATGGTTGGGGAGAGGGGACCAGGGATCTAAGAGAAGGAAGAAGGAAGGAGTGCGGACCCTCGTCATCCCCTTCCGCTCCTTATAAAGGGGCGGAGTGGGGGCTCGGCCGCCCCGCCTGACCAATCAAAGCAGAGGAAGGGCAGGCGACGGGGCCGACCCTCTACTTCGACCCGCGTCGGCCCGGCTTCCTGCCTCCACCACCGCAACCCCAAGCGCATGGAGGACGCGTGGCGGGCGAGCAGGGCTGAGGCGACAGATGAGGCGACCTCTCCCCCCCCACTCGAAAGTGGGGGCGGACGTTTCGCCTTTCCAAATAAAGGAATCGTGCCCGACGTGACGCATGCCTGCGGGCCTCAAGCCCCGCGCACGCCACCCACGTCCCGCACGTCCCGCACGCCTCGCCCCCAACGACGCCGCGATAAGTGCGCGCCACTTGGGGAGGGCGCGACGAGCACAGAGTTAAGGAGCAGCGCAACCCAGGCCACGCGTGCCCGTGCACTGTTAGGGCCTGGCCCAACAACGCTCGGCATCGTGTATGGCCCAGACCCGGGGGCTCCTGTCGGTGTACTAAAGTAGGGGTACCTTAGTACCCCGAACTTGTGCACGGGCAGTAGTAGCATCCCGCGGCAAGGCTTGCCAGGGGAGCGACAAGAGTCTCCATGGCCCTTTTTGGGCCGGACGAAGGACAAGTGATCGAGCCAAGAAGACCAAGCCCCGGCAAGAGGAGCTTGCCGGGCCAAGAAGGCGAGGTCCGGCAAGAGGAGCTTGCCGGGCCAAGGCGACAAGGCCCCGGCAAGAGGAGCTTGCCGGGACGACTAAGCCGAAGCACCAAGGCCCTGGCGGGGGGAGCTCGCCGGGACGGCCAAACCAAGGCACCCCAAGAGAAGCCCGCCGCGGCGCGCCGCGCGCCCCGGCAAGGCCTGACGAGCGGCAAGCTCTCAGGTGCGGCAAGACAACCACCGCGGCAAGCCACTTGCCGCGGCGAACCACCACCTCAGGCGTGCGCTCCAGCTCACCTGCCCACGCGTCACTCTGGAGCTTCCCCAGAGACACGTGGCGGGGCACCGCGCAACCTGGGGCGCGCGCGTGGCATGCGACGTTGGCAGAGTCGCCCCCGTGGCAAGCGGAGGCGCCCCTAACGGTCCGCCTCGGCACTGTTCAGGCGATCCAGATGGGCATTTAATGTCTTTGTCCCCCGCCGTCAGAGTTAGGTGCGATAGCACTGTACGGCCACTGTTCGCACAGTTCCTTGCCATTTTTACCCTCACCTGCGTCGCTACCTGTGGGAAACCCCTTAGCATATAAAAGGAGGCCCATGCGCACGTATGGAGAAAAGGGATCCAGACCGGAAGAAGGACACCCAGTAGACCCTCGTCTACGTCCAGCTCCAACTTGCTGTAGCTTCTTGCGCTCCAGAGCAAGAACTCTAATCAACCAGACAAGCAGCAGTAGGGTTTTACGCATCCATGTGGCCCGAAGCTGGGTAAAATCGTTGTGTGTGTGTGTCGACTCGATCTGCTCTTTGTGCAACCTCCGCCCCCCGCCGAACCGACAAGGGGCTCCGTCCCCATAGGTGCTCGTGGAGGCCGATATCCCCCGACAGCTTGCGTCTTGAACCAGATGGGTGCCTGACGGGGGAAACTCCAGCCAGCAGGTCGAAGTCTGATACTTGCGACCCTCTCTCCTACTTTGGGCTGCAGAGCGTGGCGGCACATATCAGGGTATGGTGCATGCAGAGACGCATGGTACGCTGTGTACACACAATTTTGCCTGATGAACGAAACCGCGCTCCCATCATGATCCTTGCCATCGGTTATCTCCTGGTTAATCGGATAATTCAGTCCGACAAACAGAGAGCGTGTACCAAGGCTACTTACCAGCCTCCAGTCAAAAATTCCTGAAGGCCCAGAGAAGCTGGGATCCTGCTCAAAGACCTTGCAGTGACTGTGATTGTATTCCGCGAAACAACACGTCCAGTACGTGCGAATGATCATCAATCTTTCACCGTTGTCTGATCGAGCCAGGAACCACCTGCAACTGCCATGCCGCTTTTCTTTGAAAGGTTCTGGGATTAGGAAGGGTAGGGACACCAGGCGGCCTACAACATCATATCAAGTTGGAGTCAAATAAAAAAGGGCTCTTGGTTTAGTTAATCTTAAGAACGACATGCTATGAGCATGAATATTTTTTTCAGCAAATGTTGACAGTAATATAAGCAAGCCATCATGATATCATAGGAAAGTAACATACTACTGTAACAGCCGTTTGCTGCGATGACTGGAGTAGGCCAGCAATACGTCTAGCCATAGAAGGAGTCGACAGCGTAAATGAAGCCCTTGTGTTCAATGGCATCAGAGAACCATGGAGGATGTATGATCCTGCGATGGACGTGCAGATTTATCCACTTACCGCAGTGACCTGTCAGATAGGCGAGACCGCTGTTGAAGAACACAATTAGCCTGAAGTCTTTATAATTCGCAGATCTTGTGGGCACTTGGCAGATTACAACCTTGAGCAAATCAAACTTGGTATCATGTTGGCTAGTGTAAGATTCTGAGTATTCTGGGCCGCGGTGCCAAAGCGGTGCAGTGTTAATCGAAGGAAGGGGGATCAATCGCCGGGTGTAGACCTCCACGAGCATCCAGCTGCCGCGACCATTGACGAGCACCATCCAAGACGTGTTCATGCCGACACAGTACATACCGTTAATGTAGTTGAGGCTGACGGAGATCGGATCGCAGTCAAGGGGGTTGATGCTCGCAACCCTACGATCGTTATGTTGCGTGACACGCCGTTTCTGAAGATCAGGCGACATCAGCAAGCAAGGAGCTGGCTTAAAAAGCTCCGGCCTGAGGGCTTTGAGTGAACGGTACAACCCCGACGAGCACGCGACGAGCGGCATGGTACTGAGATTGTCCACATGCGAAACAATGAGCTTGATTACCTCTGTGGGGAGCGAATTCCAGCCACTCTTTCGGCGAACGCTGCTCGGTTCTGCCATTGTTAGTGATTGGGTTTCGGACGAGGGGGGAGGCGCCTTAGCGGGGATGGAAGATTGGACGAGATTATGTGCGGACAAAGATGGAGAAGCGAATATGTGCAGCGGGAAGTGGACAGGTGATGATGACTACAGCACGCCGCTTGACTTACGAGACACATACCAACAGCGTAGGGTCGTGTCGATGCCAGACAACTTGCTTGAGTGATCACAGTATCGGTACTCCCTACAGTGCTATGCCCTAACTTGCTTGAGTAGAGTAGTAGAGTAGGACTTTGCTCTACTACTAGCACCGGAGGAGTAGTATATTCTAATCTAAAATAGTTACAAACTTCAATGCCCGAGCGTGGAACGACTATGAACCGTGGTCAAAGACCGTGTCTACGTGGTGTTTGGACATGGGAGACAACCTCAACGCCAACAGTGCTGCTCCCGTTGCATCGTATGTGTTTCTGTCCTTCCTGTTCGAAATCATGGTAGAAGTCATGTTTCTACTTTGTATCCTACTACTATGCTAGTCCACATTATTAGTTTCATCTCTGTTATAGCCGTCATGATTTATTTTGTGCTTATTCGGATTAAATTTCGTAGTAACTTGCTCATATATTCAACTGGCGCAACGTCCCCTATAGCCACTCCCGTTTCATGGACGGCTTGGTTGATGTTGGAATTTTGCTAGTAGGCCTTTATAAGGTGAGCTCTTCTACCACTTGTATGAGCATGAGAAGAGGAGACCTACACGCGCGCTCCTCCTCCTCGCTCGCCTCGGCACACCACGCCTCGTCATGACGCGCCGCGGGTTGCGGGATTGAGCCAAGCCGAGCACAGAGCTATACTCCCATGACCTACCCGGCCCACACTATATAGTTTCTCACCACCGTTCCAGATCATTGCGCCGCCAAGAAAGTCTTCTCCATCCCTCCTTTCGGTGTGCACCGGGAGAAGGGACAGCAGGCCTCCGGAACCCCGCCTCTCATGATCCTGTATGGGAGAGGGGCGATTAGGTTTTTGGGGAGCGCACTCACGCGACTGCTGGCAGCGACGACTTCGCGATCGACGACTTCTTCCCCGACCTCGGCAACCTCATCCTCGATGACATGGGCGATAACGTCAACGCCGGCGGTGCTGCTCCTGCTGCGTATGTGATTCTATCCTTCCTGTTTGAGATCGTGGTAGAATTCATGTTTCTAGTATGTGATATGTTCATCTGCTATGCTAGTTTGCATGATTAGTTTAATCTCTGTCAATGTCGTCATGATCTATTTCCTATTTATTCGGATTAAATATCATAGTAATTTGCTCATATTTCCAACAATCCAAAAACCTGATAATAGGCCCTTCGTCCACTGCTATGAGTGCCCGATGCCGTTTTGTGGCTCGCCGGCAGACATGGTGCATCACCTCACGGATGCGTGCAACGGTCACTGCTAGCCCTTGGCGGAGAACATCAAGTACGAGACGTGCTACCCGTTCACCATGCCGGAGTCGCTGGAGGATCACCGCCGCCTGCTAGTCTCGGAGGAGGACGGCAGCGTCTTCCTCTTGATTGTGGGCACCGGCGAGGCCCGCGCAGGCCGCTGCCCCGTCTCTGTAATGTGCGTCAGGGGCGACGCCGCTGACGCTGACACTGACACGAGGCCGATGTACGGGTGCGTGGTCAGTGTTACTACGCCTCGGCGTCGCGTGGGCGGCGACACTGGCCTCATCAAACTGACTTGGACTCTGGGGAGCTGGGACTATCCCGCCAATGTGGACTTGGAAAACCCATGGCATCCTTTACCCGCCCACGCGGTGCACGGGGACTCCAAGGAGGTTCACCTGGACATACGCATTATCAAGTTAAATGTTGATCATTAGTCTTCGCTCAATGTAATCCGCTGTCTAAGCATGTGGAGACTTCCATCCAGGATCTTGCTCTATTGGAGTATCGCACATGAATAAAAGTGTATCCGTTTATGGTTTAGTCTAGAATCTTCCATGTATGAATTTTTACTACAATACTGATGAAAGACTTACGATGAACCATTTCTTACATCTCTTCTGCCCGCTTGCAAGTCATCCTGATTTAATCCCTCTGTCTAGGTGTATAAGGGCATGGTTAATATTACTTAATAGTATAGCCAACTGTTGACTATAAGAAAGTGCCATGTCATCTGTAGCCAACATGTATAACAATCGATACTCAAAATCTAATTCTTAAAGATCATTTCTTGCAAAGCACAATAAGTGTTATTTCTTCACAAGTTTTGGATGCAAGTTGAACAGTTGAACGCTTTTGTTTGCAAAAGATACCTTTTTATCTATTTCACCCGGATGTTTGTGAGCTCTAGAGATGAAATAATATCCGAACAAACCTATCGATACCCGTTACACATGAGATAACCCCCACATCCTTTGTCAAAATAAAAAACTCCCCGATCAATGCATTTCACTCTTCGGTGGACGGCGCAGTGGACGGCGCAGTACTATTCAATTTGACAACTACAACCAGTATATTATAAAAAAGAAAGAAGAGTAGTAGAGATAGAGATAATAATAGAGACTAGGAAGGAGCACCATCTACTGCTTCGTGGGCTACTCTTGCGCTCCATTCGGTGACCGCAACGTCCCCTACAGCCACTCCCTCCTGCGCTCCATTCGGCGGGCGCTGTTGAAATTTGGGGAGCGCACTCTCGCGACTGCTAGCAGCGATGACTTCACCGACGACGACTTCTTCCCGACCTCGGCAACCTCTTCCTCAACGACATGGGCGACAACCTCAACGCCAATGGTGCCGCTCCTGTTGCATCGTATGTGTTTCTGTCCTTCCTGTTTGAAATCGTGGTAGAATTCATGTTTCTAGTATGTGTCCTAGATTCGATCTGTTCATCTACTATGCTAGTCCGCATGATTAGTTTAATCTCTGTTATAGCCGTCATGATTTATTTTGTAGTAAATCTCGTAGTAACTTGCTCATATATTCAACTGGCGGAACGTCCCCTACAACCACTCTCGTTTCATGGAGGGCCTGGTCGATGCCTCCAAGGAGCCCTTCGTCTACTACTATGAGTGCCCGGTGTCATTTTGTGGCTCGCCGGCGGACATGGTGCATCACCTCACAGATGCACGCGGCAATCACTGCTGGCCCTTGGCGGAGAACATCAAGTACGAGACGTGCTACCCGTTCACCGTGCCGGAGTCGCTGGAGGATCAGCGCCGCCTGCTCGTCTCGGAGGAGGACGGTGAAAGCACAAGTGCTCCCCAGGTGGTTTTGGTAATTAATGTCAACATATCTCTTGTTGGACTAATACTTTTATCTAGTATATTTCAGATAAGTTCAACAATGGAGTGGCATGGACTAAAGGTTGTGGGAACTCCTTCAAGATGCTAAGGACAAAGGATTGGCTAAAGCTTCAAGCTCAATACTCTTCATTTTACACTTTTAGTGATCCAAGATCACATTGAGTCCATAGGAAAAGCCAATACTATCAAGGAGGGATGAGGTGTTGCTTAATGAGCCTTTTGCTCCATGTGCTTGATGATATGCTCCAAAACCCTCAGCTACTTTCCCACTTCCACATATGACCTAAACCCAAAGTCAAACTCGGACCTACCGATTCTTTCTATCCGGCGCCACCGAGTTTCACATGTCATAAGCCACTGCCAAACCCTAGCAAATCGGTTCTACCGATAGGGATCTCGGTCTCACCGAGATGGGATTGCAATCTCACTGTGTATGTCCATTGTCAAAATCGGTCCCACCGAGTTTAGGCAACAGGTACTACCGAGATTACAATGCAAACTCTCTGGTTAACTCATTACCAAAATCTGTCCAACCGAGTTTAGTAATCGGTCCCACCGAGATTGCCTGACTAACTCTCTGGTTAGCTTATTACCAAAATCGGTCTCACCGAGTTTGTGTAATCGGTCTCACCGAGATTACGTTATGCCCTAACCCTAACCATATCGGTCCTACCGAGTTGCATGTTAGTCCCACTAAAAATCTCTAACGGTCACTAGGTTTACTACTTCGGTCCGACCGAGTTTGTTGATTCGGTCCCACCGAGATTGGTAAATTGTGTGTAACGGTTGGATTTTGTGTGGAGGCTATATATACCCCTCCACCTCCTCTTCATTCATGGAGAGAGCCATCAGAACACATCTACACTTCCAACTCATATGTTCTGAGAGAGAACTTCATACCCTTGTGTTGAGGCCGAGATATTCCATTCCTACCATATGAATCTTGATCTCTAGCCTTCCCCAAGTTGCTTTCCACTCAAATCTTCTTTCCACCAAATCCAAATCCTGTGAGAGAGAGTTGAGTGTTGGGGAGACTATCATTTGAAGCACAAGAGCAAGGAGTTCATTATCAACACACCATTTGTTACTTCTTGGAGAGTGGTGTCTCCTAGATTGGCTAGGTGTCACTTGGGAGCCTCCGACAAGATTGTGGAGTTGAACCAAGGAGTTTGTAAGGGCAAGGAGATCGCCTACTTCGTGAAGATCTACCGCTAGTGAGGCAAGTCCTTCGTGGGCGATGGCCATGGTGGGATAGATAAGGTTGCTTCTTCGTGGACCCTTCGTGGGTGGAGCCCTCCGTGGACTCGCGCAACCGTTACCCTTCATGGGTTGAAGTCTCCATCAACGTGGATGTAGGATAGCACCACCTATCCGAACCATGGGAAAAACATCCGTGTCTCCAATTGCGTTTGAATTCTCCAAACCCTTCCCTTTACATTCTTGCAAGTTGCATGCTTTACATTCCGCTGCTCATATACTCTTTGCATGCTTGCTTGATATGTATTGTGTATGTTGAAATTGTGCCTAAAAACTCCACTCAAACCGAAAAGCTTAAAAATTGCAACTTTGGCACTGAGTGTCTAATCAGCCCCCTCTAGACACACCTACTTCTAGATCCTACAAGTGGTATCAGAGATTTGGTCTCCATTGGCTTGGTTTAATCACCATTGGAGGAAGATGGATGTGTCTACTTTAGGGAGTCTTAGACATAGAGTGCCTATTCTTGATGGAGAGTATTTTCATGAGTGGAAAAATGAGATGCTTGTGATTTTCAATCAATATCATTTGAACAAGTATATTGCTAGTCCTTGTGCTCCTCATGTTGATCCTATGCATCCCACCCTAGATGAAGATATTTACATGATTCGCAATCTTAGAACCGTTGAGCTCATCATTAGAGGATTGCCCAAAAACTTGATTGCTAGTTTACCTACTCTTAGTTGTGCCTATACTATATGGAAATTTCTTGAGGAACGATTCCCCGATTATTCCTTGAAAAATTTGGATGAAATTCTCCATAAATCTATTGCCTTGAGTAAGATGAACTCTAGTGATCCTAGTTTTGGTAATAGTCTATTTGAGCTTACCAATCTCATGCGTGCTAAAGGAAATGTTGGAATCATTGGTGATATCATATCCCAATCTATAAGAATTCATAAAAGTGACCACTTTGATGATCATTTATCTAATGAATCACTCTCTCTAGGAAATGATGAAACACAAGATCATGTTGAACATGGATACTACGATGAGAATGATGATAGTGACTTCGATCTTGATGATGCAATGAGACACTTTGGTCTTATGGCTAATCTTCGAGGATATGCGTCAGGAGGAAAGGAATGGGTTCTCGACAGTGGATGTACTGATCATATGACCGGAGATGAAGAGATGTTCCGTGAGCTTGCTGAAAATGACGGCCCTCGAAAATATGTCACCTTTGGTGATAATTCAAAGGGTAAGGTGGTTGGCCTTGATAAGGCAGCCATCTCACATGATAGCTCCATTCAAAATGTCATGCTCGTTGAATCTCTTGGCTACAACTTACTTTAAGTATCTAGACTTGCTGATTTTGGTTTGAATGTCCTATTTACTGAGGTAGATTGCCAAGTGTTTCATCGAGACAATCATAAAATGGTTTTTACCGGTATATGTAGAGGTGACCTTTACATTGTCGATTTCTCTAAAAAGGCACAACCTAAAACTTGCTTTATTGCTAAATCCTCAAAAGGTTGGTTGTGGCATAGACGACTAGGTCACGTTGGCATGAGAAACCTTGACAAGCTTATTAAAGGAAATCATATCATTGGAGTTAATGATGTCATATTTGATAAGGATAGACTTTGTAGTGCTTGTCAAGCAGGTAAACAGGTTGGAGGAAGGCATCCCGTGAAGAACATCATGACCACAAGGAGGCCACTCGAGCTACTTCATATGGATCTTTTTAGTCCCAATGCCTACAAGAGTCTCGGTGGAAATTACTTTGGTCTAGTTATAGTTGATTATTTTTCCAGATTTACGTGGGTGTTCTTTCTTGATGATAAATCGCAGGTCCAAAAGATCTTCAAAAACTTCGCTAGGAAGGCCCAAAATCAGTTTGACGTGAAGATCAAGAAGGTTCGGAGTGACAACGGAACGGAGTTCAAGAACGCAAATGTGGACACCTTTCTTGACGAAGAAGGGATTTCACACGAGTTCTCGGCTACGTACACACCTCAACAAAATGGAGTTGTTGAGAGAAAGAACCGGACGCTTATCAAAATGGCGAGAACGATGCTTGATGAGTACAAGACGCCAAAGCACTTTTGGGCAGAAGCGGTTGAGACGGCTTGTCATGCAACAAATCGCTTGTATCTTCACAAGCTACTCGGCAAGACGGCATACGAGCTCCTCACCGGTAACAAACCCCAAGTTGGATACTTTCGAGTATTCGGCTGAAAGTGCTACATTCTTGATAAGCATCGTCGTTCAAAGTTTGCTTCTAAATATCATGAAGGTTTCCTACTTGGTTATGGCTCAAACTCTCACACTTACCGTGTCTACAACAATTTCACCCGAAAGGTTGAAGAAACGGTAGATGTGAAGTTTGATGAATCTAATGGCTCACAAGTAGAGCAATTGCCAATTGATGTAGGAGACAAAGACCCTTCAGAAGCAATCCAAGACTTGTCTATTGGCAAAATTCGTCCAACGGAGGTAAAGGAGAATACCTCGTCCGTCCAAGTGGAAGCTTCTACTTCACGGCAAGGTGAACCAAGAATTGACACGGAAGCATCCACAAGTGGGACACACCAAGATGAAGAAAACGAGGAAATGCATCAAGACGAACATCAACAACCTCCTTCTCCACCACGACAAGAGAACAACAACGTCAACAATGAAGAAGACCAAGAAGAAGAACAAGATGAAGAAGATGCTCAAAGAAGACCCAAGCAAAAGCTTTCACGAGTTCGAGCAAGAATTGCCAAAGATCATCCCGTCGAGCAAATCTACAATGATATTCAAACCGGGAGAATCACTCGCTCTAAAACTCGTTTAGCTAACTTTTGTGAAAACTATTAATTCATCTCTAGCATTGAACCTATGAAGGTCGAAGAAGCATTGGAAGATCCGGATTGGATAAACGCTATGCATGAAGAGCTAAACAACTTTGAGAGAAACCAAGTTTGGACATTGGTTGAGAAGCCCGACAACAACCACAACATCATTGGTACCAAATGGGTGTTTCGCAACAAGCAAGATGAAGATGGACAAGTGGTTCGCAACAAAGCACATCTCGTCGCCCAAGGGTACACACAAGTCGAAGGTATGGACTATGGTGAGACATATGCTCCCGTTGCTAGACTCGAGTCCATTCGCATCTTACTTGCCTATGCTAATCACCATAATATCACCTTGTGCCAAATGGACATTAAAAGTGCTTTTCTAAATGGTGAAATAGAGGAGGAAGTTTATGTCAAACAACCTCCCGGTTTTGTCAATCCTAAGAAACCTAATCATGTTTACAAACTTCACAAAGCCATTTATGGTCTTAAACAAGCTCCTAGAGCATGGTATAAATGCTTGACCAAGTTCCTTATTGCAAGTGGTTTTGAAATTGGAAAAATTGATTCCACACTTTTTACTAAAAGGGTTAATGGAGAACTATTTGTATGCCAAATTTATGTTGATGATATTATATTTGGTCCAACTAACCCTCTTTTTAGTGAAAAGTTTGGAAAGCTAATGTCAAAGAAGTTTGAGATGTCTATGATGAGTGAACTCAAATTCTTTCTCGGTTTGCAAATCAAGCAAACTAAGGAAGGTACATTTATCTCTCAAACGAAGTATACCAAAGACTTATTCAAGAAGTGCAATATGCAAGAATGCAAAGGTATGCCTACACCCATGCCTACTAGTGGACATAATGATTTGACCAAAGATGGTGAACCGGTTGATCAAAAGGTTTATCGCTCTATGATTGGTTCATTGTTATACCTATGTGCCTCGCGTCCCGATATTATGCTAAGTGTGTGCATGTGTGCACGATATCAAGCTGCTCCTAAAGAATGTCATCTTAAGGCCGTGAAAAGGATAGTGAGATACTTAATCCATACACCAAATTTTGGCATTTGGTATCCTAAGAGGTCCTCTTTTGATCTTGTTGGCTATTCCGACTCCGATTATGCCGGAGACAAGGTTGATAGAAAGTCCACTTCGGGTACTTGTCAATTTCGTGGTAGATCTCTTGTGTCTTGGTCCTCCAAGAAACAAAACTCGGTATCCTTATCTACCGCCGAAGCGGAATACATTGCCGCTGGTTCATGTTGTGCTCAATTACTTTGGATGACCCAAACTCTTAAAGATTATGGGGTCTATGTGAAACATGTTCCATTGCTTTGTGACAATGAAAGTGCTATCAAAATTGGTCATAATCCTATGCAACATTCTTGAACTAAGCATATTGAAGTTCATCATCATTTCATTCGAGATCATGTTGCTAAGGGTGACATTGATCTTAAGCATGTTCGCACCGATAAACAATTAGCGGATATATTCACTAAACCACTTGATGAGAAAGTGTTTTGCAGGTTGAGAGGAGAATTGAACATCATTGATGCTTCGAACTTGGAATAGAAACTCCATTGGATACATGCAAGACATGAGCTTATGGCTAATCCATGATATATCTCTTATGATGACTATCTTATGTCTTGGATATATTTGTACCTTGCATGTTATCTAACCCATGTAGGCACTTGGTTGAATCTAATTCTATGAGATTGCAACTCACTCACGTCTTGAGTGATCTCTACATCACCAAGTTTATACACAACGATGGTGGACGACAAGGAAGCACAAAACCATTTGAACATATCCTTTGACAAATTCTATGTTGAGCTTCATGATTGTCATTTTTGGATATACAAGTGCCTTTACTTGCAAGAACTAACCCATGTAGGTAGATGAACTCAAATTCCAAGGGGTGCTCCCAACTCATGATGAGCTACATCAACTTCGAGCACCCACACAAGTTCAACTACATGAGCAAGATCCACACCACCACCCAAGGTATGTTGTTCCATCTTAGAGAAGCTTTACTCCAAGTCATGAGTCAAAGCAACTCCACAAGATGTGAATACATCAAGATGCTTAAACGAAAAATGGTAACCCCATTTTGAGCTTAAACGATGAGTATGACCTATGATCAAGTGTTCTCACTTGACTCCTAAGTCAATATACTCTAACATAGGTGACTATGTCACCGCCCAATTCTAGATGAAGTTCTCTTGTGTTCTTTTCTGTGTTATTGCATTTGTCCCTTGCATATTTGTTTCCCTCTTTTTCAAACAAAAAAACACTTCATCTAGAACCTTCACTTTTCTTATTTTTGTTCTGCATATTTCTGCATGAATTCCTTGCAAATCCTTCAGTTAATTCATTGCAAATCTTTGTGAGATCTTATTTGACTAGTGAGCTGAGGTGACAAGTGTTTTCTCTGTAATGAACTCGATTTCACTGAATGGTAATTTTCGGTCCAACCGAATCCCTTCGGTACCACCCAAACATGCCACTCGGTGCCACTGATTTCGCAACAGGAAAAACAGTTTGCCACTTATTCTATATTTCTTCTGATCCAGCTCCACTCAATGAATCTTGTCCTATACAAGCATCACAGTTTTATCCATTGCTTTGTGCTGAGTCTCAAGGACCAAACCTATTCGACGGATTCCAGAAAAACCTTCTTGGAAATTGATGTCAAAGGGGGAGAGAGAGATCACATCAAAGCTTATCACCTATAAAGGAGAAAGTATTAAGGGGGAGAGAATACTCAAGGATCCCAAGTATTAAGGGGGAGAAAGAGATCTCCAGGGGGAGAGAATACTCAAGGATCCCAGATGCTTGATGTTCAAGAGGAGAGATGCCACATGTCTTTTTGGGGGAAAGACATGTTCATATGTGCTTATTTGCATTAAGTTCTATTCATTTATATCTTTCAGCTCTGATTTTCTGTTCCCTATCTTCTCCCAATATCCCATGTCAGATTCAGGGGGAGCAAGACATCTAAGGGAAATAAATCACTCAAATTCATTGCATATCTTTACTCTTGGGGACATGTCTAATCCAATGTGGTACCTTGTACTCACTCTCTACATGTCATCCCAGTCTTGGTATTCTTGTGGTTTCTTTTGTTTGCTCTGGTTAATGGATGTACCTATGTTATCTAACCTTGTTTGTGCAGGTTCATTCCATCCTAAGCCAACTCAAAACTACAAGGTAAGTATATGCATCAAAATCATGAGTATGAGGAATTCTTGCTTTTGTACATACTGTTTGCAAGAAGGACTCATAAGCATGAAGGTATTTCTCTTAATAATCTTTTGTTGTGATGCATATGGCCAAGATACATGTAACACATTGCTTACTCTGTCATGATTATGCTCTCACATGCTTCTATATTTTATACTCACATGATTGCATACATGTAGGGGGAGCCTATGTTTGTTACATGTCCTACCAAAGCTTTACTTGCTATTCTTTATATCTTTATCTAAAGCATTGATGTATGTTGCCATCAATTACCAAAAAGGGGGAGATTGAAAGCACAAGTGCTCCCCAGGTGGTTTTGGTAATTAATGTCAACATATCTCTTGTTGGACTAATACTTTTATCTAGTATATTTTAGATAAGTTCAACAATGGAGTGCCATGGACTAAAGGTTGTGGGAACTCCTTCAAGATGCTAAGGACAAAGTATTGGCTAAAGCTTCAAGCTCAAGACTCTTCATTTTACACTTTTAGTGATCCAAGATCACATTGAGTCCATAGGAAAAGCCAATACTATCAAGGAGGGATGAGGTGTTGCTTAATGAGCCTTTTGCTCCATGTGCTTGATGATATGCTCCAAAACCCTCAGCTACTTTCCCACTTCCACATATGACCTAAACCCAAAGTCAAAATCGGACCTACCGATTCTTTCTATCCGGCGCCACCGAGTTTCACATGTCATAAGCCACTGCCAAACCCTAGCAAATCGGTTCTACCGATAGGGATCTCGGTCTCACCGAGATGGGATTGCAATATCACTGTGTATGTCCATTGTCAAAATCGGTCCCACCGAGTTTAGGCAATCAGTACTACCGAGATTACAATGCAAACTCTCTGGTTAACTCATTACCAAAATCGCTCCAACCGAGTTTAGTAATCGATCCCACCGAGTTTGCCTGACTAATTCTCTGGTTAGCTTATTACCAAAATCGGTCTCACTGAGTTTGTGTAATCGATCTCATCGAGATTAGGTTATGCCCTAACCCTAACCATATCGGTCCTACTGAGTTGCATGTCAGTCCCACCGAAAATCTCTAACGGTCACTAGGTTTACTTCTTCGGTCCGACCGAGTTTGTTGATTCGGTCCCACCGAGATTGGTAAATTGTGTGTAATGGTTGGATTTTGTGTGGAGGCTATATATAACCCTCCACCTCCTCTTCATTCGTGGAGAGAGCCATCAGAACACATCTACACTTCCAACTCATATGTTCTGAGTGAGAACTTCCTACCCTTGTGTTGAGGCCAAGATATTCCATTCCTACCATATGAATCTTGAACTCTAGCCTTCCCCAAGTTGCTTTCCACTCAAATCTTCTTTCCACCAAATCCAAATCCCGTGAGAGAGAGTTGAGTGTTGGGGAGACTATCATTTGAAGCATAAGAGCAAGGAGTTCATTATCAACACACCATTTGTTACTTCTTGGAGAGTGGTGTCTCCCAGATTGGCTAGGTGTCACTTGGGAGCCTCCGACAAGATTGTGGAGTTGAAACAAGGAGTTTGTAAGGGCAAGGAGATCGCCTACTTCATGAAGATCTACCGCTAGTGAGGCAAGTCCTTCGTGGGCGATGGCCATGGTGGGATAGACAAGGTTGCTTCTTCGTGGACCCTTCATGGGTGGAGCCCTCCGTGGACTCGCGCAACCGTTACCCTTCGTGGGTTGAAGTCTCCATCAACGTGGATGTAGGATAGCACCACCTATCCGAACCACGGGAAAAACATCCGTGTCTCCAATTGCGTTTGAATTCTCCAAACCCTTCCCTTTACATTCTTGCAAGTTGCATGCTTTACATTCCGCTGCTCATATACTCTTTGCATGCTTGCTTGATATGTATTGTGTATGTTGAAATTGTGCCTAAAAACTCCACTCAAACCGAAAAGCTTAAAAATTGCAACTTTGGCACTGAGTGTCTAATCACCCCCCTCTAGACACACCTACTTCTAGATCCTACAGACGGCAGCGTCTTCCTCTTGATCGTGGCCACCGGCGAGGCCCGCGCAGGTCGCCGCCACATCTCTGTAGTGTGTGTTAGGGGCGACGCCGCTGACACTGACACGAGGCCAATGTACGGGTGCGTGCTCACTATTACTACCCCTCGGAGGTACGTGGACGGCGACACTGGCTACGACAAGCATACTTGGACTCTGCCGAGCCGGGACTTTCCCGCCGATGTGGACATGGAAAGGGCACGGTGTTATTTGAACCCCAACGATGTGCACGGGGACTCCAAGGAGGTTCACCTGGACATCTGCATTATCAAGTTAAATGTTGATCATTAGTCTTCGCTCAATGTAATCCGCTGTCTAAGCATGTGGAGACTTCCATGCATGATCTTGCTCTATTGGAGTATCACGCATGAATAAAAGTGTATCCATTTATGGTTTAGTCTAGAATCTTCCATGTATGAATTTTTACTACAGTACTGGTGAAAATGGATGGATGGAGTAGTAGTACTAGTGTAGAGGGAGGCGCTGCACAGGAGTCTCACCTCTCACCCCGCTCGTGGCGCGGCAGTAAAGCCGTCATATCACAAAACCCAACTACTCCCAGTAATAAGTGGCCTGGTAAAATAAACGGACAAGCAACCATCACATCCCTCTGTCTTTTTTGCATTCCATCTCTCTGCATTTACTTTCTCCGGTTCATCTCGCACACTCGATCCCTAGCTATTACTCCTAGGGCCAGTTCTTTTGGCGGCTTCCCCAGCTTTTTCCACAAGACTAGTCACAGTGGAGAGTAACAATAAGGCGCCTCACTCATTTATTTGGGCTTCTAAACTACTATTCCGTCTTGGTTTATTCCTCACCATTGTAATTTGTGCTAACTTTTGACCAAAGATTTAACTGGATTATTCCTCACCATTGTAATTTGTGCTAAATTTTGACCAAAAATCTGACACATATTACAATGGGGACCAATAAACCAGGACGGAGGTAGTAGTTATGGGATTACTAATCTAGAAGCCTAAAAGAACTGGCCCCTGGTACTCCTACTAGTAGTAGTACTCAAGTTGGAATTCCCATTGCATGGCACAACCTGTTAGGCAAAAAATTCGATACAGGGTGTAGGAAGCGGTTTGGGAATTTGCATGGCTTTCCAACCAGTGAGATACTCCGTACAAAGTACGACAGAGAAATAACCACAGAGAAGGAAGCTAAAAGTAAACAATCCAACGAGCATTTTTGCATTTGTTTTGCATTGAATCATTTCACAAGTTTGACTAGTGCTGTTTTTCTACTTTTACAAAAACCGCATCGTAATGTTAAAATGTGCATTTGCACATACATAAGTAATAGTAGTACCCTCCGTCTAGGTGTATAAGTCTTCCCTCCTTCTTGGTCACGGTGCACAACCAAAGATGACTTATTGACCTGGACGGAGGGAGTAGCACAGTCTGCAAGCATATATCGAGAGAGACGTGTAGTGCGATAGTATATAGTAAAGTTTGTGCTATATGCACGTACTTGCAAAATGCGTACGAATACACAAGGTTTCCAAACTTTCCCTTTTACATACTTAATTAAGGACGCTAAAAGTTCCTGAACGTTCAGGATTTATCATTTGCGTCCCAAAACTAATGAGATCACCTTACAAAACAAAAATTATACTCATCCTAAAAGCCACGACGCTCGCAGGAGCGCTTGCGGCGCGCCACGAGTGCCCTGGTGCGCGGCCGTTTCCCAGCGTGCCGACACAACGCCTCTTCCTCAGCCTTGCAACTCACGAGGTGCTGATTGGCGGCTTGCCGGTGGGCGAACGCGATCTCACCGGTGTGGTGATCCGGCGCCAACAGGTACTCCTCCTCGCTGGAAGCGTGCACCCGGTCCACGTACCGCCAAGTGTAGATGAGGCGCTTGGGCCCCACTGCACTCAGGGCGTCGGCACGGGCGTCCTCCGCCTCCCTCATGGCCCTCGCACGAGCTTTCTGCCAAAGAGCCAATTGCTTGACTCTCTCGGACGTGACATAGGCCTCCCAGGCAGCTTGTTTCGCGGTGCGCTTCTCTTCCTCGGCCTTCTTTGCCGCCTCTGTTTTGGCGCGCTTTGCTGGAGGCAAAGCCTCCCACAAGGCGCATCCATTTCTTTCCAAAGCTCCTCAAGGCTGGGGGGCTCGGCAAGCGGTGCGGCGTTCTCCTCGTAGCGGGGAGCCAACGCGTCCTTCGGCGCGCATGCTGGCGAGATTGGGAACACCGACGCGTCCACCTCGACACGTCGCGGCGAGGACCGGAACACCGACGCGTCGTCCTCTACTAGTGGCGGCGAGGAATGGAACAGTGATGTGTCGCGTCACGGCAAGGAGCGGAACGCCGACACGTCCTCCTCGACTAGTGGCGGCGAGGAGCGGAACACCGACGCGTCCTCCTCGACTAGTGGCGGCGAGGAACAGAACGGCGACGCGTGACCGTCCGCGCGGTGCAACGAGGGGCTCCTAGGGCTTGGGAGGGGCGATACCATGGTGGTCGACGTGAGAGGGAGGGGGAGGAGATAGCGATGAGCGTGAACGTGAGGGGGAGGAGATAGCGATGTCGTGGGAGGCGCATTATTTATAGCGAGCAATGGCACACCTACGTAAGATATGGACTGAGCTGCACTGACTTAACTGCAGGTCCAGTTGCGTCACTGACATGTGGGCCAGACCCCTGTTGGGCCCATATGTCAGTTACCGAATGCACCTGCAGTTAAGTAACAGCTACGTGGGCATATTTGTTGGAGTAAATTACGGGGGAGCGAAGTGGTGGAAATATTGCTGGTCACAACGGATTGGACGAGCGTGGGGGGAGGAGAGTCATGCATGCAGATTTTTCCACACGGGGTGGAGTGGTGGGACCGCCGGAGGGAGAAGGAGAGTTTGGCAGGCATATTATTTCCACACATGGAGAGGAAAAGATTTGGAGACGAACGGGCTTCCTGCAGGTATGGGGAACGGTGCATAATAAGTCATCTTGCATGCCGGGCTAGGTATAGTCTCAAGTCATTAAAAACACACACGCCCCACACATGTTCATATTTCAAGGTGCACTAAATTATTGCATGCGATGATTAAGGCTAGCCATAATGGTGGTATCTTAGCTGGTATCATGCACACAGGAATAGCAAACATGCTGATGTGGCAAAGAATTAAAGAAGAGAGGGGTTTAGAGTAACTAGTGTTCATGCATGCATTGGTAAACACATTTTTTTGTGGAGAATGACAGCACTAGTTGAGTAGTTTTGCAGACTTCAAAAACTATTCCACAATGTGTCAACATTCACAATGTCAAATCAATATTTTTACACTCATTATAAAACGTAGTTCTTATACTCATTATAATCAGTACTCCCTCCGTCTAGGTGAGCAAGTCATCTTAGATTGTGCACTGTGACCAAGGAGGAGGGGAAAACGAGAGATCTTAATGTTTATTTGCTAATTAATAGCATTGCATGCAATGAACTAACCACTGCATGTCGTGTTTGGTAGTCTCAAGTCATTAAAAGCATGCACACCCACATCTCCTATTGGTTGATATGTCAAGAAACAAGAAACGAGGTAGAAGTTAATGCACCGCGCCTAAGTGTTTTGGGAGTATTGTAGATATTGATATTTTTAGTATAAATTTGGTCGTGGGATTTCATTGATGCCTTCAAAGCGTTGACAGGTCTGCTATGCGTGACCTGAAGATGAAAGCGTTGAGCATCTCGAAGTTGATCAACAATCTTTAATTGTCAAAGATTAGCCGTTCGGCCAATAAGGTGGCACACTTAATCGCTAAGTATAGCTTTGACAATAGATTAGATGGTATTCTTGTAAATAACGTACCGCCCTGTGTGGTGAATATTGTATGGAATGAGTGTACTGGTGTGGCTGGTTAATTAATATAAGGTGGTGTTAAAAAAGTATAAATTTGGTCAAACACTTTGCAAACGGTTGACGGGAGTAAAAAGGACCAGAGGGAGTATCATGCATGCGGAGTAGGCAAAAAAAATTGCTTGTCTAAAAAAAGGCAAAAAAATTGCTCATTTATAGCCGATCGAAGTCTCCAAGGGCGCGACCGCGCAAGGGAGGCGAAGGTCGTGGGAGGCGCGACGTTTGACGGAATTAAGTGAAGTTACAACCACGCGTCGGCATGGCGTGCGAACAGGCAGAAGCTATACCGTCAGGCCTACGATATGGGTCTAGTAGACATGACATCTAGTGGGTCCCGCATAGTTCACGAGAACTCTTTGGGGGCTTGCAGCCGTTTATCCACCGGACAAGCCAGCAACCCCACGCCGTTCGCATGCCCTGCTCGTCCCCGTGTTCTACCTTACAACAGTTCGCTCCCAGTCGTCCCGTCCTTTCACATTAGTTTGCTCCTAGTTTTTTTTGCGGGGTACAACAGTTCAACTTCTCCTAACCCTCTTCCAAAATCCATGGCCTCCCAAATCTCCATGGTCGCCGCTGAGTACCAGGTTAGAGCCATCACCGACGATCAGTTCATCATCATCTACACATGTGGATCCGAGACGGTGAAAGCATGGCTTGCTCGCTTCCTACGCATGTTCAACAGTTCAACAAATGAGTGGTTCGCTGGGCTAGATGTTGAGTACACCACAGTCCTGTGACGAGAGAAGGATCTAAAGGACAAAGAGAGGAAGAAGCCCGCTGTGATCCAGGTTTGCGTACATAACCTTTGCTTGGTCTACCACATATGCCATGCCGATGTTGAGTGCCAGGATTTTAAGAACTTCCTCAAGGACAAAAGAGTGAAATTCGTTATTGTAGGCTTTAAGAACGGCAGTGACGTCCTGCGTCGGATAGGTCTCATTGTAGGCCAGCCCTTCGATCTCCAGAAGGCAAGCCTGGTGTCCTCCTCTCAACCTTCAATGCTGACCCTGGCAGCAGCCATGATTGATCCTTCGTACGCTAAACTGAAGAAACCTCATCACGAGTTTCATCATGCATGGGAGTCGAAGACATTAGATGAAGATCACATCGTGTATGCAGCAATGGATGCCTACCTTTGATTAAATATCTACAAGGGTTGGATGAAGAAGCAGAGCTCAGTGTCCAGTTCAAGCAAAGAAGCATCGGCGAAGAGGAAGAGGAAGAGGGACGAGGACGAAGTCGAGGACATGGACTCGGACTCCAAGTAGGTGGCAGTGCCGTCGCTCATGCTGGTTCTACTGTAGTGTCAAGTGGACTAGTTGCTTATTAGTTTATTTTCAAGGGTGTGTTGTGCTGAGGCCCCAGTAGAACTATGTTTATGTTCTTTCTCGTTATTTGAACTCTTTAGTACGTACAGTAGTACTAGTACTATGTCTTACTACAGTTCTTCTTGCAGTTGGTACTACTGCTCGTATCTTCGTGTTCCTACTGTACTTAATACGTTCGTACTAGTAGTATAATTTGGGTCAGTCGATTTATGAAAGAAGTTCAATGGAGCGAAGGAAGAAGACATCAGAAGAGGTGGAAGAAGCCCTTCTAGCCATCCATGTTGCATGAAACGGCTCACATGAGTCGACTGACCCAAATTGCTCCTGCAGATTGCAGGATCCACGTGGCATTCAAGGTCTCGAAGGTAGATTCCGCATTCGCACCCGGTTTGCGGGCTCGACGCGCGTGCGTCCGGCTTCCGCTGTGATAGCCACCATGCGCGCCTCCTCCGCGCGGGCGGAGACGACAATGACACGCTAGTTCCTCCTCGCCGGCATGCTGGAGCACGCGCTCGTCCTCCTCTTCGTACGCTGCGTGCATAGACGCGGCTCCACCAGCTGCTCGCATGCTTGGCAGCGCGGCGGCATCGCGAGGAGGGACTGCAGACGACGTGAGCGGGCGAGCCTTCGGCTTCATGGCACAGGGATGGCAGCGGCATGGCGGTGATGGGCGAGAAATTGTTGGCTGAAGCAGGCAGGCGCCGACATGTGCAACGGCGGCGGCGGCATATTGATGAGTGCGCATGTGGGAGCTTACTTTAGTTTTAAATATAAGGTTGGTCAAACTTAAAAGAAAACCGTACTAGTACACGTAAACATTAGACTTAGGCAGCGCTTTTATTAGTTAGTACCACAGCCACGATACGGAATCCTGTGCAAGCGCGTGAACTGCGGCCGCGCGGTCGATCGAACGGTGCGTCACCGTGTCACGCTCGAAGGACATCCACCGAACCTTTTTCTGTGTGTGAAAACAATCCTCGAGTATTACTCAACTTTTTTTTCCTGTGAAAGTTCTTGGCGTTGCAATATTTCCATATATTTGAATTTAGCTCCAGTTCGTGTTTATTTGGATTTGGACGTTTTAGGTGCGCCCTAGTTTTTTTTAATACTGATTTTGTGTGTGTGACTGAGAGAGAACGTGTGTATGTGTCCATATGTGTGTTGTGGCGGAAGGGCAATGTGGAGATGGTGTGCGTGTGATACAGACATAGAGAGGTGTGAATGTGCAAATGATCATGCATGAGTGAGACATAGACATATGCCGATACGTTGTGTATACATGAGAGAACGGTCTTCTAGTTTACTTGTGTGTGTGTGTGAGAGAGAGAGAGAGAGGGAGAGAGAGAGAGATAGAGAGAGGAGCATCCCTAACACAACAACCATCTCTCTCGATTCGTCCGTCCCTCGCACGGTCGCATGCAACACATGCATCAACGCGCACATTTTGACACCCTCACCCGGCCCCTGCCCACCTCAAGGCCCGCACAATCTCTTCGTGAATACCCATTTCTCTCCTTAGGTTTGTTTTCTCTCAATATCTGACACACACACACACACAGAGAGAGAGAGAGAGAGAGAGAGACACGCAGCACAACACACACACACACACACACACACACTCCCCCAAGCACACAATTCATCCCCATCCAAGGTTATACGGCGACCACTCTCGCTTGTGCTTCTTTGCACCCCAACATGCACAACACCTCAATCTTCAAAGAGGGCAACGAGCAGATCGAAGACGGCGACCACACTGCGCTAGAGAATGTGGGGTCATTTGGAAGCAGGGTGATGTGACGATGGCTGACTGAATCCTCCCCCCACCCTCTCTCTCTCTTGCACAAAATTACCAAACCCTCTCTCCCACGCACAAAATTGTCAACCCCTCAACCTACGAGATCCTTCCCCTCTCATCCATGTTTTTCCTGCTCTCTCATCAAACATGTTGTCTCTTCTCCTTCCACGTATACAGAATCCAGATGCACACACATCTCATGTATATTACATGTATGCATCTTTCTCACAGACCTAACTTCTTTCTTTCTCTTTCTCTCTCTATATCTCTCTCTCTGTCTCGTTAGGTTTGTCTCCTACTCTCTCGTCCACATACACACAATCTTTGCCGCCCTATCTGCTCCATCTTCAAAAGCACTCTCTGCATGTTTCATTCACACATTGGGATATGTCAAAATGTTGCTTCTATAATGGCTGATGTAGAGTTATGGTTGTTCTTGTTGCATCCTACAAAGTAATAACTATGAAATGAATTTAGATTCTCATTTGACTGGGATTATGTGAGTTTGAGCATGTTGTGAAGTACTATAGACCTTGTATACATATTGGGATTCGACAATGATTGTAACTATTGAATTGTATAGACCATTACATTCGAAGTCAATAGCCTAATATATTTATTTCACAATTTCAACAAATGATTAGTTCACTACAAACTAAGAAAACAAATGTGTACTTCCTCCATTTTTTTTAAGTCCGCGTATTAGCATTGGTCAAAGTCAAGTTTTGTAAACTCTCAGAAAGCTTATAACAAAAAATATTAACATATACAATAACAAATAAATACCATTAGATTCATTATTGAATGTACTTTCACATCATACATATTTGTTATGGTAAATGTTTATATTTTCTATACACTTGGTCAAACTTTAGGAAGTTTGACTTTGGTCAAACCTGATATGCAGAGTTTACTACTACTACTCGCTAGTTGCTTAGCCGAATCACTCAACACGCCACACGGGGAGTCCAGTCTCACAAAATTTTGAGGTTGGCGGGAAAATCTCCCGCGACCCTGATTCAAGCAGTGGGAAGTTACCATCATAGCCTTCGAAACAGGCCTACGGATGACGCTTGGTAGGGGGCTGTTTTCGTAACTTCAGGTTCACCCTACCCAACCAACCCCACCCCGGCACCCAGAGTAGTACACCTGAATACTCCCCAATTTCTATCCCCACCGCAAAATAGACTTCTCCACGGCACCGCAGCCTTCGTGCTCCTCCCCTTTACATCGGCGCACTCATCCACCGCAGCGCATCTGCCTCATCGATGACCTCGTACGCCGCACTGGAGCCGGTCCACCGTCGTCGTCGTACATGGAGCCTCTTCCCCGGCATCGTCTTCCACGGTCTCGGATCTGCTTCCCGGAAGCCGACGCCAAGCGCAGAAGTACCACCGTCATGGACAATGAACTGACTCCCGTTGCTGGCCATGACTCACAGAAGCCGCCGCGACCATCGTTCTCCTCCTCGATTGGTAATGTGTGTATTGAATCACTTAGCAGTACATGTGCAGTTCCAATTTTGTTCATACCTACCCTTCAAATTTCCTGGGTGCTATTGTTCCCGTAAAAGTAATTGGTTATAGCCTCCATTGTCCAACAGCATATCAGCTTGTAATTGTGCGTTGCTCCTGCATCGCGCTGTGCTTGGGTAGGTTTTTCATCTGCAACCAGTAGTGTGGCAAATGATGGAAATGTTTTTAGAACTAGCAAAATGCCCATGCTTTGCACGCATCAAGATGCATTTGTATGAGTAGTTTATCTTGTTGGAGATGCTCTAACATGGCAGACGAGTGCTTTAATGTTGCCCACAAGATGCGCGAGTATTACTAGTAGTATATTTTTCTTGCCATGTTGATATTTTAAAACCACGAGTGCGAACATGCAGAGGAGCAATGAAGACCAAACACGGGATATTCAGGACATCTTCAAGGAGCGTGGCAAGTTAAAGAGGACCTGCACCGAACCTGTAAAACGAGCTTTGGTAAGTAACACCCTTTCAATTACTTTCGTGTAGCCTCGTGTTCTTCGATGTGTATATGTTGTAGTTTCTGTTTCTCTTAAGCGTGGTGTTCTTTGATGTGTAATAAGAAGAGTCTTAATCGTCCTAATGCTTTCGTTTTTAGCTTGATGTAGGAAGTGGGTGTTCTCACCTTGTAGTCTATTTTTATTTATTTTTTCCTTTTGAATTCACTTCTCCGAGTTCTGTTTATCTGGCTTCTACTAAATGGATCTAGGTTGCTCTGAGTATTGATCTAAGAAAGAAGTAACTTCATGTCAGGATGCACTTCCTGCGAGGAGGGAAGTATGGTCAACCTCGAGATCATGTTTCCAAAATGAGGCTGGATTACACACAAGGTGCCAGTTCCCTAATGATGCTGGATTAGACACAAGGTGCAAATTCCCAGATGATGCTGGATTACACACAAGCCAGGTGGAATCGTCAGCTGTTCGTGTCCTCGTGGCATTAGTAAAGGCTGAAAGAAAGCATGCAACAACCCTTTAGAATGTAGCTGAGTTCCTGAAGAAGCGAAAAGAGCAATCAGATGCTCTCTTCACCCAAGCCAAAGAAGAGATGGAAGAAGCCATAAATAAGCTAGCAGAGGCAGAGCAGGCTAGGCGTCTCTTGCTATCTAAAATTGTTGTCAATACAAAATTTCCTTCATAATAGCTAGGTTCAAATGTTTATCCAGTCAGCATACCTGTTGTGATCTTCGTGCATCTACTGATGTGGCACAAAATGTTTTTTTTCGGGTCATGTAATAACAGCAATTACTTTCCAAACAATAACACACGAAGCATTGGACATGGTATAGTTCACGCGCAAGCCCGACATTCCAAGTTCAACTTCCATATCAAACTCATGTTCACAGATATCTGCACATTCATACATAATGTCCACAACCATGATTCACTTCAAAGCCAAAAAAAATGTGAGGAGAGTTATAAATAAAGAAAATCCTCTACTAGTTCCTGCTACCAGTGCGAGCACAACAAGTCAAGACCATGCGTAAATTAATTATATTTTAGTCATTTTTTGTGTTCTAAAATGCCTGCCAGCTCGCGGAAGGACGTGTTGCCGGCACAAGTGCGGATTCATGAAGGCAGGCGGGGCAGTCTTAAGCTGGTTGCTCGCGGCGAGGAGGCGTGCTTAGCCGGGCCTGCAGCGAGTGCGACCCTCTTGGCCGGGGCGCCGGTTCAATGCCTGCACTATGAGAGGTCGCTCCGTGTCAGAGAAATCACTCCCTCCGGTCCTTTTTTGTTTGGGCATAAAAAAATATCGTTTTCCATTCACATTTTACAAGTAAAGTTCGTGGACAAACTTTGACCCGAAGTACGATGGGGACTAGTAAACCAAAATGGAGGTAGTAGTTTTTTTAATCGAAGAAGGGTTTCCCCTTCCGATTTTCATTAAAGAAAACCAGCATCTAAATCTAAACCATAGTATTTGCCCTAGAACTACCAGGTTCAACATCTCGCAACATAAACCCATACAACCTCTATCAGAAAAAAACAAACAAACCATACAACCATACGCCAAGGAGGTACGTAGTACTATGAATTCCATTTTCGCTCCATACCAATTGTTCTAAAAACTACTTACTACTTATAACGCGCCATTGAAAATCGGAACTCTTAACCCCGCTAAAAAACGATATTTTAAACGTGGCTACTCGATCTGTGGCAATTGGCGAGCCACCGCGCTCCAAGTCGTTCACCTGTGGTCCCGACCATCAACTCCTATGGATCAAATTATCACGCGAGCTGACTATTCCTACAAAGGTGCTCCACCACATACCCGGTAGCCGCGAATGCAGCAATAGTTCCCCTAGGGTTTTAGGGTTTATTTGTTAATGTCGCCTTTACGTAACACTCATGTGTGCGAGACAACGAGAGGCCGACTGCATGCGTGCGCCTCTTCTCTTTGTATATGTACTCCACCGTTTGTTTGGTGTCCAAAAAAATATAATAACTACTAGCAATGTGCCAATGCGTTGCCACACGATCAAAGTAGATTAATTATTAATACATATTCACCGATTTGATAGAAAAAAAAGTCTAGTTTTGAAATACGTATATCACTAAAAATATGTTATGTTTCACTCAAAATATATTTCTTTGGCGGTTTTGATAAGATAAGTTAGGAATGTTGTTGGTTTCAAGATTCGAGAAGTGGTATATGTCTAATTTCTACTCTTACTAGCAAGATGCCCATGCATTGGACGGAACATCAAGATCTTGTGGGAGAGAAGGATGAACGAGGGAAGGCCTTATCTGCAAATGTGGTGAAGAGTGCGGGTAAATTGCCATATTTTCCTTCCTATCCGTCAGATATAAATCAGACGACCTACATTGCAGGATGGCAGGCCCACCATCATCACAAACTCTATTTTTTATCCCTACTCTTATAATAAGCATTGTCGGTGATGATCGTGTGCCTGCCATCCTGCAATATAGGCCGTCCGATCTATGTCTGACGGATAGGAAGGAAACTATGGCAATTTTGCAAAAAGATACCCACACCCCTCTCCACATTTGCAAATAAGGCCTTCCCTCGTTCATCCTTTTCCCCCACAAGATAAACTACTCATACAAATGCATCTTGATATTCCGTGCAACGCATGGGCATCTTGCTAGTTGTTGCAAAAAGCCCATGTGTGTGTGAGAGAGAGGGCGAGTGGAGGAGGACGGAGTGCATGTGTGACAAAGACACAAGGAGTGTGTGTGCGATAGGTATCAGCTTAAAATGAGGTGATAGTGTGTGTGTGCACGATCGAGAGGGCGTGTCTCAAGAAAGGAAGAAAAATCTACATAGATACAAGGAGCGGGAGAGAGACATATATGCGATGGTGGAAGCACGAGTGTGCGGGTGTATAAACCTATCTAGAGGCTAGCTAGTCAATAAATGTTTGTGAGAGAAATACGAGTCAGGGTGCGAAAGCGAGAGTTTTGTGTGTGCGAGAGAGAGACGGTAGTCGGGAAGGGGAGTGGAAGCAGGAATTGTGTGTGTGTGTGTGTGTCTGTGAGAGAGAGAGAGGAGACGGTAGTCAGGGTTGTCTGATCGGTAAACAAATGAATAATGTCAGTCTGGGATGGAGACGAAAAGGAGATCACTACAAATGTTGTGTCTACAGGAGAGATAGATAGAGTAATTTTAGTGGTATGAGTCATATGTAGAGACATATAGGGTGTGTGAGAGAATCCCATAGAGAGAAAGGCAAAGTGAAAGACGAGTGGAGACTGTGTGTTTGGCGGTGTAAAAGAAAGCTTAGGTACCGAGTGATACCAGAGAACAGTAGAGACGTGAGAGATAATGAAAACCGTGTAATGTATAATGATAGGGAGAGTGTGACACTTCTCAGGGGAGACGTCGAGAGACTATGTTTGCGAGGATAGGAGCAACATGAAGTGAGCGTGCGGGTGAGCTGGAGAAAAGAGAGTGATTGCTACCTGAAGGAGCATGCATGCGAGAGAGATGGGCGTGAAAGGAGTGAACAAAAAAGGGATTCAAATATTTGAATTCGAGATGATGATACATGTAATCCATACTCGAACCAAAATTGATCTATCAAACATGCATACTCATATGAATTCACGCACATCTATGTTATTTAATATGTAGATATTACTGATCCATACATTTTAGTAGAGCATAATTTGGTTAATTTTTTTCGAATTCAACCTTAAGATTTCGAGATTGTTGTATTTGTAAATCATATTATACATATAAAGGAGCAGAATTCTTTGTTGTGCTTTTGAAAGTATATATATAAAGAAATGATGTATATAGAATGTAATTCCAATTGAAAATGGATCCTGCCCAAAAAAAAAGAATACAAACAGGATTCGAATTGAGTTGGCACGGTAAATGTGCACTCTGCAAAATTTGAACGAAGCGGGGAAAGTCGCAGTAACCGCCCGAAACCAAAATCTGCGAGATGGAAATCACTACTGCCTATCCCTACCACGCAAAGCCTATATGCTGGATTTCTATAGGTTTCGATAGGGGTAGGTTTGTAATTTCACCCAAACGTGACGTAACCGCCTCTCACCCGGATTCATACACGGTGGGTGGCAAAACACAGTGTGTCCTCGGCCGAAATCGACTCCCTCCCTGATTCATATTCATACACAGTGGGCGCCAAAAACAAACTCTCATCAGCAAATATTCGGTGTATGCGAGATTACCGTCCTATCCCCAACCGACTAGTGTTGCTGTGATGTAGTAGAAATTTGAAACGGGGGCTAAGTTTGTAAATTTCCTCGCATTTGAGACAATCGCACCCTGAATACATGGTTCCCCCTTCCTCTCTACCTCCCTTTTCCCCATTCGTACTCCGTGGGCGCCAAGACACGCTCTCCACCCCATCCTCCTCCGTCCGCCGCCGCCGTCCGCCACCCCATCCACCGCCGTCCTCCTCCACCAGGCCGGAGCTGATACCCCGATGCCGTCGTCCATTACAAGAGATCGACCTCTCTCATCCACGGCTTCGGACCGGGATCCTTGCATCCCGTCCTCTCGCTTCATCCCCGCCGTCGTCCACCTTGCCGGCGCCGCTCCTACGACCGTCTCGTCCACCGCGCCCTGCCGCCACCGTCTACCCTCCTAGATCTGCTTCCACGCCGTCGACAGCCATCGCTACCGCAGCACCGTCAAATTCTCAGCAGATGCGTACACGGCGCCGCACCAGAGGCGGTACTCTTTCGTATCTGCTCAACTTATTTATCGCAGCAAGAAAATAGATCGCCACTGCTTTACTCTGATTTCTTGTCTTGGTTGCGAAGTTGCCTTTGTCCGGTTTGCACCTTCAGATCCGCCATGGCACGCTCAACACCATACTCGCAATGCTTATGGTTTTCCCCTTTTATATTCCACACTAGTTAAATCACAGTAGACTAAATTTCAAAATTGGGTCAGTCGATTTTTCAGAGCTCGTCGGAGTTCGCCGGTGTGATCGAAGGGGCTCGGGTGGGGACGGTGGTTGTGGGGGGCGGTGGTGGGGCCTCGTCGAATGAATAAAACTCGACGCGAGTGGTGGCGGGGGTGGGGTGGCGGAGGAACACAGGCGGTGGGGCTGGTGGTTCGGCCGGCGGCCCGTGCGGTGTTCTGTATGGGAAGCACAGTATGTTCCTTGTCAGGAAGGGGTGCAGGGACATCTGCAGTCAACAACTGATAGAGCTGGCCTGTACGTGATCGATAGGCTTTCAATTACTAGCGGCAATACAACACCGTAATTTCCAGCCTGTTCCACTTTCCCGATTTATATATCCTGGTTATGGTGTACCCCTGTTATGTACACTATGATCTGCCTAGTTGTTGTGTGCTCTTGTTATCATGGTTTGGCAATAAACTCTTTATACAATATATTATGAACCTATCATCTACCAGCTATCCTTACTTCTAGAGCCTATTTTTGTGTGTACTTGTGCCAGATTATATAAATGCACGCACCATATTACAGCACACATGAGCTCTCTCATCAGAATCCAGTGATAGCACACAAGTGTTTACAGGGGCGCCCCTATATTAGAATATCATTTGCATTACAAAGATAATCTCACAACTATTTATGTTTTCATGGTTCTCAGATATCATACGCAATTACAGTGAATATCAGAATCCACGCATCAGAAGAATATTGTGGAACACTGCAATGACTTACAAAATTGGCACCAAGGCATTGAGTGCCATTCTGGAAGCAATGAAACTCGTACGCTCCCCACCTGTTGATTCTTGTTCAGAATATCATCCTAATGACTATTCTAACCTCGAGGAGTCAAAGGCAGATGGCCTGTCCTGTTCACCCATCAAGGTGCATGTTCTAATTTGGCAAGGTTTTATTGATTGCGCATATCTTGCATATGTTGTCTTGCATTTCTTCTACTTTGTTGCACCGCCATCTGCTTAGTTTATTCATCATATATGTCGAGATGCCATGCCCATACATTATCAATACATATTCCATCTATCATCGTACCATGTTTTTCCACTCAAATGTTGTTCTTGTGCATCAGACATCAAAAAGGAAGAGGGTGATTGCCGAACCTGAAGGAGCACCAGTAAAGTCCTTGAAAAACATGGTGGTGCTGGAGAAATCAGACAGCACCCCACTTATATTGGCTGTACAACCAGTGACACAAAACGTAGGACCGACTCCAGCAGTGTACCCATACTTCACTGGCCACACCACTAGCCCCACCACACAGGACCTGCACTCCAGCAAAAGGTATACCGATTTCATTTTCCATAGCACCAGCTGTACCACAGAAGAATCCCACTCCAGCAAAAAGTACAACAAGTCCACCGGCCGAAGACCTATCCCAACTGTAGAGACGGCCAATTCCTGCAGATTGGAATCCCATTCCATTTATTCCCAGTTTAAAAGACAATGCTTTCAATGTTGTTAGGGACTACATGCATATATTCCCATCATGGGAAGATTATTGTGAAGACAAACACCATTTTCACATCTTCCTGTCCAACTTATGTGTAAGTGCTATTATTCATGGTTATTATTTTCCTGTTTTCTGCTGACTGAACACATCAATGGTTTACATTACATTGTTGTAACTAGGTGAGGGTCAATCTGGATAGTCATGACGAGCAAAGCTTGCTTGTGCTTTTCAAGGAAGCATTGCAGCAGTATCGGTGTTACCTGAGGAAATCACACTTTGATGGCAAGTCTATAAACGAATTTCCGGTGAAGTCTCCTGTGCTAAATTTAGAAGACATTGAGTGGAAAAACCTTGTTATGCACTGGTCTCGTTCCCAGGATGAGGTATTGTCTATGAAATCACATGACAATTTGAACTTCTACTTTTCCGCATGTGCCTTACGGATCTTTTTTGCAGGAAATCTGCTCGAAGAAGAATTCCGGTTTGACAAGATCGACAGGATATCGCAAATATGCTGCCCGCTACTTTGCTCTTGTTAGTACCTGTTGTCCTGTATCACTGTACTTGCATACATACCTGTTTCATTATGTGACAGCAGTATGCATGATATCTTGCTTATCAATTGTTCGCTCCAAATTATCTGATCTGTATGAATGGTTACATTAGTATAGAATATATCCAATGCCAATGTTTTTTTAGCTCTGCATTGTTCTTGTAAGTACATGTTGTCCTTTATCAGTGTACTTATAATGACAGGTAGTTGTTCATGTACCATCACTCTGCAGCTTATTTTCCTTTGCCCTCCATTTTCTACACATCAGATCTATATTTACTCTTACCATAAGGTTGGTACTTAAGAAGTTTAGCTGTGCATTGCTCTTGGCTGTACCTTTTGCCTGTATCGCTGCACTTACATTTGTAGCTACTTGGTTATGTAGCATCACTCTTCATCTTATCTTAAATATTCTCCATTTTTCGTATATTATCACATCTTTATTTACTCTTAACAAAATGTAGAATAAAGGCAATACTTTTGAAGAAGATTCTGTGGTAAACTTCTTGAATTGCCCCCCAATCAGCATGGACAAGGCCTTTATAGAGCCTGTCTTCACCAATAATGTAAGTTTGTCCATCTCAAGCCTTCAAACTTTGTTGTATATATTTGGTTAGGCATGACTGCAACAACTGTTTATTTTTGGTGTTTGCATCAAATTGCTTGTTTAAAGTTTATTATATGTAGTTCATAAACAAAAGTTCGTCCTTTCTCAATTTAAGTTTTCAGTTGTACAACCAAGTTCCTTCTTCATACCATGTAAATTAAACTATATAGAGCAAGTGATCTTCTTTTGCACTTCATGTATGCTTCTGTTCTTCATCTGTAATCCAGTGGTGTGGTGAACCTACCTACTACAGCACAATGTCATATTCTGCAATGTCTTAACTATGAACAATGTCATATCATTCTACTATTATTTAAACCATCTCTTTATTTGCCAATCTGAAATGGTATAAATTGACAGCACACTAATCATTGATACTTATGAGTTCTTGATCTGTAATCCAGTGGTGTCGTGAAGCTGCCAACTCCTTCACAATGTCATTTCCTGCCATGTCTTGACCTGAACAATACCATATTGTGTTAATGCAAATTTAAACTGTGTCACTTTATTCATCAGAAAGAAATGTGATGAATTGTCAGCACTGATACTTTTATGTGCAAAACCTGTCATCTGTCTGCTTGTTTATCTTTAAGAGTGAGGAAGATATAAGTGTTGAACAAGCGCAGTCTCATCATCTTGCTCAGTTGCTTGCGCTGCAGCTCCCCAGCAGGGCTAACCTTTCTTGAACTCTATTAAAGTGCTATCGGTTTTGTATATTATTTTGTCGGCGTGTTTATTTGCACTGGTGGCGATCTTTGATGCCCAGTGTATGTAATCTGCTGTCTGCTTGTGCTTTATTATCATAGTGGCGAACTTTGATGCCCAATGGATGTAATATGCCGTAATTTCTTTATTGTATAGTATAGGTTTTTTCTTATTCATGATGCTGGAATTATTTTACTGTATATATATCTTGTCTTTGCAGTAAACCGGCCAAACCGTAAAATTACGGTACATAATCAAGCCGTCATGCAATCACGATGTAGGTTGGGCCTGAAACGTACCGATCAGCTCACGGGCCGGCAACAACCCAAAATGAACCCCGGCCCATGATTGTGCGAATCAAATCACGGGCTTTTAACAGGCCGAAAAATTGTCTCAGTCCTTGTTTGGACCAATCAGATATCGACTGCGAGCAGGCCGGATGCAAACCGGGCCGTAGTTAGGCCCAACTATATGACGGGCTTTTAACATGCTGAAATTAATATAGGGCCGAAATGTTAAACGGGCCCTTAACAGGCCAAAACTAATATCAGCCCGAATTACTAAGTGGGCCTTTAGCAAGTGGGCCCAAAAGCATAGTGTCCAGTTGACGGGCCGAATCTGATATGGGCCATAATTGAGCCTAAAGCCTCTTAAAGGGCCAGACCTGATTTGGGCCGTAATTTGGCCCAGAACGTGGTAGGCCTTTAACGGGCCGGATCTCATATGGGCCACTATTAGGCCCGGAGCATGGCAGGCCGTTAATGGAACGGATCAAATATTGGCCGGCATTTGGCCCAAAACATGACAGGCGGTTAATGGGCCAGCCTACTAGGGTCCTCAAAATCTTGTGGGCCTACAGCTGGGCCGGCCCATTAATGTCGGCGATGTCACCTCCCTAGTTCTGGTATGCTCAAGGCTAGCTAGACATGTGTGCATCATGTTTAAATTTTATTTAAATTTGAAATGGGGATTTGTGAAACCCTCAGAAATCATTTCTGGGAATGACCCAGATAAAAATTACTTCAATTTGGCCCAAGAAAATGTTCCTGATTTTCTCTAAAAATATTGGCCATTGGTAAAATTCCAACCAATATTTTTGGGAGCTCAGAAGTATTTATTTTTGGCCATTTGAATTAATCCAGTAATTATTTGCTTTGGATATATATTTGTTATATATATAATATATGTCCCAAAATTATGTTAGTTGTTGAGGAGCTCTGGAATAATACCACTAGCTCCTGCAAAAATTGGCATAAGTAAATAAAATGATTTAGTATTTTATTAAATCAAACAAATGTCAGAAAAACAGAAAACAGAATCAAAAATAGAAAAGAGCTTACCTGGCGCTTACCTGCAGCCTGGCCTGGCCCAGCGGCCCAGCAGGCCGGCCCAGCCCAACTGCCAGGAGCTTCTTCAAGCTCCTGCCAGTAGGAGCTGCTGCGTGGCCGCGCCACAGCCGGCCGTGGCCACGTCTCCCCGCCACCTCCTGCTTCCCCTCCTCGTCGCTCCAGCCTCCCTGGACGTCGCCACGATGCCCCGCACCTCTCTCCCTCTCCCTCACTCTCCCTCCTCCCCTGGTTCTCTCCTGCGCGACCGCCCGAGCACTGCCGTCGCCGCCGTTCGCCGTTTCCGTAGCCACCGCCTCCCCCTCGCCTCTCCGACACGCACAGGAGCTCCGCCTCCTCGCTCTGAAGCTCTCTGCCGAGCCACGCAAGCCGGAGCGCCCCATGGAGTCGTCGCCGTCGCCATCTTCGCCTCCGGCCGCCGTGGATCTCCATCGCCGGCCCGCCGACTCCAGCCTCCCCCGAGCTCTCCGACGACCTCCCCGAGCCCGTCGTGAGCCCCTGCATCGGTTTCCCCTTCTCCCCTGCCTGCCCGCGATCTATATCCATGCGCCCCCTTGAGCCGAGCTCCGGCCGCCGCCGCGAGCTTCGCTCTGACGAGCCCCACCGTCCCTGCAGCCTTCCGACTGCTCCACTGGATGCGGACGACGACGGGCTACGCCCCGGTGGTCTCCGCGCGTCCATCCGCCGCTCGTAGCGCGTTCCGGTGAAGCACCGCCGCGTGGTTTGGTCGCCGCCGGCCAACTCCGGCGGGCGCTGACGTGGCGGCTTAATTAGTGCTTAACCCCCTTCTAATTACCCCCCTGAGACTGACCAGTGGGCCCCAGGGCTTAGTCAAAGCTAATCAGCCCAGGTTTGACTCGGGGTTAACCCCAGTGTCACTGACGTGTGGCCCCCACACGTCAGGTTTGACCTGGTCAGCCCTGCTGACGCCTCTGTGGCGTCATGCTGACGCAATTATTTATTTTCTGGAATTATTTCAAAACAGGAAATTCCAGAAAATATTCAAAACTTCAAAAATTCATATAAATTCAACCGTAGCTCAGATTGAAATAAGTTATATATGAAAAATTATCAGAAAAATGCAATCTATCCATCTGTACCAGTTTCATGCATGAAAAATCAAGTTATACCTGCTGTATATAAGATAACATATGAATGGCATTTATAAAGGCTTAAATTAGAGTTGCATTTGAACCCTTGGTGCAAATGGACCTCTTCCAAAGAGAATGCTAGATGCATTAGCACAAACCACATCACATCTTCATTCCATGTTCATGCATCATATTGTTGCATATGATTGTTTATTGATTTCCGACACCGTTCCTTCTCGATAGGTCTTGCTCCGGAGACCGATCCAGAGTACCTGTCAGAGAAGCAGTGCCCCCTTGTTGATCTACCAGGCAAGCAAACCCCCTTGTTCATTCCGATACAATCCCACTCTCTCGCTCCTGCTCTCTTTTATTGCATTAGGACAACAACGATTCAACTGCTACTTTATGCTGCGGTAGTTGAACCCATTCCTCTGCATGACCTGTCATTGCCACAATAAATAGTTGAAACCCACTAGCATGTGTAGGAGTTGATTGAGCCATGTTGTGCTTCTACCATGCCATGCCTGCTATTGCTTAGAGTTGTGTCAGGTCTGGTTCATTGGGAATGAATTGGAGTGTTACGATATGTTCTAATGCTGAGAGTTAAGTGTGTGAACACGATTTGGTAAAGGTAGCGGTGAGAGGCCATGTAGGAGTACATGGTGGGTTGTCTCATTGGGACCGTCCTTAAGAACCGAGTTCTGTGTAAGTTGTCCAATGACTAGCTACTACCACACATTGGGTTCCGGTAACTCGAGTCCAATGACTAGCTACTACCACACATTGGGTTCCGGTAACTCGACCCCTCTCGACTTATTAACCAACTTGACCTCTGTCCAGGAGTTGCAACTAGTTTCTGGTGTTTGTAGGTAGTGCTATTTTTCTACCGAGTGGCACCCGGCAGGGTGGGCTCGGGACAGACTAGGCACATGTGGCACGGTGTACCAAGTGGCACCCGGATGGTGGGCTTGGGAACCCTGCTCACATCGTTTGGGGCCGTGAGCGACACCCCGGCCGGATCTCCTTGCGGATGGAACCCGAATAGGCAATAAACCTGGACTAGAGTCTTGTGTGGTTAGTCAGGTCGTGGCCGACACCCTCGCCAGGCTTCCGCTTGAAGGTTGCCGAGATACATGACGTGTACATGGCGGTAAGTGGCGAGAGCGTGTGTGAAGAAGTACACCCCTACAGGGTTATCATGATCTATTCGAATAGCCGTGTCGTCGGATATGGACTTCTTGGATGCTTACGTGGTACATAGACAACTTGAAGTGGATACCCTAAAATGCTCAAGATAAGTGTGAGTGCTATGGATGGCCTTCTCGTAGTGAGACGGGGATGAATCCATAGTAGTGTATTGATGTGGTGATTAGTGGACTCGTGTGCGCCGCTTCACCTCAAAGAAGTTCTTGTAGTCGTAGAACAGGATAGCCACTGAGTCAAAGCTGGCTTGCTGCAACTAAACCCCACATTACCTCCTTGATACTAATGCATGTATGATAGGATCTGATGTAAGTCTTGCTGAGTACCTTTGTACTCATGTTTGTTTTATTTATGTTTTGCAGCGGAGACTTTGGTCTTACTAGTAGTTCCGCTTGGACTTCGACGAGTAGCTTGTACCTCAGCTACGATCTTGATCGGATGTTGTAGATAGTCGGGCTCTTAAGCCTTTTTCATTTGTAGTTGTCTGTACTCAGACATGTAATGCTTCTGCTTGTTGCTTGTATGCTCAGAATGATGGGTCATGTGACCCTTGCTTGTATTTAATGTTATGTGGCTCTTCTGAGCCTTTATCTATATGAGTTTGCGTTATGTTGTGATGCCATGTTGTACAGCACATACTTGCATGTTATGCGTACGTGTAACGTGTATTGCTATGTGTGGGATCCGACAATCTAGTTGTTCATCCTTGGCAGCCTATCATATAGGGAAATGTAGTCTAGTGCTTTCTGAGCGATAGTAGTCCGCTACAGCCCGGTTCACCGGAGTCCTGCTAGCCCAGCACTACTGCTCGGAACACTTGACTGGCCGGCATGTGTTTCACTTCATTCCTATGTCTGTCCCTTCGGGGAAATGTCACGCGGTGACATCCGGAGTCCTGCCTAGCCTGCTACAGCCCGGGTTACCGGAGTCCTGTTAGCCCAGTGCTACAGCCCAGATTCACACGTTGATGACCGACATGCTCGATGTGATTCATGTATGCCTGTCCTCATGGGTTAGTGCCGCTTTGGATTCGCGACTAGCCATGTCGGCCCAGGTTCTTTGTCATATGGATGCTAGCGACACTATCATATACATGAGCCAAAAGGCGCAAACGGTCCGGGGCCAGGTAAGGTGGCACCCGTGGGAATACCGTGCGTGAGGCCGCAAAGTGATATGATGTGTTACATTCTAGATCGGTGTGACTTAGGATCGGGGTCCCGACAGCTTTGGTATCAGAGCCTGACTGCATGTAGGATTTCCAAGCCAACCTGGTCAAAGTTGAGTATAGAAATTCTTTAGTTATGTAAGGGAATTGATTGTGGAAGGGAACGTAAGGCTCTTTTTACTACTTATATCTCATGCCCTTCTGATCTGAGTCATCCTATCTTTCCTACGGGGTTAAGGAACTAGGCTTTATCTTCCGTCTATCAGGATCACGTGTTACTACTCCGTAGTCTCTTAGGATTGGTTGATCAGAGTCATATCCCAGTTCAAGTACCTCCAGTGTAGTCTGTTTAGTAATATCTCAGAACCTTGAGTGATGTTGTTGATTATGGTGCTACCCCGTCTTTTGCAGAATGTCTCATTTTGGGCATTTTACTGCCGTTATGCTGCCGGAATTGTCCTAGGAGTTTGAGAGATACTAAATTCTTGTGCTACCTGCTGCATCTTATAGTTGATGCTGAATCCATCCTTGTTTCCTTGGTTTCGTTCTTCAGGATGTTGCCGGTTAACCGAAGTTCTGTTGCTCGTAGCCGAAACCACAGAGATGGTAGGGATGAGGATCCTCCCGACCAGTCTTCATTGCAGAGTTCATGTTAGAGATGGAGAAGAACAAGCGAGAGTCTAACCGCTTGTTAGCACGTATTGAGGAGAACACCTCCCATCAGCACAAAGAGTCAACGACCATCTATGACTTCATTCGTCTAAAACCACCTACCTTTCATCATTCTATTAAGCCACTCGATGCAGATGACTGGCTTCATAGTATCACACACAAGCTGCGTTCCGTGAGCGTAGCCGAAGGTGACAAGGTCACCTATGCTGCATATCACCTGGAAGGTCCTGCTAGTCTTTGGTGGCAGAACTATGAGGCTATGCTTACAGCCGGCGAGATACCTACCTGGAGAGATTTCACTGAGGCTTTTCGCGAGCACTACATTCCTCTGGCTCTCATTGACCGCAAGAGAGAAGAGTTCTGTAGTTTCACCCAGGGTAAGATGGCTGTTGATGCTTACAGTAGAGAGTTTGAGAACGTCGCCCGCTATGCTATAGAAGAAGTGTCCACAGACGCCAAGAAGCAGGCTAGGTTCCGGAAGGGTCTCAACCCCAAGTTGCGTCGTGATCTCCACTTGCACCATTGCAATACATTCCAGGCTCTTGTGAACAAGGCCAATAATGCGGAGATAGCTCAGCTCACCTACGAGGAGTCTCGTAACCACACCCGTGATTTGGGTTCTTCCTCCGGTGCTAGTTCGTAGAAGCGCCGGATTTGGATTCCGAACTCCGCCCTTCCACCCGGTTATACACCGAGGCCATCTTATGTGGCGCCTCACCCAGTTCAGTTACATGCTCCACCCAGACCTATTGGCAGACCGTTTGTCAATGCGGGTCCACGCCCTACTTCAGGGACTTGCTTCACAAGCGGAGAGCCAGGACACTATGCACGTGACTGCTCTCAAGCCAGCTATGCTCCACCCCAGCCTGAGAAGTCTGTTGGCCGTGGTAAGCCATCATGCAAGACAATCAGTGTCTAGACAGCTCCCACTGAACGTGGACGTGTGCATCACGTCTCAGCTAAAGACGCTCATGATGATCCAGATGTCGTTCTTGGTACACTCCTTGTCAACTGTCATCCAGCTTTGGTTCTTTTCGATACCGGAGCATCTCACTCTTTCATTTCTGAAAGCTATGCCAGCTTGCACAACATATCCTTTTGTGATATGCCCTCTCCACTAGTCATTCAAACTCCTGGATCCAAATGGCAAACTTCTAGTGTAAGCCATGGTAATGAAATCCTTGTCGATAGACTTGTATTCCTTGCATCACTCATAGCACTCAAGTCTATAGATATTAACATCATCTTGTGTATGGACTGGATGAAAGCTCATTATGCCAATATTGATTGTTATACCAGGTCTGTTCAACTTACACATCCATCTGGCAAGATAGTCACTGTCTCCACCAGAGTTGCAAAGCGCCAACTCTATTCTCTTAATGCCAGTCCTCTTCCAGACCTTGAGGATATCCCGGTAGTCCATGACTTTCCGGATGTCTTTCCAGAAGAACTGCCAGGTGTTCCACCTGACAGAGATGTAGAATTTTTCATAGATCTTCTCCCAGGAACCGCCCCAATTTCTAGGAGACCTTACAAGATGGCACCCTTAGAACTATCCGAGCTTAAGAAACGACTCGATGAGTCCTCGCAAAAGGGTTTCATCCGTCCTAGTTCTTCTCCTTGGGCTTGCCCCGTCCTCTTTGTCAAGAAGAAGGATGGTATGGACCGGATGGTTGTAGATTATCGTCCCGTTAATTTGGTCACGATAAAGAACAAGTATCCGCTCCCCAGGATCAACGACCTATATGATCAGCTCGCTGGATCCTCAGTCTTTTCCAAGATGGATTTGAGGTTAGGCTACCATCAAATCAAGATTAGAAACGGGGACATTCCTAAGATGGCTTTTGTCACTCGTTATGGCCAGTACGAGTACACCGTCATGTCCTTTGGTCTAACCAATACTCCAGCTACATTCTCCCGCTTGATGAACTCGATCTTCATGGAGTACTTAGATAAGTTCGTCGTGGTTTACCTCGATGATATTCTTATTTACTCGAAGAACGAGGAAGAGCATGCCGAACATCTTATACTTGTGCTAGAAAAACTCAGAGAGCACCGCCTTTATGCCATGTTCTCCAAGTGCGAATTTTGGTTGCCAGAAGTGACCTACCTGGGCCACGTGGTCTCGTGTAAGGGCATTGCTGTCAATCCCGCGAGAGTTCAGGCCGTTCTTGATTGGACTCCACCTGAAACCGTTAAGCAAGTTAGGAGTTTCCTTGGTCTAGCCAGTTATTGTCGCCGCTTCGTTGAGAACTTCTCCAAAGTGGCCAAACCTCTCACGGAACTTCTCAAGAAAGATAAAAAGTTTGAGTGGTCCCCATAGTGTGAATACAGTTTTCAGGAACTGAAAAGACACCTGACTTCTGCTCCCATACTTGTGCCACCGGATTTCACTAAGGACTTTGTTATCTATTGTGATGCCTCACGACAAGGACTAGGTTGCATTCTTATGCAGGATCGTCATGTGATTGCCTATGCATCTCGACAGTTGCATCCACATAAGGATAATTATCCTACACATGATCTAGAGCTTGCAGCCGTAGTCTATGCACTTAAGACATGGCGACATTACCTTCTTGGTAAGCGTTGCGAGATTTACACCGATCACCAGAGTCTCAAGTATATCTTCACCCAACTAGATTTGAACCTTAGGCAAATACGTTGGTTGGAGTTGATCTCAGATTACGACTTAGGGATTACCTACACCCCAGGCAAGGGCAATGTCATGGCTGATGCACTAAGTCGTAAGTCCTATTGCAACAATCTTATGTTGCAGCAGGGCCAACCACTTCTCCATGAGGAATTCTGTAAGCTTAACCTTCACATTGCTCCTCAAGGATTTCTTTCTACCTTGGTGGCGAAGCCTACTCTTGCGGATCATATCATAGAAGCCCAGAAGCATGATACAGGGATTACTCGGATCAAGAGAAACATTGCCAAGGGTATTGCTGGTAGTTTCTCTATAGATGATCGAGGTGTTGTTCTCTTCGAGAACCGTCTGGTGGTTCCCAAGAAGCAACATCTTCGGCAACTGATCCTTAAGGAGGCTCATGAATCTCCTCTCACAATTCATCCCGGTAGTACTAAGATATATCAGGACCTACGCCAGAGGTTCTGGTGGACTAGGATGAAGAGAGAAATTGCCGAGTTCATTGCTAACTGTGACGTTTGTCATCGCGTTAAGGCAGAACATCAAAGACCTGCTGGCACCCTTCAGCCCTTAGCTATTCCTGAGTGGAAATGGGATAAAGTTGGTATGGACTTCATCACCGGCTTTCCCAGGACCAAGAAAGGGAATAATGCTATCTTCGTAGTCATTGATCGTCTTTCCAAAGTGGCTCACTTCCTACCTGTTCGAGAGAATATCACTGCTAGTCAGCTCGCTGACTTATATATTTCTCGAATAGTTTCACTTCATGGTGTTCCACTAGAGATCAATTCAGACCGTGGTAGTCTTTTCACTTCTCATTTCTGGGAGAGTTTCCAAACTACCATGGGCACCCATCTTTCCTTCAGTACCGCTTTCCACCCTCAGTCAAGTGGTCAGGTGGAAAGGGTCAACCAAATTATCGAACACATGCTTAGAGCTTGCGTTATCTCATTCGGTATGGATTGGGAGAAATGCCTTCCTTTCGCCGAGTTTGCTTATAACAATAGCTACCAATCCAGTCTCAAGAAAGCCCCTTTCGAGATTCTGTATGGACGAAGATGTCGAACACCTTTGAACTGGTCAGAAACCGGTGAGAGACAATTCTTTGGACCGGATATGATCCAGGAGGCAGAAGAGCAAGTTCGCATCATTCGTGAGAATTTAAAAACAGCCCAATCTCGGTAAAAGAGCCAGTATGACCGTCGTCATAAGGAAGTGGCTTATGAAGTTGGCGACAAGGCTTACCTTCGGGTTACTCCTTTGAAGGGTACCCATCGTTTCGGTATCAAGGGCAAGTTGGCTCCTCGTTACATTGGTCCTTTTCACATTCTCGCTAAACGAGGAGAGGTTGCCTACCAGTTGGAGCTACCCCCACATCTTTCTCGAGTTCATGATGTCTTCCACGTCTCTCAACTCAGGTGTTGCTTCTCGGATCCCATCCGCGGAGTGGACCACGAAACGCTTGATCTCCAAGATAACCTCACATATCGAGAGTACCCTGTTCACATTCTTGGTCAAGCAAAGCGTGTCACCCGACGTCAAAGCATCAAGTTTCTCAAAGTTCAGTGGTCTCATCATTCTGAGAGAGAATCTACTTGGGAGCGAGAAGATCGTCTTTGACTTGAGTACCCCACTTTCTTTCCATCGACCCCTGAATCTCGGGATGAGATTCTTTCAAGTGGGGGCGAGTTGTCACATCCCTAGTTCTGGTATGCTCAAGGCTAGCTAGACATGTGTGCATCATGTTTAAATTTTATTTAAATTTGAAATGGGGATTTGTGAAACCCTCAGAAATCATTTCTGGGAATGACCCAGATAAAAATTACTTCAATTTGGCCCAAGAAAATGTTCCTGATTTTCTCTAAAAATATTGGCCAGTGGTAAAATTCCAACCAATATTTTTGGGAGCTCAGAAGTATTTATTTTTGGCCATTTGAATTAATCCAGTAATTATTTGCTTTGGATATATATTTGTTATATATATAATATATGTCCCAAAATTATGTTAGTTGTTGAGGAGCTCTGGAATAATACCACTAGCTCCTGCAAAAATTGGCATAAGTAAATAAAATGATTTAGTATTTTATTAAATCAAACAAATGTCAGAAAAACAGAAAACAGAATCAAAAATAGAAAAGAGCTTACCTGGCGCTTACCTGCAGCCTGGCCTGGCCCAGCGGCCCAGCAGGCCGGCCCAGCCCAACTGCCAGGAGCTTCTTCAAGCTCCTGCCAGTAGGAGCTGCTGCGTGGCCGCGCCACAGCCGGCCGTGGCCACGTCTCCCCGCCACCTCCTGCTTCCCCTCCTCGTCGCTCCAGCCTCCCTGGACGTCGCCACGATGCCCCGCACCTCTCTCCCTCTCCCTCACTCTCCCTCCTCCCCTGGTTCTCTCCTGCGCGACCGCCCGAGCACTGCCGTCGCCGCCGTTCGCCGTTTCCGTAGCCACCGCCTCCCCCTCGCCTCTCCGACACGCACAGGAGCTCCGCCTCCTCGCTCTGAAGCTCTCCGTCGAGCCACGCAAGCCGGAGCGCCCCGTGGAGTCGTCGCCGTCGCCATCTTCGCCTCCGGCCGCCGTGGATCTCCATCGCCGGCCCGCCGACTCCAGCCTCCCCCGAGCTCTCCGACGACCTCCCCGAGCCCGTCGTGAGCCCCTGCATCGGTTTCCCCTTCTCCCCTGCCTGCCCGCGATCTATATCCATGCGCCCCCTCGAGCCGAGCTCCGGCCGCCGCCGCGAGCTTCGCTCTGACGAGCCCCACCGTCCCCGCAGCCTTCCGACTGCTCCACTGGATGCGGACGACGACGGGCTACGCCCCGGTGGTCTCCGCGCGTCCATCCGCCGCTCGTAGCACGTTCCGGCGAAGCACCGCCGCGCGGTTTGGTCGCCGCCGGCCAACTCCGGCGGGCGCTGACGTGGCGGCTTAATTAGTGCTTAACCCCCTTCTAATTACCCCCCTGAGACTGACCAGTGGGCCCAGGGCTTAGTCAAAGCTAATCAGCCCAGGTTTGACTCGGGGTTAACCCCAGTGTCAGTGACGTGTGGCCCCCACACGTCAGGTTTGACCTGGTCAGCCCTGCTGACGCCTCTGTGGCGTCATGCTGACGCAATTATTTATTTTCTGGAATTATTTCAAAACAGGAAATTCCAGAAAATATTCAAAACTTCAAAAATTCATATAAATTCAACCGTAGCTCAGATTGAAATAAGTTATATATGAAAAATTATCAGAAAAATGCAATCTATCCATCTGTACCAGTTTCATGCATGAAAAATCAAGTTATACCTGCTGTATATAAGATAACATATGAATGGCATTTATAAAGGCTTAAATTAGAGTTGCATTTGAACCCTTGGTGCAAATGGACCTCTTCCAAAGAGAATGCTAGATGCATTAGCACAAACCACATCACATCTTCATTCCATGTTCATGCATCATATTGTTGCATATGATTGTTTATTGATTTCCGACACCGTTCCTTCTCGATAGGTCCTGCTCCGGAGACCGATCCAGAGTACCTGTCAGAGAAGCAGTGCCCCCTTGTTGATCTACCAGGCAAGCAAACCCCCTTGTTCATTCCTATACAATCCCACTCTCTCGCTCCTGCTCTCTTTTATTGCATTAGGACAACAACGATTCAACTGCTACTTTATGCTGCGGTAGTTGAACCCATTCCTCTGCATGACCTGTCATTGCCACAGTAAATAGTTGAAACCCACTAGCATGTGTAGGAGTTGATTGAGCCATGTTGTGCTTCTACCATGCCATGCCTGCTATTGCTTAGAGTTGTGTCAGGTCTGGTTCATTGGGAATGAATTGGAGTGTTACGATATGTTCTAATGCTGAGAGTTAAGTGTGTGAACACGATTTGGTAAAGGTAGCGGTGAGAGGCCATGTAGGAGTACATGGTGGGTTGTCTCATTGGGACCGTCCTTAAGAACCGAGTTCTGTGTAAGTTGTCCAATGACTAGCTACTACCACACATTGGGTTCCGGTAACTCGAGTCCAATGACTAGCTACTACCACACATTGGGTTCCGGTAACTCGACCCCTCTCGACTTATTAACCAACTTGACCTCTGTCCAGGAGTTGCAACTAGTTTCTGGTGTTTGTAGGTAGTGCTATTTTTCTACCGAGTGGCACCCGGCAGGGTGGGCTCGGGACAGACTAGGCACAGGTGGCACGGTGTACCAAGTGGCACCCGGATGGTGGGCTTGGGAACCCTGCTCACATCGTTTGGGGCCGTGAGCGACACCCCGGCCGGGTCTCCTTGCGGATGGAACCCGAATAGGCAATAAACCTGGACTAGAGTCTTGTGTGGTTAGTCAGGTCGTGGCCGACACCCTCGCCAGGCTTCCGCTTGAAGGTTGCCGAGATACATGACGTGTACATGGCGGTAAGTGGCGAGAGCGTGTGTGAAGAAGTACACCCCTGCAGGGTTATCATGATCCAAAACCCGACCCGATATCTTAACGGCGTTCCGTTACGGTGGATGCCATGTGTCGGTCACCCTTGACGAAAGCACTTCTGTGACGCACGATTTATTGTCATGGAAGTGGACACTTCCGTGATGATAATTTTGGTAATGTCATGGAACAATTTTACGACAGCACAGGTATGACTATCTTGATTCTGTCATAAATTTTTCATGGACGTACATGCATGACAAAAAAGTGACCTACTGTGATAAACACGTATCATCACGGAAGTGTATTTTTTTGTAGTGTTACTAGTCTATGTTACTACCCATTGTGGCTAGTCTGAGTAACATCACACATGTCAAGCCAAGATGAGTCTATAGCCTAATAAATGAAGTGTTGCATGTTACTACACATATGTTACTCCCCACTATAGAGGTAGTAACATAGACTAGTAACATTCTATGTTACTACACATTGTGGCTAGTCTTATGTCACTCTATTGTGTACTTGCTCTAATGCATAGCATCATAGAGTAGCTAGTATCATATGTAGTACTTTATTTATATTGTCATGCATGGCACATAGTAGCATAACATTTATTATGATACGGTTTCATCATATGATACTTAACCCTCTCTTTCTTCATTTAATTAATTCTATGACAGCTCATCAAAATTGCCTAATTGGCATGCATGATACTTGTCATGGAATTGTCACGGCAGATGTCCTACTGTGAGGACTTAGTCATGAGGCCAACGCATCTATGTGGTAGCTTGAGAGGGGTCGATCGGAATCGAGAGACGCAACACAAGACAAGGGTTTAGACAGCTTTGGGCCCCGGGAAACATCATCCGGTAACAACCCTACATGCTGTTTGTGGCTAGGTCTCATTATCATCACGAGTGAGTTGCCGCATAAGCCGGCTCTCCTCTAGTTGTGTCTAGCCTTCGAGATTATTTTGTGTCCCTCTTTGGGGTGTCCTGCCCCTCCTTATATAAGTTGAAGGGGTGGGTTGCATGACTAGTCCTAGTAGGATTAGGATTACTCTATTACAAGTGGAGTCCTAGTCTTGCTTCCTTTTGTAAGGGAATATTCCTTACGCTTTCCTCTTAAGCCGGCTCACCATCACATGAACTGACCTTCTTGGCCTTGGGCCTAGTCCTCTAACTAACCCGCCGTCGGGGCCATCCGTGAGTCGCTAGGCTCATGAGTCATCTGAGCAGTGAGCCGCCAGACTTGTAAGTCGCCAATCCTCCGACGGGTTATCAATGAAATGCCAAGTCCCAGCCGGGTCATATATCCGGCCAGGTCATCCCGCGGGGTATATCCCCAACAATACTAGCTATGATACCCCCTTTGAGGGAGTCCTGGATTAGGGGGTGTCCGGGTAGCCGGACTATACCTTCAGCCGGACTCCAGGACTATGAAGATACAAGATTGAAGACTTCGTCCCGTGTCCAGAAGGGACTTTCCTTGGCGTGGAAGGCAAGCTTGGCGATGTGGATATTCAAGATCTCCTACCATTGTAACCGACTTTGTGTAACCCTAACCCTATCCGATGTCTATATAAACCGGAGGGTTCTAGTCCGTAGGACAACTCCATCATACAACATTCATACCATAGGCTAGCTTCTAGGGTTTAGCCTCCTTGATCTCGTGGTAGATCTACTCTTGTACTACCCATATCATCAATATTAATCAAGCAGGAGTAGGGTTTTACCTCCACCGAGAGGGCCCAAACCTGGGTAAAAACATCGTGTCCCTTGTCTCCTGTTACCATCCGGCCTTGACGCACAGTTCGGGACCCCCTACCCGAGATCCGCCGGTTTTGACACCGACATTGGTGCTTTCATTGAGAGTTCCTCTGTGTCGTCGCTTTTGGGCTCGATGGCTCCTTTGATCATCAACAATGATGCGGTCCAGGGTGAGACTTTTCTCCCCGGACAGATCTTCGTCTTCGGCGGCTTCGCACTGCGGGCCAATTCGCTTCGCCACCTGGTGCAGATTGAAAGCTACGCCCCTGGCCATCAGGTCAGGTTTGGAAGCCTAAACTACATGGCAGACATCCGCGGAGATTTGATCTTCGATGGATTCGAGCCACAGCCAAGCGCGCCGCACTGTCTCGCGGGGCATGATCTAGCTCTGCCGCTGAACAGTGTCGTGGAGGCCACAAACGCGCTGGCTCTGACCCTCAATTCGGAGCCAGTTGCGTCGATCGAGGATGATCGGTTGGACGTCACCTTGGGGGCTGCGATCTCAAAGGCGATAGAGCCGAACGCCAGCCCCGCACTCTGCAGGACCCGTGACTCCGAGGATCCGGACTCCGAACCCCCCGCGCCCCTGCCGATCGAATCCGATTGGGCGCCGATAATGGAGTTCACCGCCGCGGACATCTTTCAGCACTCGCCTTTTGGCGACATCCTGAATTCCCTCAAGTCTCTCTCTTTATCAGGAGAGCCCTGGCCGAACTACGGTCAGCGAGGATGGGATATGGACGATGAAGAAATTTAAAGCCCACCCAGCACCCACTTTGTAGCCGTTGTCGGCGATTTAACCGACATGCTTGTCTTCGACTCCGAAGACGTCGACGGTATGGACGACGATGCAGGAGACGAACAGGAACCAGCACCTGTAGGGCGCTAGAAGGCCACCTCGTCATATGATATATATATATATCTATATATATATATATATATATATATATATATATATATATATATATATATATATATATATATATATGGTGGATACTCCAAAAGATGGAGATGGCGACGGAACAGCGGAGGATGACACCTCCAAGAAACAGCCAAAGCGCCGGCGTCAGTGGCACCGCTCTAAATCCCGCCAAAGCAAAAACGGTGATTCCGGCACGGGAGATAATACTACCCCGGATAGCGCCGAAGAACACCCCCTCTAGAAAGATTCGGCACAGGAAGATGGAGAAGCCAGCCCTCATGAGAGAGCGGCAGACCGAGAGGTTGAGGATGATAACTACATGCCTCCCTCCGAAGACAAGGCAAGCCTCGACGACGACGAATTCGTCGTGCCATCAGACCCCGCCAAACAAGAGCGTTTCAAACGCAGGCTTTTAGCCACGACAAACAGCCTCAAGAAAAAGCAGCAACAGCTTAGAGCTGATCAAGACTTGCTAGCTGACAGATGGACTGAAGTCCTTGCGGCCGAAGAGTATGAACTCGAACGCCCCTCCAAGAGTTACCCAAAGCGCAAGCCGCTACCCCGATCAGAGGAGGAAGCACCCACATCACCAGCACACGACATGGCCGACCGGCCACCACGTGGCCGCGACAGAGAGGCCTCTCGACCCTCCACCCAAGCCATGCCCCGACGCTGTTCAACTAAGGCACGGGAAAACGCGCCAGACCTGCGAGATGTACTGGAGGATAAGGCAAGACAAACAAGATCGATCTACGGATCGCACAGGCGCCCTACGGCACGTGACGGTGATATACATTCCGGATACAACAAATCCGGCCGGGCCGAACACAACAGACATAGCTCTTCTGAGCTGCGTCGTGATATAGCCCAGTATAGAGGCGCCGCACACCCACTATGCTTCACAGATGAAGTAATGGATCATAAAATCCCAGAGGGCTTTAAACCCGTAAACATCGAATCATATGATGGCACAACATATCCCGCGGTCCGGATCGAGGATTATATCCTTCATATCCACATGGCCCATGGTGATGATCTACACGCCATCAAACACTACAAGAAATATGTCAACTTATGACCTTCTGTCAGTGACCCTCGAAGAATTGGTCATAAATTTATGACCATTTCAGACCAATTGGTTAAAAGCTGTTCGGGGGGCTCCAAACCCTAAACCATTGCGACCATTTTGGTCAGAAAGGTCGTAATTTCCTCACACGAAAAGGTCATAAAGCAAACAGCGCTAGTCCGCTGCCTTATTTCTAGTTGTTAACGACCAATATAGATGGTCATAGCCTTGTAAATTGTGGTGGGTTGCTATGACTAGGCGCCACCTCATCAGTTTTGCCTATGTGGCATGTCCATGTGGCAGTTTTTGCCCTAGGTTGTGAAGCAACCTATATTTCTGTCATTCCCAAAATTTCCAAAAAAATCTCATAAATTCTTTGGGTCATATCTTCGTCAAATATGTAAATACCTTCCTTGCATAGTTCAAAAATAATTCAAAAATATTCATTTTCCTATTCTGTTCAGAGTAACAGTTTGTGAAGGAAGTACCACTTTGGCATGTCCAAATAGTATCCATTTTCTACAGTGCTTTCCTATGCTCAAATAACCATCCTCCACCAAATGCCAGCTCAATCCATTCATTATTTTGAGCCGAGCTTCAACATTCGTATTTATGTCCAGTGTGGTGGTTTGCAAAGCAAGTACCAGCTAGGCTCCTCCTTTTGAGCTGAAAATTTGTGAAGATGGTCTTCTTAGTAACTGATCATCCTCAGCCAAAACTCATGCCCATTAACCATGTACATTTCCTGTACCGCTAATCAAACACTTGGCTGCTAATTCATGTTTGAGCACCGATCGGTCTCCTCGTGAGAATCTTATGTTGTAATTTTCTTCCTAGCACCTACATGGGGAGTGCCCAACCCACTAGACATGTCTAGGCCACCCAGAACACATGGCAACGCCACGGTCATGCGGTGACCACGCGGCGGGCATGCGAGCTTACGCGCTCTAGAGTTGGGGCCCTCGGCCACCGCCCAAACCTCGACATATCACCACCAAACCATGTATTTATGATTAAATAGGTACTTATGTAACTAGAAATGATTTTTGGAAAAAATAAATAGCAAACTATGAGGCAGCTGCAGTTCAAATTTGACCCGCTTCCTACTGAATCGGCGGGAATTTGTCTTTTTCACGAGAGGTGGATCAAAACTTTTTGCACCCAACCATTTTGTCAATTGTGCATTAAATATGTCCTATTATTTTAAAAAATTGATTTGGTCCAATTTTGCAACAATTATTTGGTAGTTCCTTCACAAAAAAACCTCCTTTGGGGCACTCGGAAAATGAAAAATGGTTATTTCGTCCAAAGAAAATGAAAACTTCCTTAGGCAACATTGTTTTCCATTCCAATATGCACCCTTGTGCACAATATGAGATCATTTGAACAAACTATGCCACGAATGTGGCCATAAGGTTAATCATTTGACTTGAAAGCCATGAATCTTCAGAGATGATAGCTCATTTTTGAGAACACTTTTTTAAAATAATTGCCGTATTACAAGTTTGTTATATTTCCTGGGAACTTGGCCACATATAATGACACAATGTGAAGGTTTCCCATTTTTTTGATTTTTTTTGATTTTTTTATGCTCGTTTCAAAATGCGGTCAAAACGGCGGGAATGACCGTTCCTAGCTAGTGGTTGAATCTTCAAATTTTTTTGGTGTTTCTCTGAATAAATAGATACTTATGTAACTAGAAATGATTTTTGGAAAAAATAAATAGCAAACTATGAGGCAGCTGTAGTTCAAATTTGACCCGCTTCCAACTGAATCGGCGAAAATTTGTCTTTTTCACGAGAGGTGGATCAAAACTTTTTACACCCAACCATTTGGTCAATTGTGCATTAAATATGGCCTAGTATTTTAGAAAAATGATTTGGTCCAATTTTGCAACAATTATTTGGGAGGTCCTTCACAAAAAAACCTCCTGTTGGGCACTCGAAAAATGGAAAATGGTTTTTTCGTCCAACGAAAACGAAAACTTCCTTAGGAAACATTGTTTGCCATTCCAATATGCACCCATGTGCACAATATGAGATCATTTGAACAAACTATGCCATGAATGTGGCCATAAGATTGATCATTTGGCTTGAAAGCCATGAATCTTCACGCATGATAGCTCATTTCTGAGAACACTTTTTAAAAATAATTACCGTATTACAAGTTTATTATTTTTCCTGGAAACTTGGTCACATATAATGACACAATGCGAAGGTTTCCTAATTTTTTGATTTTTTTTGAATTTTTTATGCCCGTTTCAAAATGCGGTCAAAACGGCGGGAATGACCGTTCCTAGCTAGTGGTTGAATCTTAGAATTTTTTTGGTGTTTCTATGATTAAATAGATACTTTTGTACCTATAATGATTTTTGGAAAAAATAAATAGCAAACTATGAGGCAGCTGCAGTTCAACTTTGACCCGCTTCCAACTGAATCGGCGGGAATTTGCCTTTTTCACGAGAGGTGGATCAAAAACTTTTACACCCAACCATTTTGTCAATTGTGCATTAAATATGGCCTAGTATTTTATAAAAATGATTTGGTACAATTTTGCAACAAATATATGGTAGGTCCTTCACAAAAAAATCTCATTTCGGGCACTCGAAAAATGGAAAATGATTTTTCCGTGCAAAGGAAATGAAAACTCCCTTTGGAAACATTGTTTGGAATTCCAATATGCACCCTTGTGCACAATATGAGATCATTTGAACAAACTATGCCAAGAATGTGGCAATAAGATTGATCATTTGGCTTGAAAGCCATGAATCTTAACGCATGATAGCTTATTTCTGAGAACACTTTTTTAAAATAATTGCCGTATTGCAAGTTTGTTATTTTTCCTGGTAACTTGGCCACATATAATGACACAATGCGAAGGTTTACTATTTTTTTGAATTTTTTATGCCCGTTTCAAAATGCGGTCAAAACGGCGGGAATGACCATTCCTAGCTAGTGGTTGAATCTTAGAATTTTGTTGGTGTTTCTATGACTAAATAGATACTTTTGTACCTAGAAATGATTTTTGGGAAAAATAAAGAGCAAACTACGAGGCAGCTACAGTTCAAATTTGACCCGCTTCCAGCTGAATCGGTGGAAATTTGTCTTTTTCACGAGAGGTGGATCAAAAACTTTTTACACCCAACCATTTGGTCAATTGTGCATTAAATATGGTCTATTATTTTATAAAAATGATTTGGTCCAATTTTGCAACAATTATTTGGGAGGCCCTTCACAAAAAAACCTACTTTTGGGCACTCGAAAAATGGAAAATGGTTTTTTCGTCCAAAGAAAATGAAAACTTCCTCAGGCAACATTGTTTGCAATTCTAAGAGGCTCCCAGGCAGGAGGCCTTGCCTTTTCGATCGTTGTTGCTTTTGTGCTAGTCTTCTTAAGGCAAACTTATATAACTCATGTGCAAAAAACACAAGAGAAACAAATAGAAAAACACAACTACGTAAGCTTTAAAAAGTATTTGATGTATTCAAAGTTTGTTATTTTTACTGAAAAGTAGTTCACACTTGGTGACACAATGCGAAGGTTTTTTATTTCCATATTTTATAAATTTCTTAGGTAGTCAAATAACAGACTTGATTCAAAATCTTTTTCAATCGATTATGACCAATTTAAATGGTCTTAACATCATCAAAGGGGATACTCGGTTCTGATTGGTCTAAAATCAGCTCACGCGGATCATGGCTTAAGCACCGTCGGATGCGCCCGGATCCAACGGCAGCCCACACCCCCTCGTCGCTCTCACCCCCTCCCGAATAACCCCGTATCCCTCTCATCCTCGTCCACCCACGAAACCCTAGCCCCCTTATCCCAACCGCCGCCTCCGCCAGATCCAATCCAAGTCAGAGCCCCCGGCCTCCATCTCCATTCCTGCGCGCGTCGGCCACCTCCCTCCGACGGAGCTCGACCCCCACCCCCCAAGCGCCGCTGCTCCACCCTCTCCTGCGCCCCTCGATCCCTGCGCGCGTCGGCCACCTCCCTCCGGCGGAGCAGAAGCCATGGAGATGCTCCAGCGGAACCTGAATCGCCAGACCTCGCGCGCGTGGTCCCTCTCCCCGCTCTCCGTCGCCTCCCCCGCCGACGACCAGGAGAACCTCCACCCCAACCTCGCCGCCGCCCCACCCTCCCTGGCCGGCAAACCCTCCACGCCGCCGCCGGGCCTGTCCAAGCCCGTCCCTGGCGCAGCAGCGGCCGCCGTCCCCGTCCCCGTTCCCCAGCCAGCGTCCGCTCCCGCCCAGCAGCGGCCAGTCGACGAGGAACCCGCCGTCAAGGTAACCAACTAACCACCCGTTCGCTCACGCCACAATCCCTTCTCCATTGGTCGCCGTTACGCTTACAGATCTCGCGGTATGATTGCAGGTCGTGGTGCGGGTGCGGCCGGCGGTGAGCCTGCCGGTGGACGGCAAGGACCTCTTCTTCGTGCTCAAGACCTCCCCCGACTCCATCGCCGTCGGCGACCGGGCCTTCGCCGTCGACGGGTTCCTCGACGACAGGGCTTCCCAGGTAACCTCGGCTTCCAATTGCTCCACGCCGTCAGTCATCTCATACATACCCGAGCACCTTGCTTGCTTTTGGTGGCGCTTTGCTGTGATAACCATGAGACGAATTATGTGGATTAATGATTGTGAATTGGTGATTGGCAGGAGGATGCGTTCCATCTGGTGGGTGTGCCCATGATCCACAGCGCCCTCGCCGGATTCAACACCTCCCTCGTCTGCTACGGCCAGGTACTGCGATTTCTTCTCTACTTTCTTCTTATCTGTTCCTCCTGCTGCTGCTGACGCCTTTACTCGTGGATTCATTCATCCCAGAGTGGCACAGGGAAGACATACACCATGTGGGGGCCCCTCACCGCCATGTTCGACAACCGCTCCGACCGCGCCGACCGGGGGATCGTGCCTCGCTTCTTCCAGAACCTCTTCTCTCAAATCCAAGGCGTAAGAAAGAGCCCTTTCTTTACCTCCAGTTGCCTGCAATTTTCAGTTAGGCTGCGGTTACTTATTGAATTATTCTTTCCTGGTGCAGAACGAAGAGACCTCCCCTGAGAAGCACACAAGTTACCAGTGTCGGTGCTCCTTTCTTGAGGTGCTTACTTGGAAAACCGATGAATAATGCATCTTCATATATGTTTTTCCACAACTGAAATGTTCTGGACAATGCTGTCAGGATTGAGAACTGAACCACCAACTTAATTTTTATTTTCTTATGTCTGCATTATAAGTGTGGTTTCTAATGTGCTTATGCTAGATTAATGCATCAACCTGACATGTTACAAACCTTGAGCCAGAACCTATGACATCTCATTTTAAATGGTAATCATTGTTGTTAAAATTCTAGTGTTTGATTTCATACAAGTATGTGCCCCCAACTGCTGTATAGCTGTATCCATATTTGTTTTGTACAAGTATATGACGAGCTGATGAACCAGCTACATACCCACTATTTCTGCATACCCACTGCTGTATAGTCATTATGCTGCATATGTTTCCAACTCCACTATTTCTGTTTTTCTTTATCACCTTATCCAACATTGTAGATTCCTGTATTGATGCATGCCAACTATGAAAAGATCTTGTATTAAGCTTTAGTTGGCTGTTAATTATGTTGTGTTAGTTGCTGACTAACAACGGCCTGTGGCGGTTGGGCATTGCAAACACAATCTGTTTGTTGTGTTAGTTGTTGTTAATTATGCTTGCTGCTATGATAGCCTTTTTTGTTGTTGTTGTTGCTAATTATTAGGCTGTCATCATAATGCTTCTCCGTGGCTGGATCAACGCGATGCGTTCCTGACATTTTTTCTCTCCGTCTTTGTGGTTGGGCAGATGGAGAGGGTGCTCAAGGATGATGCCATCCAGGAGAAGGGCGAGCGTGCCAGGATGGTAACCACCCCCTTCCCATCTGATCTGCTTGTTTTCCTTCTTGGTCTCACTAGGTAGGTTTGTTCGTCCGTTGGTTCGATGGCGCTGCTGCAATTGTGTGCAATTAGTTTATACTAATCTCATTTAGATTCTTGTGATGCTTAAGCTGTTGATTGCCTAATTTTATTCATCGTCTCCAGAATAAATTCGTTTGATTGCCTGCTACATGTCCACTTAAATACTCATAATGCTACTGTCTAGGTTTTGTTCAATTGGACTGACTATATATCTCTTGTTAAAATTGTGGTCTTGATCTTTTGTTTAAACCTGAGACATCATGCATAACTAGCTCATCCTTTTCAGTCTAAACCTGAGACCTCTTTTGTTCTATATTCAGATCTGACTGATGGCCACAGTGCTGTTTTGCTGTGCTTGATAAACCTGAGACTTCTTTTTATTGTAATATTGAAGTTGTTTGGTTCTGGCCTCAGCAACAGTACACTCTAATTTTGGTGGCCTTTATGTTCATTCTTTTACAGGAGCTCCAGGCCTATTTTTTTGGAGTGTGAAGCCGTGAAGCCAAGTGTGAAGCTGTGAAGCCAAGTGCGAAATAGTACTTAGCAAAGAGTTTTTCGTTCTGTACTTAGCAAAGAGTTTTTGGTTCTGAAGTGTGAAGCCAAGTGTAAATTGTAATATTGTAGTCTAATGTAGTGTTAATGAATTATATCTGTTCTGTCCTATTTGAAATAATGATTATGTATGTTGAAAAGATGTGAAATGGAAACTTGACCAGTGGGACCCAGTTATGAATATAATTTGAGCAATTTTTTAATTTTTGACATGTGGGACCGATGTATGGCATTATGACTAGTGGGACCAGCGCTAAAATATAATGATTGAAAATAAAAAATAAATGATTGTAAGAAGGCCAACGCCCAAAAATAAAGATGCTGAAATATTGGGCTTGGCCCATGTAGCCCACAAGAATTGACTTGGAAAAAATCTAGAATTGTTGGGCTAGGCCCATGTAGAAAACCGAATTGGACCGGGCTGAATCTTGTGCCACATCAGCTTGCCACGCTGGATGCCTACGTGGCCTGGGGAGGTTGCTAGTGACCAAAACACCACAGTAGGATTATTTTGGTCGTAAACGTCTTCGACCATTCCAGAAGAAAGGTCGCTATAGTCAGTTTATGACGGCCAGCTTTTGACCTTCTGTTTTTGGTCACAAAAAGGTCGCAAATGGAAATTTGTGACCTTTCAGTGACCAATAGTGGTGGTCACAAGTTGACATATTTCTTGTAGTGAAATACCTTCCACTCAAGCTCAAGGGACCGGCTCGGCATTGGCTCAACAGCTTGCCAGCAAACTCAATCGGTTCTTGGGAGGACCTGGAAGCCGCATTCCTCGACAACTTCCAGGGCACTTATGTGCGACCACCGGATGCCGATGACCTAAGCCACATAATCCAGTAGCCAGAGGAATCGGCCAGGCAATTCTGGACACGGTTCCTAACAAAGAAAAACCAGATAGTCGACTGTCCGGATGCTGAGGCCCTAGCAGCCTTCAAGCATAATATCCGCAACGAATGGCTTGCCCAGCACCTGGGACAGGAAAAGCCGAAATCTATGGCAGCCCTCACGACACTCATGACCCGCTTTTGCATGGGAGAAGACAGCTGGCTAGCTCGCAATAACAACTTAGCAAAGAACCCTGGTAATTCGGATACCAAGGACCAAAGTGGCAGGACACGCCGGAACAAGCAAAAGCGCAGTGTTAACAGCGACAACAATGAGGATACGGCAGTAAATGCCGGATTCAGAGGCTATAAATCCGGTCAGCGGAAAAATCCATTCAAAAAGAATACTCAAGGCCCGTCCAGTTTGGACCGAATACTCGACCGCTTGTGCCAGATACATGGCACCCCTGAAAGGCCAGCCAATCGCACCAACAGGGATTGGTGGGTGTTCAAGCAGGCAGGCAAGCTAAGAGCCAAAAACAGAGACAAGGGGCTGCATAGCGATGACGAGGAGGAGCCCAGGCCGCCGAACAACAGTGGACAGAAGGGTTTTCCCCCACAAGTGCGGACGGTGAACATGATATACGCAACCCACATTCCCAAGAAGGAATGGAAGCGTGCGCTACGAGACGTATACGCGATGGAGCCAGTCGCCCCAAAGTTCAACCCATGGTCCTCCTGCCTGATCACTTTTGATTGAAGGGACCACCCCACTAGCATCCGTCACGGCGGCTTCGCCGCATTGGTTCTCGACCCAATTATCGACGGATTTCATCTCACAAGAGTCCTCATGGACGGCGGAAGTAGCCTGAACCTGCTTTATCAGGATACAGTGCGAAAAATGGTCATAGATCCCTCAAGGATTAAGCCCACAAAAACGACCTTTAAAGGCATTATACCAGGTGTAGAGTCCAACTGTACAGGCTCAGTAACACTTGAAGTGGTCTTTGGATCTCCGGATAATTTCCGAAGCGAAGAGTTAATCTTCGATATAGTCCCGTTTCGCAGTGGCTATCATGCCCTGCTCGGGCGAACCGCATTTGCAAAGTTCAATGCGGTGCCGCACTACACGTATCTCAAGCTCAAGATGCCAGGCCCTCGAGGAGTAATTACGGTCAACGGAAACACCGAACGCTCCCTCCGTACAGAGGAGCACACAGCGGCTCTCGCAGCGGAAGTACAAAGCAGCCTTCTCAGGCAATTCTCCAGTCCGGCCGTTAAAAAGCCAGACACCGCCAAGCGCACCCGGAGTAACCTACAACAAGACCGCCTGGCACGTTCAGAGCAGGCGTAGCAATGCGGCCCCAACCCAAGCCCTCGCGACATAGCGAAACCAGTGCTTCGCGTACATAACTACGCTCTCGAAATACCATGGGCGCAGGGGAAGGGGTACAATAATGGCAAGCCCAAAATATGGCCTAAAACGTACTAGGGGCTGCCAAATTCTTTTTTTCTTACTTTCAGGACTCCATACTTCGGACGACCTGTTCGGCAATTCAACTGCCGCACGAACGATGCAAGATGCGGGGAAGCAGACAAGCCATGCCACACTATGGAACTCGCAGGTGGTCTCTGTTACGAGCAGTATACTTGTTTTAAATACAATTCCGTGGCCTGCCCCCGCCCAGGACATGTTAAATAGTCCAGTATCTTTTGCTTATCGCACCATTCGTATCGTTCTGCTTTGATAGCAGCCTCTTTATAAACAATGCATAGCCTTTTGTATGTTTTTGCATTATACTTTATATATATATATATATATATATATATATATATATATATATATGTTCATTAATGACATGTGGCACCCGTACACTATGGTACGGCAAATATGCCAGGGGCTTCAGTACCCCTTAATATGGTGTAAGAAGTCCGAACACTTCATAAGTGTGGCACCCCGAACTTATAGCACTATATGCATCGGCTCCGAATCATGATTTGGGTCAATAGTTGGGTTTGCCCGGCTCCTATGTTTTGGTGCCTTACGTTCCGCTATATCGGCTAAGGTAGCACTAGAAGAACCACTGCGATTGTGCCCCGGTTGAGCTGGGTTAAGCACCTCAGTGGAGAAAGCTAAAACTGACTGTCATGATGAGGCGAGAGACCGGTCGCTATTCGAGAGGTTTTTTGAGTCCCTAAAGACTTATGCCGCTTCGAGCGAGGAGCCGGCTTTGTCCGGCCAAGGCGTGGATAGCGCCCCAAACTCGGTCTTCCGAACTAGGGGCTTCGCCGAAATTTAAAATTATAAAGTTCTATGGCTAAGTGAGAGTGTTCAAGCATTATAGTTCGATTGCCTGGTTCGTTGTGCTGAGCGCCTCCCTCGAAGGACCCAAATATGGGAAAAAGAGCGCTCAGGTTTATTCCGAACACCCTAGCACTAGTGGCATGGGGGCGGAAGCCGACGACTCGCCATCTCTCAATTTTTTGATAAGCAGCCGCACAGAAAATAATATTTCAAATTCCACAAGCATTGCTTAGCGCATATGAACAAGTTTTCAGCACACAGGATAAACACGAGCGAGTTCATTCAAAAATTACATCCTTGGTACATTCATCCGCCACAAGGAGGGCACCCGCAAGAACATCCTTATAGTAGTTCTCGGGCTTGCGGTGCTCCTGCCCCGGCGGCGGCCCGTCCCTCACAAGCTTCTCACCGTCTAGCTTACCCCAGTGCACCTTTGCAAGGGCAAGGGCCCTACAGGCACCTTCGATGCAGACGGAGCGCTTGATGACATCGAGCCTTGGACAGGCCTCCACCAGCAGCCGCACCAGCCCGAAGTAGCTCCCAGGCAGGACCTCTCCGGGCCACAGCCTAACTATGAGGCCCTTCATGGCCTGTTCGGCCGCCTTGTGGAGCTCGACCAGCTGTTTCAGCTGGTCGCTAAAGGGCATAGGGTGTCCGGCCTCATCATACTGAGACTAGAACACCTTCTCCGTCGAGCTGCCCTCTTCAGCTCGGTAGAATGCGGCGGCGTCGGATACGTTGCGGGGAAGATCTGCGAATGCCCCTGGAGAGCTCCGGATTCAGGTAAGTAACAAGTAGTTTACTTTTATATTTCTGCTTTGCATAAAGAATGCCTTACCCGCTGCTATCTTTTCATCTCCTCCAACTCTTGGAGGGTCTTTGGGCCTTCGGCCTTGGCGGACTTGGCAGCCTCAGAGGCAGTCGCGAGCTCGGACGCTTGCGTTTTTGACTCAAGCTCCAAACTCTCATGTTTTTCATAAGAGTCTAAAGCTCTTGCCGCACCTCGCCGACCTGGGCCTCAAGTTTCTCTCGCTCGGTGCGCTCCGCGGCCGTTTTCTTTTCGACCTCAGACAGCGCCTGCTTGCGGGTCGCCACCTCAGTCGTGGCCCCTACAATAAGCAGTACAATCCTGTTATTTTTTGCAATCGCGTCTTTTTATAGGCACTTTTTCTGTAAGGTATTTCTTACGTTCTTTCTCCCTGAGCTGCCGTTTGGCAAGGCCGAGCTCTTGCTCGGTCCGCTCGAGGTCCTGTTTCAGGACACCCACCTCCGCAGTGAGTGCGGCGGAGGATAGCAGCGAAGCCTGCATACGCATATTGACTCCTTTTTGTTAGACTCCTGCGATATTTAATAGATCCTCTATTCGGCTTTTCTTTCCGAACGCCAGCATCAGGGGCTACTGTCTATGCGGTAATATTTTTACATATTTTTTACTTACCTCGAAGCCTGTTAGAAGGCTAGCGCAAGCTTCAGTCAGTCTGCTCTTGGCGGACTGAACCTTCTGGATCACCGTACTCATAATAGTACGATGCTCCTCGTCGATGGAGGCGCCGTCAAGCACCTCCAGCAGATTGTCCGGCACCTCCGGTTGGACGGAGGCCGCCGGCTCAGAAGGCTTGCTCCTCTTGGAAGGAGTTCGCCTACCGCGGTCCGGAACTGTTGAAGATTCCAGCGTGGTGTCCGGCACAAAGCCGGACTTGGAGCCCTGGAGGGTCTTGTCCCCTTTACTCCTGGGGTCCGGGAGGTCGCCTTGCGGCTCCACCAGGACCACCTCCTCCTGCCCCGGAGCTCGTTGCGACGCCACTTTGGCATCGTCTGCAGTGCGGGGGGAGACAGCGGGTGGAACTGATTTCACGTCCGACGAATCCAGGGAGCCGCTCGACGAATCGTCAAGTTCGGCCTGGGGCGGGCTGCACAATTATGTTCGACATTAGGGAAAGCTGAACGACAAAGGAATATCATGAGTCACTCTAGTATCCGAATACTTATGATTTCGCCGGGCGCTTGGCCCTGTCTGGCCACTCCTCGTTGTCCTCGTTGCCGTCGGGGGAGTAGTCCAGCGGAGGGGTCTTCCTCTTCCTGGACCCTCTGGCCTCCCCCGTTGGGGGGGCCTTCCTTCTCTTTCCTCCCCCCGCTGGAGGGGGAGAGGTTTCTTCTTCCTCCTCCTCGTTTTCACGGGAGGAGAGCGTCTCGGACTCGTCAGATGACGAGTCCGACACTGCCACGTTACGGGCACTCTTTCGAGTCCCCGTGGCCTTCTTCTTCTTGGCCTTCTTCTCCGGCACCACATAAGGCGCCGGAGCCAGCAGCTTCGCTAGGAGAGCAGGGGCTGGGTCTTCGGGCAAGGGAGCCGGACAGTTAATCGGTCCGGATATCACCTGCCAAGCCTGTCAAAGGCAAGGGAGTTTAGATCTCGCATAGAGTCAAACTATGAAAAAGAACTTAAACATCCTGGGAAAGGTGAAAATAGCTTACCTCGCTAGCGTGACGCTGCGAGTTGTATCCGCGGTCCTCGGAGGCGGATGTGGGAGCCTCGGCGCCTTTGGTTAGCACCTTCCAGACGTCTTCATACGTCGTGTCGAAGAGCCTGTTGAGGGTTTGGTGTTGCGTCGGGTTGAACTCCCCAGAGTAAAGTCACGTTGTTGACACGGGAGGATCCGGCGGATGAGCATAACCTGGACCACATTGACAAGCTTGATCGGCTTGTTCACCAGGGACTGGATGCATGTTTGCAGTCCGGTCACCTCTTTCTCGTCACCCCACGACAGACCCGTCTCTTTCCAGGACATAAGCCGCGTGGGGGGTCCGGATCGGAACTCAGGGGCTGCGACCCATTTTGGATCGTGTGGCTCGGTGATGTAAAACCACCCGGATTGCCACCCCTTTAGGGTCTCCACGAAGGAGCCCTCGAGCCATAGGACGTTGGCCATCTTGCCCGCCATGGCGCCTCCACACTCCGCCTGGCTGCCGCGCACCACCTTGGGCTTGACGTTGAAGGTCTTGAGCCAGAGGCCGAAATGGGGGCGGACGCGGAGGAAAGCCTCGCACACGACGATAAACGCCGAGATGTTGAGGATGAAGTTTGGGGCCAGATCATGGAAATCTAGGCCGTAGTAGACACATGAGCCCCCGGAAGAATGGGTGGAGTGGAAAACCCAGTCCGCGGAGGAAGTGGGGAAGGAAAACTACCCTCTCATGGGGCCTTGGGGTGGGGAGAAGCTGCCCCTCCTCGGGAAGCCGGTGCGCGATGTCCTTGGACAAGTATCCGACCTTCCTTAGCTTCTTGACATGGCCCTCTGTGACGGAGGAGACCATCCACTTGCCTCCCGCTCCGGACATTGCTGGAGAAGGTTGAGGTGGGAAGTGCGGGCTTGGGCGCTGGAGCTCGAGTGCGCAGAAGATGGATAGGCAAAGGAGGAAGAAGGCGTAGGTAAAAAGGTGGATCCTTATCCCCTTATATGGGCGGATGCGGTTGTGCATCCCCACCTGCCTAATAAAACTCGCTTGCCTCCCAAGCGTCGTGGTAAATGGCGCGGTTGGGTTACCCACGTCCGTATTGATGAGAATCACGTAAAAAGGGCACACGATCTCTGCTTTGACAAGATGTGCCAAGGAAATCGCCTCGCAAGACGTGCTGAGGTGGAAAAGTAAAAACTATTCGAGTAAAGGACTTGGCCGTAGTGTGATGACGCACTGCGGAATACGTCAGCAGATTTGATTTGTGTTAATTCTCTCTATGGCAATATGTGGAAACTTATTTTGCAGAGCCGGACTATGATCTTCTATGAAGGACTTGGAGGAGGAACCCGCCTTGCAATGTCGAAGACAATTTGCGCGCCGGACTCGTCGTCATTGAAGCCTGGTTCAGAGGCTACTGAGGGAGTCCTGGATTAGGGGGTGTCCGGGTAGCCAGACTATACCTTCAGCCGGACTCCAGGACTATGAAGATACAAGATTGAAGACTTCGTCCCATGTCCGGAAGGGACTTTCCTTGGCGTGGAAGGCAAGCTTGGCGATGTGGATATTCAAGATCTCCTACCATTGTAACCGACTTTGTGTAACCCTAACCCTATCCGATGTCTATATAAACCGGAGGGTTCTAGTCCGTAGGACAACTCCATCATACAACATTCATACCATAGGCTAGCTTCTAGGGTTTAGCCTCCTTGATCTCGTGCTAGATCTACTCTTGTACTACCCATATCATCAATATTAATCAAGCAGGAGTAGGGTTTTACCTCCACCGAGAGGGCCCGAACCTGGGTAAAAACATCGTGTCCCTTGTCTCCTGTTACCATCCGGCCTTGACGCACAGTTCGGGACCCCCTACCCGAGATCTGCCGGTTTTGACACCGACACCCTTACTATCAGCCTAGGAAAGGTGTACAGATCATTTGTGCGCCGCTTTGTGAGTTTTCATCTGTTTGTTCGAGAAGCGGGGAGAAGTTTCAACCATTTCGGCCGCGAGGTGCGGCCACTGGCGTAGGCCTAGTTGGTATTTTAATTACAGAAAGTTTAGATGGAGTTCAGACATCATCAAAATCGATGTGTGCCTGTGGCGTGCTCTCACTACCCTGTGGAAAAAAATTAGTAAAGTTTGGCACAAGTTTTGATGACCTCTCCTTCCGAACCGGAGCATCTCACATGAAGGATCATGGTTTTCCAAAAGGAGACGTGTCAATTCAAACTCTTTTTTTGACTGTACACAGTAGGGCAAAACCCCACTGCAATTTTTTTATATAAGCAAAGCAAGCAGAGTACAGACAGACAAGGCTTGAGAGAAGCCCTCAAAAAAAGAAAGACTAATCTAAAAGAACAAGGGAACAGGAAGAAAACTAAAAAAAAGAGAAAGAAAAAGAAAAAAGAAAAGAAAACTAAAACTACAAGAGCTATAGTACAAGATTGTCCAACCAGGAACAGAATGAAGCTGCAAACTTCTCCTTGATTCTAAATTTGAGCAGGTGTAGTTCTGTGAGGAAAGTGAACTTCCATCTTCCAATGCTGGTTGCAATGCTATCAAAAATCTTATCATTCCTGATTATCCATATGGCCCAAGATGCAATGATAATGATCTCCATGGAAAAAGGTTGATGTATGCTGCTTCTTAAATCTGGAATGGCTTCCATGATAGTGAGATTCCTTTGTCTGTTAGGGCATAGAATATCCCAACAAGCAGAAGCAAAAGGGCAGGTCCAGAAGAGGTGTTGGAGAGTTTCTTCCTGCTGGCAATTGAGTATAGCACAATTATAGTTGTCAAGATGAAAAGATTTCCTTCTTAGCAGATTCCTGGTGTTTAGCCTATCATGAAGAAGCCCTCCAAAAGAAAACTTTGTGCTTTGGCTGGGCAGAACATTTCCAAATCCAATTGAACTGAGCTGGAACAATTTTAACACCTATCAAAATTTTGTAAGCTTTAGCCAATGAAAAAATGCTATTTCCCCACATATAACTCCATGTATCCAAGTGCTCATTGGAAGCAGATCTCTTTAGGGTGTCACAAATTTCTTCCATGAGTTCAAATTCCAGGAAAGCTTCCTGGGTCAAAGGTAGGTGAAATAAATCTTCCAAGTATTCAGTCATAATCACAGATTGCACAGAGAGATTCTGATCTCTGACAAAGGAGTAAAGATGAGGGAATAATTGATTCAGACAAGAAGTGTGCCATAGATCAGACCAAAATAGAGCAGATTTACCATCTCCTACTGTGCATCTTGCCATGGATTTGTAACTATCAATGAGCCTGAGGTTACATTTCCACCAGAAAGACCCTTCCCATTTGTGTCCTGGTAGGTTGCCATTGTCATAATAAGCCTCCCAGATGAGGTTGACCCAAGGGATGTTCTCTCTATTGTAGAACTTGTGGAGGTTCTTGAGCAGCAGGGCTTGGTTTTGTACAAAGATGTTCATAACTCCAAGGCCTCCCTGATTTTTAGGCCTACAAACAGTAGACGAAGCTACCAAAGCTGGTCTGTGATCTTCCAAATCTGGTCCCCTCCAAAGACAGTGTCTCAAGTATTTGTTAACCTGGTTTTTGATAGTTATAGGAACTAAATAATAAGAGAACTTAGCACTGACTTGACCAACAGTAACCTTCCAGCAAGAGTCATGAAGGAAGATAAGCCCACTATTTTTTTTTTCAATTCTTCTCACTAAAGGCAGACCCTGCTCCACTGTTGGCTTTTGAAGCCCTAAAGGCATGCCCAGATAAGTGAAGGGGAAAGATCCTTTCAAACAGTTCAAAGTACCAGTCAGAATTTCCATTTTTTCATCACTCACATTGATTGGTATCAGATTTGATTTGCTGTAGTTCACCTTTAGCCCAGTAGCATCTGCAAATGTGTGTAGAAGGGCTTTAAGACAATGGAATTGTGGGGCATCAGCTTGCATGAGTATGAGGGTATCGTCTGCATATTGAACTATGGGAAAGTCTGGACATGACTGTACTTGTAAAGGAGGAATGAGAAGGCCCAAGTTCATTGCTCTGTTTATGATTGATTGAAGTAGGTCAGCAGCCAACACAAAAAGGAGGGGAGAGAGAGGATCCCCTTGTCTCACTCCTCTGAGGCAATAAAACTTTTTCCCAGGAATGCCATTAAGAAGCACTTGTGATGAAGCAGAAGTAAATAGCATTTTAATCCATCCAATCCATCTTTCTCCAAAACCCTTTGCTCTGAGGATATCAATGATTGTAGAATGCTCAATGAGGTCAAAAGCTTTTTCAAAATCTAGCTTTAGCACAACAACTTCCTCCTTAGAGTTGTGGCATTGATGTAGGTACTCATAAGCCCAACCAAGACAGTCATGAATAGCTCTTTCCTTAAGGAAACCATATTGATTTACATGTACCATTTTGAGGATCACTTTCTGTAACCTGTTGGCAAGCAATTTGGTAATGAGCTTGAGGTAGCAATTGAGCAAAGATATAGGTCTGAAGTCATTAGGAGTACTGGGAGAAGGTCCCTTGGGGACTAGAGTTATGAAAGAGGAGTTGATGCTCTCAAGAGAAATTTGCCCAGCATAGAACTCATGTATCAGTCTAGTGACATCAGGTTTTATAATATCCCAGCAGCTCTTAAAAAACTCATTGTTAAATCCATCTGGTCCAGGATACTTGTCAGGAGGGAATTGCTTAATAACATCATTGATTTCTTCCTCAGTGAAAGGAATTTCCAGCTGTTCAAAGTCTGATGGACTAGCTTGATGTTGCAGAAGAGAAGGCAAATTAAAGTGCATGGTGGTTTGTTCTGACCTTCCCAATCTGCTCTTGAATGCATTCCACAGCAGGGCAACTTTACCTGCATGGTCTGTGATTTCCACTTGATCCTCATTCTTTAGCATAGCAATGTAGTTATGTCTGTGGTTTATAGAAGCCTTTGTATGGAAGAATTTGGTGTTTTCATCACCAAACTTAACACCTTTGATTTTACCTCTCTGCTTCCAATATATTTTTTGGTTCTTCAGAAGAAGGAGCAATTGTTCTTTAAGTATGACCCTGCAATTCCACTCAAAATCACCCAAGTCTCTGAATTCCTCAAACGGGTCAAACAAGAAAATAACCTCATTAATGGCAGCAATTTTGGATTTTAGGCAAGATAGGTTCTTGGCCCAAAGTTTGAGAGCCCTTCTAAGATTTTTGAACTTTGCATTTAGGGTTTTTGCTGCATCAAGATTACCCACAGGAATATTCCAAGCTGCAGTAACAACCTCTTTAAAGTCAGAGTGCTTTAACCAGTAATTTTCAAATCTGAAGACCCTGGCCTTTGGGATGGAAGTCCCAATTCCGATAACACATGGAAGATGATCTGATATAGGTCTAGAAAGAGGCATAGCAACTGTATCAGGATAAGTAGTCATCCAAGAGGCAGAGGTGAAAAACCAATCCAACTTTTCCAACAAAGGACTGTGTTGCATGTTACTCCAGCTGTATTTTCTGCCATGAAGAGGGGGTTCAATTAAACCCAGATTACTGATAGCTTCATTAAAAAGAAGCATTTCATTTACATCCCCACCAGGCCTGTTCCTGTCAGAAGGATCCCTAATGAAGTTGAAATCACCAACTAGAATCCAATTTGTGTCTAGTGGCATATGAATGTTGGAAAACCAATTAATAAACTCCATTTTTTCTGCTTGCACACATGGTCCATAAATGTTGGTGAGGACCCAGGATTGATTGCACAAAAGACTAGTGAAATTAATTGAGAGAGAGTATCTATTCTGGAAGATGACCTCTCCCTCAAACAGAGAACCATTCCATGTGATTAGAAGTCCTCCAGAAGCTCCAATTGAAGGTAGGAAGGCAAATTTATTGAGCCTGTTGGGACAAAAGTTCTTAATGTAAGCAGCATCAAAATGCTCCCTCTTGGTTTCTTGAAGGCACAGAATGGCACAGTCACTTTCCTCAATTTTTTGCCCTAGAGCAAGCCATTTATCAGGTGAGTTAATTCCTCTGATGTTCCAGTTTAGTATATTCCAGTTTCTGTTGTGGCTATTCATGGAAACAGTGTAGGAGATCAACCAGGGACCAAGCACCATCACTTGGCCAGAACCCAAGAAAATCAGACCAACCAGACAGCAGAGATAGCAAACTGAGCAAGAACAGAAACCACATCATCCACAGCACATCAACATATGAAACTACCCATATGGAGATAGAGAAGCAAAGTGCACTGTCAGAAGAACATGAACTATTACAACAAGTCCAGGGGGTCCATAGGATGCAATTACAAACAAAAGGAACACTCATACAGTTCATAACATAAAACCCCTCCCTCTCCTCAACAAAAGCATTTAAAGTGGTCATCTAAACACTCTTGGGGTTGTCCTGCCTGTCCTCCTTGGATGGGGTCACCCCAGCCAAGTCCTCTCCCATCCTTCTCTTAGGTTTCTTGGAGAGCTTCCCTTCCAATTCCTGATCAGCAACCTTGCAAAATGAGGAAGTGAGATTCTTAACCACTGATTTCTGAACAACTGGTGGAGTAGCATTACAAGGCAGACACTTATTATTAGAACAAGAACCTCTTTTAAACCCAGCATTGTCTTTTTTATCCTATCACTCCCCCTTACCTCTGTTTCTACAAGAGGTGTCTTTCCTCCCCTTCTTTTCTTAGAATTTTCAGCCCCAAAAGGTTGAATAAGGGCCAAGGAATCCAAGTCCTGCTGGTTGGATGAATCTCCTTCATTTTCCTTGTTTGTATCCTGCTGAAGGGATTGATCCATGAGCTGTTTGCAAGCAGGAGCCTTAGTAGCAATGCATTTATTAGGAATGTGAAAGATATAAGAATTTTCAGTGCTCTCTACTTCAGCAAGTAATTCCCACAAAGGAGATTTAAGCATATTGAGTGTCCAGTTAAACTTGTCTGGTGTCATTAGAAGATGCACAATAAAATTGAACCAACTTACTGGCACTTGAACAGAAAGAGAAGGCACATCCTCCAAAGGCTTTTGAGCAAAATGCTCCTTCCAAATTACTAGGCCTTCTTCCGACAGAACAGTATCTTTATTAGCTAGAGCCTTTAACTGAATAGATTTCAAACCAAGTAATGAGGGTGCAAATTCAAAATGCTCCTCAATTTGGGCAATCCAATTACCTTGTTTGCTAGCATTTTCAACCCCAGCATTAGCCTGAAGCAGTGGCTTCACAGAATGAGAGCTAGCTCCTGCTTCCCCAACTAAATCAACAGCTTTAAACTGAAAAGTATCCTTGCCATGGCCTGTTGGCTCTATATCAGCATGAGAGTCTTTGCCAAGGTCCAGTGACAGGTCCTGGGGCACAACAGGACTGTTACCAACAACAGGCTCAGAAGGTTGGATCACTTCCTCCAAGACTGGCTGAATCTGAGGAACCACCTCAGGATTTGCTGGTAATAAAATTTCCTAAGGAACTGCCAAAACAAGGGGAGCCTGAGGAACATCTTGCTCCTCCTCTTGATAGTTCTGCATCAAAAGCTCTAGACCATTGCCCTGTATCTGTAGCATGGGTGGAAGTTGATTTACTTCCTCACTGGCATGGGAAGAAAAGCTTTCAGACAAGGAGACAGTTGTAGTTATGCTGCTGTGGCCCTCCAAAGGTGGTGGGAGTTCCTCCTCATCAGACCAAGCAATTTATTCATGGTGAACACCTTCCAGGAAATCCAGATCATCCTGAGCTTCCACATTATTACCACCTGGAGGCTGCAGAGCCCAGTGACCCTCTTCTGCATCCATGTCATCTTGCTGAACAGGCTAAGGATTAAAATGGAAGCCAGGGAAAGCGTTGTTGTTGCCTAGAAGAGGGTGAGGATCAACATTTCCAGGTGGAATTGGGTCCTCATCGGCAGGTGCCCCACCCATCATCTGTTGCAGAAGAATTTCCACTAAAGAGGACCAAGCATCTTCATCTAGGACTTCACCTTCAGACCACCTGACACTTTTAGGGATGGATTCAAGATCTCTAACTTTAGCTTTTGCAATAACCCTACCCATATGAAGAGGATCATTCTCCCAAGAAACAAGTCGCCCAAAGTGGCCGATGGCCCTGGCAATATCTTCAGAATTGCGAAAATCAAACGGAACCGCAAGGATGAGCAGCCAGACTGTTCTATTAAACTGGGTTCTTCGGCAGTTGCGACCATTATCATGGTTGTGGAAAGAGATAAAAACATCTCCAAACTGGTGGGGACTCTGGAGCACTAACCTATCTCTGTCCCTTGGATTGACAAAGTGCACATAAGCCTCCCCCAACGGACAGCGCTGCATTTCTCTGATTTGCACTTGTTGTACATCCGCAAAGAATTCATCAAGAACTTCTTGCACATTGGGAAATAGTACCTCATCCGGAAGCGGCTCAATGGTGACGATGGCCCAGTCCTCATGGCGCTTCTGACGGTGGGGAAGAACCACCCTGGCCACACCATTACGGCCTTCAACATTGAGAATATTGAAACCATGGGGAACAAAAGGTTGAGGATCAAACGGAATGTTGGCCATAGATAGCTCTACGCCGGCAGCAGGCTCAGAGGACTGCAAGGAGGAAGAATGACGAGCCCGAGGTTGAACAGTGGAATGCAGGGGAGGAGACGAGGAGGCAAGAGGGAATCTTGGCTGAAAGTTCGGGAACATGCCTTCACAGAGCTGTCTAAAAGAGGAAAGACGAATCGCCGGCTGGGCTGGGCCAACGGCCCGAAGCCAATCTTCCACCACCCCGGGGGCCCAGGCCTCAGCCGGTGGGGAGGGAAAAGAAGCCACCCTAAAAAACGGCCAGAGCCCAGTCAGACGGGGTTTAGGGCAGGCCCAAGCCATGTGGCCCAAGTTGCCACAACCGTAACAAGTAATGGCCGAATTTGAAGATCCTGAATTCGCGCCCTCATCCCCCTGAACCTCGCGATCATTGATCGGAGGTGTAATATTGCACTCAGTGCGCCCGTCATCAATAGTTGTGTCGTGTAAATCTGTAGACGAGTCCGGTAACCCCGCTAAACGTTGGAAAACTGAGCCGCGGTGGGTCAACTCCCTCCGGCGATCGCCGGAGCCGCCTTGGGAGGTTGAACGTGAAGGCCCTCGGGTAACTAATGACCATGAATTTTGCTCCTCTTGATAGAACAGACGCTCCTCTCGACGCCAATTAGGACCTCCTTCACCCCAGAGGCTAAAAGCCAACTCAAAATCCCTCTCGGTAATACGGCCACTGTTGTCGAGTTCAAAACCCACAAACTTTGAAGCAACCGAAAATTGGAAAGAACGGTCCCGGAGAAACTTAACCCTAAAACCTTGAGGGTAACCACAAAAGCAAGAGTGAAGCACAATGCTCACAGTGTGACAATCCAGGCGAAAGCACGTTCGACCAAAGGAGACCACAAGCTTGAACTCACGTTGGCGAAAACCAGGAGAGAAAACCACCGGATGACCAAACTTTTGGCGCATGCCAAGCTGAAAAGCCTTACCTCTAGAAAAGTCAAGGTGAGGAGGTGCCATTGGACGGTCAGGGTGGTGGACGCCGGGGCAGGAGTGGCCACCGGCGGTGGAGTCACCTAGGAGTCGCCTAGTCGCCGACTCAATTCGAACTCTTGTGGCCGGTGACTTCATCGTTTGGCCTCATAAAAGTTTCCACGGCACATAATCACCATTATACCACGGGTTTGATTTTCTGGCGCATTTCAGGTATCGTTAGCTATATTTAAGAAATTTTTTGAGATTAACGTGCATTTTGTGCATAAAAGTAAAATTACACCCGGAACTGCATGTGCTGTCGAAAGGGATGAGGATCGCCATTCGATTTGGGAGCATCCAACGGTGCAGACGTACGATCCGTGGGGTTTGGGTTCTGGCCAATCAGAAAGCACGACTCAGATCATGGGCGGGGTGGCGGGGTTTGGTCGGCACACGACTTTCATCAACGAACCGTGTGCTATTTGCAAACCAGATTGCATATTTTTGTTCACACATACTATAGTGAGATCGATTGAGTGTGCTACCTCTATGATATAATAATAATAATAATAATAATAATAATAATAATAATAATAATAATAATAATAATAATAATAATAAAAGTTTCATATTCATTGCCAGAGCTGACAACATATCAAGGTCAAAATATTAACGGTTCTTACATCAACAGAAAATCGGGCGTAACTCATAAATTCAGTACACGCGACAGTTCTAAACTGAACGCATTAAGTTGCAGGGTAGGCATAAAGACTAGTCTCATGGCTTAATTCATCATGTACATGGGGGAACTGGGATCATTAAGTTGACCCCGAATGAACTTGGGGTTTTTGATGATTTTACACTGCTCTATTGCACGGGTGCGTGATTCCTTGGTTGGCAACTCGTCAAATTCATCGTACTCGTCCTCATCGGCAACATCGTTGACACCCAGTACCCTTCTCTTCACATGCATTGCTAAATGGCTGTTCTTATGCAAGGGGTCTTCCAAAAAGAAAATCTGGGTAGCATCGCTGGCAAGAATGAATGGGTGCGCGTGATATGCCATCGTTGTCCTCTTAACACAGGTCTTCCTGTACTCATCAATCCTTACCTGACCAAGAGGGATCCATGCGCACCTGAATAATGCCACCTCAACTTTCACATAGTCAAGCTCCCAAATCTCTTTGATGGTTCCATAGTATACCCTTTTATCAGCTTCATTTACAGTCATGCATTCTATTCGAACAGAGCTGTTTTGATATGAGGTCTTCTTATCACGTTCCCCAGTGTAGAACATGTATACATTTATGTCATATGCTTGGTACGTCAACACCGTAGGTGATCGCTTTTGTGCCAACCACGTAGCAACGCCATCGATGGATCCTTGTGCCAAACGATTCTTCAGCCATTCGGCATACTTCTTAGTGTGCTCCTTCATCTCTAGTCCTGATGAAGGCACCATTGGTAAGAAGCTTTGGCGTATCTCCGCCAAGTGTTCTTTGGCATAAGCGATGAGAACTGGGCTTTTAAGCAGTACCGTCAAATGGGCTTTCTCTGCCAATTCTCTGGGTGCAGCCATTTGCGTGCCAGCAAGGACCGGCTTACCTTTTAGCCTTCCCTCATGGTGAGAGAGGGGCAAACCTAAAGGTCTTTGTTTCATGTATTCGGTGCAAAACTCAACCACCTCCTCTGCGATATAACCTTGTAGGATGCGTGCCTCTGGATGGTTTCGGTTCCGACAAAAGTGCTTTAGTATTCCCATGAACCGCTCGAAGGGATACATGTCGCGACGAAACACATGACCACAATACTTTATCTCGTCGACAAGGTGCATAGTGAGATGGACCATGACATCAAAGAATGACGGTGGCAAAACAGCTCTAGGTTGGACAATATTCTTGCAATATCATCTTGCATATGATCCAACTCTTCAGGATTTATAACTTTCTGCCATAGTTGGTTGAAGAAATCACAGAGGTCAATGAGTGTGTTTCTTATATCTTTGTCCATCAGATTCCTGATGGCCACCGGGAGGATTTGTGTTAACATTACGTGGCAATCATGTGACTTCATGTGTCCCAACTTCATTTTACCTCAGCTCACATCCACGAGACTTCTGATGTTTGCGCAGTAGGAAGAGGGTGTCTTAACTCACAACAAATATGTGAAGAACTGCATTGCTTCTTTTGTACTAAAATTGTAACTCTGCGAGCTTTGATGAATTTGTCATCATCTTCTGCTTTACTCTGGCATTATGATTGATCAGCAAGCATATCAAGCCGTGAACCGTCACCATCCTTTCTTTTACCTTTAATCTTGAGCAGAGTACCAAGGTTGCTTTCACATACGTTCTTCTCTACGTGCATGACATCGATGCAGTGACGTACACGTAGAATCTCCCAGTAAGGTAATTTCCAGAACACTGATTTCTTCTTAAACACTTGATCCTTGGTTGTTAGTTTCACCGTCAAAGGGTGGTTCTTGCCAAGCACAACATTTATTTCTTTAGCCATGTTGTGGACCACCTCCCCTTCATAGGCTCTTGGGCCCTCAGCTACCTCTATCGTACCATCAAATTCAGCTTTCATCTTTCGGTATGGGTGATTTTTTCGTAAGAACCTACGATGACGCAAATACACTGTTTTGTGCAATTTGGGAAGTCTTATGCTAGTTGTCCTATCCATGCATGTGGCACACCTTACATCTCCCCTTGTTTTCTGCCCCGATGTGTTGCCTAATGTCGACATATCTTGAATGGTGTGCACTAGCATCGCATGTAGATCGAAAATCTCCTTTTTGTAAGCATCATAACATTTTAAAGTAGGTGCATCTATCCACACTGTCAGCAGTTCTTCTACTAGTAGATGAAAGTAAATGTCGATGTCATTTCCAGGTTGCTTTGGGCCTTGGATAATCATTGACGTCATAATGTATTTTTTCTTCATACACAACCAAGGAGCTAGGTTAATATGTACAGAAGCACCGACCATGTGCTGTGATTGGTGCTCATATCGCCAAAAGGATTCATCCCATTAGTACACTCCCCGAGCCTTATACTTCTAGGATCCTTGGCAAAATTTTCAAACTTGTTGTTGATTAATTCCCACCGAGCCCCATCTTTCGGGTGCCTCATAAACCTATCTGCAATTCGCTCATCATGATGCCACCGCAACCTCTTTGCCTCTCTAGGGTTTGTAAACAAACGCCTCAACCTTGGAATTAAAGGAAAGTACCAAACAACCTTGAACGGGATTCCTGTCTTGATCTTGTCGTCCAATTTGCACTTGTCTTTTGCTCTCCTGCGCTTGTATCGTGCATGCTTGCATGTGGGACATGCACGGAAATCTTTGTATTCACCATGGTACAATATATAATCATTCACATAAGCGTGTATATTTTGTACTTCAAGTTCCAATGGGCAAACAATTTTCTTCGCTTCATTCGTGCTTCTAGGGAGCACATTATCTTCCGGAAGAATTTCTTTCAAAAGACCTAACATCTCTGTGAAGCCCTTGTTTGATAGACCGTTTGCTGCTTTAAATATGACAAGCACCAGGGTGGCACTCAACCTGGAATATTTCTTTTTGCAACCTGGATACAATTCTTTCTTGGAGTCCACATCAATGGTTGGCAGATCCTTGTACCCAATCATATCCTTTTCTGGGCCCTTGAAATCTGCAATCATGGCAGCAAAATCTGGCATATCAAGATCATCGTCATCTGCGTGGACGTCTTGGTTTTCCAGTGGGTGTTTCGGCTTTCCAGTTTTCCATTGGTAGCTTGACGCCTCTGCCCCAATGTTAGATTCAACATCCATGTGACACTAATCGGGGTTTGGCATCTCGCTGTCCTGGGTATCTTCATCCATGACGTCCTCTTCGCCGTGTCTGGTCCAACGTGTATATCCATCCATGAATCCCATAGAGACTAAGTGCATCTGGACATCTGCAACTTCACGTGACTCTGTATTGGCACAATCAGTACATGGACACAGGATGTAATCCGCATCACCAATTCTCCTCTTTGTACTTTCAGCCAAATTCATGAACTCTGTCACGCCACTGATAAAATCTGCGGTTTTCCGATTCTTCATCCATCGAGATCGTTCCATCTGCATCATACAAATGGTAATTTAAAACAAAACAACAACATTAATACACGGATTAACTGCTGCCCAAAGATGCGTGCATAAATCACAAGGCTTTATTTTAATAATTACTGAGGGCGCTCCATGTTGTTATCCAGACGTGCAATTACAAAAATTAATGGCCAGTCAATTTACACGTAGAGTACTAGTACAACACTACACTTAGGAATTGAATACCTTATTTAAGCCACTCACGAAAAGAATAACTTAATTAATTAGCCGCGCGGCGACCTCCACCCAGCAGATAGACAAGCGCGATGCGACGGCATGCTAAGACAGCAGGGTCGAGGAGCAAAGCTTAGTGCAGCTGCCGCCTGAAGTTCGACCTCCACTATCCCGCCATCGACTGCGATGGATGTGCTCGAATCACACCACCGCCGACCTTGATGGTTGAGCTCCTCCTATCTCCCGTCGCAGACCAAGGATTGACCTCCTATGACGCTGCTACCTCTTGAGCTTGCGTTGGTTTTCCCCGAAGAGGAGAGGATGATGCAGCAGAGTAGCGTAAGTATTTCCCTTAGTTTTTGAGAACCAAGGTATCAGTCCAGTAGGAGGCCACTCTCAAGTCCCTCGTACCTGCACAAATCAATAGCAACTCGCAACCAACGCGATTAGGGGTTGTCAATCCCTTCATGGTCTCTTACGAGAGTAAGATCTAATAGAGATAATATTTTTGGTATTTTTTATATAAAGATGCAAAGTGAAAAGTAAAAGGCAAAGTAAAAACAAAGCAAGATTAAAGTGATGGAGATTGATATGGTGAGAATAGACCCGGGGGGCATAGGTTTCACTAGTGGCTTATCTTAAGAGCATAAGTTTTCTACGGTGGGTGAACAAATTACTGTTGAGCAATTGACAGAATTGAGCATAGTTATGAGAATATCTAGGCATGATCGTGTATATAGGCATCACGTCCGTGACAAGTAGATCGAAACGATTCTGCATCTACTACTATTACTCCACTCATCGACCGCTATCCAGCATGCATCTAGAGTATTAAGTTAAAAATAGAGTAACGCTTTATGCAAGATGACATGATGTAGAGAGATAAATTCATGCAATATGAAATAAACCCCATCTTGTTATCCTCGACGGCAACGATACAATACATGCCTTGCTGCCCCTTCTGTCACTGGGAAAGGACACCGCAAGATCGAACCCAAAGCTAAGCACTTCTCCCATGGCAAGAACTACCAATCTAGTTGGCCAAACCAAACGGATAATTCAAAGAGACTTGCAAAGATAATCAATCATACATAAAATAATTCAGAGAAGATTCAAATAATATTCATAGATAGACTTGATCATAAACCCACAATTCATCGGTCTAAACAAACACACTGCAAAAGAAGAAGATTACATCAAATAGATCTCTACAAGAGAGGGGAGAACATTGTATTGAGATCCAAAAAGAGAGAAGAAGCCATCTAGCTAATAACTATGGACCCGAAGGTCTGAGGTAAACTACTCACACTTCATCAGAGAGGCTATGATGATGTAGAAGCCCTCCGTGATGATGGCCCTCTCCGGCGGAGCTCCAAAACAGGCCCCAAGATGGGATCTCGTGGATACAGAAAGTTGCGGCGGTGGAATTAGGTTTTTGGCTCCTGTTCTGATCGTTTGGGGGTACGTGGGTATATATAGGAGGAAGAAGTACGTCGGTGGAGCTTCGGTGGGCCCACGAGGGTGGGGGGCGCGCCTGGGGGTGTAGGGCGCGCCCCCCTACCTCGTGCCCTCCTCGGAGCTTCCTTGGCGTAGGGTCCAAGTCTCCTGGATCATATTCGGGAAGAAAATCACGTTCCAAAAATGATTTTTCTGTTTGGACTCCGTTTGATATTCTGTTTCTTCAAAACACTGAAATAGGCAAAAAAACAACAATTCTGGGTTGGGCCTCCGGTTAATAGGTTAGTCCCAAAAATAATATAAAAGTGGAAAATAAAGCCCAATATAGTCCAAAACAGTAGATAATAAAGCATGGAGCAATCAAAAATTATAGATACGCTGGAGACGTATCAGGCATCCCCAAGCTTAATTCCTGCTCGTCCTCGAGTAGGTAAATGATAAAAAGAGAATTTTTGATGCGGAGTGCTACTTGGCATAATTTCAATGCAAAATTTCTTAATTGTGGTATGAATATTTAGATCCGAAAGATTCAATACAAAAGTTCATATTGACATAAAAATAATAATACTTCAAGCATACTAATAAAGCAATTATGTCTTCTCAAAATAACATGGCCAAAGAAAGTTATCCCTACAAATTCATATAGTCTATCTATGCTCCATCTTCACCACACAAAGTATTTAAATCATGCACAACCCCGATGACAAGCCAAGCAATTGTTTCATACTTTAACATTTTCAAAACTTTTTCAACCTTCACGCAATACATGAGCATGAGCCATGGATATAGCACTATATGTGGAATAGAACGGTGGTTGTGGAGAAGACAAAAAGAGGGGAATATAGTCTCACATCAACTAGGCGTATCAACGGGCTATGGAGATGCCCATTAATAGATATCAATGTGAGTGAGTAGGGATTGCCATGCAACGGATGCACTAGAGCTATAAGTATGTGAAAGATCAACAAAATAAACTAAGTGGGTGTGCATCCAACTCGCTTGCTCACGAAGACCTAAGGCATTTTTAGAAAGCCCATCATTGGAATATACAAGCCAAGTTCTATAATGAAAAATTCCCACTAGTATATGAAAGTGACAACATAGGAGACTCTCTATCATGAAGATCTTGGTGCTACTTCGGAGCACAAGTGTGGTAAAAGGATAGTAACATTGTCCCTTCTCTCTTTTTCTCTCATTTTGTTATTTGGGCCTTTTCCTTTTTTTATGGCCTCTTTTTTTTCGTTCGGAGTCTCATCCCGACTTGTGGGGGAATCATGGTCTCCATCATTCTTTCCTCACTTGGGACAATGCTCTAAAAATGATTATCATCACACTTTTATTTTTCTTACAACTCAACAATTACAACTCGATACTTAGAACAAGATATGACTCTATATGAATGCCTCCGGCGGGGTACCGGGATATGCAATAAATCAAGAGTGACATGTATGAAAAAAATTATGAATGGTGGCTTTGCCACAAATACGATGTCAACTACATGATCATGCTAGCAATATGACAATGATGAAGCGTGTCATAATAAACGGAACGGTGGAAAGTTGCATGGCAATATATCTCGGAATGGCTATGGAAATGCCATGATAGGTAGGTATGGTGGCTGTTTTGATGAAGATATATGGTGGGTGTATGATACCGGCGAGAAGTGCACGGTATTAGAGAGGCTAGCAATGGTGGAAGGATGGGAAAAAGTGCATATAATCCATGGACTCAACATTAGTCATAAAGAACTCATATACTTATTGCAAAAATTTAGAAGTTATCAAAGAAAAGTATTATGCGCATGATCCTAGGGGGATATATTGGTAGGAAAAGACCATCACTCGTCCCCGACTTCCACTCATAAGGAGGACAATCAATAAACACTTCATGCTCCGACTTCGTTACATAACGGTTCACCATACGTGCATGCTACGGGAATCACAAACTTCAACGCAAGTATTCTTTAAATTCACAACTACTTCCACTAGCATGACTCTAATATAATCATCTCCATATCTCAAAACAATTATCATGCTTCAATCTTTTCTTAGTATTCAACACACTCAAAAGAAAATTTCACAAATCATGAATACCAAGCATATTAATATTAAGCAATTTAGCATGCTATTATGACTCTCAAAGTAATTTAAGTGAAGCATGAGAGATCAATAGTTTCTTTAAAACAAACTACCACCGTGCTCTAAAAGATCTAAGTGAAGCACATAGAGCAAAATTATAACGCTCAAAAGATATAAGTGAAGCACATAGAGCAAAACTACATAGCTCAAAAGATATAAGTGAAGCACAAAGAGTATTCTAACAAATTTTAATTCATAGATGACTCTCTCAAAAGGTGTGTACAGAAAGGATGATTGTGGCACACTAACAAACAAAGACACAAATAATACAAGACGCTCCAAGCAAAACACATATCATGTTGGTGAATAAAAATATAGCTCCAAGTAAATTACCGATGGAAGTGGACGAAAGAGGGGATGCCTTCCGGGGCATCCCCAAGCTTTGACTTTTTGGTGTCCTTGGATTATCTTGTGGGTGCCATGGGCATCCCCAAGCTTAGGCTCCTGCCACTCCTTGTTCCATAATCCATCAAAAGAATTCACCCAAAACTTGAAAACTTCACAACACAAAACTCAATAGAAATCTCGTGAGCTCCGTTAGAGAAAGAAAACATAAAACCACTTCAAGGTACTGTAATGAACTCATTATTTATTTATTTTTGTGTTAAACCTACTGTATTCCAACTTCTCTATGGATTATAAACTATTTTACTAACCATAGATTCATCAAATAAGCAAACATCACACGACAAACAGAATCTGTCAAAAACAGAACAGTCTGTAGTAATCTGTAACTAACGCAAACTTCTGGAACTCCAAAAAATCTACCAAAATTAGAAGACCTAGAATTTTTTTTATTGATCAGCAGCAATTGGAATCAGTATTTTATCACGTTCTGATGATTTTTAATAATTCGGGCACTGAACGCAAAGTTTCTGGAAATTACAGCAAGATCAAATAACTATCATCCAAGAAGATCCAATAGGTCTAGCTTGGCACAAACACTAATTAAAACATAAAACCACATCCAAACATAAGGTAGATGGGTTATTTATTACCTAACAAAATAAAAACACAAAAAACTAAAAATAAAATTGGGTTGCCTCCCAACAAGCGCTATCGTTTAACGCCCCTAGCTAGGCATAAAAGCGAGGGTAGATCTAGGTATTGCCATCTTTGGAAGGCAATCCATAAGTGGATCTCATGATGGTTTCATATGGCAATTTTATTTTCTTTCTTGGAAAGTGTTCCATGCCCTTTTTTAATGGAAATTGGAATCTAATATTCCCTTCCTTCATATCAATAATCACACCAACCGTTCTAAGGAAAGGTCTACCAAGAATAATAGGGCAAGAAGGATTGCAATCTATATCAAGAACAATGAAATCTATGGGCACATAATTCCTATTTGCAACAATAAGAACATCATTAATTCTTCCCATAGGTTTGTTAATAGTAGAATCCGCGAGATGCAAGTTTAAAGAGCAATTTTCAAGATCGCGGAAATCTAGCAAATCACACAAAGTCTTGGGGATAGTGGAGACACTAGCACCCAAATCACACAAAGCATAAAACTCATGATCTTTAATTTTAATTTTAATGGCTGGCTCCCACTCATCATAGAGTTTTCTAGGGATAGAAACTTTCAACTCAAGTTTTTCTTCATAAGATTGCATCAAGGCATCAACAATATGTTCGGTGAAGGCTTTCTTTTGACTATAAGCATGTGGAGAATTTAGCATGGATTGCAACAAGGAAATACAATCATTCAAAGAGCAACTTTAATAATTAAATTCCTTGAAATCCAATATAGTGGGTTTAGCAACATCTAAATTTTTATTTCTTTCAATCCCACTTTCATCAATTTCATCATAAAGATCTAAATACTCAGAATTTTTATAACGCCTTCTAGGTAAAGGAAGATCATATTCAGTTTCATCAAGATTCATATTGCAAAACAAAGATTTGATAGGGGACACATCAATAACTTTTAGATATTCATCTTGATTTTCATAGGTATTGGAAAACACGCTTTAATAAAGGCATCTTTTGAAGCACGCATCCTAGCGGTTCTTTCCTTGAACTCATCAATGGAAATTCTCATAGCTTTGAGAGACTCATTGATATCATGCTTAGGAGGAATAGATCTAAGCTTTAAAGAATCAACCTCAAGGGAAATTCTATCAACGTTCCTAGCCAAATCATCAACTTTAAGCAATTTCTCTTCAAGCAAAGCATTAAAATTCTTTTGTGAATTCATAAACTCTTTAACACTATTCTCAATTTAAGAGGGCATCTTATTATAATTTCCATAAGAGTTGTTGTAGGAATTTCCATAATTATTAGAAGGATTACTAGGATATGGCCTAGGATTAAAATTCCTTCTATATGCGTTGTTACCAAAATTATTCCTACCAAGAAAATTCACATCCATAGATTCATTGTTATTCTCAATCAAAGTAGACAAAGGCATATCATTAGGATCAGAAGAAACACTCTTAGTAGCAAATAATTTCATAAGTTCATCCATCTTTCCACTCAAAACATTGATTTCCTTTATCGCATGCACTTTTTTAGTAGAAGATCTTTCAGTATGCCATTGAGAATAATTTACCGTAATATTATCTAGGAGTTTAGTAGCAACTCCTAAAGTGATTTCCATAAAAGTGCCTCCCGTGGCAAAATCTAAAAGATTTCTAGAAGCAAAATTCAACCCGGCATAATTTTTTTGTATAATCATCCACAAATTTAAACCATGAGTAGGGCAATTACGTATCATTAATTTCATTCTCTCCCAAGCTTGTGCAATATGTTCGTGATCAAGTTGCTTAAAATTCATAATATCGTTTCTAAGAGAGATGATCTTAGCGGGAGGAAAATACTTAGAGATAAAAGCATCTTTGCACTTGTTCCAAGAATCAATACTATTTTTAGGCAAAGATGAAAACCAAGCTTTAGCATGGTCTCTAAGCGAAAAGGAAGTAGCTTCAATTTAACGACATCACTATCGACATCTTTTTTCTTTTGCATATCACATAAATCAACGAAGCTATTCAGATGAGTAGCGGCATCTTGAACGGGATTCCTGTCTTGATCTCGTCGTCCAATTTGTACTTGTCTTTTGCTCTCCTGCGCTTGTATTGTGCATGCTTGCATGTGGGACATGCACGGAAATCTTTGTACTCACCATGGTACAATATACAATCATTAACATAAGCGTGTATCTTTTATACTTCAAGTTCCAATGGGCAAACAATTTTCTTCGCGTCATTCGTGCTTCTGGGGAGCACATTATCTTCCGGAAGAATTTCTTTCAAAAGACCTAACATCTCTGTGAAGCCCTTGTTCGATAGACTGTTTGCTGCTTTAAATATGAGAAGCACCAGGGTGGCACTCAACCTGGAATATTTCTTTTTGCAACCTGGATACAATTCTTTCTTGGAGTCCGCATCAATGGTTGGCAGACCCTTGTACCCAATCATATCCTTTTCTGGGCCCTTGAAATCTGCAATCATAGCAGAAAAATCTGGCATATCAAGATCATCGTCATATGCGTGGACGTCTTGGTTTTCCAGTGGGCGTTTCGGCTTTCCAGTTTTCCATTGGTAGCTTGATGCCTCTGCCCCGATGTTAGATTCAACATCCATGTGACACTAATCGGGGTTTGGCATCTCACTGCCCTGGGTATCTTCATCCATGACCTCCTCTTCGCCGTGTCTGGTCCAACGTGTATATCCATCCATGAATCCCCTAGAGACTAAGTGCATCTGGACATCTGCAACTTCACGTGACTCTGTATTGGCACAATCAGTACATGGACACAGGATGTAATCCGCATCACCAATTCTCCTCTTTGTACTTTCAGCCAAATTCATGAACTCTGTCACGCCAGTGATAAAATCTGCGGTTTTCCGATTCTTCATCCATCGAGATCGTTCCATCTGCAGCAGACGAATGGTAATTTAAAACAAAACAACAACATTAATACATAGATTAACTGCTTCCCAAAGATGCGTGCATAAATCACAAGGTTTTATTTTAATAATTACTAAGGGCGCTCCATGTTGTTATCCAGACGTGCAATTACAAAAATTAATGGCCAGTCAATTTACACGTAGAGTACTAGTACAACACTACACTTAGGAATTGAATACCTTATTTAAGCCACTCACGAAAAGAATACCTTAATTAATTAGCCGCACGGCGACCTCCACCCAGCAGACAGACAAGCGCGATGCGGCGGCACGCTAAGACAGCAGGGTCGAGGAGCAAAGCTTAGTGTGGCTGCCGCCTGAAGTTCGACCTCCACTATCCCGCCATCGACTGCGATGGATGTGCTCGAATCAAACCGCCGCCGCCCTTGATGGTTGAGCTCCTCCTATCTCCCGCCGCAGACCTAGGATTGACCTCCTATGACGCTGCTACCTCTTGAGCTTGCGTTGGTTTTCCCCGAAGAGGAGAGGATGATGTAGCAGAGTAGTGTAAGTATTTCCCTCAGTTTTTGAGAACCAAGGTATCAATCCAGTAGGAGGCCACGCTCAAGTCCCTCGTACCTGCACAAATCAATAGCAACTCGCAACCAACGCGATTAGGGGTTGTCAATCCCTTCATGGTCTCTTACGAGAGTAAGATCTAATAGAGATAATATTTTTGGTATTTTTTATATAAAGATGCAAAGTGAAAAGTAAAAGGCAAAGTAAAAACAAAGCAAGATTAAAGTGATGGAGATTGATATGGTGAGAATAGACCCGGGGGGCATAGGTTTCACTAGTGGCTTCTCTTCAGAGCATAAGTTTTCTACGGTGGGTGAACAAATTACTGTTGAGCAATTGACAGAATTGAGCATAGTTATGAGAATATCTAGGCATGATCGTGTATATAGGCATCACGTCCGTGACAAGTAGATCGAAACGATTCTGCATCTACTACTATTACTCCACTCATCGACCGCTATCCAGCATGCATCTAGAGTATTAAGTTAAAAACAGAGTAACGCTTTAAGCAAGATGACATGATGTAGAGAGATAAATTCATGCAATATGAAATAAACCCCATCTTGTTATCCTCGATGGCAACGATACAATACGTGCCTTGCTGCCCCTTCTGTCACTGGGAAAGGACACCGCAAGATCGAACCCAAAGCTAAGCACTTCTCCCATGGCAAGAACTACCAATCTAGTTGGCCAAACCAAACCGATAATTCGAAGAGACTTGCAAAGATAACCAATCATACATAAAAGAATTCAGAGAAGATTCAAATATTATTCATAGATAGACTTGATCATAAACCCACAATTCATCGGTCTCAACAAACACACCGCAAAAGAAGAAGATTACATCAAATAGATCTCCACAAGAGAGGGGGAGAACATTGTATTGAGATCCAAAAAGAGAGAAGAAGCCATCTAGCTAATAACTATGGACCCGAAGGTAAACTACCCACACTTCATCGGAGAGGCTATGCTGATGTAGAAGCCCTCCATGATGACGGCCCTCTCCGGCGGAGCTCCGGAACAGTCCCCAAGATGGGATCTCGTGGATACAGAAAGTTGCAGCGGTGGAATTAGGTTTTTGGCTCCTGTTCTGATCGTTTGGGGGTACGTGGGTATATATAGGAGGAAGAAGTACGTCGGTGGAGCTTTGGTGGGCCCATGAGGGTGGGGGGAGCGCTGGGGGTGTAGGGCGCGCCCCCCTACCTCGTGCCCTCCTCGGAGCTTCCTTGGCGTAGGGTCCAAGTCTCCTGGATCTTATTCGGGAAGAAAATCACGTTCCAAAAAGGATTTTTCTGTTTGGACTCCGTTTGATATTCTGTTTCTTCGAAACACTGAAATAGGCAAAAACAGCAATTCTGGGCTGGGCCTCCGGTTAATAGGTTAGTCCCAAAAATAATATAAAAGTGGAAAATAAAGCCCAATATAGTCCAAAACAGTAGATAATATAGCATGGAGCAATCAAAAATTATAGATACGTTGGAGACGTATCAGACACCGCCACCGCCACCGACCGAGGATTGACCTCTTCTTCGGTAGCCGCTGCCTAGGCCGCCGCCGCCATCTCTATATGCAGAGCGCCTTTTTTTTACGGATATCCGCGGAGCGGCTGTTTACAAGGTATCTCACCGTAACTCAATTATATGGATAGGGTAGTACATCACATACGGTTATGTAACGGCAACCGTGTCTAACCTACGTTGTCTTCTCACACGGTTTGGTGTGGAAATCATGTGTGATGTTGTAATACCTAACACAAACGACATGTACAAACAGTGTGCCGTATACAACATATATATAGTGCCATTAGTAGTTCCCGTCCGTTAGCTTATCTCCACAGTTTCCCCATTTCCCCCAAATCTCTACATAGCCTCCAAATTCCCTCGCGTGGCGCTGACATTGGGGGAATGTGGACGAGTGGTGCTGAAGGTTTTGGTGCGGCTGCTCCTTCTCATATCGCCGCCACGACGGTGGTCGCCTCCGAGCACTTGCCTAAGGTCATCAGAACGCAGGTGTACTACGGATCCGAATCGTCCTGTCAGGTTCCAATCTATCCCAATCATTTTTAGCATGTCCAAAGTATAGATCCTCACTGAATCCGTCCTGAATGACCCCCACCTCCCCTAGGAAAGCGATCTACCACCGGATCCGAAGCTTGACTCCAGACTCCCGCAACACGAGTTCGACTCTGAGTTTTGCGCCACTGAGAAGTACCAAAAGCTAAGTTGTGTGCACGGGCACACTCCGCTCGATGTGTACGCACGGAGGGATTCGACATTGGCAGGCGGTTTCTTACTTGCCGCTTAGAGGTTAGTGCTAATTAAGTTCATCATTTTACTTCAGTTAATGCCACCGCTCATCCAGAATACTATTTAACATTGGCAGCGATATGAGGCTTGTGCCTTTGTTAACTGGCTGGATGAAGAATGGCATGGCAGGGCTCGGAGTGTATCACCAAGCTCGCAGAAGATAACATAAAGCTGAAGAAGAAACTGGCTGATCTGGAATGTACAATCAGTATGATGAAGCAAGAAAGAATCAATCACAGGCAATAGATGAAAGCAAGAGACAAGAAGGAACTAGCATGTGTAGTTGTGGTTGTCGCATTAGCCATGTTCTATGCGCTGTTTGCAATGATGATTACGGGTTTTGTTTGACAGTATTGCTAAAGCACATCTAGATGTGCTCTAAGTAATGCACATCTAGGTCCTATGCCATTGATGTTACGCGAAGATTCGTGCAGATATTTTTCTTTGTCCTTTTTCTTTTCCTTCCTAGTTTGATTATTACTGGCTTTATCAATAAGAAGAGCTCAATGTATTGCTTGCCAACTGTCCTACTCCGTTCGTATCGGTACCGGTGCATAATCCCAAAACTCGTTCCTTTTTTGTCCTAAAAAAGGAAACCAGCCAAATAGCCAATAGGAGTCCTGCGCAGCCCCGGGAATTTGGAGCGACTGGGTACAAATAATTGCGGTTGATTCTATCAACGGTTAGATAATACGTCAACCCCCGCTTCAATCCCTGCTTCAATTGGTAGTTCCTCTTCTCTGCATACCCCGCTTAAGTGTCCACCATCTTCATCGTCCCCAGCAGGCCATGCTACACACTGGCACACACTCTGCAGCCATGTCGAGCGATAGCGAGGACGAAAGTTCGGCCAGCAGTCTGGCGCCCGATGATGGGTCAACATCGGAATCTTCCCGCTCGTATTCCATGAGTCCGGTGTCGATCCCAGACCTCAATTATATCCGGTTCAAGGAAGGGATGCCGCCTCCGCAGTCGTCAGACGACAACCAGACAGACGAGGAGCCATCCGAGGATGAAGAAGAGGACGATGATGAGGAGGAGGAGGAATGGTCGAACGAGGAGGAGGAGGATGACGACAGCAACGGCGGTGACGACGGCGGCGGCGATGAATAGCCAATGGTTAGCGGCAAGAAGCGTCCTCGCCAAGACGATGTCGCGGGGCCATCCAACAAGAACAACAAGAAGAAGAAGGACTAAATTAAGCAGACTGTATATATCTCTGTTTATCCTGTCAATCTCATCGCAGACGGTTAGTAATATGTATTCGACAGAGATCTTCTTCATTATCGCCAACAGGTTGGTTTGTTGAATTGTGTGCCCTGACGAGCACACAATTCACAGAAAAAGACCGTATGGGCTGTCTATAATGATTGCACACAATTCTGATTACCGACCTGTTTGCTGGGTATCACACACATCTTGTTACGCCGAATCATTTGTGTTCACCTCACTCATCGCAAACGGTTCATCGGAGTGAAATGTATGCCGTATATCGCACACACCTTGATCTGGCTGCCCGTTTCTATTGTTCTGTCTCATCGCAAACAATTCATACAGATCAACCGTATGCCCCTCATCGCACACGCAACTAAAATCTGAACCGTGTTTGATGTATCATTCATCGCAAACGTTTTGCATCATTTTTGACGGTTTTCATATAGCACCATTTGCGATTACTGCATCGCACACAGTTCCTCGAAGAGTCTGTGATCGTAGTGTCGCGTTAGCAGCATCCTGCAGTAGGGTATATTAACAAAGCCCGCGATACATCAAGATCGTGACATCTCAAGAACACGAGAGAGAGAGAGAGAGAGAGAGAGAGAGAGAGAGAGAGAGATTAAACACATAGGATAAGGGGATGCCTTCCCGGGCATCCCCAAGCTTAGTTGCTTGGATCTTCCTTTAATATTACCTTGGGGTGCCTTGTGTCGGGGAATGTAGCATGCAATTTGAAAAAAATTACTACGCTCACGCAAGATCTATCTAGGAGATGCATAGAAACGAGAGGGGGAGAGTGTGTCCACGTACCCTCGTAGACCAAAAGCGGAAGTGTTTGAGAACGCGGTTGATGTAGTCGAACTTCTTCTCGTTCCGACCGATCAAGCACCGAACGTACGACACCTCCAAGTTCTGCACACGTTGAGCTCAATGACGTCCCTCGAACTCTTGGTCCAGCAAAGTGTCTAGGGAGAGTTTCGTCAGCACGACGGCGTGGTGACGGTGATGGTGAAGTGATCCGCGCAGGGCTTCTCCTAAGCACTATGACAATATGACCGGAGGCGTAAGCTGTGGGGGGGGCGCACACGGCTAAGAATCAATGTTGTGTGTTCTAGCGGTGCCCCCCCACGTATATATAGGTGGGAGAGGGAGAAGGGCAGCAAGGGGCGCCCATAATAGGAGAAATCCTACTTGGGCGCCTCCTACAAGTTGGCCTCCCCCTTCCATAAGTGTCAGAGGGGAAGGAAAGAGAGGGGGGAGGGGATGGAAAGGGGGAGGCTGAATCCTCCCCTTTCCTTCTCCTTCCCTCCTTTCCTTTCCCCTTATTTCGGCCTATAGGGGGTGCACCAGCCCCTTAGGGGCTGGTTTGTCCATTCTTGGCCCATTAGGACATATAGCTTGCCGGGGGTTGCCCGGAACCCCTTCCAGTGACCCGATACGTACCCGGTGCCCCCAGAACGCTTTCGGTGTCCGAATACTATCGTCCTATATAAGAATCTTTACCTCTCGACCATTTCGAGACTCCTCTTCATGTCTGTGATCTCATCTCGGACTCCGAACAACATTCGGTCACCAAATCACATAACTCATATAATACAAAATTGTCATCGAACGTTAAGCGTGCGGACCCTATGGGTTCGAGAACTATGTACACATGACTGAGACACCTCTCCGGTCAATAACCAACATCGGAACCTGGATGCTCATATTGGTTCCCACATATTCTACGAAGATCTTTATCTGTCATACCGTAATGACAACATACATTATTCCCTTTGTCAACGGTATGTTACTTGCCCGAGATTAGACCGTTGGTATCTTCATACCTAGTTCAATCTCGTTACCGGCAAGTCTCTTTAATCATTTCGTAATACATCATCTCGCAAATAACTCATTAGTCACATTGCTTGCAAGGCTTATTATGATGTGCATTACCGAGAGGGCCCAGAGATACCTCTCTGATACTCAGAGTGACAAACCCTAATCTCGATCTATGCCAATCCAACAAACACCTTCGGAGATACCTGTAGAGCATATTTATAATCACCCAGTTACGTTGTGACGTTTGATAGCACACAAGGTATTCCTCCGGTATCCGGGAGTTGCATAATCTCATAGCCAAAGGAATATGTATATGACATGAAGAAAGCAATATCAATAAAACTTAACAATCATTATGCTAAGCTAACAGATGGGTCTTGTCCATCGCATCATTCTCCTAAAGATGTGATCCCATTCATCAAATGACAACTCATGTCTATGGTTAGGAAACTTAATCATCTTTGATCAACAAGGTAGTCTAGTAGAGGCTTACTAGGGACACTGTGTTTTGTCTATGTATCCACACATGTATCAAGTTTCCGGTAATACAATTTTAGCATGAATAATAAACATTTATCATGATATAAGGAAAATATAAAATAACAACTTTATTATTGCCTCTAGGGCATATTTCCTTCAGTCTCCCACTTGCACTAGAGTCAATAATCTAGTTCACATGCCATGTGATTAACACCAATAGCTCACATCGCCATGTGATTAACACCCATAGTTCACATCGCCGTGTGACCTACACCTAAAGGGTTTACTAGAGTCAATAATCTAGTTCACATTGCTATGTGATTAACACCCAAAGAGTACTAAGGTGTGATCATGTTTTGCTTGTGAGAGAAGTTTAGTCAACGGGTCTGTCATATTCAGATCCGTATGTATTTTGCAAATTTCTATGTCTACAATGCTATGCACGGAGCTACTCTAGCTAATTGCTCCCACTTTCAATATGTATCCAGATTGAGACTCAGAGTCATCCGGATCAGTGTCAAAGCTTGCATCGACGTAACTTCTTACGACGAACTCTTTGTCACCTCCATAACCGATAAACATTTTCTTAGTCCTCTTTAGGCACCTAAGGATAATTTTGACCGCCGTCCAGTGATCTACTCCTGGATCACTATTGTACCCCCTTGCCAAACTCATGGCAAGGTACACAATAGGTCTGGTATACATCATGGCATACTTTATAGAACCTACGATTGAGGCATTGGGAATGACTTTCATTCTCTCTCTATCTTCTGCTGTGGTCGGGTTTTGAGTCTTACTCAACTTCATACCTTACAACTTAGGCAAGAACTCCTTCTTTGACTGATCCATTTTGAACTCCTTCAAAATCTTGTCAAGGTATGTACTCATCGAAAGTTTTATCAAGCGTCTTAATCTATCTCTCTAGATCTTGATACCCAATATGTAAGCAGCTTCACCGAGGTCTTTCTTTGGAAAACTCCTTTCAAACACTCCTTTATGCTTTCTAGAAAATTCTACTCCCTCTGTTCACTTTTGTAAGTCGTTTCAGACAACTCAAAACAGGCTGTTTTGCACATTGTCTGAAATGTCTTCAAGGTCTTATAAAAGTGAATAGAGGGAGTACATCATTTCCGATCAACAATATGTCATTCACATATACTTATCAGAAAGGTTGTAGTGCTCCCACTCACTTTCTTGTAAATACAGGCTTCACCACAAGTCTGTATAAAACTATATGCTTTGATCAACTCATCAAAGTGTATATTCCAACTCTGAGATGCTTGCACCAGTTCCATGGATGGATCATTGGAGCTTGCACACTTTGTTATCACCTTCAGGATCGACAAAACCTTTGGTTGCATCATATACAACTCTTCTTTAAGAAATCCATTAAGGAATGCAGTTTTGACATCCATTTGCCATATTCCATAAAATGCGGCAATTGCTAACATGATTCGGACAGACTTAAGCATCGCTACGAGTGAGAAAATCTCATCGTAGTTAAAACCTTGAACTTGTCAAAAACATTTTGCGAAAATTCGAGCTTTGTAGATAGTAACACTACCATCATCGTCCGTCTTCCTCTTGAAGATCCCATTATTCTCAATGGCTTGCTGATCATCGGGAAGTCCACCAAAGTCCACACTTTGTTCTCATACATGGATCCTATCTCAGATTTCATGGCCTCAAGCCATTTTGCGGAATCTGGGCTCATCATCGCTTGCTCATAGTTCGTAGGTTCATCATGATCTACTAACATGACTTCCATAACAGGATTACCGTACTACTCTGGTGCGGAACATGCTCCGGTCGACCTACGAGGTTCGGTAGTAACTTGATCTGAAGTTTCATGATCATTATCATTAGCTTCCTCTCTTGTTGGTGTAAGCATCACGGAAACGGTTTTCTATGATGAGCAACTTTCCAATTCGAGAGAAGGTACAGTTACCTCATCAAGTTCTACTTTCCTCCCACTCACTTCATTCAAGAGAAACTCCTTGTCTAGAAAGGATCCATTTTTAGCAACAAAGAACTTGCCTTCGGATCTGTGATAGAAGGTATACCCAACAGTTTCTTTTGGGTATCCTATGAAGACGCACTTCTCCCATTTGGGTTCGAGCTTATCACGCTAAAACTTTTTCACATAAGCATCGCAACCCCAAACTTTATGAAACGACAGCTTAGGTTTCTTGCCAAACCATAGTTCATACGGTGTCGTCTCGATGGAGTTAGATGTTGCCCTATTTAAGGTGAATGCAACTATCTCTAATGCATAACCCCAAAACGATACTGGTAAATCAGTAAGAGACATCATAGATCATACCATATCTAATAAAGTACGGTTACGGCGTTCTGACACACCATTACGCTGTGGTGTTCCAGGTGGCGTGAGTTGTGAAACTATTCCACATTGTTTTAAATGAAGGCCAAACTTGTAACTCAAATTTCGCCTCTGCGATCAGATTATGGAAACTTTATTTTCTTGTTGCGATGATTCTCCACTTCACTCTGAAATTCTTTGAACTTTTCAAATGTTTCAGACTTGTGTTTCATTAAGTAGATATACCCATATCTGCTCAAATCATCTGTGAAGGTCAGAAAATAATAATACCCGCTACGAGCTTCAACACTCATCGGATCGTATACATCGGTATGTATTATTTCCGATAAGTCATTAGCTCGCTCCATTGTTCCGGAGAACAGAGTTTTAGTCATCTTGCCCATGATGCATGGTTCACAAGTATCAAATGATTCATAATCAAGTGATTCCAAAAGTCCATCCGCATGGAGTTTCTTCATGCGCTTTACAACAATATGACCTAAACTGCAGTGCCACGAATATGTTGCACTATCATTATTAACTTTGCATCTTTTGGAATCAATATTATGAATATGTGTATCACTACGACCGAGATTCAGTAAACCATCGAGTGTATGACCATAGAAGGTTTTATTCATGTAAACAGAATAACAATTATTCTTTGACTTAAATGAATAACCGTATTGCAGTAAACATGATCCAATCATATTCATGCTCAACACAAACACCAAAGAACATTTATTTTAGGTTCAACACTAATCCAGAAGGTAAAGGGAGTGTGCGATGGTGATCTTATCAACCTTGGATCACTTCAAACACTCATCGTCACCTCGCCCTTAACTAGTATATTCATTTTGCAACTCCTGTTTCGAGCTACAAACTTTAGCAACTGAATCGGTATTAAATACCCTGGGCTACTATGAACACTAGTAAAGTACACATCAATAACATGTATATCAAATATACCTTTGTTCACTTTGCCATCCTTCTTATCCGCCAAGTATTTGGGGTAGTTCAGCTTCCAGTGACCATTCCCTTTGCAGTAGAAGCACTCAATTTCAGGCTTAGGTCTAGCTTTGGTCTTCTTCACGGGAGTGGCAACTTGCTTGCCATTCTACTTGAAGTTCCCTTCCTTTCCCTTGCCATTTTTCTTGAAATTAGTGGTCTTTGTTGACCATTAACACTTGATGCTATGATTTCTACCTTCGCCGATTTTAGCAGCGAAGAGCTTGGGAATCGTTTTTGTCATCCCTTACATATTATAGTTCATCACGAAGTTCTAGTAACTTGGTGAGAATGACTAGAGAACTCTGTCTATCACTATCTTATCTAGAAGATTAACTCCCACTTGATTCAAGTGATTGTAGTACCCAGACATTCTGAGCACATGCTCACTAGCTTAGCTATTCTCCTCCATCTTTTAGGCAAAGTACTTGTCAGAGGTCTCATACCTCTTAACACGGGCATGAGTCTGAAATATCATTTTCAGCTCTTGGAGCATCTCATATGATCCATGGCGTTCAAAACATTTTTGATGTCCCGGTTCTAAGCCGTAAAGCATGGTGCACTAAACTATCAAGTAGTCATCATACCGAGCATGTCAAATGTTCATAACATCTGCATCTGCTCCTGCAATAGGTCTATCACCTAGCGGTGCATCAAGGACATAATTCTTCTATGTAGCAATGAGGATAATCCTCAGATCATGGACCCAGTACGCATCATTGCTACTTTCATCTTTCAACTTAGTTTTTCTCTAGGAACATATCAAAATTAAAACAGGGGAGCTGTACGCGAGCTATTGATCTACAACATAGATATGCAAATACTATCAGGACTAAGTTCATGAAATTAAGTTCAATTAATAAAATTACTTAAGAACTCCCACTTAGATAGACATCCCTCAAGTCATCTAAATGATCACGTGATCCCTATAAACTAAACCATGTCCGATCATCTCCTGAGATGGAGTAGTCTTCAATGGTGAACATCTCTATGTTCATCATATCTACTATATGATTCACGTTCGACCTTTCGGTCTCCAGTGTTCCGAGGCCATGTCTGTACAAGCTAGGCTCGTCAAGTTTAACCCGAGTATTCTGCATGTGCAAAACTGTCTTGCACCCGTTGTATGCGAACGTAGAGCTTAACACACCCGATCATCACGTGGTGTCTCAGCACGATGAACTGTCGCATCGGTGCATACTCAGGGATAACACTTCTACCTTGAAATTTTAATAAGGGATCATCTTATAATGCTACTGCCGTATTAATCAAAATAAGATGCATAAAAGATAAACATCACATGCAATCAAAATATGTGACATGATATGGCCATCATCATCTTGTGCCTTTGATCTGCATCTCCAAAGCAGTGTCATGATCTCCATTGTTACCGGCTTAACACCTTGATCTCCATCATAGCGTCGTGGTCATCTCGCCAACTATTGCTTCTGCAACTATCGCCAACGCATAATGATAAAGTAAAGCAATTTCATGGCGTTTGCATTTCATACAATAAAGCGACAATCATAAGGCTCCTGCCAGTTGCCGATAAATTTTACAAAACATGATCATCTCATACAATAACGTATATCACATCATGTCTTGACCATATCACATCACAACATGCCCTGCAAAAACAAGTTAGACGTCCTCTACTTTGTTGTTGGAATTTTTACGTGGCTGCTACGTGCTTCTAGTAAGAACCGTTCTTACCTACGCATCAAAACCATAACGGTGATTTATCCAGTTTGCTTTTTTAACCTTCAACAAGGATTGGCCGCAGTCAAATTCGATTCAACTAGAGTTGGAGAAACAGACACCCGCGAGCCACCTTTATGCAAAACTTGTTGCATGTCTGCCGGTGGAGCCGGACTCATGAACGTGGTCATGTAAGGTTGGTCCGGGCCGCTTCATCCAGCAATACCGCCGAATCAAAATAAGACATTGGTGGTAAGCAGTATGATGATCACCACCCACAACTCTTTGTGTTCTACTCATGCATATCATCTACGCATAGACCTGACTCAGATGCCACTGTCGGGGAATGTAGCATGCAATTTCAAAAAAAAATTATACGCTCACGCAAGATCTATCTAGGAGATGCATAGCAACGAGAGGGGGAGAGTGTGTCCATGTACCCTCATAGACCGAAAGCAGAAGCATTTGACAACGCGGTTGATGTACTCGAACTTCTTCTCGTTCCGACCGATCAAGCACCGAACGTACGACACCCCCGAATTCTGCACACGTTCAGCTCGATGACGTCCCTCCAACTCTTGATCCATCAAAGTGTCGAGGGAGTGTTTCATCAGCACGACGTCATGGTGATGGTGATAATGAAGTGATCCGCGCAGGGCTTTGCTTAAGCGCTATGTATGACCGAAGGCATAAACTGTGGAGGGGGCACCGCACACGGCTAGGAATCAATGTTGTGTGTTCTAGCGGTGCCCCCCCCCCACATATATATATAGGTGGGAGAGGGGCAGCAAGGGGTGCCCCAAGTAGGAGTAATCCTACTTGGGAGCTTTCTACAAGTCGGCCTTCCCCCTTCCATAAGTGTCGGAGGGGGAAGGAAAGAGTGGGGGAGGGGAAGGAAAGGGGGAGGCCGAATCCTCCCCTTTCCTTCTCCCTTCCCTCCTTTCCTTTCCCCCTTATTTAGGCCTATAGGTAGCGCACCATCCCCTTAGGGGCTGGTCTGTCCCACTCTTGGCCCATTAGGCCCGTATAGCTTGTCGGGCGTTGCCCGGAACCCCTTCCGATGACCCGATACGTACCCGGTACCCCCAGAACACTTTCGGTGTCCGAATACTATCGTCCTATATATGAATCTTTACCTCTCGACAACTTCGAGACTCCTTGTCATGTTCATGATCTCATCCGGGACTCTGAACAACATTCGGTCACCAAATCACATAACTCATATAATACAAAATCATCATCGAACGTTAAGCGTGCGGACCCTACGGGTTCGAGAACTATGTAGACATGACCGAGACACCTCTCCGGTCAATAACCAACATCAGAACCTGGATGCTCATATTGGTTCCCACATATTATACGAAGATCTTTATCGGTCGTACCATAATGACAACATACGTTATTCCCTTTGACAACGGTATGTTACTTGCCCGAGATTCGATCATCGGTATCCTCATACCTAGTTCAATCTTGTTGCCGGCAAGTATCTTTACTCGTTCCATAATACATCATCCCGCAACTAACTCATTAGTCACATTGCTTGTGAGGCTTATTATGATGTGCATTACCGAGAGGGCCCAAAGATACCTCTCCGATACTCAGAGTGACAAATTCTAATCTCAATCTATGCCAACCCAACAAACACCTTCGGAGATGACGATGACATGCACCTAGGGTAGGGTAATAGACCTGATCTAGACGCCCATCCCAAGGACACTGCCCTACAGTCAAAGACATTCACTACAAAAAAAAGACACATCCGTGACATTTTGGGCCGAACGAAATTTTTTCTGTCATACATATGACACTTCTATGACGATAATTGTGACAAAACCCGGTATCATCATAGATGTGTTGGGCTCCTACTTCTATGACAAAAAATCATGACAGAAAAATGGGCTTTTCGTCTTGGGCGGGCCGGAGACGCAACTGCATGACATTCTTTGGGCCGTCCATGATGGAAAAAACCGTGGTAGAAGCGAGGGGGAGGAAAATTTCGGGGAGTTCCCGGTTACGATGGGAGGTCGGGGGCTGAGCGATGCGCGTTTCTCTCGTACACGTACACGCATGTGTGTGAGGCGTTGGCTCTAACTGAACCCGAGCGAGGCGTTGGCTCTAACTGAACCCGAGCGAGGCGTTGGGCTCTAACTGAACCCGAGCGATTGCACTGCAGGCTACGCGTTACTGAACCTGAGCGATCGATCGATGGCTGTTAACTGAACCCGATCGAGCGATTCCTTCGCTACTGCTGCTAACTGAAGCCGATTGATGCTGCCTCTAGGATGAACAGTGAGCGTTGCGGGGGGGGTTGAACAGTGAGCGTTGGCGTTGGCTCTGGATGAATAGGACCCCGTGGTGTGGTGGAGGGCTGGATGAACAGTAGACGGTGGAGGGGTGCCCGTGGAGGGGTGGATGAATAGGACCCTATGGTGTGGAGGGCTAGATGAACAGTAGACGGTGGAGGGGTGCCCGTGGAGGGGTGGTTGAACAGGACCCCGTGGTGTGGAGGGCTGGATGAACAGTAGATGATGGAGGGGTGGTTGAACACTAGCCGGTGGAGTAGCGCGCGGTGGAGGCTGAATGAACAGGAGCCCGTGGAGGCTGGAGGAGGTCGACGGTGGAGATGAGCAGTATCTCGTGGAGTCCCGTTTTGCGGTACTCCACACCCCTCCCGATTAACAGGACCCCGATTTCAACCGTAGCACTCCAACACAAGTCCGTTTTGTCCGTTTTGCGGTACGCCACACCCCTCCCGATCAACAGGACCCCCTATTTCGACCGTAGGAGGTCCGTTTCCTCCATTTTGCGGTATGCCAGACCCCTCCCGATGAACAGGATCCCATTTTGAACGTGGCCGGTCGAACACAAGGCCGTTTCCTCCGTTGTGCGGTACGCCAGGCCTCGTTTCCGTCGCCTATTCCGTCCAAGCCCTCCCGATGAACACGACCACGCATTCCGTTCCGACCCGGCCGGTTGGCTCCCACGCGTTCTGTTGCCTCCCGATGTACACGACGCATTCCGTTGCCTCCCCATGAACACGACGCATTCCTTTGCCTCCCCATGAACACGACGACGACGCTGTTTCTCCGTTCCGATCCAGCCATATCAATGAGCCCTCGCCGTACGTATGCGCGAGTAGGCGTTCGAGACCCCGCCCGTATGTACACATACGTGGCCGTATTTTCTTTCTTGCACCCTGGCCGATGTACGTACGTGTACATGCTACGTGCGCGCCTCTGCTACAACACGTGTGCGCCTCTACATCCACCAGTATATATGTACGTACACGTTCGCGACCAGTATGACAACGCTACGTACGCTTCGACCAGGTGGGTCCCGACTGTCACGCACTTCCTTGCGTGCGAAGATGTAGCTGGTGGGTCCCAGCAGTCAGGGGGGAATCGTTTTGTTTTTTTGCCCGGGCGCACTTCCTTGCGTGCGAAGGTGTAGTTGGTGGGTCCCGGCGGTCAGGGGGAAACGTTTTTTTCACGAAATACGGTGGCCCGGCCGGTGGGTCCCCGCTGTCAGGTGGAGAAATAATTATTTTGCACGTAATAAGGAGGCACTTCCTTGCTGCGGCCGTGGACCCAGCTGTCAGCCTCTCCACATACAGTTCACGTCCGATGGAAGCCGTTCCTTGACCACGTTGACCACGTCGCGCCGAGAGCACCAGGGCGGTGGACGACGACGAGGCCTGGGAAGGGGACGATGCGGAGCCGGGGAAGACGCGGCAGTGGATGCCCACGCGTAGAGGAGTACGAGGGTTCACTGGTTCGCTGCGGTGTGAGGCTGCCGTCGCCGCAGAATAACAGGGGGTGTGGGTGAGTAGAGGGATGGCCTAGCCAGCGGTGGGCGTAGTAGGGGCGGTGAGGCCTCCGCCGCATCGTAGCCGGCCACGGGAGGCAGGAGCACGAGGCACGACCGGCGCTGGTTTGGGCGGCTGGAGCAAGAAGACCAGAGGTTGAAGAAGCACTACGGCCGTTGGATGGACATCGTACGGTCACTAGAGCTAGAATTGTGCATATTGACTAAGTTGACAAAGCCCTCCGTCCCCGTCAACTTAGTTGCCCACAAGTCAGCCTGCCACTATACTGGGTCCCAGCTAACAGCGGGAGTATTCATTTTTTTGTGTGTAATAAGGAGGCACTCCCTTGCGTGCGAAGATATAGCTGGTGGGTCCGAGCTGTCAGTAGCGGTAACATGTTTTTCGCGAAATACAGAGGCCCTTTCGGTGGGTCCCTGATGTCAGGTGGAGGAATCATTATTTTGCGCGTAATAAGGAGGCATTTCCTTGCGTGCGGTCGTGGACCCAGCTGTCGGCCTCTCCATGTATAGTCCACTTCAGATGCATGTCAGTCGCTGACCACGTTGACCAGGCCGCGCCGAGAGCACCAGGGCGGTGAACGACGGCGAGGCCTAGGAAGGGAACAACACGAAGGCAGGGAAGACTCGGCAGTGATTTCCCACGTGGAGGGGAGTACGACTGTACGAGGGTTTACTGGTTCGTCTGCCGTCGCCGGAGAATAACAGCAGGTGTGGGTGAGTAGAGGGATGGCTAGGACAGTGATGGGAGTACGGTGGGGCGGTGAGGCCTGCGCAGCAGCACAGCCGGCCGCGGGGAGGAGGGAGCAGGCAGTCCCACCGGCGCTTGTTTGAGCGGCTGGAGCAGGAAGAGCAGAGATTGAAGAAGCACGACGGCCGTTGGATGGACATCCAACAGTCACTGCTTGTGCATCAACCTTTTTTTAGGAAAGCCTCAAATCTGTGGAAAACAGCATACAACCCATCTGTCATTATTTCTAATAATTTTCAGCCCATTTGCTAGTTCTTAAGGGTTTTTTGGAGCCCATATTATTTTTGTTAGCATTACAGCCCATATTGTGGCCACAGTTAAAAAATTATATGAATTTTTGCATATTTTGGTGTGGTCGGAACTGTTTTTAATCCCAAAATTTCGACTCACATTCAAACTGATTTAAAAATAAATGTATATCAATATAAAATCCAACAAATTCTCCACGCATAAAAAATAATGTAATTTAAAATCTTGAAATGAAAAAAAAGATATTTGAAACTAATTGTCGGTTTGATGTGTTTTAAAAATGTACAGCCCATTTCTCTGATGGGCCATTTTCTCGGCCAGCCGAATGAAAGCTCTCCTCGTCTTGAAAGATTTGCAGCCCAACAGGCCTGACAAAGCGACTTACTTTGCAAATCACAAAAAAACTGGGCTGTGGCCATGGACCCAGTTGTCAGCCTCTCCACGTACAGTACTCTTCCGATGGAAGTCGTTCCTTGACCACGTTGACCACGCCGCGCGGAGAGCACCGCGGCGGTGGACGACTACGAGTCCTAGGAAGGGGGCGACGCGGAGCCGGGGAAGATGCGGCAGTGGAAGCCCGCGCGGAGAGGAGTACAAGGGTTCACTGGTTCGGCTGCGGTGTGAGGCTTCCGTCGCCGCAGGGCCTGGCCAGCGGTGGGAATAGTAGGGGGCGGTGAGGCCTCCACGGCAGCACAGCCGGCCATGGGAGGCAGGAGCATGCGGCATGACCGGCGCTGCTTTGTGCGGCTAGAGCAAGAAGACCAGAGGTTGAAGAAGCACTACGGCCGTTGGATAGACATCGTACGGTCACTAGAGCTAGAATCGTTCATAGTGACTAAGTTGACAAAGCCCTGTGTCCCCGTCAACTTAGTTGCCCCACAAGTCATCCTCCCACTATGGTGGGTCCCAGCTAGCAGGGGGTGTTCATTTTTTTATGCATAATAAGGAGGCACTTCCTTGCGTGCGAAGATATAGCTGGTGGGTCCGACATGTCAGCGGGGGGCACGTTTTTTTCACGAAATACAGAGGCCCTTCCGGTGGGTCCCAGCTATCAGGTGGAGGAATCATTACTTTGCGCGTACAGTCCACGGCCGATGGATGTCGTTCGTTGACCAAGTTGACCAGGACGCACCGAGAGCACCATGGCTGTGGACGAGGGCGAGGCCTAGGAAGGGAAGGACACGGAGCCGGGGAAGGCTCGCAATGGTTGCCCACGCGGTGGGGAGTATGAGGGTTTATTGGTCCGGCTGGCGTCGCCGGAAAATAACAGGAGGTGTGGGTGAGTAGAGGAATGGCCTGGCCAGCAATGAAGTAGGGTGGGGCGGTGCGGCCTATGCGGCAGCACAGCCGGCCACGGGAGGCAGGAGCAGCCAGTCCCACCGGAGCTGGTTTGGGCGGCTGGAGCAAGAAGATCAGATATTGAAGAAGCAGCACGGTCGTTGGATTAACATCCAACGGTCGCTGCTGTTAGAATCGTTTGTGGACTAAGTTGACAAAGCCAATTACACGTCAACCTAGTAGACCCACAAGTCAGCCTCCAAATCTGTCCCAAACAGCATACAACCCGAAATTTCTAGCCAGATTCAAATTTATTTTAAATCTAAATATACCTTAATTTAAATTCAATGAAATTTTACCTGCACAAAAACAATGAAATTTAAAATATCAAAATCCGAAAGAAAACAATATTTTGGAACTAATTGCCTGTTTGTTGTATTTTTTCATTTTACAGCCCATTTATTATTACTTATAGCCCATTTCTTATTACTTATAGCCCATTTTCTGGGCAAAATGCATCCCTCCTCGTCTTGAAAGATTTCCGGCCCAGCAGGGCATAGAAAAGCAAGTAGGCCTACGTTGGTTATTCTGCAAAAAACAAAATAGTTGGCTAGCCATTTTCAGAAAGAAAAAAAAACCAAACTCGGCTGGTCATGTGCTAAACATATGAAATAAAAGCCTGGGCTAGACGGGCCACGGGTTCCGCACAACCCGTTGATACCCTTCTCCGTCCCGAAAAACAAAATTACTGCGCGCGCTGTTGGGTCCCTACTGTCATCCTCACCATGTACAATAATCTCCTTATTCCTCTCGGTTGTTGACCATGTTGACAACACCGGAGGGCGGCGCCGCGGCGAGCGAACCAAGGTGGAGGACGATGGTGAGGCCTCGGACGGGAACGAACAGGAGCCGGGGAAGATCACAACCAGCCGTGAGAGGCGGGAGCAAGGTTGTCAGAATCGCGATTTTGAATCGGATTGGAGCTTCGATTGTAGGATCGCAAATCGTAGAATCTTCACTATAGGGATCGTAGAAATGTAGATTCTAAGAACTAAAATCGTAGAATCATAAGGGTTAGTTTGGATCGTAAAGTCATAGAATCGTATAACGGAATCGCGATTTTGACAACCTTGGGCGGGAGCAGGCTGTCCCACTGGCGCTGGTTTGGCTTTGGCGGCTCGAGGAAGAAGAGACCAAAGAAACGCAACAGACGTTGAATGTCAATCCAACGGTCAAGGTTGGCACAATCGTTTGTTGACTAAGCGGACACCAAGTAGCATACTTTTTTATATATAGGAAGAAAACTGCGAGGAAAATGCGTTCGTCTGCCGTCCTCCTCACAGGGAACGTTCGTCACATAAGTGACTAGCACCCTTGGTTTTCAACCGAGAGGTCTTGGGTTTGAGTCCCAGGAACTCTCAATTTTGTCCTCCTTCCTTCCTCGCAAAAAAAAGGGAAAGAAAATCAAAGACTTCGGAAGGCATACAAAACAAGCTAGTGTACCAGTAAAGAGACGTTGCCGAGTTTTAGAAAAAAGAAAGACGTGCTCCTGTAGCTGGTTCGAATCCAAACCTAGACTATGACTATATATGGTGCTATGCTACTCTGCAAGTAATGAAACTGACATATCCAACGTTTGCTTCTCCTCTTCTCTACTTACTCTACCTAGCATCAGAAGCTCTGGCCGCGGCAACCATGTCCGCTCGCTGCTCGTCCACCTGCTCTTCAGCAAGCAACAACCAGATATGCGCCAAGTCGCCACCGGTACCATCGCCTGTGGGTCTCATCACACCCTCGCCGGCACGCGCACCGCAGCCGATTGCTCATCGCAACCCACTGTCGTTGGTGTGGTGCCACTGCTGCAAATCACGCAGAGTCATCCGTCGGGTCTCAACCACAATCCGCAACTCTGGCCGAGTCTTCTAAAAATGCCCGAATCATGGAGTAATAATATGTTTAAGTGTTGTTCTGCTGCTTTCAGTTGCTGATTTTTTTAATAGTTTGGTTGATGATCTTCCAATTTGATTCGTGCAGAAAAGGGAAGATTCGTGTGATTTGTATTTCTGGGAAGTTGCTGATGTGGGGGAATGCAACTACGCTGATTATTTGGTTAGCCAAGGAATCCCAATACCAGCAGGTTGGGGTGTTGGACAAGTAACTGAAGGAATGGCGGAAGAGGAAGATGCAGAGTAGAAGGTTAAAGATGCAGTTCCTCTGATCATGGCCAAGCAACAGCTGCTGAACGGCCTTGACAGCAATGAGGAGATGAAAGAGCTTGTGAAGACAATGGGCGAAATCAATGTGCTTTGTAGGATGATTGTCTCTTTATTTTGCAGTGTATGTAGCACTCGTGATGTATTCAGTGGCTACGACATGAGCACTTTGCTGAAACTAGTAATGAATGAAACTGGTGTGGCAGGCTGGGCGTAGTGTTGTGAACATCTAATGACTTCTATTAACGGAAATCAGGGGGTATCCCCTTTTGCTCATATAAATAAAAAATAGCATAGGCCCTATCGGGTTAGCTTTGTTCTCATTCGAAGACGTCGAGCAAATTGCAGCCCAACAGCAAACTAAGTCATCAAATTCAAGTTTCATAGCCATATATGAGTACAACTAAATAACAATGCCATCATGTTTTAGTTGTCATACAATCACCAAACACAAATCAGCATACATAACAAGTGATGTTCTCACAGCAAAATACTAAACAAGATGTTCATCAGGTTTCAGTTGTCATAGCAAACACAATTTCACATAGTAGATAAAAAAACGTCTTCTGACAGGCAAATACGACAAAAGCAATGTAATCATCATCCGCAGCAGCAACGTCAACATCTTTGTCATGTGTATCAGTCTGAATCGTAATTACCCATGGTGTCATATTCTTTGTCCTCAACGTCCTCGAACGTTGGCTTCTTCTTGATCAACTCTTGTATGTCCACAACACGACATGCAATCTTTTCGCCGGCGTCATTGAAGTGATGGTTCTCAAAGATACTAGGAACATCTGTGTTATCTTGTACATCAGGAGTAGTGTAAGCATCATCTTGTTGTGCAACTTCATTAAACGAATTCCTCTGTCAAACCTTTGCAATACTCTCCAGTCATCGATACGTGCAAATGTGTCTTCCAAAAAAAATATCTGTGTTGCTTGATTTGCCAAAATAAATGTCAGGACCCCGATCCTAAGCCACATCGATCCAGCATGTAACACATCATATCACTTTGCGGCCTCACGCACGGTACTCCCACGGGTGCCACCTTACCTGGCCCGGGACCGTTTGCGCCTTTTGGCTCACGTATATGATAGTGTCGCTAGCATCCATATGACAGAGAACCCGGGCTGACATGGCTAGTCGTGAACCCAAGGCGGCACTAACCCATGAGGACAGGCATACATGAATCACATCGAGCATGTCGGTCAACAACATATAAATCCGGGCTGTAGCACTGGGCTAACAGGACTCTGGTAACCCGGGCCGTAGCAGGCTAGGCAGGACTCCGGATAACACCGCGTGACATTTCCCCGAAGGGACAGACACAGGAATGATGAGAATCACATGCCGTCCAGTCAAGTGTTCCGAGCAGTAGTGCTGGGCTAGCAGGACTCCGGTGAACCGGGCTGTAGCAGACTACTATGGATCAAGGAGGCACCTAGACTACATATCCTCATATGATAGGCTGCCAAGGATAAACAACTAGATAGTCGTATCCCACACATAGCAAGCATTTCAATCATACACACAATATGCTCGATATATGTAAATACAACATGGCATCACAACATAACTCTACGACTCAAAGTATTTATTCATTAGGCTCCGAGGAGCGAGATATTACAAACATGGGTCTCATGACCCAACATTCAGAGCATACAAGCAACAAGCACATGCGGAAGCTTAACATGTCTGAGTACAGACATCTACAAATGAAAAAGGCTGAGAAGCCTTTCTATCTACAAGATCCTGCCGAGGGCACAAGATCGTAGCTGAGGTATCAAGATAAACGTCGAAGTCCAAGCGGTACTACTAGCGAGACTGAAGTGTCTCTGCAAAAACATAAAATAGGCAAACGTGAGTACAAATGTACCCAGCAAGACTTACATCAGAACTAACTACATATGCATCGGTATCAATAAAGGGGGTAGTGGAGTTTAACTGCAGCAAGCCAGCTTTGACTCAGTGGCTAACCTGAACTACGACTGCAAGCAACTCTTTTGTGGTGGCGCACACGAGTCCACATATTCACCATTCAATACACCACTATGGATCCACTCTCGTCTCCCTAGGAGAAGGCCATCCATAGCACTCACGCTTATCTTGCGCATTTTAGAGTATCCACTTTCACTTGTCTATGAACTGATATAGGCAACCCAGAAGTCCATTATCGCGGACACGGCTATTCGAATAGATGATTTATAACCCTGCAGGGGTGTACTTATTCACACATGTTTCCACCACTTAGCGTCTGCACACGACATGTGCTCAGCAGACTTCAAGCGAAAGCCGACGTGGGCGTAGACCACGACCTAACTAACCACACAAGTCTCTAGTCCAGGTTTATCGCCTATTCGGGTTCCATCCATGAGGAGACCCGGCCGGAATTTCGCTCACAGCCCCAAACGATGTGTGCAGGGTTCCCGGGACACCAAACGGGCGCCCGGTACACCGTGCCACGTGCCTACCGCAACACATCCCACCCCGATGGTCAGCGCTGTGTGCGGCCCCCAGCATACTACAAACACCAGAAACTACTTGCAACTCCTAGACAGAGGACGAGAGGGGCCAGTAAGTCGAGCGGGGTCATATTTCAAGGCCCAACGTGTGGTAGTAGCTGTTTCATGGATCACAAACATAGAACTCAGTTCCTAAGGACGGTTCCAATGAGACAACCCACCATGTACTCCTACATGGCCTCTCACCGCTACCTTTACCAAATCGTGTTCACACATTTAGCTCACACACAATAGGACATGTTTACACACCTCCAATTCATCCCCGATGAATCAGACCTGACTCAACTCTAAGCAGTAGCAGGCATGACAACAAACATGAATGAGTAGGCACATCAGGGCTCAAACAACTCCTACTCATGCTAGTGGGTTTCATCTAATTACTGTGGCAATGACAGGTCATGCAAAGGATAAAGGGGTTCAGCTACCGCAGCAAGTAACACATGAATCGTTGTTGTCCTAATGCAGTAAAAGAGAGCAAGAGCGAGAGGGTGGGATTGTTTCGGAATGAACAAGGGGTTTTTGCTTGCCTGGCACTTTTGAAGATAGTATAGATCTTCATCGGTGTCATCGAACTCATCGTCGGAACCATGTCTATCGGGAGGGGACAAATACCGGCAACAAAGAGAAAGAAACACAATCAATGCAATGCACAATATGATGCATGCTCATGACATGGTAATATGTGTGTGTTGGCCTAATGCAACTACAACCAGATGGGTTTGGGTCATTTTCAACCAAAGGTTCAATCCCAAACTCAAACTATGAATTTAAATAGTGCCTTATCATGTTTTGCACTAAACAGCAAGGTTAAGTTGTTTAAACATGCATGAAAAGTGTACATATGGATAGATTGGATTTTTCTGATCATTTTTCATATATAATTTGTTTCATTTGGAGCTGCGGTTGAATTTCTATGAATTTTTGAAGTTCAAATCATTTTCTGGATTTTCTGGTTATTTAGGATTAAACAAAATCCAATAAATGATTTACTGCGTCAGCATGACATCACGCTGACGTCAGCGGTCAACGGAGCGGCCCAGGTCAAATCTGACCAATGGGTCCCGTGTGTCAGGGTCATTAGACTAAACTAACTAAATTAGTATTAGTTTAATTCCTAATCTAGGTTTGACCAGGGGCGGGGCCCACATGGTCAAATGGGTCAACCCCACCGGCGACATGATGCCGGCGAGACCAGACACGGCAGAGGGCGTCGGAAACGCTCCTCCGACGACCATTTGAGCGGCGGGGCAGCTCTGCAGAACCAGTGAGTTGCGGCGCATCGAGTGGTGGTGGCGGCACGTGCTGGGGTGGCCGGAAAAGTGGTCGGCGACGAGCTCTTGCGGTGGAGCGTCTCGGCTCCGGTGAAGGAGGCGGTTAGAGAGGGAAATAGAGCACGGGGAGAGAGGGGATAAGCAGAGGAGCTCACAGCGCGTCGAATGGAGCCGTTCGCGAGCTCGGGGAGGCACAGGAGCGAGCGGGGCAACGAGGAGGATCTCCGGCGGCCGGCGATGGAAACGACGACGGTGGCGTTGCTTCAGGCGTTCCGCGGGCGCGTGACTCGGTGGAGAGAGCGAGGACATTAATTCGAATCTCGAGGGCACGTCGGAGAGGCGAGGGGAAGGCGGTGGGTGCGTCTACGGCGAGCGGCGGCGACGAGCGTACTCGGGTGCGTGCGAGAGAGAGAACAGAGGAGGGGAAGGGCTCGAGAGAGAGTGAGAGGCGGTCGAGGAGGCTGCGTGGCGTGCACAGGGGCATCCAGGGCGTCGGCGGCAAGCACGAGCTGGCGAGGCGCGTGCCGGCACGAGCTAGCAAGAGGAGAACGATGACTGGCCACTGGGCCAGTCGGGCCGGTTGGGCTGTCACAGTGCCGGGCCAGTTGGGGCGCTAGGTGGGCTGCGGTAAGTTCCAGGTGAGTATCTTCTCTCTCTCTCTCTCTTTCTTTCTATTTATTTCAGTTTTCTATTTTCTGCAAATGGTTTTGTCTTTATTTAAAATGCCAGAGCATACTCAAAAATCCTGAAAATAGTTTTGGGCACTGTTTGGATTATTTCCAACAGCCCTCATTTAAGATCAAGATTAATTGGACATTTAAAATATTTTATAGCATTTAAATGTCCAAATGCAAATAGCTAATGATTTAATCCAGGGACCTTAGGTGTCCTAGAAAAATGTGAACCAATTTTGCTAGAGGTTCTAGACCAAGACAAAAGTGATGAACATTTTTTAAGGGAATTTCCGGTTCATTGGGAAAATATTTTAGTAACCCTAGTTGGTTTAAGTGGTGCTGGGGGTTTGGTTCATCCCCATTTCAAGTTTCTGAGAAATTTAAACATGATGACATCAATGCCTTAATGCAACTAATGACAAGCAAATTCTAGGGTTGTGACAGCTCACCCCCACTAAACAAGAATCTCGTCCCGAGATTCAAGTCATGAGGTAAGAAGACAGAGGGACACAAGCTAGCACAATCTTCACGATCCAGATGTCTTTCTCAAGGGTATTGATTCATTGGATCACCTTGATCTCGATGTCTTGCTTTGAGAACTACATCCAGGATGACAACGAGAAGGAAGGGATGATTTTAGAAGAATCGATCCCCTTGGGGTTCGAGCAATTTAGGATCATCTTAGTGATCACAAGATCAACTCACGGAATGAGACATAGAAACATCTCTGGAGCGGAGAGGCAAGACATGCATCAGGAGCAACAGAAGAAACAATTTGACGAGGGTTTCAAAGTAGCGAGGGAGTTTCCATGATTACGAGACGGGGCACCTCAGGGAAGGTGACTCGAAGAACTATTTCCCTAAGTGGATAAAAGAATTACTTTTGATACAAGATCATTGAAATTCTTTGTACCAGCCTAAGGCAATCACAAACGGTCGCGTGAACGAATTCGTAGGAATGACATACCCATACCAGAATGGATGATGTGGACTACCTTGTTGAAGATAACACAATGGATGACTCTTGCTTATCACCGGAAATGGATGGGGCCATGACAAGTCCACGTTGAAGATGATCCTGGACAGCAATTGCTGAGAAGGGCAGCCCATGGAAAGTTGGCACAAGGCGGTGCGAGCTGGGAACAAAATGCAAATGTCGGGAGTGTTCCAACCATCATATCTGCCTGAGATTCAGATCTGGCTAGAAACAGGATACTTCAGACTCACATGTCTGAAAAGAAGAGTTGCAACACAAATCGACGAGATAACGTTGCGAGATTCTCGGCAGATGAACTATGGTAGTAAGCCCCAAAACATGAGCTGGTTCTGCTACATACATGTGAACACACTGTCCCAGACAGGCATGACCACGTAGTAGTCTTATAAGAAAACACTACCAAGTTCAGGTGGGGAACCATCATCGAGGATAACAGAATCTTGTACAAATCCGTCTGGTACCTTCAGGACTAGCACTTAGAACTTATTATCCTTGAACAAATCAATCAGTGGCTTGGTGTGCTAGGGATACACATAGAATGAAGGTTGCAAGTCTCCAGACCACGGAATACTTCGCACATATGCATGACTGACTTGGGATGATTCCAGGGGGAGCAAAAACAAGCTTTCTCGAATTCACGGCGGCAACTTTCATCAAATGCACGTGAATTAGAGGAAGTATCTTCTTTCATCCAAACATATACCTCATGAACGGAACACGAGGGCAACACTTACAAAGTTTCCAACACTAGCTTAATGTTCAACATGAATCATGGAGGAGACAAGATGCTGCTGATGGGCTCAACAACAACTCATCGGAATTTCCATATCACTGGACTTCCACCATCATGTGAACACGGTGATAGCATTGGTCAGACCAAAAGATGTAATGATGTATGCTCGAGGGATCAACCACGAGTAAGACAACGTTATGAACATCGTTGGCTCTGGTTTGACTTGACGATAGCCCATACTCAAGTCAAAATTTTGACAAGACAATAGACCCAACAACTGATCACGAGGACCAATCGATGAAGATATCACCTTTCTTCAACACACATGCACACAAAAGGATATCCCTTAACATGAACTAAGTCAGACAAGCTTTTATCTTCCAACTCTCCAAGTTGTTGTTTAGCTTAACCAACCAGCTCAGGGATATCCAACACGGATTCTTGGGGAAGGGGTGGTTTGTAAGAAAACCAACTTGATCACGAACTCAACATAGCGGTCAGGTGACAACCTGGTAACACTTCGGAGAAGATATTCGGAACATCGCGAACCACCGATATGTTACTAAGCTCGAGAATAATCTTGCTTTTCAGGGCAAGATGATATGATCAAAAGAGCAAGGGATTGATATAATCCTAACTCGTTGATCGAAGGGTGCACCAGTAATAAGGACTAGGTAGCACGGTCAGTCTTAGGATGATGATTTAATAACCAACACGCTAAGAATGAAAATATTGTCCATTTACTACAAAGCAACGAGTTGCTCGGAGTATTGATTTCACACATCACAATTCACTTGTCGGCAATCCGGTTACAATAACACGGAGACCGAGGAATGAATGATGATGGCGAGAAGTATCACTGTATCAAGACTTCATAGGGTGTTGTGCAATTCCTATGATATTCCTGACATAAAGAGGGCAATACTGGCATTTTGATCTGCGGAATACAACTGTTTTGACCCATTCCTAGATATGGATGAGGTATTGGAGTTTGTTTCTCCTAGTCATTCTGTAATAGAATAGCTTAACGGACCACACGAATGATAGGCATCGATGAACAAATGCACGCACACTCTTGAGTATCAAATGATAGACGGGGATCAGAATACAACTAAAGAGAACAACTCAAGGAACATATAACTTTCTGAGTTGTGGATTCATGGGTTAGTATGTCAAACGAGTTCAACAAATTTCTTTCGGATAACCCATGCAGAATGTTAGAACTGGCAGAGTCACAATATGAATGGAGTACTACTCAGGAGAACCCTGGTTGTGATCTTTTAGTTCAAAGAACATCTGCCTTAATGGTTCATGGTATTTGGAAGAAGGAAATACCACGGACCTCGAGGACTATCGCAAAGTTACTAATATCCTAAAGGAACTAGCAAACACTATCAACAGGAGGTAAGTAGGGTGAATCTCGGGTTCAAGGACCCAGGAATAGAATACCTACTACTAAGTGGCATCATGGGATGCTTTCGAGAATGATGGCCAGAATCATCACACTGGAACACAAAACATGGCTAGATTACTAGGTGACTCCCTTAAGACACCTAGGGTCATAATAATAGCTCCAACATATATGTCAAGGCAACGGAGTACCTCAACAGACCGATTAGTGTGCTTATTCTGACCAAAAGGACATCGGGAATGGAAAGAAAGGACTTGCAAATGCATCAGACTATTTAGAAACCTGGGATGACTCGGACAGCATAACGGCTGTAAATGCTCAAAATGATTTGAGAGATCCTGCAAAATGGTGGCATAACCACTCAGAAGCACAATATCAAGGTTCTGGTTCAGCTGACAACATACTAAAAGTAGTAGAAACATATTGAGGCCTGGAACCAACAATCTTATAAGTCTATGGATTAGTAACACGTCATCCTGATAGATAGATGAGAAGGCCTAGTTCTTAATCCCCGTAGAAGAGAAGAGGATGACTCAGATTAGAAGGCCATGAGGTATAAGGAGTAAAAAGAGCCTTGCGTTCCCTTCCACAATCAATTCCCTTATATAACTAAAGCATTTCTAGACTCAACTTCGACCAGTTTGGCTTGGTAATCCTACAGGCAGTCAGGCTCTGATACCAATGCTGTCAGGACCCCGATCCTAAGCCACATCGATCCAGCATGTAACACATCATATCACTTTGCAGCCTCACGCACGGTACTCCCACGGGTGCCACCTTACCTGGCCCGGGACCGTTTGCGCCTTTTGTCTCACGTATATGATAGTGTCGCTAGCATCCATATGACAGAGAACCCGAGCCGACATTGCTAGTCGTGAACCCAACGCGGCACTAACCCATGAGGACAGGCATACATGAATCACATCGAGCATGTCGGTCAATAACGTATAAATCCGGGTTGTAGCACTGGGCTAACAGGACTCCGGTAACCCGGGCTGTAGCAAGCTAGGCAGGACTCCGGATAACACCGCGTGAAATTTCCCCGAAGGGACAGACACAGGAACGACGAGAATCACATGCCGGCCAGTCAAGTGTTCCGAGCAGTAGTGCTGGGCTAGCAGGACTCCGGTGAACCGGGCTGTAGCAGACTACTATGGATCAAGGAGGCACTTAGACTACATATCCTCATATGATAGGCTGCCAAGGATAAACAACTAGATAGTCGGATCCCACACATAGCAAGCATTTCAATCATACACACAATATGCTCGATATATGTAAATACAACATGGCATCACAACATAACTCTACGACTCAAAGTATTTATTCATTAGGCTCCGAGGAGCGAGATATTACAAACATGGGTCTCATGACCCAACATTCAGAGCATACAAGCAACAAGCACATGCGGAAGCTTAACATGTCTGAGTACAGACATCTACAAATGAAAAAGGCTGAGAAGCCTGACTATCTACCAGATCCTGCCGAGGGCACAAGATCGTAGCTGAGGTATCAAGCTAAACGTCGAAGTCCAAGCGGTACTACTAGCGAGACTGAAGTGTCTCTGCAAAAACATAAAATAGGCAAACGTGAGTACAAATGTACCCAGCAAGACTTACATCAGAACTAACTACATATGCATCGGTATCAATAAAGGGGGTAGTGGAGTTTAACTGCAGCAAGCCAGCTTTGACTCAATGGCTAACCTGAACTACGACTGCAAGCAACTCTTTTGTGGTGGCGCACACGAGTCCACATATTCACCATTCAATACACCACTATGGATCCACTCTCGTCTCCCTACGAGAAGGCCATCCATAGCACTCACGCTTATCTTGCGCATTTTAGAGTATCCACTTTCACTTGTCTATGAACTGATATAGGCGACCCAGAAGTCCATTACCACGGACACGGCTATTCGAATAGATGATTTATAACCCTGCAGGGGTGTACTTCTTCACACATGTTTCCACCACTTAGCGTCTGCACACGACATGTGCTCGGCAGACTTCAAGCGAAAGCCGACGTGGGTGTAGACCATGACCTAACTAACCACACAAGTCTCTAGTCCAGGTTTATCGCCTATTCGGGTTCCATCCATGAGGAGATCCGGCCGGAGTTTCGCTCACAGCCCCAAACGATGTGTGCAGGGTTCCCGGGACACCAAACGGGCGCCCGGTACACCGTGCCACGTGCCTACCGCAACACAGCCCACCCCGATGGTCAGCGCTGTGTGCGGCCCCCAGCATACTACAAACACCAGAAACTACTTGCAACTCCTAGACAGAGGACGAGAGGGGCCAGTAAGTCGAGCGGGGTCATATTTCAGGGCCCAACGTGTGGTAGTAGCTGTTTCATGGATCACAAACATAGAACTCAGTTCCTAAGGACGGTTCCAATGAGACAACCCACCATGTACTCCTACATGGCCTCTCACCGCTACCTTTACCAAATCGTGTTCACACATTTAGCTCACACACAATAGGACATGTTTACACACCTCCAATTCATCCCCGATGAATCAGACCTGACTCAACTCTAAGCAGTAGCAGGCATGACAACAAACATGAATGAGTAGGCACATCAGGGCTCAAACAACTCCTACTCATGCTAGTGGGTTTCATCTAATTACTGTGGCAATGACAGGTCATGCAAAGGATAAAGGGGTTCAGCTACCGCAGCAAGTAACACATGAATCGTTGTTGTCCTAATGCAGTAAAAGAGAGCAGGAGCGAGAGGGTGGGATAGTTTCGGAATGAACAAGGGGGTTTTGCTTGCCTGGCACTTTTGAAGATAGTATAGATCTTCATCGGTGTCATCGAACTCATCGTCGGAACCACGTCTATCGGGAGGGGACAAATACCGGCAACAAAGAGAAAGAAACACAATCAATGCAATGCACAATATGATGCATGCTCATGACATGGTAATATGAGTGTGTTGGCCTAATGCAACTACAACCAGATGGGTTTGGGTCATTTTGAACCAAAGGTTCAATCCCAAACTCAAACTATGAATTTAAATAGTGCCTTATCATGTTTTGCACTAAACAGCAAGGTTAAGTTGTTTAAACATGCATGAAAAGTGTACATATGGATAGATTGGATTTTTCTGATCATTTTTCATATATAATTTGTTTCATTTGGAGCTGCGGTTGAATTTCTATGAATTTTTGAAGTTCAAATCATTTTCTGGATTTTCTGGTTATTTAGGATTAAACAAAATCCAGTAAATGATTTACTGCGTCAGCATGACATCACGCTGACGTCAGCGGTCAACGGAGCGGCCCAGGTCAAATCTGACCAATGGGTCCCGTGTGTCAGGGTCATTAGACTAAACTAACTAAATTAGTATTAGTTTAATTCCTAATCTAGGTTTGACCAGGGGCGGGGCCCACATGGTCAAATGGGTCAACCCCACCGGCGACATGATGCCGGCGAGACCAGACACGGCAGAGGGTGTCGGAAACGCTCCTCCGATGACCATTTGAGCGGCGGGGCAGCTCTGCAGAACCAGTGAGTTGCGGCGCATCGAGTGGTGGTGGCGGCAGGTGCTGGGGTGGCCGGAAAAGTGGCCGGCGACGAGCTCTTGCGGCGGAGCGTCTCGGCTCTGGTGAAGGAGGCGGTTAGAGAGGGAAATAGAGCACAGGGAGAGAGGGGATAAGCAAAGGAGCTCACAGCGCGTCGAATGGAGCCGTTCGAGAGCTCGGGGAGGCACTAGAGCGAGCGGGGCAACGAGGAGGATCTCCGGCGGCCGGCGATGGAAACGACGACGGTGGCATCGCTTCAGGCGTTTCATGGGCGCGTTACTCGGTGAAGAGAGCGAGGACGTTAATTCGAAGCTCGAGGGCACGTCGGAGAGGCGAGGGGAAGGCGGTGGGTGCGTCTACGGCGAGCGGCGGCGACGAGCGTACTCGGGTGCGTGCGAGAGAGAGAACAGAGGAGGGGGAAGAGCTCGAGAGAGAGTGAGAGGCGGTCGAGGAGGCTGCGTGGCGTGCACGGGGGCATCCAGGGCGTCGGCGGCAAGCAGGAGCTGGCGAGGCGCGTGCCGGCGCGCGGCGACCACGCGCGCTGCGTCCTCCTGGCAAGAGGAGAACGATGACTGGCCACTGGGCCAGTCGGGCCGGTTGGGCTGTCACAGTGCCGGGCCGGTTGGGGCGCTAGGTGGGCTGCGGTAAGTGCCAGGTGAGTATCTTCTCTCTCTCTCTCTTTCTTTCTATTTATTTCAGTTTTCTATTTTCTGCAAATGGTTTTGTCTTTATTTAAAATGCCAGAGCATACTCAAAAATCCTGAAAATAGTTTTGGGCACTGTTTGAATTATTTCCAACAGCCCTCATTTAAGATCAAGATTAGTTGGACATTTAAAACATTTTATAGCATTTAAATGTCCAAATGCAAATAGCTAATGATTTAATCCAGGGACCTTAGGTGTCCTAGAAAAATGTGAACCAATTTTGCTAGAGGTTCTAGACCAAGACAAAAGTGATGAACATTTTTTTAAGGGCATTTCCGGTTCATTGGGAAAATATTTTAGTAACCCTAGTTGGTTTAAGTGGTGCTGGGGGTTTGGTTCATCCCCATTTCAAGTTTCTGAGAAATTTAAACATGATGACATGAATGCCTTAATGCAACTAATGACAAGCAAATTCTAGGGTTGTGACAATAAAAGGCTCGTTGGTCTGGTACGCTGCCTTGACATTGATGGATTTGAAATAATCATCAGCTCTGGGTTTTGCGATCCTGGAAAACAGGTTATACCAACGACAGCACAACAGAACCACACACCGATGATCCTCGAAACTAGAGATATAGTGCAACTGAACAATGTCTGTTATGTTAGCATACATTTCAGTTGTCTCTTTGTCATACGTATCCGTTCTCATGATGGCACTGTTTTGCGTCTTCCTGCCTTCATCTCGTGCAAGGGTGTTGTAGCACACATCTCCAACTACGCAAGATTCATAATGTCTTACCCGAGTATCAGGACCCATTGCTAGTGAGTAAAGGGCATCATCAACTGCCTGCCCATCCTCCCGCATCTTCTTAACCTATGGTTAGAAAATAGACAAGCTGATCATATTATGTACTCAATATATTAAATAAACTGATAGTGCACTTGAAAATCTTACATGGTTCTTGAACCATTTCGCAAATCCTGCCATAACCAGTTTGTCAGTGTTTCTTGGATTTTGCGGCAGTAACTCCTCTTTGTAGATGTTGCACAACATAGTGATCGCGTCAAACATCTAAATATATAAGAATGTGCTACAAGTTTAGTAGATTACGATGTATAAGCTACAGTACTGCACTTACTTGATATAAGGTAGTATCTCAGGACAATTATTCAACACATACCAAACCATTTTGTCCAAATCTTTAGGTTTGTCCTATTGTCGACTCTTCCTTGTAACTCGAATAGAATAATCGAAAACATTGAGCCCGGGATTGTCTTCACCCACCTCTTTGCTAAGCTGATCAGCTGGTTCAATGTATTTTGAGCAGAATGTCAATGCTTCTATAGCAATTTAGGCCTCTGCAATGGAACCCTCGGGTCTAGCTCTATTCCTAACATAGCCCTTGAAAGTGCCTATCCGCCTTTCAATAGGGCACATCCAGCCATACTGTACTGGACCTCTAAGTAGTGCCTCATCAGGTAGATGAACAGCCAAATGCACCATCACATCAAAGAAGACTGGAGGATATATCTTCTCAAGGTCGCATAGGATAGTTGGTATCCTGTCTCTAAGACGCTCCAAAGCATCTATCCTGATATTCCTACTGTAGAGTTCCCTGAAGAATTGTCCCAACTCTGCAACCGCTCCGTATAAGTCAGGGCGGCCCAATCCTCTAAGGATAACAGGTAAAACCCTTTGAAGTAGGACGTGGCTGTCAGATTTCGGGTTCCGGCAGACCCTTGAGGTTCAAACACTGGGGTGCGCGCGGAGATCTCGCCTTCTACCTACCTGTACCCCACCGCCTCGCTAAGATCTAAACTACGGAAAGAACAACACAAGAGACACAGGGTTTATACTGGTTCGGGCCACCGTTGTGGTGTAATACCCTACTCCAGTTTTCGGTGTGGTGGATTGCCTCTTGGGCTGATGATGATGAGCAATACAAGGAAGAACAGCCTCACGAGGGTCTGTTCTTTGCTGGGGCGATGAACCGCTAGCAGGAGTTCAGTCACCCTTCTCTCTCTCTCCCTGATTGATCTATATCTCTATCTTCTGATTGTTGATCGATCCCCTCTACCCTGGGGGTGGCTAGTCCTATTTATAGGCAAAGGTCCTGGGCCTCTTCCCAAATATTGAGCGGGAAGGGCACCAACAATTGGCCATTTTGAAGGGGAACATCTGGTACACTTATCCTAACTAAAGTTCGTCTTCGCCTGCCAAAGGCTATGGTGGTGACGCTGGCTTGGGCTCCACAATGACTTCCTCCCTGTCGTTGGGCTGGTCTTGGTCTCGTTGCACCGAAACGGGTGCCTTTGCTTGATGCTCTCACCTGCGCTTGCTCCCTTTGCACCAAAGAGGAAAGGAGGACACTGCGCGGGCTGGCTCCCGCCTGGCGTCCTTGGTCCTCATGGCTTGCGTCACGGGCACCTCGTGAGGTACCCCGCCTTGATCTCTCCGCCTCCTCGCGAGCCAGCCTGATGAGGCCGTGCCTGAGGAGGCTCCGTGTCATCCGCCCCGCGAGGCTTGGCCGCTCGCGAGGGTCTTGGGTATGTTCATGAAGATGGGCCGTGCTGGGGCCCCTTTTGAGCCACGCCGCGGGCCGCAGGCAGGCAAGTGTGGGGACCCCCGTTCCCAGAACGCCGACAGTAGCCCCCGGGCCCAAGGCGCGCCCGGACTTGGCCGTGCAGGGAGGAGAAAGGGCAAGGGCGAAGCGCCGCGGGCCCTAACAGCCTGCGGCCTTGGGCGCCACGTGGTGGTTGATTGGACGTGGGCGGCACTGTTCCCCCACGCCCCCTTATTCCGCACCATGCTAGGCGGACTCGTAGTCGTACACAGCCGCTCCCCTTTCTGTTGCTCGAGCGCCTGATGTCCTTCCTCCTCTCGAGCTCCAGCTTCTGTTTTCTACCCAATCTTGAACCTTCCCCCCTTCCCATCGCCATGGCTCCGACGAAGAAGGGAAGAGGGAAGAAACCCATGCCTTCGCCTCGCTCGTCGCCGTTGGCGGCCCCCGCCGTCGGCCGGTCGATCATAATTAATCGAGAGGGCCTGGGCAAGGTCAGCTCGGCTCTGGCTACTATCTTCAACGAATGCGGGAGGACGACGTCCTGGCCCGCGTCTCACTTCTCCATTGATAGGATAATCACCGAGGTCCAGTATTTTGCTGATGCCCTGTGGGCGGGTCTGGTTCCCCCTTTTCTGATTTCTTCAATGCCGTGCTTTCCCATTATCAGATGCACATGATGCATCTGGGTTCTGAATCCATCACCCTTCTTTCGGTCTTCGCTTTGTTTGCGAGGCAATGATGGGCATCCTTCCTTCGGTTGCCTTGCTGCGCCACTTCTTCTCTCTGCGCCTTGTCGACCCCACCCAATGCTCGGCGTGCGTGAGCTTCGCTGCCGCGTCTGAGACGGCGGCCTTAGGGGTTGACTTCAGGCTCCCTCCGCCTGCGGCTGGGTTCCGCGAGCGGTGGCTGTATGTGGATGTAGGGGTGCCCAGCCCCCTGCTATCGGAGCTAACTTCGCCTGCTGTCCCCAATTCGGGCTGGGGCCAGGAGACGCTCGAGAGCCCCCGGCTTGTCTTCGTCTGGCACCGCTTCGCGTTCTTGAGGTCGCTTGGCATGACAGCGCCCAAGGTGGTGAAGGAGTTCTTGCTACGCCGCATTGCTCCTCTCCAACGCCACTCCCGCTAGCTGTGGGCCTTCAGCGGGCGTGGTGATCGTATGAGGCTCCAGGAAGAGGACCTGACGCCTGAAGTGCTGAGGATAGTGCTCTTGATCCTGACTGGGGACCCCAACCCTGGCAGCATCCAGCAGAGAGGGGCCTTGTTGTACCTCTGCCAGAACAGGGGCGATTTTGTGAATCAGATGCCTATCTTTGATGAGTGGGGGCCGCGCCCCGCCGGCCTCCAGGGGCCTCGCGAGAACCCAGTGATGGTGAATGCCCTTCCAGTCGGCCAAGGCGACTCTTCCTCAAGTGGCGGAGCAGGGAGGCATGAGGCGCCAGAGGCCGAGGGGGATCCCGGCGGGGTGACAGCGCCGGGCGACGCTCGTGAGGAAGCAGCTCTTGGGGCCCGTGCTACTGAGGCTGAGGGCGGCAAGCAGCTACCCCCAGCGCCGGCGGCTGAGGCCCCTGAAGCTCCAGCCGCTTCTCTTGGCGAGGCGACTGGCAGTGCGCATCAGGCAGGCGGCCCTGACGCGGATCGCCTTGACGCTTCGTCCTCGTCGCAGGCTGATCCCTGCGCTCAACTCTTGGGCCGCTTCCGCGTGGACTTTGAGGCCCTCCGGAAGAAAAGGGAGGCCCTGGGCGACGATTACCCATATCGCCTGCTGAAGCGTAGGAAGTACTTCGCCACTGATGAGTAAGCCTTCTCCTTTTCCAGCTCCTGATCCGTCTGTAGCTTTTACGGATCCTTGCCCCGCAGGCCCCTTCCAGCCGAGCTCGCGGAGATGGCTGAGGTGTCGTCCCCCTTGGCTTCGCCCCTTCTACCATCCTCAAGCGCTCCGAGCAGCAGAGCCCTTGTGGTGAGGGCGATCGGAGAGGCAAACCGTCCCGAGGCGCATCGAGGCCCTGCGCACCTCGCGATCCTCCTTCGCGGGCCTTCTCATGGCATAGCCAGCCTGCCGTGGGCTTCTCGCCTGATCGTGGACTGTGATTGGCTGAGGCGCTCCCTGCGCTCTTCATCTGGGGACAGGCTGGCTCCAGGCCGGGCTTCTGGCATGGTGTGCCCGGCCGTCGCGAGGGCGCCAGCCCCCAGCCCCCTGCCCGGAGGGGGAGTGCAGATTCGTGGCCCCCGACGCTTGCTTGGGGCAGATGATGGTGTGGAACACGTGCGCGAGCGCGCTCGGGAGCGTCGCGCTCTTCGCCAAGGATTCCTTCGAAGGGCGGCTGACGCGGTGAACCTGCTTGGTGAGGAGCTTGCTGATGAAGACGCGCGCCTTGAGGCCGAGGGCCTGCGCCTGGCTGCAGAGAGGCGCGAGCTGGAGGGCGCCATCGCCCTTGCGCGCCATCAGTGCGATCTTGACGACGAAAAGGCCAAGGCGTCACTGGTGGCCTCTCGAGAGGCCCGATCTCGGGCCGCTGAGGAGGCCCGAGAAGCTGACCGGCGGCGAGAGGCTGCGGAGGAGCGGGCTCGGGAGCTCCTGACCCGGTGCCACTCACTGGAGGAGCAAGTGGAGCTGCGCGAGGCAGCCCTTGCATCGAGGAAGGTGGCCTCTGGCGACCCAGCAGAGCTCCAGAAGCGTGAGGAGGCGCTGACGCTGGAAGCCGCCGAACGTGCACGCAAGTACGAGTGTCTGGAGACGAGGGAGCGCTTGGTGACGTAGGGGGAGGATGATGTCGCTGCACGGGAAGCCCGTGTCCTGGAGGAGGTCGGACATCGGGTGGCGATGGCGTGCTTGAACCTCGAGCGCGAGTTCGAGGAGAGGCTGGAGTTGATCCGGGTCGAGGCTAAAGGTAGGACTGCTGCCTTGAGGGCCAAGCTGGAGGAAGCGACGCAGCGGGCCGATGCTCTTCGGGCCGCCCTTGAGGTAGCGCAAGGGGAGTCAACCACCTCCCAGGCCGAGGTGCTCCTTCTTCGCCATCGGGTGGAGGAGGCTGAGGCCGTCGCGCGCCAGAATGAGGACGAGATACGCCAGCGGCGAATCCTGGAGCATGAGCACAGCCCCATACTCACCACGCTCCAGGAGAGAGCCAACACAGCCTTGGGAAACATCTGCGAGGCGGCTGTTGGCGAGCCGCACGCAGTCAACTACGCCGGCACCCTTCAGTTCTTCACCGACGTGGTGACGCAGCTGGAGGCGCGGTCGGTCAGGGCCGACAGGTTGGTGGAGGAGAGGAGCTGCGCCCTGCTCGGGCGCGCCTTTTCTCGCGTCATCAGCCATCTCCGAAACATGGATCCCCACTTCGATTTCGACGCCGCCATCGCCCCAGTCCCCCAGGCCGTCCGAGACGACCTGGCGCACTGGGTGGAAGAGAATATGGATGCTCTTGTCAGGGCCTTCGCTTCAGATAACGATGGCGTGATCGTGGCCGCCGACGAGGGCGGCGTGGTGAACGGCCCTGACGCCGCTGGCGGCAACGCAGACAGCGATGGCGAGTCCAGCGATGCCAGCAACAGTTCGGGAGGTGCTCCTGAGGACGCATTGGGGGATTTATCCGACTGATTATGCATCGTTCCTGTTTCCTTACCCTGCATGAATAGAACTCAGGTTTTGGCCTGATGGTTGTGAGAGCATTTTGGGAGGGGGAGCCCCTCTTGTAAACTTGCGTTCGTCGTATTAGTAGATGTTACATTGCCCATGCGCCCGCGCCAAGTGGCGGGCTAAGCGACGTGCTGGTTGGCTAGTTTACCTTCGTTCTGTGCGGGCCCTGAGGTAACCTGTGGGAGGTTGTGGTGTCCCAAGTGTTCCCTGATTGAATCCGTAGGATCTGCAGTAAAAACCCTCCTGAGAGGACGCGACGGCGGCAGTCTGGGCTACGCGCAAGCTAGGCCTGACCCGGCTCGCGAGGGGCTCACGAGGGGAGGCAGCTGAGGCGAAGTGGTAATCAAAATGCGAGAAATTGCTCGAATGAGACTAAGCACCCCTTTCCCGAACACACGCAAATCTCAAATTCGAATCCAACTTAAATCCAGCGGGGGAAAGTGACAACCAAAGGGAAAAGCAATGAAAGCAGACAAAAGGCCGCGTCCGGCACCTAATCTAGTCTTGGACGTCTTCTCACCAGCGCGGAGCTAAGTGCTGCCACTGGGCGTGGGAGGGAGCCCCAGGGCCTGACGCCGGCACCCCTGAGACTCCGAGGCATGTACAGCCCCACTCATTATTACGTGAAAGTGTCACGGGGCGGCGAGCTTCACAGGCACTGGGCCTTCTTCACAGGTACCGGCCTTGCTTCATATCGCCAGACAAGGGGCCCGCCTTGCACCACACTCTAGTGCCATCGACGACGACTGGAAACCAGGACGCCGCCGATGGGGTAGAGCGGTCGCCAGCGGTTCCCCCGACGACCACGGGTCCTCCGCCAGGGGCAGGCAATGAGGCACCTCCCCAGCAGAGGGCCTACCTCCTGAGAACGCCTTGCTCCGAACGCCGCAGTGGTGATGTCGGATCCCGGCCCCTCTCCTGCAGCCCCCTGCGCCCTCCTCCCGAGGGGTAGGAGACTGCGGGAGCGGGGCAGCTGCTTGCTATGGCGGCCTGCACCTCCTGCGATCCATGATTAGCGTATGCCTCCTCCTGAGGAGTTAGCGGTACCCGATAATCGTTGCCTCCAGCGTGGCCGGTGGGACCGTCCCGGGGCTCCTGGAAGAGCTCAGCTTCTGGCGCCTCGTCCCCCCAGCTTGGGCTGAGGAGCGAGCCTTGTTCGCCCTCGTGAGGGTGCCCTTGGTCCACCATGTGGGGCACATATTCTTCTGGCGCCGTCATCCCGAAGGCCACGCCGTAGTGCTCCGCGTGCCATGCAGCTCTGCTTGACGCGCCCAACGTGGGGTGGTAGCGTGGCTGCCCACTGGGGCCGTGGGCCGCGTCGAGTCCTTCTTCTTCACGGACCGGGAGCGGGGGCAGCGCCGCCGTCGGTCCGGTGCCGACAGCTTCGCTGGCGTTGGAGTAGCCTTGGAGCCCGCGGGCACGCGTGGAGCCCCCGCGCGGGCCGCCCTGGGCTTGAGATGGCAGCTGGATGCAGAAGGGGTGAGCCCCCGAGGCGGCAAAGCCCAGGAGCTCTACCACCCGCTCCAACAACATGTCGCGGCCGCCCTCCAGCAGCCTGCACTTCAGCAGCTCTCGGGCCACCATGAGCGCGGCCCTCGAGTTCGCCTGCTCCCGGCGGGTGTATGGAATCGTGGTCGCGGCGTGATTGGAGGCCCTTGCTGCCGACCGCGCCTGTCGCGGTGTGAGAGCTGTCAAAGCCTGTCCGCGTCGCCCGCGGCCCGCAGCACCCTGCGGACCGCGAGCTGCCTGGGGCACGGGGTCGCCCGAGGCAAGCAGCTCTGTGCGGGAGGGCCATGCCGCCCAAGGATCTGGGTTGCCTGCCTGGTCGCCGGACATGGTGATGATGACATGACGGGACACAAAGCGGTAGAAGGTGGATTACGGCGCACCCCTACCTGGCGCGCCAAATGTCAGATTTCGGGTTCCGGCAGACCCTTGAGGTTTGAACACTAGGGTGCGCGCGGAGATCTCGGCTTCTACCTACCTATACCCCACCGCCTCGCTAAGATCTAAACTACGGAAAGAACAACACAAGAGACACAGGGTTTATACTGGTTCGGGCCACCGTTGTGGTGTAATACCCTACTCCAGTTTGTGGTGTGGTGGATTGCCTCTTGGGCTGATGATGATGAGCAATACAAGGAAGAACAGCCTCGCGATTTTCTGTTCTTGGCTGGGGCAATGAACCGCTAGGAGGAGTTCAGTCACCCTTCTCTCTCTCTCTGATTGATCTATATCTCTATCTTCTAATTGCTAATCGATCCCCTCTACCCTGGGGGTGGCTAGTCCTATTTATAGGCAAAGGCCCTGGGCCTCTTCCCAAATATTGAGCGGGAAGGGTGCCAACAATTGGCCATTTTGAAGGGGAACATCTGGTACACTTATCCTGACTAAAGTTGGTCTTCGCCTGCCAAAGGCTCTGGTGGTGACGCTGGCTTGGGCTCCACAATGACCTCCTCCCTGTCGTTGGGCTGGTCTTGGTCTTGTTGCACTGAAACGGGTGCCTTTGCTTGATGCTCTCGCCTGCGCTTTCTCCCTTTGAACCAAAGAGGAAAGGAGGACACTGCGCGGGCTGGCGCCCGCCTGGCGTCCTTGTTCGTCATGGCTTGCATCACGGGCACCTCGTGAGGTACCCCGCCTTGATCTCTCCGCCTCCTCGCGAGCCAGCCTGATGAGGCCGTGCCTGAGGAGGCTCCGTGTCGTCTGCCCCGCGAGGCTTGGCCCCTCGCGAGGGTCTTGGGGCTGTGTTGATGAAGATGGGCCATGCTGGGCCCCCTTTTGAGCCACGCCGTGGGCCGCAGGCAGGCAAGTCTGGGGACCCCCATTCCTAGAACGCCGACAGTGGCAGTCATGTGTTTTCAACCCTTGTACCTTGTTTCCATCTGCACTAACTCTCCTTTCAGGGTTGGAAGCAAATCCATGTGGGAATCTCGCACGTGACAGGACCTCACATAATTCTTTTCTTTTTACCTTGTCCAAGACGTACACAGCTGGTGCCATATCCCGTGGTTTACCTTCATCTTGCACCTGCAAATCCTTTCTGATACCCAGGTGTGTCAAATCAATCCTAGATTTTAAGGTATCTTTCGTCTTGCCTTCAATATTAAGAAGTGTGTCGATGATGCCGTCACATATATTTTTCTCGATGTGCATCAGATCAAGATTATGCCGCAGATCCAAATCTTTCCAATACTCCAAGTCCCACAAAGTGGACCTGCAGGTAAACAATAATCTCTCTTCTACCCTGCCACGCTTCCTTTTCCCGCTACCATTACCAGGAGGTTTCCTAGTGTAATATGCCTAACCTTCTCTAATTCCACTTGCAACTCATTGGCGGTGAGCCTCTTTGGCGCATCACGGTTTTCATGCTTTGCATTGAACACATGTCTTTGGTATTTTCTAGGATGCGGCTTGTCCTTGGCAAGGAAACGACGGTGTCCAATGTAACTGATCTTGCTAAGTATTGCGTATGACAGCGGATTCCTGTCACAGCGAACACATGCATTATAACCATGTGTCGTTCGCCCTAACATAGTGCCCAAAGTTGGATAATCATGGACGCACCAAATTATAACAACACGCAGAAATAAATCAGCTGGTGGGCTGCTATATAGGTCTCGAGTGAGAACACCCTTCCATAGATGTTGAAGTTCCTCCACAAGAGGCTCCATGAACAAATCGAAATCCTTTCCATGACTTTTTGGACCTAGGATGAGCAAGGCCATCATGTAGTTTGTTTCTTTGGTGCAGACATTTGGAGGCATGTTGTAAGGGATAACAAGCACTGGCCACATGCTATATTTGGCGCTCTGGTGGCCAAATGGGTTAAATCCATCTGAAGCTAAGCCAAGTCTAATGTTTCTCAGGTCAGCAGCAAACTCTTTGTGTTTGTCATTGAAGCTTTTCCACTCACTACCATCAGATGGATGGCTCGTTACATTCTGATCTCTGTACTCCTGGTTCCTAGAATGCCACAGTACATCCTCTCTTGTTTCAGCATCATGAAACAACCTCTGCAATCTTGGTGTAATTGGAAAATGTCTTAGAACATTATGAGGAATCCTCTTCACAACATCGCCATCTTTCCATCTTGATGATTTGCATTTTGGGCATTCACTTAAGTTGGCATAATCCTTCCAGAACAGAACACAATTATTCTTAAAAACATGGATCATATCATATCCAATTCCAACTTCACGAAGGAAATTCTTCATTTTACTGTAGGTGTGTGGCAGCTCAGACGCATCTGGGAAAGATTCGCGGAAAGCAGCCAACGTCGCATCGAATGATTTGTTGGTCATCCGCTCAGATGTCTTCGCCTGAAGAAAGGTGACCATAGCTGAGAATACTGACAACTTATTTCCTGGGGCGACAGCAACGTTGCATTGTTCCAACATGCGGGCCCACCGTTTTTCTTCTGCAAGTGAAAATTCACGGAATGCACGAGCATTTCGTAGCATTGTTTCAATGTTGGTCAAACTCACTGGCTCCGCCACCACCACCACCTCCTCCTCTTCCACCTGAGCATCAGGCAGATCAAGATGGTGATCTGCTGCTTCCACATTGTCAATAACATTGATGTCCACAGCTTCACCATGATGAACCCACCTAGTATATGTGACCGACATCCCATACAAGTGTAGATGATTTTGCACAGTTGACTGGGGTCTTGTAACTGAATTCATACAACCGCTACACGGGCAGAGCACATCTGATTTTGGACCACCGTACTCAGCTCTGATAAAGTTCATGAAGTTTTCAACCCCCTTGACATATGCACCGAAGAATCTTTGAGCAGAAGTTATCCAAGTCCTGTCCATCTGTTAGACATACAAATTAGTTCTTCTACTAGATATTACAGGAAAAACATATATGCTTTTTTACGAAGTCCAGAAAAAAATACGTAGGTCGATGTCTAAAGCTATGGCAAGATATTTGGACGAGCAGATCTAAGTAACGAAATATATGTAAAGCTAATTTAGCAAACAGATTTGAGTGCCAAATTATGGCTGGCTGTTTCAGCAGTCAATGAGGCCGAGCACACAGCCATCGAACTATCGAAGGCCATCGCAGCAACAAAGATCGAGTATAAAACAGTGTAGAGCTATTTCACCTAACAGATTGGCTACTAGACCATGGCAATCTACGTCACAATAAATATATGGCAGGATATTTTAGCAACTAATCGGGCTTGGAATGCCATCTCAGCTAAGCAGATTGAGTGCAGAACAGGGCAAGGAAGCTTCTTAAGCAGAGCATATTGACAGTAAACTACTTCGGCAAAAAGTGAGATTAACAACGTCTATCAGCTAACATTCAGCGCTACACCGACGTGAACGGGGCCTCAATCTAGAATGCGCGTACCATGGGAGAAGCTAACCGCCGTGCGTCTCCACACAAACGTCGCCAGCGGTGGTGGCGCTGACCACCGTGCGCCTCCACAAGAACGTAGCCAGAGGTAGCGGCGCGGCTAGAGGATGGCAGTCTACGAGAGCATACTGTGGGAGCGAGAGGATCGCCGAAGCACGGCACCGATGTATCGGCGTGGCGGGGAGGGCGGCTTTGGCGGAGCGAATGGAGTGGAGGGGGACAGGGGGGAGGGGGTTTGGGGAATATTATTGGCTAGTTGGCCGAAGGGCGGTTGAATCAGATTTGGGGGGAATTTTTGGGTGTGGGGGGGAGGATTTTCGCGCGGTGGGCAGGTGGAGTTTGGCGCATGGTCGGTTTCTCCAAGTGCAGTCCCATGTGTCAGTGAAGAGGCAAGCCGAAGCGCGTTCCGTTTGCGTGAGCCGTGTGCAGGACCGAACGTGTGTGGGGTGCAATGTGACCGCGACAGGAGTGCTGTGAGTGTACCACCTTTTTTCCTTTTAAAGTAGGTGCTTCGCCCCCTCAAAAAAAAATTTGTTGCTTCGCGCGATCCATCGATAGTACTACTAGTAATCCGGTAATCCCGACTAAAACGGCGCGGCCGGGTCTTTTCCCGCGCGATATGCTGGGAGGTTGGCTTAGTTGGGTTTTTTAGGACGAGTAATGCTACACCTACGTAATCCCAGTTACGTAATTAACGTAATGTGAAACGTGTGAGCTGTTGATTGTAGATTGGGGGGAGGAAGGGGCCCACCACCATGAAAATCAGGGAGGAGAGAGAGAGAGAGGCAATTTACGTTAACCCTTTCGTAGGTTCCCGTAGATGTAGAAAGATGTGAAATGCGTGAATGTGTAGTGGACGTACTATTGGAGTGCCTAAGATAATTTATGTATGTATAGACCCTATGTGTTTATTTTACTTTGCATGTTAGATTTGTCTCGGTTCAATAAAAAGCAGAGTTGGTGATAATGGTGTGCCTGTCCTCCTGCAATATAGGCCGTCCGGTCTATATCTAACGGATAGGAAGGAAACTATGACAATTTACCCGCACTCCTCTCCACATTTGCAGATAAGGCTTTCCCTCGTTCATCCTTTTCTCTCCCACAAGATCTTGATCTTCTGTGCAACGCACGGGCATCTTGCTAGTACTCCTACAATATGTATACTATTGTGAAAGTTCATATACACCGGTCGAGATTAATCCAAACACGGCAGATTTTCATCACATTTCAAACTTGTATAGGACAAAAAAATAAAAGAAACCCGACCCTAAACCTATTTTACGGCGGCGACCGACGTCCTCCATCTGTGATCTCCATGTACGGGGGCGGGGTTCAAGACCCGTGAAGTGATGGTGCAGTCTCCGGCGAGGAAAAGTAGAACACGTGAGATGGACCGGCCAGTTGGAACACCTTGCCCCGCCGCCTCCCATGCCCTACTCATCCTTGGAGGAGTCCCCGACCTCGGCGGTGCCGGACGTTGGACGGCGGCAAGTAGGATGTGTGGCTGACGGTGCTCCCGTCGTCGGCCGCCAGCGTGGACACCACTTGTGCGGCGACTTGAGCGAGGGCGGCGACCTTGAGATCCATCCCCGAAGACAATCTCTCTCGCAAAGCGTTCGCGCTTGCGGTCATGGCGGATGTGGTTCCAGGTAGGAGGATGATGCGCTATGGTGTGGAGGTTAGCTGGGCATTGCCGCTTTAAGTAGCACATTTCGGTGAGGCCAAGCGTCCTGGTGCGTCATTATGTCGCCGGAGTTGGTTCCTCGTGCACCGAGCCTCTTAACGACGGCATACGGACGGACGACATGATTGCGGGATGCTGGCGCCGGCTGGGAACGCACCGCGCGACGGCGCGAGGGACGAGGGTTTTTGGTGTGCCAGGGTAGTCAGCTGCGGTCGTGGCAACATTGGAGATGCCCTTTGCTCACATGCGATCGACGCATGTCATTGAAAAAGCAAGACGACCCGGCATGGTCTCAGGTCCAGAGGATGCAGTTGGCCGCGCTACACCACTCCGCGGACGCATTGCGGCGCCCCGTGCATCCTCGACGAGCCGGGTGTTGGGGTGTGTTTGGATTGTGGCCAAAGTGCACCTTACCAAAATTTTGGTCATGACCCAAAGATTGGTCTTTGTTTGGATGGTTGCCATTTTTTTGGCATGCCAATGAACTCTAGCCAACTCTACTTCATTTTTCTTGCCAATGTCGGCCAAATCATGGGCAACCAATACCTCAACAAAAATTTTGGTCATGACCCAAAGATTGGTCTTTGTTTGGATGCTTGCCATTTCTTTGGCATGCCAATGAACTCTAGCCAACTCTAGTTCATTTTTCTTGCCAATGTCGGCCAAATCATGGGCAACCAATACCTCAACCAAAATTTTGGCTACCCAATGCTTTGATGGGACAACCTTGGCACAAACCAAACATACCATTGGTCGTGCCACAGCACTAACGCCACCCTCGGCACACTGAAACCGACCGTGTCTAGCGACGATATGAGTGTGTCGCTCACCGCGGTCGCCATGTCCAGAGGCGGTGCTGGAGCTGCGCCCCGTTGTTGGCCCCAACGACCCACATGAACGGTTGTCGGTGGCGAGGAGGTCGTGGGCCAGCTCCTCCATTGGACTAGTCTGCGCTACGTCGTCCCGATGGGTGTGCCCCACATGTCGGTTTCCCTGTTTTCCCGGCCATATTCGAGCGTCAGTGCATCGAGTTGCGCATTAGGCCTTTCACTATGTGGGCCAAGCAAGACAACTTATTGTTTATTTGAGCCGTTCAAGTATAATCATCTGGTGTTTGCTTATTTCTCATTCCTCTCCAACCCTCTTCTCCATCGATCATGTCGCCCTCCAGTCGAGTCCATCCTCCCGCATGCCTCATTTGAACATTCCGCCGAGTATCATTCGCATGTACCCACCCTAGTCCTCTTTCAATAGATCTCCGGTCCCCGAGATGAAATCAAGAGGGAACGAGTGGGGGCACGTGATACCTAAGGCGGATTCAAAATTTTGAACCGGTGATCATAGCATCCGCAAATCATATATAAAGTGTATTCAATGTTCGTTTCATTTTTGAACGTACAATATACTCCCTCCTATCCTTTCTAGTTTACATATAAGTTTTATGTGTAGTCAAAGTATCTCTACTTTGATCAAAAAGGTATCAACATTCAACAACGCCCAATCAATATTGTTAGATTCGTACGTACTCCTAGATTTGTATTCGAGATGGTTTCCAATTTGACTATTGACAAGATTAATAGTACATGAGATGTATAATGTGACATTTATATCATTGGAAACTCCTTTCACCTACGAATTTTACTGTATACTTTGTGTAAGTTGCGTGTCATATATTATTACTCTAACATTTGGTCAAAGTTAGCCTCGAAAAACGCATTAGACCCTGTATGCTTTGTGTAAGTTGCATGTCATATATTATTACTCTAACATTTGTGTAAGTTGCATGTCATATATTATTACTCTATTATTTGGTCAAAGTAGTATAGTGGAAGTGGATCCTCTGACGTAGGTATCCCTGCCTTACCCTCCCTTTCGGTCACTTACTGGTGGACCCCATGCTTGCTAGGCCCCGCATGTCAGTTACTCAATGGGTTCGGCCACGTCAGGGGATCCTCATCCGTAGTATACTCCCTCTGTCTTTATTTACTCCGCATAAAACGGAGGGAGTGGTGGTATAATAAATGACGTGGGCGGGGGAGGGGGAGGGACGTTGGTTTGCTCTCAACTGCGGTCCCACAAGCGAGCGAAAACGCAAGACGAAGCGTGTTCCATTCGGTGAGCGACGTGGAGGGTCCAGCGTGCCGGGCTGCAACGCGAACACGACAAGAGCGATGTACAGTCAAAACCAATTGACCGGTCATCATCGGAACCACTATTCACACCAGAACCTTCGCTTCTCGGCCTACGCTAGCCACTGCCCTAAAACCACACCAAATCTCCAGCCCATTCCCACACCTTTCGATCCCCTAGACCGCATCAAGCATCCCCTAGTTCGTCGGAAAGCCATGGTGCACCGCAAGATCACTTACTACAAGATGCTGACGTCGGAGCGCCGCGCAGAAATCGCGGCGGCGGTCGGCGCCACAGACCTCTGTTCCCAAGCTCGCTTTGCGGCGGGCCAATCCCCAAGTTCTCTAGAGCCAAGCTACGAGGAGGAGGAAGACAATCCAATGTTCATGGCGGAGGTCACGGCGCAGAAGGCCCCCGATGGGTATGAGACGATGGACGTCGACTTCGTGCCGACGTCCGAGTCCCCCATGGTGCAGGTGGACCAGCGGTTCAACATGGAGATACTAAAGGAGGACCGGGCGGCAGAGGTTCAACTCGACGCGGAGCGCGCGCATGCCGCTGCCGTCGAGGCTCTCCTGCAGGCGGAACTGGATGTCGTGGATGTGAACCGGGTTGCGGAGGCTCAACTTGAGGCGGAGCGCGCGGATGCCGCTGCCATCGAGGCCCTCCTGCACGCGGAACCGGACGTCCTGGACTTGAACCGGGCGGCATAGGCTCGACTCGACGCAAAGCGCGCGGATGCCGCTCTCATCGACGCCCTCCTACAGGCGGAACCGGACGTCCTGGACTTGAACCGGGCGGCGGAGGCTCGACTCGACGCGGAGCGCGCGGATGCCGCTGCCATCGAGGCCCTCCTGCAGGCGGAACCGGACGTCCTCGACTTGAACCGGGCTGTGCTCTCGTCCGTGCAGAGCTCCCGCACGCTCCGCTTGAACGAGTAGTTGGAGGCCGAGGACAACCACGGTGCAGAGACACACGTCGGCAGTGACGGCTGGTTCGCGCCGGCAGCCAAAGACAACGAGGCCGTCTCTTTCCGCGAGCAGTGATAGTTTTTCTTTATGTTGTTGTTTTCATGGATCTTTTGCTATGTAAAAACATATATTTGTTATGCAAGTCGCCTGACTTGGGTCAGTCTACCATTTCAGGCGGTTGGATGAATATCCTACATCTCCTAACCCTTCTTTCCTTCTTCCTCACCTCTTCTTCTTCCCCAACAGACCACCGCACGGGCCGTACGGATACTCCCCAACATGCGGTTGGATAAACATACTCTATGAACGAAAATTATGTGTCAGCGATAGGATGGCTGAGTTTGGTTTGTTCACATGCGATAGCATGTGTCAGTGAGGGTGCGTTCCCTTGGTTGGGTTTGCGGCGTGCAGCAGCGACTGTGTGAGGGTGCGGTGCGACCGCGGCGTGCAGGAGCGACCATGTGAGGGTGCGGTGCAACCGCGACACCCGTGCGCAAGTGTACCTCCTTCTCATTTTGAAAACTTTAGGCAAGCTTGGAAAAAATGTGTGGCGAAGTTTGGCAATGCAAGGCCTAGACCCAAGCAGGATAAGTACGTACGTACTAGGAGTACTAGTGTTAAAAAAGAAAGGCGGGGTTTTCCTTCGCGGGATTTAATCGATACAAATCGTCGTTTCATGTGTCAATTAATGCGTATTTTTTTCTCCAAAGACCAAAGAGCTAACCATCTCACTCCTCATCGCTTGATTAATGCAGCGCCATGCAAACCAACCTTCTCACTTCCGCATGCATGCAGGGGATATTAATGTCCTTGGTTGCTAACCCCATCAATTTTGCCTCGATTAGTGTTAGTGGCCCTTTGCAAATTGTAATTTTGATATACTGGCCTTGTGTACAAAAAAATGGAGGTAGCAACTATGTTTGACTTCCTTCCCCATTGCGGTGACGTCAACGATATCTTTTTTTGGTGGTTTGGCGAAGTGCGTTCGACGGAGAACACCATTGAGGGAGACCACGGTAAGTCGTTCGCAAGTGTCGCCTGCAAGCCGAGACAACCGCCTTATTTGCATCCAGGAAGTCCTTTACTAGTACTACTAGGAGTACTAGTGCGGTGAGATGGCTTCTCGAAGAAGATGATGGAGAAGCGGAGTCAACGAAGAGTGGAATGATGGTTGCTTCATCCATGCTTTTGTGATTTGACGCCTCACTACTTTGTGATTTGTGATAGAAGGGACAGGGGAGTAGACTCTGTGCTCTATATTGTACTACATGCGTCCAAGCATGGGAGAAAGAGGAGAGACATTGCATTTTTCTATTCCTTCGATCAATCAATCAGGGAGCTTCGGTTCCATCTTTTTGGCTTTGGCAACATCGTCCACAATGGTTCCCACGATGCCAAAAGCTATTTTCACATTTGGCTACACATTGTGGATGCCCTTAACCATACCACTTGGTTTTGCTCGTGTGTGCTACCTATAGAAATCTCAGTTATATTGATCTAAAAAATTATAGAATTGAGATTAGTAAAAAGGAGGTGATTTTGCCGCGCGGATGGCGGGGAGGTTTCTTATTTGAGCAATGCTACATCCATGTAATGGTTTACGTAAAGTTATGTACTGATGTGATGTGGGACTATTTGATTGGATTAAAGGAGAGGATTAGGCCCACCCCACCTGAAAATCAGGGGGGCATATATAGATTAGATGGAAAGTATACGTAGCAGCTACGTAGCCCTTTGTAAGTCTAGGATTAGGCTTCTTATTTTCGGAGGACGTTGTCCTGGCGGTTTGCTAACATGCAGTCCCACGTGTCAGTGCTTTACCAAGCCGATCCGCGTCCCACATGAGGCAGAACAACGGTAGAAGCAACACGTGGTTAAGTTGAAGAAGATGAGGGAGAAGCGGATTCAGCAACGAGTGAAATGATGGTTGCTTCGTCCGTCCAACTTAACTGCGGTAAAGGTGCAGCTTTGTGATTTGACGCCTCATTGCTCATTACTACGCCAGCGCCATGACTGGGGTACTTCACCCCGGCTGCTCTGCACTATATTCCGGTATGGCACGTGGACCCGGTAGCTTGATGTCCCACATGTCGGCGAAAGGGACTAGAAGATTTCTGAAAGCGAGCGCTCCACTCTTACGACGGAGGAGTAGACGGCACGACGGCCCAGTGAACTATCACTTGTACTGTATAGTACTATAGTTTTGCTGTTTCGCATGATCCATCGATACAAACCCGATTAAACAGGAAAGGGCGGGATTTTTCCCGCGCGGTAGATGATACTGGCCATACATTTCAAAGGCAATTTTAATGTATGCAAACTGAATAATTGTAAGTAACAATATGATATCTAGTAAAACTAAAAACACATATGGTTTATTGTGTTAGAGTGTAGTAGTAGTGCTGTATTGCATAGTTGTTAGATGTAACATGCGAGAACGTGTAGAGATGTAGTTTTGGAGGGCCTACAGAGATAAAAGCGTAATACGGTCACCGAACTTCAGAATAAGCTGATTAGAGTCACTATATATCTTTTGCGATGATTATACGGTCACTTGCTCACAGTTCAGCATCGGATTGCACTCTGTTGACCGGCCAAATAGTCTGCGTGGCGCCATGTTGACTAGTTAAATTGACCATGTTCCTTGTGGGTCCCACCTGTCAGTTCGCATAGGCAAAAGGTCAGATAAACACAAATTTACGCAGGCGTGACAAGGCTCCAACCCATGCGCGGGAATCACCTGGTTGTGTATGTGTCTGTCAGGGCCTGATGTGTGTGCATGCACGTGTAGGTTGAGCACTTGAGCGTGAGAGTGTGTGTTTGTTGTGTGGTGTACTGGTGTGTGCATGCATGCGTGCGTGTGTGCGTGTGAGTGTTGCGTGCGTGCGTGTGAGTGTTGCATGCGTGCGTGTGAGTGTTGTGTACATGCATGGTTGCGTGTGTACGTGTGAGTGTTGCGTGCGTGCGTGGGTGCATGTGTTTGTGTGAGTGTTGCGTGGATGCAGTTCGTGTGCATGCGTGCGTGTGTGTATAATCACCACACCAGCTCCTGTGTGTTAAAACAGACGGTCAGCATACCAATACAAGGCCACCTTGTCCGCTGTGCCCGCGGTCATGACTTCGAACCACCGTCTAAATATTTTTTTGTCGTTTGTTTCCATTCTTACTAGCAAGATGCTCGTGCGTTGCACGTAACATCAAGATGCATTTGTATGACTTGTTTATCTTGTGAGAGAAAAGGGTGAACGAGGGAAGGCCTTATTTGCAAATGTGGAGAGGTGTGTGGGTACCTTTTTGCAAAATTGCCATAGTTTCTTTCCTATCCGTCAGATATAAATCAGACGACCTATATTGCAGGATGGCAGGCACACCATCATCACCAACTCTGTTTTTATAAGAGTGTATTTTATGTATTTTATAAGAGTGTAGATGTAGAGTAGATACAAGTCGACAGGTGGGCACGATGGTAGTGAGATAATGTGATGCAACACTAGAGGTGCCACGTGGAGCGTTTAACTGGTCAACTAGTCATGTCATGATCAAATACAGAGTTGTAAGGTGAGCTCGTGACTGTATAATAACCACTAAATGTAAATGGTGACCGTAATGAGTGGATTCTGAAGTCCAATGTACATATCGTGCTTTTGCTTCAAATACAATGATCGTCATTGCATATATCGCGAGAGAAAGATGAAACATGCATGAATTTTTTGGGGGCTTAATTTTAGAGGACCTGGAGATAGTTTTGTGTGCATACGTGAAAGGGGCGTACAGGGGGGTATGCGATGGAGACAGAGATGCTCTTCATTTCTCTTTATTATGACTAACTTTGTATATAGTACAAAAATATACAAATTCACAGTGCGGAATAAATATCATTGTGGGCACCATGCAATGCAAATTAGCGTTCGTACTCCTCCATATAACTTTGTAATGTTGTATATATGTAGAAACTCCAAAATAATTTTTTGGCCACACTTTATTCAAAAGGAATGTTGTATGCGAAATAAACGTGAAGAGAGGGATTTTTAGATCAATGGGGTACGTGATGTAACATGTCTGAATGTGTAGTTGATGCATTTGGCGGGGCCTAGAGAGGTATGCGTGTGTATTACGTATTCGAGAGAGGCATGGATAGAGGGGCTGACGGGGGGCATGCGAGAGATAGCACGAGAAATGAGAGTGGTCTAGAGAGAGAGAGAGACCAATATGACATCACGACAAGAGATTCCATTCCCTTGAGTGTGTATATGCAAGGGGGGAATAGAGGCACCAGGAGAAATTTTCTGTGTGTGTGGTGTTTGTGTTGGTATGTGTGGGTGTGAGAAGAAAATGAGACGTGGGGGCAGAGGGTGTGTCACCGCGTGAGGTCCGGTGGGTCGAGGTGAGGCCCTTCGTTCGGTTCCGTCCTGCGCCTCATTGGTCGGCCCGTGACGCATTTAGGAAGACCCATGGATGACTAGTCGTACAAGACAAAGATAGCAGAATTGTGAAGGACTATGTGTCCACTCACAAAGCCGACTAGGATTTGTAACCCTAGGTTCTCGGACTAAGGTAACCCCTTTATCTCTGATATTACTATTCATCCAACCTAACTTTAAGGGGTATCCTACAGAATGCTCTGCTAGAATCATACTCGTCGATTAGGAAGAGAGGTGCGAGACAATGCGTGAGAGACAGGCGTAAAGATAATGTGCGTACATGAGACACGTAGGCAGGTCCATGTATATAGAAAGGGTCGATGAGGATATGTTTGCGAGAGGAAGAGTGCTTGTGATAAAGGTTAGTGAAAACAGTTGTAAATGGTTACGAGAGGGAGGGAGGGTTATATCTAGAGAATGTGTGCGAGAAAGACACCTCGGGAGAGAGTGTGTGAGCATGTGCGAGAGACCACCGATGGAGAGTGAAACTACACATAAAAGACTGCTCTACACATTGATTAAAGATATAAATTGTATCCAAATATTAGGATGGGATCATGATATTTGCAATTCGCGTAAGGAGCGGTCATTGATCCATCAGACATCTAGATTCTATCAAATTTGAGCATGTCTATGTTATTATTTGACACAATTGATCCACATAGTTAGTATTTTGAACTCCAGACAATGCATCGCTTTAGCAATCGAATATAAACGTGAGTATAGTTCATGTTGTGTGTGTAAAGCACATTATACATACGAAAGTTACACAATGGACATTATAAATAGCTACTACCTATGAACTAGCATACATTTGAATTCAACTTAAGGTGGTTTAAAAAAATCGAATTCAACATGAAGTCCATTCAATTATTTGAATTTGATATCATGGCATTTGTAAACCATACCTAAATTACGGGGGCACCAATCTTTGCTCTAATTTTGTACATAATAGCATATGTAGTCGTGTACAAAATAGATTCAAATTTAGCTCCTCCATTCCAAAATAATCGTAGTTATAGGATTTCCAAGTGTCAAAATTTCAAAAAGAAGCAGATAATTTAATGAGGTTTTCAAACATACAAGGTCAAATATAACGTTGTCTATTTAGGTCAATCCTCATAGTTCAAGAGTACTCTAAACGTGAATGCTTGTGTTTCAAAATTTCGAACGAAGCGCCAAAAGAGCTTCTACTCGCCGGAAACCGCGTGAGACCAATGTTTGGTAGTACAAGGAAATTACTTTTCTAATAACTCCGACCCGTAAAACCTACCGGCCCGACGTCCAAAGGTCTAAACCGGGGTAGGTTTGTAGCTTCATCTAGATGCCACGCAACCGCATCCGAAAAACATTCATACACAATGGCCGCCTAAGCACACATGCGCGTGGCCGAAATTGCTCCCACCCACTATTTGGGACACCTGGGATTACCATCCTACCCCCGACCCGTAGTAGGTCCGAAATTTAAGAGGGGGGCAAAGTTTGTACTTTCCCCAAATTTCAAACAAGCGCGTCCCATCTTCTGTTCAAAAAAGCCAAAAACAAGCGCGTCCCAGACCGAAACATGGTTCCCCCCCCCACCCATCCAATTCCCCATTCGTACTCCGTGGGTGCTAAAACTACCTCTCCACCAGCCGCGAAACCCCGACGTCCTCCGTCCGCCACCCCATCCCACCCATCAACCGCCGCCCTCCTCCATCATGCCGGAGCCGATACCCCGACGTCGTCATCCACCGCAACCTCAACCGCAACGCCCTCCACGGCTAGTAGTTGAAGCCGAGGCCGAGCCGTCCGTACCCGAGCCAGTTCAACCATGTCGTCCTGCGCCTCACCGCTTCCGCTCCAACTTCGCCACCCTCCACCGCACCGGAGCTAATCCTGCTACGCCGTCCTTCGCCACCTCGGATCTGCTTCCCCTCCGCCGACATACGCCCACGGCAACAAAGTCAACAATTTGTCCATGGGTCCGTCCAAGCCTGCACCCTCCAGAACATCAGTTTCCCCGGTAAAAAGAAGAAAATCGGTGCGACATGTAGAGCTGACCACACCGGCAACCGAAAAAGGTACTCGTCTTCCCTTATTCGTGCAAATCTTACGTCTCTGCTTGCACGGTATTCATCCCATAGAAGACACTAGTTGACCGCTTCTTCTTGATACTAGATGTTCCTAGTAACTCGCGATGCACAAGGTTTCTCTTCATATACTATTTCACCTTAGCTAGAGGTCCGTCGTCCCCCTGAATGTCAATTTCTGGCCAGTTGATTCCCAATTAACGGAAGCATTCCCCGGCGTAACAGGCGCTAGTACACCTATTACGCTGGGGCAGCAGCGCCTTGGTGTTTATCTTAGGGGCGTGTGCGGCCTAGAGCTACTGGTGCCCGATCTGGAGGTCGGCCGGGATTAAAGGGATGGCCTGGGGGCGCTGCCAAGCACGGCGGTGGTGTGAGGTCGATGGGAGGGCGGGGCGGCGGAGGCAGGAGTCTGGGCCGGTGGTCGCTGGCGGTTCGAGAAAGATCGTCAACAGTGGCTGGCGGGAGGTAGACGAAGGCCATCTGCCCGTTCCTTATAGATCAGACGATTCATTAAAAAAATCGACTGACCTATTTATTTTCAATCGACTGTTATCTTAGATATGACCACATGTGGTGGTGTGCTGGAGGAGTACCTGCATTTCCTTTGCTCATATATTACAAAATCATACGGAGTAGAATCTAATTTTGTTTGCCATGCAATGTTGTAGAGCTATCATATGTCTTCTGTCATTTATTTTTCAGCCACCTGCTATCTGCTACTTTTACAGTGCACTAGTTCTGCACACACTTCACCCTTACTCTCACTATTGTGTTTTTATGCAAGGGTATTTCAGAATCTGCTACCATGAGAGAAGCCAAAAAGAAAAGAAAGAAGTCGCTCCAGCTTGGTGTGCGGCTAGGCAAGACACGTTACAACGCTATAAAGGGTGCAGTGTCAGCAGATGGAGACGGTAAACGTAGCTCTGGAGTTGATGACCTCGCTCGCAATGAACCACCATCCCAGGTGCTTGCTTTAACTTCGTGGTGTCATATGTGGTTGCATGTTCCATATGGTGTCTAGCTTGTATTCGAAAGGCCGAAGTCGGTAAGATAAGGAAATATATATTTTTACATGAACCACCACCCGTGAGCACCAGAAGACAAATAGCTAGTCAGGGCACTGGCCGAGCCAGTGACAAGCCCAGCAAAGATAGGCATCACCTGGAAGCCAACTAAAAAGCTGCGATGGTGGCGAAGCAGCCCACCTCCCACTAGGCTCTCAGGTCCTAGATGATCATGCTCACCACTCTAGCCGGATGTCTATATTGTATTGCTTCCAATTTGGTTAAATTGCATCTGCTTAGCTTACACATTATACCTTTGAATATGACATGCCTTTCTATTTTTGGTACATACTAGTACATCTGTGTATTAACCATGTTCTTACATCAAACTAATGTTCTTGTGTATCCCTCATCAATCACTTATGACGAGGCAGGTAGGCAAGGGGACTACTCCTCATTTAAAGAATGCGGCGTCAGCCTCCCAACATGATTCTCAAGAAACAGAAATGCTAGATGAAGATAGTGAACATAGCTCTGTAGTTGATTACAGCATTTCCCCTACACTAGCATCGCAGGTGCTTGCTCTAACTTGGCAGCGTGATATGTGGTTGCATGTTGCATATGGTGTCTAGATTGTAATTCTTCCAATCTGGTTAAACTGCATGTGCTAGTCTGCTTAGCTTATACATTATACCTGTTAATGTGACATGCCTTCCTGTATTTAGTACATAGTACATCTGTCTATTAAGCATGTCCTTACATAAAACTATTGTTTTTTTGTATCCCGCAACAATCAACATGACGAGACACCTTTAGTATATGCAATGCGATATTAGTTGCATCTTTCATATGATTTATAGCATGCGCTGCTTCTAATTTGTTGAAATTCCATTTATGATGGGACGCTTTTAACTTGGCAGAGTCATATTGGTTGCATCTTTCATGTGGTGTCTAGCTTGCATTTCTTCTTATTTGCTGGAATGGTTTCTGCTTAGTTTACACAAACAGTTGTGAACATGCCATGCCGTCCTGTTTTTCGTACATATTCCATCCTAGTATCATGTGTTTGCCTTACATCAAAGTAGTGATTGTCAGTATCATGCATGAATGAGTTCTGAAGAGAGAATTTTATTGCTTTTTCTTGTCGGTTTTACTTGACAATTCAAAATCAATAAAGCGGAAGGAAGTTAGTGTAACGCCCTCGATGCGGCTATATCTCCCACGTGTCGAAGCACGACTTAGAGGCATAACCGCATTGAAAGCAATGTCGCAAGTGAGGTAATCTTCACACAACCCATGTAATACATAAGGGAAAGAGATACATAGTTGGCTTACAATCGCCACTTCACACAATGCATGAGTAAAGCATTACATCATACAGATACAATCAAGGTCCGACTACGGAACCAAAAATAAAAGAAGACTACCCCAAATGCTACACAGATCCCCGATCGTCCCGACTGGGCTCCACTACTGATCAACTGAAACGAAACAACACAATGAACAAGATCTTCATCGGGCTCCTCCTTGAGCTCGGATGTGTCACCTGCACGGTTTCATCGGCACCTGCAAACTGGTTTTGGAAGTATCTGTGAGTCACGGGGACTCAGCAATCTCACACCCGCGAGATCAAGACTATTTAAGCTTAAAGGTAGGACAGGGTAGTGAGGTGGAGCTGCAGCAAGCGACTAGCATATATAGTGGCTACCATACGCAAATGAGAGCAAGAAGAGAAGGCAAAAGCACGGTCGATGAACTATGATCAAGAAGTGATCCTAGAACAACCTACGTCAAGCATAACTCCAACACCGTGTTCACTTCCCGGACTCTGCCGAGAAGAGACCATCACGGTTACACACGCGGTTGATGTATTTTAATTAAGATGAACTTCGGGTTTTCTACAACCGGACATTAACAAATTCCCATCTGCCCATAACTGCGGGCATGGCTTTCGAAAGTTCAAACCCTGCAGGGGTGTCCCAACTTAGCCCATGATAAGCTCTCGCGATCAACGAAGGATATTCCTTCTCCCCGGGAAGACCCGATCAGTCTCGGAATCCCGGCTACAAGACATTTCGACAGTAATAAAACAAGTCCAGCAAAGCCGCCCGGATGTGCCGACAAATCCTGATAGGAGTTGCACATATCTCGGTCTCAAGGCACACCGGATGAGCAAGACGTCGGGCTGGCATAGACCCTGATTGCCCAGGGGGGCGCCGGACATCGCTCGGTTTGGACCAGCACTCGAAGGAGAACTGGCCTGGGGGGGCTAAAATAAAGATGACCCTCGGGCTCCGGAAACCCAAGGGAAATAAAAGGGCATAGGTGAGGCAAATGGTAAAACCAATGTTGGGCCTTGCTGGAGGAGTCTTATTCAAAGCGAACTATCAAGGGGGTCCCATAAATCACCCGACCGCGTTAGGGACGCAAAATCCGGGAACATAATACCGATATGACGGAAACTAGGGCGGTAAGAGTGGAACAAAACACCTAGACAAAACACCACATGACTTATCTAGTTCTCTCTCGTTTAGGTACTCAACAATATTAAATGTTGTTAAACATGGCAAGAGATGAAGCATAACAAAACTACCTACCTAGGCAAGTTTAAATGAGGCCGGAACAACGAACAACAATTCCGGAAAATCCTCATATGCATATTTCAAATTTGCTACTGTTCTGCCTAAAACATATTTTAAAGTTGTTAAACAGCAAAATAAAGTGCACCATGTTAATCTATGCATTTTTCTACCCCATTTACATATATAATTTATTTAAATCCGAGCTATGGTTATTTAGTTATGAAATAAATCATTTTAGCATGGCATTTAAGCAAATTTAAACAAACAACATTTTAAATATTTTAATTGTTGTTATCATGATGCGAATGACAATGCAAGTTTTTAGCATTTTTTATGGAAATGTTGACATCTAATATGATAGGGAACATTTGGTCACCATGGCGGAACAAAAGGGGTGCCACGGCAACGATAACGAAAATGGTGCCACGCCAACATTCCGATGATCCGACAACTCATTGAGATACCGGTGCAAAAGAAAAAGTGACGAGAGCGTGACATGCGATAGAAGGTGGGGTGATCCCGGATACCGGGTTCCCACAAGATGGTGGCATGGCAAAAGAGGAGCAACGCAACGAACAATTGTAAACAGTGCAAACACGCGGTTCAACTCATGCATCAATCAAGCATTCGTCCACGGGCGTCGTCTCGGGGTTATACCTTCGAAGCGTGCATTTTTAGGAATGGATCAAGTTCTTCAAAGGAAGTAGTGGTACACGGGCCGTAGTGGAAGTAGTAGTTCTCGCGACGGTAGTGGAAGTAGACGTTCATGGGTTGTACACGTTCGGAGAGGAACTTGTCGCATCCAAGTCCTTTGGGAGAAATGCACGTCGACGGTAGTCGTTCTAGGTAGGAACCGGTAGCTGAACATGGTTCGTAGATGTTCATGTCGTCGTAGTCGTTCGGGTCTTGGAATGATGGTAGTCTTTCACTTTACGGCGGTGGACGAACTTGGCGGTCCTCGTCGTCCTGGTACTTGGCGTCCTCTCGGCCTTGACGGTGATGAAATGGAACGCGATGGTCGTGGTACTTGGCGAATCCAGGGAAACGGTAGTCGTACACGCATCGGAGAGGAACTTGGCGCATCACTGGACTTCGCGATCTTGATGAACTGAAGGGGCATCGAGGGACTTGCACGGCTCTGCCTCGAGAGGTCACCGGAGATGCATGGAGGCAGCTCGAGCTGCTGGTTGTTGATGCGTGGCCGAGCCGCGTCTAGAAGAAGTCGCCGGCGTCGGCCTTGGCCTGAAGCAGGGAAGCGGTGGCGCACACAGCGAAGGCCGGCGAGGAGCAGGAGATGGCCGGGGTGCCTTGGCGCAACGGAGGCGGAGCAGAGGAGGGCAGCGGCGGCGCGCTTGCTGGACGGAGCAGGGGCGGTGGAGCGGAGCATAGCAGCAGCGTAGGAGCCGGCCACGGCTAGAGATGGTAGTGGTGCGGGTGGCCGGGCGCGGCGCCATGGGGAGGCGACGACGCGGGCGAGGGAAGGCTACAGGGGCAGCGCTGGTCGTCGACGAGGGCGACGGGGAGGTCCGGTGGCGCGGCACCAAGGGCGGCGAGGAGGAGGTCGCGCGCGGGGTTCTCACGGTGGCGGCGGCGAGGGGATCGGGCGCAGGGAGCTTCTCTTCCTGGCTCGATGCGTGTGGTGGCGGCGCTAGGAGGAAGGAGGGGATCGAGAGATGGGGATGCTGCGGGAGGGACAGGGTGAGATCGAGAGGAGGGGGTTGGGCTAGGGTTTAGGAGGGTTAGGTGGGCCTAGGAGGCCGGCCCAGCGAAGAGGGAGGCTGCTGGGCTCTCCACTCCCTCTCTGCTTCAAATCTCTTCTAAAAACAGAAAAGCAAAGAAAGAAAAAGAGAGAAAAGAAATGAGTGGACAGGAATTTGGGCATGGGGATAATTTTCCCAGACTCACAAAAATGTGCTTGATCAAGGAAAAATAGAAGTGGGCACGCGTGTGAAGTTGAATTCAAACACATTTGAATTTAATTCAAATGGTTTGAACTAGGGCGAGGTTTTAGGAGTGTCCAAAAATGTTGAGAAGTTAGGAGGAGCCTCGAAAAATGATGAAAGAAATTATGGGCAAGGTTGGAGACCAAGAATTGAGATAATAAAGGCATTGAGATAATTTGCAATTGTGTTTGCGGTAAATCCAAATAATTGGAATATTTACTATAGCTCTCTAAATATCGAGAGGATATGTTTTAAAGAGAATCACCATGTGAATTCCCTCGATTTAAATGGATCAAAGATCCATGCCATTTATTTGAGTTGCAAAATTTAGTGGCAGGATAACATGATGCAATGCACAGATGCAAAGAGGAATGCAACAAGCAAAACAAAACGCATGACGAAAACCCGGAATCCATGGAAGGCATCTGAATCTCCGGTCTTGGGGCATTACAGTTAGCAAGGCAGCGGATAAAGGTGCTCCTTCCGAACGGAGGGCCTCTACAGTTTTTACTCCTCCACACCCCCAAGATGATTTCCAAGACAACACATGCATAGACACTCAACAAAGTTGTCTTTATGATGAGCACGTCTCCCCTAGTGCAGCATCACCGGTGCTCCCTCTATATTGGCACTGTTATATGTGGTTGCATGTTATGTGTGATGTCTAGCTTGTATTGCTTCTAATTTTGTTGAATTCCATCTGCTTACTTTACACATTATAATTGAATAAGACACGTGTTCCTATTTCTAGAACATACAATATCTGTCTATCACACCATGTTCTTACATCAAATTACTACTGTTGTGTAACCTTCAACAATCATTTATCATAAGACACGTTTGACTTCGGAGTGTGATATAGGTTACATCTCACATTCTTTTCTAGCTTGTACTACTAATTTGTTGAAATGGCACTTATGACGAGACAGTTTTAACTTGGTAGAGTGATATTCGTTGCATCTTTCATATGGTGTCTAGCTTTCATTGCTTCTAATTTGTTGAAATGCCTTCTCCTTAGTTTACACATCATAAGCTGTGAATATGCCATGCTGTGAATATGCAATGGCACTAATGACGAGAGACCTCTAACATGGTAGTGTGATGTTGTTTGCATCTTGCATATGATTTATTTCTTGTACTGCTTCACATTTGTTTAAACGCCATTTATGATGAGACACTGTTAACTTGGCAGAGCGATATTTGTAGCATCTTTCATATGGTGTCTACCTTCCATTGCATTGCTTCTAATTTGGTGAAATGCCTTCTTCTTAGTTTACACATCATAGTTCTGGTTATCTCTTTCGTCCTGTTTTTCATACATATTACATCCTCCTATCACGTGGTTGTCTAAAATCAAAGTTTAGTTCGTCTGCATCACACATCAATTTTGTTCTGAAGAACTAAATTGTTATTCGTTTTTCTTGTCGGCTTGACTTAACATGGCACAGAGAAAGAGGAAGAAACACAGAATGGCAGGGAATGAGAAGCGGATGAATCCTGCAGATTCTGCTTGTACTGATGGTGCAATAGAAGGTCAAAGTCCAGCGGAAAATTCTACAAACACGGCATCCCATGCTACACGAGTTGCAAAAAAAGCCAAACAGAAACAAATAGCTGCCACCAAACAAGCAGAGACAACCCTAGTTCTTGCAACACCTACCACAGTACTACCAGCTGCACAACTTACTCATGCGTCAACTGAGCTAGCAGCACGTTCCCAAGATCCCTTGCCACCTGACACTACTTCCCATGCACTCTTGACACAAGACGAGTTGGCAATATCAGATGAACCTTGTGAGCTTCAACAACAAGAAGGTAGTTGCTGGAGTCAAGTTACAGTTGCATGCTTCTTTATATGTAGTCTCACAGTTTGATGTACACTAAAACTTCCTATGTTTGTTGTTGGACTAGCACCTAGGCGCAAGAGGAAACAAACATCAAGGATAATGCTCGATAGTTTAACTAAATCTAGAGGAGGAAGAATGGATATCCGTTTTGAGGCAGGTTTAAAAAGGCCACATGATGCTACAGAGTCAGCCAAGTTAGTATCAGAGGCAGCGGTTGCTGTTAGGTGTCATGTACGTATCCTCCCAACATGGATTCAGTACAGGAATGACAAAGACGAAACCCAGTTCAACACCTTCCTCGACCATTTATCTATAAGTATGGTTATGTATGGGAACTAGTAATATCGTCTTGCTCTGTCCAATACTTTCTAGGTTGCTGATAATGAGACTCCCATAATTTTCAACAGATGAGGTTCAAGTTGGATAGCCAAGATGATGCAACCAGACAAGCTTGCACCAATGTTTTCAAGTCTGCTCTGCGACAGTATCGGTATAACTTGAGGAAAACTCACTTTGAAGGAAAGGCTAACAGTGAACTTACCCAAACGTCTCCAGTGGAAAATATATCTGATGAAGACTGGAGAGGCCTCGTTAAACACTGGTCTGATCTAAAGTATCAGGTACATTATATATATGTCATCAGATCACATGTTGAAGTCCTATTTACGCATGTGCCACACAAATCTATCTTCTTGTAGGTGAACTGTTCAACGAACAAGGCTAACCGTACAAAAGTGAAATTCCAATAGATGACAGGATCTCGTAGCTATATTGCACACTACGAGGCTCTTGTAATTAGCTGATATTTCACTCTTTTCGCTGTACCATATTATCATATCTATATTGACTTGTTCCAAATGCAGAGGAAAGCCCGCAAGGACCAAAAAGTACCTGAACCAAATGTTGTGGAAATCTTCAAGGACTGTCACACCAGCAAGAAGAAGGGCATGACTACACCAGTCAAAGCCGTTGTTGTAAGTCCTTAATCCTCATGCGTTTTAACTACTACTTACTCTGATTTGTGCCTTGAACTGCATGGTTTGCACCCAATGTCTATTACTCTTTTCAATTTTATACACAATTGTCTTAGCGTATCATTGCACCTTACAAGGTTTAAAAGAGAGGAGTGGTGTTCCTTTGATCTTGACCCGTAATCTAGTTCCGTGCTGGACTTGCCCACACAATGTTACAATTGCCTATTTGTCTGTTCTCAGTTGTTTTGTGATATGAATGATGTCATACTATGCTTACTGTATTATAAACTTCGTCTCTTTATCCTTAGCCCTCAATACAATGTGAAGAAATAGACAATACATTAGCGATGGTACATGGTCATATGTTTGGAACCTGGTTTTATGATGTACTTTGCAATAAAATGCAACTAATATTTTACATAGGTTCACCAGAATAAGTTCTGTATATAGACCAAAGCTATTTTGTTTGGTTTTGTTGCCTCCTTAATATCTTCTGTACTGGTACTACTAATGTAAAACCTCAACTTTTCAGCGAGCTATGGAAAAAATGGTGGAACTGCCACCTTCTGAAGCTGGCGAGGCAACTATAACCGCAATGTCAGCTCTTGCTGTAGTGGGTCAGCACCTGTCCACTAACAGTGCCAAAAGCACGTTCCTGCGTAATACTGGGTTGGTTGTTAAGGCAACATCGTCCAAACTGCCTCATGATCAAGATATGCAAGCTCAAAGCAATGTTGTATCTGTGCTCCAGACACAAGTCCATTCCCTATCAGAGACCCTTTGTGAAACCAGGAGAAACATTGCTCAATGTCGTCAAGATATGCATGGTTTTGAAATCAGACTATCAGGCATTTGCTATGTTGTTCAGGAGCCTAGGGGAAATGAAGGGGAGGGTTATGGTGCTCCATCGGACAATACAACATGAAAACATAACAGTCAGGTCAAATGAACTGAGCTTCTGAACTTCTGGTGGTGCATTTATCTGCTAGACTGTTAAGTTTTATGCCAACCTTCCTTTTGTTATATAGTTGTAATTTGTTTTGGTGCGATACAAAATTTATTCTTAACGTGCAGCCACCAGCTGAAGAAAACAGCAAGCCATTTTTGTATAGTGTAGGGTGTTCCCTATATTTGCACTGGTGGCGATCTTTGACGCCGAGTGGATGTAATCTGTGCAATCGCCTTAATATCCTAGAGTTAGTTTCGGCCTTATTTATTTCCTAGTCTTCTTTTTCCCTGGTTTGCTAGTAGCCGCAACTACCATGGGCCATATACGGGCCGTAGGATCCATGGGTCTCCTACGGGCCGTCGATAAATGGGCCTGTAATCGGGGGGCCTCGGGCCGTCGGATAAATGGGTCTACATGGGCCATAATTGGGCGTAATTGGTATCGGCCCAGCATGGTAACATGCCGTTAACAGGCCGTAGAACAGCAAAGGCTTAATTCTGTCACAGGCATAACGGGTCGTTAATGGGCCAGAATATAGGACGGGCTGGAAACGGCGCAACGGGTTAACAGGCCAGAAACGGGCCGACTCTTGCCATGGGCCGAATTTGGCCCATTAGGGTAACAAGACAGTAACAGGCCGACTCTTGCCATGGGCCGAATTTGGCCCATTAGGGAAACAAGCCAGTAACGGGCCGACTCTTGCCATGGGCCGAATTTGGCCCATTAGGGGAATAGGCCAGTAACGGGCCGGAAGTAATCGAGGGACGAAAAGGAGCCCAGGAATGTATGGGCCGTCATTAGGCCGAAAGCTAACACGGGCTGGAAATGGCCCATGTAAATCACGGGCCATTAACGCGTATAAAGAAAATTATTGTTCATTATGGGCTAGAGTCATCGTGGGCCTGTAAAGCGCCGAAAGATACGAAGGCCTCATATGGGCCGAAAGACGTCGTGGGCCATACATGGTCCGAAAGTGAAAAGGGCTGGTGTTATATTCGACGGCCCACATGACGTTGTTGGGCCAATTTCCGCCTAACGGGCCGTGAGTTAACGGGCCGTAAAATGGGCTATTTGCAAAGAGACCGTTAACAGGCTTTTCATGGGCCAGCCCGTTAACTTTTAACCAAGTCAAATGATTCGGCTTTGTAAGCTAAATGGGCCACTTTTGGGCCGTGCCACGTGTCGACATATCATAGGCGCCTATCTGACCCACTGATGAGCTGACACGTGTTTCGTCCGGCCAATATGAATTTTACACGTGGAAATTTCCCATTGGTTGGGGCTATTAACGGGTTATCGGATCCAAAACCCAACCCGATAGCTTAACGGCATTCCATTACGGTGGATGCCACGTGTCGGTCACCCTTGACGAAAGCACTTCTGTGACACGCGATTTATCGTCATGGAAGTGGACACTTCCGTGATGATAATTTTGGTAATGTCATGGAACACTTCTACGACAACACACGTATGACTATCTTGATTCTGTCATAAATTTGTCATGGATGTACATGCATGACAAAAAACGCGACCTACTGTGACAAACACGTATCATCACGGAAGTGTATTTTTTTGTAGTGATTCAAAGGACAGCAACTTCTACCGACTGAAATCACCTCAGGATGCAACCCACTTGACCAACGGTTCCACTCGGATAACCCAATTCCATTCGACCAGGATATAATCATTCGACCATATCAGAAACCACTCAGAGTACAGAAGATCTAAGGTCACTCTGGATGGCAACGGTTAGGCATTCACTCTGTAGTCTTAATGATCATTTATATGACTTTAATGCTAACGTTACCAGTTACGTCCCCTCTTTATGTACATTGAACCCTATGTAACAGGGGACGGCTGGGGTCCTGGCGCACTCTATATAAGCCACCCCCTCCTCTGGGACAAGGGTTCACTCCCCCTGTAACTTCACGCATAATCCAAAGACTAGCCTTTGGGCACCGAGACGTAGGGTTGTTACTTCCTCCGAGAAGGGCCTGAACTCAGAAATCTTGCGTGCACAACTTCACCGTAGCTAGGATCTTGACTCCTCATACTTACCCCCATTCTACTGTCAGACTTAGAACCATGACAGTTGGCGCCCACCTTGGGGCTGGTGTCTTAGCGACTTTCCGGTGAGGTTGCATTTTTTCCGATTCCTATCATCATCGTTTCCGGCGGTGTTTAGCTGAAGGCCGAGAGATCCGTCTCGGCGCGCTCGTCTTCGTCGCCGACGACTTTGCCTGGCTCCAGGAGGCCCGCCTCGACGTCGAGGCGCTCCTCGTCCGTGAGGCAACGCACTTCCACGCATGCGTTCACGACGTCCTTCTGCGGCAGCCGTCGACCCAATATCGGTCGGCTCCCGCAGCATCTTTTCTCCCCGTTGTTCGCCGTCGCAAGCGATCTGGTCACTCACGACTTCAGCGGTGGTTGAAGCATGCGGTGGCGCGTCTGTCGGCCACCCCTCAAGTCGCGGCAATCGAGCCCGACGAATCTCTCTACGGCCTGTTTGACCTGTCGACTGGCTCCGTCGAGACACTGTCTGAGTGCGACAGTAGCGATCCTGTGGTGGAGGTCCTGATGCTCCACACGCCGTGCAGTCCGCCTGGTTTCCGTCGTGAAGGCGGCGGCAACGGTGTCGGCGATCCGTCGTGTGTTCATGAGGAATACCACCCAGAGGCCCTCTCTTCGCAGCAGAGGGAGGAACTGCACCGCCGCAACATGGAGGCGCTCCACACTCCCATCAACGGAGAAACCTCCGAGGCTCAGGCCTTGGAGGCCGCGCGCTTGGCCACTTTGACTGAGCGCACTCGACTGGAGAACCTTCAGCATGCACTCGACGAGCGTGCTCGGCAACAGATTCCCGAGTCCAGTCGACGGCAACAATTGTTCCCGCCTCAACGTCAGGTATACCGCACTCCGATTCAGAATCTCACAACTGCAGCTCGTATAGCAGAGTCCATCCAGCCGTCCCAGTCAGAGGCTGGACGAGGTTTGATGCAGATCCGGTCATTGCTCCGGGCAGCAGGAGAGCAAAATACAACATTATCTCAGTCGTGTAAAAGAATCCATAGCAGATCTGTGGTGGCTGAAACAGTCCAGTGTGCTCACAGCCCTAGATCGCCTCCGCAGCGTGAGGGATGTGGGCATCTCCAAGAGCAGTACTTGGGTCGGAGCCACGAGCAGTACGATTATCGGCTCGGTCGTGATGACCGCCGTCGAATGCCTATGCCCCCTCCGAGGGGTGAATCATATGTGCCCCGGCTTAACGATGACAGGCACCCGTACAACGACGAGCGGAGGTTGCCAGTCGATCCCAGAGAGCCGGGATTTGATGCAAGGTCAATTCTGGTGCAAGGCTTGGTCGACAGGAACCGAGCACACAGAGAGGGGCATGATAAAGATCGCCCGACTGGAAGCAGAGTGCATGTTTCTGGTCCCGAGTGTTTTAGCAGAGCCATCAGAGCTGTGGAGATCCCTCCCAACTTTAGGTTGGCGACTGGAGTTAGCAAGTTCACTGGTGAGGTCGAAGCCTGACACTTGGCTTGAAGATTACCGAGTGGCTTTTCAGATCGGCGGCAGAAATGATGAGGTGGCCATGAAGCACCTTCCCCTGATGCTTGAAGGGTCAGCTAGAGCTTGGTTGAATCAGTTGGCCCCGGGTAGTATATTCAGCTGGGAAGAGTTAGCCCGAGTGTTTGTCAGAATGTTTGAGGGCACATGCAAACGACCTGCAGGGTTGGCAGAATTGCAGCATTGTGTACAAAAATCGAATGAAACATTAAGAGATTACATACAGAGGTGGACCACTCTGCATCACATAGTGGAGAATGTATATCAGCACCAAGCAGTTTGCGCCTTCAAGGAGGGCGTTCGGTATCGGGAGCTTAACCTGAAATTCGGTCGGACAGGAGACATGACCCTGACCCAAATGATGGAAATAACCACTCGGTACACAAACAACGAAGAAGAAGACCGACTCCGTAGAGTCCAGAGCAAACCAGTCGGCCAGGACACTGGAGGAGGTAATTCCAATCGGAAGCAGAAGCACAAAGCAGAACATGCGGGTCCTGGAGAGGTTGCAGTCGTGACCCAAGGAAAATTTAAGGGAAAGCCTAAAGGGCCCTGGATCCCCAAGAAGGTAAAAGATCAAGCAGGAAATGATGTGTTGGATTTTCCATGCCACATTCACACCAAAAAGGATGATGATGGCAATCTGATTTATCCCAAACATACCACTCGACAGTGTCGACTCCTTATCCAACAATTTCGAGAGAAACAACCCGGTGAGAAAGAGAAGGAATCTGATAAGGATGAGGACAAGGATGAGGATGATGATGGATTTCCCCATGTCAATTCCACTTTGGTGATTTTTGCTTACATTGAAAGCAAAAGTCGACTGAAGGTCATCAACAGGGAAGTAATCATGGTTGCTCCGGCAACAATGACATATTTGAAGTGGTAAAAGACTCCCATCACATTCGACCAGTCCGACCGCCCTCCGCGCGTCGCCACTCCTGGGAGGCAAGCGTTGGTGGTTGACCCAGTCGTTGGGGGCACCCGACTGACCAAAGTCTTGATGGATGGCGGCAGTGGCTTGAACATTTTGTACGTTGAGACCCTCCGACGGATGGGCATTCCGATGTCCAAGCTCAGCGAGAGCAACATGCGGTTCCACGAAGTCATACCTGGAAAGAAAGACGATTCATTCAGCCAGATCACTCTTCACGTGGTTTTCGGTGATTCAAAGAATTACCGTAAGGAAAAGTTGACATTTGAAGTTGTGAATTTTCACAGTGCCTATCATGCTATCCCGGGCAGAACTGCATATGCTCGTTTCATGGCTCGACCGTGTTACGTGTACCTCAAGCTGAAGATGCCTGGACCTAGGGGCGTGATCACAGTCACTGGTAATCAGCAACGAGCAGAAGAATGCCTCCAAAAGGGCTAAAAGATTGCCGATGAACAAATGGCAGCAGTAGAAATGGAAGAATACAAGAAGACTGTAGATCCGAGTGATTTGTTGAGAGCTGAGAAGCCTGCTTTAGACTCTTCATTTAAGTCGTCTGGTGAAACTAAGTCAGTTCATATTCACCCGAACGATCCCAATGCTGCCCCGACTCATATCTCAACAACACTCGATAGCAAATAGGAAGAAGAGCTCATCCAGTTCCTCCGTGAGAACTGGGACATCTTCGCATGGAAACCTTCTGACATGCCAGGTGTACCCAGGGGACTGGCTGAGCACCGTTTGTGAGTCGACCCAAAAGCAAAACCTGTCAAAGAGCATCTCCGACGGTCCGCCATGGAGAAAAGAAAGGCAATTGGCGAGGAGGTGGCTCGGCTTCTGGCAGCTGAGTTCATCCGAGAGATTTACCACTCCGAGTGGCTCACCAACGTAGTCATGGTCCCCAAGAAAGATGATTCACTCTGTATGTGTATTGACTTCAAGCGTATCAATCGGGCATGCCCGAAAGATCACTTCCCTCTTCCCCGCATCGATCAGATAGTCGACTCGACTGCGAGATGTGAGCGATTGTCCTTTTTGGATGCATATTCCGGGTACCATCAGATCCGACTGTATGGACCTGACGAAATAAAAACTACTTTTATCACCCCATTCGGGTGCTTTTGCTATGTTACTATGCCCTTTGGTCTCAAGAATGCTGGTGTCACATTCATGCGCATGATACAAAAGTGCCTGCTCACTCAAATCAGTCGGAATGTGGAAGCATACATGGATGACATCGTGGTTAAGTCGCGTAAAGGTTCCGACATGCTGACTGACCTCGCTGAAACCTTTGCCAATCTGAGAAGATATGATATCAAGCTTAATCGGTCAAAGTGTACGTTCGGAGTTCCAGGTGGAAAGTTACTCGGTTTCCTCGTTTTTGAATGTGGGATCGATGCAAACCCAGAGAAAGTTGGTGCAATACTCCGAATGAAATGCCCTGTGCGCATACACGACGTTCAGAAGCTTACTGGTTGTTTGTCCGCTTTGAGTCGATTCATCTCTCGTCTCGGTGAAAAGGCATTGCCCCTTTACCGATTGATGAAGAAATCTTATAAGTTCGAGTGGACTCCCGAAGCTGATGCAGCGTTTGCAGAGCTCAAAACCGTGCTTTCTACCCAGCCGGTGCTCGCTGCTCCAATCAGCAAAGAGCCTTACTGCTTTATATTGCAGCCATTGGACAAGTTGTCAGTACAGTACTCACAGTCGAGCGGGGAGAAGAAGGTAAAGCCTACAAGGTTCAACGCCCAGTGTACTATATTTCTGAAGTCTTAACTCCGCCAAGCAGAGATATCCGCATTATCATAAGCTTGTCTATGGAATTTACTTGACCACGAAGAAAGTTGCACATTATTTCTCAGATCACTCGATTACGATCGTCAGCGATGCTCCATTGTCAGAAATTATGAACAACAGAGATGCAACTGGTCGAGTGGCAAAGTGGGCGATTGAACGCCTTCCGTTGGATATCAAGTTTGAGGCAAAGAAAGCAACCAAGTCCCAAGCGATAGCAGATTTCCTCATCGAGTGGATTGAGCAGCAGCAACCGACTCAGATTCACTCGGAACATTGGACTATGTTCTTTGATGGATCCAAGATGCTGAATGGTTCGGGTGCTGGGGTAGTCCTGGTATCCCCGCGAGGTGACAAACTCAGTTACGTCCTCTAGATTCACTTTGATTCCTCCAATAATGAGGCTGAATATGATGCAGTTCTTTATGGGTTGCATATGGCCATTTCACTCGGCGTCCGTCGCCTAATGGTCTACGGCGACTCAGATTTGGTGGTAAATCAAGTGATGAAGGAGTGGGACATCAGGAACCCAGCTATGACCAGCTATTGCAATGAAGTGGGAAAGTTAGAAAAGAAGTTTGAAGGGCTAGAGCTATACCACATACCCCGATTGAAGTACCAAGCAGCTGATGACCTGGCAAAGATAGGTTCCAAGAGGGAGCCCATTCCCAGCAATGTGTTCTTGGAGCATCTTCACACACCATCAGTTCAAGAGGATCCCTTCACAGAAGAGCCCCTACAGCCTAAGAGTTCTACTGATCTGACTGAAGTTGAAATCCTAGCCGTGGTCGACTTAATCATGGAGGTTTTGGTCATCATTCCTAATTGGACAGTGCCGTATATCGCATATATTCTCAGGAAAGAGCTTCCAGAAGATGAAGATGATGCACGTCATAGTGTCCGTCGATCCAAAGCCTTCACGGTAATAGGTGGACAGCTTTACAGAGAGAGTGTTATTGGTGTTGCTCAGCGGTGCATCACGCCAGAAGAAGGTTGAATGATTCTCAACGACATCCACTCGGGGACCTGTGGTCACCATGCGTCATGTCGGACCATTGTGGCCAAAGCATACCGAGCAGGATTCTATTGGCTGCGAGCAAATGAGATGGTGAAAGACATAGTCGACAAGTGTGAAGGATGTCAGTTCTACTCCAACATGTCTCACAAGCCCGCTTCAGCCCTGAAGACCATTCCACTTGTCTGGCCCTTTGCAGTTTTGGGATTGGATATGGTTGGACCTCTGAGGACTGGCAGGAGTGGCTTCACTCATCTGCTTGTTGCAGTCGACAAATTCACTAAGTGGATTGAAGCCAAACCCATCAAAAACCTCGACTCAAGTACTGCTGTCAGCTTCATCAGAGAGTTAACATTGAGATATGGGGTCCCACACATCATCATCACGGACAACGGTTCAAACTTTGATTCATATGAGTTCAAAGCTTTCTGTGCTTCCCAAGGCACTCGGGTCGACTATGCTTCAGTCGCTCACCCGCAGTCGAATGGACCAGCAGAAAGGGCAAATGGTTTGATCCTCCAAGGTCTGAAGCCCAGGTTGATGCGTGACCTCAAAAACGCGGCAGGTGCCTGGGTGGATGAGTTACCATCAGTATCGTGGGGCCTAAGAACAACGCTGAATCGGTCGACTGGTCGGACTCCCTTCTTCATGGTCAATGGAGCTGAAGCTGTGCTGCCGTCTGATTTACTTCACAATGCTCCGCGAGTAGAACTTTTCTTAAAAACAGAAGCAGAACAAGCCCGTCAAGATGTTGTTGATCTTTTGGAAGTGGAAAGAGAGATGGCCCTGACCAGTCGACCATTTATCAGCAAGACCTCCATCGTTTCCATGCTAGAAACATGAGAGGTCGAGCATTTCAGGAGGGAGACCTCGTGCTCCGAGTGGATCAGCAACAGTGTCGTGGAATTGTCACGGCAGATGTCCTAGGGTGAGGACTTAGTCGTGAGGCCAACGCATCTATGTGGTAGCTTGAGAGGGGTTGAGCGGAATCGAGAGACGCAACACAAGACAGAGATTTAGACAGCTTCGGGCCGCGGTAAACATCATCCGGTAACAACCCTACATGCTGTTTGAGGCTAGGTCTCATTATCATCATGAGGGAGTCGCCGTAAACCGGCTCTCCTCTTTGTGTCTAGCCCTAAGATTGTTTCTTCTTGCTTGTAGCTTGCCCCTCTTTGGGGAGCCCTACCCCTCCTTATATATGTTGAAGAGGCGGGTTACATGTAGAGTCCAACGCGGACTTCAGACTTAACTATTCTAACTTATCTTCATGGGCTTCTTAACATCTTGGGCTTCATAACATCTCGGGCTTCATAACCCCTGGCAACCCAGTTATCACTGTTGGCCGGTTTAATATTGTCTGCCGGTTTAACATTGTCTTCCGGTTTAAGATTGTCTGCCGGTTTAACATTGTCCGCCTTAACTCCTGCCGGTTTACCATCTGTCATAGCCATCTGTCTTAACTGTCCGTCGGTTTACCAAGTCCCAGCCGGTTTACAACTCCAGCCGGGTCATACCGCGGGGTATATCCCCGACATTAGCCCCCAGTTTAATTTGGATTTATCCATGTTAAACTGATCCTGAGCATTTTTGACTCCTTGTCATTTCCTTCTAGAAAATTCGGGTCAATAGGCCAGCTTCATAATCAATTTGCTGACATTGGTTTGTCACAGAGAAATATTGTGAAGAATAACTTCTTTGACTCAGCTCCCAATGCTTAACAAAAATATTGGTCTTTGAAATACTCATCTGATCTTCAGCCGGTTTAAGAATGTAGAACTTTGCCGGTTTACAAATATTGATGGCACTGGATCGTAACTGTTTGTTAACATCAAGCTTGAAAATATACCTCCTTTGTATGCATATCACTTGTAGCCCCCAAGTCTTAAGAAGGGAGCGTAGTAACTGCTTTAAGACTTGCTTCAATATGAATGTCACAAGCTTGAAGAAAACCAGGTTGTTCATCTCAATCACTAGTCAGAACTGAGTATTCCAAATATGTAGCCCCCAAGTGCCGGGTTGTCATGCTTGCAGCAACCTGGGACTTGTAATTTCCTAATGTTCATAAAAACTTCAACCAGTGTAGCCCCCAAGGGTCGAGTCATTTATGCAAATAATGAGCAGGGACTTTGAAAATATGATCATGTAGACTTTAACAGCAACGTGTAGCCCCCAAGGGCCGGCTCATTATGATGTGATGAGTCGGGTCTTCAATAAGACTAATAAAAATGACTTTGCATTAGCCCCCAAGTGTCATGGTGCATGCTTGCAGCGAAATGAGACTTGCATATTTTATATAATCTTAAGTTGAATAATGTAGCCCCCAAGTGTCGGGTCATAAGCCTGTAGCGACTTGGGACTATTCCTTCAATTGTAAAATAAATCATATCCGTTGATAATATAATAGCCATTGCGCTAAAGCGACTTTGAAAACCTTAATCATAGTACTGGTTACTGATAACCATAATAAAATCCAGCCATGTTGGCTATTTGAAGATTTGAATAATATAATCCAATGATTTATGAGCGCATGATTCCAATGGCGCAATCCAAATATATGCTGGCGACTTATAGTCGAAACCAGACCGGGCTGATAGTCTCCGGATTATGATCTAATCATGTTTCGTCAATTTGTAATTGACAGTCGAACCGGATTAACAATGTTGGCTTGAAAACACAACAAAAGAAATAGTTTAAAAGAGAACAAAATTCAAGCAAAGGAAAGTATGAAACCATTACAAATGAGGCTTTGAGCCGATCAAGAGGCATTACCATGGTCGGACACGACCAAGCCCCCAAAAGGCGTAGCTATGGTTCGAGTCAGCGAGGTCCCCAAATGATGCATTGGCATTACGCCGATCAAGAGGTGTAGCGATGGTTCGGGTTCGACCAAAGCCCCCAAGTGATGCTGTGGCACTAGGCCAATCAAGGGGCGTGACTATGGTTCAGACGTGACCACAAGTCCCCAAGTGATGCATTGGCATTACGCCGATCAAGATGTGTAGAGATGGTTCGGGTTCGACCAAAGCCCCCAAGTGATGCTGTGGCACTAGGCCGATCAAGAGGCGTGACTATGGTTCAGACGTGACCACAAGTCCCCAAGTGATGCTGTGGATTTACGCCTATCAAAAGGTGTTGCTATGGTTCGGACGCGACCAAAGCCCCCAAGTGATAAATAATATGATAAGCCAATAAGGCAGGATACCCATGTTTGAACCGCGCATCATGGCAGCAGGTCCTCTTTGGCACCCTTTAACTTTTTGCAAGAGATAAATCCTTCTTGAACCGGGATTTTGAACCGGATATTGAGAGCTTCAAAGCTTTGTGGGAGATATCTTTCCCTTGAACCGGATTGTAAACCGGAATCTTCATTTTCAGCCGGAAACTTTCTGACGGCCTTTCAACTCGAACTTGCGAGAAGTTAATTCCTTTTTGAACCGGACATTTTTAAACCGGATTTGAGCCAAATACTAAGGGCTTCAGCTTTGTGTGGGAGACGGGATTCCCCTTAAACCGGACTATAAACCGGAAGCATCATTGTGAGCCGGAATATTTATGACGACCTTTAAATTTTCATCAATATAACAGTAGCCTCCGGGACCGGGTTTCCCTTCAACATCCTAGGGCACTTGAATTTGCTGAAACTGGCAAGACTTGCTGCGTCATATCATCGTAGCCCCCGAGTCTTAAGATGACTCAAGGAGTTGTCTTGAGATTCTCCGTACTTTGACCATAGCAGAAGGTATATATCATTGGTTTTGATAACGCGATGTAAATCCACAGAAGGCTGAGGTGACTACGGCGGGTTATAGATGATCCCGTATGAGTCGTGTCAGCAACTTGGCCAATGGTTCCTTCCAACTGGCTATTTGAAGTTGACCAAACTGTAGTGGCAGCGATTTGTGCGTATGTCCATCCAGCGCAGACGGTGGCTGATGATAATTTGCCTCCAATTTGTCGGAAGAAAACCGGGCTACCCAAGCATTGACTTGCTCAAACTCAATAAACAGCTCATGCAGACAGGTGTGGCCTGGTATGTTGATGTAGACCAGGCCACAAGAGATGGACGGTAAAAACGACCGCAACATCAGACACAGCACAGACAGATGAGTCGGCCATGGCATTGTAAGCCGGTGTGGACGGGAGAGTCGGCCGCGACATTTGTAAATCAATACGGACTGACGATTCGGGCGCGACAGCGGTAGTCGGGGCAGGTGCGAGAGTTCGCCACGACATTTAAACCGGTGCGAGTCTCCTGTCCATGGTACGACGCCACCTTTGTAGTGGACTTTGTCCTGCATAAAGTATATTGAAAGACAGAATAACTGTTCTCAAACAAATTAATATGCGTTAATAAATATATAGAAAAGATAGCACCTGGCGACTTGTCAGACAAACGCGGGTACCGACATTGGATGATATAGTCGAACGAAGAGTTCTCGGATATACTTTGAACTTTGCCCAATCTCTTCAAACCGCCATCAGTTTACTCATCGCCTCGCCACTGCTCTGAACCGGCCACGGCTGTACTTCTCCAACCTGCCGCTACCACGGACGCACCTCGATAACCCGCCGGAGTGCCCTTGTTGCAGCATCCAGATCGCTCTGCTTTAGAACCAAGTGTTGGGGTTGGAAGTGTTCCTGTCCGTAGACGTACAGAACGATCTAATTTCTCAAGTGTAAAATGTGTTCCATCAATGAATGACCTTCAGGTGTTTCTTCTGCACTCCAAATTGCCTGAATGTGTAGCAGATGTCCATATTGATTTCATAATATAAAGCAGGATAGCTTTTGTCACTGCAACTTGATGCACAGAACTATCGGTCCCACAACCAAAGTAATCATACTCATTTAACACATATCCTGGATGGTTTGCTTCTTCTGTGTTTGTAGGAACAGAAAACTTCAGCTTGCCCATCCAATAGGATGCAAAGGCCATATACAGGTTCCCCTTCATGAGCAACATAATCCCAGGTTCGTAGCGCTCGATATAGACAGCCTTGGCAATCCTATGAATGAAGGAGCCAGGGAGGCACAGTAGGAGAGGCACCTGACCCGACAACTCGGCAGGTCAAGCAGTCGGTTCAAGGCGGAAACAAAGGGTCGCCGTAGCTCCCCTTTTTTTTAGACGGCCGGTTCAGAAGCAAGTTACTGGCAAGGTCGCGGCATAGAGCAACTTGCAGGCGAACGGCTGTAGGGGAAACGACTCGGCGTTCACACATTCATCCAGTAGGAGCGGCGGAAACAAACCGGCGCCGGAGTACAAAACCAAAGGCGCACCCAGGCGAGGCCGACAAGGTGTGCGGGGGCGGTTTGCGAGCAGAGGCACCAGGCGGCTCGTGATGCGGGATCTTGCGCAGAGGTGAACAGCAGCAACTCTAGCCAGCAGTGGCTTGCAGCGGCTGGAGCGGCCATCGGGGCGCGACGACCCAGAGGCGGTCCACGGCAGAGTTTGAGTAGAAGCGGCAGGACGGCGAGGCGCGCGGGAGCCCAGCAGGCGTAAGCGCCGCATCGTAATCCGCCCGGGTTGAAGAGGGTTGGTGTGGTGGCACTGGTAGCTCTGCCGCGGTGAAGACCCGGCAGTCGTGGCCGATTCAATGCGGTCGGTGCGGATGGGAACCTGCAAAGCGAGCCAACGTACAGCAGCGGTTTGAAGCGGAGGCGCCTCGGGGCCGGCCACAGCAGGAGCGATGGCGAGGCCAGCTCGTGGTGGTGGAGGTAACTCGGCGAGGCGGCGAGCCCGGGTGGCTGTTTTTGACGAATCCGGTTTACTGCGACTTGAAGGCACAGTTGGCCGCGGCGAAAACAGCACGGGGCGGCTCGGAGTCAAGCAAGACCGCAGCAGTTCGGCAGCGAGGACGCCCGGCGTCATGGTCCGCACAGGTTGCAGCAGAGGCGGACGGTAGTATAAACGTGTATCGTGAGAAGTACTTTGAGGGAAGACGCCTCACAACAGGGGCGATCGGCTCATATATATATGACACGGTTACAAAGGCTTGGAAGCCAAGAAACAATCTACACGTATCAACAAGATATGGTAGGTACAATATGTTTCCATCTATACAAGATCTACGTACGTTAACATCCCCCCGCAGTCAGTGCGTCGGTGGAGCGAATGCAAAGACTGTACCGAAAGTCCGAGAACAGCTGAGACGGTAGACCCTTCGTCATAATATCTGCAAACTGTTGCGAGGATGGCACATGAAGAACCCGAATCTGGCCAAGAGACACCTTTTCCCGAACAAAATGAATATCAATCTCGATATGCTTTGTACGACGATGCTGGACCGGGTTACAAGCCATGTAGACAGCGCTGACATTATCACAAAAAACAACTGTCGCGGTATGGACTGGACGGTGAAGCTCATGAAGAAGCTGACGGAGCCAACAACATTCGGCCACAACGTGAGCCACGGCACGATACTCGGCCTCAGCACCGGAGCGAGAAACCGTGGCCTGGCGTTTGAAGGACTAGGACACAAGGTTGTCGCCGAGATAGACACAATAGCCTGAAGTAGACCGGCGAGTGTCGGGACAGCCTGCCCAGTCGGCGTCCGAGTATGTAGTGAGAGACGGAGCAGGTGTGGAGTGCAACCAAAGACCCAAATCCAGTGTACCTTGGAGATACCGAAGAATCCGCTTAACCAAGTTGAGATGAGGTTTCCGAGGAGCATGCATGTAGAGGCAGGCTTGCTGCACTGCATGAGCAATATCCGGACGTGTCAGTGTCAGATACTGAAGGGCGCCTGCAAAACTGCGGTACTCGGTAGGATCGGCGACGAGCGGACCATCGTCGGCAGAAAGCTTGCAACGAGTGTCTATGGGAGTAGGACACGGGTTGCAATCTTGCATGCCGGCGCGCTGGAGAAGATCAATGGCATACTGGCGCTGTGACAACTACATCCCGGACGAGGAACGAGTGACTGATATACCAAGGAAATATGAAAGATCCCCGAGATCGGTCATAGAGAACTCGCGATGCAGAAGGTCGGTGACGTGCTGAAGAAGACTGGCGCTGGAGGCAGTGAGGATGATGTCGTCCACGTATAGAAGAAGGTAGGCCAGCTCGCCGCCCCGTTGGAGAACAAACAGGGAGACATCACACTGAGATGCCACGAAACCGAGACGATGGGCATAGTGGGCGAAGCGCTGGTACCAAGCTCGAGGGGCCTGCTTGAGGCCGTAGATAGACTTGTGGAGCCGACAAACATGTTGAGGACGAGCAGAGTCGATGAAGCCAGGTGGTTGCTCACAGAAGACCACCTCGTCAAGATTGCCATGAAGGAAGGCGTTCTTGACATCGAGCTGGTGAATCGGCCAAGCACGGAAGACGGCGAGGCTGAGGACGACGCGGATCGTGGCGGGCTTGACGACGGGGCTGAATGTCTCATCAAAATCAACGCCCGGCTGCTGAGAGAACCCATGAACAACCCATCGTGCCTTGTAGCGAGCAAGTCCACCATCGGAGGAGAATTTGTGCTTGAAGATCCACTTTCCTGAAACAACATTAGCACCAGCCGGACGAGGCACAAGAGACCACGTGCGGTTGTGAATTAGAGCATCATACTCATCAGTCATAGCAGCACGCCAGCGCGGATCCTGGAGAGCACCCCGGTATGTTTTTGGAATAGGAGAAATCGAGGTGTGGATAGCCGAGAGATTGAGCTTGTCAATCGGCTGAACGATGCCATGTTTAGCACGAGTGAGCATATGGTGCGTGCTGACGGCCGGAACGGAAGTGGCACGAGAGCGGGTACTAGGCGGAGGAGGTGGTGGTGGCGGTGGGGTTGGGTTTGGTGCCGTAGCCGCGGAAGGAGAGACGGAAGGTGCAGGCGAGCTGGGCGAAGGCGAGCTAGGCGGAGACGCGCGTGCAGATGCGCGATCGATCTGATCGATCGAGGGGCCATGCAGCTGCTGGAACGTGGGTACATGCATGTTGGGCTGGGCCGGGATTATTTGGGTAGCGGCCAAGTCCAGCAAAAAATCAAGAGAATCAGCAGGTTGCGCTGATTGTGTGGTGGCGAACGGAAAGATATTTTCATCAAATATTACGTGACGAGACGTGATGACACGCCGAGAAGTGAGGTCTAGGCATCGGTAGCCACGGTGGGAGGATGGGTATCCGAGAAACACGCAGGCAGTGGACCGAGCTGTGAGCTTATGCGGGGCCGTGGCAGACTGATTTGGATAACACAAGCAACCAAAAACACGTAGATCGGAGTAGGAGGCTGGTTGTTGGTAGAGTAAGGTGTAGGGGATGCGAAACTCTATGGCTTGGCATGGGCGACGGTTAACGAGGTAGGTGGCGGCAGCGAGGGCCTCGACCCAATATGAGGGTGGCATGTGTGCTTGAATAAGGAGAGTGCGGGTGATGTCATTGAGAGTGCGCAAAGCGCGCTCGGCTTTTCCGTTTTGAGATGAAGTGTAAGGACAAGACATGCGAAGGTGGATTCCGTGGCGAGTTAAAAACTCGACTAGGGTGGAGTCAACAAACTCAGTGCCGTTGTCGGTTTGTAGGGAAACGACAGGAAGGTTGAACTGGGTGCGAGCATAAGCAACGAAATTAATAAAGACGTCGCAAGTGGCAGATTTTCTCCGTAGAGGAAAGGTCCAAATAAAGTGCGAGAAATCGTCGACTATGACAAAATAATATTTTAAACCAGAATTGCTTGCAATAGGAGAGGTCCATAAATCACAATGAATTAACTGAAACGGAACACTGCAAAGTGTTTGGGACCTAGAAAAAGGTAGACGTACATGCTTGCCAAGTTGACATGCATGACACACCATAGTGACTTTATTACATGAAATAGCAAATTGTTTAGATAAATGTGACATAGCGTCACGACCAGGATGTCCTAAGCGACGATGCCATAGCTCGGTGGAGTTGGTGCAGGCGACGAGTCCGAAAGGCGATGGAGAGCTGGTGCTTGTGGAGAACTCATAGAGAGGACCGGCGCTACTGCAGCGTATGATCTCGCGCCGTGTGTGAAGATCCTTAATGGAAAAACCAAAGGGGTCATATTCCACAGAACAAGAATTATCAGTAGTGAGTTGACGAGTAGAAAGCAGATTTTTAATGATGTCAGGAACTACTAGAACATTATTTAGCAAAAACTTGCGGTGAGGTGTGGAGAGAGTAGTATGACCAGATGTGGAGATGGGTAAAGAGACACCATTGCCGACAGTGACATAAGATGGAGTGGAAAATTGAGACGGAGAAGTGAGTATACCGGGGTCCGAAACCATGTGAGATGTAGCGCCGGAGTCCATCACCCATGTGCCCATGGTGGAGGAGCCGGCCATGGGAGCGCCGAAGGTGCTGTTCAGGGCCGCGACGAGGGCGGAGCAGTCCCATGCTGGTGTGCCGTTGCCGTGAGTGCTAGGTCCAGGCTGTATGTACGGCGTCGCGGGAGGTGGAGGGTTGCTGCCGAATGCGTTGCCATGAAGAGGCGCGAGCTGCGTCGTGTAAGCCTGCTGGCCAGGAGGAACCCATGTTGACGGGCGGTGCTGTGGTCCGGTAGGTCGTGGCCCAAGGAGTCCTGGTCCGCCAGGAGGGAGAGGTGGGCCGCCACTTGGCCGCCAAGTGGACTGCATCTGCTGCGCCTGGCCTGTGTAAGGGTTGAAGCAGATCCACGGGCCTGGCGAGGGGGAGGAGTTGTTGCCGCGCGGATCGAACGCAGCAGGAGCGCCGTTCTTCTTCTTCTTCTGCCAGCGACCACCGCCACCGCCTCCAGCGCTACCACTGGAGTTGCCACCGAAAGAGGAACCGGACCCGGCGGTGTTTCCGTAGAGGGCGATCTGGGACGAGGATGGAGACGGTGTGCCCGGGGCGGGGTGGGCGAGCTGGTTCTCGCGAAGGAGCAGAAGGGATCGTGTCTGCAAGAACGTCGAGGCTGGGACTTGCATGGTGACCAAGGTGATGATGTTCGCAAAGCGGGGATTCAGTCCGCGAAGGCAGGTGAGAACCAGGGTCTGGTCAGACACCGGCTGTCCGACGTCGCGAAGAGTGTCAGAGAGAGACTTCAGCCGGTGGCAGTAGGCGGTGATGGTGAGATCGCCCTGGACGATGGCGCGGAACTCCGCCTCGAGGTAGACGGCACGGGTGAGCTGGTTGTCCAAGAAGAGGTTGCGGATGAGCGTGTAGGCCTCGTACGCGGTCTGATCCTGAGCCATGATGATGTCGAGGATGTCGTCGCTAATGGAGCCGTAGAGCCACGAGCGGACGACGTAGTCGAGGCGAGACCACTCGGCGGTGCGCTCGCCGGCCGGCGTGTCGATGGAGATGGCCGGTGAGCTCGTACTTGCCAAGGAGAACACCCATAGCATGCGCCACTTCGAGTAGTTGGAGGCCTGGAGGTCAAGGACGATGGGAACATGTGTCTTGACGCTGGCGACGTTGACGGCGAGAGAGGCCGGCGACGCAGCAGGAACCACGGTGGTGGAGAGGGCGCCGGAGGTGAGGGCGTTCACGGCGGAGGAGGTCTGGGCTGGAGTCGTCATGGTGGCGGCGGAAGCGAGATTAGATCGAAAGGGCTGATACCATATGAACGTGTATCGTGAGAAGACGCCTCACAACAGGGGCGATCGGCTCATATATACTCCCTCCGTTTTAATTTATTCCACATATTAGCTTTGGTCAAAGTCAAGCTTTGTATACTTTGACTAAGTTTATAAAAAAAATATTAACATATACAATAAAAAATCAACACCACTAGATTCATTATTGAATGTACTTTCACATCAAATAGATTTGTTATGGTAAATATTTATATATTTTTCTATAAACTTGGTCAAACTTTGCAAAGTTTGACTTCGGTCAAACCTAATATGCAGACTAAATAAAAACAGAGAGAGTATATGACACGGTTACAAAGGCTTGGAAGCCAAGAAACAATCTACACGTATCAACAAGATATGGTAGGTACAATATGTTTCCATCTATACAAGATCTACATACGTTAACAGGTAGAGACAATAGCTCAGGCGCAGTCCCGGTGACAGAGAGGAGCTCAGGCGCGGGGAAGCCCGTGGCGGTGTGGAGACGGCACAGACAACCCGCCGGAGCAGCAGCAGGCAAGGGATGCGCCAAGCAGCCCCTAGGCAGCACTGGGCCGGCGGACGACCATGGTGATGTACGGGCGGCTCGGGTGAAGGCCACTTGATGGCCGACCTGACTGAAGCAGAAGTTGGATTAATCAGCAGCGGCCGGCCGGTTCGTGGACGCTCCCAACGAGGCGGCTCGACGCAGAGATAAACCGGTGTTGCGGAAACGAGTCGGCAAGGCGGCAGAGCAACTCGGAGACGACCACGGCGACATGTGACTTCACGGGTCTGCGGGGGCGGCGAGGCTGGACGGGAGGCAGCCCATAGGCACGCTCGGAGACGGTCGCTGGCGGTTTGTGGAGACATCGAGCGTGAAGCGGAAAAAGGTGGTCGACCGTGGTAGAAGCGGCGACTCAGGGGCGCCGGTTTGTGGGAGAGGCAGAGGCATGGCGGGAGGCAGCTGGCGCAGGCAGAGCCTTATGTGAGAACATGTCAGGATGATTAGCTGCGAGCCTGAACGCACCATCGCAACCTCCTCCAAGCAGCAGACTTATTCCTCGTTGGGGATCTTTTTCTTCAGATTGTAGAGAGAAACTTGCCCAAACAGCACCACAGATCATATAACAATAGAGGAAAGAAAAGTAGCTCTGTAGTCTCCACGTGATGACAAGGAGTACTAGTGGAAAGTAATCTTTGATAATTGGGTTTGCTTCGGTTTTCCATGCAGACTGAGATGGCCAAGGAGGCAGCTCGTGGCCGAAACGGCACACCGGCAACATAGTTCAGAGCGTACTATGGCGGTTTAAGGCAGCAAGGTGCCGCGGCGATTTAGGCGAAGATAGCAGAAGAGGCTCCAGGCGCTCGGCATTTTAGCGGAGATGGGGGTGATCCGGCGACTTGGCGCAGCAGAAACAGTGCTGCCGGAACAGCAGCCAGTGGGTTGGATCTTTGGAAACGCAGCAGTGGCGAGGCGGCTGGCGGTTTGTCACTTGCGGCGCACCTGCGGCCATATCAGCAGAGGCGGGCTGACGCTTGGGCAGAGGCGAAACACCACCGCGGCTCGGATGGCCACTAGGCCGGTCTAAGGCGGCGACTCGCAGGCGGGGAGGTCGTCGAGGGCGGCCCAGTAACGATGCCGGCGAACGAAAGGAGCGCGACCAGACCGGGTCAAACGCTGTCTCCAATTCCGGGTCGTAGTTGTATTTGCTTTCCGGCTCGTGGGTTGTTGCTCTCGTCCTTCACGTGGGGGGACAAAATTACTGTTCTGACCCTTAAGGCAAACTAAATCCCGATTTAACCTTGTCTCGAAAAAAATTTCGTTTCTGACCTTTTTTGGCGACGCCAAGGTCCCTGGCGTCTGGGTTTCGAAGCAGACGCCAGGGTCCCTGGCGTCTGGCCCCTGGCCTGCACTGCCCGCCTGCCCGTTGACCTGCTGACGTGGCAAAGGGGCCAGACGCCAGGGACCCTGGCGTCTGGCCCTGGTAACAGAATAACCCTTGGGAAAAGCGTTTCAATTTGCTCAAATGCTCTCTGGTTAGGCACCCAGACGCCAGGGTCCCTGGCGTCTGGCTCCCTATCCAGAGAGCAATGCTATTTGCTCTCTGGTTAGAGAGCAAGACGCCAGGGACCCTGGCGTCTGGGTCTCTGGTTAGGCACCCAGACGCTAGGGACCCTGGCGTCTGGGTCTCTATCCAGAGAGCAATTTGAAATTGCTCTCTGGTTAGGCACCCAGACGCCAGGGACCCTGGCGTCTGGATCTCTATCCAGAGAGCAAATTACTCTCTCTCTTTTAAACTTGTTGCACAATTTTTAAACATTGAAAATCAAACAAAGCATAGTTTGCACATAATTTTAAATACGTTGCACATAAGTAGTTCAAGACCACACAAGGTCTCGAATAACAAGTTCACACACGATATCTCGAATGACATAAATAGTTCATGACCACACAAGGTCTCGAATAACAATTTCATACATTAAACAAAGTCTCGACACTTCATCATCGACGCCGGTGCCTTTCCATTCGTCTACTGAGTAGTACGGGGCCACTTTCCCTTCTTGTCACGTGCCTCGTCCTCCTCTCGTGCATCGCGAGCCCTTGCAAGTTTTCTTGCCCTCTCTTCTTGACGAGCCTCCTTCTCTTTGCGTGCCCTCTCTTGCTCACGCTTCTTGCGCTCACGAGCCTCCTTCTCACGACGCTCCCGCTCCAATCCCCGTGCATAGGACTCCTCGAATAGGCGCTGCCTCCGTAACCAATCTCGACGTTGGTCCTCTTGGACATCTTTTGGTACCTCGTGATCTATCCAAGTGAAGTACTTGCAAAGTGGAGGGGGGACTACATATAAACCATGATTTTGTTAGACATATGAGTGACAACTTGTTGATGTTTTTTGTACGTACACCTAACATACCGGTGGTATGTCATATGCGTTAGTTGGCCTTCGATGATCATGTGCATAGTTGGGACACACGAAAAACCTTCCACCTTCTGTCCATGACTTGTTGCGGTCAGTGGACACCTTCAGCTTGCAAACATCACCACACCAACATGGTGGTGTGGGCACATCCTTCTCCTTCTCCTTGTCCAAACTGGCCTCCAACCACGTCTTCGGCATGTCCTCTTGGTCCGCGCACGCCGGCCTCGTCCTGGAACCGGATGAAGCCATGCCTACAAAAAGAACAATTGTTAGCACAAGACATAAAGAGAGCAAATGCGTAAATACAGTAAATGAACAAATGCTAGAAATTGTATGAACAAATAATATACCATTATTATTAGATGCCCAAGGGTTATTCTGTTACCAGGGCCAGACGCCAGGGTCCCTGGCGTCTGGCCCCTTTGCCACGTCAGCAGGTCAACGGGCAGGCGGGCAATGCGGGCCAGGGGCCAGACGCCAGGGACCCCGGCGTCTGCTTCGTAACCCAGACGCCAGGGACCTTGGCGTCACCAAAAAAGGTCAGAAACGAATTTTTTTTCGAAACGAGGTCAAATCGGGATTTAGTTTGCCTTAAGGGTCAGAACAGTAATTTTGTCCCACGTGGGGGCGGTCGGCGACTTAAAGCGGCGCACGGGCGGTTCAAGGTGCAGGTAGAGGATGGCGGTTTGAGCAAGTCCGAGGTGAACCGCTGCTAGTTGCTCTGAAGCGAACTCCTAGGCGGAGACCAAATTGGTGGCCTGATCCACTTCCAGTCGTGGCCTTCCCGTGAGCATGACTCGGTAGAAGCTTTAAATAATATAATAATTGATGTTGTGTACAGGACCAGTACCCCAATCCTTAGCAAAAATCACGGGGCTTGAACCGGTAAACCGGCAGCAGAAACTTTGCGGGACTCAGCGGATCAGACAGTAGAAGATTTTGTCGGTCTCGAACCGGATTCGACGGATCAATCAATTTGACAACTTGCAGGACTCTGCGTGCAAACAAAATCAACCTTCCATTGGTCTCAACAGATCGCCTCATGTCAGCAGCGCAAGCTGATGTGAAATCTCCACGCCGGTTTTGAACCGGAAAATTGCGAACCTTCTCGAACCCTAGAGAAGATCCCTTCAAAAAGTCAATACCATCGTGCGCTAGCCCCACGGTGGGCGCCAACTGTCATGGAATTGTCACGGCAGATGTCCTAGGGTGAGGACTTAGTCGTGATGCCAACGCATCTATGTGGTAGCTTGAGAGGGGTTGAGCGGAATCGAGAGACGCAACACAAGACAGGGATTTAGACAGCTTCCGGCCCTGGGAAACATCATCCGGTAACAACTCTACATGCTGTTTGAGGCTAGGTCTCATTATCATCACGAGGGAGTCGCTGTAAACCGGCTCTCCTCTTTGTGTCTAGCCCTAAGATTGTTTCTTCTTGCTTGTAGCTTGCTCCTATTTGGGGAGCCCTACCCCTCCTTATATATGTTGAAGAGGCGGGTTACATGTAGAGTCCAACTCGGACTTAAGACTTAACTATTCTAACTTATCTTCATGGTCTTCTTAACATCTTGGGCTTCATAACATCTCGGGCTTCATAACCCCTGGCAACCCAGTTATCTCTGTTGGCCGGTTTAGCATTGTCTGCCGGTTTAACATTGTCTGCTGGTTTAACATTGTCCGCCTTAACTCCTGCCGGTTTACCGTCTGTCATAGCCATCTGTCTTAACTGTCAGTCTTAACTGTCCGCCGTTTTAACATCCGCCGGTTTACCAAGTCCCAGCCGGTTTACAACTCCGGCCGGGTCATACCGCGGGGTATATCCCCGACAAACAGCCTCACAAACTTTCTCCCGCTTGGTAAAGCCCCTTCATCATCACCAAGGTGCTCCACAATGGAGCGTACCACCTGTACGATGTGGAACACAAGAAAGACGAGCCACGCGCTTGGAATGCGGAGCTGCTCCATCATTTTTATACTTAAGCGTTCAGACTATTGAGATGTAATAAGAAGTACCTTTCAGTTTCTTTATCAAAGACATGGTTTTACATTCTCCTAAATGATTGTTGTTACTTATACATGTGTTCAAAATCCCCCAGTGGGTGGCTTAGCTGCGAATCCGATTCGCCTAAGTTTCAAAAAGAAATACCGAGTGAAGAGCAACCCTCTCACTCGGGGGCTTAGCCACGAACCCGATTCACGTCAGTTTCAAAAATCCTACCGAGTGAAAATCAAGCCTTTCACTCGGGGGCTTAGCTGCAGTTCCGTACTCACCTAAGTTTGAAAAAATCCCACCGAGTGAAGAGCAATCCTCTCACTCGGGGGCTTAGCTGCAGTTCCGTACTCGCCTAAGTTTGAAAAATCCCACCGAGTGAAGAGCAATCCTCTCACTTGGGGCTTAGTGCAGTTGTGTACTCGCCTAAGTTTGAAAAAACCCCACCGAGTGAAGGGCAACCCTCTCACTCGGGGGCTTAGCTGCAGTCCCGCACTCGCCTAAGTTTGAAAAAATCCCACCGAGTGAAGAGCAATCCTCTCACTCGGGGGCTTAGCTGCAGTTTCGTACTCGCCTAAGTTAAAAAAATCCCACCGATTGAAGAGCAATCCTCTCACTCGGGGGCTTAGCTGCAGTTCCGTAGTCGCCTAAGTTTAAAACACACTCCGAGTGAAGAACTATTCTCTCGCTTAGGGACTTGGCCACACGCTCCATCCTGATCCGCAAGGACGACGAGGGGCAGGTCGACTGCGGCCTTCTCCTCAGAGCTGCGCCACAAGTATAATGTGCGCTCCATCCTGATCTGCGAGCATGGCGAGGTGCAGGTCGACTGTGACTTTCTCCTCGGAGCTGCGCCACAAGAACAATATGCGCTCCATCCTGATCTGCAAGAACGATGAGGTGCAGGTCGTCTGCGACTCCCTCCTCAGAGTTGCGTCAAAATAACAAAAGTTTGTTCTGAGTGAAGATACAAGTTCCACTCAGAAATAAAGATAAACATATTTAAGGAAAAACCAAGTTCAGATAAATCCCACGAGGTTCCGGACCGCAAATTAAAGTACTTGGGCATCAGGCCCGAAGGAGTTTAACGGTTACAAAACCACTTGGCATACCGAGGCAAATATAATCGGATCATAAAAGTTTGTTCACTCTGCAGGAGGAGGACTGGCAGGCTCGACGAAAGATTGGAAGTCAAGTCTCTTGGTGTTGGCAACCTTGATCGCTGCTAACTTCTCTTCTTTGGCCTCCTTGCAATGGATGCGAACGAGGGACAGAGCTACGTCAGCACCGCACCAAGCAGATGATTTCTTCCATTCCTGCACTCGACCAGGGATCTCATTGAGTCGAGTCATCAAAGACTTGAGGTCATTTTGGAGCGTCCCCCTTGGCCAGAGCACCGTGTCGATCTGCGACACCGCAACCTTCTGTCGAGCAAGGTAGTCTGTAACGCTGGCAAGTCGGGATTCCAGTCGAAGCACCTTCATGGCAGCTTCATCTTTAATAGGGGAATTGATGGGGTCCAAGCTTGTCTCGATTCACCCAGTTTCTTCCTCAAAGTTTTGGCAGAATTTTGCACACACAAAGAAATAATGAGTCGAAGTCTTTACGATGAATCGACGATAGCAAAACAATCGGACAAGGAAAGGTACCTTCAAGCATAAGGAATAACTTCTTGGCGAGTCCTCCTAGATAAGCCTCCAGCTCGTCTCTCCTCCGACTAAGATCACCAACCTTGTCAGTCAAAGCTCCCTTGTCCTTCTTCAGCCGAGTCACCTCCTTATTGGCCTTGTCGAGAGCAGTCTTCAGCTTGGCATTTTCTGTTTTTAACTTTCTGACTGAAGCCAGCTTCTGGTCGACAAGTGCTGTTTTCTCTTCGGCCGATTTTTGTGCGACCGCAAGGTCAAGATCCTTCTTCTCCAAAGCCTGGCTCATTTTTTCTGAAAGAAATAACGCTCGGTTCAGAGGAAGGAAATAACACTCGGTTCAGAAAAGAGTCAGTCGACAAGTTTTCCATACCAGCAGCATCATCCTTAGCCTTCTGCAAGTTCTCCTTGGCCAACTCCAGATCAAGATTGAGTTGGATCTGCTTCTGCTCCAAGTTAGCAAACCGGGCTCCAAGTTCACAAGATTTCTGCGGTCAGAGGACAGTCAGTCGATAGATACAAAGTTTGGTCACTTACTAGGCAATAAGGTTCAAATTCAAAAAGTTCTACGACTACTGCCGAATCAAACATTCAACAGTAGTCTCGGGGACTACACCCAGTGGGTGCACTTAGCGTGCCCCCACTGGTTCAGGTTCTACCCGACATGGTCCGCCCAGACCGAGTAGAAGAATGTTAAAAAAAGAAATTAAGAGAGAAGCAACAATTATTTTCAGACCACAACCGACTGCGCGCAGTCGACCGCGGTCTCGGGGACTACACCCAGTGGGTGCAGTCAGTGTGCCCCCACTGGTTCAGGTTCCATTCGACATGGACCATCCAGACCGAGTGGAAGAACTGAAAAGCAACATTTTTATCAGACCCCCACCGAATCACACATTCGATGGTGGCCTCAGGGACTACACCTAGTGGGTGCACTCTACGTGCCCCCACTAGTTAAAAGATACAATCGACACAACCTAGTCGACTCAAGTGGAAAAACTACTCAGCGAAAATTGAAACACCCAGTGGGTGTACAGGTGCAAAGTGCAGACTGACAAGTAGAAGCACAATAAAGGTTTTTAGGTAGCATATCCTAACAGAACAAGCGACAAGCTAGAAGATCAGTCAGAAATCAGCTAACCTGGAGATTGGCCTGAAGTGCTGAGCTGGCGTCATAGGCAGCTTGGCTGGCCTCGCGCACCACTTTCATCTGCTCCATCATAAGGCCCACCTGGCGTATAGCTTCCTTGGCGGCGCTCACTTGGTCCTCTGGGACATGATAGGCGGTGAAAAGTGAAGACGGTGGATCAGCCATAGCAGCTCGAGAGTCCGAGGCATGGAGTTGCACAGATGAAACAGGAGCCTGTGCATTCGATGTTGAAGGTTGTGCACTCGGTAATGGAACGACAAAAGTAACAGAAGCCCGATTGAGGTCTCCGGACTGCTGAATCACCGGTTCCATCACCGACGTCGACTGGGGCGTCTTGCTAGCTGGTGCCTTCCTGCCCGAAGTCCTGCCCCTCCTTCCCGTGGGCCTCTGTGGCACATCTTCATTGTCGTCTGGAAGTTCAATAACATTGGACGGAGCTGCAAAGGAATCGATCACAAGAGTTCAGTCGACCATCAAAGTGGCTGGTAAAGTAAAGACAAGATGACAAGAGTTATACCCGTGTTGGAAGTGACTGTGTCTTCCATCTCCTCCTCATCACCATGTTTATAAATAGAAGTCCTAGAGGTAGCAGCTCTACAAATTTCAGAATTCACTCGGTCAGAATAGGAAAGTGAGTCGACCGAAGATCAAGTCATGCAAAACTAAGAGGTCGAGCACAATGATTACCCTGAAGCGATGGGGACAGCCACTTTGATCTTGGGCAAGGCCTTCCGGGGCTTTGATGGCGCAACTTTGGGCTGCTTCAGAGCTTTCTTAGTCGGCACGGGAGAAGATGTTCGAGTGCACTTTGAAGTCTATCCAGTCGGTGCAGTCGCCTTGCCACGAACACTTGCTGGGTCTTGTCTCTGCTTGGAGCGTCTTTCCTAGCAAGGTGGAGAGTCGACCTCCTCGCCATTGCTTGAGTATTCACTCTCCTTGTCTTCTCCTCCGTCAGAATGCCAGTAGCAGCTGTCACCTCTGCTCGCCTCTCCCTCCTGCTCCTGCTCCTGCTCTCCGTTGGACATCGAATACATCTCAGTATAAATCTGCAAGACACAGAGTTGACCGAGTATCAGTCAGTTTCGAGAGTAATTACTTGTCAGAACAAAAAGACACTCGGAAGTAAAGAGTCGAACCTTGTCTGGCTCGTAGGTGTTGTCGAGTGGAGGAATCCTCCTAGACCCCCTAGGGTTGTCCTTGTTGCCAGTGATGCCCTGCAACCACTGCGCCAACGTCTCCTCGTTAACTTCCTCTGGATGGATCCGAGTGCTGTCATCAATACCCGAGTACATCCACATGGATGACCGCGAGCTTGGAGTGGCTGGATGCATCGACTGAGAAACGCCTCTAGAAAATGCATACCAGTCACACCGTCGCGGATGAGTTGGACTACTCGCTTAACCAACATATTCACCTCCACTTTCTCAGCTGGAGTCACATTCAAGGAAGAGGGCTTCTCAACTCGCTCCACGGAAAACGGAGCAAGGCCAGTCGACTGACCAGGGGTCGGTTGGTCCTTACAATAAAACCAGGTCGACTGCCACCCTCTGACTGAATCAGGAAGAATCAAAGCAGGGAAAGTGCTTTTACCCCTCATTTAGATCCCTAAACCTCCACACATCTGGATCATGTGCGTCCTCTCGGTCACTCGGGTTAGCCTTTTTTACAGACTGAGAAGGACAAGTGAAAATGTGTTTGAAGAGACCCCAGTGCGGTTGACAGCCCAGAAAGTTCTCACACATGGACACGTATGCAACAAGGTATGTGATTTTGTTGGGAGAAAAGTGATGAAGTTGGGCTCCAAAAAAGTTTAGAAAGCCCCAGAAGAAAGGATGCGGGCAGGGGGCAAAGAGAAACTGCAGTCGATGTGGGTCGCAAGAAGGACACACTCACCCTTCTACGGCCGCGGCTCGGTCTCATCCTCCGGAAGCCGACAGGAACCATGGGGAATCAATCCCCCCTCAACCAGATCCTCCAGATCCTCCTGCTGGATCATGGATCGAATCCAGTCACCCTGGATCCAGCCGGGCGACAGGCCAGATCTCGACGACGACCCTCCCCAGCTCGTCTTCTTGCCCTTCGCCTTTGCTGTCGCCTTCTTCTCATGCTCCAGGGCTGCTGTCTTGTCCTTCGCCATCGCTGCGAGTGGCACTTGGGCTGGGCGGCAGCGTTGAGGGTGGAGGCGGACGCAGTGGAGAAGCAGACGAGGAAGAAAGAAATGGGACGCACTGTGCAAAAATCACTCGCCCAGACGCCTTATATGGGCCTATTCCCCGAGTGACTGACTTGTGGGCCCAGGCAATCCTGTCAAATCCTGCAACAGTCACGCGCTCGGTACGTGGCAAAAAAGGAGGCGTGAGAATCGAGGCGCCCCTACCTAATCCGCTCCGCTTACTGCGATCCTCTCCGTCTCGCGCGCTTCCCCAAATTTTGAAGCCCGTGAGGTCCAGGGATGGTAGTGCAGTCGATCGCGCCGAAGATTTTATACCATATCAGCATTCGAATCTTATCAGCAAAATTCACTCGATAACCTTGGAATGGATCAAGGCGACTGAAAATGAGGTCGAAGTTTCTGTATGCTTCACAATTCCAAGTAAAATGCTTCTGGAGCATGAAAATTGGGTCGGAACCATCTTCAACTCCATCTCCACTCGGACCCTGAACCATTCGGGGGCTAATGACGATGACATTTACCTAAGGTAGGGTAATAGACCTGATCTAGACACCCATCCCAAGGACACTGCCCTACAGTCGAAGACATTCAAAGGACAACAACTTCTACCGACTGAAATCACCTCAGGATGCAACCCACTCGACCAACGGTTCCACTCGGATAACCCAATTCCATTCGACCAGGATATAATCATTCGACCATATCAAAAACCACTCGGAGTACAGAAGATCTAAGGTCACTCTGGATGGCAACGGTCAGGCTTTCACTCCGTAATCTTAATGATCATTTATATGAATTTAATGCTGACTTTACCAGTAATGTCCCCTCTTTATGTACATTGAACCCTATGTAATGGGGGATGGTTGGGTTCCTGGCGCACTCTATATAAGCCACCCCCTCCTCTGGGACAAGGGTTCGCTCCCCCTGTAACTTCAAGCATAATCCAATCGACCAGCCTTCGGGCACCGAGACGTAGGGCTGTTACTTCCTCCGAGAAGGGACTGAACTCGTAAATCTTGCGTGCACAACTTCAGCGTAGCTAGGATCTTGCCTCCTCATACTTACCCCCATCCTACTGTCATACTTAGAACCACGACAGAAGATACCTGTAGAGCAACTTATAATCACCCAGTTACGTTGTGACGTTTGATAGCACATAAGGTATTCCTCCGGCATCCGGGAGTTGCATAATCTCATAGTCAAAGGAATATTTATATGACATGAAGAAAGCAATAGCAATAAAACTTAACGATCATTATGCTAAGCTAACATATGGGTCTTGTCCATCACATCATTCTCCTAATGATGTGATCCCGTTCATCAAATGACAACGCATGTTTATGGTTAGGAAACTTAACCATCTTTGATCAAACAACTAGTCTAGTAGAGGCTTACTAGGGACACTGTGTTTTGTCTATGTATCCACACATGTATCAAGTTTCCGGTTAATACAATTCTAGCATGAATAATAAACATTTATCGTGATATAAGGATATATAAAATAACAACTTTATTATTGCCTCTAGGGCATATTTCCTTCACCTTGGGCATCCCCAAGCTTAGGGTCTTGTCACTCCTTTTATTCTCCTCAAATTGATATCTCACCCAAAACTTGAAAACTTCAATCACACAAAACTTAATGGAACTTTGTGAGATAGATTAGTATGATAAAGAGAAAACCATTCACTTTGGTACTGTCAAAGACAAGATTCATAATTGTTTCCACACAATGACTACTATATCATATCATTTCTACAGTTTATATTGATCGGTATAAGCCATAGAAACTAGAAAACAAGCAAACTATCCATTGAAAACATAATATGTCAAAAACAGAACATTATGTAATGATCTGGACAACTACCATACTTCTGCTACTCAAAAACTTCTGAAAAATTATGACAACGTAGGGAATTTGTATATCTATCACCTATAAAAAATTCAGATCAAAAGCACGTTCGAGTGAATTTTTAAAATTCCTGGACTGAGCGAAAAGTTTTTGTTTTTGCACAGAATCACATCGACTATCATCCACACTATCCCAAGGCTTTACTTGGTACTTTATTGAAACGAAAGCTATAAAACATGATTTATACAGTAGCCTAATCATGATAACACACAAAAACAGTAGGTAAAAGTGTTGGTTTGTCTCCCAACAAGCGTTTTCTTTAATGCCTTTTTAGCTAGGCATGATGATTTCAATGATGCTCACATAAAAGATAAGAATTGAAACATAACAAGAGCATCATGATGTTGGGGAATGTAGCATGCAATTAAAAAAAATCCTACGCCCACGCAAGATCTATCTAAGAGATGCATATCAACAAGAGGGGGAGAGTGTGTCCATGTACCCCCGTAGACCGAAAGCGGAAGCGTTTGACAACGCGGTTGATGTAGTCGAACTTCTTCTCGTTTCGACCGATCAAGCACCGAATGTACGACACCTACGAGTTCTGCACATGTTCAGCTCGATGACATCCCTTTAACTCTTGGTCCAGCAGAGTGTCGAGGGAGCGTTTCATTAGCACGACGGCGTGGTGACGGTTATGGTGAAGTGATCCATGCAGGGCTTCGCCTAATCACTACGGAGATATGACCGAGGGTGTAATCTATGGAGGGAGGCGCTGCACACGGCTAACAGATGTTGTTGTGTGTTCTAGGCGCCTCCCCCCTCATATATATAGGTGGGAGGGAGAGGGGGTAACCAAGGGGGCGCCCAAGTAGGAGGAATCCTACTTGGGGCCCTAATCCTATTCGCCCCCTACCATATCTTCCCGAGGGGGAAGGAAGGAGGAGGGGGAGAGAAGGAAGGGGAGGCCAAATCCCTCCACTTCCTTTATCTCTTCTCCTCTTTCCTTCCCCTCCTATTTCGTCCTACATGGGGCGCACCAGCCCCTTAGGGGCTGGTCTGTCCCCTTCTTGGCCCATTAGGCCCATGTAGTGTTGCGATCTGACCTCAAACGGTCAAATCTGTGTGCATAAGTGTCATCCCTGGATTGGTAATGCTGAGACACACAGTACTTGAAGGATTTATAACAGAGTGCAATCACACACTTATCACATCGAATGTCTCAAAAGAGAACTTATTACAATAATGTGGCTTAAGGCCATCTAAATAAGATAACAACGGAAGGCTTGTAAGATAAAGTGAGTCCATCAACTGCAACGTCATAGCTGAGTGCATGACAAACGACCTAGCGCACCTTACTCTTCGTCTGAAAAGTCTGCAACATGATACATTGCAGCTCGAAAACGGGTCAGCACAAGGAATATGCTGGAAAAATAACACAGTAGAGTAATGAACAGGTAAATGCTATCACTACATGCATATATGGCTGGTGGAGGCTCTACGGTTAACATGTTTTTGCAAAAAGCCAATTTTTTCCTACAAAAAAGGAATATATTTGGTTTAACTATCATGGTAGTTGATAAACATTGAGAAGGTTCCTCCAACTCAATCCCAATTAAGTAGTATTATTAACCCAACAAATTAACTTAGAGTGATGAGATCAACATGACAATTCAAGAACTAGATACTCAAGATGTCCATAACCGAGTGCACGGCTAAGCATGATGAGTTTGTACACTCTACAGAGGTTTGCGCACTTTTCCCCACAAGACTCGATCTTCTCCGTTTGATTTCTCGCACTACATGGTGTTTGAGAAATGGATGACCGAGACACAGTCTTTTAGAAGCATTAACTCTTTACTCTGGGTAGACAGTACCACCTACACCCCTACATCTGCTAGCCTACCACTAAAAGAGGTCACACAACATACTCAACTATGCCAGGGCCCATAATGGCTTGTGGCTGCACACGGAAGTTTCTAGCATGAATAATCTTATGATCCCTTTGAGCCTGGGTGGCGAACCATAGGATGATCACACGGGTACTCCAGGATATCCTAGGACAACACTGGATTCTCCAGGTGCCTGCAAACAATCCACCCAGATGTGTATTAAAGTAGCCACCTCAAGTTAACCATTAATTAACATCTCTCACATCTACCATGGATCACTCAAACCAAACCACGTCTACTAGCATAGCATAGCGGTATAAGCATAACGTAGAAGTAACTCCCAGGGTTTGATAATAAAGGACAATAGGTTCTACCTCATCATCTACTTCCCGATACCCACAAGTTAATAACATCCTAATCATGCAGTGTTTGAGGATTGTAACTAATGCATAAAAACTAGGTAATAAAGGGATATGATCAAAGTGTTACTTTCCTTGCTGACGATCTGCAAACCCTAGAGACTCGTAGTAGCATGCTTCGCACTCCGAAAATTCTATCGCAAACAAACAATAGCATACATAAGCACTCAAGCATAGATGCAACGGTAAAACTCAGATAAGAAAGTCCAAACTGAAAACTCAACTGAAGTGTTGCAATTTGCAAAAAGAATCAATCAAATCGGAGCTACGAAACTCAAACTACGATCAAAAGAAGTTCCAATTCAAATCTGCTTGAAACCAAATTTTAAATTGTCAAAACCATGTTCAAGTTGATTAAATGGAAAGAGGGGTTCGAGACGAAGATTTTGGCGTTGGTTTCACTGGATTTGGACGAACTGTTAAAAAGTTGCGAGGGTTTGAAGATCAGGGGCTAATCTGCGATAAAATAATCACGGATAGGTCCCTGGCTAAAAAAACTAAAAAGTGAAAATCTATCGGATGAACGTCTGCTAACAGAGACAAAAGAACGAATTCGATCGATAAAACAAACTAACGGGTGAACGTTCGCTAAACAGATCTAACCCGACGAAAACCGAGAAAACCCTAACAAAAAAAATAAACCGATCTAACAGAAAAAAAACGACGGTGGCGGCGGCGGTTTTTACCGGTTTCTCGAGAAAACCGGCGGCGACGAGATCCGGCGGCGGGGCTCCGGCGGGCTGCGGGGCGGGGTCAGTGGCGGCGCGGCGCGGGGCTTGGTGAGGAGGCGAGGGGGCTCCGACGGCGGCTTATAAAGCCCCCCGGGGTCTTTGGATAGGGGGTCGGCCCAAAACTTGTTTTTAATAAAATATGCGAGGAAAAAAATCCTAAATAAATATAAAAAAATTCTAAAAATGCCAACAACAATTTTCACCTTCTAATTAAAAAATTTAGAACAAAGTGAACATTTTTCTGGCCTAAAGATGCAATTTTGAAAAATGCATATTTTCTAATTCAAATAAAATCTCGAATAAAAATCCAAATATAAATATTTATTGGATTTTAACATTTTTCCTCCAATATTTCTTTTATTTTGGAGAATTCCTTTTCTCTCCTCTCTTTTATTTTTATATTGGAAATATTTTGGAGAGAAAATATTAAAACCAAAGTGATCCTCTTTTCAAATTTGAGAAAAAATCTAATATGAAAATAGTGAAATCCTCAACTCTCTCCGTGGGTCCTTGAGTTGCTTAGGATTTCTAGGATCGTAAACGAAATGCAAATAAAATATGATATGCATATGATCACTTATGTATAACATCTAAATTGAAAATTTGGGATGTTACATGTAATTGTCGGGGGGATGCTTGACACCTCTTCCGGTGACCCGATATGTACCGGGTACCCCCGGAACACTTTCAGTGCCCGAATACCATCGTCCTATATAACAATATTAACCTCTCAACCATTTTCGAGACTCCTCGTCATGTCCGTGATCTCATCCGGGACTCCGAACAAAATTTGGTCACCAAATCACATAACTGATATAATACAAAATTGTCATCGAACGTTAAGCGTGCGGACCCTACGGGTTCGAGAACTACGTAGACATGTCCGAGACACCTCTCCGGTCAATAACCAATAGAGGAACCTAGATGCCCATATCAGTTCCCACATATTCTACGGAGATCTTTACCAGTCGTATCGTAATGACAACATACGTTATTCCCTTTGTCATCGGTATGTTACTTGCCCGAGATTCGATCGTACGTATCTTCATACCTAGTTCAATCTCGTTACTGGCAAGTCTCTTTACTCCTTCCATAATACATCATCCGGCAACTAATTCATTAGTCATATTGCTTGCAAGGCTTATTATGATGTGCATTACCGAGAGGGCCCAGAGATACCTCTCCGATACTCGGAGTGACAAATCCTAATCTCGATCTATGCGAACCCAACAAACACCTTCGGAGATACCCGTAGAGCATATTTATAATCACCCAGTTACGTTGTGACGTTTGATAGCACACAAGGTATTCCTCCGGTATCAGGGAGTTGCATAATCTCATAGTCAAAGGAATATGTATATGACATGAAGAAAGCAATAGCAATAAAACTTAACGACCATTATGCTAAGCTAACGGATGGGTTTTGTACATCACATCATTCTCCTAATGATGTGATCCCGTTCATCAAATGCCAACGCATGTCTATGGTTAGGAAACTTAACCATCTTTGACTAGTCTAGTAGAGGCTTACTAGGGACATGGTGTTTTGTTTATGTATCCACACATGTATCAAGTTTCTAGTTAATACAATTCTAGCATGAATAATAAACATTTATCATCATATAAGGAAATATAAAAAACAACTTTATTATTGCCTCTAGGGCATATTTCCTTCAGTCTTCCACTTGCACTACAGTCAATAATCTAGATTACATTGTAATGATTCTAACATCCATGGAGTCTTGGTGCTGATCATGTTTTGCTCGTAGAAGAGGCTTAGTCAATGGGTATTCCACATTTAGATCCATATGTATTTTGCAAATCTTTATGTCTCCCTCCTTGACTTGCTCACGGATGGAGTTGAAGCGTCTCTTGATGTGTTTGGTTCTTTTGTGAAATCTGGATTCCTTCGCCAAGGCAATTGCTCCAGTATTGTCACAAAAGATTTTCATTGGACACGATGCACTAGGTATTACACCTAGATTGGATATGAACTCCTTCATCCAGACTCCTTCATTTGCTGCTTCCGAAGTAGCTATTTACTCCACTGCACACGTAGATCCCGCCACGACGCTTTACTTGGAACTGCACCAACTGACAGCTCCACCATTCAATAAAAGTATGTATCCGGCTTGTGACTTAGAGTCATTCACAACAGTGTCAAAGCTAGCATCGACGTAACCATTTATGGAGAGCTCTTTGTCACCTCCATAAACGATAAACATATCCTTATTCCTTTTCAGGTACTTCAAGATGTTCCTGACCGCTTTCCAGTGATCCACTCCTGGATTACTTTGGTACCTCCCTGCTAGACTTATAGCAAGGCACACATCGGGTCTGGTACACAGCATAGCATACATGATAGAACCTATGGCTGAGGCATAGGGAATGACTTTCATTTTCTCTCTATCTTCTGCAGTGGTCGGGCATCGAGTCTGACTCAACTTCACACCTTGTAACACAAGCAAGAACCCTTTCTTTGACTGATCCATTTTGAACTTCTTCAAAACTTTATCAAGGTATGTGCTTTGTGAAAGTCCAGTTAAGTGTCTTGATCTATCTCTTTAGATCTTGATGCCCAATATATAAGCAGCTTCACCGAGGTCTTTCCTTTAAAAACTCTTATTCAAGTATCCTTTTATGTTATCTAGAAATTCTATATCATTTCCAATTGACAATATGTCATCCAAATATAATATTAGAAATGCTACAGAGCTCCCACTCACTTTCTTGTAAATATAGGCTTCTCCAAAAGTCTGTATAAAACTATATGCTTTGATCACCTCATCAAAGCGTATATTCCAACTCCGAGATGCTTGCCCCAGTCCATAAATGGATCGCTGGAGCTTGCACACTTTGTTAGCACCTTTAGGATCGACAAAACCTTCTGGTTGCATCATATACAACTCTTCTTTAAGAAATCCATTAAGGAATGCAGTTTTGATGTCCATTTGCCAGATTTCGTAATCATAAAGTGCGGCAATTGCTAACATGATTTGGGCAGACTTAAGCATCGCTACGGGTGAGAATGTCTCATTGTAGTCAACTCCTTGAACTTGTCGAAAACTTTTTCAACAAGTCGAGCTTTGTAGGCAGTAACATTACCATCAACGTCAGTCTTCTTCTTGAAGATCCATCTATTCTCTATGGCTTGCCAATCATCGGGCAAGTCAACCAAAGTCCATACTTTGTTGACATACATGGATCCCATCTTAGATTTCATGACCTCAGCCATTTTGCGGAATCTGGGCTCATCATCGCTTCCTCATAGTTCGTAGGTTCGTCATGGTCTAGTAACATGACTTCCAGAACAGGATTACCTTACCACTCTGGTGCGGAATGTGCTATGGTCGACCTACGAGGTTCGGTAGTAACTTGATTTAAAGTTTCATGATCATTATCATTAGCTTCCTCTCTAGTTGGTGTAGGCATCACGGGAACGGTTTTCTATGATGAGCTACTTTCCAATTCGAGAGAAGGTACAATTACCTCATCAAGTTCTACTTTCCTCCCACTCACTTCTTTTGAGAGAAACTCCTTCTCTAGAAAGGATCCATTCTTAGCAACAAAGATCTTGCCTTCAGATCTGTGATAGAAGGTGTACCAAACAGTTTCTTTTGGGTATCCTATGTAGATGCACTTCTTCGATTTGGGTTCGAGCTTATCAGGATGAAGCTCTTTCACATAAGCATCGCAATCCCAAACTTCAAGAAACGACAACTTAGGTTTCTTGCCAAACCACAATTCATATGGTGTCATCTCAACGGATTTAGATGGTGCCCTATTTAACGTGAATGCAGCTGTCTCTAATGCATAACCCCAAAATGATAGTGGTAAATCGGTAAGAGACATCATATATCGCACCATATCTAATAAAGTAAGGTTACGACGTTCAGACACACCATTATGTTGTGGTGTTCCAGGTGGCGTGAGTTGTGAAACTATTCCACATTGTTTTCTAAATGAAGGCCAAACTTGTAACTCAAATATTCGCCTCCGCGATTAGATCATAGAAACTTATTTTCTTCTTACGATGATTCTCCACTTCACTCTGAAGTTCTTTGAACTTTTCAAATGTTTCAGACTTGTGTTTCATAAAGTAGATATACCCATATCTGCTCAAATCATCTGTGAATGTCAGAAAATAACGATACCCGCCGCAAGCCTCAGCACTCATCGGACCACATACATCGGTATGTATTATTTGTAATAAATCAGTGGCTCGCTCCGTTGTTTCGGAGACAGAGTCTTAGTCATCTTGTGTAACATCCCAAAATTCTAAATTTTGGAATGTTATAATAAATAGATAGATTTGATTGATTGTTTGATTGATTGACTGAAAGTGAGTGAAATTCGAAACTTTTCGAAAGTTAAATGAGAGGGAATAAGAGGACTTTCCCAAACTTTCATTTTTGCATTTATGCTCTCCGTGAATTCAAATACTTTTCATCACAAAACCCTGGAGAGAAGATGACATGACTTCTTCAAATATTTAAATGACAAGGGGTGTTGAAAATATTTGAATTTCATTTGGAAAATATTTCAACCCAGGAACTTTATGCAACTCAATGATTTTCACGAGCGAAGATAAAATGACTTCTTCAAAACATATGAAATATGAGTTGGGAGTTTCAAAGAATTAAATGCAAAGTTCTTTTGAATTTATTTTCAATTTGGAGTTATTTGACTTTTATTCAAATTATTCTTGTCCAAAAATAAAATACATGGAAAATAGGGTAACATGATTCCCTACATCAGAAAATTGGAGAGAAATCAATTTGAATTAATTTTGGTATTTTTTTAAAATGATTTTTATTGGATTTTATTAGACCAGTAGCACTCTTTGAATTATTTGTTTTTCTGCGGATTTTATTTGATGTTAGAAAAATGTTCATGTTGTAGATAATCTTTTTCTGAAATTTTTTATATATTATAAGCCTAGGTAAAATTTTAATTATTTTGCATTTATTTTTGTTTTCTAAAAAAATGTTAAAAAAACATCTTCTTCTGGACCGACCGGACCGGGCCGGCCCAGCCAGCCCAGCGCTGCGCCCCGCTCATCCCCGAGCTGAGGCGGACTCCCGCACCCGCACGGAGTCGCCGCCGCTGTCCCGTACCTGGACTCCGTCGTCGCCTCTCCGTTGCCCCTCCTCCACGCAAGAGTCGCCGCCTCCTCCCTACCATAAATATGGAGCCCTGGGCCCCGTTTCTCTCCTCCTCTGCTGCAACCGCCGCCCTCACCGCAGCTCCCCTCTCCGACAAGATCTGCCGCCGCCGCCGCTTCGCCGCACCGCTGCCATGCGCCGCCCGCGACGCCTCCCGCCGCTGCCGCCTTGCCCCGCCGCCTGCAGCGCCCCCCGCGCCACATAGCCCCGTCGCCGGACTCGCCGGAGCCGCCGCCCACTGTTCGCCGTCCCGCCGGCGGTTTTCTCCGCCTAAACCGCCGAACCCTAGGTTGGATGTTTTTTCTTTAAAGAAAAAACCCCGGTTTATTTTTTAGTTAGTTCTATTCAAAGAACGTTCTCTGTTTAGAACCTGTTAGCGAACGTTCATTATTTAGGATTTTGTCTTTTTCTGTTAGTTTTTGTCAGCGACCTATCGGTAATTACTTTTCTTTACAGATTAGCCCCTAAAACTTCAATCTAGCACTACTTTTTACTCGTTTGTCCAAATCCAACGAAAACAACGCCCACGTCTTCATTATGATCTCCTCTATCTAGTAATCCAACTCAAACATGTTTTTGAAAGTTTAAAACTTGAATTAGACCAGATTTGAATTCAAACTTCGTTTGATCATAACTTGAGTTTCGTAGCTCCGTTTGAGTTGATTCTTTTTGCAAATTAAAGCTCTTGACCTAAAATTTCTGATAAGGCCAAATTCACATAATTTTGGTACTATTAGAAATTGTTTTATGTTGCAAGAGTTATTTTCTTGGTTTTGATGTTTTCCGAATCGTCTTCTTCGTTCTTTCTGATCTTTTGAGTGATTGCTTATGTGTGGTTACTATTGCTTGCTTACGATAGATTGACCGGAGTGTGATGAGTAGAAATATCAAGGATTTTGAGTGCAAATCATCTTCATCAACATTGCAGGCAAGTTCATACTTTGATCATATCCCTTTTCATACCCGGTTTTTATGCATTAGCTTCAACCCTCAAACATTGGATGAGTAGGATTGATAACATGTGGGTATTGGGAAGTAGTTTATGAGGTAGGAACCTATTGCCCTGCATTCAAACCTTGGGAGTTACTATTACGTTATGCTTATATGCCATGCTATGCTCGTAGACGTGGATTGGGTTTTGAGAGTATTCATGACAGATGTGAGATTGTTAAATTAATGGTTTACTTAAGGTGGCAACTTAAACACACATCTGGGTGGATTGAGGTACCTGGGTATTCCGGGATTGCTTGTCTAGGCACCTTGGTAGACCAGGATTGTCTGTTTTTTATGGACCGCCACCCAGGCCCAAAGGGATCATGAGATTTTTCATACTAGAAACTTCCGTGTGCAGCCACAAGCTATTATGGGCTCTAGCATAGTTGATTAAGTCGTGCGAACTCTTACAGGTAGACTAGCAGATGTAGGGGAAAGTAGGTGTAACGGTCTATCCATCGTAAGGTGCTAGCGCTTCTGAAAGACTATGTCTCGGTCATCCGTTTCTCAAACACCATGTAGTGCGAGAAATCCAACGGAGGAGATCGAGTCTTGTGGGGAAAAGTGCGCAAACCTCTGCAGAGTGTACAAACTAATCATGATTAGCCGTGTCCCCGGTTATGGACATTTTGAGTATCTAGTTCTTGGATTATCCTATTGATCTCATCACGTTACTTAAATAATTTGTTGGGTTGTTAATGATTACTATTAATTGGGATTGAGAATTCTGTCAACCATTCTCAATGTTTAACAACACCATGGTAGTTAAATAAAAGTTATTCCTTTGCAGTAGGGAAAAATTGGCTTTACGCAAAATTGTAACCGTAGAGCTTTTCCACCAGCCAAATATGCATGTAGTGATAGCCATATTTCAGCATTGCTCTACAATGTGAATTTGCCAGTACATTCAATGTACTGACCCTTTGTGGCTGCAACGTCTCATGTTGCAGGATATCTTACGACGAGTAAGTGTTACGCTAGGGTTACGATTTCTACACTCAACTTTGCCGTTGGTGTTGATGGGAATCCACAACCGTGTTACTTCCGCTATTTGGATTGAGGTAATAGTATTTACGTTATTTATACATGTGATTTACCTCTGTTATAAATCCTCGAGAACTGTGTGTGTCAGCATACCGATCCAGGGATGACACTTAAGCACAGAGACTTGATCCATTCGGGTCGGGTCGCTACAAGATGGTATCAGAGCACATGTTGACTGTAGGACGTGACCCTAGAAACTGGCAAGCCCATAGGAAGTATTTTCTCTAAAACTTTCTTTTTCAAAAAGATCTTTTACCTCTCTTCTCTTCTGAGCTTATTCAAATATTCCCTTTTAGTGAGACTATACCCCTTTCCCCTTTTTGACCACTCGAAGATTCGACTGATGAGACCACTCCAAGAAGTACCAGATATCGGACAACTAAGACCATTCGAAATGAAGAGGATTTTACCATACATTATGATAATGGAAACTACAACTGTTGAAGACTCCGAAGACTAGGAGAATTAGAGGCTATGAAGAATTTGCAGATTTAGTATGACCTAGTAAGGTTACCCTTATGGAACTTCACAGACTATGGAAGCTGTCAATACCATAGATCAAGGTGTATTGGAGAAAGACCGGAACATGGAGCATTAGAACTCAAAAGTTTTGTCAAGAAACCCTAAGGCAGGAGATATCAACTATGGAGAGATAGCTCATGGAAATGACAAGAGCAGAAACACGTCTATCCATGATGTTATCGCCCGCTTATGCTGTTAGTCACCGTGCTGAGTTAATCATGCATATGCATGGAAGGATTGGATGGTAGAAGGCTGATGGAGCACCTATCAGCAAGACGAAGTTTTAACCCTAGCCGATGTATCACTAGGATCTGGAGTGTTACATCAAGAAGTTAAGATGGACCTACAAGAAGCAGTATTTGATAAGGAAGCATTTTGTGAAGAACTTATGACCCAGAAGCTGAAAGTAGCCAAGCTGGAGGAGCAAAACCTCAAGATACAGGAGATTTGTCAGGAACAGAAGGACCGTAGTGCCATGGTTCATGTCAAGGATGTTGAAACCCGGAAGTTTGGAATGCAACTCCAGAAATATTGAAGGACGTCGCGAGAGACTTCGCGTCAACAGAGATGATCTAGCAAAAGGACTTGAGAAAGACAAGCATGATCGGAACAAGCCGTCGGAGACATGAACAAGACTTGAAGAGTTTGGCGACGTTGAACTTAGAAGACCAAACCCCTATTATATACCTACGTTAGATGCGATGATTGTGAGCTGTCATTTGTTTGTTGTTTTTCCGACAGCCACAATAAAATCTGTCTTTTCAAAAAAATTGTTTGTTTTGTGTGCATCTCCCTCGATCTCTCTTATCCCACCCCAAACCCATGGATCCAATAGAGGATGTATGGAGATGAGCTTATATTTTCTGGATCGATGAGTCAATTGGAGACGGACCGATGGATTCAGAACATGGAAGGTCATATGAAGAATGACACTATAGCCGGAAAGGATATGACCCAACATGCTCTTCAGTGCTTTGCAAGAATTGCTGCTACTTGGTGGAAGAGGTACCAAACCATCAATGGATGGCAAGGAGTAACCACTTGGAAAGAATTTAAGATGACTCTGCTAAAGTCTCGGCTTGTGTCCCATAAATTGAAGCCTTATGGAAAGGATATGAAGAAACCTTGTGCATACAAGCTTTGTGGAGAAATAGGACACAACCATAAAGAAAACAAGGACGAATACCCTCATAAGCAGAGGATTACCAAAGGAGTTAGCCGAGGATCTCAGGGAGCTTCGGTTGGAGATTGTTCCCAAAGGTTTCGTTGCAGTAATGGAAGTTCAGTCTACATTGTTGGAAAAGATCCGTGAAGCTCAGAAGGATGACAAAGGGATTGCTGAGGTAAAAGAGAGGATGAGTAAAGGAAAGGACAAATGTTTTCGTCAGGATGAGCATGACACCTTATGGTTCGAGGACCGTGCATATGTGCCCAATAATGCAAAGATCAAGAAGTAAATACTTCAGGAGGCTCATGACTCACCATACTCGATTCGCCCTAGAAACACCAAGATGTATTTGGATTTGAAGGAGTGTTTCTGGTGGACTAGTAAGAAGAAGGATGTTGCGAAGTATGTAGTCGTAGGTGATGTATGCCCGAGAGTAAAGACAGAGCATCAGAAGCCAGCCGGATTACTACAGCCTATGCCGACACCCGAATGGAAGTGGGATAAGTTTGGCATGGATTTCATTACCGGAATTCCCAGAACCCGAACGGGATATGATTCTATTCTGGGTAGTAGTTGATTCGCTTGACCAAAGTGGCTCACTTTATCCCAGTGAAAACCACCTATACAAGTGCGAAGTTGGCCAAGATATATTTGACCAGGATCGTATGTCTGCATGGAGTTCCGAGGACCATCGTATTAGATAGAGGAACACAATTTACCTCAAAGTTTTGGAATCAGCTGCACCAGACTTTGGGTACTAGGCTAGAGTTCAGTACAACCTTTCATCCGCAGACAGATGGATAGACCGAGAGTCAATCAGATTCTGGAGGACCTGTTGAGAGCGTGTGCGCTAGAGTATGGATCTAGTAGGGATGATAATCTACCTTATGCGAAGTCCTCATACAACGAAAGTTACCAAGCCAGTTTGAAGATGGCCCCTTTTGAAGCTTTGTATGGGAGAAGGAGCCGGACACCGTTGATGTGGGATGAAGTTGGAGACCGTCAGTTGTTTGGACCAAATGTGATCAAGGAGTCAGAAGAGAATGTTAAGTTGATTCGAGATAGACTGAAGGTAGCTCAGTCCGGGCAGAAGAGTTATTGTCGTGGAATTGTCACGGTAGATGTCCTTAGTGTCAGGACTTAGTCGCGAGGCCAACGCATCTATGTGGTAGCTTGAGAGGGGTTGATTGGGACGAGAGACGCAGGGCGGATCAACACACAAGACAAGGATTTAGACAGCTTCGGGCCCCGGGAAACATCATCCGGTAATAGCCCTACATGCTGTTTGTGGCTAGGTCTCATTATCATCCCGAGGGAGACGCCGTAAACCGGCTCTTTGTGTCTAGCCCTAGAGATTATTGATTGCTTGTCGCTTCTAACTTCTAACCCGTCCCTCTTTGGGGAGCCCTGCCCCTCCTTATATATGTTGAAGGGGCGGTTTACATGTGGAGTCCTATTGGGATTAGGACTAGTCTATCTCTAATACAAACCGGATACAAGTCCTGGCTTTAACTCCTTGTAAGGCAAATATTCCTTTCCTCTTAAACCGACCCATCATAGTTGAACCGGCCTTCTGGGCCTTGGGCCTTGTCATCCGTCTAATCCGCCCGCCGGGTTATCAGTAAGTCATAACGACCAAGCGGGCTGCTTGTAAACCATCAAGGTCAGGGCGGGTCTCCAGATAAACCGTCAAGTCCGGCCAGGTTAACTTCCGGCCGGTTTACGCCGCGGGGTATATCCCCGACATTAGCCCCCAAGTTTAGCTTGGATTTATCCATGGTAAACTTATGCTGCAAATAAACATAAGAACAAATTTGACAGGTTGCGCTCCGGGTTAAGAATTCTTGTAAACCGACCCTGATCATCCTTAAATCTTTGTTATTCGCTCCTTCTAGAAAAATCCGGATCAATAACCAGCTTCATACTTTAAACTGCTGACAGTGGTTTCTCATAGAAAAATATTGTGAAGAATAATCCACTTGAGTCGGCTTCCAAAGCGCCGGTTTAAGAAATATCGGTCTTGAAATATTCATCTGATATTCAGCCGGTTTGAAGATGATCCCGGTCTTGAAAACTTGCCGGTTTAACATTACCAAATGGCCGGGTTATAAAAACTGATGACCCCGGATTATGATTGTTGCAGACACCGGTTCATGATTGTTGCCAACATCGGTTTATGATTATTGATGACACCGGGTTGCAGCCACAGGGTCATAATGATTGGTGACGCCGGGTCAATCTAATTTGCTCAACAGAGAATTTGAAAATCTTTCTTCGATAATAATATAATACCTGTAGCCCCCAAGTGCCGGGTTGTCATGCTTGCAGCAACCTGGGACTTGTAATTGACTGATGCCCATAAAACTTCAACCAATGTAGCCCCCAAGGGCCGGGTCATTATGTAATAATCAGCAGGGACTTTGATATACACTTCAATGAAAATAACATCATATGATGTAACCCCCATCATGGGGCTTGAATCCACGTCCACAAGGTTAAGAGCCTTGTGCTTTACCAACTGAGCAGTGGACCCTTCAATATAATGGATAAAAAGCTTTGTACCTTGAATAGTTGACAGGAGCAATTGGTAGCCCCCAAGTGTCATGGTGCATGCTTGCAGCGACATGAGACTTGCATATTTGATATAATCTCAACTTTGAATAATGTAGCCCCCAAGTGCCGGGTTGTAAGCCTGCAGCAACTCGGGACTATTCCTTCAATTGTAGAAAATGATAACCATTGCGCTAAAGCGACTTTGAAAACCTTAATCATAATATTAATAACCATAATAAAAATCCAGCCATGTTGGCTATTCAAGATAATATAATCTGGTATGAAAACCTTATTCATCAAATATCATAATGAAAATTCAGTCAAGTTTGGCTATTTGAATAATATAATCCAATAATTTATAAGCGCATGATTCCAATGGCGCAATCCAAATATATACTAGCGATTTATAGTCCAAAGCCAGACCGGTTTAATAAACACTGGATAATTTATCATCATACCGGCGACTTATCGTCTGAAAGCCAGGCCGGTTTAACAAACACCGGATAATTTATAATCATGCTTTATTCAACCTGTTCTGCATACAACAAGTTTAAAGTGTCCTGGCGGTTTACCGCCGGACGGGTCATAATGCCCAACATATAACCTGGGTTTATAACCAAGGCTGCACTAAAAAATATGAAATATATCATACCTGTGACATTGAATCACATCGTTGGTTTACCAATTTTTTGTAGTAAGTGTGATAACCCCAATCTTGAGTAATGATAACTCCTTCCATATTGCGCCGATTTTATGATAAAACTGTACCGGGTTGTGATAAACACCGGATTAACCATGTATATACTGGTGACTTGTAGTCAAACCAGACCGGGCTGATAGTCTCCGGATTATAACTTGACCGTGTACTGACAACTTGTAGTTGAAAGCCGAGCCGGGTTGATAAACACCGGTTTACTCCATAATAGGATGGTAACAGAAAATCAAACCGGGCAGATAATCCCCGGATTAAGATTTGACCGTGTTCCGTCAATTTGTAATTTGACAGTCGAACCGGTTTAAGAATTGTCGGTTTAAAAATGCAACCAAGATAAAAAACAACTCCTCAAGAAAGGCAATTGAAGCAAAAGCAATGGCAACAACTTTTTGCAAAAGAAGAGCTCTACTGAGCTTGGTCAGATGGAATTACCATGGTCAGACGCAACCAAGCCCCCCGAAGGCGTAGCGATGGTGCCAGTCAGCCAGGACCCCAAAATGACGCGTGGCGTTTACGCCGGCCAAGTGGCATTGCATTGGTTCAGATTCGACCAAGCCCCCAAGTGACTCAGTGGCCTAGGGCCGATCAAGTGGCATTGCATTGGTTCGGACACGACCAAGCCCCCAAATGACTTATTGGCTGTTTAAAAGCCGATCAGAAGGCATTACCATCATCAAGACATGATCGAGCTCCCATAAGGTGTAACTACGGTTCAAGTCGATTAGGTCCCCAACTGACTTAGTGGCAAATGTGCCAGCCAGAAGGCATTACCGTCGTCAAGACATGACCAAGCTCCCAGGAGGTGTAGCTACGGTTCAAGTCGACTAGGTCCCCAACTGACTTTGTTGCTCTTCTGTGAAGCGACCTCAAGGGGTAAACCGGAGGTTGCCCTAAAGCAAATCAACTCCGTGTAACCACGCATGATATAAAGAATAGATACCCCGCTTTACAAAGCGGGAGCCCCCATGTGATAAATAATATGTCAAGCCAATAAGGCCGGATACCCATGTTTGAACCGCGCATCATGGCAGCAGGTCCTCTTCGGTAATTTTTAACTTTTTTGCAAGAGGTAAATTCTTCTTGAACCGGATATTGAAAGCTTCAAAGCTGTGGGAGACATCTTTCCCTTGAACCGGATTTTAAACCGGAATCTTCATTTTCAGCCGGAAATTTTCTGACGGCCTTTTAAACTCGAACTTGCGAGAAGTTAATTCCTTTTTGAACCGGACATTGTTAAACCGGATCTGAGCGCTTCAGAACTTTGTGGGAGAATAGATTTCTCTTGAACCGGATTGTAAACCGGATATTTGAGAGCTTCAGTGATACTGACTTCCCTTGAGCCATATTTTAAACCGGAATCCTTTCTGATGACCCGGATCTTCTTCATTGAGCCGGGATTTTGTCACTGTCATATACTTTCTAAGCCGGAAATTTTGTGTCGGCCTTTAAATTTTCATCAATATAACAGTAGCCTCCGGGACCGGGTTATATTTCCCTCCATCGTCCTCGGGTTCTTAAACTGGCTGAAACTTGCAAGACTTGCTGCGTCGTATCATCGTAGCCCCCAAGTCTCAAGGTGACTCGAGGAGTTGGCTTGAGATTCTCCATATTTGACCGTGATATAAACCGGCATAACTTGTATATCATTGGTGTTGATAGCACGATGTGAATCCACAGAAGGTTGAGGTGACTGCGGCGTGTTGTATGATCCCATATGAGCCGTGTCAGCAACTCGGCCAATGGTTCCTTCCAACTGGCGATTTTGAAGTTTTGACCAAAACTGTAGTGGCGGTGACTTGTGCGCCTACCCATTGAGCCATCCAGTGCAAAACGACGGTTGATGATAATTTATCTCCAATTTGAAAGAAAACCGGGCTACCCAAGCTGTGACTTGCCCATATCCAATAAGGAGCTCATGCAGCCAGGTGCGGCCCGGTATGTTGATGTAGACCAGGCCGCGACAAACGGATAGCAAAGACGACCGCGGCTTCCGACGCGGCTCAGACAGATGAGTCGGCCGCAGCGTTGTAAACCGGTGCGGGCGGGAGAATCGGCCGCGGTGTTGTAAGCTGGTGCAGACGGGGGAAATCAGCTGTATGCTGATGTAGACCGGACTGCGGGGGATGGCAGCCTGTGCACGCGCTATTGGGTAATTCGCCTGGTCCTGACGAGTTGACGCGGACTGGATCGTGATATAAACCGGCACGGGTTATCCAATAGCTCAGCGATATAATAATCCCCTTTTTGCAATAGACAATTTGTCCTGCATTGGAAAACTTGCAAGCCAGAGTATTTGCCCTTTTTAAAGAAAGCAATATGTAATATAAAATATATTGGACGGATTTCACCTGATATATCCTGCCAGGGGTTATCCACCGTGGATTTGATGATCACCATGGTGAAGCGTGCGGACGGCGAGTCAATCGCGGGCGTAGTTCCAGCGAGTTGATGTAGATCGAGCTGCACGGGAAGCGGCTTGCGCACACCCATTCAACAACAAACTGGTACGAACGCCAGTGCGTGATGGTGCTAACGCACACTCCGTAGGCACAGCATGGCACCAGTTTGATAATGGATCTTAGTCCTGCACAAAATATATTGCGGACCAAATAATTGTTCCTTGATGAAACAATACGTAAAAAATAGACAGAAAAAATAGCACCTAATATTTTTTGTCAGATGAACGTGGATGCTGATTCTGAATAACACCGGTCGCCGCTCCACGTGACCTTTCCTGTTTTGTCTCTTTCTTTTTCTTTGTCTTGATGTGATGAAGAAACGGCAATGGCCCTTGATTTCCACGTATAAGTAATGCATGTTGCTCACGTCCTCCACACCACATGGATGCAGACAAGAATACTTGGCCACCGTTGTCCCTCACCATCACAGGAGCCTTTTGGACTTTTGTTTATAAAACTAGACTGGGGTATGTGAACATATGGGAAGTAACAGTAGCATGTCCTCATAACGGCTGTACGTAGACTGGGAGAGAGCACTTTCGGGCCAACCGTAGTAAAGAAGCGGAGGTGCGACAGACCACACACGGACGGTTCAAAGCGGGCGCCTCAGCAGGAAAAACGGCGGGCCGGCAATTAGGTCCATGAAGATGACTCGGTGCGCGGTGGTTCACAGAGCAAGCGAGGCCGGTTTGAAGTTCAGCAGCGGGCTCGTGGCGGTTCCCAAATCGGGACGAGATCACGACAGCTCACGATGGTGAAGCGCCCGAAGGCGCGGACGCCTGAGGCGCAGGCGGCGACTTGAGGTGTTGCGTGAGAGGTAATCCGTCAATGGCTCGGAGATGACCCGGTGGCGACTTAACCTGGTGGCGGTTTGCAAAGGCGGTAGCTCGGTGCCACTCATGGCGGCAGCGGGTTGTCACGCGGTCGTGGCCGTAGCGGGCTTGGCCGGGGCCGATCGAAACAGAGCGGCGCGGGGCGCGCACTTGGGCGTGGAGAACCCGTCGTGGGCGAGGAGGAAAGGCTCGGGCGCGGCCTGGCGGAGAACGGAGTGAGCGCCGTGGGAGGGGGCGCGACCAGGCGCCCGCGCGAGGGGAGACGAGGCTCCCGCTCAGGATGTCGAACGCGGATGGAGCGTGGAACAGATGCGCACAAGGGCGACTCACGCGAGGCGCTGCTGGCGACCGGTGAACCGGAGCCGGGTTGGAGTGCGTCAGCAATGACTCGGGGGCGCGCTCCAGGCGACTATGGCGGCGGCGACATTCCGGAACAGCACGCAAATCGGTTTGAGGCAACGCCAGTGATGGAGGCGGTTCACTGGCGCAGCCATGGCAGGAGCTTGCCGGCGCGAGATGAGGCCGAGGGCGACTCGGCAGGAAAAACGGCGGGCCGGCAATTAAATCGGGCTGGCTCCTTGGCGAGTTAGGCGACGACTGTGGCGTTTTTGGAGTAATAATTTGAGCAGAGGCGCGCTATGCTTGATGGCAGCGGGGCACCAGGCAGAATGACGCGCGGATATGTCCGGTTCAACGTAGGAAGCTTGCCAACGGAGGCCGGTTCAGGTGGAAGCAGGTCAGCGATGTGCAGTCGCGGTAACAGAGTCCGGGTCGTAATTGACTTGGCTCACCAATTCTCGTCCGATCAAGTGTCCAAACTCCAAACCGGTATAGTAGCTATTCTCTCTTTTTTCTTCTTTTTGATCTCCACGTCGAGTGGATGTATCCGGTTTGTCCTTTTCCTCCTTTTATTTGATTTGCCCTAGAAGATGTGCCTGTGTACATTGACTCGTCTCCTTATGCAGGCATAGTTTTCCAATTATTCAACGTGTGTGACCGCTGCTGTTTTGACTTGTGCGTCCGTAACAGGGACCCGCTGAATCAATGAATTTCCAAACCGGCTCCTCCTTATTCAGAAACTTGTGAATTTCTCGAAACTCTAGACGAGATCCCTTCAAGAACTCAACACCACCGTGCGCGAGCCCCACGGTGGGCGCCAACTGTCGTGGAATTGTCACGGCAGATGTTCTTAGTGTCAGGACTTAGTCGCGAGGCCAACGCATCTATGTGGTAGCTTGAGAGGGGTTGATTGGGACGAGAGACGCAGGGCGGATCAACACACAAGACAAGGATTTAGACAGCTTCGGGCCCCGGGAAACATCATCCGGTAATAACCCTACATGCTGTTTGTGGCTAGGTCTCATTATCATCCCGAGGGAGACGCCGTAAACCGGCTCTTTGTGTCTAGCCCTAGAGATTATTGATTGCTTGTCGCTTCTAACTTCTAACCCGTCCCTCTTTGGGGAGCCCTGCCCCTCCTTATATATGTTGAAGGGGCGGTTTACATGTGGAGTCCTATTGGGATTAGGACTAGTCTATCTCTAATACAAACCGGATACAAGTCCTGGCTTTAACTCCTTGTAAGGCAAATATTCCTTTCCTCTTAAACCGACCCATCATAGTTGAACCGGCCTTCTGGGCCTTGGGCCTTGTCATCCGTCTAATCCGCCCGCCGGGTTATCAGTAAGTCATAACGACCAAGCGGGCTGCTTGTAAACCGTCAAGGTCAGGGCGGGTCTCCAGATAAACCGTCAAGTCCGGCCGGGTTAACTTCCGGACAGTTTACGCCGCGGGGTATATCCCCGACAGTTATGCAGACTCAAAAATGCAAGGAGGTAATCTATGAAATTGGAGACATAGCCTGTCTTTGTGTTTCCCCTCTGCGAGGAATTAAACGATTTGGAGTTAAGGGAAAGTCGGCCCCGAGAGTTGTAGGACCATACCGAGTTTTGGAGCGTATGGGAGGAGTGGCCAACAAGTTGGAGTCACCCGAAGGACTGTCAGGAGTTCATGATGTGTTTCACATTTCTCAGTTGAAGAGTGCCATGCAGAGATGGCCAATATTTCCCTGTAAGGACGCTTGACCCTGGAAATGATAATGATGTTCCACGAAGTGGAGTATGGACTTCATAAGTATAAGTTTTATCTCGGTACGTGGGAAATTCCACGAGGATGAAGAGATTAAGTACTATTGGACATAAAGGATGTATGATGTTGGAAATATGGATCAATGGAAATTCCGTGATGAGTCTGAGTAATCACGTCCTAGTTTGGTGCCAATAGAAGGAAGAAGGACAATACAATTGGATGGATTTAAGAATACTAGGAAGTTGGAAGTTGGAATAATGAGCAGTTGCTCCGATGATGAGTTCAAGGTTACAAGTGATGAGATGGGCCATAACCCACAGGCCCCAGGACCTGCCAAGAAGCAAGCACATTCTTGTTTAAGGAGAAACCCTGGTAGAAGTTACGATTTTATCGACAGACGATCTTATAGGAGTTTGCGAAAACCTGAGAGTTGTGAAGGAACGATAGATGTTTGTTTGGCTTGCAGAATCAATGGATTTATCCGAACCTAGTTTGTCGACAAGAGAAATTCTGCAATGCTTGTGAGGATGACCGAGTGTTAGAATGCGAGATTCGCTAAAACATATACAGGGTAATGATTTGGGTGCGGGATGGATTGATCACCATACCGACTTACTCTTATTATTCGCCTTGCTATGTGGGATGGTAAATCTGAGTGACTTACCTATAGTAGAGTGATGACGATCAAAACCTTGTTTGAACCTTAGAATGGTATAAGTAATTTTTCCTTGTACAAGGCAGCTTTTGCCAACCGTAGGTTATACGGTGAGGATCAACCCAGACCCATTTCCTGTAGGAGAAACCATAAATTGTTGACCACCATGAGATATCGATAGTTGTTTAGTATTGGCGCCAGACCCGTCACCTAAGAAGACCCAATCTCGGAATAACCTTACCAAGAGGAAATGACAGAAGAATTGCGGTAAAGGTTATGCCACTATCGGAAGAGCCCAGAGATGGAATTTCCCAAGATTTGTGAAGATCGACACTGTCAAGAATAAGGATGGAGTATATGAGTTTTGGTGGAACCGTAACCATGCTTCTAAGGGTGGTAGCACCCCACACCCTTGTGATAATCGATGGATTTTGAGAAGACCCCAAACCTAACCTATTTCTTTCTAGCCTCTCCGAATCTCGAGGATGAGATTCATTTTAAGGGTGGTAGGTTTGTAACATCCCAAAATTCTAAATTTTGGAATGTTATAATAAATAGATATATTTGATTGATTGTTTGATTGATTGACTGGAAGTGAGTGAAATTCGAAACTTTTTGAAAGTTAAAATAAAAGGACTTTCCCAAACTTTCATTTTTGCATTTATGCTCTTCGTGAATTCAAATTCTTTTCATCACAAAACCCTGGAGAGAAGATGACATGACTTCTTCCATTATTTAAATGACAAGGGGTGTTGAAAATATTTGAATTTCATTTGGAAAATATTTCAACCCAGGAACTTTATGCAACTCAATGATTTTCACGAGCGAAGATAAAATGACTTCTTCAAAACATATGAAATATGAGTTGGGAGTTTTAAAGAATTAAATTCAAAGTTCTTTTGAATTTATTTTCAATTTGGAATTATTTGAATTTTATTCAAATTATTCTTCTCCAAAAATAAAATACATGGAAAATAGGGTAACATGATTCCCTACATCAGAAAATTGGAGAGAAATCAATTTGAATTAATTTTGGTATTTTTTAATATGATTTTTATTGGATTTTTATTAGACCAGTAGCACTGTTTGAATTATTTGTTTTTCTGTGGATTTTATTTGACGTTAGAAAAATGTTCACGTTGTAGATAATCTTTTTCGGAAAATTTTGATATATTATATGCCTAGGTAAAATTTTAATTATTTTGCATTTATTTTTGTTTTCTAAAAAAATGTTAAAAAAACATCTTCTTCTGGACCGACCGGACCGGGCCGGCCCAGCGCCGCGCCCCGCTTGTCCCCGAGCTCGGGCGGACTCCCGCACCCGCACGGAGTCGCTGCCGCCGTCCCGTACCTGGACTTCGCCGCCGCCTCTCCGTTGCCCCTCCTCCACGCAAGAGCCGCCGCCTCCTCCCGCCCATAAATATGGAGCCCCGGGCCCCGTTTCTCTCCTCCTCCGCTGCAACCGCCGCCCTCGCCGCAGCTTCCCCCTCCGACAAGATCTGCCGCCGCCGCCGCTTCACCTCACCGCTGCCCTGCGCCGCCCGCGACGCCTCCCGCCGCTGCCGCCTTGCCCCGCCGCCTGCAGCGCCGCCCGCGCCGCACAACCCCGTCGCCAGACTCGCCGGAGCCGCCGCCCACTGTTCGCCATCCCGCCGGCGGTTTTCTCCGCCTCAACCGCCGAACCCTAGGTTGGTTTTTTTGTTTTTCTTAAAAAAAAACCCAGTTTATTTTTTAGTTAGTTCTTTTCAAAGAACGTTCTCTGTTTAGAACCAGTTAGCAAACGTTCATTATTTAGTTTTTTTCTTTTTCTGTTAGTTTTAGTCAGCGACCTATCGGTAATTACTTTTCTTTACAGATTAGCCCCTAAAAGTTCAATCTAGCACTACTTTTTGCTCGTTTGTCCAAATCCAACGAAACCAACGCCCACATCTTCGTTATGATTTCCTCTATCCAGTAATCCAACTCAAACATGTTTTTGAAAGTTTAAATTTTGAATTAGACCAGATTTGAATTCAAACTTCGTTTGATCATAACTTGAGTTTCGTAGCTCCGTTTGAGTTGATTCTTTTTGCAAATTAAAGCTCTTCACATAATTTTGGTACTGTTAGAAATTGTTTTACGTTGCAAGAGTTATTTGCTTGGTTTTGATGTTTTCCAAATCGTCTTCTTCGTTCTTTCTGATCTTTTGAGTGATTGCTTATGTGTGGTTACTATTGCTTGCTTACGATAGATTGACCGGAGTGTGATGAGTAGAACTATCAAGGGTTTTGAGTGCAAATCATCTTCATCAACATTGCAGGCAAGTTCACACTTTGATCATATCGCTTTTCATACCCAGTTTTTATGCATTAGCTTCAACCCTCAAACATTGCATGAGTAGGATTGATAACATGTGGGTATTGGGAAGTAGTTTATGAGGTAGGAGCCTATTGCCCTGCATTCAAACCTTGGGAGTTACTATTATGTTATGCTTATATTACCATGCTTTGCTCGTAGACGTGGATTGGGTTTTGAGAGTATTCATGACAGATGTGAGATTGTTAAATTAATGGTTTACTTAAGGTGGCAAATTAAACACACATCTGGGTGGATTGAGGTACCTGGGTATTCCAGGATTGCCTGTCTAGGCACCTGGGTAGACCAGGATTGCCTGTTTTTTTATGGACCGACACCCAGGCCCAAAGGGATCATGAGATTTTTCATACTAGAAACTTCCGTGTGCAACCACAAGCTATTATGGGCTCTAGCATAGTTGATTAAGTCGTGCGAACTCTTACAGGGTAGACTAGCAGATGTAGGGGAAAGTAGGTGTAACGGTCTATCCATCGTAAGGTGCTAGCGCTTCTGAAAGACTATGTCTCGGTCATCCGTTTCTCAAACACCATGTAGTGCGAGAAATCCAACGGAGGAGATCGAGTCTTGTGGGGAAAAGTGCGCAAACCTCTGCAGAGTGTACAAACTAATCATGATTAGCCGTGTCCCCGGTTATGGACATTTTGAGTATCTAGTTCTTGGATTATCCTGTTGATCTCATCACGTTACTTAAATAATTTGTTGGGTTGTTAATGATTACTATTAATTGGGATTGAGAATGTTGTCAACCATTCTCAATGTTTAACTACCACCATGGTAGTTAAATAAAATTTATTCCTTTGCAGTAGGGAAAAATTGGCTTTACGCAAAACTGTAACCGTAGAGCTTTTCCACCAGCCAAATATGCATGTAGTGATAGCCATATTTCAGCATTGCTCTACAATGTGAATTTGCCAGTACATTCAATGTACTGACCCTTTGTGGCTGCAACGTCTCATGTTGCAGGATATCTTACGACGAGTAAGTGTTATGTTAGGGTTACGATTTCTACACTCAACTTTGCCCTTGGTGTTGATGGGAATCCACAACCTTGTTACTTCCGCTATTTGGATTGATGTAATAGTATTTACGTTATTTATACATGTGATTTACCTCTGTTATAAATCCTCGAGTACTGTGTGTGTCAGCATACCGATCCAGGGATGACACTTAAGCACAGAGACTTGATCCATTCGGGTCGGGTCGCTACATCTTGCCCATGAGGCATGGTTTGCAAGCATCAAAGGATTCATAATCAAGTGATTCCAAAAGTCCATCCGCATGGAGTTTCTTCATGCGCTTTACACCAATATGACCTAAACGGCAGTGCCACAAATATGTTGCACTACCATTATCAACTTTTCATCTTTTGGCATCAATATTATGAATATGTGTATCACCACGATCTAGATTCAACAAAAATAGACCACTCTTCAAGGGTGCATTACCATAAAAGGTATTACTCATATAAATAGAACAACCATTACTCTCTGATTTAAGTGAATAACCGTCTCGCATTGAACAAGATCCAGATATAATGTTCATGCTCAACGCTGGCACCAAATAACAATTATTCAGGTCTAAAACTAATCCCGAAGGTAGATGTAGAGGTAGCGTGCCGACGACGATCACATCGACCTTGGAACCATTCCCGACGCGCATCATCACCTCGTCCTTAGCAAATCTTCGTTTAATCCGTAGCCCATGTTTCGAGTTACAAATATGAGCAACTGAACTGGTATCAAATACCCAGGCACTACTACAAGCATTAGTAAGGTACACATCAATAACATGTATATCAAATATACCTTTGTTCACTTTGCCATCCTTCTTATCCGCCAAATACTTGGGACAGTTTCGCTTCAAGTGACCAATCCCTTTGCAGTAGAAGCACTCAGTTTCAAGCTTAGGTCCAGACTTAGGCTTCTTCCCGGGAGTGGCAACTTTCTTGCCATTCTTCTTGAAGTTCCCCTTCTTTCCTTTGCCCTTTTTCTTCAAACTAGTGGTCTTGTTAACTATCAACACTTGATGCTCGTTCTCTATTTCTACCTCCGCAACTTTGAGCATAGCGAAGAGCTCGGGAATTGTCTTATCCATCCCAAGCATATTATAGTTCATCACGAAGCCTTTGTAGCTTGGTGGCAGTGATTGAAGAACTCTGTCAATAACACTATCATCTGGAAGATTAACTCCCAGCTGATTCAAGTGGTTATGATACCCACACATTCTGAGTATGTGTTCACTGACAGAAATGTTCTCCTCCATCTTGCAGCTAGAGAACTTGTTGGAGAATTCATATCTCTCAACTCAGGCATTTGCTTGAAATATTAACTTCAACTCCTGGAACATCTCATATGGTCCATGACGTTCAAAACATCTTTGAAGTCCTGATTCTAAGCCGTAAAGCATGGCACACTGAACTATCGAGTAGTCATGAGATCGAGCTTGCCAGACGTTCATAACATCAGCATCTGCTCCTGCAGCAGGCCTTTCACCTAGCGGTGCATCAAGGACGTAATTCTTCTATGCAGCAATGAGGATAATCCTCAAGTTACGGACCTAGTCCGTGTAGTTGCTACCATCATCTTTAAACTTAGATTTCTCTAGGAACACATTAAAATTCAAGGGAACGGTAGCACGGGCCATTGATCTACAACACAAATATGCAAAAACTATCAGGACTAAGCTCATGATAAATTAAGTTCAATTAATCATATTACTTAAGAACTCCCACTTAGATAGACATCCCTTGAGTCATCTAAATGATTACGTGATCCAAATCAACTAAACCATGTCCGATCATCACGTGAGATGGAGTAGCCTTCAATGATGAACATCTCTAGTGTTCCTGGGCCATGTCTGTACATGCTAGGCTCGTCAAGTTTAACCCGAGTATTCCACATGTGCAAAACTGTCTTGCACCCGTTGTATGTGAACGTAGAGCTTATCACACCCAATCATCACGTGGTGTCTCAGCACGACGAGTTGTCACAACGGTGCATACTCAGGGAGAACACTTATACCTTGAAATTTTAGTAAGGGATCATCTTATAATTAATGCTACCGCCGTACTAAGCAAAATAAGATGCATAAAAGATAAACATCACATGCAATCAAAATTTGTGACAAGATATGGCCATCATCATCTTGTGCCTTTGGTCTCCATCTCTGAAGCACCGTCATGATCTCCATCGTCACCGACTTGACACCTTGATCTCCATCGTAGCGTCGTGGTCGTCTCGCCAACTATTGCTTCTACAACTATAGCTAACGCATAGTGATAAAGTAAAGCAATTACATGGCGTTTGCATTTCATACAATAAAGAGGCAACCATAAGGCTCCTGCGGGATGCCAGTGACTTTTACTAAACATGATCATCTCATACAATAATGTATATCACATCATGTCTTGACCATATCACATCACAACATGCCCTGCAAAAACAAGTTAGACATCCTTAACTTTGTTGTTGCAAGTTTTACGTGGCTGCTACGGGCTTCTAGGAAGAACGGTTCTTACCTACGCATCAAAACCACAATGGTGATTTATCAAGTTTGCTGTTTTAACCTTCAACAAGGATTGGCCGCAGTCAAATTCGATTCAACTAAAGTTGGAGAAACAGACACCTGCCAGCCACCTTTATGCAAAACTAGTTGCATGTCTGTCGGTGGAACCGGTCTCATGAACGTGGTCATGTAAGGTTGGTCCGGACCGCTTCATCCAACAATACCGCTGAATCAAAATAAGACATTGGTGGTAAGAAGTATGACGATCACCACCCACAACTGTTTGTGTTCTACTCGTGCATATCATCTACGCATAGACCTGGCTCGGATGCCACTGTTGGGGAACGTAGAATGCAATTTCAAAAATTTCCTACGCCCACGCAACATCTATCTAGGAAATGCATATCAACGAGAGGGGGAGGGTGTGTCCACGTACCCTCGTAGACCGAAAGCGGAAGCGTTTGACATCGAAGTTGATGTAGTCGAACTTCGTCTCATTTCGACCGATCAAGCACCGAACGTACGACACCTCCGAGTTCTGCACACGTTCAGCTCGATGACGTCCCTTGAACTCTTGATCCAGCAAAGTGTCGAGGGAGAGTTTGCTACCTCTTGAGCTTGCGTTGGTTTTCCCCGAAGAGGAGAGGATGATGCAGCAGAGTAGCGTAAGTATTTCCCTCAGTTTTTGAGAACCAAGGTATCAATCCAGTAGGAGGCCACGCTCAAGTCCCTCGTACCTGCACAAATCGATAGCAACTCGCAACCAACGTGATTAGGGGTTGTCAATCCCTTCACGGTCACTTACGAGAGTGAGATGTAATAGAGATAATATTTTTGGTATTTTTGGTATAAAGATGCAAAGTGAAAAGTAAAGGCAAAGTAAAAAGCAAAACAAGATTAAAGTGATGGAGATTGATATGATGAGAGTAGACCCGGGGGCCATAGGTTTCACTAGTGGCTTCTCTCAAGAGCATAAGTTGTCTACGGTGGGTAAACAAATTACTATTGAGCAATTGACATAATTGAGCATAGTTATAAGAATATCTAGGCATGATCATGTATATAGGCATCACGTCTGTGACAAGTAGATCGAAACGATTCTGCATCTACTACTATTACTCCACTCATCGACCGCTATCCAGCATGCATCTAGAGTATTCAGTTAAAAACAGAGTAACGCTTAAAGCAAGATGACATGATGTAGAGAGATAAATTCATGCAATATGAAATAAACTCCATCTTGTTATCCTCGATGGCAACGATACAATACATGCCTTGCTGCCCCTTCTGTCACTGGGAAATGACACCGCAAGATCGAACCCAAAGCTAAGCACTTCTCCCATGGCAAGAACTACCAATCTAGTTGGCCAAACCAAACGGATAATTCGAAGAGACTTGCAAAGGTAACCAATCATACATAAAAGAATTCAGAGAAGATTCAAATATTATTCATAGATAGACTTGATCATAAACCCACAATTCATCGGTCTCAACAAACACACTGCAAAAATAAGAAGATTACATCGAATAGATCTCCACAAGAGAGGGGGAGAACATTGTATTGAGATCCAAAAAGATAGAAGAAGCCATCTAGCTAATAACTATGGACCCGAAGGTCTGAGGTAAACTACTCACACTTCATCGGAGAGGCTATGATGATGTAGAAGCCCTCCGTGATGACGGCCCTCTCCGGCGGAGCTCCGAAACATGCCCCAAGATGGGATCTCGTGGATACAGAAAGTTGCGGCGGTGGAATTAGGTTTTTGGCTCCTGTTCTGATCGTTTGCGGTATGTGGGTATATATAGGAGGAAGAAGTACGTCGGTGGAGCCTCGGTGGGCCCACGAGGGTGGGGGCGCGCCTGGGGGTGTAGGGCGCGCCCCACTACCTCGTGCCCACCTCGAAGCTTCCTTGGAATAGGGTCCAAGTCTCCTGGGTCATATTCGGGAAGAAAATCACGTTCCAGAAAGGATTATTCTGTTTGGACTCCGTTTGATATTCCGTTTCTTCAAAACACTGAAATAGGCAAAAAAAAAACAGCAATTCTGGGCTGGGCCTCCGGTTAATAGGTTAGTCCCAAAAATAATATAAAAGTGGAAAATAAAGCCCAATATAGTCAAAAACAGTAGATAACATAGCATGGAGCAATCCAAAATTATAGATACGTTGGAGATGTATCAGGCATCCCCAAGCTTAATTCCTGCTCGTCCTCGAGTAGGTAAATGATAAAAAGAGAATTTTTGACGCGGAGTGCTACTTGGCATAATTTCAATGCAAACTTTCTTAATCATGGTATGAATATTAAGATTAGAAAGATTCAAGACAAAAGTTCATATTGACATAAAGAATAATAACACTTCAAGCATACTAATAAAGCAATTATGTCTTCTCAAAATAACATGGCCAAAGAAAGTTATCCCTACAAAATCATATAGTCTGGCTATGCTCTATTTTCACCATACAAAGTATTTAAATCATGCACAACCCCGATGACAAGCCAAGCAATTGTTTCATACTTTAACTTTTTCAAAACTTTTTCAATCTTCACGCAATACATGAGCGTGGGCCATGGATATAGCACTATAGGTGGAATAGAATGGTGGTTGTGGAGAAGACCAAAAAGAGGGGAAGATAGTCTCACATCAACTAGGCGTATCAACGGGCTATGGAGATGCCCATCAATAGATATCAATGTGAGTGAGTAGGGATTGCCATGCAACGGATGCACTAGAGCTATAAGTATATGAAAGCTCATCAAAAGAAACTAAGTGGGCGTGCATCCAACTCGCTTGCTCACGAAGACCTAGGGAAATTTGAGGAAGCCCATCATTGGAATATACAAGCCAAGTTCTATATTGTAAAATTCCCACTAGTATATGAAAGTGACAACATAGAAGACTCTCTATCATGAAGATCATGGTGCTACTTTGAAGCAAAAGTGTGGTAAAAGGATAGTAGCATTGTCCCTTCTCTCTTTTTCTCTCATTTTTTTATTTGGGCCTTTTCTCTTTTTTTATGGCCTCTTTTTTTTCGTCCGGAGTCTCATCCCGACTTATGGGGGAATCATAATCTCCATCATTCTTTCCTCACTTGGGGCAATGCTCTAAAAAATGATGATCATCACACTTTTATTTTTCTTACAACTCAACAATAACAACTCGATACTTAGAACAAATATGACTCTATATGAATGCCTCCGGCGGTGTACCAGGATATGCAATGACGCAAGAGTGACATGTATGAAATAATTATGAACGGTGGCTTTGCCACAAATACGATGTCAACTACCTTATCGTGCTAGCAATATGACAAGATGGAGCATGTCATGATAAACGGAACGGTGGAAAGTTGCATGGCAATATATCTCGGAATGGCTAGGTAGATATGGTGACTGTTTTGAGGAAGGTATATGGTGGGTGTGATACCGGCGAAAAGTTCGCGGTATTAGAGAGGCTAGCAATGGTGGAAGGATGTGAAAAAGTGCATATAATCCATGGACTCAACATTAGTCATAAAGAACTCATATACTTATTGTAAAAATCTAGAAGTTATCAAAGCAAAGTATTACGCGCATGCTCCTAGGGGGGATAGATTGGTAGGAAAAGACCATCGCTCGTCCCCGATCGCCACTCATAAGGAAGACAATCAATAAATAAGTCATGCTCCGACTTCATCACATAACGGTTCACCATACGTGCATGCTACGGGAATCACAAACTTTAACACAAGTATTCTTTAAATTCACAATTACTTCCACTAGCATGTCTCTAATATTATCACCTCATATCTCAAAACAATTATCATGCTTCAATCTTCTCTTAGTATTCAACACACTCAAAAGAAAGTTTCACAAATCTTGAATACCAAGCATATTATTATTAAGCAAATTACCATGCTATTATGACTCTCAAAATAATTTAAGTGAAGCATGAGAGATCAAAAGTTTCTTTAAAACAAACCACCACCGTGCTCTTAAAGATCTAAGTGAAGCACACAGAGCAAAATTATAACACTCAAAAGATATAAGTGAAGCACGTAGAGCAAAACTACATAGCTCAAAAGATATAAGTGAAGCACAAAGAGTATTCTATCAAATGCCAGTTCATGTATGGCTCTCTCAAAAGGTGTGTACAGCAAGGATGATTGTGGCACACTAACAAACAAAGACACAAATAATACAAGACGCTCCAAGCAAAACACATATCATGTTGATGAATAAAAATATAGCTCCAAGTAAATTACCGATGGAAGTGGACGAAAGAGGGGATGCCTTCCTAGGCATCCCCAAGCTTTGACTTTTTGGTGCACTTGGATTATCTTGGGGGTGCCATGGGCATCCCCAAGCATAGGCTCTTGCCACTCCTTGTTCCATAATCCATCAAAAGAATTCACCCAAAACTTGAAAACTTCACAACACAAAACTCAATAGAAATTTCGTGAGCTCCGTTAGAGAAAGAAAACATAAAACCACTTAAAAGTACTGTAATGAACTCATTCTTTATTTATATTGGTGTTAAACCTACTATATTCCAACTTCTCTATGGATCATACCCTCCAATACTAGCCATAGATTCATCAAAATAAGCAAACAACACACGAAAAACAGAATCTGTCAAAAACAGAACAGTCTCTAGTAATCTGTAACTAACTCAAACTTCTAGAACTCCAAAACATCTACAAAAATTAGACGACCTATACAATTTATTTATTGATCAGCAGCAATTTGAATCAGTATTTTATCACGTTCTGATGATTTTTAATAATTCGGGCACTGAACGCAAAGTTTCTGGAAATTACAACAAGATCAAATAACTATCATCCAAGAAGATCCAATAGGTCTAGCTTGGCACAAACACTAATTTAAACACAAAACCACATCCAAACAGAAGGTCGATGGGTTATTTATTCCCTAACAGAAGAAAAACACAAAAAACTAAAAATAAAATTGGGTTGCCTCCCAATAAGCGCTATCGTTTAACGCCCCTAGCTAGGCATAAAAGCGAGGATAGATCTAAATATTTCCATCTTTGGAAGGCAATCCATAAGTGGATCTCATGATGGTTTCATAAGGCAATTTTATTTTCTTTTTTGGAAAGTGTTCCATGCTCTTTTTTAATGGAAATTGGAATCTAATATTCCCTTCCTTCATATCAATAATCGCACCAACCGGTCTAAGGAAAGGTCTACCAAGAATAATAGGGCAAGAAGGATTGAAATCTATATCAAGAACAATGAAATCTACGGGCACATAATTCCTAATTGCAATAATAAGAACATCATTAATCCTTCCCATAGGTTTCTTAATAGTAGAATCCGCGAGATGTAAGTTTAAAGAGCAATTATCAAGATCGCGGAAATTTAGCAAATCACACAAACTTTTGGGGATAGTGGAGACACTAGCACCCAAATCACACAAAGCATAAAACTCATGATCTTTAATTTTGATTTTAATAGTAGGTTCCCACTCATCATAGAGTTTTCTAGGGATAGAAACTTTCAACTCAAGTTTTTCTTCGTAAGATTGCATCAAGGCATCAACAATATGTTTGGTGAAAGCTTTCTTTTGACTATAAGCATGCGGAGAATTTAGCACGGATTGCAACAAGGAAATACAATCAATCAAAGAGCAACTTTCATAATTAAATTCCTTGAAATCCAATATAGTGGGTTTAGCAACATCTAGGGTTTTATTTCTTTCAATCCCACTTTCATCAATTTCATCATAAAGATCTAAATACTCCGAATTTTTGGAACGCCTTCTAGGTAAAGGAAGATCATATTCAATTTCATCAAGATTCATATTGAAAAATAACGATTTGACAGGGGACACATCAATAAATTTTAGATCTTCATCTTGATTTTCATGGAAATTGGAAGAACAGGCTTTAATAAAGGCATCTTTTGTAGCACGCATCCTAGCGGTTCTTTCCTTGCACTCATCAATGGAAATTCTCAAGGCTTTGAGAGACTCATTGATATCATGCTTAGGAGGAATAGATCTAAGCTTTAAAGAATCAACCTCAAGAGAAATTCTATCAACGTTCCTAGCCAAATCATCAACTTTAAGCAATTTCTCTTCAAGCAAAGCATTAAAATTCTTTTGTGAATTCATAAACTCTTTAACACTATTCTCAAATTCAGAGGGCATCTTATTATAATTTCCATAAGAGTTGTTGTAGGAATTTCCATAATTATTAGAAGGATTACTAGGGTATGGCCTAAGACTAAAATTCCCTCTATACGCGTTGTTACCAAAATTATTCCTACCAACAAAATTCACATCCATAGATTCATTGTTATTCTCAATCAAAGTAGACAAAGGCATATCATTAGGATCAGAAGAAACACTCTTAGTAGCAAATAATTTCATAAGTTCATCCATCTTTCCACTCGAAACATTCATTTCTTCTATCACATGCACTTTTTTATTAGAAGATCTTTCAGTATGCCATTGAGAATAATTAACCATAATATTATCTAGGAGTTTAGTAGCATCTCCTAAAGTGCTTTCCATAAAAGTGCCTCCCGCGGTCGAATCTAAAAGATTTCTAGAAGCAAAATTCTATCCGGCATAATTTTTTTGTATAATCATCCACAAATTTAAACCATGAGTAGGGCAATTACGTATCATTAATTTCATTCTCTCCCAAGCTTGTGCAACATGTTCGTGATCAAGTTGCTTAAAATTCATAATATCGTTTCTAAGAGAGATGATCTTAGCGGGAGGAAAATACTTAGAGATAAAAGCATCTTTGCACTTGTTCCAAGAATCAATACTATTTTTAGGCAAAGACGAAAACCGAGCTTTAGCACGATCTCTAAGCGAAAAAGGAAATAGCTTCAATTTAGCGACACCTTTTTTCTTTTGCATATCACCTAAATCAACGAAGCTATTCAGATGAGTAGCGGCATCTTCACTAGGAAGGCCGGCGAACTGATCTTTCATAACAAGATTCAACAAAGCAGTATTGATTTCACAAGATTCAGTATTGGCAAGAGGAGCAATCAGAGTGCTAAAAAATCATTATTGTTGGTATTGGTGAAGTCACACAATTTGGTAGTATCTTGAGCCATCGCGACAAACAAGCAATCCAACACACGAGCAAACAAAAGGCAAACGAGAAAAAGGCAAACGGAGAAGGAGAAGGAGAAGGAGAAAGAGAGGGCGAATAAAACAGCAAGGGTGAAGTGGGGGAGAGGAAAACGAGAGGCAAATGGCAACTAATGTAATGCGAGACATAGGGATTGTGATGGGTACTTGGTATGTTGACTTTTTGCGTAGACTCCCCGGCAACGGCGCCAGAAATTCTTCTTGCTACCTCTTGAGCTTGCGTTGGTTTTCCCCCAAGAGGAGAGGATGATGCAGCAGAGTAGCGTAAGTATTTCCCTCAATTTTTGAGAACCAAGGTATCAATCCAGTAGGAGGCCACGCTCAAGTCCCTCGTACCTGCACAAATCGATAGCATCTCGCAACCAACGCGATTAGGCGTTGTCAATCCCTTCACGATCACTTACGAGAGTGAGATGTGATAGAGATAGTATTTTTGGTATAAAGATGCAAAGTGAAAAGTAAAGGCAAAGTAAAAAGAAAAACAAGATTAAAGTGATGGAGATTGATATGATGAGAATAGACCCGGGGGCCATAGGTTTCACTAGTGGCCTCTCTCAAGAGCACAAGTTTTCTACAGTGGGTGAACAAATTACTGTTGAGCAATTGACAGAATTGACCATAGTTATAAGAATATCTAGGCATGATCATGTATATAGGCATCACGTCTGTGACAAGTAGATCGAAACGATTCTGCATCTACTACTATTACTCCACTCATCGACCGCTATCCAGCATGCATCTAGACTATTAAGTTAAAAATAGAGTAATACTTTAAGCAAGATGACATGATGTAGAGAGATAAATTCATGCAATATGAAATAAACCCATCGTGTTATCCTCGATGGCAACGATACAATACGTGCCTTGCTGCCCCTTCTGTCACTGGGAAAGGACACCGCAAGATCGAACCCAAAGCTAAGCACTTCTCCCATGGCAAGAACTACCAATCTAGTTGGCCAAACCAAACGGATAATTCGAAGAGACTTGCAAAGATAACCAATCATACATAAAATAATTCAGAGAAGATTCAAATATTATTCATAGATAGACTTGATCATAAACCCACAATTCATCGGTCTCAACAAACACACCGCAAAAAGAAGAAGTTTACATCGAATAGATCTCCACAAGAGAGGGGGAGAACATTGTATTGAGATCCAAAAAGAGAGAAGAAGCCATCTAGCTAATAACTATGGACCCGAAGGTCTGAGGTAAACTACTCACACTTCATCGGAGAGGCTATGATGATGTAGAAGCCCTCCGTGATGACGGCCCTCTCCGGCGGAGCTCCGGAACAGGCCCCAAGATGGGATCTCGTGGAGACAGAAAGTTGCGGCGGTGGGGTTAGCTTTTTGGCTCCTGTTCTGATCGTTTGGGGGTACGTGGGTATATATAGGAGGAAGAAGTATGTCGGTGGAGCCTCGGTGGGCCCACGAGGGTGGGGGCGTGCGTGGGGGTGTAGGGCGCGCCCCCTACCTCGTGCCCACCTCGAAGCTTCCTTGGCGTAGGGTCCAAGTCTCCTGGGTCTATACAGGAAGAAAATCACGTTCCAGAAAGGATTATTCTGTTTGGACTCCGTTTGATATTCCGTTTCTTCGAAAGACTGAAATAGGCAAAAAACAGCAATTCTGGGCTGGGCCTCCGGTTAATAGGTTAGTCCCAAAAATAATATAGAAGTGGAAAATAAAGCCCAATATAGTCCAAAACAGTAGATAATATAGCATGGAGCAATAAAAAATTATAGATACGTTGGAGACGTATCAAAGTTTCGTTAGCACGACGACGTGATGACGGTGATGGTGAAGTGATCCTTGCAGAGCTTCGCCTAAGCACTACAGAGATATGGCCGAGGGTGTAATCTATGGAGGGAGGTGCCGCACACGGCTAACAAATGTTGTTGTGTGTTCTAGGCGCCCCCTCATATATATAGGTGAGAGGGAGAGGGGGTAGCCAAGGAGGCGCCCAAGTAGGAGGAATCCAACTTGGGGGCCATAATCCTATTCGTCCCCCTTACCATATCTTCCGGAGGGGAAGGAAGGAGGAGGGGGAGAGAAGGAAGGGGGAGGCCGAATCCCTCCCCTTCCTTTCTCTCTTATCCTCTTTCCTTCCCCTCCTATTTCGGCCTGCATGGGGCGCAGCAGCCCCTTAGGGGCTGGTCTGTCCCCTTCGTGGCCCATTAGGCCCATGTAGTTGCCGGGGATGCCTGGAACCCTTCCGGTGACCCGATATGTACCCGGTACCTCCAGAACACTTCCAGTGTTTGAATACCATCGTCCTGTATATCAATCTTTACCTCTCGCCCATTTCGAGACTCCTCATCATGTACGTGATCTCATCCGGGACTCCAAACAACATTCTGTCACCAAATCACATAACTCATATAATACAAAATTGTCATTGAACGTTAAGCATGCGGACCCTACGGGTTCGAGAACTATGTTGACATGACCGAGACACCTCTCCAGTTAATAATCAACAGCGGAACCTGGATGCTCATATAGCTTCCCACATATTCTGCGAAGATCTTTATCTGTCATACCGGAATGACAACATATGTTATTCCCTTTGTCATCGGTATGTTACCTGCCCGATATTCGATCGTCGGTATCTTCATACCTAGTTCAATCTCTTTACCAGCAAGTCTCTTTACTCGTTTTGTAATACATCATCCGGCAACTAACTCATTAGTCACGTTGCTTGCAAGGCTTATTATGATGTGCATTACCGAGAGGGCCCAGAGATACCTCTTCGATACTTGGAGTGACAAATCCTAATATCGATCTATGCCAACCCAACAAACACCTTCAGAGATACCTGTAGAGCATCTTTATAATCACCTAGTTACGTTGTGACGTTTAATAACACACAAGGTATTCCTCCGGTATCCAGGAGTTGCATAATCTCATAGTCAAAGAAATATGTATATGACATGAAGAAAGCAATAGCAATAAAACTTAACGATCATTATGCTAATCTAACAGATGGGTCTTGTCCATCACATCATTCTCCTAATGATGTGATCCCATTCATCAAATTACAACACATGTCTATGGTTAGGAAACTTAACCATCTTTGATTAATGAGCTAGTCCAATAGAGGCTTACTAGGGACACGGTGTTTTGTCTATGTATCCACATATGTACCAAGTTTGCGGTTAATACTATTCTAGCATGAATAGTAAACATTTATCATGATATGAGGAAAATAAATAACAACATTATTGTTGCCTCTAGGGCATATTTCCTTTACATGAAACACATGGCAAGCACATTTAAGCCTAACCCACTTCCTCTGCATAGGGATTTTGTGAGCAAATAATTTATGGGAGCAAGAATTAACTAGCATAGGAAGGCAAAAGAATTGCAACTTCAAAACTTTCAACACATAGAGAGGAAACTTGATATTTTTCCAATATGTAAAAGCATATCTTCCTCTCTCATAGTAATTTTTAGTAGGATCATGAATGAATGCAACAATATAACTATCACATGAAGCATTCTTTTCATGATTCACAAGCATAGAAATTTTATTACTCCCCGCATAGGCAAACTTCTTGTCATTAATAGTAGTGGGAGCAAATTCAACAAAATAACTATCATGAGATTGAAAATTAAAATCATGAGGAAAAGTCTCATTGTTATCATTATTATTTATAGCATACATGTCATCACCATAATCATCGTAGATAGGAACTTTGTTTTCATAATCAATTTAAACCTCTTCCAAAATAGCGGATTCATCATAAATAAAGTCATGACCTCTCCAACTCCACTTTCATCAATATAATCATCATAAATAGGAGGCATGCTATCATCATAATAATTTTTCTCATCAAAACTTGGGGAACTAAAAATATCATCTTCATCAAAAATAGCATCCCCAAGCTTATGGCTTTGCATATCATTAGCATCATGGATACTCAAAGAATTCATACCAACAACATTGCAACCATGCTCATCATTCAAAGATTTTTGTCAAACATTTTATAGAACTCTTCTTCTATCAATTGAGCATAATTGTTCTTTCCATCATTTTCACGAAAGACATTATAAAGATGAACAATATGAGACCACTTCAATTCCATTTTTTTGTAGTTTTCTTTTATAAACAAAACTAGTGATAAAACAAGAAACTAGAAGATTCGATTGCAAGATATAAAGATATGCCTTCAAGCACTCACCTCCCCGGCAACGACGCCAGAAAAGAGCTAGATGTCTACTACACAACTTATTCTTGTAGACTCGTGTTGGGCCTCCAAGCGCAGAGTTTTGTAGGACAGTAGCAATTTTCCCTCAAGTGGATGACCTAAGGTTTATCAATCCGTGGGAGGCATAGGATGAAGATGGTCTCTCTCAAACAACCCTGCAACCAAATAATAAAAAGTCTCTTGTTTCCCCAACACACCAAATACAATGGTAATTTGTATAGGTGCACTAGTTTTGCAAAGAGATGGTGATACAAGCGTAGTAATGATAGTAGATATTGATTTTTGTAATAGGAACAATAAAAATAGCAAGGTAGCAAGTAACAAAAGTGAGCAAAAAACGGTATTAAAATGCTTGAAAATGAGGCCTAGGGTACGTACTTTCACTAGTGCAATCTCTCAACAATGTTAATATAATTGGATCATATAACCATCCCTCAACGTGCGATGAAAAATCACTCCAAAGTTCCTATCTAGCGGAGAACATAAGAAGAAATTGTTTGTAGGGTACGAAACCACCTCAAAGCTATTCTTTCTGATCAATCTATCCTAGAGCTCATACTAAAATAACACCAAGCTATTCTTTCTGATCGATCTAACCAAGAGTTCGTACTAAAATAACACCATATGGTACACATCAACCAACTCTAGTGTCACCTAGATACTCCAATGTCACCGTGTGTATCCGTGAGTTGATTATACGATATGCATCAAACAATTTCAGATTCATAATAGTCAATCCAACACAAAGAATCTCAAAGAGTGCCCCAAGATTTCTACCGGAGAAACAAAGACGAGAACGTGCATCAACCCCTATGCATAGATTACCCCAATGTCACCTCGGGAATCTGCGAGTTGAGTGCCAAAACACATATCAAGTGAACCAATATGATACCCCATTGTCACCACTGCTATTCATGGCAAGACATACATCAAGTGCTCTCAAATCCATAAAAGTATTCATGGCTACAGAGGCTTGCGACGGCGGAACTTCTGATCTAGGGTTATTTCTGATGGTTTCTCTATTTATAGGATTTTTTGGTGTTGGAATCACGCTAAGATGGGCATCGAGGTGAGCATAACCCACTGGGGCAAGCCAGGCACCTCAGGCGCGCCCTGGTGGGTTGTGCCCTCCTCGTGGCTCTTCTGACCCTCCCATGAAGCTTCGGGGGTCTCTTTTGTTCCAAAAAAACTGCCAAAAAGTTTCAGCTCATTTGGAGAACTTTCATTTCTGCACAAAAAACAACACCACGGTAGTTCTGCTGAAAACAGCGTCAGTCCGGGTTAGTTCCATGCAAATCATAGCAAAACCATATAAAATTATTGTAAACATGGCATGAATACTTCATAAATTATATATACGTTGGAGACGTATCACCGATGGGCTTTAAATAGTAGAGAACACCCGGACTGGCGGAGCGACGCCTTGAATGTGTTCCGCTAGAATTGGCTTCTCGTTTGCTGCATCAGCGTGAATGTTGGGCAGATGGACGGATGTTCATCATGTATGAATGCGGTAGGAAGCAGTACCATCCAATCATGTCCGCTCTAAGCCAGCATTAACGTAACACGGAGACCAGGCTGGAGCAAGTTTCTTGGCCGCTGCCCGTTTGCGAATGTTGTATTGTTTGGCCGCCATGCGGCAATGACCAATCATGTCTACTCTAGGTCGGCATCAATGCGGCGCCGAGAGCAGAGTGGGGGTTGGAGTGGGACGAGAGAGGTGGGTTTTGTGTGGGTCCTAATTGTTGTACGCCTACGTGGCGGAGGTCTGGACACCCACAGACCACTCCGGCTTTGCTTCCGATTTGTGGGATTTCAAAAGGTTGGACGGGTTCACGGATATTTTATGCATGATATTGGATGGCAAAAAGTGTTCGGACCGCATGGTCCAGGAAATTAAAGATATTTCGATGCTCGGCAATGGATTTGCCCTAATTGGTTATCCACTCATAGAGGGAGATTATCTTTTTTCCTTTTGATGGGAAATGGCGACTTTTTATTATAAAGAAAATAGTCCAAGATACAATCATAGTGTCATTATTAGGCTCTAGCAGCCAAACATGACCATTATCTAAAGTGACAGAGGCTTTGTTACTTTTTATGGGAGTAGAAGTTTTTTCTGTCAAAAAGAAGGTTAAACCCGTGGCCTGTGAAACATTGTGATGCACATAACCATGAAATAAACACCTATGACTAAGTCAACTTCTTCTGCAATAGCACCTTCAAGAAGGATAAGTGTCTTTGCGTTGCCATCACCACATGACAGAGCTAAATTCAGCTAATCTCGGATAGGGGGTCCCAAATTAAGCGTCTAGATGCGATGGTACGAAGGACACGAGGTTCTACCCAGGTTCGAGCACTCCAGGGAGATAACACCCCACGTCTTGCTTCTGTTTATTCTTTGGGTTGGAGTACAAGGTATAGATGATCTACCCTGATATTGTTGTCTTTCTACGAGCCCTATCCCTCGGTTTATATAGATACCAGGGGGTCTAGGGTTAAAATATCTTAGTCGGTCACGTATAAGGAAATAATGTCTCTGAAAAATCTACTTCTTGTAGTACACGAAAAGCCTTCAGGAGCCTTCCATCGATATGCCATGGGTCGTCTGATGTGCCCCATTCCAGAACTGGCATGGGGGTCCTCGGCCCATCCCACCAGGCCGAGAGACGATGTGGTGAGAGACCCCCTAGCCGAGACACCATCAGCAGCCCCTGAACCGCTCTTCAAGTCTGGGCGCGCTTCGGCTCTTCCGAGGAGATATTTGTTGCCAGTCTTGAAAACTAGTTCATCGAATTTGTCTCCTGTATCTAATCTTCGGCTGTCGAATTTTGCCCAATAATTTTTAGGATCACCTTGGCCTCTAGCAAGTGTCTGGACTGTTCATTGGAAATGTTCCCTCGTAGTCGTTCCTTAGTTGTGAAGTTTTCATGTGCTCGACGCATGATGACAGCCCGATCTGGCTCTAACAGTATGACCATGTGTTGTCTCCCGGCCCATCTGTGACCATGTGGCATCCCTGGCCCGACAGTTGCTTCTCCCATAGGAGTTGTTGGATGCCCCGAAGAGGAAAGGTGATGTAGCACAACTGCATAAAATATTTCTCTTAGTTAAGAACCAAGGTTTATCAAACAAGTAGGAGGCACCACACTAACAACATTAGCAGTACCCGCACACAAACACAACAATTGCTTACACCCAAAAAAGCCAAGGGGGTTTTCATTCCCTTTGTTCTTTCCTGTTACAAGATTAAAAGTAGATAGTGGTTAGCAAAGTAACAAAAGGTAAAAGAGAAAATAGAGAGAAATTATAAAGGCTTTTGTATTGATGGAGAATAGCCCCGGGGGCCATAGGTTCACTAGTGGCATCTCTCTCGAAAGCATCACAAATAGTGTGGTAAACAAATTACTGTTGGACAATTGATAGAATTGCACATAGTAATAATTGTGATCATTCATGGCATAATCTCACATAGGCATTATGTCCGTGACAAGTATGACCGTTAATCCAACTGCATATACTACTATTAATCCACCCAAGACCGCTATCCAGCATGCATATCAAAGTATTAAGTTCATGATAAACAGATTAACGCAATAAGCAGGATGACATAATCTCTACTACCTAAAAGAACCACAAGGTTCCGTATCCCCTCTTACGTCCCACTCTTCATCCATCCTTTTCCGTTCGCTATCCCTTACCACTCGACCAGTTTTTCTTCCGATCCATGTTTGGTAAAACAATCAATTTCCATATAGTAATTAATCTCTTTTTTGGTAATCAATCTCAATTCACATCAATTATGGACAACAAGTACCCCGCGCCCTTGGACTCCAGCGGCAATTTCTCCTTTGACGAGGGAGCTAGAGACAATGCCATGATGTGGAGCATCTCCCGTAGCAGCGCTCAGATCGGCACAATGAGTACGCCGAAGAAACCTTATTCCGTCCGCCATCTCGTTTCTTCTTCTGTGGCGGCGTGAGAGATCATGTGGTGGTCATGGAAATTGATTATTTCGGAAGCGATGTACCAGTTTCTTCTCTCAAGCATGTATCATTTCTCTCCTTGGTCCTCTCTCCTTGAACGACGCACGGTGGCGGCGATGTTAGAACGCCGCGTGGCTGGTCGAGGGAGCAGGGGGCAGACTTGAGGGGCACAGGGACTGAGAACGCGGCGTGGCTGGTCGAAATCAAGATCTACAGCGCAATCAACATCTACACAGCTGTGGCGTTCGTTACTACATCTCCGCTTCTTAACCCGCCACGCCGACGTGCCCATCTCCATTGAACCACCTCCATGTCGCGCCACTCCGCGCCAATCTGCGACGCCGGCCACAGCCTCCACTTATTCTTTGTCTCAATCCGCTAGTTTTAAGCTCCCAGGTCCAAAGCAAGCAGGGCCCATGGCGAGTAGGGAGCCATAGTCTACCTTAATCCAGGCATCAGCGATGCTTGAAGCCTTCAACCACGCCGATGACACCTGAAGCAGCCAAAGTCAAGGGACATAACCGCTGCACTAGCGAGCATCAGGTGCGTGTTTGCGCTTTCTATTTGTCTCTGACCGTCAGTACTCACTAGTCACTACTTAGTACATACATGCACTTAGCTGAGATATAAATTCGAAACTGTTCTTGGGTGCTTCAAATGGGTCACGTAGAATTAAGGAACGCGAAATCTAATGTGATGATGTATGTGTATATGTGACACCATGGTTCAATCTACTGTAAAGTTATCGTCCTAATGTTTCATTTTCTCCATTTTGATAGTACCATATTATTCTGTCTGAACATTTATATGGGCAACACATGATTTTATCAAATAAAAAGAAGTGAATTTTGAACTTCACCTGTTTTGATTTGCCACATCTTTTATTTTTTTAATCCTACTCCCAGTTAACCAAATCATGAAGATTGTGATACTTTGTGCATGGGCACGTGGAATGCCATTTTCGGGTACTGATGGTTTATCGAAAAAGGTAGATAAACATGTCTTGTAAATGCATTGTATTATTGCCTCTCATTTTTTTTCTTTATCAAACAAGATATCCTATTTTCTGTAAAAACATCATGTCATTCAGATAATTATATTTCACTCTACGATGTTCTTTGGCCTTCAATATCTTACGACAAAGTTTTCATAAGTTCAATGGTTCATAAACAAAGCAAAATCTCCTTTGCTTATTCATTCACATCAAGATATATCCCTATATACTCCTCCCGTGGCAACACACGGGCATGTACCTAGTTTAGACAGAAAAAGATCAATCAATATGACCAAACCCGTCATTTTACCCTTAGTGGCAAAAACACAATACATGCCTTCGTCCTTCCTTTCATAGGGCAAGATCACGACAAGGTTGAACCCACTACTGTGCACCACTCCCTTTGAAGACCTACTCATCCAATTGGCGAAAGAGGACAGATTGAAAAGCATACATAGTTATAAAATTACACAAGGGGGAAACTTCAAGAGATCCAAAATAGATCAAGGAATAATCTAATCATAAACCCACAATTCATCAAATCCCAACAAACACACTGCAAAAAATTGCGTCGGATTGATCTTAAAGAAGATTATCGTATTGAAGCAAGAGCGAGAGAGAGAGAGAGAGAGAGAGAGAGAGAGAGAGAGAAGATTATTGTGTTGAAGCAAGAGAGAGAGAGATCTAGCTACAACTATGGACCCGTAGGTCCTAAGGGAACTATTCACACATCATCGTGGAGGAAGTAAGGTTGATGAAGATGGCCTCCCAATGATTCCCTCCTCCGGCAACGTACTGTAACAAGTATAGATGGGATCGCTTCAGAACAAAGGCTTGCAGCGGCGATAAAATTCTTTCGGGCTTCGCTTCGAGGGTATTTGAATATTCGGGAAATTATTGGCCAAGAATTAGGGAAAACAGAGCCACGAAGGGCCAACAAGCCAGGATAGCACGTCCTACCCCCTGATACGTCCATTTTGCATCATGTTTTCCTACTGTTATTTATAATATTTTTATGCTCCATAATGCTTTATGGAGTAATTCTAATGCACTTTCTCTCATAATATGCAAGGTTTACACAAAGAGGGAGAATGCCGGCAGCTGGAATTCGAGACCTAAAAAAGCTACGTCTGAGTTACCTATTCTGCACATCTCCAATTGAGCTAAACATTGACGGAGAATTATTTTGGAATATATAAAAATACTCGAGCAAATAACAACCGGAGGGGGCCACCTAGTGAGCACAAGACACCAGGGTGCGCCAGGCCCCCCAGACGCGCACTGGTGGGTTGTGCTCAGCCCAACCCACCTCTGGTGCCCATCTTTTGGTATTTAGATTATTTTGACCTAGAAAACAAAATTAGGAGAGGACTTTCGGGACGAAGCGCCGCCGTCTCGAGGCGGAACCTGGGCAGGAGCACTTTTGCCCTTCGGCGGAGCGATTCCACCAGGGGAACTTCCCTCCCGGAGGGGGAAATCAAAGTCATCGTCATCACTAACAACCCTCTCATCTTTCAGAAGCCAATCTCAATCAAAATCTTCAACAGCACCACCTCCTGATAGAGGCGGGGTGTCCCGATGTTTCGATGAGATGGTGGCTATCGTTTCTGTGGGAGTCGACCTTGACGATCCGAATACGAACGTGCGAGACGTCGCGCCATAGCAATCGCTAAACCAACTTCCGAGGGTTATTCACCACGCCGGAGCACGATCAACCTGACCACGAGGGCCTGTTTCCTGCGAGCAAACGAAGAACAAGCAAGAAACTAAGATTGCAATCTGGATATTGCGAATATAAGAGGAAAGCTTTATTAATGAAGGTGGGGTTCTGTGACGCCTTGGTCTGGTCGTTGAACACAAACGAAGTACGCGAAGTTGCAACTATGGCGAACTTTTGATCTAAACAAAACCCAAAGTCTAAACGACGCCCTAAGAGCTGTATATATGGAGGAAGAGGGGGGGAATTTCGTGGCCCTTGAGGAAGGGGTCCGAAACCAACCCTAACTCTTGTTTCCCCACACATACGGACTCTAAAAACAGCCTATACTTAAGTATTTCAAAATTACATAGGCCTGGCCCAATAATAAGGTGACGCAGCACCTAGAATAGCCTCTGGACGAAATTTATGAAGTGGCATCTTGTATATTTCGTCCAAGGATTCATTCACTCCTTATGGTGGCTTCAGAGTCCTGAAATCATCACTTGTAACTCCGTTCTTGTTTCCCTTGCGCATGCCATCAACTCCATGCTTGTTCTTGCTCCAATGTTCATCCTTCTCCAAGCTAGGCCCTTCATTTGTAAGCAAAACAAATGTATCCAATTTAGGCAGCATCATATTCTCATGAACATTAGAATCATTACCAAGAAACGAAAGTACCTGGTAATTTAATTGGCGTGCGCGAGCTCTAGTAATTGGTCCATCATATGTAACAGTAGGGGCTGTGGGTGTAACAATGGTATTGATGTCCTCATCATCCTCCCCTTCTTGAAATGAAGTCGTCCTCGACGGAAGCTCATCTTCCTCACCCAAATAAGGCTTCAAATCTGCAATGTTAAAACTGGGACTAACCCCAAAATCTGCAGGCAACTCAAGTTTATATGCATTATCATTTATTTTTTCTAACACCTTAAAAGGACCATCAGCACGTGGCATTAGCTTTGACTTGCGCAAATGAGGAAACCTATCCTTACGCAAATGTAACCAAACAAGATCTCCAGGTGCAAAGACAACACGTTTTATACCCTTATCTCCAACAAGTTTATATTTAGCATTCATGCGCTCAATATTTTCCTTAGTTAACTCATGCATCTTTAAGATCAAATCAGCACGTTGTTTAGCATCAAAATTAACCTTCTCCGAAGATGGAAGAGGCAACAAATCAATAGGTGCACGAGGTAGGAAACCATACACAATTTCAAAAGGGCACATCTTAGTAGTAGAATGCAATGAACGATTATAAGCAAATTCAATATGAGGCAAGCATTCTTCCCACATTTTCTTATTATTCTTCAAAACAGCCCTAAGCATAGTAGACAATGTTCTATTGACTACTTCAGTTTGTCCATCAGTTTGTGGGTGACAAGTAGTACTAAAAAGCAGTTTAGTCCCCAACTTAGCCCATAAACATCTCCAAAAGTGGCTAAGAAATTTAGTATCACGGCCTGAAACAATAGTATTTGGCACACCATGCAAGCGAATAATTTCACGAAAGAACAAATCAGCAACGTTAACAGCATCATCACTTTTATGACATGGTATAAAGTGTGCCATTTTCGAGAATCTATCCACGACAACAAATATTCTATCCCTCCCCTTCTTTGTTCGAGGTAAACCTAAAATAAAGTCCATAGATATATCCTCCCAAGGAACACTAGGTACAGGCAAAGGCATATATAAACCATGAGGATTGAGTCGTGACTTAGCTTTTTGACATGTAGTGCAGCGAGCAACAAAACACTCAACATCCCGTCTCATCTTTGGCCAAAAGAAATGTGTAGCAAGTATATCCTCCGTCGTCTTCACGCCAATGTGTCCCATTAGTCCTCCCCCATGCGCCTCCTGCAACAACAAAAGACGAACGGAGCTAGCTGGAATGCATAGCTTGTTAGCACGAAACACAAATCCATCGTTAACGACGAACTTGTTCCATGATCTACCTTCTTTACAATTCTGCAATACATCTTTAAATTCAGCATCATGCACATATTGATCTTTGATGGTCTCCAAACCAAATATTTTAAAATCAAGTTGTGACAGCATAGTATAACGACGAGACAATGCATCAGCAATAACATTTTCTTTACCCTTCTTGTGTTTAATGACATAAGGGAAAGTCTTAATGAATTAAACCCATTTAGCATGTCTACAGTTCAGTTTAGCTTGACTTTTAATGTGTTTCAAAGATTCATGATCAGAATGTATAACAAATTCTTTGGGCCATAAATAATGTTGCCATGTTTCTAAAGTCCGAACAAGAGCATATAATTCCTTATCATAAGTAGAATAGTTCAGACTAGGCCCACTCAATTTTTCAGAAAAGTATGCAACAGGTTTGCCATCTTGTAATAACACACCTCCTAATCCAATTCCACTAGCATCACGTTCAAGCTCAAAAGTCTTATTAAAATCAGGAAGTTGGAGTAAAGGAGCATGTGTCAACTTATCTTTCAATACTGTGAAGGCTTCTTCCTGTGCGGTACCCCAAACAAAAGGCACATCCTTCTTTGTAAGCTCATTGAGAGGTGCAGCAATGGTGCTAAAGTCTCTCACAAAACGCCTATAGAAACCAGCGAGTCCAAGAAAACTCCTCACTTGTGTGACCGTTTTGGGCTGCGGCCAACTCTCAATAGCTTCAATCTTGGCTTTATCAACTTCAATTCCCTGTGGAGTAACAACATAGCCAAGAAAAGATACTCGGTCGGTGCAAAAGGTGCACTTCCCAAGGTTACCAAACAAACGTGCATCACGTAGAGCATTAAAAATAGCACGTAAATGTTCCAAATGTTCTTCCAAAGATTTGCTATAAATCAGTATATCATCAAAATAGACTACCACAAATCGTCCAATGAAAGCACGTAAAACTTGGTTCATTAGTCTCATGAAAGTACTAGGTGCATTAGTTAACCCAAAAGGCATGACTAACCACTCATATAAACCAAACTTAGTTTTAAAAGCTGTTTTCCATTCATCTCCCAATTTCATACGAATTTGATGGTATCCACTACGCAAATCAACTTTGGAGAATATTGTAGAGCCACTCAATTCATCAAGCATATCATCTAGCCTAGGAATAGGATGACGGTAACGAATAGTAATATTATTAATGCCTCTACAATCAACACAAATACGCGAGGTACCATCCTTTTTCAGCACTAGAATAATAGGAACAGCACAAGGACTAAGGGATTCGCGTATATAACCTTTGTCGAGTAGCTCTTGTACTTGACGCATAATCTCCTTCGTCTCCTCTGGATTGGTACGGTATGGTGCACGGTTGGGTAATGATGCACCGGAATTAAGTCAATTTGATGCTCAATCCCTCGAATAGGTGGTAATCCCGGTGGCACGTCTTGTGGGAAGACGTCAGCGAACTCCTGCAAAATGGTAGTAACAGCAGGAGGCAAAGAGGAAGGCACGTCCTCGAATGAAAATAATGCCTCTTTGCACACAAAAGCATAGCAAACAGATTTGCTAACATCTAGATCATCAATGTCAGATTTGGTGGCAAATAAACATGCACTTTTCAATTTAATTTCAGAAGCAACACTAGATGGTTTATTATTAGGCTTCATTTGTTGCTCAAATTCTTTTGCCACAATCTGATTTTCACTCTTATTTTGCTCCTGTTTTGCTTTATTAGCTCGATTAATATCATCTTTCAAAATGGAATCAGGAGTCATAGGAAGCAAAGTAATATTTTTGTCCTTATGAACAAGAGTATACTGATTGTTTCTACCATGGTGTACAGAATTTTTATCAAATTGCCATGGTCTACCAAGTAATAAGGAACATGCTTGCATAGGTACCACATCACAATCAACATAATCAGCATATGTAGAGATACTAAAATGCACACGAACAGTACGTGTTACCTTAACCTTGCCGCTGTTGTTGAACCATTGGATGTAGTAAGGATGTGGATGTGGTCTTGTGGTGAGAGACAGCTTCTCCACCATCTCCATGCTAGCCAAGTTGTTGCAGCTCCCTCCATCTATGATGACGCGAACAGAACGTTCCTTCACAACTCCCTTTGTATGGAACAAATTATGCCTCTTATTTTGCTCAGCTTGCATGACCTGCACACTCAAAACACGTTGAGCAACTAAACATTCATACCTGTCAGCATCTTCAGCAGCCATGTATTGCGTCTCATGATCAGAAACATCTCCACCGTGTTCTTCATGTGTAAGAAGAGCCAAAGTCTCCTCATCATAGTCACTAGCGGACTCATACCCACCATCCTCAGTAGCAATCATCACACGCTGAGATGTGCATTCTCGCGCAAAATGTCCTCTTCCCTTACAACGACGACAAATAATATCACTTGTGTGCCCTGTAGACGCCATGGAAGAAGCAGAGCTCTGTGCAGGCCCGACAGGAGTGCTCTTGGCAGATAGTGGTGGTTGTGCCTGCTTTCTTGTGTCACGGTTGGAGGTGTCAGCTGACGGAGGTGCCGGTGTAGCAGAACGTGTCGAAGTAGATGATGCACGTGGTGTCCACGATGAAGGTCGACCTGCAGAAAAGTTAGTTCGCGCCAATGCCTGTCGATCCTGCACTTCACGTTCAGCTTTACAAGCAAGATGGAATAAACGAGTGATATTATTATAATCCTTATAGTCTAGAATGGTCTGAATCTCTCTATTTAATCCACCCAGAAAACGTGCAAGCATAGCTTCATTCTCCTCAGCGATACCACATCTAATCAAGCCAGTTTGTAATTCCTGATAATATGCTTCTACCGAATTTTTTCCTTGTCTTAGGCGCTGCAATTTTTGAAGTAATTCATGTTGATAATATGGTGGAACCCAACGAGTACGCATAGCAGTTTTCAAAGCAGCCCAAGTAGCTGGAACAGGATATAATCTACAATATTCAGACCACCAAACACATGCAAAGCTAGTGAAAGCACAAACAGCAGCAGGAACACGTCTCTCCTCAGGATATTGTATACATGTAAATCGTTGTTCAGTTTCTAACTCCCAAGTAAGATATATATCAGGAACATATCTACCCTCAAATGGTGGAATATTCAATTTCAGTTTAGGGAGATGGTCATGATCTCGTACCTGAGGGGGAGCCCTAACATTGCCATTATTTGCATGTGGACGACCTGGTGGTTGTGGTGCTGGTGGTTGCATGTAGTTCTGATGTTGATCAACCTCATCCTCGTAATCTCCCACATAATCATCCTCCCCCACATCAGCAGCAGGAGCCACAGAAGTATCAACAGCAGCACCAGCAGCTTGGCCAGGCTGAAGAGGGACACGGGTCGCTCGGCGGAGGGCTGTTTCGCGATGTGGAGGTAGTCGTCGTTGTTGTTGTAAAGGTGCGTTAGGTGCAGCCGGTGGTGGTGGTGGTAGACGCGCGAGCAATTCATTAAACTTGTTATCGAGCTTTGTTTCGAACGCCTTCTCAATGCCATCTATCTTCTCCATGGCCTCTTCAAATCTATTTAGCACATCTTCCACCTGTCCACTCATCATTTGTTGAAACTTATCATGTAACGCTTTGTTTGTCATGTTCTCCCAGTTAGTCTCGTCGGCTTGTGATCCTGCCATGGTTAGCAGCAATAGAAACACACAAGAATATGATTCTACAGACTACTAGGAAGTGGTGGTGGTGGTGTGGTGGACAGTCACAAATCCGTCAAGCAAATCTCAAATTCTTACCAGTTCTTACCAAGCAGCAGGCGGTGATCGGCAACCGTTGTATTCAAAACTCTCAAAGCTTGGATAGAGCGATTACCAGGGAGAGTCAAACGCACGACGTAGATGTATGTGGAGCTAGGAAGGCTTATAATATGGTAGCAAAAAGGGTCAGCAATAATCAATTCAGAGATGCAAAGTTGAATAAACGCTCAACGACGGTACTGTGCTGGTCCTAGGCTAGACCGTACTAGAGACGCGAGCCTAGAACACTAATAAAATCACGGCGCTACACGTAAACAAGGGAGGAGCACACTCCGAAAAAAAATTCTTTTTTTTTCACTTTTTTTGCACTTTTTTTCCTCTTTTTTTTGCTCCGCAACAATTTTTTTTCGAAAAAGTCTACAAATGTCCTAAAAACTGCCTAGCCAGAATTTTCCAGACTTATTTTTTTTGAAACTGGAACTATTTTTCTTCTGCGGGTAGCACGAAAGTTGGGGAGTCCTTCTCTGTCACGACTCGGAGTATCGCGTGATCTGGAAATCGAGAACAAAGCAACAATTACTGGACTCGGACTAGGACTCGTGGCGGAGATGAATCTGGTGGAAACTCGGACTGGTGGCGGATATTTGCAGGGCGATGGAACACAGACTGGTGGTGAATCTGTGATGGAGGTGGACTCGGATTAGCGTGATGGCGGTGGATATGTGGTATATGGTAGCGGCGATGACGATGGTGGTATATGGCAGCGGTGATGACGATGGTGGTATATGGCAGCGGTGATGATGATGATGCGGTGGTGATATATGGCAGCGGCGACGTGACAACCTGTGAACAGAACTCGAAACTCTAAAGGACTAGACGCTAAGACCAGCAACTTGACACGACGATGCAACCGCAAATTCAACAAAGCAAATACAGAAAAGATTATGCAAAGGCTCAGATTGGTTCGGATAGGATGAACTAACCCTAATTTTTTTTGGCTTTTTCGTGGACTGTAGGTATGAAAAACAGAATCGATCTAAACTATGAAAAACTGTAAAATCTCACCGAGCAACCTGAAAATCTGATACCACTTGATAGAGGCGGGGTGTCCCGATGTTTCGATGAGATGGTGGCTATCGTTTCTGTGGGAGTCGACCTTGACGATCCGACTACGAACGTGCGAGACGTCGCGCCTTAGCAATCGCTAAACCAACTTCCGAGGGTTATTGACCACGCCGGAGCACGATCAACCTGACCACGAGGGCCTGTTTCCTGCGAGCAAACGAAGAACAAGCAAGAAACTAAGATTGCAATCTGGATATTGCGAATATAAGAGGAAAGCTTTATTAATGAAGGTGGGGTTCTGTGACGCCTTGGTCTGGTCGTTGAACACAAACGAAGTACGCGAAGTTGCAACTATGGTGAACTTTTGATCTAAACAAAACCCAAAGTCTAAACGACGCCCTAAGGGCTGTATATATGGAGGAAGAGGGGGGGGGGGAATTTCGTGGCCCTTGAGGAAGGGGTCCGAAACCAACCCTAACTCTTGTTTCCCCACACATACGGACTCTAAAAACAGCCTATACTTAAGTATTTCGAAATTACATAGGCCTGGCCCAATAATAAGGTGACGCAGCACCTAGAATAGCCTCTGGACGAAATTTATGAAGTGGCATCTTGTATATTTCGTCCAAGGATTCATTCACTCCTTATGGTGGCTTCAGAGTCCTGAAATCATCACTTGTAACTCCGTTCTTGTTTCCCTTGCACATGCCATCAACTCCATGCTTGTTCTTGCTCCAATGTTCATCCTTCTCCAAGCTAGGCCCTTCATTTGTAAGCAAAAAAAATGTATCCAATTTAGGCAGCATCATATTCTCATGAACATTAGAATCATTACCAAGAAACAAAAGTACCTGGTAATTTAATTGGCGTGCGCGAGCTCTAGTAATTGGTCCATCATATGTAACAGTAGGGGCTGTGGGTGTAACAATGGTATTGATGTCCTCATCACCTCCTCTCAAACCCTAGTTCATGTCTGATGACCCACAAGTATAGGGAATCTATCGTAATCCTTTTGATAAGTAAGAGTGTGGAACCCAACGAGGAGCAGAAGGAAATGATAAGCGGTTTTCAGCAAGGTATTCTCTGCAAGTACAGAAATAAGTGGTAACAAATAGTTTTGTGATAGGATAATTAGTAACAAAAGTAAATAAAGTGCAGCAAGGTGGCGAAATCCTTTTTGTAGCAAAGGACAAGCCTGGACAAACTCTTATATAAAGGAAAGCGCTCCCGAGGACACATGGGAATATCATCAAGCTAGTTTTCATCACGTTCATATGATTCGCGTTCGGTACTTTGATAATTTGATATGTGGGTGGACCGGTGCTTGGGTGCTGTTCTTACTTGAACAAGCATCCCACTTATGATTAATCTCGATTGCAAGCATCCGCAACTACAACAAAATTATTAAGGTAAGCCTAACCATAGCATGAAACATATGGATCCAAATCAGCCCCTTACGAAGCAACACATAAACTAGGGTTTAAGCTTCTGTCACTCTTGCAACCCATCATCTATTTATTAGTTCCCAATGCCTTCCTCTAGGCCCAAATAATGGTGAAGTGCTATGTAGTCGACGTTCACATAACACCACTAGAGACTAGACAACATACATCTCATCAAAATATCGAACGAATACCAAATTCACATGACTACTAATAGCAAGATTTCTCACATGTCCTCAGGAACAAACGTAACTAGTCACAAAGCATATTCATGTTCATAATCAAAGGGGTATTAATATGCATAAAGGATCTGAACATATGATCTTCCACCAAATAAACCAACTAGCATCAACTACAAGGAGTAATCAACACTACTAGCAACCTACTAGTACCAATCCCGGACTTGGAGACAAGAATTGGATACAAGAGATGAACTAGGGTTTTGAGAGGATATGGTGCTGGTGAAGATGTTGATGGGGATTGCCCTCTCCCGATGAGAGGAGCGTTGGTGATGACGACGGTGATGATTTCCCCCTCCTAGAGGGAAGTGTCCCTGGCAGAACAGCTCTGCCGGAGTCCTAGATTGGTTCCGCCAAGGTTCCGCCCCGTGGCGGCGGAGTCTCGTCCTGAAATGTTGCTTATGATTTTTTCCTCGATGAAAGACCTCATATAGCAGAAGATGGCCATCGGAGAGCCAACAGGGGGCCCACAAGGCAGGGGGCGCGCCCTGGGGGGTAGGGCGCCCCCACCCTCGTGGCTAGGTGGGTCCCCCTCTGGTGTACTTCTTCCACTCACTATTTTTTATTATTTCCAAAAACGACTTTCGTGGAGTTTCAGGACTTTTAGAGTTGTAGAATAGGTCTCTAATATTTTCTCCTTTTCCAGCCCAGAATTCCAGCTGCCGGCATTCTCCCTCCTTATGTAAACCTTGTAAAATAAGAGAGAATAGGCATAAGTATTGTGACATAACGCATAGTAACAGCCCATAATGCAATAAATATCAATATAAAAGCATGATGCAAAATGGACGTATTAACTCCCCCAAGCTTAGACCTCGCTTGTCCTCAAGCGGAAGCCGATAATGATAAATATGTCCCCATGTTTAGAGGTAGAGGTGTCGATAAAAATAAAATACGGACATGAAGGCATCATGATTATTCTCATAACAACAACTTATATAGATTTTGTCATACGATTACTTATGCTCAAGTAATAATCTGTTCGCAATGCAAAGTACGAATCATAAACTTTATTGAGAACCAACAAACTATTATCTCAGTCATTGAAGCAATTGCAATTTATCATAACATCAGAAAGAGTCTATGTCAGAGCATTATAGCAAGTCCACATACTCAACTATCATTTAGTCTTTCATAACTGCTAACACTCACGCGATACTTGTGGTTACGGAGTTTTAATCTGACACAGAGAAAGATAGGGGCTTATAGTTTCACCTCCCAACCTTTTACCTCAAGGGTAATGTCAACAATAATAACTCATGCTCCCCTACATCCAATTAGATATATCTGTCAGGATCTTTCCAACACTCTGTGCTTGCCAAAGGATAAAATTTAAAAAGGAAAGGTGAAGATCACCATGACTCTTGCATAAAGTAGAAGATAATAATAAAAGATAGGCCCTTCACAGAGGGAAGCGGAGGTTGCCATGTGCTTTTATGGTTGGATTCACAAAATCTTAATGCGAAAGAACGTCACTTTATATTGCCCCTTGTGATATGAACCTTTATTATGCAGTCCGTCGCTTTTATTTCTTCCACATCACAAGATCGTATAAAGCTTATTTTCTCCCACACTAATAAGTCATACATATTTAGAGAGCAATTTTTATTGCTTTGCACCGATGACAACTTACTTGAAGGATCTTACTCAATCCATAGGTAGGTATAGTGGACTCTCATGGCAAAACTGGTTTAAGGGTTTTTGGAAGCACACATAGTATCTCTACTTGGTGCTAAGAATTTGGCTATCATGAGGGGGAAAGGCAAGCTCAACATGTTGGATGATCCATGACAACATACTTTATCTCATATATAAGAAAACATAACCCATTACGTTTTCTTCCTTGTCCAACGTCAACTCTTTAGCATGTCATATTTTAATGAGTGCTCCCAATCATAAAAGATGTCAATGATAATATATTTATATGTGAAACCTCTCTTTCTTTATTACTTCCTATTAATTGCAACGATGACCAAAGCTATTTTTGCCAACTCCCAACAACTTTTAATCATCATACTTTTCTATGTGAAGTCATTACTCTCAATAAGATCAATATGAACTCTTTATTTCTTTTTATTCTTTTTCTTCTTCTTTTCTTTTATTCACTCACGATCATAGCAAAATAATCAAACCCTTGACTTAACAATAATATTTATTATATATAGCTCACGAACTCGATTACATAGAGAGATCATAAAGCAAAAACTCAAAACTAGATCATGCCATAAACTTGATTCTACTAGATCAAGATACTACTAATAGGATCGAACTAGGAAAAATGGTAAAGATAGGAGTGTGATGGTGATACGATACCGGGGCATCTCCCCCAAGCTTGGAAGTTGCCAAGGGGAGTGCCCATACCCATGTGATTATGTCTCCTTTGCTGGTGAAGAAGGTGGAGGTGTTGTTGATGATGCGGTCTTATCGTCCATCTTCCAAGGCATAGGCTGATCAAGTCTCTGCAATCCTCAAGTCTACAGCCAAACTCATCCTTTTGAATCTATATTCATACTCACAGTTTTGGTTTTGCAGGTCATAGATTTGGGCTTGAAGGTGCTCGATCTTCTCATGAAGCTTGCAGATGGCCTCTGTCGGTGTCAAAACCGGCGGATCTCAGGTAGGGGGTCCCGAACTGTGCGTCAAGGTCGAATGGTAACAGGAGACAGGGGACACTTTATTTTACCCAGGTTCGGGCCCTCTCGATGGAGGTAAAACCCTACTCCTGCTAGATTAATATTGATGATATGGGTAGTACAAGAGTAGATCTACCACGAGATCAAGGGGGCTAAACCCTAAAAGCTAGCCTATGGTGTGATTGTGTATGATGATGGTTGTCCTACGGACTACAACCCTCCGGTTTATATAGACACCGGATAGGGTTAGGGTTACACAGAGTCGGTTACAATGGTAGGAGATCTTGAATATCCGCATGCCTAGCTTGCCTTCCACGCGAAGGAAAGATCCTTCCGGACACGGGGCGAAGTCTTCAATCTTGTATCTTCATAGTCCTGGAGTCCGACTGAAGGTATAGTCCGGCTATCCGGACACCCCCTAATCCAGGACTCCCTCAGTAGCCCCCGAACCAGACTTCAATGACGATGAGTCCGGCGCGCAGATTGTCTTCGGCATTGCAAGGCGGGTTCTCCTTCAAACTTTGTGTACCTGCGGGTATAACGTCCGATTTTTATAATGCAACGCTCCTTGGCTTTCACGCCCAATAATGGCCGCCTTCCACGTGTCAAACGAATGCGAAAAGCCGGGGCAATTGTACATCCAAGCCCCTAGCCGTATAAACGAGCCGCCTATCTAACAGGATGAGGATTCAGATCCAAACCACAGCTTCCCCTTCTGCGAGAAATCATCAGAGCGTCTCCAGCAAAGACCCATTCCAACATGGCCAGCCACCGTAGCTCCTCCTCTCGCCCTTCCAGTCCTATCCCTGGAGACTGGGAGAGTTGTTCCATCCCGCATAGCGAATTAGTGTCGCTCCAAGCCAAGGGATTTCTCCCTCAAGCCTATATGGTCTCGGTCCGAGCCGGACTCACCACTTATCAAGGCGGGAAACAAGCGGAGAACTCACCTAGTCCCTCTAAAGGGGAGCTGGTGTGCCTGGTCCCTTATCTAATAAGGGGACTGGGATTTCCAATTCATCCCTTTCTCCGCGGGCTTCTGGAGTTCTATGGCCTCCAGCTGCACCACCTTACGCCCGGCTCCGTGTTACACATCGCGGGCTTCATTGCTCTTTGCGAGCTATTTTTAGGCGTCGAGGCTCATTTCACGCTGTGGAAGAAGATATTCTGCTTGGTACCCCGTTCCCAAGAGGGGTCCATACATCAAGTGGGCGGAGCCGAAGTATGGCGCATCGCCGGGACCGGATACCCGTCCGGAACCCCGAAGAAGGCGTCCGAGGACTGGCCTTCAGAATGGTTTTACATAGACGACGTCCCCCTGCCGGACCCTATCCGGGCCGGTCTCCCTGAGTTCAACAATGCTCCCCTGAAGAAACGCCTGAACTGGCGCCCTCGGAGCTCTCAGAGAGAGAATGACAGAGACGTCCTTTACTTAATGGTCCGGATTAAGCTACTGGCTCATTCCAGACTAACCATGATTAAAGTCATGGCCATATGCATTATGCGGGGGGTGCAGCCGCTCCAATACAAAAGCCACCCCATGTGGGATTTCAACGGGGAAGATGACGCCACCCGTCATGGCCGTAAAGGGCCGGACTCGCCTGCCTCCCTAATGAAGATCTTATCCTCTTTGTACAAGGGAGAAGAAGAGGAATTCCTCCGCGTCGACCCGCGGGGCGGATTTTCCATGTATAATCCTCCGAATTGGGTAAGCGGACAGTTGTGCTTCCCTGTTCATTTTACATTCCCATGATTAAATAGGCAGTCTAACGACTTCAACGCAGGACCTGCGTCAGGAGGTAAAAAACGTAAACAGCCGTCTTCCACAGCCAGAGGACCCAGAACGGTCCCTTGATCCGGACTCCGAAGAGGATCCGGACTTAGCGGTGGAGTTTATCGACGGAGTGTTTTATCAGCTAAGCAAGGACAATACCTTGGTAGCTATTATAGCTGATTACCCAGGGTTAATCCCGGCCTCCCAGGTGACAAATACCAGAGCTTTACCCCCTTAAGAGGGGTTCCGTTTTCACGGGTTTGGTTGTTCTGACAGCAACCATGCTTTGTAGGGGAGATTCCCGAGGCGGGAAGCCGACCCCGCTGCAGCTAGCCGGCGGGGGGCCGCAGGGCCCCGTGGGGCAAAAAGGAACGTAGTCCGGACTGAGGTGCCAGAGCAAAGGTATGGCGTACCCTCTCTTTTTCCCTGGTGTTTTACTCCTCCAGGGTATATTAACATTCGTGCCATCTTCAGTACGAAGAGACCTCGCCGGACTATATCCGGAGAGGTTGCCAATCGCGCCTCCACCAGCCAGACTCCAACGCCCGGCCCGGAAGCGGAGGCCCGCGCAAGGCACACACCGGACACTCCTCCATCAGAGGATGTGGACAGGCTGCCTGCCACCCATTCCGAGGTGGAGAGTGCCATGAACCACAGGCGTCGCCGGACAGTCCTTCGCGACGCTTGTTTCTCCCAGGAGGCTTTAGATGCCTTCAATTCGGGAGACGCATACCTCCGTGGCGCTCAAAATGGTTTAGCCAGAGCCACGGAGTAGTATGTAAAAGACATACGGGTAAGAAATGTTTGGTAAATATAGATATGCCAGTAGCCCCCGAGACTTTAAGCAGTGGAAATAAATGGTTCGAGAATCATATAACATGCAGTTTCTTACCGAGAAGAACACCGCGCTGTCCCAGGAGCTGGAAAGGTGCAGGGCCCAACTAGAGGCCGCACTAACGGCAGCAGGGGGGTCTAAAGAGACCCCTGCAGGTAAACAATACACCAGAATATTTAGTATTGTGCGGATTTAAGTGCCAATCTGACAAATGGTATTGCAGATGGCGCCGGACTCGATCTGGACAGGCAACAGCTTCTACGCCAGTTAAAGGCTGGTGAAAGCGTGCTAACAAAGGTGAGGCAGGAGAAGAATGATCTCCAGGATGCCAACACCAGGCTGGATGTTAAACTAAAAGATGTTCGTGGCCAGCTGTCGGACTCCAATAAGGAGAATCAGCGACTTCGACGCGGCATTTTTAATAAGTGCTTAAGCAAACTCTTGAAAAAGGAGTTCGGCAAGGAAGACGACTAACAGAGTTATGTCTGTAGGTATGCTGACAGGTCATCCTGCAGAGGAGATGCCCGGTTCAACGGGCGATCTTCTTCCCGAACTCTCGCAACTGCACGAACGAGTTCGGCAGGCGATGCGAGGTATTGCCCAAGCCTTGTGGTCTGCCCACTCCATACCTGAGGGCCTTGGAGAACTTGCGGAGAAGTTGAATGGAGCTCAGCGGCGCTTCCGGTTTTGGAAGATATCAGCCTGCCGGCAGGGCGCTAGGGAGGCCTGGGCCATGGTGAAGACCCGCTTCACGAAGTCTGACCCCAATCACATGGCCGAGGTCGGACCAGTGGGGCCTGACGGGAAGGAGATCCCTGTGAGCTTAGTGTATGGCCAGGTAGAATTGGCCGCAAAGTATTCCCAGCAGGACTGTAAATTAGACAGCCTGTTAGATGGTATAGAGGAGGAATACAATCAGTCAGGATGACTATGTAATTTATAATTGACATGTGTAATGCCTTCTAGCCGGATTGTAGATCGTTTGTCGTTGACGACCTTTTCGCTTTGACCTCGGGACCTGACGGTCCGGAGTGTGTCCGAATATCATAACGGTTATATAAGAACCGAGGTATGCGTGGAGACCAGGCGTAGGGGTCATTAGTGCTTTATCAGACAAGTGACAAACTAGTTATGTTATATTACATGGTTAGTAAGAAACATCTTCCAGAGAGAATAGTTCCGTTAAGGGTTCCTTTTGCTGGGGTGGCGTGCGCTGAAGTGCACGTCCGGACTGCAAATGCAGGAAAACATCTGGGGGCATGTATAAGTAAAAAAGGTTCATCTTTAGTTCACCGTCCGAATATTCCCTTAAGAACGTTAGCTTTCGGCTTCACCCAGTCTGAGGTACACATCCGGCTTATCCGGCAGTAGCAATCGCAGAGGTGCTCCCTTTACCGCCTAGCCAAACAATCGGGAACGTAGGGGTAAGCACAGGAGCCAGGCAACCCAGCTTGGCCAAAACTTAAGTCATATCGATGCATATAATGGTGAAGAAAAGGTGCATGCGGAAGTCTGACGCATGCGTTGGGCGTGAAACCCATATAAACAAGCTTCTGTTAAAGAAGCCCCCAGGTTTAAGGAGCGCGGGTAGCGCGTCACATGATGAGCCTTTAAGGGCTATAAAAGGAAAGAGTGGGGGAAGACAAATAAAAACAGAAAAATATATATAAAAATGGACAGAAGAAGGAGACAAACCCAGAGTCCGGCGCAAGGCATAGAATCTTCGGAGACGTACGGCGTTCCACGGGTTCAGCTCGAGTCGGTTATCCGACGCATCTCGCAGGCAGTGCGCTCCACCAGTCAAGACTTGGTCAATTATGAAGGGACCTTCCCATTTGGGCTTGAGTTTGTCCTTTTTCTTATCCGGCAGGTGTAGAACTAGTCCGCCAACGTTGTAATTTTTGGCCCGTACTTCTCTGCTTTGATATCTTCGAGCCTGCTGTTGATAAAATGCGGACCGGTTTTAGCCACGTCGCACTCCTCCTCTAAGGCGTCCAGGTTGTCCTGCCGATCAAGCTCGGCTTCTCTTTCTTCGTACATGCGCACTCGAGTTGAGTCATGAATTATGTCGCAGGGCAGAACTGCCTCTGCGCCGTACACCATAAAGAATGGTGTGAATCCGGTGGTATGATTCGGCGTGGTTCGCAGCCCCCAGAGTATGGAGTCGAGCTCCTCCACCCAGTGCATATTAGATTCCTTGAGGGACCGCACTAGTCTGGGTTTAATGCCGCTCATGATGAGACCATTTGCATGTTCGACCTGACCGTTAGTTTGTGGGTGATAGTCGAGCTTAATGCCCATGTTTTTGCACCACAACTTTAGTTCGTCGGAGGTGAAGTTTGTGCCGTTATCAGTGATGATGCTGTGAGGGACGCCGTAACGGTGTACGACCCCGGATATGAAGCCTGTCACAGGTCCGGATTCGGCCGTCTTAACAGGCTTGGTTTCTATCCATTTGGTGAATTTATCCACCATGACCAATAAGTATTTTTTTCTTGTGGGTTCCACCTTTAAGGGGTCCCACCATGTCAAGCCCCCAGACCGCAAAAGGCCAAGTGATGGGGATAGTTCAGAGGGCGTTGGGCGGCATATGGCTTTGGTTTGCAAAGAGCTGGCAACCGACGCATCGTTTGACTAAGTCATGAGCGTCTGCTCGGGCCGTCGGCCAATAAAAGCCCGTATGGAAAGCCTTGCTTACAAGGGACCGAGCTGCAGCGTGGTGGCCACCGAGTCCGGCATGAATTTCAGCCAACAGACTCCGCCCTTCCTCTTCGGAGATACATCTTTGAAGGAATCATGCAGTGCTTTTCTTACATATCTCTCCCTCGTGGACTTTATAGGATTTAGATCGCCGCACTATGCTGCGTGCCTCGTTTTGGTCCTCTGGGAGTTCCTGCCTAGTAAGGTAGGCTAGGAATGGTTCTTTCCACGGGGCGATGACCGCCATTATTTCGTGGGCTGAAGGTGTGATTTCGGTGGCAGAGCCTCGTATTCGGCTGCATTGTTGGAGTCTGTGTACATAATTTGGAGTACATATTGGACTGTGTCTCCTGTAGGGGACGTCAAAACGACGCCAGCCCCCAGTCCGGCCAACATTTTGGAGCCGTCGAAATGCATGATCCAGTTTGAATATGTGTCATACTCTTTAGGGAGTTCGGCCTCTGTCCATTCGGCGACGAAGTCGGCTAGGACTTGCGATTTAATGGCTCGCCGTGGTTTGTAGGTTATGTCGAACGGGAGGAGCTCTATGGCCCATTTTGCTATCCGGCCCGTTGCATCGCGGTTGTTGATAATATCGTTGAGTGGTACTTCCGAGGCTACTGTTATAGAACACTCTTGAAAGTAGTGTCGTAGCTTCCGGGATGCCATAAACACCGCGTATGCAATCTTTTGGTAATGCGGGTACCGTGATTTGCATGGTGTGAGGACAGTGGACACATAGTAAACCGGCCTTTGAATGGGGAGTTTGTGTCCGTCCGTTGCCCGCTCGACGACGAGTACTGCGCTAACAACTTGATGAGTTGCGGCAATGTACAATAGCATGGGTTCGCCAGTGTTCGGCGCGGCCAGGACTGGGTTTGTTGCCAAGATGGCCTTTATTTCCTCTAGTCCGGCAGTGGTAGCGTCTGTCCACTCGAAGTGTTCGGTGCGCCTGAGGAGGCGGTAAAGGGGCAATGCCTTTTCTCCCAGGTGGGAGATAAAGCGGCTTAAAACCGCCACGCATCCGGTGAGTTTTTGTATTTGTTTGAGGTCTTTTGGGACATCCAATTGTGACAAAGCTTGGATTTTAGCTGTATTTGCTTCAATTCCTCTACCGGATACAATGAAGCCCAGGAGCTTTCCGGCTGGAACGCCGAAAACGCATTTTTCCGGATTGAGCTTAATGTCGTATTTTCGGAGGTTGTCGAATGTAAGCCTCAAGTCGTCTACTAGAGATTCGACATGTCTTGATTTAACGACCACATCATCTACATACGCCTCCACTGTTTTACCGATCTGGTTTGCCAGGCATGTTTGAATCATGCGCTGATATGTTGCGCCAGCGTTTTTACCCCAAAGGGCATTGTGTTGAAGCAGAATGGGCCGTATGGTGTGATGAATGCTGTTGCGGCTTGGTCTGATTCTGCCATCTTGATTTGATGGTAACCGGAGTATGCGTCCAGGAAGCACAGCGAATCGTGTCCTGCAGTGGCATCGATGATTTGATCTATTCGAGGGAGGGGGAAAGGATCCTTTGGGCAAGCCTTATTAAGGTCTTTGAAATCGACACACAGGCTCCAGGATTTGTCCTTCTTTGGTACCATCACCAGGTTTGCTAGCCAGTCCGGGTGTTTTATGTCTCTAATGAATCCGGCCTCCAATAACTTGGCTAGCTCCTCTCCTATAGCCTGTCTCTTTGGTTCGGAGAAACGCCGAAGGGCTTGTTTGACAGGTTTGAATCCTTTCTGGATATTTAGGCTGTGTTCGGCCAACCTGCGTGGGATTCCTGGCATGTCTGAAGGGTGCCAGGCGAAAATGTCCCAGCTCTCTCGTAGGAACTCTCGCAGTGCGGTGCCTACATCAGGGTTCAGTCTTGCCCCGATGGAGGCTGTTTTATTGGGGTCCGTTGGGTGGACCTGGAATTTGACTATTTCGTCCGCTGGTTTGAAGGATGTGGATTTGGATCTCTTATCGAGTATCACATCATCCCTATTGACCGTGGATCGCAGCGCAGTCAGTTCTTTGGCCGCTAAGGTTTCGGATAGTGCCTCGAGGGCCAATGCGGCTGTCTTGTTCTCGGCGCGGAGTGCTATGTCCGGATCACTAGCGAGAGTGATAATTCCGTTTGGCCCAGGCATCTTAAGCTTCATGTACCCGTATTGGGGTATAGCTTGGAAAACTGTGAAAGCCTCCCATCCTAGTATAGCGTGATATCCGCTTTTGAACGGGGCCACCTGGAACGTGATCTGTTCGGACCTGTAATTATCCGGCGCGCCGAATACCACATCTAGTGTGATCTTTCCGGTGCAGCGCGCTTCCTGACTGGGGATTATTCCTCTAAAGGTTGTGCTGCTTCGCTCAATGCGGTTCCAGTCTATTTCCATCTTTTGGAGGGTTTCCTCGTAAATGAGGTTCAACCCGCTGCCTCCGTCCATGAGTACCTTTGCGAGGCGACAGCCGTCCACTATGGGACTGAGGACCAATGCGACTGGTGCTCTGGCTGTTCGAAATTTAGGTTCGTCACTCGCGTTGAAGGTGATAGCAGTATTGCTCCATGGGTTTATTGTCGCTACTTGATAGACTTCAGTGAGGCTGCGGAGTGTTCTTTTTCGCATGTTATTTGATGCGAAGGTCTCAAAGACTGTGAGAATGGAACTGAAATTCTCGGGCTGGTTTCCTTCGACCTCTGGAATTAGGAGGTCCTCGCCAATTTTGGCCAGCTGCCGGAGTATCCAACATGCCCTGAGGCTATGAGTTGGGGTGGCGTCCTCTGCACTGTGAATCTTGCAGGGTCCATCTAGCCACTTTGCCAGTATGGTTCCATGCCCTCTAAAGGGTTTTGATTTTTTGGTATTTAGTCCGGGTGCCTTACTGTGGTGCGCCCTCTTAATTCGGACGGGATTGCTATTCAAGGCCGGATTATCCCAAAATTTTATTTCGGTTTTCCAAGCAGTTTCCATCGCACAGTACTTTTGTACTATGGACGCCAAGTCAGCAAAGCGTGTAATATTACGACGACTTACGGTGTTGAGTATTCCCTTGTCCGTGCAGTTACTGCAAAAGTTCGAAATTGCGTCTCCCTCGCGTTAGTCCTTTATCCTGTTCATAACCAGGAGGAATCTGGCCCAGTAATTATGTACTGTTTCTTCGGGCATTTGCCTGATTTGGGAAAGATCACTTAAGATCGGGCGAGCGGGTGTCGTTGAATCTGAGACCTCGCCCAGTTTGCTGTTCGGAGGCCGAAGAACTTCCGATTTCTGAGATCTGGAGTCTTGGATGTTATCCGATTTGCCTGATTTTAAGCTCAGGTCTTGGATTGTATCCTCCCCTCCGCGGATATCCGGCATGGAGGGTTCGGGAATTCGGACGTAGCTAGTCCTTAAGATAGATGAAGGGTCGCCGCATTGTGTCTCCACCACAGCAACGTGGTGGGTGACTTGGGGAGAGTTAATTTCTCTTAGATCAGGTTTAAGCCCAACCTGGTCGTAATTTGTAGCGACACCCAGTGCGGCGATGCGATCCAGGAGCTCGTTTATAGAAGAGAGCTCCATCGGATCCAATTGCTCGGCAAGTTCTGAGCCGACGTGGAGGTTGCTTTCGATGACCCGGGAGGTCACCGTCGGCGCAACAGCCGAACAGGCGGTTGTGAGAAAACCACTTAGCCGGAGAGTTTGGCCGACAGCCAAAGCTCCCTTTGTAATGGCGCCGTCTTTAAAGACGAGAAGAGGCATCCTTCCTGATCGCGACGGCACAAAGGAACTCTCAATGAAAGCACCAATGTCGGTGTCAAAACCGGCGGATCTCGGGTAGGGGGTCCCGAACTGTGCGTCAAGATCGGATGGTAACAGGAGACAGGGGATACTTTATTTTACCCAGGTTCGGGCCCTCTCGATGGAGGTAAAACCCTACTCCTGCTAGATTAATATTGATGATATGGGTAGTACAAGAGTAGATCTACCACGAGATCAAGGAGGCTAAACCCTAAAAGCTATCCTATGGTATGATTGTGTATGATGATGGTTGTCCTACGGACTACAACCCTCCGGTTTATATAGACACCGGATAGGGTTAGGGTTACACAGAGTCGGTTACAACGGTAGGAGATCTTGAATATCCGCATGCCTAGCTTGCCTTCCACGCGAAGGAAAGATCCTTCCGGACACGGGGCGAAGTCTTCAATCTTGTATCTTCATAGTCCTGGAGTCCAGCTAAAGGTATAGTCCGGCTATCCGGACACCCCCTAATTCAGGACTCCCTCAGCCTCCCCGATGTTGTCGGCATCCAGCTTGTGTTTGTTGGTGAACTCCGCGATCATCATGTGGCTGGAGTTGAGTCCATGTTCCACCATCCCCTGGCACGTGAAAACTTGTTGCTCCAATGCTTCGAGCCTCGTCTCCATGCTTCGGTCCTCAACATCACGGATGTGCAGCAACCCATCACGCATCTCAATGGTTTGAGGGTGTCGCTGCACCTCCGTGAGGTAAGGGTTGATGACCTTCTCGGAGAACTTGTCCTTGGAGGCACTTGGGGACGTCATGATAATCTAGATCTGTCGGAAAAACAGCTCGAAACAAGAACATAGGATAATTGCATGATATGGGAGTCAAAACCTTTGGGAGAATATATAATGAATTTTTACCGACCAAAATAAGTAATCATGCAAGAAAACAGAGTCCGGAGGGCACACGAGGTGCCCACGAGGTAGGGGGCGCGCCCAGGGGGGGTAGGGTGCGCCCTCCACCCTCGTGGGGCCCTCGTGTCCTTCCCGGACTGCTTCTTATTTTTCTATTTTTCTAAATATTCCAAAACGGAGAGATATTTCCTTAAAAACTGTTTTGGTGTCGGTTTACTTACCGTACCACATACCTATTCCTTTTCGGAGTCTGAAACGTTCTGGAAAGTGTCCCTTATGTATTCCTCCGGGGTTACGGTTTCAATAACATTGGTTTCAACATTTATGGGATTACCTGAGATATAGTTTTTAATTCTTTTACCGTTCACCACCTTCGGATTTGTGCCTTCGAAGTTGTTGATTTTTATGGCACCGGAACGATGAACCTCCTCGATAACGTAAGGGCCTTCCCATTTAGAGAGAAGTTTTCCTGCAAAAAATCTTAAACAAGAGTTGTATAGCAATACATAATCACCTACGTTAAACTCACACTTTTGTATCCTTTTATCATGCCATCTTTTAACTTTTTCTTTAACTAACTTGGCATTTTCATAAGCTTGGGTTCTCCATTCAACAAGTGAGCTAATATCAAATAACCTCTTCTCACCAGCAAGTTTGAAATCATAGTTGAGCTCCTTAATAGCCCAATATGCCTTATTTTCTAGTTCGAGAGGTAACTGACATGCTTTTCCATAAACCATTTTATACGGATACATACCCATAGGATTTTTGTATGCAGTTCTATAGGCCCATAATGCATCATCAAGTTTCTTGGGCCAATTCTTTCTTGATCTATTGACAGTCTTTTGCAAAATTAATTTGATCTCTCTATTGCTCAATTCTACTTGACCACTAGACTGTGGGTGATAAGGAGATGCAATTCTATGATTAACATCAGACTTAGCAAGCATTTTACGGAAAGCACCATGAATAAAATGTGAACCACCATCAGTCATTAAATATCTAGGGACTCCAAACCTCGGAAAATAACTTCTTTAAGCATCTAAATAGAAGTGTTATGATCAGCACTACTAGTTGGAATAGCTTCTACCCACTTAGTAACGTAATCAACAACAACTAAAATATGTGTATATCCATTAGAGGCAGGAAAAGGTCCCATATAATCAAAGCCCCAAACATCAAATGGTTCAATAACAAGTGAATAATTCATAGGCATTTCTTGACGTCTACTAGTATTACCAATTGTTTGGTATTCATCACATGACAAGACAAACTTACGGGCATCCTTGAAGAGAGTAGGCCAATAAAAACCGGATCGCAATACCTTATGTGCAGTTCTATCTCCCGCGTGGTGTCCTCCATAAGCTTCGGAGTGGCACTTGTGTAGGATCTGTTCCTGTTCATGCTCAGGTACACAACGTCTAATAACACCATCTACTCCTTCTTTATAAAGATGTGGGTCATCCCAAAAGTAATGTCTCAAATCATAGAAAAACTTTTTCTTTTGCTGGTATGTGAAACTAGGTGGTATAAATTTAGCAACAATGTAATTAGCATAATCAGCATACCATGGAGTACTACGAGAAGTATTTATGACATTTAATTGCTCATCAGGAAAGCTATCATCAATAGGTAGTGCACTACTAGGGAAAACCTTATGCACAGAACTTTAGCAGTAGCGAGGGTCAAAAAAGCACGCTGGTGCTAAGTAGCAGTAGCGCCCCCGTGCAAACCGCGCTGCCGATAAAGTTTTAGCAGTAGCGTGTCTTGCTATAAACACGCTACTACTAAAATTCCCACGGTTTAGCCGATAGGCTACACATAGTAGTAGCGACCTGTAACGAACCGCGCTACCGCTACTTTCTTTGTAGCAGCGTGTTTTAGTCTAAACTCGCTACTGCTAAAGGATATAAAATTACATGGAAAGCAAATAGAAAGGTAATTGAAAATGAAAGAAATAGAATAAGGTGAAAGGAAAAAAATAAAATGTGAAGAAAACTAAATGAAAAAGAGGAAAAAAGAGAAAGGACTAGCAGTAGCGTGTATCCCAGAACGCGTTGTAGCTAACTTAGCAGTAGCGCTCTTTCTGGAACGCGCTACTGCTACTTCTGACTTAACCACGGGTTTCGTCCCTCCCCACAGCCACTTCCCCCAAATCCAACTCTCCACTCTCGCTGCCGCCATCGCCCGTCGGCTGCCGCGCGCTCTCCGCACACCCTCTACGCCACCCCCGACCCAGATTCAACGCCGCCCCCGCCCCCGACCTCAACGCCGCCCCGGACACCGCCCCCGACCCCGACCTCGACGCCGCCATCTAACGCACGCCCGAGCCCCGACCCCGACCTCGACGCCGTCTGCCTCCCTTGTCGCAGACACCCGAGGTGAGCACGCCTCCTCCTGCCTCTCCCTACCTCTGCCTAGGGTTTCTTTATATTTTAGTTGCAACAAATTAGTTAGGGTTCATGTTAGGGTGGAAACGAAACGGATGCGGATGCGGCCTCAAATGAGTTAGGGTTCATGTAAGGGTGGAAACGAATCAAATTTCTAAGATGAATCATAAAACGAGTAAAATTTGACCACATATTTTACTTTATAGTTGGATAATTGGAATATCCACTACCACTTTCCACCCCTATAGGTTTATCAAATTAGATGGTAATTAGGGCAGTCGTTCCTAGGTACTAATTAGTTAGTAAGAACTAGGTACTAATTAGGTACTAGAATATTTTTATTTATAGTAAGTTTATTTTTAGTAAGAACTAGTTGAATTTTTATTTATAGAACTAGTTAGTAAGAACTTGTTGCTATTTTTTTAGTTAAAGCATTTTTTCTCGCATCGACGTGGACGATGCCTATCCCGCATCCTCGTCGTCGAGTCGGCGGAGGACGACGCCTGCTTGACCAGATGGGCCATGTCCGGGACTGGGCTCCGCCGGGGTGGTACCAGGAGGCGCTACCTACCAGGGGGCGCAGGTTGGTGAGGAGCCAGCCTGTCGTTGACCCGAACCTTCTTTGGTGGCGGTCGCGTGGGCCAGTGACGGTCCAGAGGCTCGAGGACTCCGCGGAGGTGGTGCGTCACCGTGTCAGTGAGGAGGACGCACATGTCCGTCGCTACTTTTTTGCGTTGGAGCACAGGTTCTCCAATACCTGGCAGGTTCTCCAGGGATCTCACTGGAGCTATGATCCCGTGATGGTTCCTTCTCTATGGGTGTCCACCGCCCGCGCCAATACCTGTCATGTGCTAGGGTTTTAGTTGTATTAGTGATGTTATATGTATGACACTATTCGGGATGTATTAGTGATAATAACCGACGATGTACGGACGCATGAGAGGATTTACTTTTGCTTATTGAATGCATGCTAATTTGAGTCCTATACGATATTTTGAAATGTATATCTTGTGTTGCTCAATATCCAAGTGGAAGGTCATGTTTGCAGGTTACACCTCCGAGTGGCCAATGTTTTGCCGGAGTGTTGATTCATTTCCGTTCCGGCAAATTTCAGGTGCTCGATATGTCTTATTTTAGCAAAGGTCATGCCGGATTTATCCATGAATTTTGGCATGACTTGTGCCAGAATATGTAGGAAATATCGAGTGCCCCAGATTTGTGTGTTGAGTATCCTGGTAGTTGTCTTCGATCGATTTTCAATTAATGTTTTAACTATGAACATAGGAAATGTCTGACGACGGAAAGGATTTCGGTATTTGCAAATACTGCAAAGACGAGCACGGCCTATGCGACGGAATCTTCCTAGATGATGATAGGCGCTTTAGCATCAAGCTGGACGAGAACTTCGAAGTGGATACAGTAAGTCACAACGACAAGTCTTTTTTCGTAATTAAGCATGACATCTGCTTCATTTGCTTCAACTTATATTTTTTTTTACTATTCTACTAGCGTATCCCCTGCCATGCATGAGTTTTTGTATTGGACAAGATAGGTTTCAGTCATACTATGGAGGTAAAGAAAGTTTACTTGAAGACCGAGCATGGTTATATTTTCCATGCAAAATTATACAATTCACGCGACTACACCTATTTTGGATGCAAAACATGGCGAGCACTATGCAAGACTTATGCATTTGAGCCTGATATGGTTATCACCTTTGATATTCGTCCGGAAGATGATATTGAAGGTAATACCGACATCCGGTTCGATGTGCAGACGCCTCCAGTTACACCATTATGTAAGTTTCTTAACCATATTTATGTCTTTGATATTGTTTATTCAAAAATAGTTGACAACTAATTTGTATTGTCAGCTTATTTCGATGCAAGCAAACATGTCCAGCGCTTGGTAGACAGGACCTACTACTGTCCCGGGGCTGAACTAAACTGCGAGGAGCTAAGTCATTATGTTTCATGGCTTGAGGATCTTGATACTGTCAAGACAAATTTTCTTCCTGCACTTAGAAATGTTAGTACTGAAAACGTGCGACCAATAGTGTTCGTAATGAACTATGGTCACATCTATTTAGGAAGGATGGTAAGATTTTTACTATTTATCCTCCGTGCATCTTTTCCATACATTATTTGTGAAGCTAAACTTCATTGCTAAGTATGTTATCATACGATGTTCTTCAACAGGGACTCCTGATGAATGTTGTGCCTTATGGGATCGAGACTAAAGGTACCATGAGTATTATTAGCTTACGGCCAAGATATCCTACATGTTACTTTAGTGCATTCAAGATCAGCGATGGATGCTTAATAGTGCAAGACTGGAACAAATATGTGATGGGGGAGCGCAGAGAAGTACTAGGGGGCAGCAAACAGATGTGCTACCCACAATTAGGAGACAGGTTCATCTGCATGCTCCAACTTGATCAAGGAGGAGAGCTACACATGTTTTATGTTATTTTACCTAAGAGAGAGCAGCGGGAGTGATTAGCTAGCTAGAAATGAGTTTGAGGATGATGATGTGCTACACTATTACTATGATGATAAAATAGCTAGTGTTGGTGGTAATGACTATGATGATTATTATTAGCTAGTGTTGGTGGTGATTAGCTAGCTAGAATGAGTTTGAAGATGATGATGTGTGCTACACTATGACTATGATGATTAAATAGCTAATGTTGGTGGTAATGACTACGATGTGATTAAATAGCTTGTGTTGGCGGATTAGATTCAAGTGGAGGCAACATGTGGTGCACATCGAAAGTACTACTAGTCCAAACTAGATCAAGTTTGGATTTGTAGTATACTTTTGACATGCACAACATATTTCCTCCACTTGAAACTAATCCACCTTCATTTGACACACTGTTATGGACATAATGATGTAAACCTCATAACTGGTATTGTACCAATATTTGTACGATGGCACATAAATACACTAAAAATAAAAAAATAAAAAAGAATACTAGTAGCGATGGACAGAAAACGCGCTGCCAGTAGGTACATTAGCAGTAGCGTGGGATTGAACAAACGCTGCAGCTACTTGTCCTAGCAGTAGCGCGTGCGGGCATGCGTTACTGCCAAGCAATAGCTGTAGCACCTTATTAGTAGCGTGCCTACCCATGCTACTAGTGAGCACAAAACCAGCGCTACTGCTAGGGTTTTCCCTAGTAGTGGTGGGTCATCAAGAACATTTTTAACCTAGACAAGTTGTCTACAACGGGGTTCTCAGCTCCCTTTCTATCAACAATATGCAAATCAAATTCTTGTAGCAAGAGAACCCATCTAATAAGTCTAGGTTTATAATCTTTCTTCTCCATAAGATATTTAATAGCAGCATGATCAGTGTGAATAGTTACTTTAGAATCAACAATATAAGGTCTGAACTTATCACAAGCAAACACAACTGCTAAGAATTCTTTTTCAGTAGTAGCATAATTTCTCTGAGCGTTGTCTAGAGTTTTACTAGCATATTGAATAACATTTAATTTCTTATCAACTCTTTGCCCTAGAACATCACCTACAGCATAATCACTAGCATCACACATAATTTCAAAGGGTAAATTCCAATCAGGTGGCTAAACAATAGGTGCAGAGATCAATGCTTTCTTAAGTATTTCAAATGCTTCTACACAGTCATCATCAAAGACAAATGGTATATCTTTTTGTAATAAATTGGTCAGAGGCCGAGAAATTTTTGAGAAGTCCTTAATGAACCTCCTATAAAATCCGGCGTGACCAAGGAAACTTCTTATACCTTTGATGTCCTTGGGACATGGCATCTTTTCAATATCATCAACCTTGGCTTTATCAACTTCAATACCTCTTTCAGAAACTTTATGCCCCAAGACAATACCTTCATTAACCATAAAGTGGCACTTTTCCCAATTCAATACAAGATTAGTTTCTTCACATCTCTGCAAAACTCGATCAAGGATGCTCAAGCAATCATCAAAAGAAGATCCATAGACGGAAAAGTCGTCCATGAAAACCTCACAGATCTTTTCACAGAAGTCAGAGAATATAGCCATCATGCATCTTTGAAAGGTAGCGGCTGCATTACATAAACCAAAAGGCATATGTCTATAAGCAAAAGTACCAAAAGGGCAGGTAAAAGTAGTCTTTGATTGATCATTGGCTGACACAGGTATTTGAGAGAAACCGGAATAACCATCTAGAAAGCAAAAATGTGTATGTTTGGATAATCTTTCTAGCATTTGATCGATAAAAGGTAAGGGGTAATGATATTTTTTAGTAGCCTTATTTAATTTGCGGAAATCAATTACCATCCTATAACCTGTAATAATTGTTCATGGAATCAATTCATCTTTATGATTAGGGACAACAGTGATACCTCCCTTCTTAGGGACACAATGGACATGACTTACCCACTGACTATCAGCAACGGGATAAATTATACCTGCCTCAAGGAGCTTTAGTATTTCCTTTCTTACCACTTCTTTCATTTTAGGATTCAGCCGTCGTTGATGATCAATAACTGGTTTGGCATCTTTCTCCAAATTTATTTTATGTTGATATAGAGTGGGACTAATGCCCTTAAGATCATCAAGAGTATATCCAATAGCAGCACAGTGCTTCTTCAGAGTTTTCAATAATCTCTCTTCTTCATGCTCTGAAAGGTTAGCATCGATAATAACAAGATATATCTTCTTTTCATCAAGATAAGCATATTTAAGAGTATCAGGCAACAGTTTAAGCTCAAACACGGGATCACCCTTGGGTGGAGGGGGATCCCCTAGGATTTCAACAGGAAAATTGTGTTTCAGAATAAGTTCCTGTTTAAAGAATACCTCATCTATTTCCCTTCTTTCATTCATAAACATATCATTTTCATGGTCTAGCAAATATTGTTCTAAAGGATCACTAGGAGGTACGGCAATAGAAGCAAGACCAATAATTTCATCCTTACTAGGCAATTCTTCTTCATGGTGTTGTCTACTAAATTTAGAGAAACTAAACTCATGAGACATATCACCCAAACCAATAGTAACAAAATTATTTTTGCAGTCTATTCTAGCATTGACAGTGTTCAACAAGGGTCTACCAAATATAATGGGACAAAAGCTATCTTGTGGGGTACCAAGAACAAGAAAATCAGCAGGATATTTAGTTTTCCCACACAAGACTTCAACATCTCTAACAATTCCCATTGGTGAAATAGTATCTCTATTGGCAAGTTTAATTGTGACATCAATATCTTCTATCTGAGCGGGTGCAATATCATGCATAATTTCTTTATATAAGTCATAAGGTATTGCACTAACACTAGCACCCATATCACATAAGCCATGATAACAATGATCTCCTATTTTAACAGAAATAACAGGCACGCCTACCACATGTCTATGTTTATCTTTAGCACAAGGTTTTGCAATTATAGCAGTTTCATCGCAGAAATAAATAACATGCCCATCAATATTATCAGCCAAGAGATCTTTAATAATAGCAATATTAGGATCAACTTTGACTTGCTTAGGAGGTGTATAAGTTCTAATATTGCTTTTACGAACCACAATTGAAGCTTTAGCATGATCCTTTATTCTAACAGGGAAAGGTGGTTTCTCAACATAAGAAGTAGGAACAATAGGATCATTATAAGTGACAGTCTTTTCTTCAACTTTAATAGGTGCAACTACTTTTACTTCTATGGGAGGATGATATTTAAACCACTTCTCCTTGGGGAGATCAACATAAGTAGCAAAAGATTCACAAAAAGAAGCTACTATCTTAGGGTCAAGTCCATATTTAGTGCTAAACTTACGGAAGATATCGGTATCCATAAAATATTTAACACAATCAAACTTAGGTGTCATACCTGACTCCTTACATTCGTCGAGATCCCAATCTTCAGAGTTGCGTTTAATTCTATCCAATAAATCCCATCTAAATTCAATAGTCTTCATCATAAAAGAGCCAGCACAAGAAGTATCGAGCATGGTGCGGTTATTTTCAGAACGCCGAGCATAATTTTTTTGAATAATTGTCACTCTTGAGAGCTCATGATTGGGGCATGAATATAACATTGATTTAAGCCTCCCCCAAGCTTGAGCGATGCTTTCTCCTTCGTGAGGCAAAAATTATATATATAATTGCAATCACAATGAACAAGATGCATAGGGTAATACTTTTGATGAAATTTCAATTTCAATCTTTTATAGTTCCATGATCTCGTATCATCACATAGCCTATACCATATCAACGTGCCTCCCTTCAAAGATAAAGGGAATACCTTCTTCTTAGCAACATCATTGGGTATACCTACAAGCTTAAATAATCCACAAACTTCATCCACATATATTAAGTGCTCATCAGGATAATTTGTTCCATCTCCTGTAAAAGGATTAGCTAGCAGTTTTTCCATCATACCCGAAGGAAATTCAAAAGGAGTTTCATTTTCAATAGGTTCAGTAGGTTGAGGAGCAACTCTTTGCTCTACTGGACGGGGTGTCATACCCGACTCCTTACCTTCGTCCTTGGGGAGATCAACATAAGTAGCAAAAGATTCACAAAAAGAAGCTACTATCTCAGAGTCAAGTCCATATTTAGTGCTAAACTTACGGAAGATATCGGTATCCATAAAAGATTTAACACAATCAAACTTAGGTGTCATACCCGACTCCTTACCTTCGTCGAGATCCCAATCTTCAGAGTTGTGTTTAATTCTATCCAATAAATTCCATTTGAATTCAATAGTCTTCATCATAAAAGAGACATCACAAGAAGTATCGAGCATGGTTTGATTATTATGAGAAAGCCGAGCATAAAAACTTTGAAGAATTATTTCTCTTGGGAGCTCATGATTGGGGAATGAATATAACATTCATTTAAGCCTCCCCCAAGCTTGAGCGATGCTTTCTCCTTCGCGAGGCCAAAAATTATATATATAATTGCGATCATGATGAACAAGATGCATAGGAAAATACTTCTGATGAAATTCCAATTTCATTCATTTATAGTTCCATGACTTCGTATCATCACACAGCCTATACCATGTCGATGCATCTCCCTTCAAAGATAAAGGGAAGACCTTCTTATTAACAACATCATCGGGTATACATGCAAGCTTAAATAATCCACAAACTTCATCCACATAGATTAGGTGCTCATCAGAATGCTTTGTTCCATCTCCTGCAAAAGGATTATCTAGCAGTTTTTCTAACATACCCGAAGGAACTTCAAAGGGAACATTTTCATTTTCAGTAGGTTCAGTAGGTTGAGGAGCAACTCTTTGCTCTACTGGTTGGGGTGCAGATACCCCGAACAAGCCCCTCAGAGGATTACTTTCCATAGTAACAAGTGACAGTAAATTTCAGCACACTATATAAATTTTCCCTAACCAAATCCACCTACCAAAGGCGCTTCACTCCCCGGCAACGGCGCCATAAAAGAGTCTTGATGACCCACAAGTATAGGGGATCTATCATAGCCCTTTCGATAAGTAAGAGTGTCGAACCCAACGAGGAGCAGAAGGAAATGATAAGCGGTTTTCAGCAAGGTATTCTGTACTGAAATAAGTGGTAACAGATAGTTTTGTGATAGGATAATTTGTAACGAGCAACAAGTAAAAAAATTAAATAAAGTGCAGCAAGGTGGCCCAATCCATTTTGTAGCAAAGGACAAGCCTGGACAAACTCTTATATAAAGGAAAGCGCTCCCGAGGACACATGGGAATATCATCAAGCTAGTTTTCATCACGTTCATATGATTCGCGTTCGGTACTTTGATAATTTGATATGTGGGTGGACCGGTGCTTGGGTGCTGTTCTTACTTGAACAAGCATCCCACTTATGATTAACCTCTATTGCAAGCATCCGCAACTACAACAAAAGTATTAAGGTAAACCTAACCATAGCATGAAACATATGGATCCAAATCAGCCCCTTACGAAGCAACACATAAACTAGGGTTTAAGCTTCTGTCACTCTAGCAACCCATTATCTACTTATTACTTCCCAATTCCTTCCTCTAGGCTCAAATAATGGTGAAGTGTTATGTAGTCGATGTTCACATAACACCACTAGAGGCTAGACAACATACATCTCATCAAAATATCGAACGAATACCAAATTCACATGACTACTAATAGCAAGACTTCTCCCATGTCCTCAGGAACAAACATCGCTACTCACAAAGCATATTCATGTTCATAACCAGAGGGTATTAATATGCATAAAGGATCTGAACATATGATCTTCCACCAAATAAACCAACTAGCATCAACTACAAGGAGTAATCAACACTACTAGCAACCTACTAGTACCAATCCCGGACTTGGAGACAAGAATTGGATACAAGAGATGAACTAGGGTTTTGAGAGGAGATGGTGTTGGTGAAGATGTTGATGGAGATTGCCCTCTCCTGATGAGAGGAGCGTTGGTGATGACGACGGTGATGATTTCCCCCTCCCGGAGGGAAGTGTCCCCGGCAGAACAGCTCTGCCGGAGCCCTAGATTGGTTCCACCAAGGTTCCGCCTCGTGGCGGCGGAGTCTCGCCCCGAAAGGTTGCTTATGATTTTTTCCTCGATGAAATACCTCTTATAGCAAAAGATGGCCATCGGAGAGCCAACAGGGGGCCCACGAGGCTGGGGGGCGTGCCCTAGGGGGTAGGGCGCGCTCCCCACCCTCGTGGCCAGGTGGGTCCCCCTCTGGTGTACTTCTTCCACTCAACATTTTTTATTATTTCCAAAAATGACTTTCGTGGAGTTTCAGAACTTTTGGAGTTGTGCAGAATAGGTCTCTAATATTTGCTCCTTTTCCATCCCAGAATTCCAGCTGCCAGCATGCTCCCTCCTTATGTAAACCTTGTAAAATAAGAGAGAATAGGCATAAGTATTGTAACATAACGTGTAGTAACAACCCATAATGCAAAAAATATCGATATAAAAGCATGATGCAAAATGGCCGTATCAATGTCTTGTGTTCAATCTTTGTACCGGAACCTCAGATTGGTACATGTGGGTGACTAGTAGTGTTGAGTACATCTTGTAGCTTATTACTATATGGTTTGTATGGTGGAAAATTATACGTTAAGATCCATTATGCTATTTAATACCCATCTGATCTTGAGCATGATTATCATTTGTGAGTAGTTACTTTTGTTATCGAGGTCATGAGAGAAATCTTGTTGCAAGTAATCATGTGAACTTGATATGTGTTCGATATTTTGATGATATGTATGGTGTGATTCCCTTAGTGGCGTCATGTGAACGTTGACTACATGGCACTTCACCATCTTTGGGCCTAAGGGAATGCATTGCGGAGTAGTTATAAGATGGTGGGTTGCTAGAGTGACTAAAGCTTAAACCCTACTTTATGTGCTACTTCGTAAGGGACCGATTTGGATCCAAATGTTTAATGCTATGGTTAGATTTTATCTTAATACTTTTCTCGTAGTTGCGGATGCTTGCGAGGGGGTTAATCATAAGTGTGAGGTTTGTTCAAGTAAGAACAACACCCAAGCACCGGTCCACCCACATATCAAATTATAGAAGTAGCGAACACGAATCAAACCAACATGATGAAAGTGACTAGATGAAATTCCCGTGTACCCTCAAGAACGCTTTGCTTATTATAAGAAACCGTTTTGGCCTGTCCTTTGCCACAAAAGGATTGGGCTACCTTGCTGCACTTTATTTACCGTTACTGTTACTTGTTTGTTACCAATTATCTGGCTATCAAACTACCTATTACTGACAATTTCAGTGCTTCAGAAATTTCCTTGCTAAAAACCACTTGTCATTTCCTTCTGGTCCTCGTTGGGTTCAACAATCTTACTTATTGAAAGGTCTACGATTGATCCCCTATACTTGTAGATCATTGATACATCTCCAATGTATCTATAATTTTTTATTGTTCCATGCTATTATATTATCTGTTTTGGATGTTTTATATGCACTAATATGCTATTTTATATTATTTTTGGGATTAACCTATTAACCAAGAGCCCAGTGCCAGTTTCTGTTTTTTCCTTGTTTTAGGGTTTCATAGAAAAGGAATACCAAATGGAGTCCAAACGGAATAAAACTTTCGCGATGATTTCTTTTGGACCAGAAGACATCCATAGGACTTGGAGTGCAAGTGCGAGAAGCCACGAGGCAGCCACAAGGACGGAGGGCGCGCCCCTGGGGTAGGGCGCGCCCACACCCTTGTGAGCCCCTCGTGACTCCACCGACCTAGTTTGTTCGCCTATATATTCTCATATATCCCAATACCAACAGAGAGAGCCACGGAAACACTTTTCCACCGCCGCGACCTTCTGTACCCGTGAGACCCATCTAGGGGCCTTTTCCAGCGTCCTGCCGGAGGGGGATTCGATCACGGTGGGCTTCTACATCAACAACATTGCCCTTCTAATGAAGCGTGAGTAGTTTACCACACACCTACGGGTCCATAGCTAGTAGCTAGATGGCTTCTTCTCTCTATTTGGTTCTCAATATCATGTTCTCCTCGATGTTCTTGGAGATCTATTTGATGTAATACTTTTTTGCGGTGTGTTTGCCGAGATTCGATGAATTGTGGATTTATGATCAGCTTATCTATGAATATTATTTGAATCTTCTCTGAATTCTTTGTCGGTGTACAAAAGTAGGGGCGCTCCTTTTGACCCCTTTACTTGTGCACGGACAGTCGGAGCTGCGCCCACGGCCACACTGAGCAGGACAAAGGAGGGAAGCCGGAGAGAAGCCGGCGGCACAAGATGGTCAGAGGCAACGCCAAGACCAGGAACACAAAGAAGCAGAGAGACGGAGCAGGTTCCCCCGGCAAGAGCCTTGCCGGGGCAGCCTCAGCGGCCCCGGCAAGATCCTTGCCTGGGCAGCTCGTCCACACCAACGGAATGAGCCACCCTTGAGCCCACAGGTTCCAACCCAACCAACTACGTTGGCCCAGGGCTCGCGAGGCACCTCCGTGGTGGAATGCAGATCTTTGTCAAGATCATAAACACACAAGATAAGGTGAGGATCAGAAGACGGTGACCCTCGGCGAGATCCTTGCAGAGGGAAGCCACAAGACCCCCGGCAAGATCCTTGCCGGGGACAACTGCGCGCCACGGCAAGACCCTTGCCGAGGATATCAACAAGTCCACTACCAGGCCCGCACCAGCCAAGTTTCCACCGCCATTCACATGCAGCTGCCAGCCCGACCAGTTGGGCTGGCACCTGCGTGGCAACATGCAGCTTCCAGGCCAGATCAGCAAGTGCCTGTGTGGTGGCATACAGATCTTCGTGAAGACCCTACCACCGTGCCACCTCAGCTGCTTGCCTGCCTACATGGCGCCACATGCATCGCTGGCCAGGGCGTGTGTCGAAGCGAAGAGGAGCAGCGATGGACGGGATGGGCCTCGCTCCCCGTCCCCGATAAAGCTAGGGGACACCTAAGCGATGCATTAAATGCGTATTGTCCTGTAATACGTGCGATAAGCTCACGGTATTGTAGGCCCTTCCACCTCCTGTGTGCCACTGTGGCAGGCCCTTTCGACTATAAAAGGAGGCCCATGGCATACTGGAGAGGGATTAGGCTCTTTGGAACTACGCATCGGCCATAGCTAGTTCGAGAGCTCAAGAACTCTCTCAAATACACACCAAAGCAGGACTAGGGTTTTACGCATCCTCGCGGCCCAAACCTGGGTAAACGATCCTTGTGCTGACTGTTAATCCTGCTCTTCTCACAACCCCGCGCCCTGGCAACTGTAGTAGGGATTCTTGTGATCCCATAGGTGTCGTTTCCCACCGACATCTTTGGCGCGCCAGGTAGGGGGTGCGCAATTGTGAGAATCTGGTCTAGTAGTTAGCCTAGTGGTTCTTCATCGCCATGGCTCCCAAGAAGAAGACGATCACAGCGATCGGCATGATGGGAGCCGAGCAGCTCGCGCCAGTACGAGCGAGCAGCGGGTCGGTCGCGGACAGAACCCGAGCCGCGGCCCACGAGCACCAGCATCGCCCCGCCAGTCAGAGCCTGGCGAGCGGTGTCGTTCACGCGCCAGACAACGAGCCACACGCCGCCAGGTCCAAGGACGGGGCTGGTCCCCCCGCAGGCGGCGCGGGGCCCTCCATGGGCGTCGCTATACCCCCCATGGGTGACGCAGCGACCTCCAAGACGCCAACCCCGGCGACCACTGCGTGCTCTTCCCATGCTGTGTGCGACGAGCAGCGTCACCATGCCGGTGACCCTGGACACCGCCGTGGGAAGAGCCATGTGCATCATCCGCGGGATGAAGGAGTACAGCATGCCCGCCGAAGTGCTGGCGAAAATGGTGCGCAGCCGCTGGGCTGTGATAGAGCTCCTTCTAACGTGGTTAGAAGTCGAAGCGCGGCACGGTCCACGCAGCTGTCGCCACCACCCATGCCAGCGGAACCTTTGGCGCGTGCACAGCTAATCCTCGACTTCCCTCCTGCTGCGGAGAAGCTCGATGAGTGGAGGGACACCATCCGGAGCCTCGTCGCCGTCGCCAATAAAGATGATCGCGACCGGTGGGGCCCTCGGGCCGGCGCTCCACCGATCCACCGCATGCCAGCGCCGGGAGGACCGGGGGCGCTGCGGTCACGGTGCACTCTCCTCCTCCACGCCAACCACCGCGGATGTCGGCCCGTCGTGACGACGCTTGTGACAACATCTCCATAGCTTCGTCCGACCCGCGGACCCACCGTGACCAGTGCCAAGTTCTTTGAGAACGAGCTCACGAAGATGCTCGAACCACTATCGAGCGCCGGTGTGATACACGCCACCAGTCGGACAAGCAGGCGGGACCCACTATGGACCACCCAGCACCGGGGGGGCTCCGACGTCCTACCTTACGACGTGGGCTGCCCAGCCTTTACCCGCGAGCTGCGGCAGTTCCAGTGCCTGTCCAACCGCACGTTCAAGCCCGACGTCGGTGAGAAGTACACTGGCAAGACCCATCCGTCAGAGTTCCTCGGCATCTACACCATCGCGACACAGGCTGCCGGAGCTCGCGACGACAATGTGCTTGCCAATTACTTCCCATTGGCATTGAAGGCCAATGTCATGTCTTGGTTGATGCACTTGCCGGCGGATTCCATTTCTTCTTGGTCGGATCGGTGCCATGAATTCGTTGGCACCTTCACAGGAGGCCACCAAGCTCATGGGCAGGCCAGTGAATTGCATATCATTCCCAGAAGGAAGGGGAAAACCTGCACAAGTACATCCAGAGATTCAGCCGGGTGCAGTACAACATCCCCGACGTTCACCCCGCCGCCGTGATCAGCGCGTTCCATCAGAACGTGCGCAACCACAAGATGCGCGAAGAGCTGGCGATGACCAAGGTTAAGGATGTGGCCGAACTCTATTTCCTGGCCAATAGGTGCGCCCGGGCAGAAGAGGGAAGGAAGTACCCCGGCGAAGACGCCGGCGCGGAAACTGACTCTACTGATGAAGACACCGCCGCCCCGGTGAAGAAGGGCCGGTGTTGCAACAGGAAACGCAAGGGCAAGGCCGTGCTTACCGTTGAGGGATCCGACAGCACCGGCGCCGCCAAGAAGGCCAAGGTAGACGACCCCGACAAAGCAATCGCCGGGTGCGCCGCTTGCTGGGCCTTGGCGGCTGCCGACAAGCCAGGGGGCTCTGACAAGCAGTACTGCAAGATTCACCGCACCAAGGGCCACGACCTCCAGAACTACCGACAAGTTGAGCTGCTTGCTGAGAAGCAAAAGGCCGAGTATGAGAGGCGGGAGAAGGACAAGGGTCAAGACGGTGCCGAGGGATCCGGCAAGAAGCGTGGCGGCCAAGGAGGCCGCCGCGGCAAGGACAACCAGCAAGAGAGGCTCGCCCGGGGCCGTGACAAGAAGCAAGAAGACGATGATCATGACGAGGATGACGAGTCCGGTGTGCAAGAGTTCCAGAAGGCTACGGAGGCCATGCGCGTCGATGGTGGCGCCTCGCTGCATACTTCTCACCGCCAGCTCAAGCAGTGGGCGCGTGGGATTACAGCAGCGGAGTCGTCGTTCGACGCTCAGAAGCCGCTGAAGTGGTCCAGCATGCCCCTCATCTTTGACGCCGAGGACCACCCTAACCGCACAACCGCGGTCGGGTGTTTGCCGTTGTTGGTCTCGCCAACGATACGCAACCTCAAGGTGAACAAGATTTTGGTCGACGGCGGGGTCGGCCTGAACTTGATCTCGCCCGTCGTGACCAAAAGGCTGCAAATTCCTGATGGAGAGCTCGAGGAAATGGGCACGTTTCAAGGGGTCAATCCGGGGAGGAGCCAGCTGAAGGGGAAGTTCACACTGCCCGTGACATTTGGAGGAGAGTTGAACTACAGGACGGAGAGAATCGTCTTCGATGTGGCCGAGATCCCCTTGCCCTACAACGGGATCCTCGGCCGCCCGGCACTAGCCAAGTTCATGGCGGCGGCGCACTACGCGTACAACATGCTGAAGATACCCGGGCCATTGACCATCATCTCCATCCCCTCCGACAAGAAGGACGCGCTGATTTGTGCCGACCAACTCTACCGAGAAGCAGTTGCAGCAGCTGCCGCCAAGGCACTTGCCCCTGCCGCTGAAGCCCCGGGAGGGAAGAACAAGCCCGGCAGGACCTCTCGCACCTACTCCGGCAAGCGCACCTCTTCGGAGTGTTGTGCTACCGTCGAGGACGTGCTAGAGAGCTCCACCGGCAAGAGCAAGAAATTCAGAGTTGAGCCACCGCAGACCAAGAAGGTGTCCGTTGGGGAGGATGGCACGGGAGGGGCTTTCACCATAAGCTCCACCCTCGACAGCAAATAGGAAGGCGTGCTCGTCACCTTCTGCAGGCGAATGTCGACATGTTTGCATGGTAAGCATCCGACATCCCCGGTGTTCCCAGGGAGGTGATTGAGCACCACCTAGCTGTCTGTCATCATGCGCGGCCCATCAAGCAGAAGGTCAGGAAGCAGGCTCTAGAAAGGCAGGAGTTCATCACAGAGGAGATCAGGAAGTTGCAAGCAGCAGGTTTGGTGAGAGGAGTGCTCCACCCGACATGGTTGGCCAATCCGGTGGTGGTGCGCAAGGAAAATGGGAAGTGGAGGCTGTGTACTGACTACACAGGTATCAATAAGGCTTGTTCCAAGGACCCCTTCCCGTTGCCGCGCATCGACCAGATTGTCGACTCCACGGCCGGGTGTGATCTGTTGTCATTCCTCGACACCTACTCGGGCTACCACCAGATCTTCATGATGAGAGAAGAAGATAAGACATCATTCATCACCCCATGTGGTACGTATTGCTTTTTTACGGATGCCTTTCGGGTTGAAGAGTGCTGGCTCAACATTTGCAAGAGCGGCCCAAATTGGTTTTGAACCCCAGCTCCATAGAAATATGGAAGCATACATTGATGACATAGTGGTCAAGACCAAGGACAGGGCAACTCTTGTACAAGACCTGGAAGAGACGTTTGCCAACCTGTGCAAGATCAACCTCAAGCTGACCCTGAGAAGTGTGTCTTCGGCGTTCTGTCTGGAAAGCTTCTCGGGTTCTTTGTGTCGCAGTGCGGGATCAAAGCAAACCAAGACAAGATCAAGGCTATTGAACAGATTGAGGCGCCCAAGCGGATCAAGGATGTGCGTCGGCTCACTGGCTGCGTTGCCACTAGGAGCCGATTCATCTCCAAGGCCACCGAGCGTGCCCTCCCCTTTTTCAAAATCTTGAAGAAGGCAGGCCCAATGGAATGGACCCCAGAAGCCGAGGCAGCGTTGCAGGATCTGAAGAAATACCTTTCCTCCACGCCAGTACTGGTTACGCCTAAACCAAGAGCCGTTGCCGCTGTATCTAGCGACAACGAATCAAGTGGTCAGCGCCGCACTGGTAGCACAAAGAGAGGTCGACGAGGAGGCAGTGGCAATGGCAGGACCGGTGGATGGCAAGCCAGAGATTCCGCCGGCAGGGCCTGGTGCCGGCAAAGCAAGGCCCCCGGCAGAGTCTGGCGCCATCGGGGCAGTGCCCGCGCAGTCAAGTGAAGTGGTGCAGAACAAGAAGGTGATGCAGCACCCGGTTTACTTTGCCAGCTCCCTCTTGCAGGGGCTAGGTCGAGGTACTCCGGTGTGCAGAAATTGCTCTTCGGCCTCCTTATGGCCTCAAGGAAGCTGCGTCATTACTTCCAAGCCCACGAGATCACTGTCGTCACCCGCCTCCCGTTGCAATGGATACTGCACAACCCAGATGCGACCGGAAGGATTGTGGAAAGGGCCTTGGAGTTGTCGAGCTTTGGGTTGAAGCTTGAAAGTACCTCGACAATCCAGAGCAGAGTCTTGGCGGAGTTCATTGCAGAATGGACCTCAACGCCCGACGAAGAAATCCAGGAGACCGCTCTCCCCGGCAAGGAAGCAAGTCGCGACTGGATCATGTACTTTGATGGGGTTTCCTCGCTGCAAGGCGCTGGTGCCGGTGTGCTGCTTGTCGCACCCACCGGAGAGCACCTCAAGTATGTGATCCAGATGCACATTCCCAGGGAGATGTCCACAAACAACACTACTGAGTACGAGGGGCTGCTTGCCGGTCTCAGGATCGCGGCAGACCTCGGGGTGAAGAAGCTCATCGTCAGGGGTGATTCGTAGTTTGTCGTCAGACAAGTCAACAAGGATTATCAGAGTCCATTTATGGAGACCTACGTAGATGAGGTGAGGAAGCTGAGGAGCACTTCGACGGTATACAAGCGGAGGACGTTCCCCGAGCGGAGAACGACATCGCTGACTACCTGTCGAAGCGTGCTGCATTCAAGCTACCTGTGGAACAAGGTACCTTTTTGCTCCGGTTAACTTAACCATCCGTTGAACCATCAACGGAGCAGAACAATCGGAGGAAGTCAGGCCCCGGCAAGTACTTACCCGCCGAGCCCCGGGGGGCTACCGGCAAGTGTGTTGCCGCGGACTCTGAGCTCGCCAAGGGGCAGCTGCCTCCGGCGGGGCGCCAGGCCCTGGCCGTAGAGACGACTGCCCCCATGGCGGAAGAGACACCTTTGGTCCTTGCCGTCGAGCCTCAGGCTCCGGCATGGGCACTGCATACCGTCCATTTCCTCAAGACAAGGGAACCTCTTGAGGAGCAGGAGGAATCGGAAAAAGTAGCCCATCGGTCTGCCTTGTACCAGTACGTTGATGAGACTAAGTAGACCGAACGACGTGAAATTAAAGTGCATCACCCAGGAGGAAGGACTGGAACTGTTGGCAGAGATACATGGAGGCATATGTGGCTCCCACATAGGGTCAAGGGCCCTTGCCGGCAAGGCATTCCGACAAGTCTTCTTCTGGCGCACCACCCTCCAGGATGCGACGGCACTAGTAACCAAGTGTGAAGCGTGTCAGTTCCATTCAAAGAAGCTTCATCAACCAACAAGCCCTTCAAACAATCCCTCTCTCCCGGCCATTTTTAGTCTGGGGCATCGACATACTTGGCCCCTTCCCCCGTGTTGTCGAGGGCTTTGAGTACTTGTACGTTGCAATCGACAAGTTCACAAAGTGGCCGGAGGTGGAACCGGTGATAAAGGTGACAACACAGTCAGCCGTCAAGTTCTTCAAAGGACTAGTCTGCCATTTTGGTGTGCCAAAAAGAATCATCACCAACAACGGCACGCAGTTCACAAGCCACACCTTCATGCAGTACATTCAAGACCTCGGCAACAAGGTCTGTTTTGCTTCCGTGGCACACCCATGGAGCAACGGCCAAGCGGAGAGGGAAAATGCTGAAGTGTTACGAGGCCTGAGAACGAAGACTTTTGACAAGCTGCACAAAAGCGGAAGGCGCTGGATTGATGAGTTGCCGGTGGTTCTTTGGTCGATCAGAACGATGCCAAATCGAGCCACCGGCCAGACACCCTTTGCCCTAGTATATGTGGCAGAGGCAGTTCTCCCCACGGAACTCATATACGGGCCACCTTGAGTGCTCGCTTATGATGAGCTTGAGCAAGAGCAGTTGCGGCAAGATGACGCAACGCTCCTTGAGGAAGATCGTCTTCGGGTGGCTGTGAGAGCAGCATGCTACCAGCAGGCCTTGCGCCGCTACCATAGCCGCAAGGTCCATGCCCGAAGCTTTGAAGAAGGCGACCTTGTTCTTCGGTGCGTTCAGTTGGCCAAGAATTGCAACAAGTTGACGCCGAAGTGGGAAGGCCCTTATCGGGTAATATGAGTCACCAGGCCCGACGCAGTCCGCCTAGAGACCGAAGATGCTGTCCCGGTGAGCAACTCCTAGAACATCGAGCATCTTCGCAAGTTTTACCCGTAAGGCGCGGCTTGTCGGGCCCCCCGGCAAGCCACCTTTTGTACAAGCTTTGCCAGCAAGGCATGTAACCCTCTGTACAAAGCCAGGCGCAGACCCTGAGCATAAATAAATGAAGCGCTAGCGCCCTAAGTTATAGCATGCATGCTAGGTCTAAGTCTCTTCCTCGGTTAGGGTTGGTAGTGCTTGGCGGCGACTAACTCCTAGCCTGGAGGTCGAGTTTCGCGTCTTTCTATTCTCTTTGGTTCGCAGGGCATGCAGACACTTCTGCTGAGCTGCTGGGGAAGAGGATAATCAACCGGCGCTCCAGCCTCGGCCGGACAAGACGCCGGGGGCTGAAGATGCGAGGATCCAACCACGACAAGCCAAGGTTGCCGGGGGGCTGCAGATTCAGATAAGTTTTTCACCCCCTGTTATGCGTTCTCCGTATAGAACTGGGATGTGTGAAACCTCGTTTATGTTCCTGAAACCATTGTGCTCCCCCTTTTCTGTACCCAAGAGCTGTCTCCTGGGTCGGAATTTGGTAGTAGACGCGGCGGCGAGGAGACGAGCGAGAGCCTAACTCTACTTCATCCCTGCCTCCGCCAAGAGCACGAGAATGGTCGACTAGAGTAGGGGAACGGCAAGGCCTCTTGCCGGGCAACAATGTTTATGCTGAAAATAACAAGGATTCGTCCTTGGCATCGGCCTCGTCACGCACAAAGAACCCGGCAAACCCCCTTTTTCATTAAAACGTCCCATACAGGTAGAGTTCGTACGGAAGGAAAAACATGAGAAAGGGGATTGCAAGCTTTAAATCTAACGAGTGCTCCAGGCTTACAAACTAAGAAAAGATAAGGTGCCTGTCGATGTCAAAACCGGCGGATCTCGGGTAGGGGGTCCCGAACTGTGCGTCTAGGCGGATGATTACAAGAGACAAGGGACACGATGTTTTTACCCAGGTTCGGGCCCTCTCAATGGAGGTAAAACCCTACTCCTGCTTGATTAATATTGATGATATGGGTAGTACAAGAGTAGATCTACCACGAGATCAAGGAGGCTAAACCCTAGAAGCTAGCCTATGGTATGATTGTTGTTCTATTGTTCGTCCTACGGACTAAAACCCTCCGGTTTATATAGACAATGGAGAGGGCTAGGGTTACACAGAGTCGGTTACAATGGTAGGATATCTACATATCCGTATCGCCAAGCTTGCCTTCCACGCCAAGGAAAGTCCCTTCCGGACACGGGACGAAGTCTTCAATCTTGTATCTTCATAGTCCAGGAGTCCGGCCGAAGGTATAGTCCGGCTATCCGGACACCCCCTAACCCAGGACTCCCTTAGTAGCCCCTGAACCAGGCTTCAATGACGACGAGTCCGGCGCGCAAATTGTCTTCGGCATTGCAAGCCGGGTTCCTCCTCCAAGTACTTCATAGAAGATTTTAGAACACAAGGATAGTGTCCGGCTCTGCAAAATAAGTTTCCACATATTGCCATAGAGAGAATAATATTTACACAAATCTAATCTGCTGACGTATTCCGTAGCGTGACATCGCACCACGACCAAGCCTTTATTCGAGTCGTTTTACTGTCACACCTCAGCACGTTTTGCGAGGCGGTTTCCTTGGCACATCCTTTCAAAGCAGAGATCGTGTCCCCTTTATTTACGGGATTCTCATCAATACGAACGTGGGTAACCCAATCGTGCCCGTTGGTATGTTTTCTCGATCAAAGGCGAGTCCCAAACGGTCACGGGGAGGGCCCTTGGTATTCAACCTCTTATAAAGAGACCAAGGTCTTACTCCTTTCTTTCAATCTCAAACGAGTTCGCCCTTCGCCTCGAGTTCCAACACCCAAAGCTCCAGATTTCAGGCGCTTCAGACCTCCGACAATGTCCGGTTCTGACCTTCAAGGCCGATGGATGCCCTCCTCCGTTACGGAGGAGGACGTGCTGAAGTTGAGGGAGGCCAGGTTCTTGACCGGCGAAATTTCACATAGGCTGCCCGCGCAAGGGCAGGCCATTCCTACTCCCAATCCTGGTGATAGCGTGGTGTTTGTGTCTCATTTCCGTCGGGGGCTAGGCTTCTAGACGGATCCCTTTGTGAGGGGGATCATGTTTTATTATGGGCTAGAATTTCACGACTTAGCTCCGGAGTCCATCCTCCATATTTACTCATTCATCATCGTGTGTGAAGCCTTCCTCCGTATTACCCCTCACTTCGGACTGTGGATCAAGACCTTCAAAGTAGAGCCGAAGATGATCGAGGGACGGCACGCGGAGTGCAGAGGTGCTGTTATAAGCAAGAATGCTGATGCTCCATGGCCCGAGGGATCTTTTCAAGAGGAGTCCATCTTATTGCAACAAGAGTGGTTTTATATTACCGCTCCCAGGTGCACCAAGTGGGTGGCACCACCTCCCTTTCGCTCGGGTCCCCCACCACAGCTAGCGTCATGGGTCAACAAATGACTGGACTGGGGGCCGTCCAAGGACGTGCCCTTGCTGCAGGACCGCATTCGAGATCTCCTAGAAAGAGATATCAGTCTGGTCGTGGTGACATAGGTTATGCTGATTCGATGTGCTCTGCCCTGCAAACGCCGCCCCCTCCGCCTGTGGGAGTTTAATCCGGAGGGACCACGAGCTCTCCAACATTTTATGGGCACGATGCCCATGGAGATGTACAGATTATTCTTCGAATCACAAGCAACGTGTCCAGACTTGACCGAGGATGCAGGTCTCAGCTGCCATCGCCCGGATACTCAAGTAAGTAGCCTTGTGCCCGGACATGCTATCCGTATATTTATCATAAAATTGCCCTTAAAGGAGCTGTCCTTTAAACATGAGTGGATAGCGAAAGCAAAGCTAATCAGGTGTCCGGCCCCCCTCCCCGAGACCACGTCGGATCCCGTGCTGGTCCGGATGTTGGAGGTTGTGCCTTAAGAGGAAAGCGAGGGAGGGGACAAGAAAGTTGCGGCCTCCTCGAAGGAGGCTATTAAGAAGGGAGGAATCGAAAATTCCTCTCCTCGGGGAAAGAAGAGGACCGCCTCTGATGACCCGGAGACCATGGCCTCAAAGCGGGAGAAGAAATCTTCGTCAGAGGGTCCTGCGCCGGGGAATACTTCGGCCGAATTATGCCCTCAAGGGGGTCAGCCCTCCATCGAGCCATAATTAGAGAGGAGTTTTTCTTTTTAAGAAATGAGAGGAATCCTTGATTTATATCTGAGAAAAGTAACCGAAGATTTACCTTGTAGTTCGGACCTCAGCCCTTCTCAGTAGAGCTCGTCTTCGGGGGATCTTCTTCCGGAGATGATGGAGAGCGGAACGCCTCCCCTTGCCGTACCGCCTCCCGAGGTGGGCGACCTGAGGTATCATCGCGGAGGGTTTCTCCGAATCCGGCGGGGCCGGAAGGCAGTCATATGGGCCCCCAAAGCCCCCCGCGTCCGGCCTTCGAGAAGGACCATCGGACGAGTCCGGCACCGTCCGGTGCGCGGTCGGAGGGGCTGAAGGATCTGCTAGGGCAAGCGTCTATCTCAGAGGAGCACCGTGACTAATGAGCACGGTGATTGAAAGGATTTCATCCGCGGAGAGCGGATTGCATGAGGCTGTCAGGAGTTTACTGACTAGTTTTGAGGTACGCGAAGTAATGTACCACTTTTTGACAGTTGCGCATAAATAAGATGCGCCCTGTGTAGATAGTAGCCCCTGAGACTTTGTGCGTTGTCAAAAGTGACGGCGCGCAGAGGATCATAATCCTAGGTCTGATATGCCTCCTTCATACGTAGGTGGCGAAGTGTCCGGTGGCCAGCCGGACTGATGAATTTGCCGAGCTAAATCGGCAACTTGACGTGGCAGATGCCGACATCACGCTTGTCAACAAGCGGCTTGACGAGGCACAAGGTATGTTATTTATCCGGCGGTCACTAGGTAAGAGTAGCTTGATGCCAGTATCTTACAACATGTGCGCTTGATGCAGATGGAGCCGCTGTCATGGAGAATCTTCGGGCAGAACTTGCCCGAGCCAAGGAGCAAGCCAGGAAAAGTGATGCGTCTGCCGAAAAGGCAATTGAAGAGCAGAAAGCCGAAAGGGATGCTCACTGACGAACCAAGAAGGAAATGGCCGAGATGGCCGTGAAGCTGAAGAGCACTACTGACCGGTGCAAGCTTCTGGAAAAAGAAGACCAAGCGGAGCGGACGGACCTGGAAAAGGCCGTTACCGAGACCAAGGATGCTCGCTCTGCGATGAGAGCTATGAAGGAGGAGCTACGTCAGGCCGGAGATATCGCGGCTGGAAAGCCCTTTGTGCTGCGGAGGAAGTTCGGGGATCCTAAATATGCTTCACTAGACCGGCTGTGGAGTACGGCGGACACTTATCTGGATTTGGCAGCGAGTGCCACGGACGTGGCCAAACACTTCCGAGATAAGGAGGATCACAAAGTGGAAAAGCCTTTTTGGTCGCAGTTCCACAATTGTAACGCCCTCGATGCGGCTATATCTCCCACGTGTCGAAGCACGACTTAGAGGCATAGCCGCATTGAAAGCAATTTTGCAAGTGAGGTAATCTTCACACAACCCATGCAATACATAAGGGAAAGAGATACATAGTTGGCTTACAATCGCCACTTCACACAATACATGAGTAAAGCATTACATCATACTGTTACAATCAAGGTCCGACTACGGAACCAAAATAAAAGAAGACTACCCCAAATGCTACACAGATCCCCGATCGACCCCAACTGGGCTACACTACTGATCAACTGAAACGAAACAACACAGTGAACAAGATCTTCATCGAGCTCCTCCTTGAGCTCGGGTGCGTCACCTGCACGGTTTCATCGGCACCTGCAAACTGGTTTTCGAAGTAATTGTGACTCACGGGGACTCAGCAATCTCACACCCGCGAGATCAAGACTATTTAAGCTTAAAGGTAGGACAGGGTAGTGAGGTGGGGCTGCAACAAGCGACTAGCATATATGGTGTCTAACATACGCAAATGAGAGCCAGAAGAGAAGGCAAAAGCACGGTCGAACAACTATGATCAAGAAGTGATCCTGAAACTACTTACGTCAAGCATAACTCCAACACCGTGTTCACTTCCCGGACTCCGCCGAGAAGAGACCATCACGGTTACACACGCGGTTGGTGTATTTTAATTAAGATCAACTTTGGGTTTTCTACAACCGGACATTAACAAATTCCCATCTGCCACATAACCGCTGGCACGGCTTTCGAAAGTTCAAACCCTGTAGGGGTGTCCCAACTTAGCCCATGATAAGCTCTCGCGATCAACGAAGGATATTCCTTCTCTCCGGGAAGACCCGATCAGTCTTGGAATCCCGGCTACAAGACATTTCGACAGTAATAAAACAAGTCCAGCAAAGCCGCCCGATGCGCCGACATCCTGATAGGAGCTGCACATATCTCGTTCTCAGGGCAACACCGGGTAAGCAGTCCATACAACTAAAACCAGACCTCAAGTTTCCTTGAGGTGGCGCTGCACAGCGCTCTAGTTCGGACCAACACTTAGACAAGCATTGGCCCGGGGGGGCTAAAATAAAGATGACCCTCGGGCTGGCCGACCCAAGGGAAAGGGATAGGTGGTAGACAAATGGTAAAACCAATGTTGGGCCTTGCTGGAAAAGTCTTATTCAAAGTGAACTGTCAAGGGGGTCCCATAAATCACCCGACCGCGTTAGGGACGCAAAATCCGGGAACATAACACCGATATGACGGAAACTAGGGTGGCAAGAGTGGGACAAAACACCAGGCATAAGGCCGAGCCTTCCACCCTTTACCAAGTGTATAGATGCATTTATAATATAAGAGATATTGTGATATCCCAACAGTTAAACATGTTCCAACAAGGAACAACATCTCCATGTTCCAACAAGGAACAAACTTCATCTTCACCTGCAACTAACAACGCTATAAGAGGGGCTGAGCAAAGCGGTAACATAGCCAAACAACGGTTTATTAGGACAAGGTGGGTTAGAGGCTTGGTTTGACAATATGGGAGGCATGATAAGCAAGTGGTAGGTATCGCAGCTTAGGCATAGCAAAAGAGCGAGCAAACTAGCAAGCAAAGATAGAAGTGATTTCGAGGGTTTGGTCATCTTGCCTGAGATCCCGCAAGGGAGAAGAACAAGTCCATGAAGAAGACAAACAGACGTAGTCGAACGAATCCTCACAACCCCGGAACGAAACTGAAGCTAACGAGAGAAGCAACCCGGAAAGAAACAAACAACATAGTAAACAACCATCACATAAACATGGCATGATGCACAACCAAGTATGCTGCATGTCCGGTTGAAATGCATGGCGTGGCAAGGTGCACAAACAAAAAAAAAACAAATTGAGTGGAGCTCAATATGCAACGAGTTGCATATTGACGAAACACCACATGACTTATTTAGTTCTCACTCGGTTATGTACCCAACAATATTAAATGTTGTTAAACATGGCAATATGTGAAACATATGAAAACTACCTATTTAGGCAAATTTAAATGAGGCCGAAACAACAAACATCAATTCCGGAAAATCCTCATGTGCATATTACGAGTTTGCTACTGTTCTGCCTAAACACAATTTTAATGTTGTTAAACAGCAAAATAAAGTGCACCATGATAAACTAGGCATTTTCCCACCCCATTTACATATAAATTTTATTAAATTCCGAGTTACGGTTAATTAGTTATGAAATAAATCATTTTAACATGCTATTTAAGCAGATTAATGCAAACAGCAATTTAAACATTTTTAACATGGATGGAAGTGGTATATTATGAAACTAGGCAAAATTCTAAGAATATTACATATTAAAATCATTTTAATCCGATGCACCATTTGTGAGTTATTAAATGCATGATCTAGAGGGACTTTCTACAAAACTGTAAATCCCTGGATAATGCTAAAATCGCAGAACTGGAAAAAAACATGGTACGGGCCGCATCTGTTCTCACCATGGGCCTTGCCCAGAACTGTGGAGAGATCAGCAGGCCCTCTGGATGCGGCTGCTGGGCCGGCTCGCAGGACGAGGCCCAGGCGCTGTACAACGGGAGCGAGGCAGGGGCGCGCTGGGACTTGGAGGTCGGCCACGCTGGCGCTGGACCAAGTCAACGAGGGCGCTCGCTCGATCTGAACTGCTGCTCGATGCTGTAAGCGACACGGAGGAGGCCGGGAAGACGGGGACGAGCGCCTGGACTCGGATCCGTCGAAGGGTGCGGGGACGGCGAGGTCCGGCGGAGGTTAGAGCTCCAGGCGGCGGAGGAGGCACGGCGGCGCGAGAGAGGACGTCGAGCGCGTTCGGCTTCGAACGAGCGGGCGAAGCAGGGGACTTGGCGCGGCGATGGGGATGCAGGGCATGGCGGCGACCTCCGGCGACGAGTGGATGGACGAGGGGGACGGATCGGGTGCGAAGGAGGTCGAGGAGGGCCGAGGCGAGGCGTTGGCGTACTCCTCTGCTCGATACAGAGCAAGCAAAGGCCGGCGGCGCGACGCGAGGGACGCGAGCTCCATGGAAGAGGGAGCGATGACGTGCCTACTCCCCTGCTCGAGATCGAGCGAGGACGAGGGAAGCAGAGGAGGCCGCGGCCTGGACTTGGCGACGGGGACGCGCGAGGACGAGCAGATCAGGTCGGTCCCGTCCGGATCCGACGAAGAAGTGGCGGTGGGACTTGAAGCTTAGCGCGGGCGAGCGGCTGCGCTCTGCTCGAACTTGAGCAACGCAGGTGAAGAAGGCACGGCGGGGGGGGGGGGGACTCCGGCAGGCGAGGGCGCGACTTGGGGAGGCGCAGAGGGAGGTCCGGCGAAGCAGAGATGGCGGCGCGCGGACCTGAATCAGCCCTGGACGAGGACGACGAGGTTGGACGGCAGCGCCATGCTTGGTCCTCTACGAAGCAACGAGGGAGAGAGAGGTTAGAGACGAGCGAGGGAGAGGGAAAACAGGAGGAGGGGCGCGGACGGGGACTGCCTGGCAGTCGAGCCAGGGGTTCGGGCAGAGGAGCAGAAGCTCCTGGACGAGGGGAGGCACAGGAGATTGGTGGAGGGATTGGGTGGATCTGAAAATGAGGAGGGGATGCAGGTGAGTGTGCGGCGGCGGCTAGGAGGATCCCTAGAAATTAGGGATTTGGTCTCGGTTTAGACTAGTATATATAGCGGGTAGGTCAGGCTAGGGGCTATCTCGTCCCTCTGATCGTAATCGGACGGACGGGAAAATAGGCTAGGGAGAATCCAACAAAGAAACGAAGATATTTTCGGGATGTTTGAGGATGATCCGGAACCATCGGTAACGATAGAGCGGGTCGGTTTGGGTAAGTTTCGGACACGCACACGAGGGGTCTGAGAGAGGTCAACGAGGACAAGGGCCTGACAAAATGACAATGGAGGCAAAGAGAGAAAGGGCAACTGCGAACGGCTACGAGTTTTATGAAAACATGCAGATGCAATGCGGATGATGCGATGATGAAATGCATGACATGAACAAAATGCAAAACAAAAGACAAAACCCAACCACGAAGGAAATAAAATATCGCATCTTCGGAAAAGGAAAGAGTTAGGAGTTACGAATATGGAAAGTTACATCTGGGGTGTTACAACAATCCAGAGCGTCCACTTCCATTAACCGATCGTTTGTCCGAATGGGCTAAGCTGAGTAGGTTATCCGGACTCGCCATGAAGTATGTCGTTGGTCATCTGTGGCCGGGAAGGCCTGAGCCGAAGAGCTATTTTAGCTTGGTGCAGCAGTTCCTTGGTGCGGTGCCGCATATCAATGCAGTGAAGAGGTCAGCATGCATAGAGGGTGCGCGGATGGCTCTTGCCCGTGTCAAAACATACTGGGCGAAAATGAAGGCCACCGCTGTTGCAACCCAAGACTCGGATGAGAGCCGAGTACCTGCCGAGCACTATTTTCAGGAAGCTCTGCAGGGCGCTCGTTTAATAGAGACACAGTGCTCGAAGGATATTATGTTTGAATAACATGTATTGTTGAAAAACAAAGTTTCGATGTAATATATAAAAGTTTTTTATACTTGTGCCTTCAAGAATTGAGATACCTCATGTGCGGCCATTAATGTATATGTTTATATAACCTGAAAGATGGCAGTCTTTGGCTTCAGCCCCCACGCATATAATGCGGGTGTTCGCAGAAGGCGCATTTTCACACTTGATCCAACGTCTTGGTCCTATTAAGGAGGTGATAGCGTAGCGAACTAGGCAACCGGACTATAATGCTTTATCACTTTCACTTAGCCATAGGAGTTTGACAGTGGGGCTGCTATACAACCCCTTGTGGCACCGCGCTCACCCGAATTCGGGGCGCGTGTGCGCCTGGCCAGGAAGCGGCCCTTCATTAATACGGAGGAATCCTAAAGATTCCGGCGGGTCATCGAGTGGTTGACCAGTCTCACGCTATATCATGACAATCGGTTTTCGGCTTTCTCTACTGAGGTGCTCTCCTGGCTGAACCGGGGCACAATCACAGTAGTTCTCATGGTGCCGCCTTAGCCGATAGAGCGGAACGTAAGGAAGCAAAACACAGGAGTCGGGCAAACCCAACATTTGACCAAAGACATGATTCGGAGCTGATGCATATAAGGCCAAACTCGCGACGCCGAACACTCCCTAAGGTATTCGGTCTTTTGTGAAAACGGGCGGAACAACGCCCTTAGTTATAAGCCCCTGATGTCCAGGTATGTGCAAAACTCTGACGTGGCCACATGCCATAACGCCAGCCTCCTCCTTGGCTATGCAGAGAATCCGAGGGATGTGTGTCAACAAGAGACAGTAAAAAAGGTTTACGCAGGGTCTTAATCAAAAAAGAATCCTGGAGACGGGTCCCTGCTGCACGTCTGCGCCTGTGTCTCCGTTGTGCCGTGTCCTGGACGGGCGTAGCATGGTGTTCATCTGTAAAAGAGAGGAACTTAGCTAACAAGAAAAATAATAGTAGTGCGGAATATACGCTGTGGTAGATAAACAATGTATAATTTTAAGATGGGTAAAATGGAGCCTTATTGTCGTGTATTTTACATACGTGAAGCCCCTTGTATAGGGGTGCATGGCTACTAAACCCATAACCGTTATATTTTTGCTCCGGACTCGCCTAGCCGAGCCCGTGGTCTTAAGGACCTGGTAGGTGATTTCGCTGGTGAAGCTGTTTTTAGTGCATGGCTGTCAAGGCAGCCACATATTCTTTCGCGCTCGAGGGACACTTAATATTGCCCTTTAGCGAGATGACTCCTCGTGGACCGGGCATTTTAAGCGTAAGAGATGCATAATGCGGTATTGCGTTAAAGCGGGCGAAAGCCTCTCGTCCCAGTAGTGCTTGATAGCTACTTGAAAATGGGGCGATATGGAAGGTTAGCTTTTCGCGGCGGAAGTTATTGGGGGAGCCGAACATAACTTCTAGCCGAAGAAAACCCATGCAATGGGCATCCGTGCTTGGTGTTACTCCTTGAAAGGAAGTATTGCTATGGCGAATTCTTGTTGGGTCCATTCCCATTTTGCGGATTGTGTCATGATATAGCAGGTTTAAACCACTGCCGCCATCCATCAGGACATTTGTAAAGTGGAGTCCGTCGACTATTGGATCTAATACCAGGGCAGTCCAGCCTGCGTTCCGTATACCTCTAGAGTAATCCTGGTGGTCGAAGGTGATCGGTTTTAACAACCATGTGCGAGACTCCTTTGGGATAGGCCGTATGGTGCGAATCTCTGTTGGCGCCACTCTGTTCACCACGTGAAGTAGGTTTACTGTTTTGACTTCTTGTGGGAAATCCTTTTGTTTCCTGGTGCTCTACTCGTGGGGTTCGTCATCGTCCTCACTTGGCGTGTCGAGCCCCTTGTGTTCGGCGTTGAGTTTGCCGGATTGCTTGAAAACCCAACAATCTCTGTGGGTATGGTTCGCAGGCTTCCCGGGAGTACTGTGAATTTGACATATCTTGTCCAAGATTTTGTTCAGGTTAGATAACTCATCCCTGTTATCCTTAAGGGGCAGCTTTCTCTGATTCTGCCGAGCGCATTTGAATCCGGCATTGACTGCCGCGCTCTTCGGACTGCTTCCCTTAGTCCGACGCTGGTCCTTGTTGCGTCGCGGTTTCCCATTTCCATCCTTGACTTCAGATGTACTTGGGTCGCTGATGTTGCATCTTGCAACCAGCTGTCTTCTCCCACACAAAACCGGGTCATGGGGCTTGTTAATGCGGCCATTGTTCTTGGCTTTTCTTGGCCAAGGTGTCTGGCAAGCTATTCGTCTCGAACGCTATGTTTGAAAGCCGCTAAGGCTTTGACGTCCGGACAGTCGACTATCTGATTCTTTTTAGTAAGAAATCTGTTCCAGAGTTTCTGGGCTGACTCTCCGGGCTGTTGAGTTATATGGCTCAAATCGTCCATGTCCGGAGGTCGGACATAGGTCCCTTGAAAATCTGCCCGAAAAGCATCATCGAGCTCCTCTCAACTTCCAATGGTTTTTTCGGGAAGGCTTTTAAGCCAATGCCATGCTGGCCCTTTGAGTTTGAGGGGTAAGTATTTTATGGCATGGAGGTCATCTGCTCTGGCCATGTGTATATGGAGGATATAATCCTCAATTCAGACTCCAGGGTCTGTTGTTCCGTCGTACGCCTCTATGTTTACGGGCTTGAATCCTGCTGGAAATTCATGGTCCAGCACCTCATCGGTGAAACATAGGGGTTGTGTGGCACCCCTGTATTTGGGTGTGCCGTGATGTTCGGATATTTGCTGTGCTGCATTGCTTACTAGAGCTTGCTTTCTTGGCCCATAGATAGATCTGGCCGGGCCGTCCTTTTGACGTGATTCCTTGAGTGGATGGCATGCTGACTTGTGTGTGGCGCCGCTTGCCATTCCATATAGGCCATGGGGTCGTCTATCCGACCGGATGGCTTTCTTACTTTTTGACTGCGGGGGATCTAAGGCCTCCTCGTCAAATTCAGGCACTAGCTTTCGCTTTGGATAGCTTTTAATGCGGAAACTACCGCCGTGTTTGTCTGTGGTGTTGAGTACTTTGCTCCATCCTATTCTGAGTGCATCTTCCGCGGTGTTGAGATTCCGCTTCTTCTTTTTCAGGCTACGCGCAGTGGCGACGAGCCTATTGTGGAGGTTCTTCTGCTCCATGAGCGTATTTGGTGTGAGGTCGCCTGGACTGTTGTTTTCGCCAGGGGTGGGTTGTTCCGTTTGTTTGTCAAAGTTGCCCTGTTCGGACGGTTGCTCAAAGGCATGTTCGTCGTCCGCCGGCTCATCCTGCTCTATGGCTGGGGCTGTATGGCTGCCGTTTCTGTCGAGGCGGGGCTTGGAGCGGCGCTTACGTCGCCGCTTTGATTGCTTTTTGAGTGAATGATCCCTCGTTGCATCCCTGTGTTCCTCGTCGTCGCTTCCTTTGGGTGTGTCCACCATGCATACATCATGAGATGAGGTGGCAGTCGAGTGCCTTATAGGCGTTAGTTTATGTTTGTCTCTTACATCGTCGTCCATACCGTCGATGTCTTCGGAGTCGTAGTCGAGCACGTCGGTTAAATCATCGACAGTGGCTACAAAGTGGGTGGTGTGTGGGGATTGAATTTCTTCATCATCCGCATCCCAACCTTGCTGACCGTAGTCCGGCCAGGGCTCTCCTGATAAAGAGAGAGACATTAGTGAATTCAGAATATCGCCGAAGGGCGAGTGCTGAAAGATGTCCGTGGCGGTGAACTCCATAATCGGCGCCCAATCAGATTCAATCAGCAGGGGCGCGGGGGGCTTGGAGTCCGGAGAGGAGTCCGTCACCTTGGAGCCACGGGCTTCGCAAGGGAGAAAGCTGGTGTTCGGCTCGATCGCCGTAGAGGTTTCAGCCTGCGAGGCAGTGTCCAACCACCCGTCCTCGATCGGCGCAATCGGCTCCGAACTAAGGGTCGGAGCTGACGAGGACGCGGCTTCCACGACACTGTTCGGCGGCAGAGCTAAATCCGTGATAGTGCGGCGCGCTCGGCTGTGGCTCGAATCCGTCGAAGATCAAGTCCCCGCGGATGTCAGTCGTGTAGTTCAGACTTCCAAATCTGACCTGATGGCCAGGGGCGTAGCTTTCAATCTGCTCTAGATGGCCAAGCGAATTGTCCTGCCGTGCAAAGTCGCCGAATACGAAGATCTGTCCGGGGAGAAAAGTCTCACCCTGGACCGCATCGCTGTTGATGATCGGAGGAGCCATCGGGCCTAAAAGTGACGACACAGAGGAACTCTCAATGAAAGCACCAATGTCGGTGTCAAAACCGGCGGATCTCGGGTAGGGGGTCCCGAACTGTGCGTCTAGGCGGATGGTAACAGGAGACAAGGGACACGATGTTTTTACCCAGGTTCGGGCCCTCTCGATGGAGGTAAAACCCTACTCCTGCTTGATTAATATTGACGATATGGGTAGTACAAGAGTAGATCTACCATGAGAACAAGGAGGCTAAATCCTAGAAGCTAGCCTATGGTATGATTGTTGTTCTATTGTTCGTCCTACGGACTAAAACCCTTCGGTTTATATAGACACCGGAGAGGGCTAGGGTTACACAGAGTTGGTTACAATGGTAGGAGATCTACATATCCGTGTCGCCAAGCTTGCCTTCCACGCCAAGGAAAGTCCCTTCCAGACACGGCACGAAGTCTTCAATCTTGTATCTTCATAATCCAGGAGTCCGGCCGAAGGTATAGTCCGGCTATCCGGACACTGTAACACCCTCGATGCGGCTATATCTCCCACGTGTCGAGGCACGACTTAGAGGCATAACCGCATTGAAAGCAATGTCGCAAGTGAGGTAATCTTCACACAACCCATGTAATACATAAGGGAAAGAGATACATAGTTGGCTTACAGTCGCCACTTCACACAATACATAAATAAACATCCATCATCCAGATTACACTCAAGGTTCGACTACGGAACCAAAATAAAAGAAGACTACCCCAAATGCTACACAGATCCCCGATCGTCCCAACTGGGCTCCACTACTGATCACTAAAATGAAACAACACAATGAACAAGATCTTCATCGAGCTCCTCCTTGAGCTCGGGTGCGTCATCTGCACGGTTTCATCGGCACCTGCAAACTGGTTTTGGAAGTATCTTTGAGTCACGGGGACTCAGCAATCTCACACCCATGAGATCAAGACTATTTAAGCTTATAGGTAGGGTAAAGGGTATGAGGTGGAGCTGCAGCAAGCGACTAGCATATATGGTGGCTAACATACGCAAAAGAGAGCGAGAAGAGAAGGCAAAAGCACGGTCGATGAACTATGATCAAGAAGTGATCCTAGAACAACCTACGTCAAGCATAACTCCAACACCGTGTTCACTTCCCGGACTCCACCGAGAAGAGACCATCACGGTTACACACGCGGTTGATGTATTTTAATTAAGATCAACTTCGGGTTTTCTACAACCGGACATTAACAAATTCCCATCTGCCACATAACCGCGGGCACAGCTTTCGAAAGTTCAAACCCTGCAGGGGTGTCCCAACTTAGCCCATTATAAGCTCTCGCGATCAACGAAGGATATTCCTTCTCCCCGGGAAGACCCGATCAGTCTCGGAATCCCGGCTACAAGACATTTCGACAGTAATAAAACAAGACCAGCAAGACCGCCCGATGCGCCGACATCCTGATAGGAGCTGCACATATCTCGTTCTTAGGGCAACACCGGATGAGCAGTCCGTACAACTAAAACCAGACCACAAGTTTCCCCGAGGTGGCGCTGCAAGGGGCTCTAGTTTGGACCAACACTGAGACAAGCATTGGCCCGGGGGGCTAAATAAAGATGACCCTCGAGAGAGCGACTCCCAAGGGAAAAGTAGGTGGCGGTGAGGCCAATGGTAAAACCAAGGTTGGGCCTTGCTGGAGGAGTCTTATTCAAAGCGAACTGTCAAGGGGGTCCCATAAATCACCCAACTGCGTTAGGGACGCAAAATCCGGGAACATAATACCGATATGACGGAAACTAGGGCGGCAAGAGTGGAACAAAACACCAGGCATAAGGCCGAGCCTTCCACCCTTTACCAAGAATATAGATGCATTAATTAAATAAGAGATATTGTGATATCCCTACAAAATATCCATGTTCCAACAAGGAACAAAATCCAATCTTCACCTGCAACTAACAACGCTATAAGAGGGGCTGAGCAAAGCGGTAACTTAGCCAAACAACGGTTTGCTAGGAAAGGATGGTTAGAGGCTTGACATGGCAACATGGGAGGCATGATAAGCAAGTGGTAGGCATCGTAGCATAGGCATAGCAAAAGAGCGAGCATTTAGCAAGCAAAGATAGAAGTGATTTCGAGGGTATGGTCATCTTGCCTGAAATACCGCAAGGAAGAAGAACGAGTCCATGAAGAAGACAAACGGACGTAGTCGAACGAATCCTCACAACTCCAGAACGAAACCGAAGCTAACGAGAGAAACAACCCGGAAAGAAACAAACAACATAGTAAACAATCATCACATAAACATGGCATGATGCACAATCAAGTATGATGCATGTCCGGTTTAATGAAGCATGGCATGGCAAAGTGCACAAGCAATCCTACAAATTAAGTGGAGCTCAATATGCAATGAGTTGCATATTGACGAGACACCACATCAATTATTTAGTTCACTTCCGGTTAGGTACTCAACAATATTAAATGTTGGTTAACATGGCAATAGGTGAAGCATATGAAAAACTACCTATCTAGGCAAATTTAAATGAGGCCAGAACAACAAACAATAATTCCGGAAAATTCCGATATGCATAAAGCAATTTAAAGCAAACAACAATTTTAAATGTTGTTAACTTGTTGCGGATGACATGTACAAGTTTATGCATTTTTTATGAAAACGTTGACATGAGCATGTCATGAAGCATTTGTCACCGTGGTGGAAGAAAGGGGTGCCACGGCAACGAATCCGAAAATGATGCCACGGCAACATATCGGTTCCGACAACTCATGGAGATACCGGTGCAAAAGGGAGTGTGGCGGGAGCGTGTCAAGCAAGGATGGTGGGGTGATCCCGGCAACCGGGTTCCCACGATTTAGTGGCATGGAAACGAGTGTCAATTCGGATACAGTGCAAACAGTGCATCTCATACAACACATGCCTACGGTCCACGGCGGTCGTCCCGTGGTTATACCTTCGAAGCATGCGTTTCGAGGCGGTTGACAAATGTTGAGGGAAGTAGTCGTTCTCGGGACGGTCGTAGAGGAAGTAGTGCTACACGGCGACGGTAGTGGAAGTAGTGGTACTCGCGGACTTCGGCGACGGTACTCGTACACGTATCGACGAGGTACTTGACATTTCGGTCTGTAGTCGTTCGAGCGTCCGTATGGTCTTGCCGGTGGGGTACTTGGCGCTTGCGGTCCAACTCCGAGGTCATAGCCGTGTAGTCGAACTTGACGAAAACAGGTCTCGCTGGGGACTTGGCGCATCCATCAGGAACTTGGTGGTACTTGGCAAATTCCACGCTCGGTGACCATTGGACTTGGCGTCAACAACAACAGGGGCGCGATGCTGGGATTTGGCGCGATGCAGGAGGCTGGCGCAGCGACGGGGAGGTAGTGGAGGCGCTGGTCGCGGAGGTCGGGGCGGTACTGCGGTGGCGCTGCTGCACCGGCTGACGGCGACGAAGTTTCTGCGACGGCGTGCGGGGTCGATGGAGAGGGGCTTGGCGCGGCGGGGAGGAGCTCACTTCGGCAAGGTTGCAGAGGTCCAAGGCACGCCTTCCGTTGACGTGGACGAGGCGAGGAGGAGCTGCTGCCGTTCGACCCAGCGCTCGCCAGGACGCCGCAGGCGGGACTTGGCGGCGGGGCCTCGGCAGCAGGGAGGCGTGGCCATGACAGGGCCCGACGGATCCGGACGGGGGCGGCGCTTGATGACGGAGGGCGACGCGAGGCAGAGGAGATCGAAGGCGTGAGGTGGCGACGCTACGGGATCGAGCGAGAGGCTCTCGCTCCTCTCTGGCGGCGCGAGCGGGGGAAGGAGGGAGAGACAAGGGGATCGGGAGGAGGGGATCGGGGCTAGGGTTAGATAGGCGCTAGGGTTAGAGCTGGTGGGGGCGCCGGCTGGGCTTTGGGCTTAGAGGCCGGCTGGGCTACAGGCTGCTGGGCTCCTTCTCTCTCTCTCTTTTCTAATTCTCTTTTCAAAACAGAAAATAAAGAGAAAGAAGAAGGGAAGAAAAGAAAGGTTAGAGAAAAAGTTGGGCACGGGGATAATTTCCACGGACTCGTAAAAATGTGCATGGTCCATGAAAAATAGGAGTGGCAAGATTGCAGGAATTAAATTCAAGGTCATTTGAATTTAATTCAAAAGGTTTGAACAAAGACTAGGATTTAGAAGTGTTCAAAAATGTTGAGAATTTAGGAGGAGCCTCGATAAAAGAGATAAAGAATTATGGACAAGATTTGAAGGTCAAACTCGAAGAGGAATAGGCATGGGAATTATTTTTGCAAGTGTGTGATGATTAATTCCAAAAGAATGGAATATTTATTATAGCTCCCTAATAATATTGGGAGTATATGTTTTAAAGAGAAATCACCATGTGAGTTCCCTCAATTTAAATGGACCGAAGATCCATGCAATTTATTTAGTTGAGGTTTTAAAAATTAAGACATGCTGACATGATGACATGATGCAATATAAGAGATGACATGATGAAATGCAACAAGCAAATAAATAACACAAGTGACACGCAAAACATGGAAGGCATCTGAAGCGTCGGTCTCGGGGCGTTACAACACTCCACCACTATGAGAGGATCTCGTCCTGAGATCTAGGATGGCACCGGAGAGAAACGGAAGAGGAAGAGGTAAAACAAAGTTGCTTCTTTGACAAACGAGTGAAACCAAATGTCGGTGTACTAAAGTAGGGGTACCTTAGTCCCCCGAACTTGTGCATGGGCAGTAGTAGCGTCCCGCGGCAAGGCTTGCCAGGGGAGCGACAAGAGTCTCCACAGCCCTTTTTGGGCCGGACGAAGGCCAAGTGATCGAACCTAGAAGACCAAGCCCCGGCAAGAGGAGCTTGCCGGGGCGAGAAGGCGAGGTCCGACAAGAGGAGCTTACCGGGCCAAGGCGACAAGGCCCCGACAAGAGGAGCTTGCCGGGACGACTAAGCCGAAGCACCAAGGCCCCGGCGGGAGGAGCTCGCCGGGACGGCCGAACCAAGACACACCAAGAGAAGCCTGCCGCGGCGCGCCGCGCGCCCCGGCAAGGCCTGGCGAGCGGCAAGCTCTCAGGTGCGGCAAGGCAACCACCACGGCAAGCCACTTGCCGCCGCAAAACCACCACCTCAGGCCTGCGCTCCAGCTCACCTGCCCACGCGTCGCTCTGGGGCTTCCCCGGAGGCACGTGGCGGGGCGCCGCGCAACCTGAGACGCGCAGTGGCATGCGACGTTGGCAGAGTCGCCCCCGTGGCAAGCGGAGGTGCTCCCAACGGTCCGCCTCGGCACTGTTCAGGCGATCCAGACGGGCATTTAATGCCTTTGTCCCCCGCCGTCAGAGTTAGGTGCGATAGCACTGTGCGACCTCTGTTCGCACAGTTCCTTGCCATTTTTACCCTCACCTGCGTCGCTACCTGTGGGAAACCCCTTAGCGTATAAGAGGAGGCCCATGCGCACGTAGAGAGGGGATCGGACCTAATAGGCCCTCGCCTACGTCCAGCTCCAACTTACTGTAGCTTCTTGCGCTCCAGAGCAAGAACTCGAATCAACCAGACAAGTAGCAGTAGGGTTTTACGCATCCATGCGGCCCGAAGCTGGGTAAAATCGTTGTGTGTGTGTGTCGCCTCGATCTGCTCTTTGTGCATCCTCCGCCCCCCGCCGAACCGACAAGGGGCTCCGTCCCCATAGGTGCTCGTGGAGGCCGATATCCCCCGACATCTTTGGCGCGCCAGGTAGGGGGTGCGTCGAGGTTGTGTGAACCAGGTCCGGCGTCCGCGCAAGCCAGTCTCTCATTGTTTGCGCCGGCATGGCGCCGAAGAAGAAAGCTCCGGAGGCGACCGGTCCGTCAGCGTCGAACCCACTGCCCATGGAGCAGACGGGTGGTGGGGAGGACGCCGGCGGAGGAACGGGCGCCGTCGAACCAGTTCTTGGTCCCGCGATGTCCGAGCTCGCCCCGCGCCCCTCTCAGGAGGCGCGAAACCAGCAGCGTCATGGTACCCATGGTACCATACGCTCGCTGGACCCAGACCATGCTGGTGGGTCCCAAGGCGCTCAGGACCAGCATGCGATCCAGCGTGCCGGAACGAGCGTCGCGCGGCTGCCTGGGCCGGGTGCTGCTCCTTCTAACATGGTTAGGAGTTCGAGCACATCCCGCTCCTCGCGCCGTTCGCCGCCTCTGCCCGCCACCCCAGCGGAAGCTCTCGCGCGAGCTCAGCTACTCCTAGACTACCCTCCGACGGCGAACAAGCTCGACAACTGGAGGGCAACCATCCAGAGCCTCATCGGTTTCGCCAACGGTGACACTCCGCGGCAGCACAGCGCGTCGCAGTCGCGGCCGGTCACCCAGGCGAGAACCGATGGCGCCAAGAATGGCGGGGGTGCGACCACAGTGCACTCCCCGCCCCAGAAGCCACGGTCGCCGACTCGCCGGGCTCACCTCGACGACGACTCCACCGCGTCGTCGAACCCGCGAACTCGCCGCTACCAACGCCAAGTCCTTCACGAACGAAGGGAAGAAGACGCTCGAACCCGCATCGAGCGCAGAAGAGAGGCGCGGCGTCAATCAGACCAGCGCGTTGGGCCCTCTGGAGACATGCACGCACCGGGGGAAACCAGGCGAACTGCCGTATTCGGTAGGATGCCCCGCGTTCACCCGCGAGCTGCGGCACGTCCAGTGGCCCAGCACAAAGAACTTCAAGCCCGACGTGCCCGAGAAGTACGACGGCAAGTCGCATCCGTCTGAGTTCCTCAGCATCTACACCATTGCGGTGCAGGCTGCCGGGGGACGGGACGATAAGATCCTTGCCAACTACTTCCCGCTGGTACTCAAGCCCAACGTCAGATCCTGGCTCATGCACTTGCCGGACGGCTCCATCTCCTCCTGGCCAGACCTATGCCATCAGTTCGTTGGCGCCTTCACGGGCGGCCACAAACCCCATGGCCAGGCGAGCGACCTTCATCTGCTTGTTCAGAAGGAGGGGGAGCCTTTGCGCAAGTTCATCCAGAGGTTCAGCCGTGTGCACTACAACATCCCAGACGTCCACCCCGCAGCGGTGATCAGCGCGTTCCACCAGAACGTGCGTAACCGCAGGATGCGGGAGGAGATGGCGATGTGCAAAATCAAGGAGGTCAGCGAGCTTTACGCCCTGGCCGACAAGTGTGCACGTGCTGAGGAGGGGAGGAAGCTCCCCGGAGAAAGTGTTGGAGAAGGAGAATCAGACAGTGAAGGTACCGCCTCGACAAGGAGAGGCCGGCGGCGGAACGGCAAAAATAAGAAAAACCCAGAGGTACTAGTTGTCGAGAAGTCTGGCAGCGAGGGCTCCGCCAAGAAAGCCCAGGCGGGAGGCCCCGGCAAGGAGGTTGTCGGGTGCGCCAACTGCCGGGCAGTGGCTGCTGCCGATAAGCGGGATGATACCGACAAGAAGTACTGCAAGATCCACCGTACCAGGGGCCACGACCTCCAGAGTTGCAAGCAAGTCGAGCAACTCGTCGACCTGCAGAAGGCCGAGTATGCACGACGCGACAAGGAGAGAGCCCAGGCAGGCGGCGGGGGATCCGGCACGAAGCGTCCCGGCCCGGGGGAGCGCCGCGGCAAGGACAAGCAGCGGCAAGCAGACAGACCTCCCCGGGGACGCGACAAGAGCGAAGACGAAGACGACGACGAAGACATGGAAGACCCCGAGACCAGCGAGCAGGAGTTCCATAAAGCCACTGAGGTCTTGTGTGCGGACGGCGGTGCCTCCCTGCATGCTTCCCACCACCAGCTTAAACGGTGGGTGTGGGAGGTCAATGCAGCGGAGCCACCCGTTGAGTCACGCAGACCCCTGAGATGGTCCAGCACGCCTATCATCTTCGACATTGAGGACCACCCTGATCGCAGAACCGCGGTCGGGTGCTTGCCGATGTTGGTTTCCCCAACAATCCGCAACCTCAAGGTCACTAAGATGCTAGTTGACGGCGGGGCCGGCTTGAATCTGATCTCCTCTGCTGTTCTCCGGAGACTCCAAGTTCCCGACAGCGAGCTCGAAGAAACCGACACATTCCAAGGAATCAACCCGGGAAGGAGCAAGCCGAAGGGAAAGATCACGCTGCCTGTAACATTTGGCAGCGAGCTGAATTTCAGGACTGAGAAGGTCACCTTTGACGTCGCCGACTTTCCGTTGCCTTACAACGGGATCCTCGGCCGACCAGCGCTCGCCAAGTTCATGGCGGCCTCTCACTATGCGTATAACATGCTCAAGATGCCTGGCCCGATAAGCGTCATTTCTGTCCCCGGCGACAAGAAGGATGCCCTTATCTGCGCCGACCAAATATACCGGGACGCAACAGCAGCAACGGCCCACGGCCCGCTTGCCGCTGGAGCTTCCAGGGGAAAGAAGAAGTCCGGCAAGTGCTCTGGCGCCCACTCCGGCAAGCGCGCCTCTTCGGAGTGCTGCGCTGCCGTCGAGGACGTGCCATCGTGCCCCGCCGGCTTGAAGACCAAGTCCGGCAAGTGCTTTGGCGCCCACTCCGGCAAGCGCGCCTCTTCGGAGTGCTGCGCTGCCGTTGAGGACGTGCCATCAAGCCCCGCCGGCATGAAGACCAAGTCCGGCGAATGCCCTGGCGCCCACTCCGGCAAGCGCGCCTCTTCGGAGTGCTGCGCTGCCGTCGAGGACGTGCCATCGAGCCCCGCCGGCAAGAAGGCCAAGCCCGGCGAATGCTCTGGTGCCCACTCCGGCAAGCGCGCCTCTTCGGAGCGCTGCGCTGCCGTTGAGGACGCACCATCGAGCCCCGCCAGTAAACACAAGGAGACGACGGCTGCTCCACCAGCGACCAAGAAGGTGCCCGCCAAGGAGGACGGCACTGGTGGTACCTTCACCATCAGTGCCACTCTCGACCCCAAATAGGAAGGCGCGCTCGTTGCTTTCCTGCGGGCGAATGTCGATGTGTTTGCCTGGCAACCATCTGACATCCCCGGCGTTCCCAGGGAAGTGATTGAGCACCACCTCGCCGTCTGTCCTCATGCGCGGCCCATCAAGCAAAAGGTCAGGAAACAAGCGGTGGAGCGCCAAGAGTTTATCGCGGAGGAGATCAGGAAGTTGGAAGCAGCAGGCCTCGTCAGAGGCGTGCTCCATCCGACGTGGTTGGCCAATCCTGTTGTCGTGCGCAAAGCAAACGGGAAGTGGAGGCTTTGCATCGATTTCACCAATGTCAACAGAGCTTGCCCTAAAGATCCATTTCCCTTGCCGCGCATCGACCAGATTGTTGACTCCACGGCCGGATGTGACCTGCTTTCATTCCTTGACGCCTACTCCGGGTACCACCAGATCTTCATGGCTGAAGAAGACGAAGAGAAGACTGCGTTCATCACTCCATGCGGCACGTACTGTTTTGTGCGGATGCCTTTTGGACTGAAGAACGCAGGCTCGACGTTCGCGAGGGTTGTCCACACTGCTTTCGAGCCACAGATCCACAGAAATGTGGAGGCCTACATGGACGACATTGTGGTCAAGAGCAAAGACAAGGCAACCTTGGTTCAAGACTTGGAAGAGACCTTTGCGAACTTGCGCAAGATCAGCCTCAAGCTCAACCCCGAGAAGTGCGTGTTCGGAGTTCCCTCCGGCAAGCTTCTCGGGTTCTTCGTGTCTCAGCGTGGGATCGAAGCCAACCCCGACAAGATCAAGGCCATCGAGCAGATTGAAGCACCAGCGCGTGTCAAGGACGTGCGAAGACTTGCCGGCTGCGTGGCGGCTCTCAGCAGGTTTATTTCCAGGTCTGCGGAACGCGCCCTGCCGTTTTTCAAAATCTTGAAAAAGGCAGGTCCAGTAAAATGGACTCCGGATGCGGAGGCTGCGCTGCAAGACTTGAAGAAATACCTGTCCTCCGCTCCTATACTTGTCGCGCCTAGACCGCAAGAGAAGTTGCTGCTCTACCTAGCGGCAACCAATCAAGTGGCTAGTGCTGCGTTAGTTGCGGAGAGGGAAGCTGATGACGAGCCAGCAACCACGGCAAGCGCGTCCGACGGCAAGCAGGGGGCTTCCCCGACAAGCTCTGGCCCCGGCAAAGGCGGATCCGCGCAAGCGCAAGGGGAAGTGCAGAGGAAGAGGATGGTGCAGCGCCCAGTTTACTTCGTCAGTTCCCTCCTGCAGGGGGCTAGGTCGAGGTACTCTAGTGTGCAGAAATTGCTCTTTGGCCTCCTCATGGCCTCGAGGAAGCTGCGCCATTACTTCCAAGCACACGAGATCACCGTGGTCACTCGCTTTCCGCTTAAGAGGATACTGCAGAATCCCGAAGCAACAGGCAGGATTGTCGAGTGGGCACTAGAACTGTCAAGCTTTGGCCTCAAGTTCGAGAACACATCGACCATCCAGAGCAGAGCATTGGCAGAGTTCATAGCAGAGTGGACGACGACACCAGACGAAGAAATTCCAGAGACGAGCATCCCCGGCAAGGAAGCAACCAAAGAGTGGCTGATGTACTTTGATGGTGCCTTTTCGCTGGAAGGCGCCGGTGCCGGCGCGCTGCTCATCGCGCCCACCGGAGCGCACCTCAAGTATGTCGTCCAGATGCACTTTCCCAAGGAGCAAGCAACCAACAATACGGCAGAGTATGAAGGTTTGCTCGCCGGTCTCAGGATCGCGGCGGAACTTGGGATCAAGAAGCTCATTGTCAGGGGTGACTCGCAGCTCGTCGTCCGCCAAGTGAACAAGGATTACCAGTGCCCGTTGATGGAGGCTTACGTTGATGAAGTGAGGAAGCTGGAAGAGAGCTTTGACGGCCTGCAAATGGAATACGTTCCAAGAGCAGAGAACGACATCGCCGACGGCTTGTCAAAATGCGCCGCACTAAAGCTACCTGTGGAACCAGGGACTTTTGTGCTCAAGCTGACTCAGCCATCCGTGACACCATCGACTGGGCCAAGCAAGAAGAGAAGATCGGTCTCTGGTGACTCTCTCCCGGCAGAGCTTCCCAAAGCCGCCGCCAAGAGAGTCCCCAAGATCGACGCCAAGAGTGCTGAGGAGCTGCCCGCTCCGGCAAGCCCCAGGGTTTGTCCTGACGAAGCAGGCGCTCCCGGCAAGCCACGCCCCGGCAAGCTTGCCGGGGAACGTCAAGCTCCGGCTGAGCCCCAAGTCCTCGCCGTAGAAGCTGATGTTCCCGCAGCCGCCGACATGCCTCTAGTCCTCATCGTCGAGCCACAGGCTCCGACGTGGGCACAACAAATCGTCCGTTTCCTCCAGACAGGAGAACTTCCCGAAGAACAAGAACAAGCTGAAAGAGTAGCCCGGCAGTCCAGTATGTACCAGTTCGTCGACAGCGCACTGTACAGAAGAGGACGCAATGGGGTGAATTGAAGTGCATTCACCGGGAAGACGGACAAAAGCTGTGGGCGGAGATACACGGAGGCATATGTGGACACCACATCGGCGCCAGAGCACTTGCCGGCAAAGCGTTCCGGCAAGGGTTCTACTGGCCAACAGCCCACCAGGATGCAACTGCACAAGTAACCAAGTGTGAAGCGTGCCAGTTCCATTCCAAGAAGATACACCAGCCAGCTCAAGCTCTCCAGACGATCCCTTTGTCCTGGCCCTTCTCGGTCTGGGGGCTCGATATCCTCGGCCCCTTCCCCTGATCCGTCGGGGGCTTTGAGTACTTGTTCGTTGCCATCGACAAGTTCACAAAGTGGCCAGAAGTGGAACCAGTGAGGAAGGTGACCGCCCCGTCCACGATCAAATTCTTCAGGTCGATTGTTTGCCGCTTCGGGATCCCCAACAGGATCATCACCGACAACGGTACGCAGTTCACAAGCCACGCTTTCATGCAGTACACCCAAAACCTCGGCACCAAGGTCTGCTTCGCTTCTGTTGCTCATCCCCGGAGCAACAGTCAAGCGGAAAGGGCCAACGCCGAGGTACTGCGCGGGCTCAAGACCAGAAGTTTTGACAAGCTGCTCAAGCGCGGACGGAACTGGATCGAGGAGCTGCCGACGGTTCTTTGGTCGGTCAGAACGACGCCAAATCGAGCCACCGGCCAGACACCATTTGCTCTAATCTATGGAGCAGAAGTAGTTACCCCCACGGAACTCGTATACGGGTCACCTCGAGTGCTCGCTTATGATGAGCTTGAGCAAGAGCGGTCGCGTGAAGATGACGCACTGCTCCTCGAGGAAGATCGTCTCCAGGCCGCTGTGCGATCCGCTCGCTACCAGCAAGCTCTGCGTCGCTATCATAGCCGCAAAGTTAAAGCCAGGAGCCTCGAGGAAGGCGACCTTGTTCTTCGGCGCGTTCAGTCGGCCAAGATACACAACAAGTTGACGCCGAAGTGGGAAGGCCCTTACCGGGTGAAACGAGTCACGAGGCCCGGCGCCGTCCGCCTCGAGACCGAAGATGGTACTCCGGTGAGCAATTCCTGGAACATTGAGCATCTTCGCAAGTTTTACCCGTAAGGCGCGGTTGTCGGACCCCGTCCGGCAACCAACTCTTTGTAAAAAAGTCTTGCCGCAGACGCATGTAATCCTTTGTACAAAGCCAGGCGCAGACCCTGGCCGCAATGACGCGCTGGGGCCCCCCAAGTTTTAGCATGCATGCTGAGTCGAGTCTCGTCCTTGGTTAGGGTTGATAGTGCCTAACAGTCGCTAACCCCTAACTTAGAGGTCGAGTCCGCGTCTTTTTCCCGTCCTTTCCCTTTGGCTCGCAGGAATTGCATACCCTTGCCAAGCCACTCAAGGACGAAGAAGGGGAGAAGGACGAGCCAGCACCCGCCTCCCAGCAAGCCAGAGTTGTCGGGGGCTGCAACCTCAGATAAGTCTTTACATCCCTTATCATGCATTCTCTCGTGAGCTGCGGAATGTGAAAACCTTGCTTCCTCCTAAAAAGCTGTCGTGCTCTCTTAAGCGGCAAACCCCGGAGCGCGTTCCCGGGGACCGCTTCGGATAGTAGCCGCGGCGGCAAGGGGAGGAAGCGAGGGGCCAGAACCCGCCTTCTCCCTGCCTCCGCCAAGAGCGTGAGGAGGGCCAAGGGGCGCGGGGGGAAGGCAGGGTCCGTTGCCGGGCTGGGAAGTGTCTATCTTAACGGTGCAAAGGGTCCACCCCTTGCCGCGGGATGTACCCGCGAGACAAATGATCCGGCAAACATCCCCTTTTCATTAAAAACATTCCACTCAGGTACAGTTCAGAGAGAATGAAAAACATGAAAGATGGGATTACAAGATTTAAATGCAACTAAGGCCCGAGGGCTTACAAGATAAAAAGAGATAAGGTGCCCGTAATCCCTTTCTTGTCTCTCTCCTCAGGAGGTAGGGCAAGGAGGCGAGAAGGGCAAAAAGGGCGCCTAGACGAGCTACGGGTGGCAGAAGACGCTAAGAGAGCATCCGGGGCTCCGCCCGGGGGGCTCCGGAGGCTGGATGGAGACGGCGACGCCGGAAGCGGAGCTCGAAAAGGAGGCGGCGGGACGTCAGCACGCTGTCGAGGGCATCTAGCCCTCGTACTCCGAGTTGACGGCCTTGCCGCCGGCCTCTTCCCCTTCCGCAGCCCCGCCACTCCCGCCGCCCGAGAAGACGAAGCCCCGGCAAGATGAGCTTGCCGGGCCAGAGAGAAGACCCCGGTGGTCGTCGCCGTGAGCAGGGGTGGTGACGGCGTCTGGGGGGAAGCTGGGAGACGAGGCAGCGGCCTCGCCGCCCGCCCTCTTCCTCTTCCGCAGCCTCCCTACGCCAGCCGCCAAGGAGGCGACCCCGGGGAGTTCACGGAGCCAGCAACGCGGATGGTGGGGGCGCTGGTGCCACGCGGAGCTGCGACTAGCGCCTAGTCGTGCCCGTCACCCCGGAGACCACCCGCCCTCGTCGTCGCTGTCGCTCCCCTCCTCGTCACTCTCGCTCGAGGAGGAGCCTTTGTTGTCGGAGGAGCTATCCACGCAGCACCGGGCCCGGGTGCCGAGGTCCCCGAAGACCTTGACGGAGAGGAGATCGCCCTCCATCAGCTTGAAATGGAGGGTGAACCCCGCCGTCAAGCTGTGGATCCGGACGAACGACTTCCACCCTCGGCCAAGACACATCACGCCGGGGGCTCGGGATTCGACGTGGACTCGCGTACCACTGATCCCGCAGCCCCTCATGCGCAGTCTCAGCGTCTCGTGTTGTTCCGCCTCCAAGACGTCCATGAAGGGGGCCGGGAGGCGGAGGCGACGGCGAGGCGTCCGGCGCAGCCTGATGATGAACTCGCAGGGGTCATCCCCGAGATGAACCGCCGGGGGAAACGGAGCCGCCGGCAGAGGCGAGGCCGGCGCGCCGTCCTGCCCGCCTCGAGCGCCTCGGCCCCGTCCATGGCCTCGTCCACGACCTCGCCCCCCCTTCCCCTTTCGGTAGGCTCCACCGCCGCGGGTGCAAGGGGAGGAGGGGCTCGCTGCCTGGCGGCAACCCTTGCCGCCACCGAAGAGGGACCAGGGTTCCCTTTCTCTATGACAGTTGGGGAGAGGGGACCAGGGATCAAAGAGAAGAAAGAAGGGAGGAGTGCGGACCCTCATCGCCCCCTTCCGCTCCTTATGAAGGGGTGGAGTGGGGGCTCGGCCGCCCCGCCCAACCAATCAAAGCAGAGGAAGGGCAGGCGACGGGGCCGACCCTCTACCTCAACCCGCGTCGGCCCGGTTTTCCGCCTCCACCACCGCGACCCCAAGTGCATGGAGGACGCGTGGCAGGCGAGCAGGGCCGAGGCGACGGATGAGGCGACCTCTCCCCACCCGTGATCGTGGGGACGGGCGCCCCGAAAGCCACGCCTCCACGCCCCCTCCCCCATTTGAAAATGGGGGTGGGCGCTTCGCCTTTCCAAATAAAGAAGTCGTGCCCGACGTGACGCATGCCTGCGGGCCTCAGCCCCGCGCACGCCACCCACGTCACGCACGCCTCGCACTCCTCGCCCCCCACGACGCCACGATAAGGGCGCGCCGCTTGGGGAAGGCGCAACGAGCACGGACTTAAGGAGCAGCGCAACCCAGGCCACGCGTGCCCGTGCATTGTTAGGGCCTGGCCCAACAACGCTCGGCACTGTGTATGGCCCAGGCCCGGGGGCTCCTGTCGGTGTACTAAAGTAGGGGTACCTTAGTCCCCCGAACTTGTGCACGGGCAGTAGCAGCGTCCCGCGGCAAGGCTTGCCAGGGGAGCGACAAGAGTCTCCACAGCCCTTTTTGGGCCGGACGAAGGCCAAGTGATCGAGCCTAGAAGACCAAGCCCCGGCAAGAGGAGCTTGCCGGGGCGAGAAGGCGAGGTCCGGCAAGAGGAGCTTGCCGGGCCAAGGCGACAAGGCCCCGACAAGAGGAGCTTGCCGGGACGACTAAGCCGAAGCACCAAGGCCCCGACGGGAGGAGCTCGCCGGGACGGCCGAACCAAGACACACCAAGAGAAGCCCGCCGCGGCGCGCCGCGCGCCCCGGCAAGGCCTGGCGAGCGGCAAGCTCTCAGGTGCGGCAAGGCAACCACCGCGGCAAGCCACTTGCCGCGGCAAACCACCACCTCAGGCCTGCGCTCTAGCTCACCTGCCCACGCGTCGCTCTGGGGCTTCCCCGGAGGCACGTGGCGGGGCGCCGCGCAACCTGAGACGCGCGGTGGCATGCGACGTTGGCAGAGTCGCCCCCGTGGCAAGCGGAGGCGCTCCCAACGGTCCGCCTCGGCACTGTTCAGGCGATCCTGACGGGCATTTAATGCCTTTGTCCCCCGCCGTCAGAGTTAGGTGCAATAGCACTGTGCGACCTCTGTTCGCACAGTTCCTTGCCATTTTTACCCTCACCTACGTCGCTACCTGTGGGAAACCCCTTAGCATATAAAAGGAGGCCCATGCGCACGTAGAGAGGGGATCGGACCCAATAGGCCCTCGCCTACGTCCAGCTCCAACTTACTGTAGCTTCTTGCGCTCCAGAGCAAGAACTCGAATCAACCAGACAAGCAGCAGTAGGGTTTTACGCATCCATGCGGCCCGAAGCTGGGTAAAATCGTTGTGTGTGTGTGTCGCCTCGATCTGCTCTTTGTGCATCCTCCGCCCCCCGCCGAACCGACAAGGGGCTCCGTCCCCATAGGTTCTCGTGGAGGCCGATATCCCCCGACACCAAAGAACCTTGAGAGGTTGAACAAAATGAAAGAACAAAAACAACGAAGATGAACAAAGTTGAAAACACTCCGTTGGAAAAGAGGAACATGGGATACGACGAGAACCCAGAGGTTTAGTGATAAGATAGATATTGAAACTACTATGGTTAAAACAAGATAGAGAAGGACTAAGAATGATATAATTTGGACAGCACTCCGACTGTAAATGGAAGGAATTGAACATGAACTTGACAAGATGAGAGGATACTTTAAGAGATCAACGACACACTGCCTTCGGAATTGAAAGAATAGCACAAGGGGTAAGAAACATTTCAGACCACACTCCGGTTGATAAGGGGGGCAAAACTTGATAAGGTGAGGGAACTTGAAGATATGACAACAACACTCCGGTTAAATGGATAAGCAAAAGGAAAGAACATGATCCTCACAATTCGAGATGAAGAGTGAAGAGAGCAACATCACAATGCTTCCGGAACAAAAGAATAGTAGATAGATTGTTGGGATAAAGGGACAGAGAAGAAAAATGACAACTTCCACCACAATTGAATTTCAAGAGCATCCTTGCAAGGAAGGATTGAACGGAGTTGTTGGGAAATCAACAACGAAAAGCGCAAGCTTGTTGTGGGCTTATGGAAAACATCTCAAAATTATGAGGTGACAACCGACCACTAACGGAAAAAATTACTTTGATTGAGAACACCAAAGAGATGAAAAACTTCTTTCACCAAGATGATAGGAGAAAACTTGGGTCATTGATAAGCACCACAAATAGCAACAATCCATAGGGAAAGCTTTAGGTGAAATATAGCCCAAGATAAATCCAACGAAGAGAATTGATGGATTTAATATACCTCATTCTTGACAACATGTGAATCATTAAACACGAAGGGAAATTGTCAAGAATGACATAACACCACCTCAAATGATAAGGTAGAACGAATTGCACTTTGGAATGCAGGAAGAAGAATATTTGAGCTCTTCAAAACAAAACATGTGTGGAACACCATGTTTATTTTAGAGTATGGCTTGGCGGATCTTAGCTCCGAGAGAAATCTTGAAGAACAAAACGAGAATGAAAAGAATCCTTGACGAACCACCAAGTAGAGCCTCCATGAAGAACTCCGGTAATAAAAGGATGATCAAATGAAATGAAGGATGAAAAGAATAAGGTTGAAGCCTTGCAGTGATAAGATGAAGCTTTGAAATGATAAAACCGAGAAAATTTGGAACTCCGGAAAGAAAGATGAACAAATGAAATCAAGAATTTTGATGAACCTCCGGAATAAGGAATTGAATTTACTCGATGAAACAAGAATAAGAATTACATTATGCTCATGCTTCACCAATTAAATTGATGATAAGCAATGGATTTGGCATACTACTTATTCTCGTAGAAAGGATTAAGAGAGATATAGCATGAACATGAGAAGGTCTTCAATGAACCACCAGTAGGATTGGAAAGAATGAATGAATTTATATGATAATGAAGGAAGAGAACTCTTGAACGAACCACCATAAGAATTGATAATGAAAGTCGCAAAGGCACAATTCACCGGGAAGAATTAGAAAATGAATAAAGATACTTGACCAAATTTAGATACATGAGAACGAACAGATCGTGAACTGATTAGAGGCTACTTGAACGATGCACCGGTAAGATTTGGAGAACGAGAGCTGAAAGCTTGAATGAATAATTCTTCTGAAATGATGGCCTTCGGAGAATCAAACTGAAAAGACTCCTGAAATGCTCCGGATGGCTGAAAAGAATTGTCACAATCGAAAACAATTATGAGAGGATGGCATGAAGCTAGAACCATGAATCGTGAAGAGAATGGAGCAAGATTTAAGAGAAACTCTTCTACGGTCTTCAAATGTTGAGAATGACGATGAGAAACACCACCATGAATTATTGAGGCACTCCGGAACAATGAAGAATAGAAAGGTTGAATTAACGATGAAAGAATTTGAAAGATCTTGGAGAAAGACATATGACTGATGATAATTCATTCTTACGTCAAAATTGGAAAATAATTTGAGAATAACTCCGGGAAAATTAGAAGAGTCAGGTAAGATCCTGGGAAAAGACCTGTGGGTTAGGGCCCACTGAAAAGAAAATAGTGTTGGAAAAGATTACTTGACAGGGAGGTTGCACCGGTTGATTTAAATGACTTGAATAAGATAACAATCTCGAAATAGTAAGAATTGATGTGGAGTGAAAAACATGAATCTTTAGAGATATCTTCAGCACTTCGGAACAAATGAATAGCGAGAAGTGGATGATTAAGAGGTGCACCAGGACGAGAAAGCATTTGAAACGAGGAAAAGATATGATCGACAAAGCTTGAATTGAATCCACCGGAGAAGAAAGAGAACGAATAATGATGAAGTTAAGGCTCCGTTAGTATCTTCCTGAGAATCACCGGATAAGAACATTGATGGAAAAGAATGGAGAGACTTCCCATCTATAAGATGGATACTTGATTAAGAAATCCGAGTCCTTGAAGAAAAAGGGTGGGAGGGTGGGAAAACAAAGGCAACTTGGGTCGGATGAAACGAACACCATTGAGAAAAAGATTAGAATTGACCTTGCGAATGTTGGAATGATCGGATTTACTTGGAGAGAAGCACACCGGTTGGAAAGGATTGAAAAGACAACCTTGATGAACAAGAAGGCTTACCATCCACATAGAAACATGAGAACACCACTTGGAAAAAGGTATGGAATCAACACTTGGCATTGAAGCAACTCGAATGCCACAAACCAAAACAAAAACAAAGGATTTGGCTTGCAGAATAAGCTAGAAACAAACATATGGTAGATCCCATATCGTATCATGTGTCTGTTGGAAAGATATCCTACGAGATACTTGAATTCCCACTTATAAACTCCCGAAACTTTCTGGTTATGCAATCAGGTGTTGGGGATACAGGGGACACAAAATATATCACCCAAACTAACAATACCTAGATCCAGCTGTATCCATCCTTCAACACATAACCAAGAAAACTCCGGCAATCGTTTACCTCAACCTTCGAAAAGCATTCGTTATACGAGTTATGGCAATACTCCCGAACTCGCCTCAGTACTGGGCTATCAGGGTTATCTCACCAACAACTGTACAAAAGAGATTTTCGATGTCGGCGTACTAAACTCAGGTATTCCAGAACAATAGCGCTTGTTGGGAGGCAACCCATTTTATTTATGTTTTTGCTTTTTAGGTTCTGTTTTGCATTAAATAAGTCATATAGCCTCTGGTTAGATGTGGTTTTGTGTTTTAGTTAATGTTTGTGCCAAGTAATACCTTTGGGATAGCTTACGGTGATAGCTGTTTTGATCTTGCTGAAAAACAGTAACTTTTTGCACCCAGGAAAATAATTCTCATTTTTTACAGAAACGTGATTTTGAGTTGATTCTTTTTGCGGAAGATTAATAAACAAATTCCTTAGGTCATCCTAATTTTTCAGAATTTTTGGAGTTACAGAAGTATTCAAAATATCCAGATTGCTACAAATTGTTCTGTTTTTGACAGATTCTATTTTCTATGTTTTGTTTGCTTATTTTGATGAATCTATGGCTAGTATCGGGGGGTATGAACCATGGAAAAGTTGGAATACAGTATATATTACACCAATATAAATAAAGAATGAGTTCACAACAGTACCAAAAGTGGTGATTTATTTTCTTATACTATCGGAGCTTATGAGATTTTCTGTTGAGTTTTGTGTTGTGAATTTTTCAAGTTTTGGGGTAAGGATTTGATGAACTATGGAATAAGGAGTGGCAAGATCCTAAGCTTGGGGATGCCCAAGGCACCCCAAGGTAATATTCAAGGACAACCAAGAGCCTGAGCTTGGGGATGCACCGGAAGGCATCCCCTCTTTCGTCTTCGTCTATCGGTAACTTTACTTGAGGCTATGTTTTTATTCACCACATGATATGTATTTTGCTTGGAGCGTCTTGTATGATTTGAGTCTTTGCTTTTTAGTTTGCCAGAATCGTCCTTGCTATACACACCTTTTGAGAGAGATACACATGAATCGTGATTTATTAGAATACTCTATGTGCTTCACTTATATCTTTTGAGCTAGGCAATTTTGCTCCAGTGCTTCACTTATATCTTTTTAGAGCACGACGGTGGTTTTATTTTATAGAAATTAATGAACTCTCCTGCTTCAATTATATTATTTTGAGAGTCTCTAAATAGAATGGTAATTTGCTTTGGTTATAAATTAAGTCCTAATATGATAGGCATCCAAGAGGGGAATAATAAGAACTTTCATATAAAGTGGAATAGTATGAGAAGTTTGATTCCTTATGATTGTTTTTAGATATGAAGATGGTGATGTTAGAGTCATGCTAGTAAGTAACTGTGAATTTGAGAAGTACTTGTGTTAAAGTTTGTCATTCCCGTAGCATGCACGTATGGTGAACCGTTATGTGATGAAGTCGGAGCATGATTTATCTATTGATTGTCTTCCTTATGGGTGGCGGTCGGGGACGAGCGATGGTCTTTTCCTACCGATCTATCCCACTAGGAGCATGCGCATAGTACTTCGTTTCGATAACTAATAGATTTTTGCAATAAGTATATGAGTTCTTTATGACTAATGTTGAGCCATGGATTATACATACTCTCACCCTTCCACCATTGCTAGCTTCTCTAGTACCGCGCAACTTCCAACGGTACAATAAACCCACCATATACCTTCCTCAAAACAGCCACCATACCTACCTATTATGGCATTTCCATAGCCATTCCGAGATATATTGCCATGCAACTTTCCACCATTCCTTTTATTATGACATGCTCCATCATTGTCATGTTGCTTTGCATGATCATGTAGTTGACATAGTATTTGTGGCAAAGCCACCGTTCATAATTCTTTCATACATGTCACTCTTGATTCGTTGCACATCCCGGTACACCGCCGGAGGCATTCACATAGGTCATATTTTGTTCTTAGTATCGAGTTGTAAGTAAACAAAAGTGTGATGATCTTCATTATTAGAGCATTGTCCCATGTGAGGAAATCATGATGGAGACTATGATTCCCCCACAAGTAGGGATGAGACGCCGAACGAAAAATTAAAAAAACGAGGCCAAAAAAATGAGAGAAGTCCTAAATAAAAAAATAAAATAAAAAATAAATGAGAGAAAGGAGAGAAGGGGTAATGCTACTATCCTTTTACTACACTTGTGCTTCAAAGTAGCACCATGATCTTCATGATAGAGAGTCTCCTATATTGTCACTTTCATATACTAGTGGGAATTTTTCATTATAGAACTTGGCTTGTATATTCCAATGATGGGCTTCCTCAAATTTCCCTAGGTCTTCGTGAGCAAGCAAGTTGGATGCACACCCACTTAGTTTCTTTTCGAGCTTTCATAAACTTATAGATCTATTGCATCCATTGAATGGCAATCCCTACTCACTCACATTGATATCTAGTGATGGGCATCTCCATAGCCCGTTGATACGCCTAGTTGATGTGAGACTATCTCCTTCTTTTTGTCTTCTCCACAACCACCGTCTATTCCACCTATAGTGCTATGTCCATGGCTCACGCTCATGTATTGAGTGAAAGTTGAAAAAGTTTGAGACCATCAAAAGTATGAAACAATTGCTTGGCTTGTCATCAGGGTTGTGCATGATTTAAATATTCTGTGCGATGAAGATGGAGTATAGCCAGACTATATGATTTTGTAGGGATAAGCTTTCTTTGGCCATGTTATTTTGAGAAGACATAATTGCCTTGTTAGTATGCTTGAAGTATTATTGTTTTTATGTCAATATTAAACTTTTGTTTTGAATCATACGGATCTGAACATTCATGCCACAATAAATGAAATTACATGGATAGATATGTTAGGTAGCATTCCACATCAAAAATTCTGTTTTTATCATTTACCTACTCGAGGACGAGCATGAATTAAGCTTGGGGATGCTTGATACGTCTCCAACGTATCTATACCTTTTGATTGTTCCATGCCATTATATTATATATTTTCGATGTTTATATGCATTAATATGCTACTTTATATTATTTTTGGGACTAACCTATTAACCTAGAGCCCAGTGCCAGTTTCTGTTTTTTCCTTGTTTTAGAGTTCCGCAGAAGGGAATACCAAACGGAGTCCAAACGGAATAAAATTTTTGCGATGATTTTTCTTAGACCAGAAGAAATCCAGAGGACTTGGAGTGCAAGTCAGAGAAGCCACGAGGCGACCACAAGGACGGAGGGCACGCCCAGGGGGTAGGGCATGCCCCCCACCGTTGTGGGCCCCTCATGACTCCACCGACCTAGTTTGTTCGCCTATATATTCTCATATATCCCAGAACCAACAGAGAGAGACACGAGAACACTTTTCCACCACCGCAACCTTCTGTACCCATGAGATCCCATCTAGGGGCCTTTTCCGGTGTCCTGCCAGAGGGGGATTCGGTCACAGAGGGCTTCTACGTCAACACCATTGCCCTTCCGACGAAGCTGGAGTATTTTACCACAGACCTACGGGTCCATAGCTAGTAGCTGGCTTATTCTCTCTCTTTGGTTCTCAATACCATGTCCTCCTCGATATTCTTGGAGATCTGTTCGATGTAATACTTTTTTGCAATGTGTTTGCCGAGATCATTGTGGATTTATGATCAGCTTATCTATGAATGTTATTTGAATCCTCTCTGAATTCTTATATGCATGATTTGATATCTTTGCAAATCTCTTCGAACTATCAATTTGGTTTGGCCAACTAGATTGGGTTTTCTTGCAATGGGAGAAGTGCTTAGCTCCGGGTTCAATCTTGCGGTGTCCTTTCCCAGTGACAGTAGGGGCAGCAAGGCACGTATTGTATTGTTGCCATCGAGGATAAAAATATGGGGTTTTCATCATATTGCTTGAGTTAATTCCTCTACATCATGTCATCTTTCTTAAAGCGTTACTTCGTTCTTTATGAGCTTAATACTCTAGATGCATGCTGGATAGCGGTCAATGTGTGGAGTATTAGTAGTAGATGCAGGCAGGAGTCAGTCTACTGGACACGGACGTGATGCCTATATTCATGATCATTGCCTTAGATATCATCATAACTTTGCGCTTTTCTATAAATTGCTCGGCAGTAATTTGTTCACCCACCGTAATATTTTCTATCTTGAGAGAAGCCTCTAGTGAAACCTATGGCCCCCGGGTCTATTTTCCATCATATAAGTTTCCGATCTACAATTTTAGTTTCCAATTTACTTCCTTTGCAATCTTTTACTTTCCGATCTATAAATAAACAATACCAAAAATATTTATTTTACCATTTATCTATCTCTATCAGATCTCACTGTGAAGGGATTGACAACCCCTTTTATCACATTGGGTGAAAGTTGTTGATTGTTTGTGCAGGTATTCAGTGACTTGTTCATTGTCTCCTACTGGATTGATACCTTGGTTCTCAAACTGAGGGGAATACTTACTCTACTTTGCTGCATCACCCTTTCCTCTTCAATGGAAACCAATGCATGCTCAAGAGGTAGCAGTCATCACCCCCAGGGCACGCCCCTGCCTTATGGGGCCCTCATGTGTCTTCTTGTCCTCCCTCAATGCTTCTAGGGTCTCTTATTGCCCAAAAAGAATCGTCAAAATGTGTCATCGTGTTTGGACTTATGTAGGTATGGATTTTATGGAAGACCAAAAACATGCAAAAAAACAGTGATACGTCTCCATCGTATCTACTTTTCCAGACACTTTTCCTTTTGTTTTGGACTCTAATTTGCATGATTTGAATGAAACTAACCCGGACTGACTCTGTTTTCAGCAGAACTACCATGGTGTTGGTTTTTGTTTAGAAATTAAAGTTCTCGGAATTGGACTAATTTTTTTGGAGATTTTTATGGAATAAGTAAAAAATACTGGAGCAAAGACCCACAAGAGGGGGGCCACCTGATGCCCATGAGGCACCAGGGCGCGCCAACCCCCTAGGAACGCCCTAGTGGCTTGTGGGGCCTACGAGGCTCCACTGTCTCTAATCTCGACACTATAAATTCATAATTCCTGAGAAAAAATAAGATAGGAAGTTTCATCACGTTTTATGATACGGAGGCGCTGCCACCTCCTGTTCTTCATTGGGAGGCCAGATCTGGAGTCCATTTGGGGCTCCAGAGAGGGGGATTCGTCATCATCATCATCACCACCAACCCTTCCTCACCACCAATTTCATGATGCTCACCCCCGGGAGTGAGTAATTCCTTCGTAGGCTTGCTGGACGGTGATGGGTTGGATTAGACTTATCATGTAATCGAGTTGGTTTTGTTAGGGCTTGATCCCTAGTATCCACTATGTTTTGAGATAGATGTTGCTATGACTTTATTATGCTTAATGCTTGTCATTAGGGCGCGAGTGCCATGATTTTAGATCTGAACCCTTTACTTTTTCATGAATATATTTGTGTTCTTGATCCTACCTTGCAAGTTATACGCACCTTTTACGTGTTATGACCCGCTTACCCCATGGTGACAATAGTTGGGATTCTTTCCAGTCATTACCGTAGTTTGAGGAGTTCATGTACTCACTATGTGTTAATGCTTTGTTCAGGTTCTCTATTAAAAGGAGCCATTAATATCCTTAGTTTCCTTATGGATCCCGCTGCCACGGGAGGGTAGGACAAAAGATGTCATGCAAGTTCTTATCGCAAGCACATATGACTATATACGGAATACATGCCTACATTACATTGATGAATTGGAGCTAGTTCTGTGTCGCCCTAGGTTATAACTGTTACATGATGAATGTTATCCAACATAATTATCCATCACCAATCCAATGCCTACGAGCTTTTCACATAATTGCTGCTACGATCACAATTGCTAGAAAACTATTGATGCTACTGTTACCGTTACTGCTACTATTATTGTTATTGCTATCAAACTACCATATTACTGTGCTACTGGTCACTCTACTACAGATATTTAGTTCTCCAAGTGTGGTTGAATTGACAACTCAACTGATAATACTTGCAAATATTCTTTGTCTCCCCTTGTGTCGAATCAATAAATTTGGGGTGAATACTCTACCCTCAAAAACTGTTGCAATCCCCTATACTTGTGGGTTATCAAGACCTTTTTCTTGCGCCGTTATCGGGGAGCATAGCTCTATTTGCTGAGTCACTTGAGATTTATATATGTTGATCACTACGAAGAATCTTAAGGATGATAGAACCAATATTGTTCCCTCTAGAACGAGGGGAGGTAAGGAACTGTTATCTAGCTCTGCACTTGATTCACCTTCTGTTTTGAGTAAGCTTGCAACACCACCACCTGCTATTAATTTTGATATTTATCAAGTAATTGATGATGCTACTTCAGCTATGAATGATGCTAGTACTTTGCTTAATGAAACTGTGCCACTAGGCGAATTTCTTGATGAACAACTTGCTAAAGCTAAAGAATTTTAGAATGCTAAAACTAATGAAATTATTGAAACTAGAAATTATGAGTCACCTTTGGGACTAGCTATCCTATATATGAAATCCCTATGATACCTGAGGGTTATGTTATGGATGGAGAGATAGCTAGGGAATTTCTTGCTTGTAATGATGGAGATGATCTTATGAAACTAATATGTAAGCTTAAAGAAAAATCTTTGAGTGCTACAATGAAATATGATCCTAAGTTTGCTACTTCACCTATGTTTGTTACCGATAAGGATTATGAATTCTCTATCAATACTGAGTTAATTACTTTGGTTGAATCTGATCCTTTACATGGTTATGAATCTGAACCGTTGTGGCACATCTTACTAAGTTGAATGATATAGCCACCCTATTCGCTCATGAGGAAAAAATTTGCTACTTTTATATTCTTAAGTTGTTTCCTTTCTTGTTAAAGGGTGATGCTAAGATATGGTTTAATATTCTTGCTCCTGGTTGTGTGCGTAGTCCCCAGGATATGATATATTACTTCTCTGAAAAATATATTCCTGCCCATAAGAAACAAGCTGCCTTACAGGAAATATTTAACTTTGTACAAATTGAAGCAGAGAATCTCCCGCAAGCTTGGGGAGGCTTCTCCAGTTACTTAATGCTTTGCCTGACTATCCTCTCAAGAAAAATGAAATACTTGATATATTTTATAACAAACTAACCAATGCTTCTAGGGACTACCTTGATAGTTGTGTTGGTTGTGTTTTCAGGAACAAACTGTTGAACAAGATAAAGAACTATTGAATAATATATTGAGGAATGATAATGATTGGACACTTCCTAAACCACCACCTAAACCAACTCCAAAGAAGAAGGTGTACTCTATTTCTCAGTCCTGAAGATATGCAAGAGGCAAAGAAATCCATGAAAGAAAAGGGTATTAAAGATGAAGATGTCAATAATCTACCACCTATTGAAGAAATACATGGATTTGACACCCCGACACACGTAGTAGAGATAAATTCTCTTATAAGATTTGATGAAGGCGACATCCCTTGTAATAAATTAGCTAGTCAATGCTTGGATGAATTTGACAGTTACATTGTTAAGCAAGAAAAATATAATGCACATGTTATGAAACAATTGAAACATAATGCCTACATGATTGATCGCTTGAGTGACATGATGTTTAGAATTGTGATGTCTACTACGCAACCTTCTTCTTGTAGACTCATGTTGGGCCTACATGCGCAGAGTTTTGTAGGACAGTAGCAAATTTCCCTCAAGTGGATGACCTAAGGTTTATCAATCCGTGGGAGGCGTAGGATGAAGATGGTCTCTCTCAAACAACCCCACAACCAAATAACAAAGAGTGTCCTGTGTCCCCAACACTCCCAATACAATGGTATATTGTATAGGTGCACTAATTCGGTGAAGAGATGGTGATACAAGTGTAATATGGATGGTAGATATAGGTTTTTGTAATCTGAAAATATAAAAAGAACAAGGTAACTAATAACAAAAGAGAGCAAAAACGGTATTGCAATGCTTGGAAACAAGGCCCAGGGTTCATACTTTCACTAGTGCAAGTTCTCTCAACAATGATAACATAATTAGATTATATAACAAAGCTCATGGTACATCAAGTAGTGCCAAATAAAGAACACGAGAGAGAGAGAGAGAGATCAAACACATAGCTGCTGGTACATACACTCAGCCCCGAGGGTGAACTACTCCCTCCTCGTCATGGAGAGCGCCAGGATGATGAAGATGGCCACCGGTCTTAGTTTCTCCCTTTGGCAGGGTGCCGAAATGGGCCCTTGATTGGTTTTTCATGGCTATAGAGGCTTGCGGCAGCGGAACTCCCGATCTAGGTTTCTTTCTGGGGGTTTCTGGATTTATAGGATTTTTTGGCATCAGGAATAAGTCAGGGGGGTCCACGAGTCAGCGACAAGGCAGGGGGGCGCCCTAGGGGGTGTGGGCGCGCCCTCCACCCTTGTCGTTGACTCAGTATTTCCTGGCCTAACTCTTTTGCTTCAGAGGCTTCTTCTGGTCCATAAAAATCACCGTAAATTTCAGCTCATTTGGACTCCGTTTGATATTCCTTTTCTGAAAAACTCAAAAACAAGAAAAAAAACAGAAACTAGCACTGGGCTCTAGATTAATAGGTTAGTCCCAAAAATAATACAAAATAGCATATAAATGCATATAAAACATCCAAGATGGATAATATAATAGCATGGAACAATAAAATTATAGATATGTTGGAGATGTATCAAGCATCCCCAAGCTTAATTCCTCTCGTCCTCGAGTAGGTAAATGATAAAACAGAATTTTTGATGTGGAATGCTACCTAACATATTTATCCATGTAATTTTTCTTTATCATGGCATGAATGTTCAGATCCATAAGATTCAAAACAAAAGTTTAATATTGACATAAAAACAATAATACTTCAAGCATACTAACAAGGAAATTATGTCTTCTCAAAATAACATTGCCAAAGAAAGCTTATCCCTACAAAATCATATAGTCTGGCTATGCTCCATCTTCATCACACAAAATATTCAAATCATGCACAACCCCGGTGACAAGCCAAGCAATTGTTTCATATTTTTTATGTTCTCAAACCTTTTCAACTTTCACGTAATACATGAGCATGAGCTATGGACATATCACTATAGGTGGAATAGAATATGGTGGTTGTGGAGAAGACAAAAGGAAGGAGATAGTCTCACATTAACTAGGCGTATCAACGGGCTATAGAAATGCCCATCAATAGATGTCAATGTGAGTGATTAGGGATTTCCATGCAGCGAATGCACTAGAGCTATAAGTGTATGAAAGCTCAAGAAGAAACTGAGTGGGTGTGCATCCAACTCGCTTGCTCACGAAGACCTAGGGCAATTTGAGGAAGCCCATCGTCGGAATATACAAGCCAAGTTCTATAATGAAAAATTCCCACTAGTATATGAAAATGACAACATAGGAGACTCTCTACCATGAAGATCATGGTGCTACTTTGAAGCACAAGTGTGGAAAAATGATAGTAACATTGTCCCTTCTCTCTTTTTATCTCATTTTTTGTTTTCTCTTTTTTTGATTGGCTTCTTTAGCCTCTTTTTTTTATATTTCCTCACATGGGACAATGTTCTAATAATAATGATCATCACACTTTTATTTACTTACAACTCAAGAATTACAACTCAATACTTAGAACAAAATATGACTCTATATGAATGACTCCAGTGATGTACCGGGATGTGTAATGACTCAAGAGTGACATGTATGAAAAATGATGAATGGTGGATTTGCCACAAATACGATGTCAACTACATGATCATGCAAAGCAATATGACAATGATGAAGTGTGTCATATAAAAAATGGAACGGTGGAAGTTGCATGGCAACATATCTTGGGATGGCTATGGAAATGCCATAATAGGTGGGTATCACTACTGGAATCAGCTAATTTGCCATCTGCCAGCTCTTTGCCGTCCGCTAGCTGACGACAAAGCAGCTCTTTGCCATCAGCTACCAAAAAGCGGACGGCAAAGAACTAGCAGACGGCAAAGAAGCTCTTTGCCGTCTGCCAGTTCTTTGCCGTCTGCTGGCGGATGGCAAAGAATCTTTGCCGTCTGCTGGCGGACGGCAAAGAGAGAGGTGGCCCCCACCCCCCGCCCGTTTGGGAAAAACTTAACGGGCCACCTCTTTGCCGTCCGCCAGCTGACGGCAAAGAGGAAAAGTGGCGGACGGCAAAGAGAGGCACTATCTTTGCCGTCTGCTGGCGGACGGCAAAGAGGGAGGTGGCCCCCACCCCCCGCCCGTTTGGGAAAAACTTAACGGGCCACCTCTTTGCCGTCCGCCAGCTGACGGCAAAGAGGCAAAGTGGCGGACGGCAAAGAGAGGCACTATCTAACGGCCCGTGCCCCCCGCCCGCCTCTCTGTTCTCAACACCCGTCCCGCCCCGCGCCCCACCACGCACCCCCGCCGCCGCCGCCCGCCACCCGCCGCCGCCTCTTGCCCCCGCCGCCGCGCGCCGCCGCCCCGGCCCCCACCGCCCCGTTGCCCCCCCCCCCCGCCGCCCCGGTGCCCCAGCCCCCCGCCGGCCGGGCGCCCCAGCCCCCCGCCGCCCCGCGCCCCACCGCGCCGGGCCCGGCCCCCCGACGCCCCAGGCCGCCCCGCGCCCCGGCCAGCTCCTCCACCGCCCCGCCCCCTCCTCCACCGGCGCTGGAGAAGGTGAGCCCCGGCCTCCTTTTTCTGTTTTTTTTCTTTTTAGTTTTAGTTTAGATTTAGTTTTAGGTTTAGTTTTAGGTTTAGTTTTAGTTTAGTTTTAGGTTTAGGTTTAGTTTTTTTCCTTTTTTCTGTTTTATTTGTTTTAGGTTTATGTTTAGTTTAGATTTAGTTTTAGTTTTAGTTTTAGGTTTAGTTTAGTTTGAGGAAAGAAGAAGAAGAAGAGAAAAAGAGGAGAGGAGGAGAAGAAGAAGAGGAAGAAGAAGAAGAAGAGGAGGAGGAGAAGAAAAAAGAAGAATAGGAAAAAGAAGAAGAAAAAAGAGGAGAGGAGGAGAAGAAGAAGAGGAAAAAGGAAAGGAGGAGGAAGAAGAAGAAGAAGAAGAAGAAGAAGAAGAAGAAGAAGAAGGAAAAAAAGGAAGAAAAGGAAGAAAAGGAAGAAGAAGAAAAGGAAAAAAAGAGGAAAAACCCCCGACACGGCACCCCGACCCGACACGGCACCCCGACCCGACACCGCACCCCGACCCCGACCCGGCACCCCGACCCCTAGACCCCGACCCCGACACCCCGACCCCGACCCCGACACCCCGACCCCGACCCCGACACCCCGACCCCGAGCCTGACCCGACACCCCGACCCCGACACGGACACGGCACCCCGACCCCAACCCGACACCCCGACCCCGAGACCCCGACCCCGACACCGACACGACACCCCGACACCGACACCCTGACACCACACCCACCTTTACCCCGACACCGACACGGCACCCCGACCCCGACCCGGCACCCCGACCAGACACCCCGACCCCGAGAGCCCGACCCCGAGCCTGACCCGACACCCCGACCCCGAGACCCCGACCCCGAGACCCCGGGCCTGACCCGACACCCCGACGCCGACACTGACACGGCACCCCGACCCCGACCCGGCACCCCGACCCGACACCCTGACCCCGAGACCCTGACCCCGACCGCGAGTCGGACCCGACACCCCGACCCCGACACCGACACGGCACCCCGACCCCGACCCGGCACCCCGACCCGACACCCCGACCCCGAGACCCCGACCCCGACACGGCACCCCGACACCGACAAGGCACCCCGACCACCGACACCTCCCGAAAATGAAGGTGTTCTTTGGCCTTCCAGAGGCCGACGGGGTCATATATTTGTGAATTATTAGTTAGGTCATATATTTTTCGATTTAGTTATGAAAAACATCATATATAATTGTGTTGATCGTGTAGTTTTAAATGTGCAGTTGTTTCATCGCTGCGAGGTTTGGTGTTCGACGACCTCGCCGTGCGTTTGACGAGCTCTGCCCCTTCGTTCATGGGTGAGCACAAATGACAAGTCCTCCTCCCCCATTAATTATTTGATCTATTCCGATGAAACTTGATAGCTAGCTATATATGTGTCTTGAATCATCAGTATGCGTAACCAATATGTGTCTCCCGTTCGAAAGCGTCATAGTTATAAATATGCATGCATTTGCATATTTATAACCTTGATTCTTTCGAATTGTCCAACGCTATCCATGGACAGCCCGAGTATGTGTAGATTGGGTTCGTTTTCCCATATGCTTTGCTCCGGATCCGACGCATAAATTTCGTCAGTGCCTCCCCTGTTGTTCTCCGGGTACACATCCTCTCTGTTTATTGCAGAGACGTGTATCAGGAGAACAGCGGGGAGGTGCTGCCGAAATTTTGCCCAACTCCGTCCTTGGAGTTCTTTGCCGGCAAAACTTCCCGGGGTTTGTCACGTTGCCTGGTGAGGGTCGGCTTCCAGAGCTTGGATTGAGCTGGGAGCACTACGTGGCTGCCCCGGCCCCGCCGGATGAGATTATCGATGGTGTCGTGTGCGACACGAGGGCAGACATGGTGATCAGAAAGTTCTGGGTAATTTCTCCTTTACACATTTAAAAATCTTCAACTAGCTACTTATTAATTGTACTAATCAATATTGTCTCATTTGATCGCAGACATTCTCCAGGTGTGAGGAGGGATACGAGGAGGACGCGGCACATGTTATCGAGAACGTCTGCAAGCGCCTACTCCAGAACTTACGGCACGAGGCTCGGGTGCAGGTTGTTCGAGACTACTACGCCTTGCGTGGTATCAAGAAGACCAAGCCGGCGTGCCGCGATAAGTTCCTGAGTAAGGAGCAGTACATGAAGGTAATTCTTAAGGCCTTCTCTACTTAAGTTCCTTCATTTAGTAATTGTTAGCGGTAGCGCTCAAGTTTCTATTTGCTAACTTAGGCGCCTCCGAGATGGTGTGCGGATCGGATGGATTGTTGGGAGGTGTTGGTCGATGAGTGGTGCTCACAACGATGGCTAGCCCTCCACAAGGAGGCCAAGGACAAACGTGCCCAAATGGAAGGTGTGCCACACCATCAAGGCAGCTCCAACTTATATCAGTTCGGGCGCAACTGGGTATGTGGTTTGCTTCATGATTCATGCAATTCATTCATCATGCTAGCTTGAGCCCTTTAATTACTAATTTTCATTGTTTCTCTCTTTCAGGCACGCTACAATAAGGCGGATAAGGTGCCAGAGGTGTACGACCTGTATGCCATGGCCCACACTGCCTCTTTCAAGAAAGTCAAGGCTTTCTCTCAGTCTGACCTCGATGATGCAAACAACTTCACCAACATCTCCTCCCACAACAAGCTCGTGAGATATAGAGATGAGGGGAAGGCGAGGAAAGGGGAGGACTTTAACCCGAGCCAGGGTCCCATTGATCCAGAGCTGTTGATGATATCTGGTGGCGGGAGGTCCCATGGCTCCATAGCCATTGGAGATGGACTTATCCGTTGTCCTAGCACTCTCCCGGAGATCAAGGCGCGTCAGTCGAGCTCCGCTCCTGAGATAAGGCCTCGTGAACGGCCAGTGCAACTCGCCATCAAGGTTAGTGATACCTACTCAGTTATCTTTCTCCATTACATTGTGTGGCTTCCATCAATGATTACAAATTGTCATGTGAGTGGTGTTGCAGGCTGCTATACAGAGTGAGAGAGATAGAACAGAGAAACTTCTGGCGGAGGCGGCGGAGAGGCAGCGGGAGTTGGAGGAGAGGACGGCAAAGATGATGGAGGAGGAGAGGGCACGGAATGACATGCAGGCAAGGGCCATGTACGAGCTCCTTGTGGTAAGTTTCTTCTGCAGATTAGCCAAAACATTCATGTAGTGTTTGTCTCATTACTAACTAGTATGACTGAGTCGTCAAAACCAAATGTGCAGTCTGTGTGCGAGAAGGCAGGTCAGACCGCTCCGCCGATGCCAGTGATTGCTCCTGGGACCACGGTGAGTTTTATTTGAAAGGACATTACTTGCTAGTCTTAACATTTGAGTGTCATCATGCTAACAAGACATTGGAAATGATCTTTGGTGCAGCGTAACTCCAGACAAGCATCGCACGATCCTTCTCCAGCTACCGACACGAGCCACCACGCTCCTACACCTCCTGGATCTTGGTAAGTTTATCTAGTGTTTTGCTTAACACATGCATAAAAGACCTAGACTTAGCTTTATTTCCTCCAATGCTTACCATAATGACCTAGACTTAGCTTCTTCTCCTCCAAAATGACTTAATAAGCTTACTGACCTCCAAAACCATCCATTTTACCTAAGTTAGCTCTAAAACGATCTGTACTTAGCTTACTTATGTCAAAAATTGCATAATTAGCTTAGTTAGCTCATAGACGATCCATTTTACCTAAGTTAGCTCTAAAATGACCCATTTCACCTAAGTTAGCTCATAAATGATCCATTTCACCCAAGTTTGCTCAAAAAGATCCATTTCAACTAAATTAGCTCATAAATGATCCATTTCACCTAAGTTAGCTCAAAAACGATCCATTTCAACTAAATTAGCTAAAAAATGATCCATTTCAACAAAGTTAGCTAAAAAACGATCCATTTCAACTAAGTTAGCTCAAAAACGATCCATTTGACCTAAGTGAGCTAAAAAACGATCCATTTCACCTTAGTTGCCTAAAAAACGATCCATTTCACCTAAGTGAGCTAAAAAAGATCCATTTCTAACTTTCTTATTTTGCCATTTTGCAGATTTCATTATGTGCTGGATGGAGTGCTTGTTCTACTCTTCTTGTTCTTGTCTTCTCATTCTAGTCACCTTAGCTAGAGTGCTTGTTTATGTATGGATGGAACTTCTTTATGTATGAAATGATGGATGGAACTTGTTTATGTATGAAATGATGGATGGAACTTGCTTATGTAATATGTATGGATGGAACTTGCTTATGGACTTGCTTATGAATGCCTGTGAAATATATCTATATGTCATATATATTTTCTGTGCAAATTGTGGGATTTAATAAAAAACAGAAAAAAAACCAAATATGCAGGCTCTTTGCCGTCAGCAGCGGACGGCAAAGAGCTCTTTGCCGTCAGCAGCGGACGGCAAAGAGGCCACGTGGCAGGCAGCTGTGCTTCCTGGGAGGCTGACCAATTTGGCCAGTTTGCCATCAGTGGCAGACGGCAAAGACTTTGCCATCAGTGGCAGACGGCAAAGACTTTGCCTACAGTGGCAGACGGCAAAGACTTTGCCATCAGTGGCAGACGGCAAAGACTTTGCCATCAGTGGCAGACGGCAAAGACCTGCCGTTAGCCACTTAACGGACTGACAGCGCAATTATTGCCGTCCGCTCTCTTTGCCGTCCGCCGTGCACTCTTTGCCGTCTGCGGCGGACGGCAAAGACTTTGCCATCAGTGGCGGACGGCAAAGTAGCTGTTTACCGTAGCCAACGTTGCCGGAGCCTTTTGCCGTCCGCAGCTGACGGCAAAGGCCTTTGCCGTCCGCTGTTCATGCCTTTGCCGTCCGCCATGGCAGACGGCAAAGTAGCTGATTCCTGTAGTGTATGGTTGCTATTTTGAGGAAGGTATATGGTGGGTGTATGGTACCGGTGAAAGTTGTGCGGTACTAGAGAGGCTAGCAATGGTGGAAGGGTGAGAGTGCGTATAATCCACGGACTCAACATTAGTCATAAAGAACTCACATACTTATTGCAAAAATATATTAGTCATTGAAAAAATAAGGAAGAGAATCAATAAATTGGTAGGAAACGACCATCGCTCGTCCCCGACCACCACTCATAAGGAAGACAATCAATAAATACCTCATGCTCCAACTTCGTTACATAACGGTTCACCATATGTGCATGCTACGGGAATCACAAACTTTAACACAAGTATTTCTACAATCCACAATTGCTCACTAGCATGACTCTAATATCACCATCCTCATAGCTCAAAACAATCATAAGGAATCAAACTTCTCCTAGTATTCAATGCACTTTCTATGAAAGTTTTTATTATATCCCTCTTGGATGCCTATCATATTAGGACTAAATTCATAACCAAAGCAAATTACCATGCTATTTAGAGACTCTCGAAATAATATAAGTGAAGCATGAGAGTTCATCAATTTCTACAAGATAAAACCACCACGTGCTCTAAAAAGATATATGTGAAGCACTAGAGCGAATGACAAACTACTCCAAAAGATATAAGTGAAGATCAATGAGTAGTTGAATAATTATGTAACTATGTGAAGGCTCCTTCTCATAAATAAAATTTCAGATCTTAACTACTTTATTCAAACAGCAAGCAAAACAAAATAAAATGACATTGCAAGGATAGCACATATCATGTAAATAAGCAAAAACTTAGGCTCAACCAAAACTGACCGATAGTTGTTGAAGAAGAAAGGTGGGATGCCTATTGGGGCATCCCCAAGCTTAGATGCTTGAGACTTCTTGGAATATTAACTAGGGATGCCTTGGGCATCCCCAATACAGAGCTTTTGTGTCTCCTTAATTCCTCTCATATCACAGTTTCCTTAATTCTTAAAAACTTCATCCACACAAAAGTCAACAAGAACTCATGACATAAGTTAGTATAAATCCATGCTAAACCTTATCATTATCTACTGTAGAAAATCACTAAAATTATAATTTGACATTTTATGACCCACAAGTATATGGGATCAATTGTAGCTCTTTTCGATAAGTAAGAGTGTCGAACCCAATGAGGAGCGGAAGGAAATGACAAGTGGTTTTCAGCAAGGTAATGTCTCCAAGTGCTGAAATTGTAAGTAACAGAGTAGTTTGACACCAAGATAATTTGTAACGATCAAGTAACGATAATAGTAACAAAAGTGCAGCAAGACAGCCCAATCCTTTTGAGGCAAAGGACAGGACAAAACGGTCTCTTGTAATAAGCAAAACGTTCTTGAGGGTACATAGGAATTTCATCTAGTCACTTTCATCATGTTGGTTCGATTCGTGTTCGCTTCTTTGATAATTTGATATGTGGGTGGACCGGTGCTTAGGTGTTGTTCTTACTTGAACAGACCTCCTACTTATGATTAACCCTCCCGCAAGCATCTGCAACTAACAGACAAGTATTAAGAATAAATTCTAACCATAGCATTAAACTTTTGGATCCAATCGGTCCCTTACGGAATAGCACATAAACTAGGATTTAAGCTTTTGTCACCCTCGCAACCCATCATCTAATAATTACTCCACAATGCATTCCCTTAGGCCCAAACATGGTGAAGTGTCATGTAGTCAACGTTCACATGACACCACTAAGGGAATCACAACATACATACTATCAAAATATCGAACACACATCAAGTTCGCATGATTACTTGCAACATGATTTCTCACGTGACCTCAAGAACAAAAGTAACTACTCACAAATGATAATAATGCTCAAGATCAGAGGGGTATTAAATAGCATATTAGATCTGAACATATAATCTTCCACCAAAAAAACCATATAGTAATCAACACTACTAGTCACCCGCAAGCACCAATCTAGAGTTCCGGTACAAAGATTGAACACCAGAGATAAACTAGGGTTTGAGATGAGATGGTATTGTTGAAGATGTTGATGGAGATTGACCTCCCCAAGATGGAGAGTTGTTGGTGATGATGATGACGATGATTTCCCCCTTCGGGAGGGAAGTTCCCCCGGCGGAATCGCTTCGTCGGAGGGCAAAAGTGCTCCTGCCCAAGTTCCACCTTGAGACAGCGGCGCTCCATCCCGAAAGTCCTTTCCTTATTTTTTTTCTAGGTTAAAATGACTTATGTACCAGAAGATGGGCACCAGAGGTGGGCCTGAGTGAGCACAACCCACCAGGGCACGCCTGGGCTCCCTAGCGCGCCCAAGTGGGTTGTGCCCACCAGGTGGGCTCCCTGTGATAGTTATTTGCTACAATATTCTTCATACATTCCATAAACATTGTCCGTAAAGTTTCATCTTGTTAGGAGTTGTGCAGAATAGGTAGCTTGACGTAGCTTTTCCAGATCCATATTTCCAGCTACCGGAATTTACCTCTTTGTGTGTACCTTGCATATTATGAGAGAAAAGGCATTAGAATTACTCCAAAATGCATTATTATGCATAAAAACATCATAAATAACAGTAGGAAAACATGATGCAAAATTGATGTATCAACTCCCCCAAGCTTAGACCTTGCTTGTCCTCAAGCGAAAACCGAAATCGAAGACATGTCCACATGCTTAGAGAGAGAGAGGTGTCGATAAAAACAAAATACTGACTTAGAAGCACCATGTAGATTATTTTGGCAGCAATAAATTTAAACATAAGACTCTTATCATAGAACTTTTATCATAGACTTCTCATGAATAAGTAACAATTCAACACACTATGGAAGTATAAAGCATAAACTCTATTATAAACCAACGAACTATGTTCTCAGTCAACTTTGCAACTACGATTCATCATCTTTTCAGGAAGGGTCACGTATCGGAGCTTTTAGGCAAGTCCACATACTCAACCATCATATAGTCTTGTATGATTGCTAACACTCACCGCATACATATGAGAAAAATGTTTCAACTGGACAAATAGAAAGATAGGGGCTTGTAGTTTCGCCTCCCAACGTATTCACCTCAAGGGTGATGTCAACAATAATAACTCATGCCACCCATATTCAACTGGACATATGTTCCTAGATCTTTCCTTGCCACATGATGCTTGCCAAAGGAGAAAAATAAAAAGGAATAGAGAGAAAAACTTTGACTCTTGCATAAAAGTAAAAGATAGGCACTTCACAGAGGGAAGCAGTGGTTGCCATGCGCTTATTTGTTTGTATGGTCAACCCCTTAGTGCAAAAGAATGTCACGTTGCCTTTCCACTTGTGATAGAGACCTTTATTATACAGTCTGTCGATTTTATTCTTCACCATCACAAGTTCGTACAACGCTCAATTTTCTCTTACACTAAATGATGTCACACTTTTAGAAGCTATTTTTGTTGCCTTATTGCACCGATGACAACTTACTTGAGGGATATTGCTCAATCCCTAGGTAGGTATAGTGGAATCTTGAAAATAAGATTTGGGTTTAAGGGTTTTTGGATGCACAAGTAGTATCTCTACTTAGTGTGGAATTTTTGTCTAGCAAAGATAGGAGGCAAGCACCACATGTCAAAGGATCTATGACAATATAACTTCTATGTTAGTATGAACAAACATAAATCATTAAGTTGTCTTCCTTGTCCAACGTCAACAATTTTGGCATATAATATTTTGATGGGGGCTCACAATCACAAAAGATTTCCAGGATAGTGTATTTATATGTGAATCTTCCTTCCCTTATTAATTCTTTCATGAATTGCATCTTTGACCAATGCTATGTTTGTCAATCTCTAATAAAATTTTCTACTTATACTTTTCCTTATGTGGTGTCATCACCTACCATAAGATTAGCATATGATCTTTTTAATTTATTTCCTTTCTTTTTATTGCAACATGAAAGTAAAGAAAGCAAAAACTCAAACTATCTCGCGCATGATTACAAGAATAGATCACTAAGCAAACTCTCGAAAAGAATGGATCGAACTAAACTTTTATTCATCTAAAGCAAAAGATAACTATGGAACAAACTAAGATAAGTAAAAGCAAAAGATAGTGGAGGTGATACGATACCGGGGCACCTCCCCCAAGCTTGGCGGAAGCCAAGGGGAGTGCCGATACCCGATACTAAATTTTCTTTTGCTGATGAAGAGGATGGTGGTGGCGATGAAGTAGAGATCTTGTCCTCGGGTTTCCATCCCAAAGGTCCAGCATCATAAGAGGAAGAGTGAGTCTCATGGGTCCTACAACCGGCAGCCAAACTCATACCTTTAAACCTCGCCTCACATTCAAAGACTTGGTTTTGGAGATCGTAGATCTGGCTTAGGAGGAGTTGATTTGCTCGTTGAGGGCGAAGACGATGTCCTTCATGGACTTGCCATCCACCTTGAGATCACGGGTGAGGTCCGTGATCATGAGGTGATTGGCATTGAGTCCACGCTCCACCATCCACGCACCGGTTCCCGTCCCCTTGGGGCCCTGCACATCGCGGATGTGGAGCACCCCCTCATGCATCTGGATGGCCTGAGGGTGCTGCACCACCTCCCGCAAGTATGGGTTGATGACGTTCTTGAAGAACTTGTACTTGGAGGAGCTTGAAGCGGCCATGGTAGATGGGATCTGACAGAAAATAGCAAGGAAAACAAAAGACAATAGGTTTGGGGGTATATAAAGATTTTTTTTATCTTGGGAGACAAGCAAATTGTAGAAAAGCGGAGTCCGGAAGGTACCCGAGGTGGGCACAACCCACCTGGGCACGCCTGGTTTGCCAGGCATGCCCTAGTGTCTTGTGCCCACCAGGGTGACCTTCGTGGTTGTTTCTTATTTTCCTAATTTTTGTTACATTCCAAAACTGACAAAAAAATATTTTTGCGGATTTTTCAGAGTCCGTTTACTTACCGTATCACGTACCTCCCCTTTTTTCACGATTCTGGAGTGTTCTGGAAGGACTCTTTTATGTGTTCTTCCGGTGTCAAAGTTTGGATAATATTACTTTCAATATTAATGGGCGTACCTGAGATATAATGTTTTATTCGTTGCCCATTAACAACCTTCAGGTTAGTACCTTTGACATTATTTATTTTGATAGCTCCAGACCGATAGACCTCCTCGATAACATAGGGTCCTTCCCATTTTGAGAAGAGTTTTCCTGCAAAGAATCTAAAATGAGAGTTGTACAAAAGAACATATTCTCCAACTTTAAACTCGCGCTTTTGGATTCTTTTATCATGCCATCTTTTAACTTCTTCTTTAAATAACTTGGCATTTTCATAAGCTTGGGTTCTCCATTCATCTAATGAGCTAATATCAAATAACCTCTTTTCACCGACAAGTTTGAGATCATAGTTGAGTTCTTTGATTGCCCAATATGCTTTATGTTCTAACTCAAGAGGCAAAGACAAGTTTTTCCATAAACCATTTTATAAGGAGACATATCCATAGGATTTTTGTATGTTGTTCCATAAGCCCAAAGTGCATCGTCTAGTTTCTTGGACCAATTCTTCCTGGACCTATTGACAGTCTTTTGCAAAATTAACTTTATTTCTCTATTGCTAAGTTCAACTTGACCACTTGACTGAGGATGATAAGGTGATGCAATTCTATGGTTAACATCATACTTGGCAAGCATTTTACGGAAAGCACCATGAATAAAGTGTGAACCACCATCAGTCATTAAATATCTAGGCACTCCAAACCTTAGGAAACTAACTTCCTTCAGCATTTTAACAGAGGTGTTGTGATCGGCACTACTGGTTGGAATAGCTTCTACCCATTTAGCAGCATAATCAACATCAACGAAAATATGTGTATACCGATATTACCTATTCTTTGACATTCATCACAAGATAAGACGAACTTACGGGCATCCTTGAAGAGAGTAGGCCAATAAACATACGTGCATGCTTGAAGACAATAGCTTCTACCACAAACATCAAATGGTTCAACAGCAAGTGAATAATTCATAGGCATTTCTTGACGCTTACTGATATTACCTATTCTTTGACATTCATCACAAGATAAGACGAACTTACGGGCATCCTTGAAGAGATTAGGCCAATAAAATCCAATTTGCAATACCTTGTGAGCAGTTCTGTCTCTAGCATGATGCCATCCATATGCTTCGGAGTGACACATTTCCGTAGAATTTGTCCCTATTCATGCTCAGGTACACAACATCTAATAATACCATCTACTTCTTCTTTATAAAGATGTGGGTCATCCCAAAAGTAGTGTCTTAAATCATAGAAGAGTTTTTCTTTTCTTTTGTTGGTATGTAAAGCTAGGTGGTAAATATTTAGCAACAATGTAATTAGCATAGTCATCATACCAAGGAGTGTTATGAGCAACATTTATCACAGCTAACTGCTAATCAGGAAAACTATCATAAATAGGTAGTGTGTTATCAAGCACATTTTGAAGCCTAGACAAGTTATCAGCTACGGGGTTCTCAGCTCCTTTTCTATCAGTGATATGTAAATCAAATTCTTGTAGCAAGAGAACCCATTGAATAAGTCTAGGTTTAGCATCTTTCTTTTCCATAAGATATTTTATAGCAGCATGATCGGTGTGAACAATTACTTTTGAATCAACAATGTAAGATCTAAATTTATCACAAGCAAACACCACTGCTAGGAATTATTTTTCAGTAGTAGCATAATTTCATTGAGCATTGTCTAGAGTTTTACTAGTATAATGAATAACATTCAGTTTCTTATCAACTCTTTGTCCTAGAACAACACCAACAGCATAATCACTAGCATCACACATAATTTCAAAAGGCAAGTTCCAATCAGGTGGTTGAACTACATGTGCAGAATTAAGGCTTTCTTGAGTGTTTCGAAGGCTTCTAAACAATCATCATCAAAGACAAAAGGAACATCCTTTTGCAAAAGATTCATAAGAGGCCTAGAAATTTTAGGAAGGTCTTTGATAAATCTCCTATAGAAACCAACATGACCTAGGAAACTATGAATACCTTTGATATCTTTAGGACATGGGATTTTCTCAATTGCATCAACCTTAGGCTTGTCCACTTCAATACCTCTTTCAAAAATTTTATGGCCCAAAACAATGCCTTCATTAACCATAAAGTGTCACTTCTCCCAATTCAATACAAGATTTGTTTGCTCGCATCTCTACAAAACTCGATCAAGATTGCTTAAACAATCATCAAAAGACTTCCCATAAATAGAGAAGTCATCCACAAAAACCTCAACAATATTTTCATAAAAATCAGAGAATATAGCAGTCATGCATCTTTGAAAGGTAGCAGGTGCATTGCATAAACCAAAAGGCATATGTCTATAAGAAGAAGTTCCAAAGGGACAAGTGAAAGTGCTCTTTTCTTGATCAGGTTGAGAAGCATTTATTTGTGAAAAACCAGAATATCCATCAATGAAGCAAAAATGTGTGTGCTTAGATAATCTTTCTAGAATTTGATCGATAAAAGGCATAGGGTAATGATATTTTCTTGTTGCTTTGATTAATTTTCTAAAATCAATTACCATTCTATAGCATGTAACAATTCTTTGTGGAATAAGTTCATTCTTATCATTAGGAACAATAGTAATACCTCCTTTATTAGGGACATAATGAACATGACTTACCCATCTACTATCAGCTATAGGATAGATTATACCTTCCTCTAGAAGTTTTAAGATGTCTATTCTTACCACATCCTTCATCTTTGGATTTAATCAACATTGATGATCAACAACGGGTTTAGCATCAGGTTCCATATTAATCTTGTGCTGCCATAGAGTGGGACTAATGCCCTTTGAATCATCAAGAGTATATCCAATAGCAGCTCGATGCTTCCTTAGAACTTTCAATAATCTTTCTTCTTCATGTTCTGAAAGGTTAGCACTAATAATAACAGTATATATCTTATTTTCATCAAGATAAGCATATTTCAAAGTGTTTGGCACTTGTTTTAATTCAAACACAGGATCACCTTTAGGTGGAGGAGGACCTCCTAGAGTTTCAATAGGTAAATTGTGTTTAAGGAGAGGACATTGTTCAAAGAAAATATTATCTATTTCATTTATTTCATGAATATGTAAACCATTTTCATGGTCTAGCAAATACTGTTCTAGTGGATCAGTAGGTGGCAGAGCAATAGAAGTAAGGCCAATTATTTCATTCTTACTAGCCAATTATTTTTCATGAAGCTTTCTGCTAAACTTGAAAAAATTAAACTCATGAGACTCATCGCCGAAGCTAACACCGACAATTTGTTTCTCACAATCTATTTTAGCATTGACGGTGTTCAAGAAAGGTCTACCAAAGATAATGGGACAAAATTTATCTTGTGGGGAACCAAGAACAAGAAAATCAGTAGGGTATTTTATTTTCCCAAACAAGACTTCAACATTTCTAACAATCCCAATTGCTGAAATGGTGTCTCTATTAGCAAGTTTAATAGTAACATCTATGTCTGTTATCTCAGCGGGTGTTATGGCATTCATAATTTCTTGATATAAGGTAAAGCAAATAGCACTCACGCTAGAACCTATGTTGCATAAACCATGATAACAGTGATCTCCTATTTTAACTGACACAAGAGGCAGCCAACAACAGGTCTATGTTTATCCTTTTTATCGGGTTTGGCAATCCTAGCAGTTTCTTCACAGAAGTAAATAACATGCCCATCTATATTTTCTTCTAGGAGATCCTTAACCATAGCAACACTACGTTCTACTTTAATTTGTTCATCAGGTTTAGGTGTTCTAATATAACTTTTGTTGGCCAGAGTTGAAACTTTAGCATGTTCCTTCATCCTAACAGGGAAAGGTGGTTTCTCAATATAAGCAGTAGGAACAACTGGATCAACATTATAAAGTATTGTTTCCTCTTTAGCGGGTACCGGTTCTTTAGTTTCTTCTTTAGTAGGTGGGTGATATTTAAAACACTTCTCTTTAGGGAGATCAACATGAGTAGCAAATGATTCACAAAAGGAGGCTACTATCTCAGAATCAAGTCCATATTTAGTGCTAAACTTTTGAAAAGCATCGGTATTCATAAAAGATTTAACACAATCATACTTAAGCTTAATACCTGACTCTTTACCTTCCTTGACTTCCCAATCTTCAGAGTTGCATTTAATTCTTTCAAAAAGATCCCACCGGAATTCAATAGTCTTCTTTATAAAAGAACCAGCACACGAAGTATCAAGCATGGATCGATCATTATGAGAAAGCCGAGCATAAAAATTCTGGATAATAATTTCTCTTGAGAGCTCATGATTGGGGCATGAATATAACATTGACTTAATCCTCCCCCAAGCTAGAGAGATACTTTCTCCTTCATGGGGCCAAAAATTATATATGTAATTCCGACCACGATGAACTAGATGCATAGGATAATTTTTTGGTGGAACTCCAATTTCAATCGATTCCAATTCCAAGATCCAATATCATCGCATAGCCTATACCGCCAATGCTTTTACCTTCAAAGATAAAGGGAAAACCTTCTTCTTAACTTCATCTCCGGGTAAACCTGCAATCTTAAGCAATCCACAAATTTGATGCACATATATCAAGTGCATATCAGTATGTTTGGTTCCATCTCCTGCATAAGGATTAGCTAGCAGTTGTTCTGTTATACTCGAAGGAATTTCATATTCAATATTTTCAATTGGTGCAGTAGGTTGAGGGGTAGCAAATTGTGGTTCCGGTAGAAGTGAAGATACCCCGAACAAACCCCTCAAAGAACTGTTTTCCATAGTAACAAGTGACAATAAATTTCAGCACACTATATAAATGTTTCCTTACCAAATTCCACTTACCAAAGGCGCTTCACTCACCAGCGACGGTGCCAGAAAATAGCCTTGATGACCCACGATTATATGGGATCAATTGTAGCTCTTTTCGATAAGTAAGAGTGTCGAACTCAACGAGGAGCAGAAGCAAATGACAAGTAGTTTTCAGCAAGGTAATGTCTGTGTCGGGGAAACGACACCTACAGGATCACGTGGATCCCTTCTATGGTTTGGCGGGGGAGAGGGGTGCGCAAAGAGCAGATCTAACGATCAACATGGCGAATTTTTACCTAGTTTCGGGCCGATGAGAAGCGTAAAACCCTAGTCCTGCTTGAGTGTACATTCTGTGTTCTTGAGCTTCGGCTAGCCGCTATGCATGCAAGCTGGGCCAAGAGGTTCAAAAGTCTGAATCCTCCTCCAGTACGTCGTGGGCCTCCTTTTATATGTCAAAGGGGTTGCCATAGTGTCACATAGGAGGTGTAAATTAGCTACAGTGTCTATGTTTATAACTGACGTCTTAGGACAAAACGCCTTAAATGCGTTGCTTACGTGCTCCCTACCTTTATCGGGGACAGGAATAGAGCCCGTCCGTCTCCGCCCCGCCCCGTCTTGACACGCGTCCAGGCCGACGAGGCATTAGATGCCAAGTTTGCTGGCCAACTGCTGTGCTGGAGAGGTGGCAGGATCTTCACGAAGATCTGCATGCCACCACGCAGGTGCTTGCCAGGCTGGCAGGTCAGCCATCGTGTTGGGGTGATGGCGGGACCTGGCCAGGCGCGAATCTTGTCGGGCCTCATATTCTACCCCGGCAAGGACCATGCCTGGGGCTTTGTCTTTTAGTCTTCACAAAGATCTGCATGCCACTACACACGTGCCCCTGGATCTTGGCCTCGACATTATCGATGGTGTCAGAGCTCCCAACCTCAAGGGTGGTGGTTTTGTTAGTGCTCCGCAGGTCGTGCCAACAAGGATCTTGCCAGGGTATTGCAAACCGTCCCGGCAAGGACCTTGCCAGGGGTCCAACTCGTCTTCTGTTCTCTGGTTACTAGCTTGACTGCTTCTCTAGTGATCTTGTTTTTATCCTTGATCACCCTCTTCAGGCCCTGCCGCAGGTGTGGCTACGACTGCCCATGCACAAGTATGTGGTGCTAAAGGCCCAGCCTTTAGTATGCCGATCGGAGCCCCGGGGCCTGGGCCACACACGGGTGCGGGGCAATGTTGGGCTAGGCTCAAACAGTGCACGAGCACGCGTGGCAGCGGTCTACTATTGTAATCTTCTCGTCCGTCGTGCTTGCAGCGGCCTGTGAATGGCCTTTATTCATGGGATGGTAACTGTCGTTTCACGCCTCCCAATACGCCCGCCTTTTTCGCCACGTATGCCGCATGCATGGCGCAGGGTAGGTGGCAGATGCGTGGGATATGGGAAGGCGTGCCATGGTAGATACCCACGCGCCTTTGATTGGCGCGAGCAGGGTGGTCGACGACTCCACTCATTGTCAATGGTCTTAATGAGCCGGACTCGAAATGGCTCTCCATAGAGGGTATAGAGCCAACCCCCGGCCCTTCCTGCTTGGCTATAAAAGGGGGATCGGGAGGAGAAGGCGGGGCATCCTGTTGCGTCTTCTCTTCTTCTTGTTCTTCATCCACCATCATGCCGAGAGGGTGTGGTCGCAGCCACCCCCTTGCAGAGGCGGCGAGATCTTCCTCTCACCAGAGAGCCACGACGGTTAAGGAAGAGCCAAGCGCCCAAGGCGGAGGTGCTGGACGGGGTCACGGTCGGCGAGGTGGTCGAGGCAGAAGTTGACGCGGAAGTGGAGCATCAGCGGCGCCGCCATCTCCTCCCGTTCCGTCAAGTGGTCATGCCGGAGACACGGCGCTGAAGTTTTGTCTTGGGGCTGCGCGAACTGTCGCGTAGCCATCTTCACCTTCCCGAGCTGTTCGCGAGGGTGCTGGAGGTCGACCAGCCGTCGAGGTTGAGGCTTCACATGATGGGCTGTTGCAATGGCGTCATGTGGATGAATGTAGAGTTCCCCGTCCCTCATGTAATGCTTCTTCGTCGCGGTTGGAAAACCTTCGCACGCGCCCACTTCCTAATGAAATGGCACATCCTCCGCTTCAAATTAGTGGAGGCTGACCTGCTCTCCATCAAGGTCTCTAGGCGCTCGGGAATCCGGTTAGGGTGCTGCGCGGAGAGCTCGACCGACGACGAAATCTCCTCCTTGAGCGATAGTGACGAGGAGGAGACCGATGAGAGGACGACAAGGACGGGTCCGACTAGTCATCGGGTGTGCCGTCACAAGGCGACGCCGGCAGCACCATCATCCGCACCTGGTCTTCTCCCCGGCAGAGCGATTTGCCGGGGGGTAGTTCTTGGCGGCGGCTTCTCAAGCCAGCTCCTTGAACTTCTCGGGGCTGCCGCCTATGGCGGCTGGCGCTGGAAGGCTAGAGAAGACAAAGAAGGCAGGTGGAGGGCCGTCAAGTTGGAGTAGGATGGCATCGACGCCTTCGTCTCATATTGCTAGCCCGCTGCCTCATCTTTCAGCTCCTCCCCCGGCACCATCATCACCAGCCCTCTTCTAGATGGCCACCGGGACGTTCTCTTTGTGTCTTCTGCCGCGTGTACCTCACCTAGGCGCTCTTTTTGCCCTCGTGCTGTCTTGATCCGCTTTCTGAGGAGAGGGACAAGAAAGGGATTACGGGCATCTTATCTTTTTTTATATCTTAAGCCCGCGAGCACTTGCTGAATTTAAACCTTGTAACCCCTTGCTTATGCTTACATTCCGTATGAATTGTACTTGTTTATCAACGTATTAATGAAGAAAAGGGGGTTTGCCGGTTTTTTTGTGCGTGAGCAAGGCTCACACCAAGGAACGAGTCTTTGTTATTTCTTTAAGTAAACAACATCACTCGGCAACAGGCCTTGTCGTCCTCTCGCTCCGTACCATGGCTACACTCACGCCCTTGGCAGAGGTAGGGGCAAACTGGGATTAGGCCCTTCGTCTGTCCCCCTTCCACCGCAGGTACAACCAAATTTTAGCCCGAAGGGAATTTTGGGCATGGGAAGGAGGGAGCACGATGGCATGAGATCGAGCGAAGTCTCGTACGTTCAAGTTTCATATGAAAGTACGCAGCGGGGGAAAAGACTTATCTGAATCTGCTGCCCACAACACCCTTGGCTTGCTGGGGTCGGGGTGTCAGTTCGTCACCTTTACTCCAGGAATTCTGCTAGAGCGCCCGTGCATCCTGCAAACCAAAGAGGCCTGGAAGGGACAAAAAGACACAGTCTGCCAGAGAGAAACTGAACCTAACATGCATGCTAATTCTTAGGGCACCAGCGCTTCGTTTATTCATCTATTGCTCAGGGTCTGCGCCTGGCTTTGAAAAAAGGGTTACATGCCTTGCCGGCAAGGCTTGTACAAAAGGTGGTCTGCCGGGGGGCCCGGCAACCGCGCCTTACGGGTAAAACTTGCGAAGATGTTCGATGTTCAAGGAGTTGCTCACTGGGATACCATCTTCGGTCTCCAGGTGGACTGCGCCGGACCTGATGACTCATATTTCTCGGTAAGGGCCTTCCCACTTTCGCGTCAACTTGTTGGAATTCTTGGCCGACTGAACGCACCAAAGAATAAGGTCGTCTTCCTGAAAGCTTCGGGCATGAACCTTGCGGCTATGGTAGCGGCGCAAGGCTTGCTAGTAGCGCGCAGCTTGCACAACAGCCTAAAGACGAGCTTCCTCAAGGAGTGTAGCGTCATCTTGCCGCAGTTGCTCTTGCTCAAGCTCACCATAAGCAAGCACTCGAGGTGATCCATATGTGAGTTCTGTGGGGAGAACTGCTTCTGCCCCGTACATGAGGGAGAAGGGCGTCTGGCCGGTGGCTCGATTTGGCATCGTCCTGATTGATCAAAGAACCAACGGCAATTCATCAATCCAGCGTCTTTCGCACTTGTGCAGCCTGTCAAAAGTACTTGTACCGAGGCCCCGTAATACTTTAGCATTTGCCCTTTCTGCCTGGCCGTTGCTTCGCGGATGTGCAACAGAAGCAAAATAGATCTTGCCGTCGAGGTCTTGGATGTATTGCATGAAGGTGCGGCTTGTGAACTGCGTGCTGTTGTCGCTGATGGCTCTGTTTGGCACACCAAAACGGCAAACTAGTCCCTTGAAGAACTTGACGGCTGATTGTGTTGTCACCTTTCTCACAGCTTCCACTTTCAGCCACTTCGTGAACTTGTCGATCACAACGTACAAGTAGTCAAAGCCCCCGACAACACGGGGAAAGGGGCCCAGTATGTCGAGCCCCTAGACTGAAAATGGCCAGGAAAGAGGGATCATCTGAAGAGCTTGAGCTAGTGGATGGAGTTTCTTCGAATGGAACTGACATGCTTCACACTTGGTTACTAGTGCAGTTGCATCCTGGAGAGAAGTGGGCTAGAAGAAACCTTGCCGGAATGCCTTGCCAGCCAGGGCTCTTGACCCTATGTGAGAGCCACATATGCCTCCATGTATCTCTGCCAACAACTCCAATCCGTCCTCCCAGGGAATGCACTTCCATTTCACGCCGTTCGGCCTTCTACACTATTGGACGTCATCCACAAACTGGTAGATGCCAAACTGTCGAGCCACTTTCTCCGCTTCTTCCTGTTCCTTAGGGAGTTCCCCTGTTTGGAGGAACTGAATGGTCTGTCGCGCCCATGCTGGAGCCTGAGGCTCGACGACAAGAACTAAAGGTGTGTCTTCTGCCATGGGAGCAGTTGTCTCTACGGCAAGGGCTTGAGGCCCTGCCGGAGCCTGTCGCTCTTTGGCAAGCTTGGCGTCCCCGACATCCTTGTCGGCAGCTCTTGGGAGCTTAGCGGGAAAGTACTTGTCGGGGCCTAACTTCCTTTGCTTATTTTGTCCTGCCGATGGTTCAATGGATGGATGAGTCAATTGGAGCACAAAGATCCCTGGTTCCACAGGTAACTTAAGGGCAACATGTTTTGACAGGTCGTCAGCAATGATGTTCTCTACTCGAGGAACATGCTCTGCTTGTAGACCATCAAAACGCTCTTCCAAATCCCTCACTTCATCTACATAAGCTTCCATCAACGGGCTCTGATAATCCTTGTTTACTTGCTTCACTACGAGTTGTGAATCTCGACGGACGATCAACTTTCTGATCCCAAGGTCTGCCGCGATTCTGAAACCGGCAAGCAACCCCTCTTACTCCGCAGTGTTGTTTGTCGATCTCTCCTGAGAAAGGTGCATCTGGACCATGTACTTGAGGTGCTCTCCGGTAGGTGCGACAAGGTGCACACCAGCACCGGCGCCTTGTAGCCAGAAAGCTCCATCAAAGTACATGATCCAATCATGGCTCGTTTTCTTGCCGGGGAGACTGGTCTCCTGAATTTCCTCGTCAGGTGTTGAGGTCCATTCTGCAATGAACTCTGCCAAGGCTTTGCTCTGGATTGTCCAAGTGCTTTCAAACCCAAGGCCAAAGCTTGACAGTTCCAACGCCCACTCCACAATCCTTCCTGTCGCGTCTGGGTTGTGCATGATCCATTGCAATGGAAGCAAGTGATGACGGTGATCTCGTGTGCTTGAAAATAATGACGCAGCTTCCTCGATTCCATAAGAAGGCCAAAGAGCAACTTCTGCACACCAAAGTATCTCGACCTAGACCCCTTCAAGATGGAGCTGACAAAATAAACTGGGTGCTGCATCATCTTCTTCCTCTGTATCACTTCATTTGCTTGCACAGATCCAGCCTCGCCGTCACCAGACTCTGCCCTGCCGGGGCCAGACTCTGCCGGGGGTCCTGCCTTGCCGACACCGAACCCTGCCGGGGAAAGCTCCAGCTGGCCGGCCGATGGTTTTGCCACTGCTACTGCTTCTTCATCAACTTCCCTCTATGCCACTAGCACAACACTGACCACTAGATATAGCAGCAACGACTCTTGCAGTTTAGGCGCAACCAGTATTGGTGTAGAGGAGAGGTACCTCTTCAAATCTCGCAGCGCCGCCTCTGCCTCTGGGGTCCATTCCATTGGCCCTATCTTTTTCAAAACTTTGAAAAATGGGAGGGCACGCTCAGCAGATTTGGAGATGAACCTACTCAAAGCAGCAACGCAACAAGCAAGCCCACGCACATCTTTGACCTGTCTTGGTGCTTCAATCTGCTCAATCGCCTTGATCTTGTCACGGTTTTCTTCGATCCCACGCTGAGACACAAAGAAACCAAGTAGTTTGCCGGATGGGACACCGAACACACACTTCTCAGGGTTGAGCTTGAGGTTGATCTTGCGCAAATTTGCAAATGTTTGTTCTAAATCTTGCACAAGTGTTGCCTTGTCCTTGGTCTTGACCAATATGTCATCCATGTAAGCTACCATATTTCTATGGAGCTGGGGCTCAAAACCAATCTGAACTGCTCTTGCAAACATCGAACCAGCACTTTTCAACCCGAAAGGCATTCATATAAAACAATACGTACCACATGGGGTGATAAAGGCGGTCTTATCTTCATCTTCCTTCATCACAAAGATTTGGTGGTATCCTGAATAGGCATCAAGGAACGACAGCAGGTCGCACCCGGCAGTGGAGTCCACGGTCTGGTCAATGCGCGGTAAAGGGAAAGGATCCTTTGGACAGGCCTTATTGATATATGTATAATCATTGCATAGCCTCCATTTCCCATTTTCCTTGCGCACCACCACCGGATTGGCCAACCATGTTGGGTGGAGCACTCCTCTGACCAAGCCTGCCGCATACAACTTTCTAATCTCCTCGATGATGAACTCTTGCCTCTCCAAAGCTTGCTTCCTGACCTTCTGCTTGAAGGGCCACGCATGAGGACAGACAACAAGGTGGTGCTCAATCACGTCCCTGGGAACGCCGGGGATGTCAGATGCTTGCCATGCAAACACATCAACCTTTGCCCGCAGGAAGGCGACGAGTGCGCTTTCCTATTTGCTGTCGAGGGTGGAGCTTATAGTGAAAGCTCCGCCCGTGATGTCCTCCTTGATGGGCGACCTCTTGGTCTCTGGTGGTGCTGCCTTGGATTTCTTGCTCTTGCCGGTGGAGCTCTCTGGCACGTCCTCGACGGGAACGCAGCACCCCGAGGAGGCGCCTTTTCCGGAGTGGGTGCAAGAGGTCTTACTGGGGCCAGAGATCTTTCCGGTGTTCTTGGTGTTCTTCCCCTCGGGAGCTCTAGTGGTAGGAGCAAGCGCCTTGGCGGCAGGTGCTACCACTGCTTCCTGGTAGAGTTGGTCGGCGCAGATGAGCACATCTTTCTTGTCGCAACCTATAGTGATGATGCTCATCGGGTCGGGCATCTTTAGCGTGTTGTAGGCATAGTGTGATGCTGCCATAAACTTGGCCAGTGTTGGATGGCCCAGGATCCCGTTATATAGCAACGGGATCTTGGCTACATGAAAAATGATCTTCTCTGTCCTGTAGTTCAACTCACTACCAAATGTAACTGGTAGTGTGACCTTCCCCTTGGGCTGGCTTCTCCCTGGATTGATCCCTTGAAACGTGCCCATCTCTTCGAGATCTCCATCAGGGATTTGCAACCTCTTGATTACCTTGGGCGAGATCAAGTTCAGGCCGGCCCCACCATCCACTAACATTTTTCTTACCTTGAGGTTGTGAATTGTTGGTGAAACCAACAATGGCAGGCACCCGATCATGGTTGTGCGATCAGGGTGATCCTCGGCTTAAAAAATGATAGGTGTGTTGGACCATTTCAGCGGCCTTTAGGCATCGACCGATGGCTTTATTGCATTGATCTCGCATGCCCACTGTTTGAGTTGGCGGTGAGAAGAATGCAATGAGGCGCCACCATCGATGCACATCGCTTCTGTGGCTTTTTGGAACTCATGCTCGTTGGACTCGTCGTCCTCTTCATGATCATCATCTCCCTCTTTCTTGTCACGTCCCCGAGCGGGCCTCTCTTGCTGCTTGTCTTTGCCGCGGCACCCCCGTCGGCCCCCGCGCTTCTTGCCGGACCCCTCTGCACAATCCTGGCCGTTCTCCTTATCTCTTCTCTCGTACTCAGTTTTCTGCCTCTCCACAAGTTGCGCAACCTGCCGACAGTTCTGGAGGTCATGGCCCTTGATGCGATGGATCTTGTAGTATTGCTTGTCGGAGCCCTACGGCTTGTCGGCGGCTGCCAAGGCCTAGCAAGCAGCGCACCCAGCAACCTCCTTGTCGTGGTCGTCAACCTTGGCCTTCTTGGCGGTGCCGGGGTTGCCGGATTCCTCGATGGCAAGCACGGTCTTGCCCTTGCGCTTCCTGTTGCGCCACCGGCCCTTCTTTGTCAGGGCGACGACGTCTTCGTCTCCCGAGTCACTTTCCTTCTTCAGCCCAAGCACATCTATCGGACAAAACATAAAGTTCGGCAACATCCCTAACCTTTTTCATCGCTACCTCTTCACGCATCTTGCGGTTGCGCACGTTCTGATGATACAGGCTGATGACAGCGGCGGGATGGACATCTGGGATGTTATACTGCACATGGCTGAATCTTTGTATGTACTGGCGCAATGATTCGCCATCCTTCTGGGGGATGAGATGCAAATCACTAGCCTGGCTAGGAGCTTGGTGGCCTCGGTAAAGGCGCCAACAAATTCATGGCATAGATCGGACCAAGAGGAGATGGAATCTACTGGCAGGGCATCAACCACGACCCGACGTTTAGCTTGAGCACCAACAGGAAGTAGTTGGCGAGCACCTTGCCGTCCCGAGTCCCGGCATCTTGCATCGCCATGGTGTAAACACTCAGGAACTCGGACAGATGAGTCTTGCCGTCGTACTTCTCCGGGACCTCTGGTTTGAACGTGCGGGTAGTGGGCCACTGGAACTGTCGCAGCTCATGGGTAAAAGCTGGACAACCTACCTCGTAAGGCAAGTCACCAGAATCCCATGGCACATGCATGTACCCAGTGGGCCCTGCACGCCTATCAGATTGATGGTGTGCTTCCCGTCTTTGCTCGATGGTAGTTCGAGCGTCCTCTTTAACTCGCTCCCGAAAAACTTGACGTTGGTCACGACGAAGCTCGTGGATCGGACGATGTCATGGATCCATCATCACGGTCATCGACCCGCCGAGCTGGCGACCGTTGCTATCGTAGTGGAGGGCAGTGCACCGTAGTTGCGGCGCCTCTGGCCCGTCCGCCGCCAGCACACGCCGGCTCGGTGGACCGATGCAGCGAAGGCCCCGCCTCTTGGTATCGATCTTTATTGGCATGGCCAATAAGGCTCTGGATAGCAGCCCCCCATTCCTCTTGCTTCTCCGCAAAAGGAGGGAAGTCGAGGAGTAGCTGTGCTCGCGCTAATGCTTCTACTAGTGTAGGTGACAGCGACAAGCGCGAGGAATGGGAGGTGCTCGGACTTCTAACCATGTTAGAAGGAGCGCCATCACGGTTTCGCGGCCGTGCGCTGTCTTAACCATCATCTTGGCGTGCATGCCATCCCTGCGCATCTTGAGAATGATGCAGAGGGCACTTCCCATGGTGGAGCCTGGGGTCACCAACGTCGCGACGCTGCTCGTCACGCACGACCTGGGAGGACTGTGGCGCGAGCGCCGGCGGGGGTGTCTTGGAGGTCGCCGCGCCGCCCGTAGGCAGCACCGCTCTGCCCTTGGAGGTCCCCGTGCCACCCGTAGGCGGCATGGCTCCATTCGTGGATGCGGCGGCGTATGGCTCGTCGTATCAGGCACGAATGATGCCGCTCGCCTGGCTTCGGTTGCCAGAATGTTGTGGATGCTCGCGATCCGCACCTCCACCACCATCCGTGACTATGCCATCGCCCGTCCGTGCTGGCATGGGCGGATCGGCTCCATATGAACCAATCACCGTGATCCCCTTCTTCTTGGGAGCCATGGTGATCAAGGAAACGACATGCTATCTGCTAGATCAGGTTTGCAGAAGCCTTCTACCCCTACCTGGCGCGCCAAAGATGTCGGGGAAACGACACCTATGGATTCAAGTGGATCCCTTCTACGGTTTGGCGGGGGAGATGGATGCGCAAAGGGCAGATCTAATGATCAACACGACGGGTTTTCACCCAGGTTCGGGCCACTTAGAAGCGTAAAACACTAGTCCTACTTGAGTGTATATTCTATGTTCCTGAGCTTCAGCTAGCCACTATGCATGCAAGCTGGGCCGAGAGGTTCAAAAGTACGAATCCTCCTCCAGTACGCCGTGAGCCTCCTTTTATATGTCAAAGGGGTTGCCACAGTGGCACACAAGAGGTGTAAAGTAGCTATAGTGTCTATGTTTATCACTAACGTATTTGGAAAAAATGCCTTAAATGCATTGCTTGCGTGCCCCCTAGCTTCATCGGGGACGGGAATAGAGCCCGTCGCCGCCCATCGCCGCCCCGCCCCATCTTGACATGCGTCCAGGAAGGCGAGGCATGCAATGCCAAGTTGGTTGGCCAGCTGCTGTGCTGGAGAGGTGGCAGGATCTTCATGAAGATCTGCATGCCACCACGTGGGTGCTTGCCAGGCTGGCTGGTCAGCCACTGTGCTGGGGTGATGGCGGGACCTGGCCAGGCGCGAATCTTGTCGGGCCTCGTATTCTGCCCCGGCAAGGACCATGCGGGGGACTTTGTCTTTTAGTCTTCACAAAGATCTGCATGCCACCATGCACACACCCCTGGGTCTTGGCCTCGAAATTGTTGATGGTGTCAGAGCTCCCAACCTCAAGGGTGGTGGTTTTGTCAGTGCTCCGCAGGTCGTTCCGACAAGGATCTTGCCGGGGTCTCGCAAGCCGTCCCGGCAAGGTCAGCTCGTCTTCTGTTCTCTGGTTACTAGCTTGACTGCTTCTCTAGTGATCTTGTTTTTATCCTTGATCGCCCTCTTCAGGCCCTGCGCAGGTGTGGCTACGACTGCCCATGCACAAGTATGGGGTGCTAAAGGCCCAGACTTTAGTACGCGGATAGTCTGCAAGTGCTGAAATTTTAAGTAATAGGGTAGTTTGATAGCACGATAATTTGTAACGAGCAAGTAACGATAATAGTGAAAAAAGTGCAGCAAGATGGCCCAATCCTTTCGAGGCAAAAGACAGGCCAAAACAGTCTCTTATAATAAGTAAAACATTCTTGAGGGTACACGGGAATTTCATCTAGTCACTTTCATCATGTTGGTTCGATTCGTGTTCGCTACTTTGATAATTTGATATGTGGCTGGACCAGTGCTTTGGTGCTGTTCTTAGTTGAACAAACCTCCTACTTATGATTAACCCTCCCGCAAGCATCCGCAACTAAGAGAAAAGTATTAAGAATAAATTCTAACCATAGCATTAAACTTTTGGATCCAATCGGTCCCTTACGGAATACCGCATAAACTAGGGTTTAAGCTTCTGTCACTCTCGCAACCCATCATCTAATAACTACTCCACAATGCATTCCCTTAGGCTCAAATATGGTGAAGTGTCATGTAGTCGACGTTCACATGACACCACTAAGGGAATCACAACATACATACTATAAAAATATCGAACACACATCAAGTTCGCATGATTACTTGCAACATGACTTCTCCCTTGACCTCAAGAACAAAAGTAACTACTCACAAATGATAATCATGCTCAAGATCAGAGGGGCATTAAATAGCATCTTGGATCTGAACATATAATCTTCCACCAAATAAACCATATAGTAATCAACTACAAGATGTAATCAACACTACTAGTCACCCGCAAGCACCAATCTATAGTTCAGGTACAAAGATTGAACACAAGAGATGAACTAGGGTTTGAGATGAGATGGTGCTGTTGAAGATGTTGATGGAGATTGCCCTCCCCAAGATTGGAGAGTTGTTGGTGATGATGATGACGATTATTTCCCCCTCCGGGAGGGAAGTTTCCCCGGCGGAATCGCTCTACCGGAGGGCAAAAGTGCCCCTGCCCAAGTTCCGCCTCAAGACGGCGGCGCTCCGCCCGAAAGTCCTCTCCTTATTTTTCTAGGTTAAAATGACTTATATACCAGAAGATGGGCACCAGAGGTGGCCCTGGGTGAGCACAACCCACCAGGGCGCGCCTGGGCTCCCTGGCATGCCTGGGTGGGTTGTGCCCACCTGGTGGGCCCCCTCTAGTACTTATTGGCTCCAATATTCTTCATATATTCCATAAAAATTCTCCCCAAAGTTTCAGCTTGTTAGGAGTTGTGCAGAATAGGTAGCCTGACGTAGCTTTTCCAAGTCCATATTTCCAGCTGCCGGAATTCTTCCTCTTTGTGTGTACCTTGCATATTATGAGAGAAAAGGCATTAGAGTTACTCCAAAAAGCATTATTATGCATAAAAACATCATAAATAACAGTAGGAAAACATGATGCAAAATGGACGTATCAAAATTGCGTACTAAATGCCTCTGCATATTTAACACTCCTATCCTCAAATAGAATCATTAAACTAGCAAACATATGCAAACAATGCAGTCATAACAGTAATTTGTCTAAACAGGATAGTCTGTAAAGAATGGAAGAGGGATCATACTTCTTTAACTCAAAAAATTCTAAAAATTTACCACACTGTAGATAATTTGTTGTTACTTATTGTGTAAAATTTCAAGATTTTTGTTCTGACTATTCACCAATATTCAAAACATAACAACAAACTTTCTGTTTTCAAACAGCAACATATAGACTTGCAAAATAAGCATGGTAAAGGCTATACTTGACCTTTTTATTGAAATAAAAGATGCAAAACATTACTCGAAATAACAGCAAGCAAATCCTAATAAAAGAAAATGACGCTCCAAGCAAAACTCATATCATGTGGTGAATGAAAATATAGCCTCAAGTAAAGTTACCGATGAACCAAGACGAAAGAGGGGATGCCATCCCGGGCATCCCCAAGCTTAAGCTCTTGGTTGTCCTTGAATATTACCATGGGGTGCCTTGGGCATCTCCACGCTTAGGCTCTTGCCACTGCTTTTTCCGTAGTCCATCGAAACTTTACCCAAAACTTGAAAACTTCACAACACAAAACTTAACACAAAACTCGTAAGCTCCGTTAGTATCATAGAGCAAATCGCCACTTAGGTAGTGTTGTGAACTCATTCTAAATTTATATTGGTGTTGTATCTACTGTATTCCAACTCCTCCATGGTTCATACCCTCTGATACTACTCATAGAATCATCAAAATAAGCAAACAACACAATGAAAACAGAATCTATCAAAAACAAAACAGTTTGTAGTAATCTGGAAACTTTCTATACTTCTGTAACTACAAAAATTCTGAAAATTTAGTACAACAGAGGTAATTTGTATATCAATATTGTGTAAAAATATCAAAATTTTATCATACTACAGTGAATTTCCAAAATTCTGCAACTGGACGCAAAAGTTTCTGTTTTTCAGCAAGATCAAATCAACTATCACTGTAAGCAATCCCAAAGGTCTTACTTGGCTCTTTATTGAAACAAAAGCTATAAAACATGATTACTACAGTAGCATAATCATGTGAACACTCAAAAACAGTAGGGGTAAATATTGGGTTGTCTCTCAACAAGCGCTTTTCTTTAATGCCTTTTTAGCTAGGCATGATGATTTCAATGATGCTCACATAAAAGATGAGAATTGAAACATAACGGGAGCATCATCAAGAATATGACTAGCACATTTAAGTGTAACCCACTTCCTATGCATAGGGATTTTGTGAGCAAACAATTTATGGGAACAAGAATCAACTAGCATAGGAGGGCAAAACAAGCAAAACTTCAAGATTTTCAACACATAGAGAGGAAACTTGATATTATTGCAATTCCTACAAGCATATATTCCTCCCACATAATAATTTTCAGTAGCATCATGAATGAATTCAAAAACATAACTATCACATAAAGCATTCTTTTCATGATCCACAAGCATAGAAATTTTATTACTCTCCACATAAGCTAATTTATTCTCAAGAATAGTAGTGGGAGCAAACTCAGCAAAATTACTATCATGTGAGGCATAATCCAATTGAAAATTAAAATCATGATGAAAAGTTTCATGGTTATCATTATTCTTTATAGCATACATGTCATCAAAATAACCATCATAGATAGCAACTTTGTTCTCATAACCAATTGGAACCTCTTCCTAAATAGTGGAATCATTATTAAATAAAGTTATAAAGTTATGACCTCTCCAAATCCACTTTCATAATTCAAATAAGAATCAACACCCTCCAAAATAGTGGGATCATTACTACCTAGAGTTGACACTCTTCCAAACCCAATTTCCTCAATATAATCATCATAAATGGGAGCCATGCTATCATCATAATAAATTTGCGCATCAAAACTTGGGGGACTAAAAATAACATCTTCATCAAACATAGCATCCCCAATATTATGGCTTTGTATATCATTAGCATCACGGATATTCAAAGAATTGATACTAACAACATTGCAATCATGCTCATCATTCAAAGATTTAGTACCAAACATTTTATAGACTTCTTCCTCTAACACTTGAGCACAATTTTCCTTTCCATCATTTTCACAAAAGACATTATAAAGATGGATAATATGTGGCAACTTCAATTCCATTTTTGTAGTTTTCTTTTATAGACTAACCTAGTGATAAAACAAGAAACTGAAAGATTCAATTGTAAGAACTGAATATATACCTTCAAGCACTAACCTCCCCGGCAAAGGCGCCAGAAAAGAGCTTGATGTCTACTACGCAACCTTCTTCTTGTAGACTCGTGTTGGGCCTCCAAGCATAGAGTTTTGTAGGTCAGTAGCAAATTTCCCTCAAGTGGATGACCTAAGGTTTATCAATCCGTGGGAGGCGTAGAATGAAGATGGTTTCTCTCAAACAGCACTGCAACCAAATAACAAAGAGTCTCTTGTGTCCCCAACACTCCCAATACAATGGTATATTGTATAGGTGCGCTAGTTCGGCGAAGAGTTGGTGATACAAGTGTAATATGGATGGTAGATATAGGTTTTTGTAATATGAAAATATAAAAAAAACAAGGTAACTAGTATCAAAAGTGAGCAAAAACGGTATTGCAATGCTTGGAAACAAGGCTTGGGGTTCATACTTTCACTAGTGCAAGTTCTCTCAACAATGATAACATAATTAGATCTTATAACAAAGCTCGTGGTACATCAAGATCGTGCCAAATCAAGAACACTAGAGAGATCAAACACATAGCTACAGGTGCATACCCTCAGCCCCGAGGGTGAACTACTCCCTCCTCGTCACGGAAAGTGTCGGGATGATAAAGATGGCCACCGGTGATGGTTTCCCCTTTCCGGCAGGGTGCCGGAACGGACCCCCGATTGGTTTTTCGTGGCTGCAGAGGCTTGCGGCGGCGAAACTCTCGATCTAGAGTTCTGTCAGTGTCCTAGGAACGGGGGTGCCTAGACTTGCCTGCCTGCGGCCCACGGCGTGGCTCCACCAACGGCTCGGTACGGCCCAGCTTCGGCAGCAACAAGTCAAGACCCTCACGAGGGGCCAAGCTTCGCGAGGCGGATGCCACTAAGACCTCCCTAGGGGCGGCCTCACTAGGCAGGCTCCCGAGGAGCAGAGATATCTATGCAGGGGGCACCTGGCGAGGTTCACCTGACGTGAGCCGTGACGACCAAGGCCACGCAGGCGCCAGTGGGTGCAGTGCACTAGTTTCGTCTTTGGTGCTAAAGAGGCAAGCGCAGGCGCGGGGTCCGGAGGCATCAGGCAAACGTTTTCGTATCGGTGCAACAAGAACAAGACCAGCAGGACAGAGGTCATCGCGAAGCCCACAACAACATCACCACCAGAGCCTTTGGCAGGCGAAGACCACCTTTTGTCAGCATAGCTTGTACTAGTTGTCTCCCTTCAAAATTGGCCATTGTGGGATCCCTTCCCGCCTACATTTGGGAAGAGGACCAGGGCCTCTATAAATAGGACTAGCCACCACCATAGGAATAGACGGATCTTGGATTGGATCCATTCCACCCTCACATCCACCAGCCCATCGAGCTTAAGAACACCTCTCCTCCTGAGGCGGCTCATCCACTGTACTAGTTCATCCTCAGCCCTCGAGGCAATCCACCACCACACTTGAGTAGGGTATTACACCATGTGGTGGCCCTAACCAGTATAAACCTTTGTGTATCATGTTCTTTGGGTTCATCGAGCTAGGCCGTGGGATCGTTGAGCAAGCGAGCTAGGGAGGGAGTGTTCTTCATGCACACCCTAGAGTTTGAACCTCACAAGGGTTTGCCGGCACCCGTAATCCGACATTTGGCGCGCCAGGTAGGGGTGCGCCAAAGCTTTCTCCTCCATCGATCGACCCACCATCACCCCGTGGTTCCGATGTCTGACGAACCGAGGACCCATGCCGAGCACTGGGCTGCCTGGCCCGCCCGGGCGCCACCATCCGCTCAAGAAGACCTCAACTCCGCACTCCAGGCGGCTCGTGCACTGCCCACCACCCCCAAGCGTGGGCGACACGGACCGGTGCCCTCTGCCCTCGCGCCGTGGCGCACGCGCGCCACCACGCGATCTTCATGCTACGCTGCGGCAACAGCACCACACACCTGATGGGAGCAGGCGAACATGCGAGCCGCGCTCATCGTGGCGCGGGAGCTGCTGCGATGCAGGTTGGCGTAGAGCGGTCACGATGCACTATTGGATGCTACCTGCAGAGGTACGCCGCCTTACCACACCTCAGGTTGTGGCGGAAGCGCGTGCTAGACCCCAGTGAGCTCGCGCGACACCTAGAACGTCAGGGGGATCCGACAACACCAACGCAAACCTTGGCGCTGGCCGTCCTGCCTCGACAGTGCCACCACCAGGAGTGACAAGCGCAGGCGGTCCGCCACGAGGAAGCGCTAGGATGCCACCCAGCAGCCACCTGGGCTAAATGCCATGGCTAGCGGCTCAGGGTGCGGGGCACCTAGGTGGCGGTTCCGGTGGGGCGACCGCGGACGCCTACCTGCCATGCATAGTGAAACTGGAGTACTTGCCGGGGGAAGGCCCCAACCCATTCCCTGAACCAGGATGGGTAGATGGAACGCCCGAGGCACGAGCCTTCCATGAGCCGCCCGGAGGCTTCATCTACCCCTTCAGCGACGACGACGGCAGGGTGCAGCCAATGTCTCAGGAGCAAGGTTACGCTAACCATGAGCTGTAGGAGAACCAAGCCACAGTAGCAGTTGGAGACCCCAGGGCGCTGGCTCCGCCCTCGGCAGGAGTGGAGCTCGGGGGGCTGCGTGGGACAGGCCCGGAGCCAGGCCCTCCCCCGCGTGGCGCGGAGCAATGTGCTGCACACAGGTAGGTCCTCTGCTGGGGGAAGCGCCGGCGAGCCTTCGCCCCCGGCAGAGGGCTCGTGGTCGCCGAGGGCGCCGCTGGCGTCCTCCTTGCCTCGTGGTCTTGTCCTGGTTTCCGGATGCCCTAATGGTGGTCGGGGGTGGCGCAGGGCGGGGCCCTCGTCTGGCGATATGAAGCAAGGCTCGCGCCTGTGAAGGTCTCCGCTTGTGACACTCTCACATAACAATGAGTCGGGTTGTAAACGCCCTGGAGTCTCCAGAGTGCCGCCCTCGGGCCTCGGGGGCTCCCGCCCACGTCCTAGTGGAAGCACCATGCTCCGCGCTGGCCGTCGACACTGTCCCCCAATGACTATGCTCAAAGCCAGTGAAAGCACTTAGCTCCCTGCTGGTGGGAAGACAAGAAGACTAGTGTCGGGGGATATCGGCCTCCACGAGCACCTATGGGGACGGAGCCCCTTGTCGGTTCGGCGGGGGCGGAGGATGCACAAAGAGCAGATCGAGGCGACACACACACACAACGATTTTACCCAGCTTCAGGCCGCATGGATGCGTAAAACCCTACTGCTGCATGTCTGGTTGATTCGGGTTGTTGCTCTGGAGCGCAAGAAGCTACAGTAAGTTGGAGCTGGACGTAGGCGAGGGCCTATTGGGTCCGATCCCCCCTCTACGTGCGCATGGGCCTCCTTTTATATGCCAAGGGGTTTCCCACAGGGAGCGACGCAGGTGAGGGTAAAAATGGCAAGGGATTGTGTGAATAGTGGCCGCACAGTGCTATCGCACCTAACTCTGACGGCGGGGGACAAAGGCATTAAATGCCCGTCTGGATCGCCTGAACAGTGCCGAGGCGGACCGTTAGGAGCGCCTCCGCTCGCCACGGGGGCGACTCTGCCAACGTCGCATGCCACCGCGCGTCTCAGGTTGCGCGGCGCCCCGCCACGTGTCTCCGGGGAAGCCCCAGAGCGACGCGTGGGCAGGTGAGCTGGAGCGCGGGCCTGATGTGGTGGTTTGCCGTGGCAAGTGGCTTGCCGCACCTGGGAGCTTGCCGCTCGCCAGGCCTTGCCGGGGCGCGTGGCGCGCCGCGGCGGGCTTCTCTTGGGGTGCCTTGGCTTGGCCGTCCCGGCGAGCTCCTCCCGCCGGGGCCTTGGTGCTTTGGCCCGGCAAGCTCCTCTTGCCGGACCTTGCCTTCTCGACCCGGCAAGCTCCTCTTGCCGGGGCTTGGTCTTCTAGGCTCGATCACTTGGCCTTCGTCCGGCCCGGAAAGGGCCGTGGAGACTCTTGTCGCTCCCCTGGCAGGCCTTGCCGCGGGAGGCTACTACAGCCCGTGCACAAGTTGGGGGTACTAAGGTACCCCTACTTTAGTACACCGACAGGAGCCCCCGGGTCTGGGCCATACACGGTGCCGAGCGTTGTTGGGCCAGGCCCTAAGAGTGTACGGGCACGCGTGGCCTGGGTTGCGCTGCTCCTTAACTCCGTGCTCGTCGCGCCCTCCCCAAGTGGCGCGCGCTTATCGCGGCGTCGTTGGGGGGGGGCGAGGCGTGCGAGGCGTGCGTGACGTGGGTGGCGTTCGCGGGGCTTGAGGCCCGCAGGCATGCGTCACGTCGGGCACGATCTCTTTTATTTGGAGAAGCGAAACGTCTGCCCCCACTTTCGAGTGGGGGGGGGGGGAGAGAGGTCGCCTCATCAGTCGCCTCGTCCCTGCTCGTCCGCCACGCGTCCTCCATGCGCTTGGGGTCGCGGTGGTGGAGGCAGGAAGCCGGGCCGACGCGGGTCGAAGTAGAGGGTCGGCCCCGTCGCCTGCCCTTCCTCTGCTTTGATTGGTTGGGCGGGGCGGCCGAGCCCCCACTCCGCCCCTTTATAAGGAGCGGAAGGGGATGACGAGGGTCCGCACTCCTTCCTTCTTCCTTCTCTTAGATCCCTGGTCCCCTCTCCCCAGCTGTCATGGAGGAAGGGAACCCTGGTCCTTTTTCGGTGGCGGCAAGGGTTGCCGCCAGGCAGCGAGCCCCTCCTCCCCTTGCACCCGTGGCGGCGGAGCCAACCGTAAGGGGAAGGGGGAGGGGGCGAGGTCGCGGACGAGGCCGTGGACGGGGCCGAGGCGCTCGAGGCGGGCAGGACGGCGCGCCGGCCTCGCCTCCGCCGGCGGCTCCGTTTCCCCCGGCGGTTCATCTCGGGGACGACCCCTGCGAGTTCATCATCAGGCTGCGCCGGGCGCCTAGCCGTCGCCTCCGCCTCCCGGCCCCCTTCGCGGACGTCTTGGAGGCGGAACAACACGAGACGCTGAGGCTGCGCATGAGGGGCTGCGGGATCAGTGGTACGCGAGTCCACGTCGAATCCCGAGCCGCCGGCGTGATGTGTCTGGGCCGAGGGTGGAAGTCGTTCGCCCGGATCCACAGCTTGACGGCGGGGTTCACCCTCCATTTCAAGCTGATGGAGGGCGATCTGCTCTCCGTCAAGGTCTTCGGGGACCTCGGCACCCGGGCCCGGTGCTGCGTGGATAGCTCCTCCAACAGCGAAGGCTCCTCCTCGAGCGAGAGTGACGAGGAGGGGAGCGACAGCGACGACGAGGGCGGGCGGTTGCCGGGGTGACGGGCACGACTAGGCGCTAGTCGCAGCTCCGCGTGGCACCGGCGGCCCCCATCGTCCGCGTCGCTGGCGCCGTGAACTCCCCGGGGTCGTCTCCTTGGGCGGCTGGCGTAGGGAGGATGCGGAAGAGGAAGAGGACGGGCGGCAAGGCCGCTGCCTCGTCTTCCAACCTCGCCCCAGACGCCGTCACCACCCCTGCTCGCGGCGACGACCACCGGGGTCTTCTCTCCGGCCCGGCAAGCTCCTCTTGCCGGGGCTTCGTCTTCTCGGCCGGAGTGGCGAGGCTGCGGAAGAGGCTGGCGGCAAGGCCGTCAACTCGGAGTACGAGGGCTAGATGCCCTCGACAGCGTGTTGATGTCTCGCCGCCTCCTTCTCGAGCTCCGCTTCCGGCGTCGCCGTCTTCTTCCGGCCTCCGGAGCTCCGGGGTGGGGCCTCGGACGCTCTCTTGGCGTCTTCTGCCACCCGTAGCACGTCTAGGCGCCCCTTTTGCCCTTCTCGCCTCCTTGCCGTACCTCCTGAGGAGAGAGACAAGAAAGGGATTACGGGCACCTTATCTCTTTTTATCTTGTAAGCCCTCGGGCCTTAGTTGCATTAAAATCTTGTAATCCCATCTTTCATGTTTTTCATTCTCTCTGAACTGTACCTGAGTGGAATGTTTTTAATGAAAAGGGGTTGTTTGCCGGATCATTTGTCTCGCGGGTACATCCCGCGGCAAGGGGCGGACCCTTTGCACCGTTAAGATAGACACTTCCCCGCCCGGCAACGGACCCTGCCGTCCCCCGCGCCCCTTGGCCCTCCTCCCGCTCTAGGCGGAGGCAGGGAGAAGGCGGGTTCTGGCCCCTCGCTTCCTCCCCTTGCCGCCGCGGCTACTATCTGAAGCGGGCCCCGGGAACACGCTCCGGGGTTTGCCGATTAAGAGAGCACGGCAGCTTTTTAGGAGGAAGCAAGGTTTTCACATTCCGCAGCTCACGAGAGAATGCATGATAAGGGATGTAAAGACTTATCTGAGGTTGCATCCCCCGGCAACTCTGGCTTGTCGGGAGGCGAGTGCTGGCTCGTCCTTCTCCCTTTCTTCGTCCTTGAGCGGCTCGGCAAGGGTAGGCAGTTCCCGCGAGCCAAAGGGAAAGGACGGGAAAAAGACGCGGACTCGACCTCTAAGTTAGGGGTTAGCGACTGTTAGGCACTATCAACCCTAACCAAGGACGAGACTCGACTCAGTATGCATGCTAAAACTTGGGGGGGGGGGGCAGTGCGTAATTGCGGCCAGGGTCTGCGCCTGGCTTTGTACAAAGGATTACATGCGTCTGCGGCAAGACTTTTGTACAAAGAGTTGGTTGCCGGACGGGGTCCGACAACCGCGCCTTACGGGTAAAACTTGCGAAGATGCTCAATGTTCCAGGAATTGCTCACCGGAGTACCATCTTCGGTCTCGAGGCGGACGGCGCCGGGCCTCGTGACTCGTTTCACCCGGTAAGGGCCTTCCCACTTTGGCGTCAACTTGTTGTGTATCTTGGCCGACTGAACGCGCCGAAGAACAAGGTCGCCTTCCTCGAGGCTCCTGGCCTTAACTTTGCGGCTATGATAGGACGCAGAGCTTGCTGGTAGCGAGCGGATCGCACAGCGGCCTGGAGACAATCTTCCTCGAGGAGCAGTGCGTCATCTTCACGCGACTGCTCTTGCTCAAGCTCATCATAAGCGAGCACTCGAGGTGACCCGTATACGAGTTCCGTGGGGGTAACTGCTTCTGCTCCATAGATTAGAGCAAATGGTGTCTGGCCGGTGGCTCGATTTGGCGTCGTTCTGACCGACCAAAGAACCGCCGGCAGCTCCTCGATCCAGTTCCGTCCGCGCTTGAGCAGCTTGTCAAAACTTCTGGTCTTGAGCCCGCGCAGTACCTCGGCGTTGGCCCTTTCCGCTTGACCGTTGCTCCGGGGATGAGCAACAGAAGCGAAGCAGACCTTGGTGCCGAGATCTTGGGTGTACTGCATGAAGGCGTGGCTTGTGAACTGCGTACCGTTGTCGGTGATGATCCTGTTGGGGATCCCGAAGCGGCAAACAATCGACCTGAAGAATTTGATCGTGGACTGGGCGGTCACCTTCCTCACTGGTTCCACTTCTGGCCACTTTGTGAACTTGTCGATGGCAACGAACAAGTACTCAAAGCCTCCGACGGATCGGGGGAAGGGGCCGAGGATATCGAGCCCCCAGACCGAGAAGGGCCAGGATAAAGGGATCGTCTGGAGAGCTTGAGCTGGCTGGTGTATCTTCTTGGAATGGAACTGGCACGCTTCACACTTGGTTACTTGTGCAGTTGCATCCTGGAGGGCTGTGGGCCAGAAGAAGCCCTGCCGGAACGCCTTTCCGGCAAGTGCTCTGGCGCCAATGTGGTGTCCATATATGCCTCCGTGTATCTCCGCCAACAGCTTCTGTCCGTCTTCCCGGTGGATGCACTTCAATTTCACCCCATTGCGTCCTCTTCTGTACAGTGCGCTGTCGACGAACTGGTACATACCGGACTGCCGGGCTACTCTTTCAGCTTCTTCTTGTTCTTTGGGAAGCTGTCCTGTCTGGAGGAAACGGACGATCTGCTGTGCCCACGTCGGAGCCTGTGGCTCGACGACGAGGACCAGAGGCATGTCGGCTGCTGCGGGAACATCAGCTTCCACGGCGAGGTCTTGGGGCTCAGCCGGAGCTTGACGTTCCCCGGCAGGCTTGCCGGGGCATGGCTTGCCGGGAGCGCCTGCTTCGTCGGGACAAACCCTGGGGCTTGCCGGAGCGGGCAGCTCCTCAGCACTCTTGGCGTCGATCCCGGGGACTCCCTTAGCGGCGGCTTCAGGAAGCTCTGCCGGAAGGTAGTCGCTGGAGACCGATTTCCTCTTCTTGCTTGGCCCAGTCGATGGTGTCACGGATGGTTGAGTCAGCTTAAGCACAAAAGTCCCTGGTTCCACAGGTAGCTTTAGTGCGGCGCATTTGGACAGGCCATCGGCGATGTCGTTCTCTGCTCTTGGAACGTATTCCATTTGCAGGCCGTCAAAGCGCTCTTCCAGCTTCCTCACTCCATCAAAGTAAGCTTCCATCAACGGGCACTGGTAATCCTTGTTCACTTGGCGGACGACGAGCTGCGAGTCACCCCTGACAATGAGCTTCTTGATCCCAAGTTCCGCCGCGATCCTGAGACCGGAGAGCAAACCTTCATACTCTGCCGTATTGTTGGTTGCTTGCTCCTTGGGAAAGTGCATATGGACGACGTACTTGAGGTGCTCTCCGGTGGGCGCGATGTGCAGCACGCCGGCACCGGCGCCTTCTAGCGAAAAGGCACCATCAAAGTACATCAGCCACTGTTTGGTTGCTTCCTTGCCGGGGATGCTCGTCTCGGGAATTTCTTCGTCCGGTGTCGGCGTCCACTCTGCTATGAACTCTGCCAATGCTCTGCTCTGGATGGTCGATGTGCTCTCGAATTCGAGGCCAAAGCTTGACAGTTCTAGTGCCCACTCGACAATCCTGCCTGTTGCTTCGGGATTCTGCAGTATCCTCTTAAGCGGAAAGCGAGTGACCACGGTGATCTCGTGTGCTTGGAAGTAATGGCGCAGCTTCCTCGAGGCCATGAGGAGGCCGAAGAGCAATTTCTGCACACTAGAGTACCTCGACCTAGCCCCCTGTAAGAGGGAACTGACGAAGTAAACTGGGCGCTGCACCATCCTCTTCCTCTGCACATCCCCTTGCGCTTGCGCGGATCCGCCTTTGCCGGGGCCAGAGCTTGTCGGGGAAGCCCCCTGCTTGCCGTCGGACGCGCTTGCCGTGGCTGCTGGCTCGTCATCAGCTTCCCTCTCCGCAACTAACGCAGCACTAGCCACTTGATTGGTTGCCGCTAGGTAGAGCAGCAACTTCTCTTGTGGCCTAGGCGCGACAAGTATAGGGGCGGAGGACAGGTATTTCTTCAAGTCTTGCAGCGCAGCCTCCGCTTCCGGAGTCCATTTTACTGGACCTGCCTTTTTCAAGATTTTGAAAAACGGCAGGGCGCGTTCCGCGGACCTGGAAATAAATCTGCTGAGAGCCGCCACGCAGCCGGCAAGTCTTCGCACGTCCTTGACACGCGTTGGTGCTTCAATCTGCTCGATGGCCTTGATCTTGTCGGGGTTGGCTTCGATCCCACGCTGAGACACGAAGAACCCGAGAAGCTTGCCGGAGGGAACTCCGAACACGCACTTCTCGGGGTTGAGCTTGAGGCTGATCCTGCGCAAGTTTGCAAAGGTCTCTTCCAAGTCTTGTACCAAGGTTGCCTTGTTTCTGCTCTTGACCACAATGTCGTCCATGTAGGCCTCCACATTTCTGTGGATCTGTGGCTCAAAAGCAGTGTGGACAACCCTCGCAAATGTCGAGCCCGCGTTCTTCAGTCCAAAAGGCATCCGCACAAAACAGTACGTGCCGCACGGAGTGATGAACGCAGTCTTCTCTTCGTCTTCTTCGGCCATGAAGACCTGGTGGTACCCGGAGTAGGCATCAAGGAGTGAAAGCAGGTCGCATCCGGCCATGGAGTCAACAATCTGGTCGATGCACAACAAGGGAAATGGATCTTTAGGGCAAGCTCTGTTGACATCGGTGAAATCGATGCAAAGCCTCCACTTCCCGTTTGCCTTGCGCACGACGACAGGATTGGCCAACCATGTCGGATGGAGCACGCCTCTGACGAGGCCTGCCGCTTCCAACTTCTTGATTTCCCCCGCGATAAACTCTTGGCGCTCCACCGCTTGTTTCCTGACCTTTTGCTTGACGGGCCGCGCATGAGGACAGACGGTAAGGTGGTGCTCAATCACTTCCCTGGGAACGCCGGGGATGTCAGATGGTTGCCAGGCAAACACATCGACATTCGCCCGCAGGAAAGCAACGAGCGCGCCTTCCTATTTGGGGCCGAGAGTGGCACCGATGGTGAAGGTACCACCAGTGCCGTCCTCCTTGGCGGGCACCTTCTTGGTCGCGGGTGGAGCAGCCATCGTCTTCTCGTGTTCGCCGGCGGGGCTCGATGGCACGTCCTCGACGGCAGCGCGGCACTCCGAAGAGGCGCGCTTGCCGGAGTGGGCACCAGAGCATTCGCCGGGCTTGGCCTTCTTGCCGGCGGGGCTCGATGGCACGTCCTCGACGGCAGCGCAGCACTCCGAGGAGACGCGCTTGCCGGAGTGGGCGCCAGAGCATTCGCTGGGCTTGGTCTTCTTGCCGGCGGGGCTCAATGGCACGTCCTCGACGGCAGCGCAGCACTCCGAAGAGGCGCGCTTGCCGGAGTGGGCGCCAGAGCACTTGCCGGACTTGGTCTTCTTGCCGGCGGGGCTCGATGGCACGTCCTCGACGGCAACGCAGCACTCCGAAGAGGCGCGCTTGCCGGAGTGGGCGCTAGAGCACTTGCCGGACTTCTTCTTTCCCCCGGAAGCTCCAGCGGCGAGCGGACCGCGGGCCGTTGCCGCTGTTGCGTCCCGGTATAATTGGTCGGCGCAGATAAGGGCATCCTTCTTGTCGCCGGGGACAGAAATGACGCTGACGGGCCGGTCACCTCCGGAGCTTTCTTCTTCGGCGCCATGCCGGCGCAAACGATGAGAGTCTGGCTCGCGCGGACGCCGGATCTGATTCACACTACCTCGACGCTCCCCCTACCTGGCGCGCCAAAGATGTCGGGGGATATCGGCCTCCACGAGCACCTATGGGGACGGAGCCCCTTGTCGGTTCGGCGGGGGCGGAGGATGTACAAAGAGCAGATCGAGGCGACACACACACACAACGATTTTACCCAGCTTCGGGCCGCATGGATGCATAAAACCCTACTGCTGCATGTCTGGTTGATTCGGGTTCTTGCTCTGGAGCGCAGGAAGCTACAGTAAGTTGGAGCTGGACGTAGGCGAGGGCCTATTGGGTCCGATCCCCCCTCTACGTGCGCATGGGCCTCCTTTTCTATGCCAAGGGGTTTCCCAAAGGGAGCGACGCAGGTGAGGGTAAAAATGGCAAGGGATTGTGTGAATAGTGGCCGCACAGTGCTATCGCACCTAACTCTGACGGCGGGGGACAAAGGCATTAAATGCCCGTCTGGATCGCCTGAACAGTGCCGAGGCGGACCGTTAGGAGCGCCTCCGCTCGCCACGGGGGCGACTCTGCCAACGTCGCATGCCACCGCGCGTCTCAGGTTGCGCGGCGCCCCGCCACGTGTCTCCGGGGAAGCCCCAGAGCGACGCGTGGGCAGGTGAGCTGGAGCGCGGGCCTGATGTGGTGGTTTGCCGCACCTGGGAGCTTGCCGCTCGCCAGGCCTTGCCGGGGCGCGTGGCGCGCCGCGGCGGGCTTCTCTTGGGGTGCCTTGGCTTGGCCGTCCCGGCGAGCTCCTCCCGCCGGGGCCTTGGTGCTTTGGCCCGGCAAGCTCCTCTTGCCGGACCTTGCCTTCTCGACCCGGCAAGCTCCTCTTGCCGGGGCTTGGTCTTCTAGGCTCGATCACTTGGCCTTCGTCCGGCCCGGAAAGGGCCCTGGAGACTCTTGTCGCTCCCCTGGCAGGCCTTGCCGCGGGAGGCTACTACTGCCCGTGCACAAGTTCGGGGTACTATGGTACCCCTACTTTAGTACACCGACAACTAGCTAGGTGCCGGACGCGGCCATTTGTTTTCATCCCTTTTTCTCTAGCTCGATTCGCCGCCTTTTTTAGCTGAACTTGGAGTCTTATTTTCGTTGTCAAATGTGGGGGGAGTCTTCTTTGTTCGTGTGTATTTCTTGCGTTTCGGTTGCGTGCTTTATTGCAAGGCTCATGCCTGCTACCCCTCCCCTTGCGAGCGCCTCGCGAGCTGGGGGCTGGGCGTGGTATGTGATGAAGCTATGTACCTAGGGTAGGGGCATGGCTTTGTCTTAAGTACCCTACCCAAGGACATCCCTAGAGGAAGTCACCTTTCAATCGACTTGGAGGTATCCCACTCGACAGATTCAAGACACTCGACCATGGAGCTACCACTCGACCACGGAGCCAACCACTCGACTGCAAGGAGATCTAAAGTCACTCTGCATGCAAACGGTCGGTCATTAAATAGCTTTTATGGTCATCATAGCACTTTATTAGGGACGTTTCCAGTAACTCTCAGTCTTAATGTACTTTAAACCCTGTATTACTGAGGGCTGGAGGGGCCTGGCGAACTCTATATAAGCCACCCCCCTCCTCAGTATCAAGGGTTCGCACCCCTGTTATTCACACACCTATAATCCAATCGACCGCCTCCGGTCACTGAGACGTAGGGTTGTTACTTCCTCCGAGAAGGGCCTGAACTCGTAAATCCTCGTGTGCTTACAACTTTTCGGTAGCTAAGATCTAGCCTCTCCATTCATACCCCCTACATCACTGTCAGAGTTAGAACCACGACAGTTGGCGCCCACCATGGGGCTAGGAGTCTTAGCGCCTAATTGGAAGAAGTTGCGATTTTTTCCGATCTCTTTGATCATGGTTTCGTGCGGAGCTTTGGTGGAGGGCCGCAAGATCCGTCTTGGCGCGCTCACGTTCATCGCCGACGACTCCGCTTGGCTTCAGGAGGCCCCACTCGACGTTGATGCGCTCCCCGTCCGCGGGGCGACGCATTTTCGCGCATGCGTCCGCAGTGTCCTCCTGCGGCAGCCGTCGACCCAGAATCAGTCACCCCCAGTGACGTCCTCCCGTCCTGTCTCCCACCGGCGCAAGCTCTCCGGTCGATCGAGGCTTCAGAGGTGGGTGAGACATGCGGTGGCACGCTAGTCGGCCACCCCACAAGTCGCGGCGATCGAGCCCGACAAATCCCTCTATGGCCTGTTCGACTGGCTCCGCAGAGACTGCATCCGAATGCGGCAGCAGCGACCCAGCGGCAGAAGTTCTGGTGATCGACGGGTCACGCAGTCCTCCCGGTTTTTGCCGCACCGACAGAGGCGCGGGTGGGGGCAACCCGTCGCACCCCCACGAGGAGTATCTCCCCGAGCCTCTTACTTCCGTGCAGCGAGAGGAGCTTCGCTGCCGAAACATGGATGCACTTCACACTCCTATCGTTGGAGAAACCCCCGAGGCCAAGGCCTTGGAGGACGCGCGCTTGGCTAACTTGGCCGAGCGCACTCGACTGGAGAATCTGCAGCGAGCACTCGACGAGCGAGCGCGCCAACGGTCTCCTGAATCCAGTCGACGCCAGCTCTTCCCGCCTACGCAGGTATATCGAACTCCGGTTCAGAATTTGGCGGCCGCGGCCAGTATAGCAGTGTCGATTCAGCCTTCCCAGTCAGAAGCTGGTAGGGGCTTGTTGCAAATGAGAGCGTTGCTCCAGGCAGCAAGAAATCAGAATTTCGTTGTTTCTCAGTCGTGGAACAGGATCCATAGTCGGTCAGTTGCAGTAGATACAGTCCAATCGGCTCACAGCCCAAGATCGCCTCCTTGGTGTGAGGGACATGGGGACCGACATGATCAGTACAGAAGGAATGTGCAGTATGATCACCGATTCGATCGTGATGATCGACGTCGAGTGCAAACCTCCCCCGAGGAGTGGGTCATATGCACTTCGACAGCAAGATGACAGGCACCCTCATAGTGTTCGGTGGAGAAATCCAGTCGACCCCAGAGAACCAGGCTTTGATGCGAGATCCATTCTCGTTCAAAGTTTGGTCGACAGGAACAGAGCTCACCGGGAAGGCCACGACAGAGATGCACCTACCAGTAGCAGAATGCACGTTTTAGGGCCAGAGTGTTTCAGTCGAGCCATCAGAGCCGCTATGATTCCTCCCAACTTCAGGTTGGCGACTGGAGTTAGTAAGCCTAACACTTGGCTCGAAGATTACCGAGTGGCTGTCCAGATTGGCGGTGGCAATGATGAGGTAGCTATGAAGCATTTGCCTCTCATGTTAGAGGGCTCAGCCAGAGCGTGGCTAAATCAGTTAGCACCAAGTAGCATCTACACTTGGGAGGACCTCTCCCGAGTGTTTGTCACAACCTTCGAAGGAACATGCAAGCGACCTGCAGGTCTTACAGAATTGCGGTCCTTGGTGCAGAAGCCGAACGAAACTCTGAGAGATTACATTCAGAGATGGATCACTTTGCATCACACAGTTGAAAATGTGCCAGATCATCAAGCAGTTTGTGCCTTTAAAGAAGGCGTTAAATACAGAGAACTGAGTATGAAGTTCGGTCGAACCGTATAGATGTCTCTCAATCGGATGATGGAGATCGCCACCAAATACTCTAATGGTGAAGATGAGGATCGACTCCGGAGTGGCAAGCAAAAAGCAGTCGCCCAGGAAACCGGAGGAAATTCTAGTCGGAAACAGAAGCGGAAGGCCGAGCCAGCCGCTCCTGGGGAGGCCCTGGCCGTAACCCAGGGAAAATTTAAGGGAAAACCCAAGGGGCCTTGGAACCCCAAGAAAGTTAAGGACCAAGATGGAAATGATGTTTTGGATCTGCCATGTCACATCCACACCAAGAAAGATGAAGAGGGTAAACTCATTTACCCAAAGCATACCACTCGACAGTGTCAGCTCCTGATCCAGCAGTTTCAGGGCAAACAGTCCAAAGACAAGGAAAAGGAGTCAGACAAAGTTGAGGACAAGGAAGATAGTGACGATGGATACCCCCAGGTCAATTCCACCTTGATGATTTTTGCTGATGTTGAAAGCAAAAGTCGACTAAAAGTCATTAACCGCGAGGTGAATATGGTTGCTCCGGCAACGCCCAGTCATCTGAAGTGGTCTCAGACTGCCATCACATTTGACCAGTCGGATCACCCTACGCACATTGCCACCCCTGGGAGGCAGGCTTTGGTCGACCCAGTTGTCGAAGGCACTCGACTGACTAAAGTCCTGATGGATGGTGGCAATGGTCTGAACATACTGTATGCAGAAACATTGAAAGGGATGGGCATTTCGATGTCCAGACTTAGTACCAGTAACATGAGTTTCCATGCAGTCATTCCTGGGAAGAAAGCCGAGTCACTCGGCCAAATTGCTCTTGATGTGGTTTTCGGTGACTCCAAGAATTACCGCAAGGAAAAGTTGACATTCGAAGTTGTGGATTTCCAAAGTGCTTATCACGCCATTTTGGGCAGGCCAGCTTATGCACGCTTCATGGCTCGACCAAGTTATGTGTATCTCAAATTGAAGATGCCTGGTCCCAGAGGTGTGATCACTGTTACAGGCAATCGGAAGAAAGCAGAAGAGTGTTTTCAGAAAGGCTCAAAGATTGCAGACGCTCAGATGGCAGTGGTTGAGCTGCATGAGTATCAGAAGACTGCAGATCCGAGTGAGTTGCTACAAGCCAAGAAGCCAGCTTCAGAGTCAGCTTTTCAGTCGTCCGGTGAAACAAAGCCAGTTCACATTCACCCGACCGACCCAAATGCTGCTCCGACTCACATCTCAACAACGGTCGACTCCAAATAGGAAGAAGCGCTCATCCAGTTCCTCCGTGAGAACTGGGACATCTTCGCATGGAAACCTTCTGACATGCCTGGAGTTCCCAGGGGGCTGGCTGAGCACCGTCTACGAGTCGACTCAAAGTTCAAGCCTGTGAAAGAACATCTTCGATGGTCCGCCGTTCAGAAGAGAAAGGCCATTGGCGAGGAGGTGGCTCGGCTCTTAGCAGCAGAGTTCATCCGAGAAATTTACCACTCCGAGTGGCTCGCCAATGTTGTCATGTTCCCCAAGAAGGACAAGTCACTTCGCATGTGCATTGACTTTAAGCATATCAATCGGGCCTGCCCGAAAGATCATTTTCCTCTCCCTCGCATCGACCAAATAGTCGACTCGACCGCGGGGTGTGAGCGATTGTCTTTTCTAGACGCCTACTCCGGGTACCACCAGATCCGTCTGTATGGACCCGACAAGATCAAAACAGCTTTCATCACTCCATTCGGGTGCTTCTGTTATGTCACCATGCCCTTCGTCCTCAAGAATGCCAGGTCCACGTTCATGAGGATGATTCAGAAGTGTTTGCTCACTCAAATCAGTCGGAATGTGGAGGCATACATGGATGACATTGTGGTTAAGTCACGGAAGGGTTCCGACCTGCTGACTAACCTTGCTGAAACCTTTGCCAACCTCAGGAGGTATGATATTAAGCTCAATCCATCAAAGTGCACATTCGGAGTTCCGGGTGGGAAGTTACTCGGTTTTCTCGTTTCCGAACGGGGAATCGACGCCAACCCTGAGAAGATTGGTACTATTCTATGGATGAAACATCCTGTGCGTGTGCATGATGTCCAGAAGCTCACAGGATGCTTGGCCGCTTTAAGTCGATTCATCTCTCGCCTCGGTGAAAAGGCATTGCCTCTTTACCGACTGATGAAGAAGTCCGACAAGTTCGAGTGGACTCCAGAAGCTGATGCAGCGTTTGCAGAGCTCAAAGCTCTGCTCTCCACCCAGCCGGTGCTTGCTGCCCCAATCAGCAAGGAGCCTTTGCTGCTTTACATTGCAGCTACAGGACAAGTTGTCAGTACAATACTTACGGTCGAGCGGGAGGAAGAAGGAAAGGCCTTCAAAGTTCAGCGCCCAGTATATTATGTTTTTGAAGTTTTGACTCCTTCAAAGCAAAGTACCCTCATTACCAGAAGCTTGTTTATGGGATTTACATGACCATGAAGAAGGTTGCACATTACTTCTCTGATCATTCCATTACAAACGTCAGCGACGCTCCACTATCAGAGATTTTGCACAACAGAGATGCAACTGGTCGAGTGGCCAAATGGGCGATTGAATTTCTTCCCTTGGATATCAAGTTTGAGGCAAAGAAAGCTATCAAGTCCCAAGCAATTGCAGATTTCGTCGCCGAGTGGATCGAACAACAACTTCCGACCCAAGTCCACTCAGAGCATTGGACCATGTTCTTCGATGGATCTAAGATGCTGAATGGTTCCGGTGCTGGGGTAGTATTGTTCTCCCCCCGAGGAGATTAGCTCAGATATGTTCTCCAGATTCATTTTGATTCCTCCAATAACGAAGAAGAATATGAAGCACTTTTGTATGGGTTGCGCATGGCCATTTCACTCGGCGTCCGTCGCCTCATGGTCTATGGCGACTCAGATTTGGTGGTGAATCAGGTGATGAAGGAGTGGGACGTCAGAAGTCCAGCTATGACTGGTTATTGCAATGCAGTGAGAAAGTTAGAGAAGAAATTCGAGGGGTTAGAACTTCATCACATCCCCCGACTGAAAAATCAAGCTGCTGATGATTTGGCAAAGATAGGCTCCACGAGAGAAGTCATCCCCAGCAATGTGTTCTTGGAACACATTCACTCGCCTTCAGTTCAGGAAGATCCTTTCACAGATGAAGCTCCCCAACCAAAGAGTGCCTTAGATCCGACTAAAGTCGAAATTCCAGCAGTGGTCGACCTGATCATGGAAGTCTTGACAATCACCCCCGACTGGACGATACCGTACATCGCATATATCCTAAGGAAAGAACTCCCGGAGGACGAAGAAGAGGCTCGAGAGGTCATCCGTCGATCCAAAGGCTTCACAGTCATAAAGGGACAGTTATATAGAGAAAGCGCGACTGGAATCAGTCAGAAGTGTATAACACCAGAAGAAGGTCAGATAATCCTTGATGATATCCACTCGGGGACCTGTGGTCACCATGCGTCCTCTCGGACCATCGTGGCTAAAGCATACCGAGCGGGATTTTACTGGCCAACAGCAAACAAAATGGCAAAAGAGATAGTCAACAAGTACGAAGGGTGCCTGTTCTATTCCAACATGTCCCACAAACCCGCATCGGCCCTGAAGACCATTCCACTCGTCTGGCCCTTTGTTGTTTGGGGATTGGACATGGTTGGTCCACTGAGAATAGACAGGATCGGTTTCACACACGTGCTCGTGGCAGTCGACAAGTTTACCAAATGGATTGAAGCTAAGCCTATCAAGAATCTTGATGCTTGCACTGCTATCAGTGTTATCAGGGAGATAACATTCAGATATGGAGTCCCGCATAGCATCATCACTGATAATGGGACAAACTTTGATTCAGACAAGTTCAGGGCTTTTTGCGCCTCGCAAGGCACGCGAGTCGACTACGCGTCGGTCGCTCATCCCCAGTCGAATGGACAAGCAGAAAGGGCAAATGGTCTGATCCTCAAAGGGCTGAAACCTCGGCTGATGCGCGACCTCAAGCATGCAGCAGGCGCATGGGTCGACGAGCTTCCTTCAGTTCTTTGGGGATTGGGGACCACCCCTAATCGGTCGACTAGAAGAACCCCGTTCTTTCTGGTCTGCGGAGCGGAAGCCGTCTTGCCGAGTGATCTGCTTCACAACGCACCCCGAGTCGAGCTCTACTCCGAAGTCGAAGCAGAACAAGCCCGGCAGGACACAGTTGATCTCCTAGAGGAAGAAAGAGAAATGGCAATGATCCGATCGACCATCCACCAGCAAGACTTGCATCGATTCCATGCCAGAAATGTGAAGAGTCGAGCCTTCCAAGAAGGAGATTTGGTCCTCCGAGTGGATCAACAGAAACCACACAAACTCGCTCCTACCTGGGAAGGCCCCTTCATCGTCACCAGAGTTCTCCACAATGGAGTGTATCACCTTTACAATGTCGATCGCCAGATTGACGAGCCACGAGCTTGGAATGCGGACCTGCTCCGCCCCTTTTACACTTGAATTCTCACTCGGATGAGATGTAATAAGAAAAACTTCTGTAGTTTATTTATCAAAGACAAGAGTGTTACAATTCTTCCAGTAATGGTTGTTGCTTCTGTTTACGTGTGAAATCCCCCAGTGGGTGGCTCAGCGGCGAATCTGTTTCGCCTAAGTCTATATGTATAAAAAAAATCCTACCGAGTGGAGAGCCAGCCTCTCACTTGGAGGCTTAGCTGCGAACCCGTTTCGCCTAAGTGTTTAAAAAATCCTACCGAGTGGTGAGAAAACCTCCCACTCGGGGGCTTAGCTGCATCCCAGTGCTCCCCGAAGTGTTTAAAAAATCCTACCGAGTGGTGAGCAGACCTCCCACTCGGGGGCTTAGCTGCAGTCCAATACTCGCCTAAGTTTAAAAAATCGTACCGAGTGGTGAGCAAACCTCCCACTCGGGGGCTTAGCTGCAGCCCAGTGCTCGCCTAAGTGTTTAAAAAATCCTACCGAGTGGTGAGCAGACCTCCCACTTGGGGGCTTAGCTGCAGTCCAATACTCGCCTAAGTTTGAAAAACTCCTACCGAGTGGTGAGCCAGGCTCCCACTCGGGGGCTTAGCTGTAGTCCAGTACTCGCCTAAGTTCGAAAAAATCCTACCGAGTGGTGAGCCAAGCTCCCACTCGGCGGCTTAGCTGCAGCCCAGTACTCGCCTAAGTGTTTAAAAAATCCTACCGAGTGGTGAGCAAACCTCCCACTCGGGGGCTTAGCTGCAGCCCAGCGCTCGCCTAAGTGTTTAAAAAATCCTACCGAGTGGCGAGCAAACCTCCCACTCGGGGGCTTAGCTGCAGCTCAGTGCTCGCCTAAGTACATACCATATCCCAATCCGCAAGGACGACAAAGTGCGAATCGACTGCTATCTTCTCCTTTGGAGCTGCACATCAAATACGAAGTTGTTTCGAGTGAAGATCAAGTTCCACTCGACAGTTAATCCATGAAGATATTTAACGATAAATCAAGTTCGGATAAGATCCCAAAGGTCCCAGACCTCGGATCAAAGTACTCGAGCCTTCAGCTCGACTGAGTTTAACGGTTACAAAATCCACTCAGCATTCCGAGGCAACTTTAAAGTGAAGCATCAAAGTTTTATTCCTCTGGCGGAGGACTGCAAGGGGCGACGAACTCGTCCAAGTCGATCCCGTCTGCGATACGAGTGGCCGCGGCAATGAAAGTCTCCATGAAGTCTTGAAAGTTGTGCTTCCTGGTATTGGCAACCTGGATAGCAGCCAACTTTTCCTCTCGCGCCTCGTTGCAGTGGACGCGGACCAGGGACAAAGCGACATCAGCACCACACCTTGCGGAGGATTTCTTCCATTCCGTCACTCGACCAGGAACGTCATTCAGTCGAGTCATCAGAGACTCGAGGTCATTCGGAAGTGTCATCCTGGGCCAGAGCGACGTGTCAATCCGTGACACCGCAAACTTCAGTCGGGCCAGATAGTCAACCACACTTGCAATACGAGACTCCAGTCGGAGCACGTTCATGGCAGCCTCATCCTTCACAAGAGAATTGGTGGGGTCCAAGCCTCGCTCCACTCGACTGGTCTCCTCTTCGAAGTTCTGGCAAAATTCTGTAAACACAAGTCAAAGATAAGACAGCGACCCCACCCTGCATAAGATTAGTGACGACAAGCCAGTCAGGTGAAAATTGTTACCCTCAAGCATGACGAACAGCTTCTTTGCGAGTCCCCTGAGATAAGCTTCAAGATCGTTCTTCTTCCCCACCAGTTCACTGGCCTTGTCACCCAGAGCTATCTTGTCATTTTTTAGACGGCTGACTTCTTGGTTAGCCGCATCAAGAGCGGTTTTCAGTCTGGAGTTCTCCTTTTCAAGAGTTCCGACTGAAGTCAGCTTTTCTTCAGCAAGCTTGGTTTTGTTGAAGGCCTCCTTTTGCGCTTCGGCAAGATCTTGATCCTTCTTCTTTAGAGCTTCCTCCAGTTTATCTACGGGACGTCGAGTGAGATCAACATCAAGAATGGACAAGAAAGAAAAGTCACTCGTCAAGAATGGAGAGCCTCACCAGCCATACCTTTTGCTTCTTCTCGCGCCTTCTACAAGTTCTCCTGAGCAAGCTTCAGGTCAAGGTTGAGCTGAATCTGTTGCTTCTCCAACTCGGTGAAGCGAGCCACAAGTTCATAGGATTTCTGCGAGAAATCAGTCGACAGATGTCCAAGATAAGTTGCTTCCGAGTAACCAAGAGACAGTGATGGCGTTTCTAAGACTACAGTAGTCTCAGGGACTACACCTAGTGGGTGCACTCAGCGTGCCCCCACTGGTTTAAAAAAAATCGAGATACAGTTCCATTCGACATGGCCTGACCAGACCGAGTGAAGAAGTACAACTACAGAAAGACAGTATAAAGACTACAGTCGACTGCGAGCAGTCCACCGTAGTCTCGGGGACTACACCCAGTGGGTGCACTTAGCGTGCCCCCACTCATCCAAAAATTAACAGTCACACCTAGTGGGTGTACAGAAATAAAGATCTTCGGAAAAGAGATTCTTCAGACAACATATCCTAACAGAACAAGTGTTGAGTCGACTGACTTGGACGTTGCTCTGAAGAGCTGAACTCGCGTCATAAGCTGCTTGGCTGGCTTCCCGAACCACCTTCACTTGCTCCATCATGATCCCCGCCTGGCGTATAGCCTCTTTAGCAGCACCCACTTGGTCCTCAGGGACGTGGTGTGTGGCGAAAAGCGAAGGCGGATCTGCAGTCGACGTTGAAGGCCGGACACTCGTCAGAGGCTCAGCAAAGGTCACAGAAGCCCGAGTTGTATCGCCACCCTCACGAACTACGACCTAAGACGCCGGAGTAGTTTGTGGAGTCTTGCCAGCCGGCGCCCTCCTGTTCCTTCTCACTCTCAGCAGCACTTCGTCATCGTCATCAGGAAGGTCAATAACATGAGGAGGAGCTACAAGAAAAGTTCAATCGACTAGAGTTATAACAAATTGACAGTCGACTCCAGGCAGAGCATGAGTAATCATACCAGGGTTGGAGGTAGCAGCGTCTTCCATCTCTTGATCATCATCCTTGGCGGAGATCTCCAAGGTGGCAGCTCTGCAAAATTTTGAAAGTCAGCCAGCTTGATCAATGAGTCGACCAAGAGTCAGTCATGTTCAGCAAAGGAAAACAAATTCTACTATTACCCAGAAATGGTGGGGACAGTCATCTTCATCTTGGGCAGGGCCTTGGGCGGCTTGGACGGCGTCGCACGTGGGTGCTTGGGAGCTTTTTCAGTTGGCGCTGGAGAAGAGGTCCGAGGGCGCTTCGACGACTGCCCAACAGGAGCAGTCGCCTTACCACGCTCCCGCACAGGGTCGTGTGTAAGCTTGGATCGCCTTTCCGAGCAGGGGGGGGTGGGGTTCAACTTCCTCCTCCTCCTCTTTGTGGAATCGACGTCGTCGTCTCCTTCTCCTTCGCCGTCAGACTCCCACTCTCCGTGTTCGTCTCCACTTTCGCCTCCGCTCGCCTCTCCTTCCTCGGCCTGCTCCTGTGCTCCGTTGGGTGTCGAGTACATCTCAGTAATCGCCTGGAGGACAGCGTACAAGACAAAAATCAATCGACCGATTCATAGAGAACAAACAAGAAAGCAAGATATCAGTCAGAAACACAAGGTCAGACCTGGTCCACTTCGTATGTGTTGTCGAGTGGAGGAATCCTCCTGGCTCCTCGGGGTTTGTCTTTGTTCCCTATGATACTTGACAGCCATCCTTCCAGCATCTCGTCAGTGACCTCCTTTGGGTGAATCCGAGTGGTGTCTTCGAGACCCGAGTACAACCACATCCGACGGTCACGAGCCTGAAGCGGTTGGATATGCCTCCGAAGGAAGACCTCCAACAAGTCCATGCCGATCACGCCCTCGCGGACAAGTTGAACCACTCGACCAACCAACAACTTGACTTGCGCCTTTTCGTTCGGCGCCACTTTCAGGGAGGCAGGTTTCTTCGCTCGGTTCACAGAGAAAGGGGGAAGCCCAATCGACTGTCCTAGGGTCGCCTGATCTTTACAATAAAACCAGGTCGACTGCCAACCACGGACCGACTCGGGAAAAGTGATAGACGGAAAAGAACTTTTTCCCCTCATCTAGATCGCCAGGCCCCTGCACAGCTGGATCACTTGAGTCCGTTCGTCACTCGACTTGGCCTTCTTGACCGATTGGGAACGACAAGTGAAGATGTGCTTAAAGAGTCCCCAATGGGGGCAGCAACCCAAGAAATTTTCACACAAGGAAACGAAAGCAGCAAGATACACGATAGAATTGGGAGTGAAGTGATGGAGCTGCGCTCCGAAGAAGTTCAAGAAACTCCGGAAAAAAGGATGAGGAGGCAGAGAGAATCCGCGATCGATATGGGTAGCGAGGAGGACGCACTCACCATCAAGAGGCTGAGGTTCAACTTCTTTCCCGGGGAGACGCGCAGCTTCGTGGAGAATGACTCCCCCCTCGACCATATCATCAAGGTCCTCTTGCCGAATCACCGATGGCATCGAGTCGCCCTGGATCCAATCCTTGGGCAGAGCAGTCCTCCAGGAAGATCCGCCCCGAGCGGACCTCTTCCCCTTCCCCTGCACCGCCGCCTTCTTCGCGCGCTCCAGAGCTAATGTCTTGTCCTTCACCATCGTCGCCGGCGAAGCTCGAACAGACCTACGACACTAAGGTGAGAGCGGAGGTGGCGGAGGATCTCGCGAAGGGAGGAGGAAAAGTGAAGGCGCACTGTTTGGAAGCCCAGAGCCGGCAGCTTATAAGAGTTCGCTTCCGAGTGGCTGACTAGTAGGCCCGGGCAATCCTGTCAAATCCCGCAACAGGCGCGCGCGGTACGTGGCGAAAAAGGTGGCGCGGGGATCGAGGAGCTTCCATCTTATCACATCCGATTACTGCAGCCGCCCCCGTCCCGCGCACTTCCCAAAATTCAAATCCCGCAAAATCCGCGGGCTGCAGAACAACTTGTCAAGCAGAATATCCCTTTCACACCATCACTCGAACTTCACAAGTAAAGAAATTCACTCGACAAGAGTCCTAGAATGGATCAAGGTGACTGAAAGAAGTTGAAGACGTCATCCGTGACAATTGATCCGAAACAAGGCGCTCATATAGCACAGAGAACCAGTCGGAAGGATTCCCAACTCCTTCCCCACTCAAACCTCGATCCATTCGGGGGCTAATAATGAAGCTATGTACCTAGGGTAGGGGCATGGCTCTGTCTTAAGTACCCTACCCAAGGACATCCCTAGAGGAAGTCACCTTTCAATCGACTTGGAGGTATCCCACTCGACAGATTCAAGACACTCGACCATGGAGCTACCACTCGTCCACGGAGCCAACCACTCGACTGCAAGGAGATCTAAAGTCACTCCGCACGCAAACGGTCGGTCATTAAGTAGCTTTTATGGTCATCATAGAACTTTATTAGGGACATTACCAGTAACTCCCAGTCTTAATGTACTCCCGGCCTGGCGAACTCTATATAAGCCACCCCCTCCTCAGTATCAAGGGTTCGCACCCCTATTATTCACACACCTATAATCCAATCGACCGCCTCCGAGCACCGAGACGTAGGGCTGTTACTTCCTCCGAGAAGGGCCTGAACTCGTAAATCCTCGTGTGCTTACAACTCTTCCATAGCTGAGATCTAGCCTCTCCATTCACACCCCCTACATCACTGTCAGAGTTAGAACCACGACAGTATGCGCGCGTTGACCGATCTCAGGCAAGCCCGGGCGGCAGCAAACCCCCCAGGACCAGGAATGCAATTGCCACAGGACCACCGCATGCACACCCTGCCATGGTCTGGAATTTGCTCCTCGCTAGGCCCTCTCGGGCGGACCAACAGGCTCCTCGGGAAATCTAGAACCTCGTGAGCCCTCGGAGGGCTCCCCTCAAGAGAAAAGCACATCGGCAACCACAAAAATGTCTCAAGGCCCGCTTGGATCGAGGTAAGTTATAGCAGCAAGCCTACTGAGGGGCTCATGAGCTTGTAGAAGCGTGTTTGAAGTCCGCCCTAAAAAATAAAACATTAATTTACATACACGAGGGGCTCCCCCTCCAAAATGCTCTTACACCTTGCGGGGCCGTGTTCAAGTCTTTGCGTGCAGGTTCAAGTGAAGGTACGCAGGCTCAATTGGACATGCCGCTCATAGCATCGTCCTGGTCGCTCTCATACACGTTTTTGGTGCTGTCGCTGGCGTCGTCTTCACCGTCATCAACCACGCCGTCTTCGTCCGCCATGACCACCACTGCGTCATCCTCGGTGGAGAACTCCCTGACCAGACTGGTCCATGTTATCATCCACCCAGCGCGCCAGGTTGTCCCGGATAGCCCCGGGCACTGGGGCGATAGCAGCGTCAAAGTCGAAGTGAGGGTCGTGGCTCTGGAGATGACTGAAGACGCGGGAGAACGCACGCTTGAGGAGGCCTCAACTCCTTTCCTCAACAAGCTTGCGAGCCATCGTGTGACAGTCCTCCAGGCGCGTCATGACTTCGGTAAAAAAGCGGAGGTGGCTGGCATAGTCTTCCACGTGGGGATGAGGAGTGCGCTCTTCGCAGATGACACCCAGTGTCCGGTTGGTCCTCTCCCTAAGGGCCTGGAGCATGGGAGCGTGCTCATGCTGCAGCGTCTACCGAGGACACGCCTCCTTCCTGTTCTGTTGCGTGAGGGACACAGCGTCATCAACCTGCCGCTGGAGCGAGAGCAGATCAGCATGAGCGGAGGTCAGGTCGGCCTGGGCAGAGGTCAGGGCCACCGCGGCGGTCCTCACACGCTGTTCCGCCTCGTCCAGCCTTGACCTGAGGGCGGTGGTCCTGCCCTCAGCTTCGGCCTCCAAGAGCTTCAACTTCAGGTCGTACCCATTGTCAAGATCCGCACGAGCCTTCTCCACCCTACAGTCAAGCTCCTCCCGGATCCCAGCTTCGTGAGCGTTGACGGCGTCTTCAGCCAGGGCCACCTGGCGCTCCCTCGTCTCCGACCGTTTAATCTCGAGGCTGCGCTCCGAGGCCTCCAGCAGTAGCGCCTCCTCGCGCTTCAATATCTCATTCTCTTTGGAAGGCGCCCCCCTCATCGACGCCAGGACGACCCTACGCGCCTCGACCTTCTGCTCCAGGGTAGCGTTCAAGGATTGGAGCTCCCGTTCGCGCTCCTCGGCGACCTCGCGGCGGCGATCAGCCTCCCTGGCCTCTTCCAAGGCTCGGGCGCTGGCGTTGCGTGAGGTCGCGAGGGACGTCTCGGCTTTCACTCTGGCGCGCTCGCATTGAAGATGCCTGAGGTTGATGGCCACCTTCAATTGATTCCATTCGTCTGCCAGCTGAAGGCCCTCTGTCTCAAGGCGGGCGTCAATGTCAACAAGCTCTTCCCAGAGCCGGCTCAGCACACCCATCGCCTCTCGGAAGAGCTCGTGGCGAACAGCGCCACGCCCGCACGCAAGCTCAAACGCGCGGCTAGGTCCATCCTTCGCACCAGGAATCGTTGAGGAAGCTCGAGGTGGCTCGCCTGCTCCTAGCAGGGGGCTGGAGGCCGGCGCCTTCCCCACTGCTTTTCGGGCCTCGGTAGAGGCCCTGCGGGGTGGGGCCTCATTGCTCGAGGACGAGGGCAAGGCTGAGGTCGCCCAGCTGCGGGCGATGACCAGTGGAGGAGCCCTTGGCATGCCTTCAGCACCCAAGGCAAGATCGTGAAGGAGGGACGACAAGAACGCAGGGTCAAGGCACCTGGTCGGCACGTCCACCTCCTCAACATGCCACGTGCCATGCGCAGCAATCCGGCAGGGAGTGTTCAAGGCCAGTAGGGAGCCCGAAGCGGGTGGAGGTCGCTTCTCAGGAGATTTTGCCGCCCCAGCCGAAGGGACCCTAAAAGAGCTGTGGTCAGGAGGGGGTGCAACACTCAGAAAGGTACTTACTTGTCTATGGCGATGTACTTCCTCTGCTTCAACGGCCGGTAGGTGCCACCGCTACAACTTGGAGACCCCTTCCTCTTGCGGAGCGCTTCGAAGTTCAGGCGAAGCTGGCCAAAGCCCTGGGCGCGATCGCCAGTGCCACGGGCAGTTGGCGGCACTCCTGAAGGGCCGATTTCAGGAGCGTCGGGCAGCTTCGACTCCGCAGCCTCCACCACAGGGCGGCTCGCTCGAACCTCGGAAGCGTCCATCTCAGGAGCATCGAACCGCTCTGGCCTTCTGGCCACCTCCCCAGGGCGGCACGCACAAGCCCCGGGGGTCCTCGCCTTAGGAGCCCCGGCCGGCATCGCTTCTTCAGCAGCCACGTTGCCGGCGTTTGATGGCGCTCACTCCCCTGCATCCACTTCTGGGGTGAGTGCCGTGGGTGCGGCAAGCAGAGGAACCACGAGGACGGGGCTCTCGCGGGGCCCTTCAAGGCTGACCGGGCGCAACCCCCATTCATCGAAGAGGGGCATCTGCCTCGTGAACTCCACCTTGTTCGAGCAGCAATACAAGAGGCAGCCCCCCAGGCAGATCAGTCGGTGCCGGGTCGCCCGTCAAGAGCTCAAGCACTGTTTGTAGCGCGGCAGGAGGAAGCGCAGGCTCGTGAAGCCTTATGGGTCGCTGCTGCCGGAGAAGGTCCACACCGGCCGAGAGTGGCGCTGGAGCGGGGCAATGCGGCGCCGGATGAACTCCTTCGCCACCATGGTCGTGGTCACCCCAAGGTCCTTCAACCTGGTCATTCGGCGCTAGACGTGGGCGAGCTGCTGATCGACAAGCCTCGTATGCCCCCAACCGAAGCTCGGGATGGCCAGTGCTCGTGGGAGCAAGAGCAGGGGGCTAAGCACACCCACATCGATGAACACCTACTGCCTCCGAAATCCATCCACAACCGGAGAAAGCTCGAAATCTATCCCTGAGCCGGCCGTCGGCGCCACGGCCTGGAAGGACTCGCACCCTGAGCACTGACGGGCGTCAGTCAGATGCAGCGGGAACAAATGGCAAAGCAAGGCCACAGAGGGGGCAATGCCCACCATGGCCTCACAGACGAATGCGAAGATGGCGAGGAGGATGATGGACTGGGGATCCAGGTGTAGCGCATTGACTTGATAATGTGAGGGCACAACGTTGAAGACGTCGGAGAAGGGGGGATCAGGCCCGCCCAGAGGGCATGAAGGTGGAGGGGGACCTCAGTGGCCGTCCTATCAATCGCGACACGTGAAGCAGGCCAAGCCACCATCACCCTCCATTCATTGGAATCAACAACAAGTGTGGGGTGAACCTTGTCCATCCATTATTGGTTGACCACCACCGATAGCTCAATAGCTGGTTCGAAGACCGGCGGCGCTTGGGCTGAGGTATGGGACCTCTTCTTTCCCTTCTTTTTCTGTCTCGGCGTCATGGAGATGGAGTGGATTGGAGCCTGGCCGGGCCAAGGGAGCGGACCGCGGTTTTCTGGAAGACGGAGGAGCTTGGGAGCGCACTGCCAGCGATGGAGGTGGAGCTGTGTAGACAACGGAGACCGCCTAGCCCGGCAGATATCAAGGTCGCATGGGGGAGTGGAGGCGGCCACGTACCATCAATCGCCATGAGTAGACCGAGGCCACATGCGGTTGGGGCCCGAAGCCAAGTTTGAGCTTGCCTTGGGCCCAGGGACTATTATCGGCGTCCTATGAATGGGGGTGCCCAGACTTGCCTGCCTGCGGCCCACGGCGTGGCTCCACCAATGGCCTGGTACGACCCAGCTTCGGCGGCAGCTACTCAAGACCCACGCGAGGGGCCAAGCCTCGCGAGGTGGATGACACCAAGACCTCCCTGGGGAGGCCTCACTAGGTCGGCTCCCGAGGAGCGGAGATATCTATGCAGGGGGCACCTCGTGAGGTTCACATGACGTGAGCCGTGACGACCAAGGCCAGGCGGGCGTGAGCGTGCGAAGTGCACCAGTTTCCTCTTTGGTGCTAAAGAGGAAAGCGCGGGGCCCGAGGCATCAGACAAAGGTTTCTGTATCGGTGCAACAAGACCAAGACCAGCAGGACGGCAGGACGAAGGTCATCACGGAGCCCACAGTAGCATCACCACGAGAGCCCTTGCACTACGAAAAAATACACTTCCGTGATGATACGTGTTTGTCACAGTAGGTCACGTTTTTTGTCATGCATGTACAATGACGATTTTATGACAGAATCAAGATAGTCATACTTGTGCTGTCGTAGAAGTGTTCCAGGATGTTACCAAAATTATCATCACGGAAGTGTCCACTTCCATGACGATAAATCGCGTGTCACAGAAGTGCTTTCGTCAAGGCTGACCGACACGTGGCATCCACCGTAACGGAACGCCGTTAAGCTATCGGGTCGGGTTTTGGATCCGATAACCCGTTAACAGCCCCGACCAATGGGGATTTTCCATGTGTAAAATCATCATTGGCTGGAGGAAACACGTGTCGGCTCGTCGTTGGGACAGATGTCATCCACTCATTGGATGGAAGGCGCCTATGATACGTCGACACGTGGCATGGCCCAACAGAGGCCCATTCTTGTGAAAAGGTCAGCCCGTTTGACTTGGTCAAAAGGTGGTGGGCCAGCCCATGGAAAGCCTTTTAACGGCCTGTTTGCATATAGCCATTTACAGCCCGCTAACCCAAGGCCCGTTACACCCTATCCGAATTAGGCCCAGTAGCGTCATCTGGGCCATCCAATATGATTCCAGCCTGTTTTCACTTCTGGCGCATGTATGGCCCATGACGTCTTTCGTCCCATATGAGGCCCTATGTAACTCTTGGCCTATTAACGGCCCGTGGTGAAACTGACCCGTAATGAGCAGTGTATCACTTTACACCCATTAATGGCCCGTGGTGAAACTGGCCCGTAATGAACAGTGTATCACTTTATACATTCTGTTGGGCCGTTTCCAACCCATGTTATCTTTCGGCCTTCTCAGAGCCCATTTATTCTAGGCCTTATTTTCAACATTCATTTACTTACGGCCCATTACTGTCATTTTCTGCTTGTGGGCCAAAGTCAGCTCGTGGTTACAATCGTCCCGTTTGTGGTCCGTTAATACGTTGGGCCGTCTTCATAGCGTCATCAAATATGGCCTATTAACGATTGCCTGTTATGGTCGGCCCATGAACGAACGATTCCAACCCTAGCCCATTTACGGCCATAGCGCGGTCTGTTTGGCCCATGTTTGGCCAATCAATCATACGGCCCGTATAAGGCCCATTGATGATATGTCCCGTAGAAGGCCCATTGTTTCTACGTCCCGTAGAAGGCCCATTGTTTCTATGGCTGGTGGAAGGCCCACTGTTTCTACGGCCAGTAGGAGGCCCAGTGTCACTACAGTAAATATTAGCCCATGGTTATTGTGGCATAGTTTTAAAAAATAGGTTATTGCAGCCACTAGCTAACCACGGAAAAAGAACTGCAATGACTACAAGCAAACAAATAAACAAGACAACAAGGAAATAAATAAGCAAGCAACTAACGCTAGGCTATCACGGCTATTACACATATTACATCCACTGGGCATCAAAGTTCGCCACCAGTGCAAATATAGGGAACAAAGCAACATATCATATACACTGGTTGTCAAAGTTGGCGACCAGCCCAAATAAACGCCACAACAAAACAAATCCAGAACTGAAACCACTTCAGAAGATCTCAAGAAACAATATCCTGGGTACCCATAATGCTGGCAAGATGCTTAGCAAGCTTATTAACTTCCTCTTGTTTGGCGCTTAAATCCTCCAGCGCTTGTTGTTGCACCAGAAAATATGCATCTGAATTCTGTAGGGACTTCCTCAGTCCTTCAGCTTCCTGTCGCAGCACATGTGATCGATGTCTTTCAACTTGAAGTTGAGACTCAAGAAGAAGAACTGATTCAGGCAGCGAGTTCGAAGAGCTTGTGCCAGGAGTAGTGGCCAGTAACTCGAACACTACATCAAGACAAGACTTTTGGGTTCCCTCACTTTCGTCAAGATAGTTTTTATCAGCTTTCTTGGAGACCAACAGGGATGTCTCACTATCTTGAACCTTATCTGCATTACTTCCTTTACCATTGGATAACGCGGTACTGTTCTCCAATATTTTGTCCGCATTCTAAAAGAGAAACAGGCAGACACATCACATGTTTACCATGTTGTATATGAAACTCATTTTGGTAAATGAGTTCAGTAGTAATGTGGACAGGATAACAACCTGAAACAAACATATATCTATGTACCATGGTCACTTTATGGTCTATATCATTCTAGTTTTTGTTGCCAAATCAAGATAGAGACACAGTTCAAATAATATTTGTTCAAGACAAAGAAGAATAAACATAATATAAGTGTGGGTAACTATAGAGCAATAACAACACTTGTAATGTGCATGACATGAGAAGATAACTGTTTATTCAATTGAAACTGAAATCAACATAGAGCAGGTTACAACAGCAAAACAGTTAAAGAAATAGGTTTAAAACATACCTGTTGCGCCATTGGAGTTTCAATTCCATCCTTCAAATTGGAAAATAGTTTGTATGAGTAAATGCAGTAATGCAAGAGCAAAGGAGTATGAACCATAGCTACAAAACCTGACCTGAGAACAAATCTTCTTCTCCTTTAAGCGTTGAGTTGGGATTCAGAGTGGTGGTCCTCGTGCTTTGGGCACTGTAGTTCCCTTACTAACTGCTCGTGTTTGGGTGCTCTGTGGTGGAGACAGTGTTGTGTCAACTGGAACTGGGTTACTATCTGCCGGGGTTGGGGTTAGAAGGGGCGTAGCTGGTTCTCTATCCAAGTGGGTAGGGATACAATCTGCGAGAGTCTGGGTTATGTGTGGTGGATCTGGTCCTTGGGCAAGTACAACCGTGGTTCTATCTGCATCAACTGGTAGCACTATCTTTTCTGAAGACTGTGTTGTTACTCCCTTAGATACTGCCATCACGCTCTCCAATTCAAATGGCTGATAAACAAGAAAAGTAATTGAAAGTATAGACATTGTATGATAGACAGGTGCAATGGATAGTGGGGAATAAAAGAGGGCATGAAATAATTCATATTTATGTTGTCTAACCAAACAGGATAGCATGACACAATTTCACATATATGATGGCTAACTAAACAGGATAGCATGACACAATTTCACATTATGATGGCTAACTAAAAAAGATGGAAATACATAGTTCAAAATATGATACTATGTAAACAGGATGACATGACATAACTATATAATGTGTTTATTAAATAGGTTGGCATGCCATAATTCACATACATTCACGGATAGAATACCATAATTCAAAATATGATGACTGTAAACACTAAACAGGATGAGATGATATAACTATATGATGTCTTTATTAAATGGGTTGCCATGCCATAATTCAGATAGATGATGTGTATGTGCTATGTAAACATGATGGCATGATATAATTCAAATATATGATTTATATAGTAAGCAAGTAAGTAGATGGCAATTCATATATGATGTAGAAACTAAGCAATGCAAGACAACATGCATGACATGGGTAATATAACCTTGCCAAGTTTGAGCATAGACCTCAGGGGGAAAATAGGACTGGTCATCAGTCTCTGAATCCTCCTCTGAGGAGCTCTCTATAACCAGCAAGATGTCTGCTTCAGCAGGTAGCATCATCTGATCTCAATACCTTGTTTTCACTCCAGATACTTCCATCACCACTTCAAATGGCTGATGCACAGGAACAGTAGTTGAATATACAAACGTTGTCGACAAATGGAACACGTAATACAAAAAAAATGATAGCATGATACAATTCACATACATGATGATTGGCTAAACAGCATGGCGTTGCATAATTCACATATATAATGCCTTTGCAACAAGATAGCATTGTATAATTCACATATATAATGTCTTGCAACAAGATGGCAATGCATAATTCACATATATGGTAATTAGACACTAAACAGGTGGCATTCACACAAAGCATGTCTAAACTAATCAAATGACATAGCAATGCGAGACACCATACGCACGATATGAGCAACATAACCCTGCCAAGTTAGAGCATACACCTCGGGGGGGATAGGACTGGTCATCTGTCACTGAATCCTCCTCTAAGGAGCTATTCGTAACCAGCGAGATATGCGCTTCGTCAGATAGCATAGTCTGCTCTGAAGACCTTGTTTTCACTACAGAATTTGCCATCACCGTGTCAAATGGCTGATGCACACGAAGAGCATTTGAATGTACTAAAATTGTTGACAAATGTAATATGTAACGAAAAAAAAAGGATGGCCTGATATAATTTACATATAAGATGATTGGCTAAGCAGGATGGCATTGCAAAATTCACATATATGATGCCTGGCTAAACAAGATGGCGTTGCATAATTCACGTAAACGATGAATAAACTAAACAGATGGCATTCGCACAAAGGATGTCTAAACTAAGTAGATGACATATTTGATGTATAAAGTAAGCAATGCAAGAAACCATATGCATGATGTAACCAACATCAGCATGCCAAGTTAGAGCGAAGACCTCAGGGGGTAAATAGGAGTTGTCTTCTCCTTCTGAATCCCCCTCAGAATAGACATCTTCCTCTCGATTACAATCCAAAATGCGTGGAAGGGGGTCTGCCTTTGCGCCTACCATGGAGCGACGTCTGCATGAAATTTTATTGCCACGCAAGGCTCGTCTATTTTGCTCTACATGTTCAGTTCCATTGTTTACAATAACTGTCATGCATAGGAATAAGACATAGTGAGATTATGTAAGGAGTGGATGCAGAAATCCAGAGTGATGGTCGCAACCTGTGGATAGACCAAAAACCAATAATAGCATGCAGATAATGGCTTCAGTTAAAAAATACATATAATGGCTTCTTTACTGTTTGTTTCCCACCCAACATGAAACTCATAGTAGACACAGGAGATTAACCAGATAGTAGATAGATACTATTGATAGCGGCCCTGATATGTACCCCATAACCATTTAAAAACTCAAGTTTGACCATTAGTTTGGAGCTGACTCAGAGTGTAATCAGTGAACAGGATGATAAAGTAGCATGTAATATTAAGCGATGCATAACGTAAGCAGACACGAAAGAGTGCGACCTCTCTTGCGGACCCGTGTAGTCGTCGAGGTCATCTGCTCGGTTAATGATGGTAATGCAGTTTTCATGGCTACCAGTGGCGGGGAAGAAGATCTGAGGCGGCGAAAGACAGTCTGGAGGCCAGATCCCTGCTGTGCTTGACCCTTCTATCGTTGGAGCAACTGAGCTTGGGTGGACGCCGGCGCAGCAGGAGCGGGACAAACCACGCAAGGTTTTCTTTGACAACTATCTGTAAGAGAAGTAATTTTGTAAGGGCTCGCTTGAATTGGAGGATTCCAACAATGCAGGGATAGGAAATAGACATGAATAGGATACGAATTCACGTGCAAAACAGAGAACATAAAAACACAGGATTTCTGCCAATCTAGGTGTTTGATTCACAACAATTGGAAGATCACAGGATGCAAGGAAGCATGGTGAGATTAAGTCAAACCACAAGAAAATGTACGGTTATAATGCTATTATGCTACTATCTCTTAGTCTTGTGCTTCATGAATAGGAATTTGAAAAGGAGGACAAGTGAAAATTAAAATTGCTACGTTTTTTATTTCAAGGAGACACTAAAGGAACAAATCCATGTGCTTAGTGGACAATATATATAAAATGTAGAGTACAAACGAGATGCAACAAGTGTACAACCTCTTTGGCGAAGCCATGTCGATCTCAGCGTGATTGGGTTGGCCGGTGAGGATGCTCTGGCTAACTTTGCTGTCGGAGGAGGGGAAGAAGATCTTAGGTGTCTGGGGATGGAGCCCGAGGTACTGCTCCACAGTGATGGAGGGTTTCGTCGTTGGAGCAGCTCCGATGAGTTGTACGACGCCGAGGCTGAAGCAGGACAAGAGAGACAATGAACAACGTTAACCTGAGTGGAATTCTAATAGCATCTCCAATACATGACGTAAAATACATAACCACAAAGTGCTAGATGTAAAATACATCAGCCGCTCATCTCTCAACTTAACTGTCGTAACTGAACTTAACTGTCGAAACTGAACTGAACTGTCGAAACTGGACTTAACTGTCGAAACTGAATTTTGCTGTTGAAACTGAATTTTGCTGTCGAAATTGAACGCACTAGCAAGGTGAGGCTACACGTCGGTCGACTGACTTTTTCATCTCTGATCAGCCGATTTTGCACCCGTTGGATACGAAATCAAGGGCCTGCGGTTCATCTTCAACCTCCACCCCCTGAGCCGCCAGCCACCACTGGCCAAACAGCAGCCCCCCGCCGCCCGCGGCCGGCGGTGCTCCGCCCCGCCCGCCCCGAAAACACTCCCCACCGCCGGTCTGCCGCCGCCCCGGCCATCCCTCTAGGCCCCCTCGTGCCGAGCTTTTTCTCCGGCGATCCCCACGCCACCGCCCCGCCAACGCCCCGCCACCGCCGGCGACCACCGCCCCCATCCTGAACCCTAAGATAGATAGTGGGGTACCTCTCCGGCGAGCCCCCTCCCTGCTGCGGCTAGTTCTTCCTTCACCCCGGCGACCCCCCCCCCACCCCCTAAAAATTGACTGAACCAAAAGTCGATTCAGTCGACTGAAGTGTAGCTAAATCGGAGCAGCAGCGCAAGCAAGAGCAAGAGCGAGAGCAGTAGTGCGAGCAAAAGCAATAGCAAGAGCAAACTAGGCAGGGGACCGAGAGCAAGAGCAGAGCAGCAGCGCGAGCGAGAGCTAAAGCAGCAGCAGCTCCTACTGATGTGGACGTCACCACCGAGGGAGCGACGCCGTGGAGGTAGTGGCCGGCGACGCTGCTGTTGGGGAACGTAGTAATTTCAAAATTTTCCTACGCACACGCAAGATCATGATGATGCATAGCAACGAGAGGGGAGAGTGTTGTCTACGTACACTCGTAGACCGAAGCGGAAGCGTTGACACAACATAGAGGAAGTAGTCGTACGTTCTCCTTGCGATCCAACCGATCACAGCACCGTTACTCCGGCACCTCCGAGTTCTTGGCACACGTTCAGCTCGATGACGATCCCCGGGCTCCGATCCAGCAAAGCGTCGGGGAAGAGTTCCGTCAGCACGACGGCGTGGTGACGATCTTGATGTGTTACCGGCGCAGGGCTTCGCCTAAGCACCGCGACAATATGACCGAGGTGGAATATGGTGGAGGGGGGCACCGCACACGGCTAAGGAACGATCACGTTGATCAATTGTGTGGCATGGGGTGCCCCCTGCCCCCGTATATAAAGGAGCGAGGGAGGGGGTGGCCGGCCTAGGGTTTGGCGCGCCAGGGTGTGGAGTCCTACTAGGTCTCCAAGTCCTAGTAGGAGTCCACCAAGAGGGGAGGAAGGGAGAAGGAATAGGAGGAGAAGGAGAGGTGGCCGGCCCCCTTTTCCCTAGTCCAATTCGGACTAGAGGGGAGGGGGGCGCAGCAGCCTTTTTTCCTCTTCCCACTAAAGCCCATCAAGGCCTATTACTTCTCCCGTAATCCCGTAACTCCCCGATACTCCCGAAAATACCCGAACCACTCAGAACCCTTCCGATGTCCGAATATAGTCGTCCAATATATCGATCTTTACGTCTCGACCATTTCGAGACTCCTCGTCATGTCCCCGATCTCATCCTGGACTCCGAACTCCTTCGGTACATCAAAACTCATAAACTCATAATATAACTGTCATCGAAACCTTAAGCGTGCGGACCCTACGGTTCGAGAACAATGTAGACATGACCGAGACACATCTCCGGTCAATAACCAATAGCGGGACCTGGATGCCCATATTGGCTCCTACATATTCTGCGAAGATCTTTATCGGTCAGATCGCATAACAACATACGTTGTTCCCTTTGTCATCGGTATGTTACTTGCCCGAGATTCGATCGTCGGTATCCAATACCTAGTTCAATCTCGTTACCGGCAAGTCTCTTTACTTGTTCCGTAATACATCATCTCACAACTAACTCATTAGTTGCAATGCTTGCAAGGCTTGAGTGATGTGCATTACCGAGAGGGCCCAGAGATACCTCTCCGACGATCGGAGTGACAAATCCTAATCTCGAAATACGCCAACCCAACATCTACCTTTGGAGACACCTGTAGTACTCCTTTATAATCACCCAGTTACGTTGTGACGTTTGGTAGCACCCAAAGTGTTCCTCCGGCAAACGGGAGTTGCATAATCTCATAGTCATAGGAACATGTATAAGTCATGGATAAAAGCAATAGCAACATACTAAAAAATCGGGTGCTAAGCTAATGGAATGGGTCATGTCAATCAGATCATTCAACTAATGATGTGACCTCGTTAATCAAATAACAACTCTTTGTTCATGGTTAGGAAACATAACCATCTTTGATTAACGAGTTAGTCAGATAGAGGCATACTAGTGACACTCTGTTTGTCTATGTATTCACACATGTATTATGTTTCCGGTTAATACAATTCTAGCATGAATAATAAACATTTATCATGAATTAAGGAAATAAATAATAACTTTATTATTGCCTCTAGGGCATATTTCCTTCAGTCTCCCACTTGCACTAGAGTCAATAATCTAGTTCACATAGCCATGTGATTTATCAGCAATAGTTCACATCACCATGTGATTAACACCCATAGTTCACATCGATATGTGACCAACACCCAAAGGGTTTACTAGATTCAGTAATCTAGTTCACATCGCTATGTGATTAACACCCAAAGAGTACTACGGCGTGATCATGTTTTGCTTATGAGAGAAGTTTAGTCAATGGGTCTGCCACATTCAGATCTGTTATGTATTTTGCAATTTTCTATGTCTACAATGCTCTGCACGGAGCTACTTTAGCTAATTGCTCCCACTTTCAATATGTATCTAGATTGAGACTTAGAGTCATCTAGATTAGTGTCAAAACTTGCATCGACGTAACCTTTTACGACGAACCTTTTTGTCACATCCATAATCGAGAAACATATCCTTATTTTACTAAGGATAATTTTGACCGATGTCCAGTGATCTACTTCCTAGATCACTATTGTACTCCCTTGCTTAACACAGTGTAGGGTATACAATAGATCTGGTACATAGCATGGCATACTTTATAGAATCTATGGCTGAGGCATAGGAAATGACTTTCATTCTCTTTCTATCATCTGCCGTGGTCGGGCTTTGAGTCTTACTCAATTTCACACCTTGTAATACAGGCAAGAACTCTTTCTTTGACTGTTCCATTTTGAACTACTTCAAAATATTTTCAAGGTATGTACTTATTGAAAAACTTATCAAGCGTCTTGATCTATCTCTATAGATCTTGATGCTCAATATGTAAGCAGCTTCACCGAGGTCCTTCTTCGAAAAACTCCTTTCAAATACTCCTTTATGCTTCACAGAATAATTCTACATTATTTCCGATCAATAATATGTCATTTACATATACTTATCAGAAATGTTGTAGTGTTCCCACTCACTTTCTTGTAAATACAGGCTTCACCGCAAGTCTGTATAAAACTATATGCTTTGATCAACTTATCAAAGTGTATATTCCAACTCCGAGATGCTTGCACCAGTCCATAGATGGATCGCTGGAGCTTGCATATTTTGTTAACACCTTTAGGATCGACAAAACCTTCTAGTTGCATCGTATACAACTCTTTTTTTAATAAATCCATTGAGGAATGCAGTTTTGTTGATCCATTTGCCAAATTTCATAAAATGCAGCAATTGCTAACATGATTCGGACAGACTTAAGCATAGATACGAGTGAGAAACTCTCATCGTAGTCAACACCTTGAACTTGTCGAAAACCTTTTGCGACAATTCTAGCTTTGTAGATAGTAACACTACTATCAGTGTCCGTCTTCCTCTTGAAGATCCATTTATTTTCTATGGCTTGCCGATCATCGGGCAAATCCATCAAAGTCCATACTTTGTTCTCATACATGGATCATATCTCAGATTTCATGGCCTCAAACCATTTCGCGGAATCTGGGCTCACCATCGCTTCCTCATAGTTCGCAAGTTCATCATGGTCTAGTAACATGACTTCCAGAACAGGATTACCGTACCACTCTGGTGCGGATCTCACTCTAGTTTACTTACGAGATTCGGTAGTAACTTGATCTGAAGTTACATGATCATCATCATTAGCTTCCTCACTAATTGATGTAGTAGACACAGGAACAGATTTCTGTGATGAACTACTTTCCAATAAGGGAGAAGGTACAATTACCTTATCAAGTTCTACTTTCCTCCCACTCACTTCTTTCGAAAGAAACTCTTTCTCTAGAAAGTTTCCGAACTTAGCAACAAAAGTCTTGCCTTCGGATCTGTGATAGAAGGTGTATCCAACAGTTTCCTTTGGATATCCTATGAAGACACATTTCTCCGATTTGGGTTCGAGCTTATTAGGTTGAAGCTTTTTCACATAAGCATCGCAGCCCCAAACTTTAAGAAACGACAGCTTAGGTTTATTGCTAAACCATAGTTCATACGGTGTCGTCTCAACGATTTAGATGGTGCCCTATTTAATGTGAATGCAGCTGTCTCTAATGCATAATCCCAAAAACGATAGTGGTAGATCGGTAAGATACATCATAGATTGTACTATATCTAATAAAGTACGGTTATGACGTTCGGACGCACCATTATGCTGCGGTGTTCCAGGTGGCATGAGTTTGTGAAACTATTCCACATTGTTTTAATTGAAGACCAAACTCGTAACTCAAATATTCGTCTCTGCGATCAGATCGTAGAAACCTTATTTTCTTGTCACGATGATTTTCACTTCACTCTAAAATTCTTTGAACTTTTCAAACGTTTCAGACTTATGTTTCATCAAGTAGATATACCCATATCTGCTCAAATCATCTGTGAAGGTTAGAAAATAATGATACTTGTCGCGAGCCTTAATATTCATCGGATCATATACATCAGTATGTATGATTTCCAACAAATCTGTTGCTTGCTCCATTGTTCCGGAGAACGGCGTTTTTAGTCATCTTGCCCAAGAGACATGGTTCGCAAGCATCAAGTGATTCATAATCAAGTGATTCCAAAATCCCATCAGCATGGAGTTTCTTCATGCGCTTTACACCAATATGACCTAAACGGCAGTGCCACAAATAGGTTGCACTATCATTATTAACTTCGCATCTTTTTGGTTTCAATATCATGAATATGTGTATCACTGTGATCGAGATCCAATGAACTATTTTCATTGGTGTGTATGACCATAGAAGGTTTTATTCATGTAAACAGAACAACAATTGTTCTCTAACTTAAATGAATAACTGTATTGCAATTAACATGATCAAATCATATTCATGCTCAACGCAAACACCAAATAACATATATTTAGTTTCAACACTAATCCCGAAAGTATAGGGAGTGTGTGATGATGATCATATCAATCTTGGAGCCACTTCCAACACACATCGTCACCTTGCCCTTTAACTAGTCTTTGTTCATTCTGCAACTCCCGTTTCGAGTTACTAAATTTTAGCAACTGAACTAGTACCAAATACTAAGGGGTTTCTATGAACACTAGTAAAGTACACATCAATAACATGTATATCAAATATACTTATGTTCACTTTGCCATCCTTCTTATCCGCCAATCACTTGGGGTAGTTCCGCTTCCAGTGACCAGTCCCTTTGCAGTAGAAGCACTTAGTCTCAGGCTTAGGACCATACTTGGGCTTTTTCACTTGAGCAGCAACTTGCTTGCCGTTCTTCTTGAAGTTCCCCTTCTTTCCTTTTGCCCTTTTCTTGAAACTAGTGATCTTGTCAACCATCAACACTTGATGTTTTTCTTTGATTTCTACCTCCGTTGATTTTAGCATCGCGAAGAGCTTGGGAATATTTTCCGTTATCCCTTGCATATTATAGTTCATCACGAAGTTCTACTAACTTGGTGATGGTGACTAGAGAATTTTGTCAATCACTATCTTATCTGGAAGATTAACTCCCACTTGATTCAAGCGATTGTAGTACCCAGACAATCTGAGCACATGCTCACTAGTTGAGCGATTCTCCTCCATCTTTTAGCTATAGAACTTGTTGGAGACTTCATATCTCTCAACTCGGGTATTTGCTTGAAATATTAACTTCAACTCCTAGAACATCTCATATGCTCCATGACGTTCAAAACGTCTTTGAAGTCCCGATTCTAAGCAGTTAAGCATGGTGCACTAAACTATTAAGTAGTCATCATATTGAGCTAGCAAAACGTTCATAATGTCTGCATCTGCTCCTGCAATAGGTCCGTCACCTAGCGGTGCATCAAGGACATAATTCTTCTGTGCAGCAATGAGGATAAACCTCAGATCACGGATCCAATCCGCATCATTGCTACTAACATTTTTCAACACAATTTTCTCTAGGAACATATCAAAATAAACATAGGGAAGTAACAACGCGAGCTATTGATCTACAACATAGATATGCTAATACTACCAGGACTAAGTTCATGATAAATTAAAGTTCAATTAATCATATTACTTAAGAACTCCCACTTAGATAGACATCCCTCTAATCCTCTAAGTTATCACGTGATCCAAATCAACTAAACCATGTCCGATCATCACGTGAGATGGAGTAGTTTCAATGGTGAACATCACTATGATGATCATATCTACTATATGATTCACGCTCGACCTTTCGGTCTCCGTGTTCCGAGGCCATATCTGTTATATGCTAGGCTCGTCAAGTATAACCTGAGTATTCCGCGTGTGCAACTGTTTTGCACCCGTTGTATTTGAACGTAGAGCCTATCACACCCGATCATCACGTGGTGTCTCAGCACGAAGAACTTTCGCAACGGTGCATACTCAGGGAGAACACTTCTTGATAATTAGTGAGAGATCATCTTATAATGCTACCGTCAAACAAAGCAAGATAAGATGCATAAAAGATAAACATCACATGCAATCAATATAAGTGATATGATATGGCCATCATCATCTTGTGCTTGTGATCTCCATCTCCGCAGCACCATCATGATCACCATCGTCACCGGCGCGACACCTTGATCCCTATCATAGCATCGTTGTCGTCTCGCCAATCTTATGCTTCTACGACTATCGCTACCGCTTAGTGATAAAGTAAAGCATTACAGGGCGATTGCATTGCATACAATAAAGCGACAACCATACGGCTCCTGCCGGTTGCCGATAACTCGGTTACAAAACATGATCATCTCATACAATAAAATTTAGCATCATGTCTTGACCATATCACATCACAACATGCCCTGCAAAAACAAGTTAGACGTCCTCTACTTTGTTGTTGCAAGTTTTACGTGGCTGCTACGGGCTTAAGCAAGAACTCATCTTACCTACGCATCAAAACCACAACGATAGTTTGTCAAATAGACTCCATTTTAACCTTCTCAAGGACCGGGCGTAGCCACACTTGGTTCAACTAAAGTTGGAGAGACAGTCTTCCGCAAGCCATCTATGTGCAAAGCACGTCGAGGGAACCGGTCTCGCGTAAGCGTACGCGTAAGGTTGGTCCGGATCGTCTCGTCCAACAATACCGCTGAACCAAAGTATGACATGCTGGTAGGCAGTATGACTTGTATCGTCCACAACTCACTTGTGTTCTACTCGTGCAAATAACATCAAACCATAAAAACCTAGGCTCGGATGCCACTGTTGGGGAACGTAGTAATTTCAAAATTTTCCTACGCACACGCAAGATCATGATGATGCATAGCAACGAGAGGGGAGAGTGTTGTCTACGTACCCTCGTAGACCGAAGCGGAAGCGTTGACACAACATAGAGGAAGTAGTCGTACGTTCTCCTTGCGATCCAACCGATCACAGCACCGTTACTCCGGCACCTCCGAGTTCTTGGCACACGTTCAGCTTGATGATGATCCCCGGGCTCCGATCCAGCAAAGCGTCGGGGAAGAGTTCCGTCAGCACGACGGCGTGGTGACGTTCTTGATGTGTTACCGGCGCAGGGCTTCGCCTAAGCACCGCGACAATATGATCGAGGTGGAATATGGTGGAGGGGGGCACCGCACACGGCTAAGGAACGATCACGTTGATCAATTGTGTGTCATGGGGTGCCCCTGCCCCCGTATATAAAGGAGCAAGGGAGGGGGTGGCCGGCCTAGGGTTTGGCGCGCCAGGGTGTGGAGTCCTACTAGGTCTCCAAGTCCTAGTAGGAGTCCACCAAGAGGGGAGGAAGGGAGAAGGAATAGGAGGAGAAGGAGAGGTGGCCGGCCCCCTTTTCCCTAGTCCAATTCGGACTAGAGGGGAGGGGGGGCGCAGCAGCCTTTTTTCCTCTTCCCACTAAAGCCCATCAAGGCCCATTACTTCTCCCGTAATCCCGTAACTCCCCGATACTCCCGAAAATACCCGAACCACTCAGAACCCTTCCGATGTCCGAATATAGTCGTCCAATATATCGATCTTTACGTCTCGACCATTTCGAGACTCCTCGTCATGTCCCCGATCTCATCCGGGACTCTGAACTCCTTCGGTACATCAAAACTCATAAACTCATAATATAACTGTCATCGAAACCTTAAGCGTGCAGACCCTACGGTTCGAGAACAATGTAGACATAACCGAGACACATCTCCGGTCAATAACCAATAGCGGGACCTGGATGCCCATATTGGCTCCTACATATTCTGCGAAGATCTTTATCGGTCAGACCGCATAACAACATACGTTGTTCCCTTTGTCATCGGTATGTTACTTGCCCGAGATTCGATCGTCGGTATCCAATACCTAGTTCAATCTCGTTACCGGCAAGTCTCTTTACTCGTTCCGTAATACATCATCTCACAACTAACTCATTAGTTGCAATGCTTGCAAGGCTTGAGTGATGTGCATTACCGAGAGGGCCCAGAGATACCTCTCCGACGATCGGAGTGACAAATCCTAATCTCGAAATACGCCAACCCAACATCTACCTTTGGAGACACCTGTAGTACTCCTTTATAATCACCCAGTTACGTTGTGACGTTTGGTAGCACCCAAAGTGTTCCTCCGGCAAACGGGAGTTGCATAATCTCATAGTCATAGGAACATGTATAAGTCATGGATAAAAGCAATAGCAACATACTAAACGATCGGGTGCTAAGCTAATGGAATGGGTCATGTCAATCAGATCATTCAACTAATGATGTGACCTCGTTAATCAAATAACAACTCTTTGTTCATGGTTAGGAAACATAACCATCTTTGATTAACGAGCTAGTCAGATAGAGGCATACTAGTGACACTCTGTTTGTCTATGTATTCACACATGTATTATGTTTCCGGTTAATACAATTCTAGCATGAATAATAAACATTTATCATGAATTAAGGAAATAAATAATAACTTTATTATTGCCTCTAGGGCATATTTCCTTCAGCTGCCGTGGATGGAGCCGCGCCGTGTCGGCTCGGGACCGAGCGCCGGTAGCACCGTGAGATCGAATCAAGAAGAAAATGCGGCGATTAGTGTACAACCTCTTTGGTGGCGCCGATTAGGCTGCAACTTCATCCGAGGAAACGGTGATGATGATGCTCTTCCGGTGGTGCAGGTGAAGACAACGTTGTGGGATTGGAGGTGGCATGAAAGACGAGGGGAACGTCGGGGAAGCTCCTTGGAGGTGGCGAACGGGGTGGCTGAACCGGCGGGACGATGAGATCGGCAATGAATCCTCATCTGGTACGGTGGATGAGGGACGTCGGGGTGTTGCTGTGGACGAAGTCGTCGGGGAAGAGGCTCCGGCTGGGTGGCGGATGGAGGAGGGTGTGGGGTTTCGCGGACTCGGTGTACGAATGGGTGGGCGAATGGGATGGCAGTGGGGAACCATGGCTTAGAGACGCGCTTGTCCGAAATGTGGGGTAAGTTACGAAAGTACCCCCACCGATTTGAGGCGGTTCTTTTGGTTCAGGGGTACCACGGGCATTTCACGTGTCGGGATTTCACAGGAGGTGGGAGTTTTCGCGCGCGTTGTAATTTCGGAATAGCAAGGAGCGGGTTGAGATGGAGGGAGTTGTCGGAGCACAACGAGACAAAGATATATCTTAAATATTTCGGGCTAACAAGGCGCGGGTTGAAATTTCCGGACAAGCCTAACGTGTACTGTACCAAATCAATGTGCACTACAAATGTCATTCAAAACTTTGAATTCATGTTATGTTCAATTAAAATATTTCGCTACGTTTATAATGCATGCAACCTACTACTCAAATGAACGTTTTAGTGCATTCCAAACGTATATACTACCGCTTCAATATGAACTAAATTTGAATTCGTTTCTCTATTTGAATAAGATCTACAGTAATGATTGTTGTGAAGTGAAAGCATTTGAATTCGTTTCTCTGTTTTAATAAGATCTACAATCATCATTATTGTCAAGTTAAACCATCGTTTGTGTATTATCTTCACAGCACACCACATGATTAGTCTCGAGTTACATATGAACTATGTGTACTATATGAACTCAAACTAGATTTTTTGAATCGACTTTATTTTGATTTCAAATCACATTACATTTCTAGCTCTAGCTAGATCTTCATAATCTAAACCATGTCTCATATGTATAATGTGTTTATCACATTATGTATGGTGCCCCGCCCCCTACGCCTACAAGTATTTAGATGTGAGTTGCAAACACCACACATTACCACAAATTCAAATAAAATGTGACAATGTTCGATATATAGTATAGTTTAGATTGTTCGATAATTAGTTGTAATCTGCAAACACCAAACATTATCACAAATTAAAATAAAATGTGAGATTGTTGGATGTATAGTATGGTTTAGATTGTTCGGCATGTAGCTGTGAGTTGCAAACGTCATGCATTATCACATTATGGTATAACATGTGCACAGCACGTGTATCACCACTATATTCATGCATGCAATGTTTAAAACACTATGATCTCCTATTCAAATATATGAATCCGCTTTCATATCAAATTATGATCTTTGTTAGTCTCTTACACCCACACAATCCTCTAACCTTTGTAGCTACCACTAACTTTCTCTCATTCATGCACACGCCCTCCTCGCCCTCCCCCTCCCTCGGCATTCATGGTTATCATTATTCTTTAAAGCATACGTGTCATCACAATAATCATCACAGATAGGAGGCATGCTTTCAACATAGTAAATTTTCTCATCAAAGCTTGGGGGACAAAAAATATCATCTTCATCAAACATAGCTTTCCCAAGCTTGTGGCTTTGCATATCATTAGCATCATGGATATTCAAGGAATTCATACTAACAACATTGCAATCATGCTCATCATTCAAAGATTTAGTGCCAAACATTCTAGCATTCTTCTTCTAACACTTTGGCACAATTTTCCTTCCCAGCATACTCATGAAAGATATTAAAAAGATGAAGCATATGAGACAAACTCAATTCCATTTTTTTATAATTTCCTTTTATAAACTAAACTAGTTCTAAAACAGAAAGAAAAAGATTCGATTGCAAGATCTAAAGATATACCTTCACTTACCTAGCCTCCCCGGCAACGGCGCCAGAAAAGAGCTTGATGTCTACTACACAACCTTCTTCTTGTAGACGTTGTTGGTCCTCCAAGTGCAGAGGTTTGTAGGACAGTAGCAAATTTCCCTCAAGTGGATGACCTACGGTTTATCAATCCGTAGGAGGCGTAGGATGAAGATGGTCTCTCTCAAGCAACCCTGCAACCAAATAACAAAGAGTCTCTTGTGTCCCCAACACACATGAGGGAGTCCTGGATTAGGGGGTGTTAGGATAGCCGAACTATACTTTCAGCCGGACTCCAGGACTATGAAGATACAAAGTTGAAGACTTCGTCCCGTGTCCGGAAGGATCTTTTCTTGGCGTGGAAGGCAAGCTAGGTGTGCGGATATTCGAGATCTCCTACCATTGTAACCGACTCTGTGTAACCCTAACCCTATCCGGTGTCTATATAAACCGGAGGGTTGTAGTCCGTAGGACAACCATCATCATACACAATCATACCATAGGCTAGCTTCTAGGGTTTAGCCTCCTTGATCTCGTGGTAGATCCACTCTTGTACTACCCATATCATCAATATTAATCTAGCAGGAGTAGGGTTTTACCTCCATCGAGAGGGCCCGAACCTGGGTAAAATAAAGTGTCCCTTGTCTCCTGTTACCATCCGACCTTGGCGCACAGTTCGGGACCCCCTACCCGAGATCCGCCGGTTTTGACACTGACATTGGTGCTTTCATTGAGAGTTCCTCTGTGTCGTCGCTTTTAGGCCCGATGGCTCCTTTGATCATCAACAATGATGAGATCCAGGGTGAGACTTTCCTCCCCGGACAAATCTTCGTCTTCGGCGGCTTCGCTCTGCGGGCCAATTCGCTTGGTCATCTGGAGCAGATCCAAAGCTACGCCCCTGGCCATCAAGTCAGGTTTGGAAGCTTAAACTACACGGCTGATATCCGCGAAGACTTGATCTTCGACGGGTTCGAGCCACAGCCAAGCGCGCCGCGCTATTTCGAGGGGCATGATGTAGCTCTGCTTCTGAATAGCACCCTGGAGGTCGCACACGCTTCGGCCCCGATCTTTGACTCGGAGCCAGCTGCGTTCTCTGAGGATGAACGGTTGGACGTCACCTCGGGGGCTGCGATCTCAAAGGCGATCGAGCCAAACGCCAGCCCCGTACTCCACACGGCCCAGGACTCCAAGGAGCCGAACTCTTTTCCGAACTCCGAGCCTTCCGCGTCCCCGCCGATCGAATCTGATTGGGCGCCTGTAATGGAATTCACCGCCGCGGAAATCTTTCAGTGCTCACCTTTCGGTGATATCCTGAATTCTCTCAAGTCTCTCTCTTTATCAGGAGAGCCCAGGCCAGACTATGGTCTGCGAGGTTGGGATTCGGACAACGAAGAAATTCAAAGCCCACCCACCACCCACTTAATAGCCACTGTCGACGATTTAACCGACATGCTTGACTTTGGCTCCGAAGACTTCGAAGGTATGGACGACGAAGGAGGAGACGAACAAGAACCAGCACCTGTAGGGCGCTGGACCGCCACCTCGTCATATGACATATATATGGTGGACGCTCCAAAGGATGCAGATGGCGATTGAGCGGCGGAAGACGACAACTCGAAAAAACCGCAAAAACGTCGACGCCAACGGCGCCGCTCTAAATCCCGCCACAGCAAAAACGGTGATTCCGGCACGGGAGATAATACTACCCCGCACAGTGCCGAAGAACACCAGAACCAACAAGATTCGGCGCAGGAAGATGGAAAAGCCAGCCCTCAGGAGAGAGCGGCAGAGCAAGAGGTTGAGGATGATAACTACATGCCTCCCTCCGAAGACGAGGCAAGCCTCGACGATGAAGAATTCGTCGTACCATCAGACCCCGCCGAACAAGAGAGTTTTCAACGCAGGCTTCTAGCCACGGCCAACAGCCTAAAGAAAAAGCAGCAACAGCTTAGAGCTGATCAAGATCTGCTAGCTGATAGATGGACTGAAGTCCTTGTGGCCGAAGAGTATGAACTCGTGCGCCCCTCCAAAAATTATCCTAAGCGCAGGCCGCTACCCCAATAAGAGGGGGAAGCATATGACATGGCAGACCGGCCACCCCGTGGCCGCGACAGAGAGGCCTGTCAAGCCCTTAAGCAAGCCATGCCCCGGTGCCGCTCAAATAAGGCATGGGAAAACGAGCCAGGCCTGCGAGACGTACTGGAGGATAAAGCAAAGCAAACAAGATCGATCTATGGATCGCACGGACGCCCGACGACATGTGATGATTGGCACTCCGGACACAATAAATCCGGCCGGGCCAAACACAGCAGGCACACCTCTTCCGAACTGCGTCGTGACATAGACCAGTACAGGGGCGCCGCACACCCACTATGCTTCACAGACGAAGAAATGGATCATAAAATCCCAGAGGGTTTTAAAGCCGTCAATATCGAGTCGTACGACGGTACGACAGATCCGGCAGTATGAATTGAGGATTATCTCCTTCACATCCACATGGCACGTGGCGATGATCTGCACGCCATCAAATACCTACCCCTTAAGCTTAAAGGACCAGCCCGGCATTGTCTTAACAGCCTACCAGCGGACTCAATCGGTTCTTGGGAGGACCTGGAAGCCGCATTCCTCGACAACTTTCAGGGGACCTATGTGCGGCCACCGGACGTCGATGACCTAAGCCACATAATTCAGCAGCCAGAAGAATCGGCCAGGCAATTCTGTACACGGTTCCTAACAAAGAAAAATCAGATAGTCGATTGTCCGGACGCAGAGGCCCTAACAGCCTTCAAACATAACATCCGTGACGAGTGGCTTGCCCGGCACCTGGGACAGGAAAAGCCGAAAACCATGGCAGCCCTCACGACACTCATGACCCGCTTTTGCCCGGGCGAAGATAGATGGCTAGCTCGCAACAACAACTTATTGAAGAAGCCCGGTAATTCGGATACCAAGGACAAAAGTGGTAGGTCACGTCGAAATAATCAAAAGCGCCGGGTTAGCAGTGACATCAATGAGGATACGGCAGTCAATGCCGGATTCAGAGGCTATAAATCCGGTCAGCGGAAAAATGCATTTAAGAAGAATGCCCAGGGCCCGTCCAATCTAGACCGGATACTCGATCGCTCGTGCCAGATTCACGGCACCCCCGAAAGGCCAGCCAATCACACCAACAGGGATTGTTGGGTGTTCAAGCAGGCAGGCAAGTTAAGAGCCGAACACAAGGACAAGGGGCTGAACAGCGACGACGAGGAGGAGCCCAGGCCGCCGAACAACAATGGACAGAAAGGGTTTCCCCCACAAGTGCGGACGGTGAACATGATATACGCGACCCACATTCCCAAGCGTTAGAGGAAGCGTGCACTACAGGACGTATACGCGATGGAGCCAGTCGCCCCAAAGTTCAACCCATGGTCCTCCTGCCCGATCACTTTCGATCGAAGGGACCACCCCACTAGCATCCGTCACGGCGGTTTTGCCGCACTGGTCCTCGACCCAATCGTGGACGGGTTTCATCTCACAAGAGTCCTCATGGACGGCGGCAGTAGCCTGAACCTGCTTTATCAGGATACAGTGAGGAAAATGGGCATAGATCCATCAAGGATCAAGCCCACAAGGACGACCTTTAAGGCGTCATACCAGGTGTAGAGGCCAATTGCACAGGCTCGATAACAATTGACGTGGTCTTCGTATCTCTGGATAACTTCCGAAGTGAAGAGTTCATATTCGATATAGTGTCGTTCCGCAGTGGCTATCATGCCCTGCTCGGACGAACCGCATTCGCTAAATTCAATGCGGTGCCGCACTACGCATATCTCAAGCTCAAGATGCCAGGCCCTCGAGGAGGAATTACGGTCCGCGGAAACACAGAACGCTCCATCCGAACGGAAGAGCACACGGCGGCCCTCGCAGCGGAAGTACAAAGCAGCCATTCAAGGCAACTCTCCAGTCCGGCCGTTAAAAAACTGGACAATGCAAAGCGCGCCCGGAGTAACCTGCAACAAGACCAGCTGGCATGATCAGAGCAAGCGTAGCAATACGGCCCCGACCCTAGCCATTGCAACATAGCGGAGCAAGTACCTCGAGTACACAATTACGCCCTTAAAATTCCATGGGCACGGGGGGAGGGGCACATTAACGGCATGCCTACAACACGGCGTCAAACGTACTAGGGGCTACCGGATTTTCCTTTTTTTTCAGGACTCCATACTCTGGATAACCTGTTCGGTAGTATTTCCGCACAGACGATGCAAGATCCAGGAAAGCAGACAAAGCTACGCCGCATTCCGGAACTCTCAGGTGGTCTCTATTTCGAGCGATATATCTGTTTCTAAATTCCGCGGCCTGTGCCTGGTCAGGACATTTTAAATAGTCTAATATCTTGTTTGCTTATCGCACTACTTGTATCGTTCGGCTTTGATAAATAGCCTCTTTATAAACAATGCATAGCTTTTTGTCTATTTTTTGCATTATCCCCTTTGAATATATGTGTTTATTACATAACATGATCGCACCCGTACACCATGGTACGGCAAACCACGCCAGGGGCTTCATTACCCTTTTATCTGGTGTGAGAAGTCCGTACACTTTCACAAGTGCGGCACCCCGAACTTATAGCACTATATGCATCGGCTCCGAGTCATGATTTTGGTCACATGTTGGGTTTGCCCGGCTCCTATGTTTTGGTACCTTACGTTCCGCTCTATCGGCTAAGGTAGCACTAGGAGAACCACTGCGATTGTTCCCCAGATCAGGTGGGTTGAGCACCTCAGTGGAGAAAGCTAAAACAGACTGTCATGATAAGGCATGAGACCGGTCGCTGTTCGAGAGGTTTTTCAAGTCCTTAAAGGCTTATGCCGCTTTGAGTGAGGAGCTGGCTATGTCCGGCCAAAGGCGTGGATAGCGCCCCGAATTCGGCCTTCCGAACTAGGGGCTTCGCCAAAATTTAAAATTATAACGTTCTATGGCTAAGTGAGAGTGTTCAAGCATTATAGTCCGATTGCCTGGTTCGTTGTGTTGAGCGCCTCCCTCGAAGGACCCAACTATGGGAACAAGAGCCCTCAGGTTTATCCTGAACACCCCAGCACTAGTGGCATGGGGGCAGAAGCCGACGACTCGCCATCTCTCAATTTTTGATAAACGGCCGCACAGAAAATAATATTTTAAATTAAACAAGCATTGCTTTGCGCATATGAACAAGTTTTCAGCGCACAGGATACAAACGAGCGAGTTCACTCAAATATTACATCTTTAGCACATTCATCCGCGACAAGGCGGGCTCCGGCAAGAACGTCCTTGTAGTAGTTCTCGGGCTTGTGATGCTCCTTCCCCTGCGGCGGCCCGTCCTTCACCAGCTTCTCTCCGTCCAGCTTACCCTAGTGTACCCTTACACGGCCAAGGGCCCTCCGGGCGCCTTCAATGCAGACGGAGCGCTTGATGACCTCAAGCCGTGGACAGGCCTCCACAAGCCGCCGCACCAGCCCGAAATAGCTCCCAGGCAGGGCCTCTCCAGGCCACAGCCGAACTAGTAAGCCCTTCATGGCCTGTTCGGCCGCCTTGTGGAGCTCGACCAGCTGTTTCTGCTGATCGCTTAAGGGCACAGGGTGTACGGCCTCAGAATACTGAGACCAGAACACACTCTCCGTCGAGCTGCCCTCTTCAGCTCGGTAGAACGCGACGACGTTGGATACGCTGCGGGGAAGATCGGCGAACACCCCTGGAGAACTCCGGATTCGGGTAAGTAATAGGTAGTTTACTATTATATTCCTACTCTGCATTGAGAATGCATTACCCGTTGCTATCTTTTTCACCTCCTCCAACTCTTGGAGGGCCTTTTGGGCTTCGGCCTTGGCACACTTGGCGGTCTCGATGGCCGACGCGAGCTCGGATGCTTGTGCCTTCGCCTCAAGCTCCAAACCCTCATGTTTTTTCATGAGAGTTTGCAGCTCTTGCTGCACCTCGCCGACCTGAACCCCAAGCCTTTCTCGCTCGGCGCGCTCCTCGGCCGTTTTCTTTTTGGCCTCAGCCAGCGCCTGCTTCAGGGTTGTCACCTCGGTTGTGGCCCCTACAATAAGCAGTACAATCCTGTTATTTCTTTCTGCAATCAAGCCTCTCTATAGGCGCCTTTTTTTTCTTCTTTTTTTAGATATCTCTTACCTTCCTTCTCCTCAAGCTGCCGTTTGGCAAGGCCGAGCTCATGCTCGGTCCGCCCGAGGTCCTTTTTAAGGACATCCTCCTGCGCAGTCAGTGCGGCGGTGGACAGCAGCGAAGCCTGCATACGCATATTTGACCTTTTTTGTTAGACTCTTGCGAAAACTACTAGATCCTCTATCCGGCTTTTCTTTCCGAACACCGAACAGAGCATCAGGGGCTACTGTCTATGCGGTAAATAAATTGACATATTTTTACTCACCTCGAAGCCTGTTAGAAGGCTAGCGCAAGCTTCATTGAGTCCGCTCTTGGCGGACTGAATCCTTTGGATCCCCACACTCATAACAGTACGGTGCTCCTCATCAATGGCGGCGCCCTTAAGCACCTCCAACAGATTGTCCGGCGCCTCTGGTTGGACGGAGGCCGGCGGCTCAGATGGCTTACTTCTCTTGGAAGGAGTTCGCCCACCGCGGACCGGGACTGTCGAGTCTGGCGCGGTGTCCGGCACAAAGCCGGACTTGGAGCCCTGGGGGGTTTCATCCCCTTTACTCCTGAGGTACGGAGGATTGCCTTGTGGCTCCTCCAGGACCATTTCCTCCTGCCTCGAAGCTTGGCGGGGTGCCACTTCGGCGTCGTCCGGCCCGCGGGGGGAGACCGCGGGCGGAACAGAGTTCACGTCCGACGAATCCAGGGAGCCGCTCCACGAGTCGTCGAGTTCGGCGCGGGGCGGGCTGCATAAAATACGTGCGACATCAGGGAAAGCCACACACTAAAAGGATATCATGAATCACCCTGGTATATAAATACTTACGATTTCGCCGGACGCTTGGTTCTGTCCGGCCACTCCTACCCGCCCTCTTCGGTGTCGTGGGAGTAGTCCGGCGGAGGGGTCTTCCTTTTCCTTGACCCCTCGGCCTCCCCTGTTGGGGTGGCCTTCTTCTTCTTTTCTCCCCTCGCTGGAGGGGGAGAGCTTCCTTGTTCCCACTCCTTGTTTTCGCGAGAGGAGGGCGTTGCGGACTCGTCGGATGACGAGTCCGACACCACCATGTTGCGGGAACTTTTTCGAGTCCCAGTGGTTTTCTTCTTCTTGGCCTTCCTCTCCGACACCACGTAAGGTGCCGGAGCCATTAGCTTCACCAAGAGGGCCGGGGCCGGGTCTTCGGGCAGAGGAGCCGGACAGTTAATTGGTCCGGATATTTCCTGCCAAGCCTGTTAAAGGTAAAAGGGAGTTTAGATCCCGCATAGAGTCAATCTATGAAGAAGAGCTTAACTAACCTGTCAAAGGTATAGATAGCTTACCTCGCCAGCGTTACGCTGCGAGATGTATCCGCGATCCTCGGTGGCGGATGTGGGGGACTCGGCGCCTTTGGTCAGCACCTTCCAGACATCTTCATACGTCGTGTCGAAGAGCCTACTGAGGGTCTGGTGCTGCGCCGGGTCGAATTCCCACAAAGTAAAATCCCGTTCTTGGCACGGGAGGATCAGGCGAAGGAGCATGACCTGGACTATGTTGGCAAGTCGGATTGGCTTGTTCACCAGGGACTGGATGCATGTTTGCAACCCAGTCACTTCTTCCATGTTGCCCCACGACAAGCCTGTCTCTTTCCAAGACATGAGCCGCGTGGGGGGTCCGGATCTGAACTCGGGGGCCGCGACCCATTTCGGATCGCGGGGCTCGGTGATGTAAAACCACCCAGCCTGCCACCCCTTTAGGGACTCCACGAGGGAGCCATCGAACCAGAGGACGTTGGCTATCTTGCCAACCATAGCGCCTCCGCACTCCGTCTGGGTGCCGGACACCAACTTGGGCTTGACGTTGAAGGTCTTGAGCCAGAGGCCGAAGTGGGGGCGGACGCGGAGAAAGGCCTCGCACACGACGATAAACGCCGAGATGTTGAGAACGAAGTTCGGGGCCAGATCATGGAAATCCAGGCCGTAGTAGAACATGAGCCCCCAGACAAATGGGTGAAGTGGAAAGCCCAGTCCGCGGAGGAAGTGGGGAAGAAAAACTACCCTCTCATGGGGCCTTGGGGTAGGATGAAGCTGCCCCTTATCAGGAAGACGATGCGGGATGTCCTTGGACAAGTATCCGGCTTTCCTTAACCTTTTGACTTGAGCCTCCGTAACGGAGGAGACCATCCACTTGCCTCCCGCTCCGGACATTGTTGGAGAAGGTTGAGGAAGGAAGAGCGGACTTGGGCACTGGAGCTTGAGTGCGCGAGAGATGGATTGGCAAAGGAGGAAGAAGGCGTAGGTTAAAAAGGTGAATCCTTATCCCTTTATATAAGAAGGTACAGTTAGGCATCCTCACCTACCTAATAAAACGCACTTGCCTCCCAAACACCGTGGTAAATGGCGTGGTGGGGTTACCCACGTCCGTATTAATGAGAATCCCGTTAAAGGGGGCACATGATCTCTGCTTCGACAAGACGTGCCAAGGAAACTGCCTCGCTAAACGAGCTGAGGTGGAACCATGAAAACAATTTATATAGAAGGCTTGGCCGCAGTGTTGTGACGCACTACGGGATACGTCAGCAGATTTGATTTGTGTTAATATTATTCTCTGTATGGCAATATGTGGAAACTTATTTTGCAGAGCCGGACACTGTTTTTTGGTGCTTATAATCTTCTAGAAGAACTTGGAGGAGGAACCCGCCTTGCAATGCCGAAGACAATCTGCGCGCCGGACTCGTCGTCATTGAAGCCTGGTTCAGGGGCTACCGAGGGAGTCCTGGATTAGGGGGTGTTCGGATAGCCAAACTATACCTTCAGCCGGACTCCAGGACTATGAAGATACAAAGTTGAAGACTTCGTCCCGTGTCCGGAAGGATCTTTTCTTGGCGTGGAAGGCAAGCTAGGTGTGCGGATATTCGAGATCTCCTACCATTGTAACCGACTCTGTGTAACCCTAACCCTATCCGGTGTCTATATAAACCGGAGGGTTGTAGTCCGTAGGACAACCATCATCATACACAATCATACCATAGGCTAGCTTCTAGGATTTAGCCTCCTTGATCTCGTGGTAGATCCACTCTTGTACTACCCATATCATCAATATTAATCTAGCAGGAGTAGGGTTTTACCTCCATCGAGAGGGCCCGAACCTGGGTAAAATAAAGTGTCCCTTGTCTCTTGTTACCATCTGACCTTGACGCACAGTTCGGGACCCCCTACCCGAGATCCGCCGGTTTTGACACCGACAACACCCAATACAATGGTAAATTGTATAGGTGCACTAGTTCGGCGAAGAGATGGTGATACAAGTGCAATATGGATGGTAGATATAGGTTTTTGTAGTCTGAAAATATAAAAACAGCAAGGTAACAAGCGGTAAAAGTGAGCGTAAACGGTATTGCAATGCTAGGAAACAAGGCCTAGGGTTCATACTTTCACTAGTGCAAGTTCTCTCAACAATAGTAACATAATTAGATCATATAACTATCCCTCAACATGCAACAAAGAGTCACTGCAAAGTCACTAATAGTGGAGAACAAACGAAGAGATTATGGTAGGGTACGAAACCACCTCAAAGTTATTCTTTCCAATCAATCCGTTGGGCTATTCCTATAAGTGTCACAAACAGCCCTAGAGTTCGTACTAGAATAACACCTTAAGACACAAATCATCCAAAACCCTAATGTCACCTAGATACTCTAATGTCACCTCAAGTATCCGTGGGTATGATTATACGATATGCATCACACAATCTCAAATTCATCTATTCAACCAACACATAGAACCTCAAAGAGTGCCCCAAAGTTTCTACCGGAGAATCATGACGAAAACTTGTGCCAACCCCTATGCATAGGTTCATGGGCGGAACCCGCAAGTTGATCACCAAAACATACATCAAGTGAATCACGTGATATCCCATTGTCACCACAGATACGCACGGCAAGACATACATCTAGTGTTCTCAAATCTTTAAAGACTCTATCCGATAAAATAACTTCAAAGGGGAAACTCGATCCATTACAAGAGAGTAGAGGGGGAGAAGAAACATAAGATCCAACTATAATAGCAAAGCTCGCGATACATCAAGATCGTGCCAAATCAAGAACACGAGAGAGAGAGAGAGAGAGAGAGATCAAACACATAGCTACGGGTACATACCCTCAGCCCCGATGGTGAATTACTCCCTCTTCGTCATGGAGAGCGCTAGGATGATGAAGATGGACACCGGTGAGGGTTCCCCCCTCCGACAGGGTGCCGAAACAGGGTCCTGATTGACTTTTGGTGGCTACAGAGGCTTGCGGCGGCGAAACTCCCGATCTATCCTCCGTTCTTGAAGTTTTAGGGTATGTGAGTATATATGGGTGCAGGAAGTATGTCGGTGGAGCTTCGGGGGCCCCACGAGGCAGGGGGCGTGCCCTATGGGGGTGGGCGCTCCCCCCACCCTCGTGCGCACCTCCCTTCTCTCCTGACGTGGGGTCCAAGTCCATTCGGTAGCTTTCCTTCCAAAAATAACTTCTCTAGTTGATTTCGTTCCGTTTCGACTCCGTTTGATATTCCTTTTATTCGAAACACTGAAATAGGCAAAAAAATAGCAAATCTTGGCTGGGCCTCCGGTTAATAGGTTAGTCCCAAAAATAGTATAAAAGTGGAAAATAAAGCCGAATATAGTCCAAAACAGTAGATAATATAGCATGGAGCAATAAAAAATTAGAGATAAGTTGGAGACGTATCAACGTCGCCCACATTCGCCTCCCATACAACGCCATCCTTGCGTATCCGGCCATGGCCAAGTGCATGGCCGTGACTCATCATGGCTACAATGTCGTCAAGATGCCAAGGAGATGCGGCATCATCACATTCGCATGCGATGAGAAGGACACGGTGTGCTCTCTCGAGCGCGACTACCAGGTTGCGGCTGTCGAGGACCCAGATGATGAGGGTGATGTCTACCGTCTTGAGGCCGTCCCCAAGAAGAAGAAGCAGCTGCTCCACCGAGGACCTTAGGAGGATGGGGCGGCGGTGGCCCTGCCTCAGGACCTGTGCACACTGACAGGGCGCCTTCCTGATATGTCTCCATCGTATCTACTTTTCCAAACACTTTTGCCCTTGTTTTGGACTCTAACTGACATGATTTGAATGGAACTAACCCGGACTGATGCTGTTTTCAGCAGACTTTCCATGGTGTTATTTATGTGCAGAAACAAAAGTTCTCAGAATGACCTGAAACTCCACGTAACTTATTTTTGGAAAATATTAAAAATATTGGCGAAAGAATCAAGGCCAGGGGCCCCACCACATGTCCACGAGGGTGGGGGTGCGCCTGCCCCCTGGGCGCGCCCCTGCCTTGTGGGCCCCCTGTTGCTCCACCGATCTCAACTCCAACTCCATATATTTGTGTTCGGGGAGAAAAAAATCAGAGAGAAGGATTCATCATGTTTTACGATACGGAGCCGCCACCAAGCCCTAAACTCTTTCGGGAGGGCTGATCTGGAGTCCGTTCAGGGCTCCGGAGAGGGGAATCCGTCGCCGTCGTCATCATCAACCATCCTCCATCACCAATTTCATGATGCTCACCGCCGTGCGTGAGTAATTCCATCGTAGGCTTGCTGGACGGTGATGGGTAGGATGAGATTTATCATGTAATCGAGTTAGTTTTGTTAGGGTTTGATCCCTAGTATCCACTATGTTCTGAGATTGATGTTGCTATGACTTTGCTATGCTTAATGCTTGTCACTAGGGCCCGAGTGCCATGATTTCAGATCTGAACCTATTATGTTTTCATGAATATATGTGAGTTCTTGATCCTATCTTTCAAGTCTATAGTCACCTACTATGTGTGATGATCCGGCAACCCCGAAGTGACAATAATCAGGACCACTCCCGGTGATGACCATAGTTTGAGGAGTTCATGTATTCACTATGTGTTAATGCTTTGGTCCGGTACTCTATTAAAAGGAGGCCTTAATATCCCTTAGTTTCCGCTAGGACCCTGCTGCCACGGGAGGGTAGGACAAAAGATGTCATGCAAGTTCTTTTCCATAAGCACGTATGACTATATTCCGAATACATGCCTACATTACATTGATGAATTGGAGCTAGTTCTGTGTGACCCTATGTTAAGCACGTATGACTATATTCGGAATACATGCCTACATTACATTGATGAATTGCAGCTAGTTCTGTATCATCCTATGTTATGATTGTTACATGACGAACCACATCCGGCATAATTCTCCATCACCGATCCAATGCCTACGAGCTTTTCACATATTGTTCTTCGCTTATTTACTTTTCCATTGCTATTGTTACAATCACTACAAAACCCAAAAATATTACTTTTGCTATCGTTACCATTAGTTCCATATTACTTTGCTACTAAATACTTTGCTGCAGATACTAAGTTATCCAGGTGTGGTTGAATTGACAACTCAACTGCTAATACTTGAGAATATTCTTTGGCTCCCCTTGTGTTGAATCAATAAATTTGGGTTGAATAATCTACCCTCGAAAACTATTGCGATCCCCTATACTTGTGGGTTATCATTTCCCCTCTCACATAGGAAGGCGCGCCCGACGCCCCTCTGATGCGGGGCTCGGGGGCTCTCCCCTGGAGGGCCTCTGACCTCGCCAGCGTCATGAGGGGGGCACTTGGGCACCATGTGGAGGCGTGCTTCAACGCGCGTTTCTGTGAGGGGGGCGCAGGGCGCAAGGCGCCAGGCGCTTAGGAGTTCATCACCAAGGCAATCAAGGAGCTACAGGAGGCAAGAGCCATGCGAGGCGAGCGCCGCCCCGCACCGCCCAGCGCCGCTCCCTGCCCCGGCGAGGGCAGCGAGCTGTGCACCTGCGTCAACATCCCAGGACTCAACAGGGCTGCATCTCAGGAGCTCTTCTAGCCGTCCCACATCGGCCGGTGCGAGGGCCCCCTCACAGGTATGTTCGCATGCCTTTTGGTTTGCTGAACAGGGTCGCCATCCGCCAGCGCCACATGCCGGGCGTCCTGGCGACTCATGAGGCAAGGCACCAGGCGATCCTGTCGGAGATGGCGATGGATCCTTGCGAGCCCCCCGGGCCTCGAGAGCCTCGCGAAGTTCAGGACCTGGGCGACTCGTGAGGAGCGACTTCTACAGCACGCGTCTTCAACTACTTCAACACTTCTTCAGCAACTGTGCCAAGTGACACTTTTGGTTTGCTCAGTTGGGGGCGCCCCTCGGGCTACATTATCCCCAAGCCGTGTGGGTCCGTCCCTGCGGCATGTATCATTCTTTACACCTATCAGAACTGGCTTTACCCTCTTCCATGAGTTTTTTTATGATTATCACCTGTCTGCTCGGTGCTTCGTCGCCCTTCGGGGCCTCCGCGCGTTGCTAACCCGCCACTTGCTCATCCCGCAACGGGGGCTGCACATGCTGACACGACGCTTGTGCTCGGGTCCGTCCCTGCAATGCTGACAATCTGAGAGATCGAGCTCTGGCTGGCGGCCAGCCCCGCACACGTCACCTCACCAGATCCTCAGTGCCTTGATCTTCTTGCAGAAAGTTCAGCGGTAGGACAGCAAGCGTGGTTATTTGTTATGTTCTCCTCCTCGGACTAACTCGCAGGAAACTCCGGAGCTTGGCCATGAGCGGCCCTGCTGGCTACCCCTTTTCACGCAATTCGATTGCATGTTAAAGGGGGGATCCTGAGCATCACGCCTTAGGGGCTCCTACTAGATCTAGAGCCCTCGCCCCCTGGCCTTGACCATGGCATCGTGACCTGGCATACTAGCGGTGGCCGAACCTTGCTCGAGGGATGGGACCCAAGGATGTGGAGCATCTAGATGAGCGAGAATAAGGGGGACCGGCATGAGCCCTACCTAGAAGCGCCACCGCTAAGGCATGGTCAGGCGTCACACAAGGGAACCACCACGAGCTCGCCAAGATAAGTCACCCCACGCATATCAGCGTGAACCTCACGACCCAACATTTCGACTCTCGCGATCTCGGCCTTTAGGGAGTTGCTTGCACGCTAAAGGGGACTCCTGAGCATCGCGCCTCAGGGGCTCTTACCGGACCTCGGGCCCCTCACCTCCTGGCCTTGACCACGACATCGCGACCTAGCATACCAGCGACGGCTGAAGCCTACATGTGAAGGAAATATGCCCTAGAGGCAATAACAAAGTTGTTATTTATGTTTCCTTATATCATGATAAATGTTTATTATTCATGCTACAATTGTTTTAACTGGAAACTTGATACATGTGTCTAGATAGACAAAACACAGTGTCCCTAGTAGGCCTTTACTAGACTAGCTCGTTAATCAAAGATGGTTAAATTTCCTAACCATAGACATGTGTTGTCATTTGATGAATGGGAACACATCATTAGGAGAATGATGCGATGGACAAGACCCATCTGTTAGCTTAGCATAATGATCGTTAAGTTTTATTGCTATTGCTTTCTTCATGACTTATACATATTCCTTTGACTATGAGATTATGCAACTCCCGGATACCGAAGGAATACCTTGTGTGCTATCAAACGTCAAATCATAACTAGGTGATTATAAATATGCTCTACAGGTATCTCCGAAGGTGTTTGTTGGGTTGGCATAGATCGAGATTAGGATTTCTCACTCCGAGTATCGGAGAGGTATCTCTGGGCCCTCTCGGTAATGCACATCATTATAAGCCTTGCAAGCAATGTGACTAATGAGTTAGTTACAGGATGATGCATTACGGAACGAGTAAAGAGACTTGCTGGTAACGAGATTGAACTAGGTATGAAGATACCGATGATCGAATCTCGGGCAAGTAACATACCGATGACAAAGGGAATAACGTATGTTGTCATTACGGTACGACCGATAAAGATCTTCGTAGAATATGTGGGAAACAATATGAGCATCCAGGTTCCGCTGTTGGTTATTGACCATAGAAGTGTCTCGGTCATGTCTACATAGTTCTCGAACCCGTAGGGTCCGCACGCTTAACGTTCGATGACGATTTGTATCATATGAGTTATGTGATTTGGTGACCGAATGTTGTTCGGAGTTCCAGAAGAGATCACGGACATCACGAGGAGTCTCAAAATGGTCGAGAGGTAAAGATTGATATATTGGATGATAGTATTGAGACACCAGAAGTGTTCCGGACTGTATCGGGTACATATCGGAGTATTGGGGGGGTTACCAGAACCCCCCGGGGTAAGATATGGGCCATATGGGCCATATGAGGGAGGCACACCAGCCCACAAAGGGGTGGCGCGCCCCCCACATGGAAGGAGGCTGAATTGGACTAGGGGAGGGGGCGGCGCCCCCCTTTCCTTCTGCCCCTCACTCTCTTTCCCCCTTCCCCCCTCCGGTAAAAGGAAAAGGGGGGAGGGGTGAATCCAACTAGGAGCCCAAGTAGGATTCCTCCTACTTGGGCGCGCCTAGGGACGGCCTCCTCCCCCTCCCTCCTTTGTATACGTGGGGTGGCGCCTACAACACACATCAATTGTTCCAAGCCGTGTGCGGTGCCCCCTCCACAGCTTACACCTCCGGTCATATTCACGTAGTGCTTAGGCGAAGCCCTACGCGGATCACTTCACCATCACCGTCACCACGCCGTCGTGTAGATGGAACTCTGCCTCAACACTTTGCTAGATCAAGAGTTCAAGGGACGTCATCGAGCTGAACGTGTGCAAAACTCAGAGGTGTCGTACGTTCGATGCTTGATCGGTTGGAACGAGAAGAAGTTCGACTACATCAACTGCGTTAACAAACGCTTCCGCTTTCTGTCTATGTGGGTACGTGGACACACTCTCCCCCTCTTGTTGCTATGCATATCCAAGATAGATCTTGCGTGAGCGTAGGATATTTTTTGAAATTGCATGCTACGCTCCCCAACAGTGGTATCCGAGCCAGGTCTATGCATAGATGATATACACGACTAGAACACAAAGAGTTGTGGGCGGTGATAGTCATAATGCTTACCACCAACATCTTATTTTGATTCGGCGGTATTGTTGGATGAAGCAACCCTGACCAACCTTACATGACCATGTTCATGAGACCGGTTCCACCGACAGACATGCAACTTGTTTTGCATAAAGGTGGTTGGCGGGTGTCTGTTTCTCCAACTTTAGTTGAACCGAATTTGACTGCAGCCGGTCCTTGTTGGAGGTCAAAACAGCAAACTTGATAAATCATCATTGTGGTTTTGATGCATAGGTAAGAACGGTTCTTACTAGAAACCCGTAGCAGCCACGTAAAACTTGCAACAACAAAGTAGAGGACGTCTAACTTGTTTTTGCACGGCATGTTGTGATGTGATATGGTCAAGACATGTTGTGATATACGTTGTTGTATGAGATGATCATATTTTGTGAAAGTTATCTGCAACTGGCAGGAGCCTTCTGGTTGTCGCTTTTATTGTATGAAATGCAATCGCCATGTAATTTCTTTACTTTATCACTATGCGTTAGCAATAGTTGTAGAAGCAATAGTTGGCAAGACGACAACGACGCTACGATGGAGATCAAGGTGTCAAGCCGGTGACGATGGAAATCATGACGGTGCTTTGGAGATGGAGATCAAAGGCACAAGATGATGATGGCCATATCATGTCACATATTTGGATTGCATGTGATGTTTATCTTTTATGCATCTTATTTTACTTAGTAAGGCGGTAGCATTATAAGATGATCCCTCACTAAAACTTCAAGGTATAAGTGTTCTCCCTGAGTATGCACCATTGCGATAGTTTGTCGTGCCGAGACACCACATGGTGATCGTGTGTGATAAGCTCTACGTTCACAAACAACAGGTGCAAGACAATTTTGCACATACGGAATATTCGGGTTAAACTTGACGAGCCTAGCATGTAGAGACATGGCTCGGAACACTGGAGACCAAAAGGTCGAACACGAATCATATAGTAGATATGATCAACATAGAGATGTTCTCCATTGAAAACTACTCCATCTCACGTGATGATCGTACATGGTTCAGTTGATACGGATCACGTGATCATTTAGATGACTCGAGGAATGTCTATCTAAGTGGGAGTTCTTAAGTAATATGATTAATTGAACTTATTTATCATGAACTTAGTCCTCATATTCTTTGCATATCTATGTTGTAGATCACTGGCCCGTGCTACCGTTCCCTTGAATTTTAATGTGTCCCTAGAGAAAGCTAAGTTGAAAGATGATGGTAGCAACTACACATACTGGATTGTTTTTCTAAGCTTGGGGGGTACATATTTCTCACCGACACTGAAGTATAGAGTAGTCATCAGACCATGTTTGCCAGACATTCAAAGCGTCTACATTAGCGGGAGGGGGCTTGTCACCTAGCGGTGCATCAAGGACATAATTCTTCTGTGCAGCAATGAGGATAATCCTCAAGTTACGGACCCAGTCCGTGTAGTTGCTACCATCATCTTTCAACTTAGCTTTCTCTAGGAACACATTAAAATTCAAGGGAATGGTAGCACGGGACATTGATCTACAACATAGATATGCAAAAACTATCAAGAGCTAGTTCATGATAAACTACACCAAAAGCCTAAGCTTGGAGGGGGGTACGTATTTTTCACCGACATTACATTCATGTTCACACACTCATTCTAGTTGTCGGTGTTCATACTCTTTCATTGTATTATCCATGTTAGTTTATTTCCTTTTTCCCGCTTTCTTCTTGTGTGTTTGAAATCCCTTAAGAAACAAACCAAAAAAATTAGTTGTAGTTAGTTTACTTCCCATGCATGCTTAGTTGTAGTATTAAAAGAAAACCCAAAAAGATTTCTCGTTCTTCTTTTGCTTGTTGGGAGCTTTCCCGTGTAAATAGTTTTTCTCGTTCTTGTTCTTTTTCTTCAGAAAAACAAAAACTCCAAAAATATTTCAGTATGTTTCTTTGAAATTCTTTTCTTTTGTTTGGGGATCGAGAGGAGAAGACCACGATGAAAATGTTGAGTGGCTCTCATTTGCATTATTGTTGATCTAACAAAGAGCCCATATTACCTTGTCTTCTCCTTTGAATAAATGTTTGCAGATTCCAGCTTAGTCCAATGCACGTTCACTATTATTATTATCCACACCATTCGGTCGTGCAAGTGAAAGGCAATAATGACGATATATGACGAAATGATTGAGATGAGGAAAAGCTGGTATGAACTCGACCTATCTTGTTTTTGTAAATATGATTAGTTCATCGTTCGTAATTCAACCTATTATGAATGAAACATGTTTGCAATGACAATTAGAGATTATAGTTACTCATGCCATGCTTAATTAGCTAGGAGTTTATATTGGTTTACCTTGCGTGCCAACATGGAAATTAAAATGGTTGTGATGTAGTATGATAGGATGGTATCCTCCTCTGAATGATTCGAGTGGCTTGACTTGGCACATGTTCACGCACGTAGTTGAAACAAAATCAACATAGCCTCTACGATATTTATGTTCATGGTGATTTATATCCTACTCATGCTTGCACTCAATGTTGGTTAATCTCAATGCATGTTTATGACTGTTGTCGCACTCTAGTTGGTCGCTTCCCAGTCTCTTTCTAGCCTTCACTTGTACTAAGCGGGAATACTGCTTGTGCATCCACTTCCATAAACCCCAAAGTTATTCCATATGAGTCCACCATACCTTCCTATATGCGGTATTTACCTGCCGTTCCAAGTAAATTTGCATGTGCCAAAATCTAAACCTTCAAATTATAAACTATTTTGTATGCTAGGTGGGTTATTGTCATGATGAGTGGACTCCGCTCATCATTCACGAGAAAATGGCTGGTAACCGGGATGCCCAGTCCCATGCTCAAAGCAAATCAAATCAAAATAATTGCAAACAAAACTCCCCCAGGACTGTTGTCAGTTGGACAGGACCCGTTGTTTCGGACCAGCCGTGGAGTGTGCTTGTTGGTGGTGGGGGAGTATAAACTTTACCATTCTATTTTGGAACCGCCTATAATGTATGTAGCATGGAAGATACTGAGATCTCTTGGTTTTTATGTTGACAATGAAAGTATACCGCTCAAAATATTATTCAATCTCTATTTCAAAACCCGAGCTCTAGCACCTCTGCAAATCCCTGTTGCCCTCTGTGAAGGGCCTATCTATTTACTTTTATTGTTGAGTCATCATCCTCTTATAAAAAAAGCACCAGTTAAAGAGCACCACTATCATTTGTATGCATTGTTATTAATTTATATTGAGTATTACTGTGACTGGATCTCTTTTACCATGAATTACAATGTCTAGTCAGCCCTTGATCTTCAGGGGTGCTCTGCATTTATGTTCTGCGGTCTCAAAAAGGGCTAGTGAGGTACCATCTTGTTATATCAAATCATGATTTTTTGAAAAAGTATTGTCATCCGAGATTTATTATTATTGCTCGCTAGTTGATTATGCCATTGATATGAGTAATTGTGAGACCTAAATGTTATTGTGAATATGGTTAGTTCATAATCTTTGCTGAAAACTTGAATGCTGGCTTTACATATTTGCAACAACAAGATCAAACAGAATTTGTAAAAGTTTTTCTTTATCACTTTCAGTTTGTCAACTGAATTGCTTGAGGACAAGCAATGGGTTAAGCTTGGGGGAGTTGATACGTCTCCGTCGTATCTACTTTTCCAAACTCTTTTGCTCTTGTTTTAGACTCTAATTTGCATGATTTGAGTGGAACTAACCTGGTCCGACATTGTTTTCAGCAGAATTGCCATGGTGTTATTTTTGTGCAGAATAAAAAGTTCTCAGAATGACCTGAAACTCCATGGAGCCAAGTTTTGGAATTAATAAAAAATATTGGCGAAAGAATTAGCAGCAGGGGGCCCACTCCCTAGCCACAAGAGTGGGGGCGCGCCCTCTGACCTTGTGGGCCCCCTGGACCTCCACCGATCTCAACTCCAACTCCATATATTCACTTTCGGGGAGGAAAAAAATCAAGGAGAAGGATTCATCGCATTTTATGATATGGAGCCGCCACCAAGCCATGTTCTTCCTCGAGAGGGCAGACCTGGAGTCCGTTTTGGGCTCCGGAGAGGGGAATCCGTCGCCATCGTCATCACCAACCATCCTCCGTCACCAATTTCATGATACTCACCGCCGTGCATGAGTAATTCCATCGTAGGCTTGCTGGAACGTGATGGGTTTGATGAGATTTATCATGTAATTGAGTTAGTTTTGTTAGGGTTTGATCCCTAGTATCCACTATGTTCTAAGATTGATGTTGCTATGACTTTTCTATGCTTAATGCTTGTCACTAAGGCCCAAGTGCCATGATTTCAGATTTGAACCCTTTATGTTTTCATGAATATATTTGTGTTATTGATCCTATCTTGCAAGTTAATAGTCACCTACTACATGTTGTGATCCGGCAACCCCGGAGTGACAATAGTCGGGACCACTCCCAGTGATGACCGTAGTTTGAGGAGTTCATGTATTCACTAAGTGCTAATGCTTTGGTCCGGTACTCTATTAAAAGGAGGCCTTAATATCCCTTAGTTTCCAATAGGACCCCGCTGCCACTAGAGGGTAGGACAAAAGATGTCATGCAAGTTCTATTCCATAAGCACGTATGACTATATTCCAAATACATGCCTACATTATATTGATGAACTAGAGCTAGTTCTGTGTCACCCTATGTTATAACCGTCGCATGATGAATGACATTCGACATAATTATCCATCATTGATCCATTGCCTGCGAGCTTTTCACATTTTGATCTTTGCTTAGTTACTTTTCCGTTGCCACTGTTACAATTGCTACAAAACTGCTCCTGTTACTTTTGCCACTATTACCGTTACTTCCATACTACTTTGCTACTAAATAGTTTGCTGCAGATATTAAGTCTTTCAGGTGTGGTTGAATTGACAACTCAACTACTAATACTCAAGAATATTCTTTGGCTCCCCTTGTGTCGAATCAATAAATTTGAGTTGAATACTCCACCCTTGAAAACAGTTGTGATCCCCTATACTTGTGGGTTATTAGACGTCATCGAGTTGAACATGTGCAGAACTCGGAGGTGCCATACGTTCGGTGCTTGATCGGTCGGAACGAGAAGAAGTTCGACTACATAAACTGTGTTAATAATTGATTCCGCTTTCGGTCTACGAGGGTATGTGGACACAGTCTCCCCCTCTCGTTGCTATGCATCTCCTAGATAGATCTTGCGTGAGCATAGGATTTTTTTGAAATTCCATGCTATGTTCCCCAACAGCCTGGGGACTGGGGCCTGTCGGCGTAGAGCACTAAGCTACAATGAGAACAAAAAGGGGTGCCATGCCAAAGTGAGATATGGAGTTGCAACACCGAACTAGGATGGTAACATTGAAGCAAAAGCATTACATTTTCTTACACACCCCAACGGGGCTCGTCACAATTCCGCGCAGGGAAAACAAAAGAAGAGGACATGGAGAACCCCGGCCACAGGGCATCACCGATGATGCCGCCGATGTGCTTCGGGCGTGGCGAGAGCTCGGCGGCTCGTAGTTGCCGTCATCGCTGGACTCCCGAGAGTCACTGGATTCTGGGGATTCGCCGCTGCTGCTGGGCGAGCTGTTGGCAAGGCCAAGGGCAAGTTCAGCGCCCATGGTCGCGCCGCGTGGATCGTCCCTTCCGGAGCAGCACTCAAAGTGCTGGTCGTCTTTGTTGAAGACCTTGAAGAATAGTGTGGAGGCTACGTCGTACTCGAAGTGGATAGCGAGGGCCCCATCTGAATAGCAGGCGCGGGTGACCTCTCCCCATCCTCGAGTGATGAAGACGTCGCCCGGGGGGACGACCTCGACCTCTGCTTCAGTAGCTTAGCTGCAGCATCCGGCGTGTTGTAGCCACAGCTTGGGGAGCCCCCGCGGTGGTATCTCCTCGGCGAAGAACCTCGGGAGCTAGATCAATGTGCGTGGTGGCGTTGCCGCCCACACCACGAACTCCTGCGATGTGCCCTCGGCGTGAGTTCGCGAGCCGGCTGGCCATGCAACCACAGCCTGTCCTTCGCGACCCCGACCCGCGCGGCGCTGGGCGGTGCCCTCCTGCCCAGGGCTCTGCGAGCAGGCATACATGGGGATCGGGAAGCCAGGTGGAGGCCGCTCATACCAAGGTTGCGTCACCTCCTGCCCCTCGTCGGATTCAAGGGAGCGGTCGGGCTTTTTCAGGAATGGCCCTGCCTCCTCCCGAGGGGCTTTTCTCTTCTTCGCCATGGAGAACCTCCTTATCAGCCCCATGGACCCTTCGGCAAGACGGCGAGACGAGAAAAAAGAAGAAGGAGCAAGCAGCAAGAAGATGAAGATGAGCAAGGGGGGCTCCGCCCCTCTCCCTCATTTATAGCCGGACGGAGGCCAACCGCCGGCCTCTATGATCTCCAGTAATGATGATCTTTCTGCATGCAGCAGGCTCTTGTCAAGTTGAACGGTTGCCGAGGCTGCGTGGGGAAGCAGAGACGTCCACGTCCCATCAAGCGCCATGCGCCGACCAAGGCCGCATGTTGTTGGGGCCCGCGGCACTTCGCCCTTGCCCCTTGGCTTCGCCTTGAAGCCAAGTCCGAGCGCGCCTTGGGCCCGGGCACTACTGTAGGCATTCTAGGAATTGTTGTACCCAGACTTGCCTGCCTGCGGCCCGCGGCGTGGCTCCAGCGACGGCCTGGTATGGCCCACCTTCTACACCGACAACTCAAGACCCTCGCGAGGGGCCAAGCCTCGCGAGGCAGACGATGCCAAGACCTCTAGAAGGAGTGGCCTCCTCAGGCTAGCGCCTGAGGAGCGGAGATTTCTATGCAAGCCCTCGTGAGGTATGGATGACGCGAGCAACGACGACCAAGGCCAGGTGGGCGCTAGTGGGCGCACTACAGAAGTTTCCTCTTTGGTGCTAAAGAGGCAAGCGCAGGCGCGGAGGCCCGAGGAATCAGCCAAAGGTTTCCATTTCCATGCAACAAGACCAAGACCACCAGGATGATAGGACAGAGGTCATCGTCGAGCCGCGGCATGGCATCACGATCGGAAGCTTTGCACGTGTAGACCGCCTTTCATCAGGATAAGACGTACTAGTTTTCTCCCTTCGAATTTGTCCGTTGTGGGATCCCTTCCCGCCTTCGTTTGGGGGAAGAGGACCAATGCCACTATAAATACACCCTGGCCACCGCCTTAGACGGGGTGGAAGGACAGACTGATCATTCAGACCATCCTCTCCCTCACCAGCACAAGAACACACCTCCTGTGGTGGCTCTCCCACTGTACTCGTTCATCCTCAGCCCACCTCGAGGCCAATCCACCACAAAGCAGGAGTAGGGTTTTACACCAAAAGGTGGCTCGAACCTAGGTAAAGTGATGTGTCTCATTTCCTTCTAGCTCACCGAGCTAGGCCGTGGGATCGACGAGTTGGCATACTGGGGAGGTTGAGTTCTTTGCATGAACCCCAGAGTTTGAATCTATCCAGGGTCTGCGGATCCCCGAATCCGATAGTGACTGAATGAAACCTATGGTTTGAACAAACTTGTGTTTTTTTCTCTAAATGTACATCCTTGTCAAATGATTTTTTTTAAAAACATCAATTGTTTTTAAATTTAAAACACTCATCGCAAACGTTTTTTATAGAACACTGATACGTCTCCAACGTATCTATAATTTTTTATTGTTCCATGCTATTATATTATCATTCTTCGATGTTTTACCTTAATTTTACAGCAACTTTATATCTTTTTTTGGACTAACCTATTGACATGGTGCCCAGTGCCAGTTGCTATTTTTTTGTCTTGTTTTTTACTTTGATGAATATCCGTATCAAACGAATTCCAAATGCCATGAAACTTTTTGGAGATTTTTTTGGACCAGAAGGAAACTTGGGAGCCAAGGAAGCACCAGGGGGAGGCCCATGGGGCCCACCACCCACCTGGGCATGCAAGAGGCCCCAGGCGCGCCCTGATGGGTGGTGGGGCCCATGGAGGTCTCCTCCACCGCCTCTCAGCTCTATAAATACTCAGATATCCCAAAACCCTAGGGGAGCGATCGAAACACAATTCCAGCCGCCGCAAGTTCCAGAACCACGAGATCCAATCTAGAGCCCTATTCCGGCACTCTACCGGAGGGGAACACGATCACAGAGGGGTTCATCATCCTCATTAGTGCTCCTCCGATGATGAGTGAGTAGTTCACCATAGACCTACAGGTCCGTAGCAGTAGCTAGCTGGATTCTCCTCTCTTTTTGATTCTCAATACAATGTTCTCCTTAATGTTCTTGGAGATCTATATGATGTAATGACTTTTTGCGATGTGGTTGTTGGGATCCCATGAACTGCGAGTTTTTATGAACAAATCTATCTATGAATATTATTCGGGTCTTCTTTGATCTTTATATACATAGTCTTGATCACGCCCCATCATGCAGCCTCCGGAGTCCATCTTGATAAGAATAAGGGCCCACCAGCCCAATCCGAGGAGCATGGGCCGACTAGGTTAGTACCCGCTGATATGTCTCCAACGTATCTATAATTTTTGACTGTTCCATGCTATTATAGTATCGATCTTGGATGTTTCATATGCATTCACAAGCAATTATATATCATTTTTTGGAACTAACCTATTAACATAGTGCCTAGTGCCAGTTGGTGTCTTCTGCCAGTTTTTGGTTTTTCAGAATATCAGTACCCAACGAAGTCCAAATGCCACGAAACTCTTTGGAGATTTTTTCTGGACATAAGAGACCCTGGAAGCTTCGGGATAGGACCAAAAGAGGGAGTAGTGGCCCACATGGCACTAGGGCGCACCCAGGGGGTGGGTGCACCCTGGTGGCTTGTGGGGCCCACATGGCTCTGTTTGACCTAACTCTGCCTGAATAAATTCTCTAAAATTAGGAAACCAATAGAGAGTGAGCCAAAATACTTTATCCACCACTACAACTTTCTGTTCTTGCGAGATCCCATCTGGAGGCCTTTTTCGGCACTCTGTCGGAGAGGGAATCAATCACGGAGGGGCTCTACCTCACCCTTCCTACCCTTCCGATGATGTGTGAGTAGTTTACCACAGACCTATGAGTCCGTAGTTAGTAGCTAGACGGATCTCTCTATCTCTTTTTTATCTTCAATACAATGTTCTCCTTGATGTTCTTGGAGTTCTATTTGATGTGAACACCTTTTGCGGTGTGTTTGTCAGGATCCGATGAATTGTGAGTTTATGATCAGATTATCCATGAATATTATTTGAGTTTTCTCTGAAATCTTTTATGCATGCTTATTATAGCTTTTTATTTCTCTCTGATCTATTGATTTGGTTTGGCCAACTAGATTGATTTTTCTTGCAATGGGAAAGGTGCTTTGTAATGGGTTCGATCTTGCGGTGCTCAATCCCAATGACAGAAAGGGACATGACACGTATTTGTATCGTTACCATTAAGGATAAAAGGATGGGGTTTATTCAAGCATGAGTTTACTTTGTCTACATCATGTCATCTTGCTTAAAGCGTTACTCCCTTCTTTATGAACTTAATACTCTAGGTGCATGCTGGATAGGGGTCGATGTGTGGAATAATAGTAGTAGATGCAGGTAGGAGTCGGTCTGCTTGTCTCGAACGTGATGCCTATATACATGATCGTTGCCTTGGATATCGTCATGATTATTCGCTTTTCTATCAATTGCCCAACAATAAATTTTTTACCCACAGTATGCTATTTTCAAGAGAGAAGACTTTTGTGAAAACTATGGCCCCCGGGTCTACTTTATCAAATGTTAAAAATCCTAAAAATACCTTGCTGCAATTTTACTTAATTTAATTTATTTTTTATTCTTTTTCAATCTATCTATCAATTACTATACAATTTAATCTTACAATTAACTGTCGAGGGATTGACAACTCCTTGTTCACATTTGGTTGCAAGGATTTATTCTTTTGTGTGTAGGTGCTACTAACAAGGTGTTGCGTGGTTCTCCTACTGGATTGATAACTTATACGTCTCCAACGTATCTATAATTTTTGATTGATCCATGCTATATTATCTACTGTTTTGGACTATATTGGGCTTTATTTTCCACTTTTATATTATTTTTGGGACTAACCTATTAACCGGTGGCCCAGCTCAGAATTGCTGTTTTTTGCCTATTTCAGTGTTTTGAAGAAATGGAATATCAAACGGAGTCCAAACGGAATAAAACCTTCGGGAACGTGATTTTCTCACCGAACGTGATCTAGGAGACTTGGACTCTGCTCCAAGGAACAAAAGAGGTGGTCACGAGGGTGGGGGGCGCCCCCCCTAGGGTGCGCCCCCTGCCTCGTGGGCCCACTTTTGCTCCACCACATACTCCTTCCTCCTATATATAACTACGTACCCCCAAAAGATCAAATACGGAGCCAAAAACCTAAATCCACCACCGCAACTTTCTGTATCCACGAGATCCCATCTTGGGGCCTGTTCTGGAGCTTCGCCGGAGAGGGCCGTCATCACGGAGGGCTTCTACATCATCATAGCCTCTCCGATGAAGTGTGAGTAGTTCACCTCAGACCTCCGGGTCCATAGTTATTAGCTAGTTTGCTTCTTCTCTCTTTTTGGATGTCAATACAATGTTCTCCCCCTCTCTCGTGGAGAGCTATTCGATGTAATCTTTTTTTTGCGGTGTTTTTGTTGAGACCGATGAATTGTGGGTTTATGATCAAGTCTATCTATGAATAATATTTGAATCTTCTCTGAATTCTTTTATGTATTATTGGTTATCTTTGCAAGTCTCTTCGAACTATCAGTTTCGTTTGGCCTACTAGATTGGTTTTTCTTGCCATGGGAGAAGTGCTTAGCTTTGGGTTCAATCTTGCGGTGTCCTTTCCCAGTGACAGAAGGGGCAGCAAGGCACGTATTGTATTGTTGCCGTCAAGGATAACAAGATGGGGTTTTTATCATATTGCACGAAACTATCCCTCTACATCATGTCATCTTGCTTGAAGCGTTACTTTGTTTTTAACTTAATACTCTAGATGCATGCTGGATAGCGGTCGATGAGTGGAGTAATAGTAGTAGATGCAGGCAGGAGTCGGTCTACTTGTCCCGGATGTGATGCCTATATACATGATCATACCTAGATATTCTCATAACTATGCTCAATTCTGTCAATTGCTCAATAGTAATTTGTTCACCCACCTAGAATACTTATGCTCTTGAGAGAAGCCACTAGTGAAACCTATGGCCCCCGGGTCTATTCTCATCATATCAATCTCCATCACTTTAATCTTGTTTGCTTTTTACTTTCCTTTTTATTTTCACTTTGCATCTCTATACCAAACATACCAAAAATATTATCTCTATCAGATCTCACTCCTGTAATTGACCGTGAAGGGATTGACAACCCCTAATCGCGTTGGTTGCGTTGAGCTATTGTTTTGTGCAGGTGTGCGGGACTTGAGCGTAGCCTCCTACTGGATTGATACCTTGGTTCTCAAAAACTGAGGGAAATACTTACGCTACTTTGCTGCATCATCCTCTCCTCTTCGGGGAAACCAACGCAAGCTCAAGAGGTAGCAAGAAGAATTTCTGGCGCCATTGCCGGGGAGTCTACGCAAAAAGTCTACATACCAAGTACCCATCACAATCCCTATCTCTCGCATTACATTAGTTGCCATGTGCCTCTCGTTTTCCTCTCCCCCACTTCACCCTTGCCGGTTTATTCGCCCTCTCTTTCTGTTTGCCTTTTTCTTGCTTGCCTTGTCGTCATGGCTAGTCTTATATCTTCTCCGTTATCTCCCGAGAACGAAGTTCTAAATTTTAAACAAAGGGAGGGAGAAAATCTGAAAGACGCTTGGTATAGAATTTGCAATGCTCAAAATAGATCTACCAGAAAGCAATCTACTTCAGTTCTTCTTCACAATTTTTATGTAGGTGCCAATCCTTGGTATAGATATATCCTTGATACCATTACCGGAGGGAATTTTTTGGGTAGCCATACTTTTGATTCTTATAATGCCATGATAGATTTATTTGGCTCACCACCTCTTTTGGTTAATGGAACTATGTTAACTTTGGAGCATGTTATGCAAAGGCTTGAAATTATTGAAAATAAAGTTGCTACCATTGAATCAATTGAAAATCTAGATAAAAATATCCACAATCAAATTACTCAATATGTATCTAAGGTAGGAATGACTTTGAAAAATATTAAGGAAAAGGAACCTATAGTTAATGAGAAAATAAATCTAGATTCCACTAAAATCGATAAACTTGAGGGTATCATTACAAATTTGGGAACCACTTTTTCTTCCATAAAGAACACTCCAAGTCCTCCTACTAAAATTGCCAAGCTTATGTATGTTCCTAAAAATAAGGGTGAATCCTCTAAGGAAACTGCGGGTCTTAAATCTGTAAGTATTCATCGCGATCTTTTTGCTATCATTAAGGAACCATTTGCTACAAATGAATTTTTCAATCTTGTGCCTAAGAGTTTGATAATTACCGAAAGAAATAAATTCCTAAAGAGGGTAGATGCCTCATTGAAGAATTGCCTACCAAAGAAGGCAATACCTAGATCTATCCTCGCTTTTATGCCTAGCTAGGGGCGTTAAACGATAGCGCTTGTTGGGAGGCAACCCAATTTTATTTGAAGTTTTTTGTTTTTGTTTCTGTTTAGGAATAAATAACCCATCAACCTTCTGTTTGGATGTGGTTTTGTGTTTTAATTAGTGTTTGTGCCAAGTTAAACCTATAGGATCTTCTTGGATGATAGTTATTTGATCTTGCTGTAATTTTCAGAAACTTCCTATTCACGAAAACAATTGTTAAAAATCACCAGAACGTGATAAAATACTGATTCCAATTGCTTCTGATCAATAAACAAATTGTATAGGTCGTCCTATTTTGGTATATTTTTTGGAGTTCCAGAAGTTTGCGTTAGTCACAGATTACTACAGACTGTTCTGTTTTTGACAGATTCTGTTTTGAGTTTGTTGTTTGCTTATTTTGATGAATCTAGGGCTAGTAAAATAGCTTATAATCCATATACAAGTTGTAATACAGTAGGTTTAACACCAATATAAATAAAGAATTAGTTCATTACATTACCTTGAAGTGGTTTTTTGTTTTGTTTCTCTAACGGAGCTCACGAGATTTCTATTGAGTTTTGTGTCGTGAAGTTTTCAAGTTTTGGGTGAAATCTTTTGATGGATTATGGAAAAAGGAGTGGCAAGAGCCTAAGCTTGGGGATGCCCATGGAACCCCCAAGATAATCCAAGGACACCAAAAAGTCAAAGCTTGGGGATGCCCCGGAAGGCATCCCCTCTTTCGTCTACTTCCATCGGTAATTTTACTTGGAGCTATATTTTTATTCACCACATGTTATGTGTTTCGCTTGGAGCATCTTGTATTATTTGTGTCTTTGTTTGTTAGTGTAACACAATATTCCTTGCTGTACACACCTTCTGAGAGAGCCATACATGAATTGGAATTTGATAGAATACTCTATGTGCTTCACTTATATCTTTTGAGCTATGTAGTTTTGCTCTATGTGCTTCACTTATATCTTTTGAGCGTTATAATTTTGCTCTATGTGCTTCACTTAGATCTTTTAGAGCACGGTGTTGGATTTGTTTTATAGAAACTATTGATCTCTCATGCTTCACTTAGATCATTTTGAGAGTCTCTAATAGCATGGTAAATTGCTTAATAATAATATGCTTGGTATTCAAGATTTGTGAAACTTTCTTTTGAGTGCGTTGAATACTAAGAAAAGATAGATGCTTGATAATTGTTTTGAGATATGAAGATGGTGATATTAGAGTCATGATAGTTGAGTAGTTGTGAATTTAAGGAATACTTGTGTTAAAGTTTGTGATTCCTGTAGCATGCACGTATGGTGAACCGTTATGTGATGAAGTCGGAGCATGATTTATTTATTGATTGTCTTCCTTATGAGTGGCGGACAGGGATGAGCGATGGTCTTTTCCTACCAATCTATTCCCCTAGGAGCATGCGTGTAATACTTTGCTTTGATAACTTCTAGATTTTTGCAATAAGTATATGAGTTCTTTATGACTAATGTTGAGTCCATGGATTATATGCACTTTTTCCCATCCTTCCACCATTGCTAGACTCTCTACTACCGCATACTTTTCGCCGGTATCATACACCCACCATATACCTTCCTCAAAAAATCCACCATACCTACCTATCATGGCATTTCCATAGTCATTCCGAGATATATTGCCATACAACTTTCCACCGTTCCGTTTATTATGACACGCTCCATCATTGTCATATTGCTAGCATGATCATGTAGTTGACCTTGCATTTGTTGCAAAGCCACCATTCATAATTCTTTCATACATGTCACTCTTGATTCATTGCATATCCCGGTACACCGCCGGAGGCATTCATATAGAGTCATAATTTGTTCTAAGTATCGAGTTGTAATTGTTGAGTTGTAAGAAAAATAAAAGTGTGATGATCATCATTTTTAAAGCATTGTCCCAAGTGAGGAAAGAATGATGGAGACTATGATTGCCCCACAAGTCGGGATAAGACTCCGGACGAAAAAAAGAGGCCATAAAAAAAGAGAAAAGGCCCAAATAAAAAAATAAAAAAATGAGAGAAAAAGAGAGAAGGGACAATGTTACTATCCTTTTACCACACTTGTGCTTCAAAGTAGCACCATGATCTTCATGATAGAGAGTCTCTCATTTTGTCACTTTTATATACTAGTGGGAATTTTGCATTATAGAACTTGGCTTGTATATTCCAATGATGGGCTTCCTCAAATTACCCTAGGTCTTCGTGAGCAAGCAAGTAGGATGCACACCCACTGAGTTTATTTTGTTGAGCTTTCATATACTTATAGCTCTAGTGCATCTGTTGCATGGCAATCCCTACTCACTCACATTGATATCTATTGATGGGCATTACCATAGCCCGTTGATACGCCTAGTTGATGTGAGACTATCTTCCCCTCTTTTTGTCTTCTCCACAACCACCATTCTATTCCACTTATAGTTCTATATCCATGGCTCACGCTCATGTATTACGTGAAGATCGATTTTTTTTTGAAAATGTTTGAGTATGAAACAATTGCTTGGCTTGTTATCGGGGTTGTGCATGATTTAAATAATTTGTGTGGTGAAGATAGAGCATAACCAGAATATATGATTTTGTAGGGATAACTTTCTTTGGCCATGTTATTTTGAGAAGACATAATTGCTTTGTTAGTATGCTTGAAGTATTATTATTTTTATGTCAACATAAACTTTTATCTTGAATATTTTGGATCTGAATATTCATACCACAATTAAGAAGATTTACATTGAAATTATGCCAAGTAGCACTCCGCATCAAAAATTCTCTTTTTATCATTTACCTACTCAAGGACGAGCATGAATTAAGCTTGGGGATGCCTGATATGTCTCGAACGTATCTATAATTTTTGATTGCTCCATGTTATATTATCTACTGTTTTGGACTATATTGGGCTTTATTTTTCACTTTTATATTATTTTTGGGACTAACCTATTAACCGGAGGCCCAGCCCAGAATTGTTGTTTTTTTGCCTGTTTCAGTGTTTCGAAGAAACGAAATATCAAACGGAGTCCAAACGGAATAAAACCTTCGGGAACGTGATTTTCTCACCGAACATGATCCAGGAGACTTGGACCCTGCTCCAAGGAACAAAAGAGGCGGACACGAGGGTGGGGGCGCCCCCCCAGGGCGCGCCCCCCCTAGGGCGCGCCCCCCTGCCTCGTGGGCCCCCTGTTGCTCCACCGACGTACTCCTTCCTCCTATATATACCTACGTACCCCCAAACGATCAAATACAGTGCCAAAAACCTAATTCCACCACCGCAACTTTCTGTATCCACGAGATCCCATCTTGCGGCCTGTTCCGGAGCTCCGCCGGAGAGGGCGGTCATCACGGAGGGCTTCTACATCATCATAGCCTCTCCGATGAAGTGTGAGTAGTTCACCTCAGACCTACGGGTCCATAGTTATTAGCTAGTTGGCTTCTTCTCTCTTTTTGGATCTCAATACAATGTTCTCCTCCTCTCTTGTGGAGATCTATTCGATGTAATCTTGTTTTTGCGGTGTGTTTGTTGAGACCGATGAATTGTGGGTTTATGATCAAGTCTATCTATGAATAATATTTGAATCTTCTCTGAATTCTTTTATGTATGATTGGTTGCCTTTGCAAGTCTCTTTGAACTGTCAGTTTGGTTTGGCCTACTAGATTGGTTTTTCTTGCCATGGGAGAAGTGCTTAGCTTTGGGTTCAATCTTGCGGTGTCCTTTCCTAGTGACAGAAGGGACAGCAAGGCACGTATTGTATTGTTGCCATCGAGGATAACAAGAAGGGGTTTTTATCATATTGCATGAAACTATCCCTCTACATCATGTCATCTTGCTTAAAGCGTTTCTCTGTTTTTAACTTAATACTCTAGATGCATGCTGGATAGCGGTCGATGAGTGGAATAATAGTAGTAGATGCAGGCAGGAGTCGGTCTACTTGTCTCGGACGTGATTCCTATATACATGATCATACCTAGATATTCTCATAACTATGCTCAATTCTATCAATTGCTCAACAGTAATTTGTTCACCCACCGTAGAATACTTATACTCTTGAGAGAAGCCACTAGTGAAACCTATGGCCCCCGGGTCTATTCTCATCATATCAATCTCCCTCACTTTAATCTTGTTTGCTTTTTTACTTTCCTTTTTATTTTCACTTTGCATCTCTATACCAAACATACCAAAAATATTATCTCTATCAGATCTCACTCATGTAAGTGACCGTGAAGGGATTGACAACCCCTAATCGCGTTGGTTGCGTTGAGCTATTGTTTTGTGCAGGTACGCGGGACTTGAGCGTAGCCTCCTACTGGATTGATACCTTGGTTCTCAAAAACTGAGGGAAATACTTATGCTACTTTGCTGCATCATCCTCTCCTCTTCGGGGAAAACCAACGCAAGCTCAAGAGGTAGCAATAACCTTGGTTCTTAACTGAGGGAAATATTTATCTCTACTGTACTGCATCATCCTCTACTCTTTGGAGAAATCCCAATGCAGTTCACATATAGGAGGAAGAATTTCTGGCGCTGTTGCTGGGGAGACATCACCAACATCTATCAAGTACCTACGCATAAATTTTCATCTCCTTACATTTATATTATTTGCTATTTGCCTCTCGTTTTCACCTCCTCCACTTATAAAAAGTTTTTGCAAAAATACAAAAATATTTTCCGTTTGCTTTTTTTCTTTTCTGTTTGCTTCTTTGTTTGTTTGTTCACTTGCTTTCCCACTTTATGGTTATGGCTAGTTCTTCTCTTGTTTCATGTACCTTTGAAAACGAGGTTCTCAATTTTAAGCTAAGCGGAGGAGAGAATTTAAAAGATGCTTGGTATAGGATTTGCGATGCTCATAATAGATCAACTTGTAAGAAATCCACTACCGTTCTTCTTGGCAATCTTTATGTGGGTATTACTACTTGGTATAGATTTGTGCTTCATACTATTACCGGAGGGAATTTATTGAGTAGTCACCCTATGGATGCTTTCAATGCTATGGGAAATTTGGTGGGATCACCACCTATCACTATTAATGGAACAATTTTAACTTTGGAACATGTTATTTATGCAAATGTTAGACTCTATTGAAAGTAACATGCCTACCATAGAGCATATTGAACATTTGGATAAAAAGATTCATATCCATGTCACTCAATTTGGGTCAAAGGTAGGGATTACTGTTAATATGCTAAAAGAGAATGAACCGATAATTAATGAAAGGGTGGAGCAAAGTCCCGCTAGGACTGATAAATTGGAAGAAATCATTAATAATTTGGGTTTCGCTCTTTCTTTTACTAAAACTATTGAAAAAACTCCTCCCCGCAAGAATAGCAAGTTTATTTATGTTCCTAAAAAAGGGTGCTACATCTAGCAACAACAGTGAAGTTCTTAAAATGAGTAGTGTTCACCCCAATTTTGTCGATTTGATAAAGGAACCGATGTATGAAAATAAGCCTCTTAATTTTGTTCCTAGGAGTGTGATCATTAAAAACAAGTATGGTGGAACTCCTAGGAAATATGGGTGTGTGATTGAGGAGTTAGAAACTAGAGATGACAATGCTTGAAACTATGCATTATGCCTAGCTAGGGGCGTAAAACAATACAACCCAATGGCTATCTTAATTTTCTTGTTTATTTTCCTGTTTTCTTGTGTGAACAAAATTATACTACTATTATGGTTGTGTTTATGTGTTTAAATTAGTGTTTGTGCCAAGTAAAGCCTTTAGGATGATTTGGATTATAGTTGCTTTGATTCTGTGCAAAAATAGAAACTTTTGCGTCCAGTAGCAGAATTGTTGATATTTGCTGGATAGTGAAAAAGTTCGGAACTATTCACACGTAATTGATATACAAATTTCCCACGTTTTCCTAAATTTTCAGAATTTTTGGAGTTACAGAAGTATGGTCATTGTTCAAATTGCTACAGACTGTTCTGTTTTTGACAGATTCTGTTTTTGTTGCGTTGTTCGCTTGTTTTGATAAATCTATGGACTGTGCCATGGTGAAGTTAGATTACATTAGGTATAATGCAATAATAAAGTATGAATGGGTTTGAAATAGTACCTAAAGTAGTGATTTGCTTTATTATACTAACGGGTCGCACAAAGGGTTTGTTAAGTTTTGTGTGCTGAAGTTTTCAAGTTTTGAGTGAGTTCACGATGGGTGAAGGAATAAGGTGTGGCAAGAGCCTAAGCTTGGGGATGCCCGAGGCATCCCAAGGTAATATTCAAGGACTCCCAAGCAATTAAGCTTGGGGATGCCCCGAATGGCATCCACTCTTTCTTCTACCGACCCCCCGAAAGGCATCCACTCTTTCTTCTACCAACCAGCGGTAATTTTACTTGGAGCTATATTTTTATTTATCATATGATATGACTTTTTCTTGGAGCGTCATGTATTATATGAGTCTTTGCTTTGTTTGATTTTTAGTTCGTCACGATCATCTTTTCTGGACACACCTATTTGAGACGGACACACATTTTTCATGATTTGTTAGAATACTCTATGTACTTCACTTATATCTTTTAAGCCAGGTAGTTGCTCTAGAAATTCACCCAAGGACACACATGTGATTTTTGAACCAACCTTGGTGCACTCGAGCATGTGCGTGTAGTTCAAATTTGAATTATGCACATTGAATGCTCAGAAACTCAATTAATGCATAAAAAGGCCAAACGAACCTGAAATAATTCCAATTTTTAACACGATACTCATATAGTTCTATGTTGGCTCTGTAAAAAAATAAAGAGGGGGAGGGGGCAGCGTATGTCGTTTTGCACACAAAGGTGACACGTTCCCTCTCGAAACCATGCGCCTTCTTGAGAGAAGCTCCAATTTGCAAGAAGCTTATACCAAAACTTGTCCTAATTTGGCCAAAAAATTTACCACAACATGTTGGTGCCATGAAATGACACCATGCCAAGTTTCGTGATTTTTAGGTGAGTTTTGGATTTACATGAATTTAAAAACCAAGTTTCTCGATGTTTCTGCAGAGCCACGACGCTCAGATGTTTGGAATTCATTCTCATTTCTTGCATGGGACTTGTAATTCACCCAAAGACACACATGTGAGTTTTCAACAAACTTCGGTGCACTGCAGCATGTGCTTGTAGTTGAAATTTGAGTTATGCACATTAAATGCCTAGAAACTCCAATTAATGCATAAAAAGGCCAAACGAACCCGGAATAATTCTAAATTTTAACACGAAACTCATATAGTTGCATTTTCACTATAGATAAATATTCTAGCAATTCAAACACCATCCTTTCCCTCCGTAAAACCATTTTGTCTTTCAAAATAGAATGAAAAAAATCAAGTATACCACAGACAGTTTACTAGCAAGAATCATGTGGGATGCGATATAAAATATCTTGGCACCGTCTTGTCTAGCCTACGCAGGAAGCTTCATTGTCTACAATCCACCGCCCGCGCTTGAACCACACTTGTGCGCCAGTTTCTCATGGCACCGAGCGAAATTTTTCTGCCACCACGGAAATATCTATCTCCCCGTCCCCACTAAAAGCCACATTTCCACTATTCATCCTTGCTTTCAAAGTTCAAACCTTCACTACTGCTCACTGGCAGCGCCGCCTCCTTGTTGGTGACCCTTCTTCTTGCAGCGCCACCTCCTCGTCGGCGACCCTTGTTCTTGCTATGTGGCCTCATCGATATGGTCAGGTAATCCACACCCCACCCACGCCATCCTCCTCCTTCCCCATCCCACATACCCCGACCGATGGCGCGACGCCTTCCGCCCAAATCACTGACCCTGTCCTCCAATTGAGCGCTACCCACAACCATTTTGTATGCAGTATAGCATGGAGCTCAGTAGCATTTGGCAACGGAGAAGAAAATCATGGCCACACACGCGGACGAGGTCGTGATGGCTGCCATGCATGCCGACCACCAGATCTTGGAGGAGCACCTTATCTTCGAGGCCACTGTCGACACCGCCATGCGGTTGTCTACTTTAAAATACAGTTCATGTTGTTTTCTCGAGGCCACCGCCAGTGCCTTCTAGTGATATTTCATCTGCAATGTTAATATGCAATCCAATATTCTGAAATGTAACGTTCAGTTAACAGTTTGGTCCAACAATTGCAACATTTTGTAGTACTGTTCTTAAGCACAGTTGGTTTCGTTAACTGTCTTATCTTCTAGTATATGTTCTATTCTGCAATGTCGTGCTCAGTCAACTATTTTCGTTCATTTGTTCTGCTATCCACTTAACTGTTTGGTACAATTTTGCAATTTGATTTTCATTTGTTGTGGGTACAATTTTGTATTGGTATGCATGCGAGAAATAAATCGAATTTGGCTATACTCGATACATATTCTACTGATAGTATGGCAACTCTCAGTTAACCTGATCAAGATCTTCCTTATATGTGTTGCAGGGAAACAATGGGAGGCATTGCAGTTTACCATCGAGGTTTGCTCATGCATGGTCCTTTCGCTAATAGCACATTGTCGGGGGTTGGATGTGACATATGCCAAAGGATGGCTTATCATGGTGGGGGCGAGTAGAACGTCGCCGGTGCCTGGAAGCGGGATGAGGCGTAGACATGAACGCCGGCGAATCTTACCCAGCTTTGGGGCTCTCCGAGGAGATAACACCCCTACTGCTGCTCTGCGGGGTCTCTGCATGATCACTATCATGATGTGTATACAAAGTTGCTCCTTAAGCTGTTTCTTGGAGGTAGGAGAGGGCAAGGCCAGCACTCTCCCTCTTGTGTTTCTGGTCTAGTGTCTAAAGAATCCAACCCTTTGCATGGGTGCTCCGGGGGGTTTATATAGGCCTACCCCCCGGGGATACAATGGTAATCCGGCTGGGCGCGGGTCCCAGCCGTCTGTCTCTCAGGCCGCCATCTTCTCCGCCGACTTCTGGGGTCCACCGCCTGTGGGCCACGCCGACTGACTTGACCACTGTCGCCGTCTTCTGTCCCCACGCTGACCGGCGGGACCCGCCGTCTCCAGGCCGTACAGGCGGGCCAACGTGGGAACAGGGTTCCGCCCCTTGGGGCTGATGTCAGAGCTGGCATGGCAACATTGCCGCGCCGGACGGAGATCTCCGTTAGTACGACGCACTGTGGCCATGCCTGCCCTCGGTAAGGGGCGGGTGTGGCCCGTACTGAGGCCACGCCCCGTCCCGTCCCTCCTCACGAAGGCATGAGGTGGTGAAGTCACAGGCCGACTCCCCGTAGTCGGCTTCTTTGGAAGTCGCTAGCTGGGAGTCGGCCCATGTCGTAGTCGTCTCTGGGATTCGTCCGTGAGTGGGTAGTCGGCAGTGCTGCAGCCGACTCCTAGAGGCGGCCCTCCGTCTTGGGATTCTTGAGGGGCGAAGCCTGCCCCGATGTCTTGAAAGGTTCTGGGTCCCGGGTTAGCCTACCCGTGGCCCATTACTCCGACAGTAGTCTCCGAAGCTGGTGAGGCACCGAGGGAGATACGTCGAGGGGCCTCAACAGTTTCTTCCCTCCAGCGGTTGGGTCTAGGCCTTGCCCGCCGTCTTCCCTCAAGCCGACTATTAGAAGACGATCTGCTCAGGCCGTCTCCGCCAAGCCGACTATCGGGAAGCCAGACCCGTCAAAGGTCGTCTTGCTCCCTTAAGAGTTTGAAAGTCGCGGCGGGGTTCGGACGGCGTGCTTGAGAAGCCGCACCGTCGCCGCCCGCTGCGGACCCGCTGGACGGCGCCACGTTGCCGGGCCAGTCTGCCAGCCCACGCGCGCGACGGGACAGGCCCGCAGGAGGGGCCCGCCATTACCGCGCCTCGGCCTTTGAACGGATCTGCTGCGGCCGTGCGGGCGGTTGGGATTCCAGCGCAGTAACTGCGTGCAGTAACTCGTGTGGTAAGTCGTGGGGGTCATGGGGGCGCGAGCGCAGTTAATCCCACGACGCCCCCTCGGCTTCTCAGCCCGTCTGGAGAAGGCGACTTCAGCGCCACGCCCCCTGGAGACTGGCGCAGCCAGCTCGGCCATCCCAGACGTCGAGGCAACGAGTGCTGCGCCCGTCGGATGGGTGCGAGGAGGCGGCACAGGCCCGCTGAACCATGCGCTTCTGGACGTCCAGGCGAAGCTGCGAGCTGAAGGCGACGCCATCCAGAGCTGCAGCAAGGCGCATCTGGCGTCGCGAGCGGCCATTCGGGTATGGTTTCCTCTGACTTTGTTTTTTCTTGCTCTTCTCTGTGGGGGCGCGCCAGCGCACCCACTGGGTGTAGTCCCCGAGTTCCGGGCCGACTGCTGAGCAGGCGGGTCGGAACTCTATTGGCGAGTTCCAAATGCTTATTCTTGTTTTTGAAATGCTTATCACAGGATTACCACAACCTCCGGGTCACCGTCTTCAACCGCAACGTTGAAGAGCTGGGCAAGCGGACTGCCGACTTGTCGAAGAGCCGGAGTGAGTTTCCTTCTTCGCGGGGGCGCGCTGGCGCACCCGCGAGGTGTAGTCCTCGAGATTCGGGCCGACTGCTGCGCAGTCGGGCCAGATCTTCCTAGCGACCTTCTTTGCTGACGACTTGCATCTTTTTTCTTCTTTCTTCAGAGGCCAACGCCGTTCTTTAGCAGCAGTTGGGCGAAGCCAACACCGCCTTGCGTGCCAAGGAGGTGGAGTGCAGCAAGTTCGTCACGGAGCGCGACTTGCTGTCTGCACAGTTGGCGGAGCAGAAGGAGCTACTCAAGAAGGCGCAGGAGGAGGCGAAGGGGAAAGAGACTGCACTCCTGGCCGAGTTCGAGACCGAGCGCTCCTCCTGGACCGACAAGGAGGCGATGCTGATCTCCGGCTTCGACAAGATTGAGGATATCGTTGATGGTGAGTTTTCTTTACTCTCTTTCTTTGAGCAGCCGACCGTAGGTCGGGCCGACTTTAACTTTTCTGACTTGACTCTTTTTTCGTCTTGGCATACTTCTTCCCGGGCCACACGCAAGCTGCCACTCAGGCCATCGAGGCCGATTGTGAGGCGCGGAGGGCAGCTGGCGAGGAGGTTGCCGCCAATGCCCCCCGGACCCTTGACGAGCAGCTTCTGAGCATCGAGGCTCGCCTGCGGCCGGCTCACCGGATGCTGCACCGGCTTCAACGCGTCGGCGCCCAGGCGATTGCTGCCTTGTGGCCAGACATGTCGATTCTGCGCACTCCCAGCCGGACTGTCGACTGGCTGGAGGTCGCAGCAGGCCGTCTGGAGGCTTGGAAAGGCTCCTTGGCACGGGCTGGAGCGCGTCAGGCCTTGGAGTTTGTCAAGGCGTGGTATCCAGACCTGGACCTGGACCAGCTGGCCACGCTCCGGGCCGAAGCCCAGCCGGAACTGGCAGCCGTGGAGGACGCCCTTGTCAAGCGCGCCGCGGCGATCGCCGAGTACGCTGATACCAACGTCTTCATTCCTGAGCGAGCTGACAATGGCGAGGAGGCACCGCCGGAGTGGTTTGGGATGAACCCGGACTACGACGAGGACTCGGCGGAGGTGATCGGCTCCAGTGCCGAGGAGGGAGGCGAGGCGGAGGTCGGAGGCGAGATGGAGGCGCCAGAAGACGGAGCGGGTGATCAGCCTCAGCTCGACCGCGCCTCCAGCAACGAGCCGTGCCCAACCGAGCCGACTGCCGCTGGAGGCGGTCAAGCCTAGACTGCTCAACCGGCCGCCCCAACGTCCGACACCGCCATCTCCTCCGAGCCTCCAAATCCGTCTGCTGCTTCGTAGGCTGCCGCCTTTGTCTCTGTTTTAGTGGTTTCTCGAAGAACTTTGTTAATTCACACAATTTCACCCGCAGGGTGTATTTTGAATTTCCGTTCGAGGATTCGGCCAAGGGCCTATGTTATGTAAATATTTATCTGGGTTCTATCATTTCTTGCTTATTGCTCTTTTGGCTTTTTCCTTTGCCGCCTTCCCTTAGATGTCGTCTTTGCCAGTCGGGCAGCCGCTCTGAGGACTGCCGCTGGATCAAATACTTGGCTACTTTGGGAAGGCAAGTAATTAGCCATTCTAGAGTTTTCTTAGCAAGTCTGATAGAAAACGGCAAGCCGACTACTCAAGGGTCGGTTTTTGCGAGGAACGGCTGGAAAGCCGTCTTAAGCTATGTTTACGCTTTGAGTCCTTAGTCATTTTTCATGTGGGCGCCCCTTCTTCCTTACTCCTGCCCACCAGACAGTCGCTCTGCGAGCTGCGGCCTCTGACAGGAGACGGCTTAGGCGCCACACACTACTTGTCCGACTGCAGGAAGCGTTTTCATAGCGCAAGACGGCGAGTCCCCGGGCCGACTAGTCGAGCCCGGTGCCAAGCGGCATAACAAAGAGTGGAATACTCGGAGTCATAATACTTATCATACAGATAACAAAAAGGACAGTCCCCGAGCTCGTCTCGGGGGCCCCGAAGTCTTGGTACTTCAATACAAAAGGGTAGCGTGGTACATACTGCATCAACTGTAAAATCTTCAGAGAAGATTAGCGTTCCATGGTCGTTCCGTCTCTTTGCCAGAGTCATCCCTCTTCCGTGCTCGGGGCTTCTGAGCGTCAATCAGGTAGTAGGAGTCGTTGCCCAGCACTTTGCTGATGATGAAGGGGCCTTCCCAAGGCGCCGACAACTTGTGCTGGCCGGCTGTTCACTGGATCAGTCGGAGGTCGCCCTCTTGGAAGGATCTCGGGCTGACCTTCCTGTTGTAGTATCGGCGCAGGCTCTAATGGTAGATGCTGGACCAGCTGAGTGCCAACTGCCGGCCCTCTTCCAGCAGATCGACGCCATCTTGTCGTACTTCTTCTGCTTCCTCCTTGGTGTACATCGTGACTCGCGAGGAGTCGAACTCTATATCCGTTGGGATGACGGCTTTAGCACCGTAGAGGAGGAAGAAGGGCGTGAAGCCGGTTGACTTATTCGTAGTCGTGCGCAGACTCCAGAGGACGGCTGGCAACTCGTCAAGCCAACAGCCGGCCGAACGCTCTAGCGGTTCGATCAGCCGAGGCTTGATGCCGGACAGGATGAGTCCATTCGCCCGCTCCACCTGGCCGTTTGACTGCGGATGGGTAACGGACGCTAAGTCTAGTCGGATGCCTTGCGTCGCGCAGAAACGGGCCAAAGCGCCCTTGGCAAAGTTGGTGCCGTTGTCGGTGATGATGTTGTGCGGTATGCCGTACCGAATTGTGATCTCGGAGATGAAAGTCACGGCAGTCGGACCATTCAACTTCTTGATGGGTTTCACTTCTATCCACTTGGTGAACTTGTCCACTGCGATAAGTAGGTGAGTTAGGCCACCTCGTGCCGTCTTGAATGGTCCCACCATATCCAGGCCCCAAACCACAAAGGGCCAGGCGATTGGGATGGTCTTAAGCGCAGAAGCCGGCTGATGCGGCTTGGAGCGAAACTTCCGGCACCCCTTGCATTTCTTGACCAACTCTTTGGCGTCTTCTAGGGCAGTCGGCCAGAAGAAACCGTGCCGGAAAGCTTTGGCGATGAGTGCTCTTGAGGCCGCATGGTGGCCGCACTCGCCTTGATGGATGTCTCTAAGAATTGCTTGGCCTTGCTCCGGCTCGACGCAGCGCTGGTAAACACCAGTGACGCTGCGCCTGACTAGCTCTCTGTTGACTATGGTGTATGCTGCCGCCCGGCGTTGTACTTGCCGAGCCAAGGTTTCATCAGTTGGCAGCTCCTTGTTCACTAGGAATTTGAGGATGGGCTGAGCCCATGAGGGTGCTGCTATTTCTTCAACTGTCAGAACTGCTACTTGGACGAGGGCGGCTGGGCTGGGAGGCGGCGGGCTGGAGTCTGCGGCCGCTTGCTGGATCAAAGGAGTCCTCGGGCCGAGCTCTGGAGTCTTTTGTCTGGTCGCCACATTCCCCGGGCCGGGTTCTGAAGTCCTGGGGCCGGCTTTGACTGTGGCGTTCTTGGAGTCGTCTGCAAGGATCTTTGTGCCGTCTGCTGGGGCTCTTGAGCCGGATCTGACTTCTTCAGGAGGAGCTGGCACAAAAATAGAATCTGACTCTGGTGAAGGCTTGATGGACGGCTTGAGGAGGCGCTGAAGGGTGACGCCAGATGGTATTGCTTGGCGGGTGGAGCCGATTCGTGCCAAAGTATCTGCTTGGTCGTTGTCGTTTCTTGGCACGTGGAGGAGCTCGCACCCCTTGAAATATCCGCTGAGTTGCTGCACGAAGAAGCGGTAGCTTGCCATGTTTGCGTCCTTGGCGTCCCAGTTGCCAGATGACTGCTGGACCACCAAGTCAGAGTCGCCATAACACAGGATCCGGCGAATGCCAAGTTCTTTGGCAAGCGAGAGCCCGTGAATGAGCGCCTCATACTCGGCGACGTTGTTGGAGGCGGCGACATGCATCTGCAGCGCATACTTGAGCTTGTCGCCTTTGGGAGAAGTGAGAACAACGCCGGCTCCTAAGCCAGTGCGCATCTTAGAGCCATCGAAATGCATCCGCCAATGGGTGGAGTCGGGTGCTGGCGGTAGGTACTGGGTCTCGGCCCAGTCGACAAGGAAGTCGGCCGGTGCTTGCGACTTGATGGCGGTGTGGGGCTGATGGTAGATCATGTAGGGGGCCAACTCTATGGCCCATTTGGCCACTCGGCCAGACGCATCTCGGCTTCCAATGATCTCGGCTAGTGGGGCCGTGCAGACCACAGTGATTGGATGCTCTTGGAAATAAGGCTTCAGCTTCTTGGCGGCAAAGTGCACACCGTAACACATCTTCTGGTAGTGGGGGTAGTTCTGCTTGGAGGTCGAAAATACTTCGCTCAGGTAATATACCGGTCTCTGGACAGGTAGTGCCCTGCCTTCCTCCTTGCGCTCAACTACGATGACCGTGCTGACTACCCGGCTGGTGGCGGCGATGTACAGGAGCATGGGCTCTTTGGGAGTCGGAGCCGCCAACACAGGGGGAGTAACCAACATCCTCTTCAGCTGGAGAAAGGCCTCGTCCGCCTTGTGGTTCCACTCAAAAAAATTGGTCTTCTTCATGAGCTGGTACAAGGGGAGAGCTTTCTCGCCCAGCCGACTGATGAATCGGCTGATGGATGCCAGACAGCCAGTGAATTTTTGCACATCCAACAGTCGGCTGGGTACCTCCATCCTCTCAATGGCCTTGATCTTCACGGGGTTGCACTCTATGTCGTGTTCGGAGACCAGTAAACCAAGGAGTTGGCCGGCTGGTACTTTCAAGACGCACTTCTCGGGGTTGAGCTTGATCTGGAATCGGCGCAGGTTTTCGAAGGTCTCCTTGAGGTCTTCCAGTAGAGTTCCGTGCTTTTCCGTCTTCACCACCACATCATCCACATAGACGTGGGCATTTCTGCCGAGTTGCTTGAGGAGGCACTTCTGCATGCAACGCTGAAAGGTGGCGCCGGCATTCATCAAGCCGAACGTCATGGTCAGGTAGCAGAAGGCTCCAAACGGCGTGATGAAGGCGGTTTTCAGTCTGTCTGCCGGGTCCAGCTTGATCTGGTGATATCCTAAATAGGCATCTAAGAAGCTCAACAGCTCGCATCCGTCTGTGGAGTCTATCACCCGATCGATTCTCGGCAAAGCAAACGGGTCCTTGGGGCAGGCTTTGTTGAGGCTTGTGTAGTTAATACACATCCGCCACTGCTTGTTCTTCTTCAGCACTAAGACCGGGTTTGCTAGCCACTCTGGAAAAAAACACTTCCATGATAAAGCCGGCTGCAAGGAGCCGGGCGAATTCCGTCGGACACCTCTTCAACAACTCTTCTTTTTTCTTCTGACAGGCGGCGCAAGGGCTGCCTGACGGGCTTCACATCAGACCGAACGTGTAACTTGTGCTCGGCGAATTCCGTCGGACACCCGACATGTCTTTGGGGGACCATGCAAAGATGTCCCGATTCTCACGGAGGAAATCGACGAGCTCGCCTTCCTATTTGCTGTCAAGGTTTGCACCTATGATAGCGTACCTCTCCGGGTGCTCTGGGTCCAAGGGTATCTTCTTCTTCTCCTTTGCCGGTTTGAACGATCCCTCAGCTTCTGACTCCTAGGGTTGGGCGACATCTCTGGCTGCTTTCCGGCCATCGCCACAACCCGATCAAGAAGCCGATTCTCTGCTGCAATAACCAGGGACTCGGCCAGCCGACTGCTCTCGGCCGCGCAAGCGGACGACTTTCTGTAGTCGCCGGCTATAGTCAGAATCCCCTTGGAACTCGGCATCTTCATCTTGAGGTAGGCGTAGTGGGGGACCGCCATGAACTTGGCCAAAGCAGGTCGGCCAAGCAGCGCGTGGTACGGGCTCTCAAGGTCCACCACTTCAAACCAGACTGGCTCTCAGCGGAAATGGCTCTTGTCTCCAAAGAGGGCATCTATCAAAATCTTGCCAATTGGGGAGCAGGAAAGGCCAGGGGCAATGCCATGAAATACGGTCAGGCTGCTCTGAAGCTGTCTTTGCTTGATTCCTAATTTCTCCATGGTATCCTTGTACAGGATATTGATGCTGCTGCCTCCGTCTATCAGCACTCGTGAGAAACGAGCGGCTTGCTTATCGGTGGCAAAGGTGGCCTCCAAGACCAAGGCGTATGAGCCTGGGCTTGGCATCACCTCTGGGTTATCAGCTCTGCTCCAGCTGATAGATTTCTCGGACCAGTGCATGAACTCTGGAGTGTCTGCGCCACCGCATTCACCTCTTGCCGCTACAGCCGCTTGCTGCGTTTGTCATCTGCCACACTAGTGAATATCACATAGGCTCCATGCTCTTCTGGGTACTCGTCTTGTACTGCGCTGACTGGCCTGACAGCCGGCTGCTGGGGTGGAGGCGGAGGCGGCTGCCCAGCAGGTGGAGGAGGCATCAGGCCGTTTCCCTTGGCAATCCTGGTGAGCCAGTGACACTTTCGGGTGGTGTGATTTGATGGCTTCGCGCTGCTGTGAAACTTGCATGGGCCGTCTAGAGTCTGCTCGTAGGAGAAAGCCGGCAACCAGTTGGACTTGCCGCCCTTCTGCCGCTTGGGCGGAGGCTGCCCCTCCAGTTGCTGGTCTTCGACTGTCGCCACTTGCCGGCTACTGGAAGCCGGCTGCGGGGCCTTGCGCTTGAAGTCGTTCTGCTGCTGTCGCCGACTGGCGTCTCTGGCCGGAGTTCTGGGAGCCTGAGGGGCCACTTTGACGGCTAGGCTAACTTGGATCTCCATCTTCATGGAGGAGTCGGCTGTGGCGTACTTGTCTGCTATGATCAGCAGCTCATCCAGGGTCTCTGGCTCATCGCAGAGGCGCTTGTGCTTGAGGAGGGTGCCTTCTCTGCACCCGGCTGTGAAGTACTCGATGGCCTGCACCTCGTGCACGCCCTCGCAGGAGTTTTGGAGCTCGGCCCAATGCGTGAGGTAGTTGCGGGTCGACTCGTTGGGGCCTTGCACGCACAAGGAGAGCTGGCGAGGCTTGGGAGGTCGCTTGTACGTGCTTGTGAAGTTGCGGACGAAAGCTTCGGTGAAGTCGACCCAGCTGTTGATGCTGCGGGGCTTCAGGTTGTTCAACCATATCCGGGCCGTGCCCTGGCGCATGAGTGGAACGTACTTCACGGCAACTCGCTTGTTGCCGTTTGCTATGCTGACTGTTGTGGAGTAGTCAACCAGCCAATCCTCCGGCTTCACGGAGCCGGTGTACTTGGGAGTATCTCTGAGGAGAGTGAACCCTTTGGGAAAGGGCTCATATCATATGCGGGGGCCGAAACACGGCGGATCCAACTCGTCTTGTTCTTCCAGCGCCAGGGATCTGTGGAGCCGGTCAATCCGGTGGCGGGCATCATTCTCTTCGACTCCTTCTCGGCGGCCGAGGTGGCCTCCAAGAGTCGGATGCTCAACTGGTGGCGGGGAGACTCGCCTTTCTCTGCGAGGTGGAGGAGGCACATAGTCGTCTCGCCGCTCTACTGCTCTTGGGCGGCCGTCTTGGTCGCGATCGATGGAGATGTGAGTCTGACTGCGACTAGCAGCTGGGTCCTTGTCTTTCCTTCCGCAGACGCCACCAGTCGGCTTCCGAGACGTTGCGCCTTGGTCTCGGCGGGGTGGCAGGTCGTCGTTCTGTCATTGCGGCGCCTCAGTGTGGCAGTTGGCCGCGTTCTGCGCCGTAGCCGCGTCGAGGAGCCGCTGGACTCGCTCCGTCATCAGTCGGCACTCTTCGCCTTCAAGGTTTTCCAACTCGTCCGCCGCCGCCTGGGCGGCTCGGATGTTCTCTGCGGGCGTGGCGTATACGGGGCGATTGGCCCCGAACATGCTGGCGATGTCCGCGCCACATTGCCGGACCGCGCCTAGGCGGCTAGGCCCCACTGGGGCTGGCGAGCCGCCCACGGCACGATCCATCTCACACTGGTAGGCTTCTGACAAGCGTCTCATGCTTGCCAACTTCTTCGCGCCTTCGACGACCTGGAGGCGGCGTGCCTCCAGCGTCTCGGCGTCAGCGTCTTCTGAGATGGGCGCATCCAGGTCTTGTAGCGCCGCACTGAGCGGGTCATGGGCCCCATCGTCGGAGTGCTCGCCATGGCCGATGACGAGCACCTCTGTGACAGTGCTTCCGCCGCTCTCCACGCGAGGGAGCGGCTTGTCGAAGACTACCACGTTGGTAGGGAACGCGTCGAGCGACGCGGTGTCGGAATCAACCAGCATCGGGTCGGTGGAGCGTACGGACTCCAGGTCAGTGGCAGGCTCGCCGGCAACGTGGAGTTCGTCGAGGAGGCCCGCGAGAAGGCTCTCGGGGCCGTCGGTGCCTGCGTCGGATGCAGGCTCGTCGGAGAGGCGAACCTCGCCGACATGTTCGGCGAGGCAGCTGGCCGCGCCGGCGATCTCAGCGCCGCGCAGCGCGTCGGCGCAAACTCCCTTTGGACTGCCGGGCTGGCTGCGCTCGCCAGGGAGGAAAAGGGTTCCCGTCCAGAACAGGTCTCCGGACGACGGTGCACCTCGCCCCACGGTGGGCGCCAAATGTCGGGGGTTGGATGCGACATATGCCAAAGGATGGCTTATCATGGTGGGGGCGAGTAGAACGCCGCCGATGCTTGGAAGCGGGACGAGGCGTAGACATGAACGCCGACGAATCTTACCCAGCTTCGGGGCTCTCCCAGGAGATAACACCCCTACTACTGCTCTGCGAGGTCTCCGCATGATCACTATCGCGATGTGTATACAAAATTGCTCCTTGAGCTATTTCTTGGAGGTAGGAGAGGGCAAGGCCAGCTCTCTCCCTCTTGTGTCTCTGGTCTAGTGTCTAAAGAATCCAACCCTTTGCATGGGTGCTCCGGGGGGTTTATATAGGCCTACCCCCCGGGGTACAATGGTAATCCGGCTGGGCGCGGGTCCCAGCCGTCTGTCTCTCAGGCCGCCGTCTTCTCTGTCGACTTCTGGGGTCCACCGCCTATGGGCCCCGCCGACTGACTTGACCACTGTAGCCGTGCTTCTGGTGACGTTGGCTTGGTCGTGGGGTCGTGGCAACAGTGCCGCCGCCTGACGGGCGATCACTGTTTCCACTCCCCATCTCATCTGGTTAATGGCGTGCGGGGCCCGTGGGAGGAGTCGGCCGACTCTCGGGGGCCGACTCCGATGGGGTCCATCTTGTGGCGCTCTCGCCGTCTTCTGTCCCCCCGCTTGCCGGCGGGACCCGCCGTCTCCAGGCCATACAGGAGGGCCAACGTGGGTACAGGGTTCCGCCCCTTGGGGCTGATGTCAGAGCTGGCATGGCAACAGTGTCGTGCCGGACGGAGATCTCCGCTAGTACGACGCACTGTGACGATGCCTGCCCTCGGTAAGGGGCGGGTGTGGCCCGTACTGAGGCCACACCCCGTCCCGTCCCTCCTCACGAAGCCATGAGGTGGTGAAGTCGCAGGACGACTCCCCGTAGTCGGCTTCTCTGGAAGTCGCCAGCTGGGAGTCGGCCCATGTCGTAGTCGTCTCTGGGATTCGTCCGTGAGTGGGTAGTCGGTGGTGCTGCAGCTGACTCCCAGAGGCGGCCCTCCGTCTTGGGATTCTTGAGGGGCGAAGCCTGCCCCGATGTCTTGAAAGGTTTTGGGTCTTGGGTTAGCCTACCCGTGGCCCATTACTCCGACACACATTATTGTGCAGTTGGAGGAATCATTCTAATATTTAGGTTTCTTACAATTTGGTCTTGCACATGTAGGTCCTGCTATCAGAGGCTTAGACCCATTGTTCGACCCATTTTGCATATGGGGAAATGAGATATCCATGAATATCAGTAGAGTCAAGAAACTCAGAAAGATTGTTAGGATAAGGAAACTTGCGATGAATAACAGCAAGATCTTTCTTTGCACAATGAAGAAAACATCGGTCAACTATAGGATGGTACTAACTCTTTTACCTTGTTCTTACCCCTTGTGCCATTTCAAAATTTATAACAATGATTTATGCATATCTTTGTTTTCAGTACTTTCCAAAGTAGTTCACCGATGATTACCTCTCAAACCACCAGCATGGTCAAGAGGCGGGGAAGGTATTCATTCAACACCCACAGTACAATATTGAAGTCTTCCCGAAGAGGACGAAGGTTGGGCGGGCAATTGTCCATAGCTGCTAGCCTAAAGTTGCAAGGACATTCAACATCACCAAAGGCTCAATATTCGCCTTCTGCTTCTGCAGTTTCCCAATTGAGATTCATCTATCTATTTACCGTGTATGACGCTACTTTCCAAAGGTTTTCCATGTTGCTGTGAAACTTCATGCTGTTGTGTAATGGCGTAGCTAGCTATATATCTCTTTGGTGTAACTGAGTGCTGAAGCTATCTGATGTAATTCAATTATGAAATCCTGGTTGCCGTTATACGGATATGAAATATCTGGCGTCTTTTATAAGAAATGCCAGTTTGATTACTACATGGATTATCAATAATCGGACAATTAGCCTGCTTATTGGGGTTTTCTATTGCAGACGGTTACTCTGACGACACAGTGGGCGATGAACTCAAACAACCCACACGGTATCTAGAAAGTAGGCATGTTGGATCAATTAACAATCACACACGGGTTCCGGCAGAGAACTGTTTGCGTTAGGCCACCTTGCACAAACGTTTCCACGTAAAAAATTCTGTGTGATATACATACAAACGGAAATGTTTTCCTGGGATTCACTATGTGGGATGTACATACAAACGAAAACCATTGGGCCTGTATAATTGTCTTCGATGCCTTACCTGATCGCACACGAGCTCATTTTGCCCCACGTGTGTGACCGGAGGGCCTATCCCTGACGGTTTCTGGGTCATGTGGGAAGGACCACCCTATTGCAGACACTCACTAGGTGAAAAGGGGGTAAAATCGTTTGTATAGCACGTCTCTGCACCAGTGCATCTATCCGAATTATGGCATGCCAACCCATTTAATAAAGGCATCATATGGTTATATCATCTGATCCTGTTTAGTGTTTGCATAGTCATCATATTTTGAATTATGTCATTCTATCCATGAATTATATCATGCCATCATGTTTCCATAGGCGGCATGTATGTGAATTATGCCATGCCAACCTATTTAATAAACACATCATATGTCATCCTATTTACATAGTCAACATATTTTGAATTATGACTTTCTATCCTATTTAGCTAGCCATCCTATATTTGAAATTGTGTCATGCTATCCTGTTTAGTTGGCCATCATATATGTGGAATTATGTCATGCTATCCTGTTTAGTTAGCCATCATATATGTGAAATAGTGTCATGCTATCTCCTTTGGTTAGACAACATAAATGAAAATTATTTCCCGCTCTCTTTTATTCCCACATGTCTATCATACAATGTCTGTACATTCATTTACTTTTCTTGTTTATCAGCCATTTGAATTTGAGCGGTGATGGCAGTATCTAAGGGGGTAAAAACATGTTCTTCAGAAAAGATAGTGCTACCAGTCGATGCAGATAGAACCACGGTTCTACTTTCCCAAGAACCAGCCCCACCACACATAATGCAGACTCCCGCAGATTGTACCCCTACCCAGTTGGACAGAGAACCAGCCACACCCCTTCTAACCCCAACCCCAGCAGATAGTAACCCAGTTCCAGTTGACACAACACCGTCTCCACCATAGAGCACCCAAACACGAGCAGTTAGTAAGGCAACTGCAGTGCCCAAAGCACGCGAACCACCACTCCGAACCCCAACTCAACGCTTAAAGCAGAAGAGGAATTGTTCTCAAGTGAGGTTCCATAGATATGGTTCATACACCTTTGCTCTTGCATCATTGTATTTACTCATACCGACTAATTTCAAATTTTAAGGATGTAACTGAAACTCCAATGGCGCAAAAGGTATATTTTAAAACCTGTTTCTTTTAATTGGTTTGCTGTTGTAACTTGCTCTATGTTGATTTCAGTTTCAATTTAATAAACAGTTATGTTCTCATGTCATGCACATTACAAGTATTGTTAGTGTTGTGTAGTTTCCCACATTATATTCTATCTATGTTGCTTTGTCTTAAATAAATATGATTTGAACTATGTCTGTCTTGATCTGGCAATATAAACTAGAATGATATAGACCATACAGTGACCATAGTGCATAGATATATGTTTGTTTCATGCTGTTATCCTGTCCACTTCACTACTGAACTGGTTTACCAAAATGAGTTTCATGTACAACATGCTAAACCTGTGATGTGTCTGCTTGTTTCTCTTCTAGAATGCTGACAAAATATTGGAGAAGAGTACCCCATTATGCAATGGTAAAGGAAGTAACTGACATAATGTTCAAGATAGTGAGACATCCCTATTGGTCTCCAAGAAAGCTGATAAAAACTATCTTCAAGACAATGAGACAACCCCAAAGTCCTGTCTTGATGTAGTGTTCAATTTACTGGCCACTACTGCTACACAAACTCTTCGAACTCGCTGCTTGAATCAGTTCGGCTTCTTGAGTCTCAACTTCAAGTTGAAATACATCGATCGGATGTGCTGCGACACGAAGCCGAATGACTGTGGAAGTTCCTGCATAATTCATATGCATACTTTTTGGTGCAACCGCAAATGCTAGAGGATTTAACCGTCAAACAAGAGAAAGCTAATAACCTTGCTAAGCTTCTTGCCAGCATGATGGGTACCCATGATATTGTTTCTTGAGCTCTTCTAAAGTGGTTTCAGTTCTAGACTTGTTTTACTATGGCGTTTATTTACACTGGTCGGCAACTTTGACAACAAGTATATGTAATATGTTGCTTTGTTCCCTATATTTGCACTGGTGGCAAACTTTGATGCCCAGTGGACATAATATGTGTAATCGCCGTAATATCCTAGCGTTCGTTGCTTGCTTATTTATTTTCTAAGTCTTATTTATTTGTTTGCGTGTAATTATGCAGTTCTTTTTCCTCGGTATCCTTGTGGTCGCAATAACAATGGTGAACATATGGGCCATTGTAACCATGGCCCTCCTACGGGCCGTAGGATCCATGGTCCTCCTTCGGGTTGTAGGATCCATGGTCCTCCTACAGGCCTTAGGATCCATGGGCCTCCTACTGACCTTAGGATCCATGTGCCTCCTACGGACCCCAGGATTCATGGGCCTCCTACGGGCCGCAAGATCCATGGGCCTCTTACGGGCCGCATGATCCATGGGTCATACTGATCGTGGACCACAATTTGAACGCGATTTAGGCCGTAAACAGACCAGAATCTGAACAGCCTGTTTATGGGCTCAGGCCATAATGGGCCGTTAACAGGCTGTAATACATGAAATGATGAATAAGGCCCAAAGGGTTAACGAGTCATAGATGGGCCAACTGTAACCATGGGCCTCATTTGGCCCATTAGCGGAATAAGCCAGTAAGGGACCGCAAGTAGTCGAAGGCCTAAAACGAGCCCGAGAATATATGGGCCTTAGAAGGCCGGAAGATAACACGGGCTGGAAACGGCCCAACTGAATGATGGGTCGTTAATGGGTATAAAGCAAGCTACTGTATATTATGGGCCATAGTCACCACAAGCCGTTAAAGGGCCTAAAGAAATAAAAGGCCTCATATGGGCCGAAAGACACCATGGCCATTTATGGGCCGAAAGTGAGAACGGGCTCGAATTATATTGGATTGCCCATAAGACGCTAATGGGCCGAATTCGAAAAAGCCAGAACAGGCCGTAACTATACGCGCACAGGACGTTAGTAGGCTTTCGATGGGCCGGCTCATTAACTTTTGACCAAGTAAAATGGGTCGGCCTTTTTAACATAAATAGGTCACTGTTGGGTCGAGCCACATGTCGATGTATCATAGGCGCGTTCCGTCCATTGTAGGGATGACATCTGTCCCGACGGCAAGCTGACACATGGAATCATCCGGCGAATGAGAATTTTACACATGGAAAATCCCCATTGGTCCGGGCTGCTAATGGGTTATTGGATCCAAACCGGAACCCGATAGCTTAACAGCAACCCGTTACGGTGGACGCCACGTGTCGGTTACCCTTGACGAAAACACTTCCATGATGCGCCATTTTTCGTCATGTAAGTGGACACTTCCATGATGATAATTTTTGTATTCTCATGGAACACTTATACGACAGACAGGTATGACTATCTTGATTCTGTCATAAAATTGTCATGGATCACTACAAAAAAGACACATCTTTTGGGCCGAACAATTTTTTTTCTATCATACATATGACACTTCTATCACGATAATTGTGACAAAACCCGGTATCATCATAGATGTGGTGGGCTCCTACTTCTGTGAAAAAAAATCATGACAGAAAATGGGCTTTTCGTCCTGGGCGGGCCGGAGACGCAGCTGCATGACATTCTTTGGGCCATCCATGACGGAAAAAAACGTGGTAGAAGCAAGGGGGAGGAAAATTTTGGGGAGTTCTCTGTTACGGTGGGAGGTCGGGGGACGAGCGATGCATGTTTCTCTCGTACACATACGCGCGTGTGTGCGAGGCGTTGGCTCTAACTGAACCCGAGCGAGGCGTTGGGCTCTAACTGAACCCGAGCGATTGCACTGCAGGCTACGCGTTACTGAACCCGAGCGATCGATCGATGGCTGTTAATTGAACCCGATCGAGCGATTCCATGGCTACTGCTGCTAACTGAAGCCGATCGATGTTGCCTCTGGATGAACAGTGAGTGTTGCGGGGGGGAGGGGGGTTGGATGAACAGTTCCCGGTGGGGGTGGATGAACAGGACCCCGTGGTGTTGCCTCTGGATGAACAGGACCCCGATCGATCGAGCCGGTTAGGGCTCGATGAACAGGACCCCGTGGAGGGGTGGATGAACAGGACCCCGTGGGGTGGAGGGCAGCATGAATAGTAGACGGTGGAGGGGTGCCCATGGAGGGGTGGATGAAGAGGACCCCGTGGTGTGGAGGGCAGGATGAATAGTAGACGGTGGAGGGGTGCCCGTGGAGGGGTGGTTGAACAGGACCCCGTGGTGTGGAGGGCAGGATGAACAGTAGACGGTGGAGGGGTGGTTGAACAGTAGCCGGTGGAGTAGCGCGTGGTGGAGGCTGGATGAACAGGAGCCCGTGGAGGGTGGAGGAGGTCGACGGTGGATGAACTATAGCTTGTCGAGGCTAGAGGGGGTCGACGGTGGAGATGAACAGTATCCCGTGGAGTCCCGTTTTGCGGTACGCCACACCCCTCCCGATGAACAGGACCCCCGTTTCGACCGTAGCGCTCCTACACAAGTCCGTTTCCTCCGTTTTGCGGTACGCCACACCCCTCCCGATCAGCAGGACCCCCGTTTCGACCGTAGGAGGTCCTTTTCCTCCGTTTTGCGGTACGCCACACCCCTCCCGATCAACAGGACCCCCGTTTCGACCGTAGGAGGTCCGTTTCCTCCGTTGTGCGGTACGCCACACCCCTCCCGATCAACAGGACCCCCGTTTCGACCGTGGCCGGTCGAACACAAGGCCGTTTCCTCCGTTCTGCGGTACGCCAGGCCTCGTTTCCATCGCCTGTTCCGTCCAAACCCTCCCGATGAACACGACGCATTCCGTTGCCTCCCCATGAACACGACGCATTCTGTTGCCTCCCCCATGAACACGACGACGATGCTGTTTCTCCGTTCCGACCCAGCCATGTACACGAGCCCTCGCCGTACGTATGCGCGAGTAGGCGTTCGAGACCCCGCCCGTATGTACACATACGTGGCCGTATTTTCTTTCTTGCACCCTGGCCGCCTCTACTACGACACGTGCGCGCCCCTACATCCACCAGTATATATGTACGTACACGTTCGCGACCAGAATGACAACGCTACGTACGCTTCGACCAGGTGGGTCCCGACTGTCAGGAACTTCCTTGTCTGCGAAGATGTAGCTGGTGGGTCCCAGCAGTCAGGGGGCAAATCGTTTTTTTTTGCCCGAACGCACTTCCTTGCGTGCGAAGATGTAGCTGGTGGGTCCCAGCAGTCGGGGGGCCGGTGGATCCCAGCAGTCAGGGGGGCGAATCATTTTGGTTTTATTTTTTTTTGCCCGGACGCACTTCCTTGTGTGCGAAGATGTAGCTGGTGGGTCCCAGCAGTCAGGGGGCGAATCGTTTTTTTTGCCCGGACGCACTTCCTTGTGTGCGAAGGTGTAGCTGGTGGGTCCCAGCAGTCAGGGGAGAAACGTTTTTTTCATGAAATATGGTGGCCCATCCGGTGGGTCCCTGCTGTCAGCTGGAGGAATCATTATTTTGCGCGTAATAAGGAGGCACTTCCTTGCTGCCGCCATGGACCCAGCTGTCAGCCTCTCCACGTACAGTCCACGTCCGATGGAAGTCGTTCCTTGACCACGTTAACTACGCCGCGCTGAGAGCACCAGGCCGGTGGACGACGGCGAGGCCTAGGAAGGGGACGACACGGAGCCAGTGAAGACGCGGCAGTGGATGCCCACGCGGAGAGGAGTATGAGGGTTCACTCATTCGGCTGCGTTGTGAGGCTGCCGTCGTTGCAGGGCCTGGCCAGCGGTGGGAATAGTAGGGGGAGGTGAGGCCTCCGCGGCAGCACAGCCGGCCACGGGAGGCAGGAGCAGGCGGCACGACCGGCGCTGCTTTGGGCGGCTGGAGCAAGAAGACCAGAGGTTGAAGAAGCACTACGGATGTTGGATGAACATCGTACGGTCACTACAGCTAGAATCGTTTATATTGACTAAGTTGACAAAGCCCTTGGTACGTCAACTTAGTAGGCCCACAGGTCAGTTTTCGAAACGGTGCGCCCCAGATGTCAAGGGGAGGAATCACTTTTTGGGTGGGTGAAGCTAGAATATCTGAGATTGAAGAAGAAGCACGGCATCCGTTGGATGGACATCCAACGGCCACTGCTGCTAGAACCGTCTGTTGGCTATAAGTTGACAAAGCCTTGCATACGCGTCAACTCTGTTTTTTTAGGGGACGCGTCAACTTAGTAAGGCCAGAAGTGTGTGGCAGAGAACTTATAGCCCATTTGAGATTTGTAAGAATGTGTAGCCCATTTTTTAATTCTAATGGAATTTACTACATCCCATTTACAGTTTGTTAAAAGTACAGCCCATTTCAACCAACCGTTCAAAACAGAATTCAATAAAATTTCCCACATTTTGATGGGATCCCAAATATTTTTATCCCGAAATTTCTAGTTAGATTAAATAAATTTATATTACGTAAAAATCCAACGAAACATTGCGCTCACAACAATTAATGAAATTAAAATTTTCAATATCCAATAATAATATTTTATAAAGTAATCACGTGTTTGGTGCATTTTTTCATAGTTACTGCCCAGTTTTTATAATTACATCCATTTATTATTTCTTAAAGCCCATTTTCTTATAAGCCTAATGCATCCCTCCTAGGAAAGATTTGCAGCCCAGCGGGGCGGAGAATAACAACTTGACCTTGCCTGGGTATTCCTAAAAAAAGTATAGCTGGGCTAGCCATTTTCTGCTTGAAAAAAATTAATATCTGGCCTGGGCTAGACGGGCCAAAGCCCGCCCAGTTAATACCTGCAGCGATGTTTTTGTTGTTGTTCAGAGGAGAAAAATTAATATCTGGGTTAAACATCGGAAACTCTGTAGTGCTCACACCTCAAAAACACAAATACTGCTCGAGCTGCTTGGTCCCAGATGTCGGCCGCTTCTTGTGCAATTCTCTCATTTATTGACTACTACATAGGTTGACAATGGTGTGGGACCGTGATGTCAGGAAACCAGGGGGAAGCAAAATAAATTACTCCAGCGAGCGCTTCCACCTCTGCCTCGTTGTCTCCCGTGGAAACCCCTTTCCTCCCTTTTTTTTGCTCGGGTAAGGACCTATACATGCAACACGTCCATGCGGTTATTAGGCAAGAAATAAAAGTGCTTTGCATGCTATGAATTACGATGGCCTGCATGGGTAGCTAATAAGGCATCCTCTTAACTGTTGTGATTAAATGTTGTGTTTAGAAGAGAGAAATATTCTTCTTTTCCACCAATCTGCTTGCACCTAGGTTGTGATGCACCTTCTAATATGACTTATTCACCTAGACGGAGGGAGTATATTTATATATATATATAATAAGGAGGCACTTGCGTACGTGAGGCTATGGACCTGGTGGGTCCCCATTGTCATCCTCTCCAAATAAAGTCATCTCCTCGCCCGCGCGCGCTTTCCGCCCGAAACAGTCAGCGCCTCCCGCCCCGCTTCCCGGTGCAGGTGATTGCTCCGCCTTCAAACGACACAAGTGTCGTCCGTCCGTCCATCTGCCGCCCACATTAATGATACGCGGTTGCCGAGGCGGCTACTCCGGCGCCACACGTCCGTCCCTCCGCCCGCCCACCATTGCTATATAAACTGCTGCACCGGCCATAGCCGCAGTCATCCGCATCCGTTCCCTTTCTCCTGTCAACACCACTACTGCCCACCATGGCTTCCTCGCGCTCCAGCGCTCTTCGGGACGGGCGGACGACAGACCACAAGGAGATGGCAGCCATTGCTGCCGACCGGCTGGCAGGCAGCCAGCCGGAGGACGACGATGTCCCAATGGAGAACATGGTAGTCGACGATCCGGCGCCAACCCCCTCCTCCGCGCCATCCTCGCCGGTGCATTGCACCATGACCATCGGCGAGGCCCGTGCCCAATATATGGATAGTGTGAGGAAGATGCGTCAGGAGCAGTTCCGGGAGGCGCTGCCCGACGCCTCCTACAACCACCATCTCCTCCAGGAGCACCTGCAGGCGGAGGAGCGGATCGCCGCGGAGCGGGCGGAGCAGGAGGCGCTGCTCGACTCGTATCGCTCCGCCCGCAAGGGCCGCCTCGAGCGCTGGTTGTACCGCATGCGGGTGGCGGAGGCTGTGGACGCCTACAAAGAGGCTAGCAAAGAGGGAGATGAAGCGGGCGAGGCGCTGTTTGGCGAGACCGAGGACGAGGCAGAGGACAATGTCGGCTCTGACGAGTCCCCGCTCCGCTGGCGTTGATGAGGCCCTGCTCCGTCGAGGCCCCGTGGTGCCAACAACGAGGCAGAGGACACCGCCAGCTCCGCCGAGGCCCCGCCCCACCAACAACGAGGCAGAGGACATCACCGGCTCAGCCGAGGCCCCACCCTGCCGGCAATGCAGGGGAGGACTTCCACCGCTCCGCTGAGGCGCCGCCCGCCGGCAACGAGACAGAGGACATCGCCGGCTCTGTCGAGGCCCCGCCCCGCTGCAACCAAGGCCGCACCACACAGAAAACGAGGAAGAGTAGAACACGGTAGGTCGCCGCCGCTCGGGTCCAAGTAAGGCGACCGCTGCTACCCTCCTGTTGAAGCCAAGCTAGGCAGGTTGACCATTGACGGACGGTTAGCTTCTTGGCGGCAGTGACGTGGAGTTGGGGAGTTGTGCTGGAGAATAATGCTGCTGATCATTGGGCTCCTAGTTTCCCTAATCGCTATGACAAGCTAGGCCGGTTAATTAATTATTCATCCAGCGCACCCCTTTATAGTTGAAATGTAATGAAATCCGGCATGTTTATATGAAATCCGACAGTGTATGAATGAATTTATTTCGATTAGTTCGAATTCCTGTATCACTGGCATTGGATAAACATGCAAAACAATACGTACTAGCATTATTCCCAGGGTGATCACCTCGTTTGCAGCAGTTTCACATGTACTCCCTCCAGTCCTTTCTAGTCTGCATACAAGTTTTCTCTGCAGTCAAAGTATCTCTACTTTGGCCAATCTTATACAAAAAAGTATGCACTTACACAATGTGCGAAGTAAAAATGAACAGAAGGAGTACAAAGAGTTTGAGCAGCTTTTTAGCGTTTCTGTACATTGCAATCAAACACACAGGCCTAGCAATCCATAGAGAACATTCAAAACAATCGGTGATTATGCATCTCAGCGACTTATATGTCAAAGGCAATATTTACTTCACAACTAAAGAATAAAGAAAAAATTGATCGACGCTGCTGACAGCAAAGGGCGTCCCATTCGAAAATATCAAAGGCATGTCTTGCTAAAATCAATGAGCAAAATTTGACAAGGTTGTCCCATTCCAGAATATCAAATGCCTGCGATTGTGGAATGGGAAGGGTTTGCCATCAGTTCAGACATTGACATGGCACCTCGTGCTAAATAAACCAGCTGTTCTTTTTGTGCAGTTCCACCAAAATCAACCAAATTCGCGCGTAGCTTATATGATTTCGCCCTTATATGTTGCACGCCTTGAACTTATCGGCACCTCCTTTCTTGTGGTGGAAATGAATGATTCGATGTATTCATGAACATTTTGTGAAGTTCCCATTGAAATCAAGCTGAGCACCCCTGTTTGCACAAATACAAAAAAAGTGATTAGTATAGAGCAAACTGTACTATGAATTGACAGTTTCAACAGGCACATACATGGTCCATGTAGAGCACACTTTTAAAAAAATGGAACTCACCAGAAAGAATCCTAGAACAACAGCAAAAAATGGAGATTTTGTCAGTCCTTCTAAGCTGAAGTTAGTTTGGTCTTGTGGGGAGTAATGTAACCATCCTTCAACTGCTCCTTCTGATGATAAGATAGACAGGGCTTCTTCATACTGGCATAATCGGAACTAGTCACTTCACGTACTCCATATTCTTCTTCAGAGGAAGATGATCCTGTTGTGCAACGACAAGAGGACTACTAAATGCTAGCATCACTGTTTGCTTGAAAAAAGGAAAGGAAATATTTAAAACAGCACAGATGAAGCACTTCTCAAGGACAATACCACTTTTTCATGACAGTTCTAAATAGTAGCACAACACCAATAGAGATGACAAAGCTCAATCCTATGGATGAAATCAGTGGGCGAGTACCAACCTTTGTCAGGAGGCTTATTGTGTAGAGCATACAGATGAAGCATTTCTCCGGAACCATCTGTTGCTATCTACGGTGGTGGCCAAGCTTACAATATATTCCTCGATTAGTTTAATGTTCCCAACATCTTCTTGTGCAGTTCCACTAAAATATATGGTATCTTCAAAGAAGATCCCTGTTTGCACAAGTAGAGATAATTACATATTACATTAAGAGTGGCATCAAATCAGTGGCAAAACAATTGCTCGTTCCAGCCATAGCAATAAATTAAGATGCAAAACTATATCATTACTTGTGCCATCACAGTTCCAGTGCTTCATTACAGCACCGGGAGTTGATTTTTGTTTTTCTTCCCCTTGTTCTTCCCCTTCATCACTTGGTTCAATAACAAACAAGCTTCGCCTTCAATGTAAGATTTGGCATGTCAATTAGGGAGCACAAGTATAGTACTAAACTTAATTTTCTGATGAAAGTGGCAAAATACAGGCCAGCAGTTGTGAAATATCCTTATCTTACCTCAATGTGATATTACGGTGCACATACAGATTGGAAGTCTTGTCTCCATTTGTGCAGTTCACTAAAATCAAGCAACATTATCGTACAAGTATCACAACATATGAATGCACACTTCAGAATCATGTGAAAGAAGGCTAGTACTGACCTCTCATGATGCGGAATTCAAACAACTCACAAGAAGAAGATCAGAACCAAATTCGCCTTAACGGATAGGAAGTAAGATATCCTCTTGTGCAGTTCCACTAAGATCAAGCAACGTTGTCGGTGTGACATTTTGGTTGAACTGCACAAAACACTCTTAAAACAAAAGTCTTTTGTGCAGTGCAACAAAAGGTCACAATGGCAACGAGGTGAAGCAGATAACCCTGTTTACACAGAGGTGCAAAGGAAACAATTAGTGGTCAATAACGGTGGATGACACAGAAGCCAACAAAAAGAAGCATCTACCTTATCTAAATGGGAAAGAAAGCAAGATAGTAGCATTTCTCAAACGGTGGTTTTGATTAATATTAACATAGATATTATATTAACAATAAAATTTGTTAAACATGTAATTTGCTTTTAACTGTGGCATTGCATCAATTTTGCAGCGGCATTATTAGAGGGTGTTTGTTTACAGGGACATTTTGGTGTAGGGACTAAAAAAACTCCGTGTCAGTCCGTGTTGGTCCCAGTTTTGTAATCAGACGCCCTTCCCTATGTGAGCGCAGCAAATCTAGTCCTGCTCAAACTCTACAGCCTTGTCCCTTCCTTTCCTTTTTGAACTAGTACTTTCGCCCCTTCCTTTCCTTTTTGAACCACGTCCTAGATTTATGCGATACAACTTTCCCCACTACTTTCCCCCATTCCTTTCCTCTTTGAACCACGTCCTAGATTAATGTTATACAACTTTCCCCCTTCATTTCCTCTTTGAACCACGTCCGAGATTCATGCTATATACAACTTTTCCCACTCCTTTCCTCTTTGAACCGCGTCCTAGATTCATGGTATACATGCAGCTAGAGCAATGCATGTGGAGTAAGTAAATTATACCTTAAGGTTCTTGGGGCGTGGTTCGGTGGGCGACGGGACGGCGGCGAAGAAGAAGGGGTCGGAGGCCCTCTCGCACCGCCGCTGGGTGGAAAGTGAACAGCTGCGCCGGTAGTCCCTCGCCGGCGGTGACAGCGTTATGCCTCCTTCCCTTCCCGGCGGACGGATCCTGGCGGCTCTTTGAGCAGCAGTGAGGGGAGAGCGAGGCCAATGAAGTCTTGTTTAGATCTAGAGAGGGCGAGAGAGTGTGAAGAGAGCAAGTACAAGTGTTGAGGCTCCAACGGGAGAGGGCGAGAGAGTGTGAAGAGAGCAACTACAAGCGCTGAGGCTCCAGCGTGTATATATATACTGGAGAGAGAGTGTGAAGCGTGCAAACCCTAGAAAGCATTTTGACCATTCAAAGAATCCTCCTGGCAGAAATTATGCTCAAGTGTAGTTATCGAACCCGAGACCTCAAGTTTGATGAGCAAACAGACTAACCAGCTACACAACCCTCCCGTTATGTTTAACGACAGGGAAATAACCTTTTATACATTCCTGAATCCTTATTATAACATGCACACAAATTTTGGGCACTTGTATTCGACTTAAGTCAGTGTGCCACTGTATCTCGTATACTTACTACTCCCTCCGTCTAGGTGTAATAAGTCACGTTAGAAGGTGCAAAGGGACCAAGGTGCGTGCGTGTGCATCTGTGTGTGTGCGTGTGTGTGTGTGTGTGTGTGTGTGTGTGTGTGTGTGTGTGTGTTTAACAACATGTGTGTGTTAGAGAGAGCGACAGATCGACCTACTCCTACAGAGAGATGTTGTGTAGTGTATGATTTTAGCCGCGAGAGTCGGTGCATCTTCTCGTTTCCGGGCGTGTCCGGTAGGGACATGCGGACAACTGCCACGGCCGCTCCTGACCAGCCTGGCCCACCCAAAGCCCCTCCATCGCCTGCGTGTGCTTCCCGCCTGAAACGGTCAACGCCGCTCTAAAGAATCGGTGCCGCATTCATGCCCGGGCAGAGCGGACGCGACTTCTCACTGGCGCAAGAGTGATGGTTGCTTCGTCCGTCCAACTTACTGCTGTGTCTATGTGACTTGACGGCTCATTGGTCTTTATTACTGAGGTCGTAGGACTGCTGGATGTCCCACGCTTTCGGCGAAAGGAGGTATACCTACTAGATTACAATTTTCTCCATTCTTACAGCGGAGGCGTGCAAGAGCAGTGAAAACACGTAGGCTCAATGATCCGCATGTGGTTCATGGTGAAATCTCTACAAAGACTTATATTTAGGAACGAAGGAAGTACTAGTATAGTACGTACTGTAATTTATCAGCGAAATAAATTTGTACAATGCTATGAAGCTTCCAGCTTCTGTTACATGTATCTTGCGTACAAGGTTGCCCGTTGCAACATTTCATCAAATACAAAGGAGACTAACATGCATGCTTTTGTATCTCAATGATTGAAACATCATAGCAAATATGTACTCCCTCCGTTCCAAAATAAGTTTCTCAACTTTGTGCAAACTTTGGTACAAAGTTGTACTACTACTAAAGTTGGCACTTATTTTGGAACAGAGGCATCTAAAGAAAAAACGATCCATGCAGTCCCTAGCCCTTGAACCATGAACCCTAACCAGGCTTCAATTTGCTGGCAACGTTTGAGCTTCCTAATAAATGAAGTTTGCAACCTTTTGACCATCGGATCATTTTGTGCAGTTTCACCAAAATTGAAATGAGCATCCCTGTGGCAAAGAAATTGAATAAGCGTGATTAGAATAAGATTACTGGGACTAGTTGATGAGACATAAAATCATCACAAATACAGTACGTAGAAGCCAGTAGAGGTATGTGCGGGGCAAACAAGTAGAGAAATATCCACAGGGAGTGATGTGGGCAGCTGGAGCAGTGGTGCAAGCCGGCTGTAAAGGGAGTTGTACATGAGGGACGTAGCTCAACCTTGAGGAGGGTGGCAGGAGGCGGCAACTGCCCACGTCGCGGCAGTGAGCAAGGGACGAAGGCAACCTCATCGGCTTTGTGAGAGAGAACGGCGGGGACCCCTGATCGGGACGTGCCGATAGTGGTTTTTCGCCGTCGGCGACGGCCACCGCATCTACACTAAGCATCCACCCCTTCCCCAAGCGGACGTGATCCGCCGGGATGTTAGAGATGTGGCCACAGTCGTTTTGTGCGAGAGAGTGTGAAGAGAGCAACCCCAGCAAGCAACCGTGTAGGCTGGCCCGTCCTGACTATGTATATAGTGGAGCGGTTTCCTTTTCTCTCCATATGAACCTATCATATTACGTACGTGCCACTGAAAAAAAAACTTTATTTATAAATGACGCGGCACCTACTACTCGTTCTCCTATAACCTTGCGCTTGGCATCTCCAAGATATTAACCTTGCGATTGGCTCTTCTCCTCTTCGGGAAGTCGAGCAATAATGGTAGTGCAGTATATATCGTTCTGGCTATATGAGACCGAATGAATTGATGCACGTCCACCACGTGGGCGAGGGTCGAGGGGCGAGGGAGAGTGCTACATACGGAGCAAAATGAGTGAATCTACACTCTAAAATACGTCTATATACATCAGTGTTTGGAGTATGTACTAGTAGTTCATATTAAAATCTATTAAAGGACATATATATATTCCAAACAATATGATAGTATAATCTCTATAACCAAGGTAGTAGGGACGAGGAGTAAACGGAGGGAGTAGTAAATTTTTCTCCTCGTCCTGCGAGCCACCGCGCGCATGGGCGAGGGAGCGGGCGTAAGGCGTAGTAAGCAAGCTTCACCTCATCCTGCGAGCCGCCGCGCCCGTGGGCGGGGGAGACGGCGTACTAAGCAAGCTTCTCCTCATTCTGCGAGTTGATGGGACACATCAAAAGTACTCCAGTGTATAGAGCATTGCCTCTAAGGTAGGCCCCACATGGTTTGCCTCTTTTTTTAACATAACACGTCAAGTCGCAATTTGTTTGTTCACCCGTGGTAGACGATCCTCCCTCCACCAAGTGGACAACCAGTACACGTGCCAAATTACCACGTGGGCTGCCTTTTTCGTACAGAAATGAGCTTCACCGTGTACCCGCGCTGGTGTGGTTGGGAAAGAGACGGGGGTACGTGCGCCGTGCATGCACCTCTTCTCTTCGTGCACGTCCCCCACCTACATGGGGTGTGTGAGAGAGATACAAACCGCGTTCGTGAGTGTTTTTTGTTTTGGGGTCGGGGTGGAGTGGGGGGTTGATTTCGTGAATTATTTGTGGGAATATGTGTCGATGACATCTCAAAAAAAAATTTGCATGCAATGTGTGTGAAATGGAGGCCTATCGAAATTGTTTGTGTGTACAAGTCAAAGATATAGGGCGACTAGCCTACCGGAACGTTAGAGGGCACACGTCAAGTTTGTGTGTGGCAGGGAGACATGACTAGAGCGCTCGATGTATCGGTGTGTGGGGGGGGAGGGGGTGGTGGGAGGAGTAGGCAGAGGCCTAACTATAGAGGTAGAACGGCTCGTATATGTGTTGATAAGGAGAGACCCAGCTATGCACTACTACAAAAACAGCTATAGCCAATATGGACACTAATGGCGCACTGTACATGTGGTGCACCATTACTAAATACTAATGGCGCACCATGTGTTGGTGCGCCATTAGTGTGCAAATACTAATGGCGCACCACATCCCACGGTGCGCCATTAGTAAAAAAAATGTTTTTTAATTTTTTTTCAAAACTACTAATGGCGCACCACACCCACCGTGCGCCATTATAAGTTTTGAAAAAAGAAGTAAAAAAATTTATTAAAATTTTGTTAGTAGTGGTGCACCAGTGGACAGTGCGCCATTACTAGTTTTAACTAGTAATGGCGCACTATCCACCGGTGTGCCATTACTAAGTTTTTTTCAAAAAAATTCAAACAAAATTTCAAAAAAAATTATATGTTTTTTTTCAAAACTAGTAATGGCGCACCGTGGTTGTGGTGCGCCATTACTAGTTTAACTACTAATGGCGTACCACCCCATGGTGCGCCATTACTAGTTCGCCCGGCTTCCACCGAATGCACCCACCCTCCCCCCGTGGACCGCCTTTTCAGTTAAAAAAATAAAAAAATGATAAAAATGTCAAAAAAAATAAAAGAAAATAAGTTTCCCATGTGATATGTGGTCTAGTTGTTGGGAAATTTACAAATATAAATTTCGACTTTATTTGCAAAATCTCTCTGGAAATTTGTAAAATGGGCATAACTTTTGCATACGAACTCGCATTAAAAAGTTTTATATATGAAAAATCATCTACTCGAAAAGTTACATCCGAATTTAACATTTTCAAAATCCCCAAAAACCTAACAGAAAAAAAGTTATCGGGCTTTCAAGATCTAGAGGCAAAAAAATTTAAAAAAATTTGGTTTTGAATTTTTTTTTGAATTTTTTTTCAAAAAATGATACGTAGTATGACCGGGAAGTTTGAAATATTTTTCAAAAATTTCATCATAGTCATGAACATGAACAAAGTCCTAGACATCAATAAGGTATAATAGGATTGATATGCTAGATATATCAACAAGTGCCTGTGAAGTGAGCTGTTGCTGGGGTTGGATAGAATATTGACCTGAGACTCGGGAAGTTTGACCACGGAGTGCGATTTGACCTGAGATTAAGCATATTGACCTGAGATTAAGAAAAAACGAAAAAAAATTGAAATTTTTTTTAAAAAAAATTAAAAAAAATGAAAAAAAAATGTTACTAATGGCGCACTTCCATGTGGTGCGCCATTAGTGTACCAGATACTAATGGCGCACCGCGTGGTGCGCCATTAGTATACCAGATACTAATGGCGCACCAGTGGAGTGCCATTAGTAAAAAATACTAGTGGCGTGCTACTAATGGCGCACCGGTAGTGCGCCATTAGTAGGCAAAAGCGGTGCGCCATTAGTAGGCCTTTTCCTAGTAGTGATGTCTTGAGGGAGATAGGTCGACATCCATACATAACTAAAGGACGGGAAATATGATGGGACAGAGAGAGAGAGATGAGGGAGAGAGGGAGGGAGAGGGGTAGAGTGCTGGATAGGTGATGGAGTTGCTTCTCGAAGATGGTGGGAGAGGCCTACTAGACAAACTGAGGGTGGAACTACAATGTTATCAATAAGAGTGGGGATGTGTGTCTATGTGTGCCTGTGCGTGATAGATCTGTCGGGACGCATCCATAGATGATGAAGGGGAACCATGTGTTTGGTAAGCAAACCTAACTAGATCGGTAGATCAATTGTTGTTTGTCGGAGGAAGGGAGAGACACAACTAATGAGGTAGACCGATTGACGTGTGGGTAAAAACGAGTTATAAGGACCTAGCTAACTATATGTATAGCGAGAGATCGGTCCGTGTACGTCCATTTGTTAGAGGCAAATAAGGCCCAGCGAGACGGATAGACAGAGAGAATGGAGCTAGGAGGTGGTGCTAGAGGCCCAACTACTAGCTAGATAGGGGGAGGAGTGTGCGGTTGTGAGAGCAATGAAAAGAGGGGCAAGAGTTTACACGTGTGTCTGACCATATGAGAGACACGAGGCAAGGACACATAAAGGAGGAGATTGAAGGTGTGTTTGTATGTTGTAGGCAGGCACCGCTGGAGAGGTTTATCGATCGGTGTATGTCGGAAAGGAGTTGTGGAGACTCTGGGAGAATGACCTAAAGAAAAAATGAATGTGCCAGGTGGATAGAATGCCGAGGGAGGGGGAGGGCGAGGAGGGCATGTGCATGGACGAGAGAAAGTTAGTGGTAGCTACAAAGGTTAGAGGATTGTGTGGGTGTAAGAGACTAACAAAGATCATAATTTGATATGAAAGTGGATTCATATATTTGAATAGGAGATCATAGTGTTTTAAACATTGCATGCATGAATATAGTGGTGATACACGTGTTGTGCACATGTTATACCATAATGTCATAATGCATGGCGTTTGCAACTCACAGCTAAATGCCGAACAATGTAAACCATACTATACATCAAACAATCTCACATTTTATTTGAATTTGTGATAATGTGTGGCGTTCGCAGCTCACAACTAAATATCAAACAATCTAAACAATACTATATATCGAACATTCTCACATTTTATTTGAACTTTTGGTAATGTGTGGTGTTTGCAACTCACATCTAAATACTTGTAGGCGTAGGGGGCGGGGCACCATACATAATGTGATAAACACATTATACATATGAGACATGGTTTGGGTTATGAAGATCTAGCTAGAGCTAGAAATATAATGTGATTTGAAATCAAAATAAAGTGGATTCAAAAAATCTAGTTGGAGTTCATATAGGAGTACACATAGTTCATATGTAACTCGAGACTAATCATGTGGTGTGCTGTGAAGATAATACCCAAATGATGGTTTAACTTGACAATGATGATGATTGTAGATCTTATTAAAACAGAGAAATGAATTCAAATGATTTGACTTCACAACAATCATTACTGTAGATCTTATTCAAATAGAGAAGCGAATTCAAATTTAGTTCATATTGAAGCGGTAGTATATACGTTTGGAATGCACTAAAACGTTCATTTGAGTAGTAGGTTGCATGCATTATACACGTAGCGAATTATTTTAATTGAACATAACATGAATTCAAAGTTTTGAATGACATTTGTAGGGCGCATTGATTTGGGACAGTACACGTTAGGCTTGTCCGGAAATTTCAACCCGCGCCTTGTTAGCCCGAAATATTTAAGATATATCTTTGTCTCGTTGTGCTCCAACAACTCCCTCCATGTCAACCCGCGCCTTGCTATTCCGAAATTACAACGCGCGAAAAAACTCCCACCTCCTGTGAAATCCAGACATGCAAAATGCCCGTGGTACCCCTGAACCGAAAGAACCGCCTCAAATCGGTGGGGGTACTTTTGTAACTTACCCCACATTTTGGACAAGCGCGTCTCTAAGCCATGGTTCCCCACTGCCATCCCATCCGCCCACCCATTCGTACACCAAGGCCACGAAAACCCGCGACGAAACCCCACACCTTGCTCCGTCCGCCACCCAGCCGGAGCCTCTTCCCCGACGACGTCGTCCACAACAACACCTCGACGTCCCTCATCCACCATACCGGATGAGGATCCGTCGTCGACCTAATCGTCCCGCCGGTTCAGCCACCCCGTCCTCCACCTCCAAGGAGCTGCCCCGGCGCTCCCCTCGTATTTCGCGCCACCTCCATTCCCACACCGCCGTCTGTACCTGCACCACGGAAGAGCATCATTATCACTGTTTCCTCGGATGAAGCTGCGGCCTAATCGGTGCCACCAAAGAGGTGGTACACTAATCGCCGCATTTTCTTCTTGATTCGATCTCATGGTGCTTCCGGCGCATGGTCCCGAGCCGACACGGCGCGGCTCCATCCACGGCGGCGTCGCCGACCACTTCCTCCATGGCGTCGCTCCCTCGGCGGCGACGTCCACATCAATAGGACATGCTGCTGCTTTAGCTCTCGCTCGCGCTGCTGCTCTGCTCTTGCTCTTGGTCACCTGCCTGGTCTGCTCTTGCTATTGCTCTTGCTCACGCTGCTGCTCTCGCTCTTGCTCTTGCTTGCGATGCTGCTCCGATTTAGCTACACTTCAGTCGACTGAATCGACTTTTGGGTCAGTCAATTTTCAGGTTGTGGGGGGGCTCGCCGGGGTGAAGGAAGAACCAGACGCAGCAGGGAGAGGGGCTCGCCGAAGAGATACCCCACTATCTATCTTAGGGTTCAGGATGGGGGCGGTGGTCACCGGCGGTGGCGGGGCGTTGGCGGGGCGGTGGCGTGGGGATCGCTGGAGAAAAAGCTCGGCACGGGGTGGCCTAGAGGGATGGCCGGGGCGGCGGCGGAATGGCAGTGGGGAGTGTTTTCGGGGCGGGCGGGGCGGTGCACCGCCGGCCGCGGGCGGCGGGGGGCTAATGTTTGGCTGGCTCAGGGGGTGGAGGTTGAAGATGAACCGCATGCCCTTGATTTCGTATCCAACGGCTGCAAAATCGACTGACCAGAGATGAAAAAGTCAGTCGACCGACTTGTAGTCTCACCTTGCTAGTGCGTTCAGTTTCGACAGCAAAATTCAGTTTCGACAGCAAAATTCAGTTTCGGCAGTTAAGTTCAGTTTCAACAGTTAAGTTCAGTTTCGATAGTTAAGTTCAGTTTCGACAGTTAAGTTTAGTTTCGACAGTTAAGTTCAGTTTCGACAGTTAAGTTCAGAGATGAGCGGCTGATGTATTTTACATCTAGCACTTTGTGGTTATGTATTTTACGTCATGTATTGGAGATGCTATTAGAATTCCACTCAGGTTAATGTTGTTCGTTGTCTCTCTTGTCCTGCTTCAGCCTCGGCGTCGTACAACTCACCGGAGCTGCTCCAACGACGAAACCCTCCATCACAGCGGAGCAGTACCTCGGGCTCCATCTCCAGACGCCTAAGATCTTCTTCCCCTCCTCCAACATCCAAGTCAGCCAGAGCATCCTCACCGGCCAACCCAATCACGCTGAGATCGACATGGCTTCGCCGAAGAGGTTCTACACTTGTTGCATCTCTTTTTTACTCTACATGTTATATATATTGTCCACTGAGCACACGGATTTGTTCCTTTAGTGTCTCCTTGAAAGAAAAAACGTAGGAATTTTAATTTTCACTTGTCCTCCTTTTTAAATTCCTATTCATGAAGCACAAGACTAAGAGATAGTAGCATAATAGCATTATAACCATACATTTTCTTGTGGTTTGACTTAATGTCACCATGCTTCTTTGCATCCTGCGATCTTCCAATTGTTGTGAATCAAACACCCAAATTGGCAGAAATCATGTGTTTTTAAATTCTCTGTTTTGCACTTGCATTCCTATCCTATTCCTGTCTATTTTCTATCCCTGCATTGTTGGAATCCTCCAATTCAAACGAGCCCTTACAGAATTACTTCTCTTACAGATAGTTGTCAAAGAAAACCTTGCGTGGTTTGTCCCGCTCCTGCTGCGCCGTCGTCCACCCCAGCTCAGCTGCTCCAACGACACAAGGATCCAACACAGCAGGGATCCGACCTCCAAACTGTCTTTCGCCGCCTCAGATCTTCTTCTCCGCCGCTGGCAGCCATGAAAACTGCACTACCATCATCAACCGAGCAGATGACCTCGAGGACTACACGGGTCCGCAAGAGAGGTCTCACTATTTCGTGTCTGCTTACGTTATGCATCGCTTAAAATTACATGCTACTTTATCGTCATGTTCACCGATTAGACTCTGAGTCAGCTCCAAACTAATGGTCAAACTTGAGTTTTTAAATGGTTGTGGGGTACATATCAGGGCCGCTATCAATAGTATCTATCTACTATGTGGTTAATCTCCGGTGTCTACTATAAGTTACATGTTGGGTGGGAAACAAACAGTAAAGAAGCCATTATCTGCATTTTTTAACCGAAGCCATTATCTGCCTGCTATTATTGGTTTTGGGTCTATCCACAGGTTGCTACCATCACTCTGGATTTCTGCATGCACTCCTTACATAATCTCACTATGTTTTATTCCTATGCATGACAGTTATTGTAAACAATGGAACTGAACATGTAGAGCAAAAGAGACGAGCCTTGCGTGGCAATAAAATTTCATGCAGACATCGCTCCATGGTAGGCACAAAGGCAGCCCCCCCTCCATGCATTTCAGATTGTAATCGAGAGGAAGATATCTGTCCTGAGGGGGCTTCAGAAGGAGAAGACAACTCCTATTTACCCCCTGAGGTCTTCGCTCTAACCTGGCATGTTGATGTTGGTTATATCATGCATATGGTGTCTTGCATTGCTTACTTTATACATCGAATATGTCATCTGCTTAGTTTAGACATCCTTTGTGCGAATGTCATCTGTTTAGTTTATTCATCATTTATGTGAATTATGCAACGCCATCTTGTTTAGCCAGGCATCATATATGTGAATTTTGCAATGCCATCCTGCTTAGCCAGTCATCTTATATGTAAATTATATCAGGCCCTCCTTTTTTTGGTTACATATTACATTTGTCAAAAATGTTATTACATTCAGCTGCTCTTCGTGTGCATCGGCCATTTGACACGGTGATGGCAAATTCTGGAGTGAAAACAAGGTCTTCAGAGCAGACTGTGCTATCTGACGAAGCGCATATCTCGCTGGTTACGGATAGCTCCTCAGAGGAGGATTCAGAGACAGATGACCAGTCCTATTCCCCCAAGGTGTATGCTCTAACTTGGCAGGGTTATGTTGCTCATATCGTGCGTATGGTGTCTCGCATTGCTATGTCATTTGATTAGTTTAGACATGCTTTGTGTGAATGCCACCTGTTCAGTGTCTAATTACCATATATGTGAATTATGCATTGCCATCTTGTTGCAAGACATTATATATGTGAATTATACAATGATATCTTGTTGCAAAGGCATTATATATGTGAATTATGCAATGCCATGCTGTTTAGCCAATCATCATGTATGTGAATTATATCATGCTATCATTTTTTGTATTACGTGTTCCATTTGTCGACAACGTTTGTATACTCAACTACTCTTCCTGTGCATCAGCCATTTGAAGCGGTGATGGAAGTATCTGGAGTGAAAACAAGGTATTCAGAGCAGACAATGCTACCTGCTGAAGCAGACATCTTGCTGGTTACAAAGAGCTCCTCAGAGGAGGATTCAGAGACTGATGACCAGTCCTATTTTCCCCTTGAGGTCTATGCTCAAACTTGGCAGGGTTATATTACCCATGTCATGCATGTTGTCTTGCATTGCTTAGTTTTTACATCATATATGGATTGCGATCTGCTTACTTGCTTACTATATAAATCATATATTTGAATTATATCATGCCATCATGTTTACATAGTACATACACATCATCTATCTGAATTATAGCATGGCAACCCATTTAATAAAGACATCATATAGTTATATCATCTCATCCTGTTTAGTGTTTACAGTCATCATATTTTGAATTATGGCATTCTATCCGTGAATGTATGTGAGTTATGGCATGCCAACCTATTTAATAAACACATTATATAGTTATGTCATGTCATCCTATTTACATAGTCTCATATTTTGAACTATGTATTTCCATCTTTTTTAGTTAGCCATCATAATGTGAAATTGTGTCATGCTATCCTGTTTAGTTGGCCATCATATATGTGGAATTGTGTCATGCTATCCTGTTTGGTTAGACAACATAAATATGAATTGTTTCATGCCCTCTTTTATTACCCACTATCCATTGCACCTGTCTATCATACAATGTCTATACTTTCAATTACTTTTCTTGGCTGTCAGCCATTTGAATTGGAGAGCGTGATGGAAGTATCTAAGGGAGTAACAACACAGTCTTCAGAAAAGATAGTGCTACCAGTTGATGCAGATAGAACCACGGTTGTACTTTCCCAAGGACCAGATCCACCGCACATAACCAAGACTCTCGCAGATTGTACCCCTACCCAGTTGGACAGAGAACCAGTTACACCCCTTCTAACCCCAACCCCGGCAGATAGTAACCCAGTTCCAGTTGACACAGCACCGTCTCCACCACAGAGCACCCAAACACGAGGAGTTAGTAATGGAACTGCAGTGCCCAAAGCACGAGGACCACCACTCCGAATCCCAACTCAACAGTTAAAGGAGAAGAAGATTTGTTCTCAGGTCAGGTTCTGTAGTTATGGTTCATACTCCTTTGCTCTTGCATGACTGTATTTACTCATACCAACTATTTTCAAATTTGAAGGATGGAATTGAAACTCCAATGGCGCAACAGGTATGTCTTACCTGTTTCTTTAACTGGTTTGCTGTTGTAACCTGCTCTATGTTGATTTCAGTTTCAATTGAATAAATAGTTATGTTCTCTTGTCATGCAAATTACAAGTGTTGTTATTGCTCTATAGTTACCCACACTTATATTCTGTCTATTCTGCTTGTCTTGAACAAATATTATTTGAACTGTGTCTCTGTCTTGATTTGGCAACAAAAACTAGAATGATATAGACCATAAAGTGACCATGGTACATAGATATATGTTTGTTTCATGCTGTTATCCTGTCCACTTTACTACTGAACTCATTTACCAAAATGAGTTTCATATGCAACATGGTAAACATGTGATGTGTCTGCTTGTTTCTCTTTTAGAATGCGGACAAAATATTGGAGAACAGTACCGCGTTATCCAATGGTAAAGGAAGTAATGCAGATAAGGTTCAAGATAGTGAGACATCCCTGTTGGTCTCCAAGAAAGCTGATAAAAACTATCTTGACGACAGAGAGGGAACCCAAAAGTCCTGTCTTGATGTAGTGTTTGAGTTATTGGCCACTACTGCTGGCACAGGCTCTTCGAACTCGCTGCCTGAATCAGTTCATCTTCTTGAGTCTCAACTTCAAGTTGAAAGACATTGATCAGATGTGCTGCGACAGGAAGCTGAAGGACTGAGGAAGACCCTGCAGAATTCAGATGCATATTTTCTAGTGCAACAGCAAGCGTTGGAGGATTTAAGCGCCAAACAAGAGGAAGTTAATAAGCTTGCTAAGCATCTTGCCAGCATTATGGGTACCCAGGATATTGTTTCTTGAGATCTCCTGAAGTGGTTTCAGTTTTGGATTTGTTTTGCTACGGCGTTTATTTGTGCTGGTCGCCAACTTTGACAACCAGTGCATATGATATGCTGCTTTGTTCCCTATATTTGCACTGGTGGCGAACTTTGATGCCCAGTGGATGTAATATGTGTAATAGCCGTGATAGCCTAGCATTAGTTGCTTGCGTATTTATTTCCTTGTTGTCTTGTTTATTTGTTTCCTTGTAGTCATTGCAGTTCTTTTTCCGCAGTTAGGTAGTGGCTGCAATAACCTACTTTTAAAAACTAGGCCACAATAACCATGGGCTAATATTTACTGTAGTGACACTCGGCCTCCTACTGGCCGTAGAAACAATGGGCCTTCTACGGGCCGTAGAAACAATGGGCCTTCTGCGGGCCGTATTATCAATGGGCCTCATACGGGCCGTATAATCGATTGGCCAAACATGGGCCAAACAGACCGCATTATGGCCGTAAACAGGCTAGAGTTGGAATCGTCCGTTCATGGGCCGACCATATCGGGCCATCTTTAATAGGCCATATTTGATGACGCTATGAAATCGACCCAACGTATTAATGGACCACAAACGGGCCGACTGTAACCACGGGCTGAATTTGGCCCACAAGCAGAAAATGACAATAACGGGTCGTAAGTAAAGGTATGCTGGAAATGAGCCCAAGAATAAATGGGCTCTGAGAAGGCCGAAAGATGACATGGGCTGGAAACGGCCCAACGGAATAATGGGCCATTAATGGGTATAAAATGATACACTGTTCATTACGGGCCAGTTTCACCATGGGCCGTTAATGGGTGTAAAGTGATACACTGTTCATTACAGGCCAGTTTCACCACGGGCCGTTAGTAGGCCAAGAGTTACATAGGGCCTCATATGGGCCGAAAGACGTCATGGGCCATACATGGGCTAGAAATGAAAACGGGCTGGAATCATATTGGATAACCCAGATGACGCTACTGGGCCTAATTCGGATAGGGCATAACGGGCCTTGGGTTAGCGGGCTGTAAATGGGCTATATTCGAACAGGCCGTTAACAGGCTTTCCATGGGCCGGCCCGCCAGCTTTTGACCAAGTCAAACGGGCCGGCCTTTTCACAGGAATGGGCCTCTGTTGGGCCGTGCCACGTGTCGACGTATCATAGGCGCCTATCTGACCCACTGACGAGCTAACACATGTTTCGTCTGGCCAATAAGAATTTTACACGTGGAAATTTCCCATTGGTCGGGGCTGTTAACGGGTTATCGGATCCAAAACCTGACCCGATAGCTTAATGGCATTCCGTTACGGTGGATGCCACGTGTCGGTCACCCTTGACGAAAGCACATCTGTGACCCGTGATTTATCGTCATGGAAGTGGACACTTCCGTGATGATAATTTTGGTAATGTCATGGAACACTTCTACGACAGCACAGGTATGACTATCTTGATTCTTTCATAAATTAGTCATGGATGTACATGCATGACAAAAAAAGCGACCTACTGTGACAAACATGTATCATCATGGAAGTGTATTTTTTTTGTAGTGGATGTACATGCATGACAGAAAACGTGACCTACTGTGTCAAACACGTATCATCACGGAAGTGATTTTTTTTGTAGTGCAATGGTGTATATGATTACTATGATCTGGAACTAATAGAAGAATTTGTTACTTTTAATTGTGCTTATAAAATTGAATCTTTGTCTGAGAAGTATGAAGATTGTGATGATGCTCTTTATAGATCTGAAAATTATGCTATACTTAAATATTGCCATGAAAATTATAAATAAAGTGTTGATATTAATGAATTTATTGAGAAAGTCTCCGCTGTCCAAGAGAGATTAATATTTTGCAAGAATCTATGGAATAAGAAATTGTTGAAGCTATGAGCTCATTAGATGAAAAGGATGAGGAGGAGAGCAAAGAATAAAAGGAGAAAGAGTGGATTAGCTACTTGTGCCCACCTTATAATGAGAGTAGCTATTTAAGTCATACATTGTTTAATTCCCCTTCATGCTTACCGAAGGATGAATGCTATGATCCCTTGGATTTGTTCGAAATATCCCTTTTTGATAAACTTGATGCTTGCTATGCTTATGGCCATGATGCCAATATGAATGATGCTTATGGAGATGAACTTGCTATAGTTCCTTATGTTAAAAATGAAACGGTTGCTATTGCACCCACACATGATAATCTTACTATGTTTTTGAATTCTCACGGCTACACTATATCAGAAGTTTGCACTTATTAAGGATTATATTGATGGGTTGCGTCTTACACTTATACATGATAATTTTGATGGATATAAATGCTTGTGCTTGCTGCTCCTATTTCAATTATGAGAGATGAACTACATCTCCATCTCTCTATATTTCTAGTATGAGAAAATAGCAAGAAAATGTTTATACTATGCATTGGCCTTTACTTGGTGTGCATGAATTGTTCTTTTATGACATGCCGATGCATAGGAAGAGAGTTAGACTCCGTTGTTCTATCATATATTGGTTTAGATATACCTTGGGATCCGGGTGGATCAATTACTCGAGCACTTTATGCCTAGCTTAATGGCTTTAAAGAAAGTGTTGCATGGGAGACAACATGGAAGTTTTAGAGAGTCACAGGTACAACGAGGTGTTATACAAACGGTTTTTAACCCCTTTCCGTGACAGCATTTGGAACCGTCGTCAAGTGAGTGACTAAGATAGGGGGGTCCTTCCCACATGACCCAAAAACCGTCGGGGATATGGAGCCATGATCTGGAGGCCTTGCAAAATGTAATCGTGTGCGATGCAGCACACACTAAATTCTTTCGCACATGTGGTATCGGTGATTAAACGTTTCTAATGATGTAGTGAAACCAAATGGTGTGTCATAATGAACTGTTTGGGAAACTGTATGTAAGGCACACGGGCCAACATATGAACTGTGTGCGATATGTGCCCCAACGCCCACATGAGTTTTCTACGGAACTCGTCCGCCATGCAAGACTCCACTGCACATGTTTCCCAACAATTACCGTGTGCGATAATGTTCTATCACAAATGGTACAGGAGCCCCTTCGCACACATACAAGTGTTGCAGACCATTTGTGATTTGTTGTGTATCACCGACAGTTGCGGCAAGAGTGACGTGTGTTTTTGTTTGGGATCCCACACATTTCCTGAAAAATGTACGACTCGGATTGCATTTTACATTGGGCATGATTTACTCCGAGCTCTCGTGTGCGATAACGTGATATCACAAACGGTTTCCGAGCCCCTACGCACACGTAGTAGCGCTGCAAATCGTTTGCGATCTGTTTTGTATCACCGACAGTTCCACTACTATTGTCGTATGCTTTCCGACGTGGATCGCACACACTCATTTAGTTGAACTGTGTGCGGAGCAATTGCCATGTAAAAAGCAAATTATCCCATTTTGAATCCGCATGTAAAAAGTAAATTCGTCACAATATTCAATTGAACAAATAGTGTCCACAGGAAGAACATTCATCAGATTTCGCAACAGTTGCAATTGAACATATGGTACCTAAATTCCAATGATTTGTCGACACATATATGCATTACATAATTAATCATAGTGTATGAAATACGAAGACCTCATTAGATGGAAAACAATGGATCCATGAGTTTATGTTTAGCGGCTAACTCTTACTCAATGTTTCAGGAGAAGGCATGCTGAAATCTTCATTATCACCAGTGGATTGATGTAGTGATTTAGGAATAAGTCACTAATAAATCCCTGAACCATCAGCAATTCACCAGTGGGGAGCAGTTCAGGGGTCCTCGGTTCTAAGATGAGCTGCATTATTTTTAAGATCAGAATGTGCCATATGAGTGGAGTAGAAGATATTAATTAAGAAAGACTTACTAGTACTAATTTGCGAGCATCTGTACAACTATCAGCAGATTTGCAGATGGAGATCATGTGTCTGCAAACGTAGTATCCACAAAGGTTGGTCCCTGCTTGTTGCTGAGGACACTGAAATTTTTTGTACATAATTAGTCATGTATTGTCCTGTTAGGAACAACCTATCCGGTGTTAGATGTTTTTTTCTTCGGACAGAAATAGAAAGAGGTTTATTTAGAAGCTTGAACATTTGACTAGCGTAAGAAAAGGTATTTGCAGACTATTGGATAAATTTTCCAAAAATAACGGATTTCGGTGTGTTACCGGAGAAACGATCTCGTGTTGCAGAGGCAGTTCCCTCTCGAACAGGTTCCCTGGTTTAATTTTCCACAATGCAAGCACACCGGAAATGAAGATGAATTTTAACAACATCAATTATTGAACCAGATATGAATTCAAATTAATTTCAACATCATATAATTCAATACCTATCCATGAATTGCTGAAGATGCGTCAGATCCTGAGCGTTTGTTGACTCTTTGAGAGAATCCATGTAGTAAACTGTGTTCTTGTTCGGAACAATGAATACCAATATCCAGTGATTGCTACATATTAAGAAAGCCATGAACTTACGAATTATGTCGAAATCTGAAAGACAATTAGTGTATGTGTGGTTGTTTACTTGACTTACCATTCATGATATGGCCAGAGAAATGATTCTACATGGGACATGTTTTTGAAGATACGGACGACCGTGTTAATGGCCCAGTCCCGTAGGTCCTTACCATCTAATGTTGTGCCATTTGCTAATGCAGGATCTATGAAATACACACTATCCCTTTTTCATCTCTGCGCATTCAATCCCTGAGAGGAATAAAATGTAGCTAGTTGTTTATCATTTACAGCCTTGTACGAAGAAGTTGATCAGAGTTTGTTAAGTACTTACAAAATCAGGCATCTAACAAGAGTGACATCGAGCTCATTGAAGTTAAAGAAGAGATGTAAGCCCTCGAGACTCACATTGATGGAACCAGCATCGTGTCGGAAATGATCTCTGTTGTAGTGGACTAGCAGAACATGGTGATCTGCTGACATTTGATCCATGCAATATTTATGTAACTCGCCGCAACTGGAGCTGCACTCATCAAAGTAATCACCAACAAGAAATGACTGGCCATGGACGTAATTGCGTGCTTCAAGTACGTCTACTTTATTTTAGCAAGCTATAAATCTATTTCTTCATCATCTATGCCATCAGAAATAATATTACTCCCTGATTCAAGCAACCTGCTGTTAATTTGGTTCTGAGCGATGAGTGCTTTAAGTAAGAGGCAATCATTCTATTTCCTCTTTGCTCTCCCGTCGCGCTTCCTCGCGGATGCAGCCTTTTTGGCCGCTTTCTTCTTGGTACTTGAAGCATTTCTAGTAGAACGTCTGGTTGGCTGAAAGGTATACTGTCGAGCAGACGGTGAACCTTCGACGAACTGCTTAGCACACAGTTTAGCTACGCTAGACCGCTGAGCTGGCAGTGCTACTGTGATGACTGCTGGGCTGTATGAGCAGAAGCATCGGACTGCTGACTGTGTGTTGAAGCTATGTCGGGTTTCTGCGTAGGTCGTGCCAACTTGTCAGTGTCCTGAAGAGGCCGTGCCAACGCGTTTATTGACTGAGGAGGTCGTGCCAACGCATTGGTTTGCTGAGCAGGAAGTGCTGACGCATTGGTATGTTGATCACGCAGCTGCGGACCGACGGACTGATGAGCAGTCGGTTCTGGACCTACAGACTGCTTAGCAGGCAGTTCCGAAGCATTAGACTGCTTAGCAGTCCATTCCACCAAGTTGGTCTGTTGAGCATGTGCTGCAGTTGGGTCTCCCCCCGCTGCTTTAGCAGCCGACATCTCAACCGGTGGTGCGTCTTCGGTAGTTGTAGTCCTTGCCACTGGTTACTTTGGGGTGTACGTTGACATGATCATAGGTTGATACATCATCCGTCAGATTATGAGTATTAGGTTCTTTTGGGGAAGCCCGCGAGAGCTGTTGTGCCAAGGAGAGCGTCACCGGTTGAGGGACGACATTGGTTGCTCTTTGTGGGGCTTCAAGGATCTCATCCGTGAAATATATTTCCTTTCATGGCCACTGTATCTGATGTAACAGTGTTTCTCCCAAGGTCCTTTTCTCATCAAAGTCTACTAGGACATTCTCCAGGGAAAATTCATTGAATCCAGGCTTTACATCAGTCACATAGCACTTCACACAACCCGGCTTCAATGGCACATTGTCCAACAAGAGGCCCTCTTCCAAGAAGGGTGGGCAAACCCAGGCTGTTGCACATTTTAATGTACCTTCATAATGTGTAAGCACGCCCTTCAGTCTATCTTTCATTCCAGATAGATCAGATATAGCATCATCATGTGCAGCTGCAGTCTCAGTGTTGCTGGGGTCAACTGATGCACAGCTACTCTTGTGCGGTGTTGTCGCACAATAACCAGCATCCTCCATGCCCACCTCCCCTCCCATCTGCTAGCTATCTTTCAGTGTTAGTGTCTTCTGCATCATCATTAACTCTTCAATATCCTTTCGAACAGCTGGACACATGTCCTTCCTCAACCTCTCATACAATTTATTTTGCTTCATTTCACTCGCTTTTTTGCTGAGCCTCTCTTCTTTGCTGAGCGTGAAAGCCCTCTTGTGTGGGGCATTAACACCTATACCCCTTGCACGGCCAGGGGGCTCTCTTATTTCCAGAGCATCGGACAGAATATCACATGGCCCTGAGTTCCTGTAGAACCTTCCAGGGATCTTGGAAGCCTTTAATATCACGTGATACAGTTCTTCATCACGTGAGTTTTCAATGTAATAAGTTTCGTCATCATGACTCCTTACATGTGCCCGCAAGTAGTCTCTAGCGCGTTCGCCCCTGATTTCACTAAAGGTGGGTTTCCAACCCGCCGCTACTGCTTCTTTGTCCTCCTGGTCCCATATCGGCTTCGTGCCGTAGTATCCTGCCACACCCATACGGTGGGTGTGTGTGTTCCTCTTCTGAAGTTCGGATTGCTTGGCACTCTTCTCAGCAAACTCTGCAGTTGCCCTGACCCTTTTGAATTTTGCCCAGTCTACCTTTTTATTTGGGGGTATGCGGGGATTGGGTCCTTGCCTTCACTCAAGTACTTCGTGTACAACACGTGCTTCCAGTTTCTCCAAGCATCCTAGTCTTCTTCAGTGCAGCGTGTTCCACCTGCATTCTCAACTGCTTTGGAACATTGAAGTGATCCATGATCTCCCAGACTATCCTTTGCCGTGTTTCTATGTCAGCCTTCCGAAACCCCAACAGATTAATGTTGAGCCTTGCCCTGCCAACAAATCCATACACACTCCGGAACCTCGTGCGTGCTTTATCTGGTTTAGTTGGAACCCAAGACTTTAAATCGATCTCAGTTACTTCATATAAACCTTTAGGCTGGTGTGTGTGCTTCCTTGGAGCGCTCCTCCATGTCCTGACCGGAAGGGTAATTGCTGTAGCTCTATCCCGTTCAAGATTACTTGATCCCTCACCATCTGCTGAAGGGTTGTCGGAAACAGATAAAGATACATCGCCTGAAGCATGAGTGTTATCACTGCTACTCGACATCTATAGAGAACACATGCGAAACTATAGCACCCTGGTTTTTGGCCCTTTATATTTCTTTTGATTTTTTTGGGTTTTGCTCTGTTTTTCTTTTTGGAGCAGTTCTTTGGACTTGAAACCGGGGAGATCATCATCATTTCTTCTCCCAAGTTGCTCATCATTCTCAAATCTCTCCCAAGACCATGTCATTTCCATTCTAGCCCAACCCTAAAATTCTTTTCTAAGGAATACTCCTTTTTTCTATTAAAGGAATAACCCTATTTGCCCTAGGTTGTGAAGCAACCTATATTTCGTCACCCCAAAATTCCCAAATAATTCTCATATTTCTTTGGGTCATATATTGCTCAAATATGCCCAAACTTTCCTTTCCTAGCCCAAAAAAAATTCTCCAAAATTATTTCTTCATTTCTGTCCATAGTGGCTTTCTGTGAAGGAAGTGTCACCTATCCTTTCTTGATTGCTTCCAAACTTTCTGGGCATGCTATCTCATCCAAGTCATTGCTCCATGCCAAAATTCAGCTCCATTTTCCTAGTGAATCTTCCTTGGCAATTTTCCAAAGTTTCCATCAAACAGAAGCCATTGTGAATGAAGTAGTAGCTAGGAGTACCCAAATGAGTTCAATTTTTTCACACTTATTCATGTGGTCATATTATCACAATCTACCAATTTTCAGCTCCATCCCTTGATCTATGTGAGCATAACATCAAATCTTTGATTCTGTTAATATTTTCAGGTTGTGAAGCAAGTATAATTTATATTGCTTCGTTAATTCTAAGAAATTACCAGTTCATGCTCCTGCCAATATAACTACTCTCAACCAAATTTGGGATCATTTCAACAATCCATTTTCTCTCCAAAATTATCTCAAGTTTCTGTGAAGGAAGTACCATTTTGGCAAGTCCAAATGGTATGAAATTTTTTTTCAGCGTCTTCATATGTCCAAAACATGCTTCCTTGCCAAATTTGAGCTCAAGTGGTTACACTAGTAGAAAAGGTGGCTATGGTCCAGGCCGGGGCAGCCCATTAGTCCCGGTTAAGTCTAGAACCGGGACCAATGGGGGCATTGGACCCGGTTCGTGAGCCCAGGGGGCCGGCCGGGCCACGTGGGCCATTGGTCCCGGTTGGTGGGACGAACCGGGACCGATGGGCCTGGCTCCTGGCCCACCACCATTGGTCCCGGTTCATGGCATGAGCCGGGACCAAAGGCTCCCCCTTAGTCCCGGTTCGTGCCACGAACCGGGACTAAAGGGTCGGCCCTCGCTGCACCCACAGTTTAGTCCCACCTCGCCAACCAAAGGGCGCCGACACCTGTTTATAAGCCCCTCCCTCTCTACATTGTTGAGCTCCTCTCAAAGTGAAAATAGATGCACCTATAGAGGAAAATTGGACATAAATTCATAAATAGAAATTGATTATGAATTTATGTTTAATTTTCTCTATAAGTGCAACTATGTTCACTAATAGAGAAGTTTTTATTTTTTTTGACCTAAAAGAAAAAAGAAATCACTAAAAAACTATTAGTATTTAGTATAAATAGAAATGACTAAAAAATAAAAAGAAAAAAAATGCCTATATGCACTAAGTAGTGATTCACACTAAGTAGTAGAAATGAAAAAATAAATAGCAAAAAAGAAAATGAAAAAATGCCTATATGCACAAACAGAAAGTTTATAGTAAAGTTATTCATAAACTAGTGATTCACACAAATTTTAAAAAATCGAAATTTAAACTATTCAAATTTTAAAACTAATGGCACTAACAGAAAGTTTATAATTTTTGTGACCTAAAATAAAAAAGAAATCACTAAAAAACTATAAGTATTTAGTTCTAAGTAGAAATGAAAAAATAATGGCACTAGTAAAGTTAATCACAAACTTGAGATTCACACAAATTTCAAAGAATTCAAATTTTAACTATTCTAATTTGAAAACTAATGGCACTAGTAAAGTTAATCACAAACTTGAGATTCACACAAATTTCAAAGAATTCAAATTTTAACTATTCTAATTTGAAAACTAATGGCACTAACAGAAAGTTTATAATTTTTGGTATCTCTGTGCAGAAAGATTGTACATATTAAATATAATACACAAAGTGTTTTCACACAAATTTAGTAAACTAGTGATTCATAAACTAGTGATTCACACAAATTTTAAAAAATTCAAATTTAAACTATTCAAATTTTAAAGCTAATGGCACTAACGGAAAGTTTATAATTTTTGTGACCTAAAAGAAAAAAGAAATCACTAAAAAACTATAAGTATTTAGTTCTAAGTAGAAATGAAAAAATAAATAGCAAAAAAAATGCCACATACTGGGCCACCACGGCCTGAATACGACTAGAAACCCAACTATGGGCCAAGATTCAGGCCCGCAGCAGGCCCAATAGGCCCACAGGCATTGCAGTGACAGATTAGGCCCGAAAGCCTGAAGTTGAGAGGAGCTCGAGAGGGTGGGCGAAGCAGCACTTATAAACCACTCCCAAGCCCTCTCAACTAGCGAGGTGGGACTAAACTTTTGGGCGCGGGGTAGTAGAAGGCCTTTGGTCCCGGTTGGTAGGACGAACCGGGACCAAAGGGCGGCATTGGTCCCGGTTCGTGGCACAAACCGGGACCAATTCCCCCCTTTAGTCCCGGTTGGTGACACCAACCGGGACCAAAGGCCGCCGCTTCCCGCCCTTTGGGCTGCCGAAAAGTGGCCTTTAGTCCCGGTTGGTGGAACCAACCCGGACTAAAAGGTGGCATTGGTCCCGGTTTCTGTCACGAACCGGGACCAATGCGCTGACTATATAAGCAGCACTCGTGAAATTTTGGTTCAGTTCGTTCTTCCCCACCCTCCCGACGCCGCCAGGCTGCCCGCCGTATCCGCCTCGTCGTCGCCATCGTCGCCCCGCGCCGCCCTGTCATCGCCGTCGTCGCCCCGCGCCGCCCCGATCGACGCTGTCGCCACCCCCGCCCCGCGACGCCGCCCCGACCCGCCCCGCCCCTGCCCGTCACCGTGCCGCCCCGCCCCGCGCCGCACCTCGCCGTCGCCGTCGCCGTCGCCGTCCCCGACACCGTCGCCGTGAGCAATTTAGATGTGTTAGATGTGTAGTAATTTAGAAGTGTAGTTCATAGAATTTTTTGTTAGATGTGTAGTAATTTAGATGTGTAGTTCATAGATTTTTATGTTAGATTTTTTTTCATATTGTGTAATTAATTTGTTCATATTGTGTTAGATTTATTTATGATTTTTTCTGTTGTAATTTAGATTTATTAATGATTTTTTGTGTTAGTATTTTCTTTCTCAATTTATTGTGTATGTATAGGAAAATTGTGAATGATATATGTCATTTATGAATATGTTCATATTTAGAATAGAGGAAAAAGGAAAAAAATAAGAAGAGAAAGTGTTTAATATAATTAGTTAGAAAAATAATAGAACTATAGTTAAACTAGTTTATTTTTAGTAAGTCGTACTATTTTATTTTATTTATAGTAAGTGCTTAGTAGTTGAACTAGCTAGTTGATTTAATAGAACTAGTTTTTTTTAGTTAAAGCAATTATTCCCGCATCAACGTGGACGATGCCTATCCGGCATCCTCGTCGTCGAGTCGGGGGCGGACGACACCTGCTTGACCAGATGGGCCATGTCCGGGACTGGGCTCCGCCAGGGTGGTACTGGGAGGTGCTACCTCCCGGGGGGCGTAGCTTGGTGAGGAGCCAGCCCGTCGTTGACCCGATCCTTGTTTGGTGGCGGTCGCGTGGGCCAGTGACGGTGCAGAGACTTCCGGACACCGCGGAGGTGGTACGTCACCATGTCAGCGAGGAGGACCAGCATGTCCGTCGGTACATGGTTGCGTTGGAGGGCAGGTTTGAGAATACCTGGCAGGTTCTTCAGGGATCTCATTGGAGCTATGATCCTGTGATGGTTCCTTCCCTTTGGGTGTCCACCGCCCGTGCCGATACCCGTTGGGCGCTACTGTTCTAGCTGTACTGGCGATATGTATGATATATAGTATTTGACGTGTATTAGTGATAATATTCGATGTACGGACAAATGGAGACGATGTAGATTTTCTTATAATTGAAGGCATCCTAATTTGAATACTACTTAATTTTGCGATTTGATTTTTCTTATTGAATGCTCATATTGGAGAGCACTATGCAAGGCATATGCATATGATTAGTTGAATAATAATGATATAATTTAGTCTTTGAATTATGAACGTATAGGAAATGTCATCATCGGACGACGAAAGTCTCCCGGGGGAGTGCGACTGGTGCCACGACGATCGAGGTGAGTGCGACAGGCCTCACCTGGACGATGGTCGGCGCTTCAGCATTAAGCTCGAGGAGACCTTCGAAGTTGAAACGGTACGCAACGACGACAAGTGTTTTTTTTCATAATTAAGCATGACTTCAACTATTTCAACGTGTAATTTTCATCTTTTACAATTCAAGTATAGTTGATCCCATGCCATGCAAGACGCTATGTCTTGGAGAGGATGGATTTTGAAGACCATGAAAATTTTGAAACGAAGAAAATTCACCTAAGGACCCATCATGATGTGGATTTTGAAGTAAAGTTGTATAATGCTGAGAGCGTAACCCATTTTGGTTGCAAAAATTGGGAAGCATTTTGCAAATTGTATTGTTTTGATGAGGGTATGCTTGTCACCATGGATCTTTGTGATCCTGAAATTGAGCAAGACAATATGGACATTTGGGTCCTTGTTGATACTCCTCCAGTTCTACCGCTATGTGAGTTTCTCAAACATAGTTAATTATTAATAGAACTTATATTGTTCATTTCAAAATAGTTGACAGCTTATTTCCATTGACAACTTATTTTGGAGTATCAAAGAATGTGCAGAAGATGGTAGATAGAACTTACTACACCGATGGCTCTGAGTTAACTTACAAGGAGAAAACTCATCTGGTTGGATTTTGTAATGATATTGAGAATTACAATATCTACAATCGAACTCCTCAACATTATGGTCAATACGTGCCACTAGTGCACGTGTTGAACTACCGTAACTACCATGGAGATACCCTGGTAAGTTTTTTTACTATTACGACATCCGTGCATCTTTTTGCATACTTCTAAAACTAGTACATCATTGCTAACTACGAAGTTATTACTATGTTTTTCAACAGCTTATCCCAGAGGATTGTGTGCCTCATTTGATGTATCAGAATGGCGGCAGCCTTCATGTTTTGAACATATATCCAGGTCATCCTACGAATCTCAACTGTCCATACCGGATTTCTAAAAGAAGTGGAGACATGACATTCAAAGGATGGAAAAAATGTATGGACAGTCGTAAGGAGCTTCTTGGAAGCAAAAGGAAGCGAGGCGCAAGAATTGGAGACAGGATGATCTCCATTCTTCATAATGGAGAGTCAGGGTCTATATTGTTTTATGCTATTTTACCTTAAGTGTGTTTAGGTCCGATCCTACCTGATACTTGATGATCATGTGCTAAGAACAATTATGTAGGGTTGGGTTCGATGACTATGAGGATGATGATCGTATGACTTATTATTAATAACGAATAGAAGTTGTATGATGATGCTTGATTAATTAGTAGGACTTGTTATTACATATGATGATGTATGATGCGAGCATGCATGAGTTATTTTATATATATATATATATCTGCGGGTGAAATGAACATAGCAGTAGCGTAGGTACGTAAACCAAGGACTACATGTAAGTGAGGACACTTCTCTCTATTAGCTAGCTAATAACAACCTAAAAATAACCCCCTAAACCCCTAAAACATCCACTTTTTTTTTAAAAAAAAAAAAGAAAAACCTCATGCTGACGCGTGGAACCCTTTTGGTCCCGGTTTATGTCATAAACCGGGAGCAAAGGCCCCCTGCCTAGGCTGCCGGCAGCGGCCACGTGGAAGCCCATCTGTCCCGGTTCTGTTTTGAACCGGGACTAAAGGGTGACGGTATTAGTAACGACCCTTTAGTCCCGGTTCGGGAACCGGGACTAAAGGCCCTTACGAACCAGGACAAAAGGCCGGTTTTCTACTAGTGTTACTCCATGTGAGTGCACCATCTTGATCTTGATTCTGGATCAATTTTGCAATTACAAAGCAACCCTGTTGTTTTGTGGTCCATTTCTTCTCGAATTGCACAGAATCATAGTCCTTCCTAACCTAAGCACCCCAAACAACTTATTTGGCCCTTATCACTTCCCTGTTGATCACAGGAGTGCAGCCAAGTTTGGTACAACAAACTTTCCTCGAATCCTCACATCTCTCCTTGGCTCCTTATCTAGATCTTTCACTTCTGTGCTACCTTGGAGAGCAAGGACTAGCCACCAGACAAGGTTTTCCAGCCCCTCTTGTCCTCTCATTGCATGCCATCGGTGACCATGCGTTTTGGCACCTGTGCACGCGCTCTGCAGGTCGAGTCCGCGTCCAGAGCGTTGTTTTGCTCTGGTCACTTCGCCTCTCATCGTCTTCGCGCGCCTGAGCATGTCTAATGTCTTCCTCGTGCCATCTCCATTGCTCTGGAAGCCTCCCTCCTCCTATAGCCCCCTTGCGGGTGCTAGCCGCCGCGTGCACGCGGGCGAACAGTGCCCAGACTGGCTCTGTTCGTTGCTCGTCCTCTTCCTCCCCGTGCCCCTTAGTCTGGCTCTGGTCTTAAAGCTCTCCCCTGCGCTCTCCCGTCCCCTGCCTTGCTCCCGTGACACTCCCAGCCATAGCCGGAGCAGGCTCGTGCGCCCATGGTGGCACCCGAGCTCTAGACCCTTCGCCCTGCCTATGTAAGCCACCCCGGAGCTCGTTTCTCTTCGCCCCTCCACCTCTCTCCCTCCCAATTACTCTCTGGAGTCCAACGGCGAGGCCGGCGAGCCCTCTTCCTCCTCTCCGGTGTGGTGCCTCTCTGTGCGGCCTCTGCTCTGGCCACCTCGCTCCAGTGCCTCTCCACTCTAGCCACCACCACCATTGAGTTCCTCTTCCTCCACTGATCCCCCTCGACCTCTTCCCCAAGCAAATCGTCGCTGGAATCGTCGACTTCGCCAGCGCCTGAAGCACGTGGCCACCGGAGATGAAGGGGACGAGGCCATCCGGCCACCTCCCGAGGAGCCGTGGGTACGGGCGTGACCGCGTTGAGCGCCCAATCCATCCCCGCCTTCGCCCAGCACTGTCGTAGCCTCTACGTTGGCCAGTCGTCGCTAGTGAGCCGCCCCGCCTCTCTTCCCTCTCTCTTAAACCTGTCAGGCGGGCCCCACTCGTCAGCCTCTCTTCCCCCTCCCAAACCGTTTTCTAAGTGGAAGCGTATTCCAGGAATACGCCTTCGACGTCACCCCCCGGGGATTTTCTGAAATTCTATTTAAATCAATATAAATCCAGATTTGACTCAACTTTGACCATGAATAACTCCTAAACTACAAGTCCAAATGCACTGATTCTTTTTGCATTATTTTTCTGTTGAGGTCCTCTATTTTCTGGTAGAACTTGGTATTTTTCTCTACTGTCTAGATTATATGGACAGAGAAAAATGCATTAATGCATTATGGATTATTTACAAAATCTTTCAAAAATGTTTTTCAGTAGGTTTTTGTGTGCTTGATGAAGACCTGGAGCTTACCACTTCTTTTTGGAGCAAGGCAAGCCACACCCTCCATTTGCATGATTGCAATGCAATGATATGGTTTATTTAATTTAATTTTCTTAAAATATTGCATTAGCTATTAATGAATTCTCCATGGCATTTATTGGAGTCATGTTGATCTTGTTGTTGTCATGGTATTGCTTGGGTTTTTAGGACTACTATTTTGCAGATGGTGGATGACATGTTGCCATTGGATTAATAGTGGCTATGGTTATTATTTTCATTATGATAGTAGTTGATATTATGCTTTGGAGTATTATTTAGGAGTTGGTGCTATCATGTGGATCTTAGGTTAATATTTTGATCTTGCTATTGGATTAATAGTATCTTGATTCTTGGATTCACCATGATAGTAGTGGTATGCTATCCTCGGAATATTTTGATATGACAATATTATGATTTGGATTATTTGTTTGATATTGTTATGACTTGGATCACATGTTGATAGATGATATCAGGGTATTAGTTATCACAGATCTATCTTGGGGACAAATTTCATCATTTCGTTGGTCAGGTGCCACCGAACCGGGCTTTTCCAGTGCAACCACATTTGCCTTTATGGGAAGGCCCAAATGCGGTATATTGGAATGCCTCTATGGCTTGCTACTCTGGCTTCCTCAACTAGGGAAGGTTATGTGCGCGTGCTACTCTGGCTTGGTAGGCGGCGATAACCTTGTGTGCCCGAGTTGTATGATCCATTGTCCCCGTTTGGGACTGTTTTGTTTTGCCACGATGGTGGCTGTTTGATGTCACGAGGTGGCATCGGGGCCATCCAGGACTGATCCCAAAAGGGGAGTTGGTCGGAGTGGCCGGAAGAGTGTCATGGCAGTAGTTTGGTTTTGTCGGAATGCCGTTGGTCCACCCGAATGGGAGCACGAGGCCATGGGTTCTGTCATGTGGGTATAGTGTGCTAACCTCTGCAGAGTGTGTGTTTAACCTCTCGATAGTCGTGTCCTCGGTCATGGGCACAAGTTTGTACTAGGTCACACTGTTTGATTAACACTCACATGACATAATGACTTATAGGTGATTTATATGTTAATATATTTGAGCAGCACAGTTTGGCAGGATGATGATGAGGATATTGGGATGATCTTGAGGGTGATCATTCGGTTTGTGATGTGGACATGCGATGATCACGTGGAGGCATTGATCACGAAGTGATCAAGGTGATATATTGCTTGGCCGGAGAGCTAAGAGTGAGATGGTTCTTGAGATGGTGGTTCAGCATTAATCTTAGTAGTTCCATATCATGCTTAGTTATTGCTTCCACACTGTAGTAGTTGTTAATAGCTTAACATGTTAAACGCTAGGTTATTGTCTTGCCTTGATACTTTTGGTTGTTTTAAGCTTGCAAGTACATTCAATGTACTGACCAGACGTGTCATGCCAGATTGCAGGTGATACCGTGATTGATTGATTGCTTGTCGAGGTTTCCGTTCGAGCGAGCTAGATCGTGTCCCAGCTAGAGCCCCTGCGGAGTGGAGTTCACCACAGTCGGCGTTGTTCCGTTGCTAGAAGTTATTCCGCTGCTAGCATAGAGCTACCTTAGCAGGCGTAGTGTCACCATGCTGATGTGATCTTCTATAACATCAGACCTTTGTATCCCTTATCCTTTGTAATAAGAGCTGATTTGTTCTATGTCAAGCATTGCCGTATTCCAGAAGACTTGATCTCTGGGCTGGAATACGGGGTGTTCCGGTTCCTCTGAGCCGGGGTGCCACAGAAACTCAGGAAAGGATGATAAGCATAAAACTAACAACTTGGTATCAAGATCTCTAAACATGTCATGCAATACTTTAGAAAATGTACGGCTTATTTGTTAAGTTTGTGTGACTCGGGCGCCCGCGATCTATAAATCGGTAGTAACTTATTGGAAAAAATACAACTTATATGTACTAGTTAGGAAGGTAGACAATGAACATATATATGCTCTTCGTTATTTTATAGCCAATTTGGGAACATACAAAACGAAATAGGAAGAGGGATTGCGATGAAATATGCCTCGCCGCGATGGAGAGCAGTAACTAACAGGTTTCTTAATGCAAACCCGGCCAAACCACGGTAGAGGCGAGGGTTACAGGATCGATATGCTCAAGGGTGGCTAGCGAGCAAACGAAGACGGCGAGACGCGGGCAGCTGCGTGTTGGGAACGACAGTGGAGGTAGGGTTGACGCCGAAGAGCGGGCACAAGCCGGGGTGAGCACGCCGGCGCCGGAGAGGGTTCTGCTGTGGATCTAGGGGAGGGGGGAGCTGGCGATGGAGATTGGATGGAGTAGTTGAGTAAAACGCGGGCGGGCGGTGGGGGTGTTGGTGGCCTAGGTGAAAAGGGTAAGAAAATATCCCCGGTCGCCGCGTGGAAAGGACTATGCAAACGGTTGCCTCTAAGCGCTCGTGTGCACAAAGAGAATAATTTCGTTTGAAATGAAGATGTACTAATTTTGAAATGAAGACGTTAGTTCATCGTTTCGCCTCTAAAATTTTCCCAGGTTAAGCAATCACCATTATACCACGGGTTTGATTTGTGGGCGCATTTCAGGTCTCGTGTGCTATATTTAAAACATTTTTTAGTATTTACCATGCATTTTGGCATATAAATCAAATCCTAGACGGACTGCATTTGCTGTCGAAAGGGATGAGGATTGCCGTTTGATCTGGGACCATCCAACGATGCAGACGTACGATCCGCGGGGTTTGGGTTCTGTCCAATCAGAATGCACCACCCAGACCGGGTGCGCAACAAGGGGGGGTCATTGGCCACGGTTTGGTAGGCACACGGCTTTCGTGAGTGAACCGTGTGCTATTTGAAAACTTTTACATAAACTAACAGCATATTTTCATTTGAATGAAAACAAGAGTTCATTGTTTCGCCTCCAAATTGTTTTCCACGGTAAGAAATCACCATTGTACCCTATGGTTCGATTTTCGCGTGCATTTGAGGTATCGTTTGCTATAGTCGCAACTACACGTGGGTGCTAGCTAGCAAGATCATTTGTGTGTCGCTTTGGGAGTTTTCATTCATTGTTCGTGAAACGGGAAAAAATTGAAACAGTTTGGCCGCAGGGTGCGGGAAGAGGTGTATGCCGTGTTAGTATCTAATTACACGAAATGCAAATAGAGTCCGGAAATAACGAAAATCGGTGTGTCACCGTGGCGTGCTCTCAAGATCCCATGCAATTTTTTTGGTGAAGTTGGCACAAGTTTTGATGCTCACACCTTCCAAATCGGAGCATCTCATAAGAAGGACCATAATTTCCAAAAGGAGATGTGGCACTTTGGACTCCAATCGTCAGTGAGTACATCATTCCGCCTGGAATTTTTTTTCACGGTAAACAATCATGTATATACCCTATGTTGTAGGGTGAAACCCTAAGATTTATCTTTTCACACTTGGAGGGGGAAAAGGGATGAACACAAAGAAACATAAAGAGGAATTCACTCCAACAATACCCAGTTACACATCCACTAGAATAGCAACACAAGATCCACAAGTTCACAAACACAATCAAAGGAAAGATACAATGATAGAGTTCACCCCGCTCCTAGGAGATGAGGTCTTGATGATGGTAGTCTTCTCCAAGAGGAGGTCTTGAAATCCCTATGGGATCCTCTCCAAAGAGGCCTTGATCTCCAATGGAGGTGGTAGCAAAGCTTTCAAATTCTCATCTATGTCTTTGCTAACCCTAAACATAATCCTAGGTATGGAATATATTGGCTTGGGGTCAAAGTGGATGAGGAGGGGCTCAAACAGGCGATCACAGTCGTCCATCCTGGAGAGCCCATGTGCATGGGGTTAGTTGGGCCTATACACACGGGGGTCCCGTGGGTACGGTACACGCCCCTGCGCACGGGGTGCTACAACGCCAACTCCCTAGGTAGTCCGTGGGCACGGGGTCGTCTGGGACTTCAAGTGCTGCTGCTGTTGTGCTCCGTCTTGCTCCGCGTGGCCTTGGGGTGGTCCTCCTACTCCTTGGTGATGCTCCTGAGCTTCTTGGGGGTGTTCCTCTTCGTACCTAATGAGGCATAGAGTATTTTGTTGAGGTACAAAACCAAGTTCCGTTTGTGTCCATATGCATATCAAGTAGGAAGGAGTTCACCTCGGACTCCATTGCACGTTCTCTAGCTCTTGTCATGGGTCCACGTGGTCCATGGGGATGATGGAAGGATGCTCCACATCATCTCCCCCCCCCTTGGGAGAGATCCATCCATGGATCGTGATCTTCATCACCATGGTACTTGGCTAAGTCTTTGACGTTGAAGATGTCACTTACGTTGTACTTGTCACGTGGGATGTCAATCTTGTAGGCGTTGTCGTTGTAGCGTGCTAGCACCTTGAAGGGTCCGTCGGATCATGGTACTAGATTTGACTTGCGCTCGTTAGGGAAACGGTCCTTGCGAAGATGAATCCATATGAGATCGCCCAGTTGGAATACCATTGGTGTCTTGTTGATGTTGAGCTTGGTGGCGATGCGGTGTACTTGACGCAATCGTTGCCCTTGTATCTTCATGCATCTTCTTGAGAAAACTTGCCCTAGCACTTGCATCCATGTTTGCGCGTTCTTGGAGCGGAAGAGGTAGAATGGCCAATGGGGACAATGGGTTGAAGCCGTAGACAACCTCAAAGGGGGACTTGCCGGAAGTAGTGTGTCGAGCTCGATTGTAGGTGTACTCGGTGATGGGTAAGCACTCCTTCCACTCCTTGATGTTCTTCTTGATCAACACGCGTAGGAGAGTAGATAGCGTCTGGTTGGTGCCTTCCGTTTGGCCGTCGGTTTGGGGATGATAGGACGTGGAAAATAGAAGCTTTATGTCGAGCTTGGCGCATATGGTCTTCCAAAAGTAGCTCAAGAACTTGACGTCCCGGTCCAACAAAATGGTCCTTGGTATTCCATGCAACCTCAAGATTTCCCTATAAAAAATATTATTGCATGGGATGAAATGTGCCAGTTTTGAAAATCAGTCCACAACAACAAATACGGAATCGTTTCCATTTGTAGTCCTAGGCAAACCAAGCACGAAATCCATACTAATATCTTCCCATGGTTGATATGGAATTGGAAGTGCCATATGTAAACCATGAGATTGAGCTTAGGACTTAGCTTTGCGGCATGTAGAGCATTTGTTGGTGAAACGTGCCACATCGTGGAACATCTTTGGCCAAAAGTACTTGAAGGAGAGTGTGGCAAAGGTCTTGTCGCGCCAGAAATGTCCCATAAGTCCACCTCCGTGAGCCTCTTGCAAAAGTAACAAATGAAGAGAAGACTCGGGTATACAAAGTTTATTAGCATGCATAAGGTAGCCATCCTTGAGAAAATAGTTCTCCCAACAAGTTTGAGTAAGACATTTTGCATATGGAAGTGCAAAGGAAGTATCATTCGCATAAAGATCATTAATATGCTCAAAGCCAGTAACATTTAACTCAAGTTGAGTAACAAGCATGCATATGCGGGAAAGAGCATCCGCCACAACATTTTCTTTGCCCTTAATGTACTTGATCACATAAGGAAAAGACCCAATATATTCACTCCATTTAGCATGCCATTTATTCAACTTGGATTGACCTTTATGGTACTTTAGTGTCTCATGGTCGGTATGTATGACAAATTCATGTGGCTGAAGGTAATGCTCCCAAACATGCAATACTCGCACTAAAGCATACAATTCTTTGCCATATATAGGATAGTTAAGTTGAGCACCGGAGAGTTTTTCACTAAAGTATGCAATGATTCTCTTTTCTTGCATCAAAACTCCACCAATCCATTACCGCTAGCATCACAATGAACCTCAAAAGTTTTGGTGAAATCGGGTAAAGCAAGAATTGGGGCATGTGTAAGCAAAGATTTGAGCTCATCAAATGCGGTAGATTGAGATGGTCCCCAAACAAAGGGTGCATTTTTATTACTCAAAGAATGCAACGGTGTGGCAATAGTGCTGAATTTCTTTCACAAATCGGCAATAAAAACTCGCTAGACCAAGGAAACTACGCACTTGTTGCAAATTAGTGGGTTGGGCCAAGTTTTAATTGCTTCAATTTTAGACTCATCTACATGAACTCCCTTGGAAGACACAACAAAGCCCAAGAAAACTATCTTGTCAACACCAAAAGTTCATTTCTCCATATTGGCATAGAGACGCTCTTTTCTAAGTGTTTGCAAAACAGCCCTAAGATGATCTACATGTTCTTCGAGGGATTTGCTAAACACAAGAATGTCGTCAAAGTAGACCACAACAAACACACCAATGTAAGGATGCATCACATAATGCATAACACGCTCAAAGTACCGGGTGCTTCCGATAAACCCATAGGCATGACTAACCACTCATATAAACCAAACTTTGTTTTAAAAGTGGTTTTCCATTCATCACCTTCTTGTATGCGGATTTGAAAGTAACTACTTTTAAGATCAATTTTGGAGAAAATAGTGGCACCGCTAAGCTCATCTAGCATATCATCAAGGCATGGAATGGGATGCCTATATCTAATGGTGATAGCATTGATGGGTCTACAATCGGAACACATGCGAAAGCTACCGTCTCTTTTTGGCGCAAGAATGACCGGTACGACACAAGGACTTAAACTTTCACACACATGGCCATGGTCTATGAGATGTTGGACTTGCCTTTGTATTTCATTTGTTTCTTCGAGGTTGATGTGGTATAGAGCCTTGTTAGGAAGAGGTGCGCCGGGGATGAGGTCGATCCGATGTTCGATGCCACGTAGAGGATACCGGGAGGTAACTCATCGGGAAAGACATCCTCGAATTCCTGCAACAAATTAGACAACACTATAGCAAGAGGATTAGGAGTGTTAGTCTTTGCCACCTCATCTTTGCACATTAGGACATAGTCGATGACACCCGATGGGTTCTCACACAGTTCTCTCATCTCTCTATTTGTGGATAGGAGGACTAAGTTTTTCTCTCTTGGCGAAGAGTCACTCAATTTGGGCTTGTGGCGCTCCCTCTCTTTGTGGCGGTTCACTTTCTCACTAGTCTCTCCATGATGTGTGGATGCTCTCTTGCCAGTGATCACTTGGCTTGGAGTCATAGTTCATAGCACGTACTCCGTTCCCTTCATCTTGAAGCTATAGTGGTTTATTCTCCCATTGTGGATGATGCCGTGGTCGAATTGCCAAGGTCGTCCCAAGAGAAGATGTCACACGGACATAGGAACCACGTCACATTCAATGTTGTCCTCGTAGGCGCCGATCTTGAAAGAAACATGCATGGTGTGCTCCACTTGAATCGTGTCGGAGTCGCTTAGCCATTGGACCTTGTAGGGGCGAGGGTGTTTCTTCTTGACCAAGTGCAGCTTGAAACATAGCTCTTCACTTGCCAAGTTATGGAAACTTCCTCTGTCGGTGATGACTTTGATGGATCGCCCGTTGATGCCGGCCCTGGTGTGGAAGATGTGACACCTTTGGTCTTCGTCGTGTTGGTGTTGAAGCGTCAAGCCTTGGAGACCATGAGAGCGGGACATGAATCATTGTCACAATAGACTTGAGCATATTATTCTTCGTTAACTTGATGGTGCATGGCAATGTGCTCGAGAGCTTCCATCTCATCTTCACTCATGGAGTCGTACGTGCCATCATCATTGGCGATCATGGTTCCATGTTGATGCATTGGAAAGACTTGTGTCCACGGCCACCACATATGAAGCACTTGATAGAACTTGTCTGATAGGATCATCCGGTGGTGTCGATGAAGAAGTCTTGTTCTTGTATTTGCTTGCCGGAGGACGAGTCGAGGAAGGCGGCGCTTGCTTGGAACTTGACTTGTTGCCGGTACTTGGTGATGCTCTAGTCGAGGTAGGAGGTGTCGAAGTCATAGTAGAGGTAGCTTGAGTGTATGAGCCGTAGGTCTTGGATGAGTACTTGGCGTACTTGAAGTCTTCTTGTACTTGTCGTTCCACCTTGCTCGCTTGGTGAACTAGCTCGAGTAGGTTGGAGTAGGGTTGGAAATTGGCAATCTTCCGTATTGGGTGGTTGAGGCCGTTCAAGAAGCGTGCCATTGTTTTCTCATCATCTTCTTTGACATTGGCTCATATCATGGCAATCTCAATTTCTTGATAGTATTCTTCCCCCATCTCCATGCCTTGCTTGAGGAGTTGCAACTTCTTGAAGAGATCTCGTACGTAGTATGTAGGTACGAAGTGAGCTTGCATGACATCCTTCATTTCTATCCAAGTCGTGATGGGTGGCTCGTCCTTCTCGCAACGTCGCTCGATCACTTTCTCCCACCAAATGAGGACATAGTCTTGAACTCGAGGGATGCCATGGCGATCTTCTTTTCCTCGTCGTAGTTGTGAAGACAGAATATTTTTTCGACTTTCAATGCCCATGAGAGGTATTCCTCAGGGTCATTGCTTCTGGAGAACTTGGGCATGGTGAACTTGAGCTTGCCATAGCGGAGTTCTTCATCATAGTGACGATGTTGATGTCGCTCTTGGCGTGGAGGAGGATCTTCAAGAACTAGATCCGCTTTGTGTTTCTCTTGGCGTGGAGGGGGGTCTTGGATCACTCGATCCGGTTTCCAAGGAGGGTGTCGAGGAATATGTTCCCGGTTTCGCCTTTCTTGTTGTTCTTCACGTCGAGCGGCTTCTCTTGTCGTGATTGACGAAGGGCTTCTTCTTGCTCACGAACTTGACGACTACGTTGTGAAACGACCCGAGTGGACTCCCGGAGTGCATCTTGAGCCGCTTGGGCTGAGCTTCATGGCTTGGGTGGTCTTGACGGATTGCATCGCCATCTTGAGATGTTTGATGTGGACGATATGGCGGTGGTTGCTCTTGATCCATGGCTTATCGTTCTTGGCATCGCGCCTTCTCACGTGCTCGAACTCGGTCTTGTAAGCCATTGCCATGGAATGGATTTTCTTGCACTTGGCAGTCTTGAGTGTCGTCACACTGAGGGAGACTCACATTGGAAGAAAAATATGATGACGAGTGACGACTTGAATGTCGCCGTCTTGGAGAAGAGGTTGAGGAAGACGCACGGCTCTCGATCATGTTGCGGAATTTGTCCATTTGCTTGGAGAGCTTGGCATCCAAATAGTCCTGTGGTGGTGCTTCAGATTGGCGTAGGTCGGTGACGAGTTGCTCGATGCGATCACCCAAAGCGTCACTCTCTTGATGTAGAGCTCGTTGCATGATGAAGAAGTGGTTCTTGGTGATGTATTCCCATTCGCCATCTTGCTCCTCGAAGAGAGGGTTCACCAAAGAAGAAGGCCTATCCATCATGTGGAAGTGGTGGTGAGTAGGAAAATGAGAGAACAAAACCAAAGTTACATTTTCCAAAGATTGTGGATGTAACAAGTACGATCCTACATGATGCTATAATAGTAGAATTGGCACCGGGTATTGTTTCTCACACCTACAAGTACAGGCTTATGGAGGATCTCGGTTAGGAAGTGGCACAAATAATTCAATCAAATGTTAGTCAAGATGTTGAAAAAGTTCAAAAGATGCACAAATGGCAAGTAAGACAAATAGATCAAGCCCAAGGATATCACTAGGAACACATACACGGAAGATGAATGGGATCCGCACAACCAACGAGTGAGCTCTTAGGAAGTGGAACCATGGAAATGCTCTTGTTGTACGGATGCTAGAGAGATGATAGCTCGATTGCTCTAATGGGCTAGATACGCTAGTGCACCAACCTAAAAGAGAAACGGGTCGTCTCACTATCCCAAGTATGCTTATGTATTATGAACCAAGATGATGAACTAGGTAAAGTGGCTCAATGCTATTGCTTACAAGCTCTTGCTTCTCTTCCTTCTTTTTCTTTAGCTTAAAAGCTTTTTCTCTATCTCTCTTTTTGACTATGCCACAATGCTTGATATGCGATCCACAATGCGAGGTAACAAGTAGTATATGCACAGGAGAGACGTAACACTAATGGTGCACTAAAGGCGTGGCCCGAAAATACTCAACAAGCTAGTATCGATGGGTAAGCTACGCAAAAGAGGCTTGAAGCTATCAAGGTAATGGCACGGGTAATGCAACGGTGTCGTCGAGGTTACCGTCCTTGCTTATGGTAGGTATGACGATGGAGTTGTCGAAGCCGATGTGGAGTCCGAGTCAATGGTCGAGTGGCGGTGATGATGATGTCAAATCGCACCCAAGTAGCCGAAACAACTTAGGACACGAGAGAAACCGCAACCCAAAACTCAAACAACCACGAGAAATATTGCGGAAGAACACAAGTGATGGTGGGGTGTCAAAATGGTGCAAAACAAAAACTGGTCGAAGTGCTCTGGTTGGTTCATGTGCACGGGGTAAGTGAGGCCCGTGTGCACGGGGTCCTCTGGAAGCGGACGAAAAGCATCGGATCCGTGGGTATTTTCAATTTTGTGGCCAAATTCGAAGGATGGAAAGGTGGGGAAGATGGAAAGGGGGTAGATCCACTTGCCAAACACCAAATTCGTGGATCAAATCAACCAAATCTCACAAGATCAACAAATTGCAAGAAAATTTTTGGGGCTATTTTTGGTGGGGATTTTCGAATTAGGACGAAAAACAACAAAATCAATCTAGAAAATAAGGGTAGGGTCTCCAAGATGTGAATCAACCATACTCATGATACCAAGATGTTGTAGGGTGAAACCCTAAGATGGATCTTTTCACACTTGGAGGGGGAAAAGGGATGAACACCAAGAAACACAAAGATGAATTCACTCCAACAATACCCAATTACACATCCACTAGAATAGCAACACAAGATCCACAAGTTCACAAACACAACCAAAGGAAAGATACAATGATAGAGTTCTTCCCACTCCTAGGAGATGAGGTCTTGATGATGGTAGTCTTCTCCAAGAGGAGGTCTTGAAATCCCTATGGGATCCTCTCCAAAGAGGCCTTGATATCCAATGGAGGTGGTAGAAGGAGCAAAGCTTTCAAATTCTCATATATTTCTTTGCTAACCCTAAACATAGCCCTAGGTACAGAATATATAGGCTTGGGGTCAAAGTGGATGAGGAGGGGCTCAAACAGGCGATCACAGCCATCCATCCTAGAGAGCCCGTGCACACGGGGTTAGTTGGGCCCGTGCGCTCGGGGGTCCCATAGGCACGGTACACGCCCGCGCGCACGGGGTTCTAGAGCGCCAACTCCGTGGATAGTCCATGGGCACGGGGTCGCCTGGGACTTCCAGTGCTAATGCGGTTGCGCTCCGTCTTGCTCCGTGTGGCCTTGGGGCGGTCCTCCTACTCCTTGGTGATGCTCCTGAGCTTCTTGGGGGTGTTCCTCTTCGTACCTAATGAGGCATAGAGTATTTTGGTGAGGTAGCAACCAAGTTCCGTTTGTGTCCATATGCATATCAAGTAGGAAGGACTTCACCTCGGATTCCATTGCACGTGCTCTAGCTCTTGTCATGGGTCTACGTGGTGCTTGATGTGTTGGTGTAGAGTACATGAGGATGATGGAAGGATGCTCCTCATCACCCTAGGTTTGATTTTCTGGCCCATTTCAGGTCTCGTCTGTTATATTTAAGTCATTTTTTGCACTTACCTTGCATTTAGTGCATATAAATTCAAAACTGTTCTACAACTACATCTGGGTGTTAGTTAGCAAAGAAGGTGTACAAATCATTTGTGTGTCACTTTGCGATTTTTCATCCATTGTCCGAGAAATGGGGAGAAGTTTCAAACATTTCGGCCGCGAGGTGCGGCCACCGGCGTAGGCCTAGTTCGTATTTTAATTGCAGGGAATTCAGATGGAGTCTAGACATCATCAAAATCGGTGTGTGCCCGTGGCGTGCTCTCACGACCCCGGAACTGCATGTGATGTAGAAAGGGACGAGGATCACTGTTCGATCAAGGAGAATCCAACGGTGCAGACGTACAATCCGTGGGGTTTGGGTTCAGGCCAATCAGAACACACGACTTAGATCGCGCGCGTGGCAGGGGGTGGGCGGCATCGGCCAGGATTTAGTAGGCACACGGCTTTCGTTAGTGAACCATATGCTATTTGAAAACATTTACATTAACTAACAACATATTTTCGTTTGAATGAAAACATGAGTTCATCGTTTCGCCTCCAATTTTTTTCACAGTAAGAAATCACGATTATACCTTATGGTTTGATTTTCTGGTGCATTTACCAGGCGGCTGGCCTGGCTAGCAATCTCATATATATAGAGCAACTACACGTGGGTGTTAGCAAGTTCATTTGTGTGTCGCTTTGCGAGTTTTCATTCATTGTCCGGGGAACGGAAAAAACTGCAAACAGTTCGGCCGCAGGGTGCTGCCAGAGGCATAGGCGTTGTTGGTATTTTAATTTTTGGAAATGCATATAGAGTCCGGAAATAACAAAAATCATTGTGTCACTGTGACGTGCTCTCATAATCGCATGGAAATTTTTTGGTAAAGTTTGGCACAAGTTTTGGTGCTCGGACGTTCCATACCGGAGCATCTCACAAGAAGGATCATAGTTTCCAAAAGGAGACGTGGCACTTCGGACTCCAAATCGTCAGTTAGTACATCGTTCTGCCTCAAAAAAAATCATGGCAAACAATCATGGATATACCCTTGGTTTGATTTTCTGGCCCATTTCAGGTCTTGTCTGCTATGTTTAAGTCATCTTTTGCACTTACCTTGCATTTAGTGCATATAAAGTCAAAACCCTACTACAACACCCTGTGGGTGTTTTAGTTAGGCTATACTTAGGCTACTCATAGTGGAGAGTATCATATACTAGTATCATGCATATATACGATACTAGTGTATGATACTAACTTTAATTATAGTGCATAGTATAATAGAGTAGTATCATAGATGATCATATTTATTGCTATGCATGACACAAATTAGCATCACATTTAACATGATATAGTATCTACCTATATGACTCTAACCCTCTCTATCTTCTTTAATTCTTTGCCACATCAGCATACTTGCTATTTTCGAGTGCATGATACCGGCTATGATACCACCACTATTGCTAGCCTTATAGTGGGGAGTATCATATACTAGTATCATGCATATGATACTAGTGTATGGTACTACGTACTTTCATAGTGCATAGTATCATAGATGACCGTGTTTATGGCCATGCATGACACAAAGTAGTATAGCATTTATTATGTTACGATATCTACCTATGTTACTCTAACCCACTCTCCCTTGTTTAATTCCTTGCAACATCACCATATTTTCTATTCCTGAGTGCATGATACCGGCTATGATACCCCCACTATAGCCACCCTTAGCAAAGAAGGTGTACAAATCATTTGTGCATTGCTTTGCGAGTTTTCATCCGTTTGTCCAAGAAGTAGGGAGAAGTTTCAAACATTTCAGTTGCGAGGTGCGGCCACTTGCGTAGGCCTAGTTGGTATTTTAATTATAGGAAATTCAGATGGAGTCCGGATATCATCAAAATCGATGTGTGCCCGTGGCATGCTCTCATGACCTTGTGGAAAAAATTTGGTAAAGTTTGGCACAAGTTTTGATGATTGCTCCTTCCAAACCGGAGCATCTCACATGAAGGATCATGGTTTCCAAACGGAGACATGTCAATTCAAACTCTAGTGGTCGGTGACTTCATCGTTTGGCCTCATAAAAATTTCCATGGTACGCAATCACCATTATACCACGGGTTTGATTTTCTAGCGCATTCCATGTATCATTAGCAATATTTAAGACATTTTTTTGAGTTTAACGTGCATTTTGTGCATAAAAATAAAATTACAACCGGAACTGCATTTGCTGTCGAAAGGGATGAGGGTTGTCGTTCGATCTGGGAGCATCCAAAAGTGCATACATACGATCCGTGGGGTTTAAGTTCTGGCCAATCAGAAAGCATGACTTAGATCACGCGCGGGGTTTGGTCGGCACACGGCTTTCATGAATGAATTGTGTGCTATTCGCAAACCTGATTGCATATCTTTTTGTTCATACATACTGTAGTGAGATCAACTGAGTGTGCTACCTCTATGATATAATAATAATAATAATAATAATAATAATAATAATAATAATAATAATAATAATAATAATAATAATAATAATAATAAACAGTTCATATTCATTGCCTGAGCTGACAGCATATCAAGGTCAACATATTAACGGTTCTTACATCAACAAAAAACTGGGCATAACTCACAAATTCAGTACACGCGATAGTTCTAAATTGAACGAATTAAGTTGCAGGGTAGGCATAAAGACTAGTCTTACGGCTTAATTCCCATGTACATGGGGGAACTGGGATCATTACGTTGACCCCGAATGAACTTGGGTTTTCTGATGATTTTACGCTTCTCTGTAGATGGGTGCGTGATCCTTGGCTGGCAACTCAGCAAATTCATCATACTCGTCCCCATCGGCAACATCCTCGACACCCAGTACCCTCCTCTTCCCATGCATCACTACATGACAGTTCTTATGCAAGTGTTCTTCCACATAGAAAATCTTGGTAGCATCACTGGCAAGAATGAACGAGTCCGCGTGATATGCCATCGTTGTCCTGTTAACACAGGTCTTCCTGTAATCATCAACCTTTACATGACCAAGAGGGATCCATGCGCACCTGAATAATGCCACCTTAACTTTCACATAGTTAAGCTCCCAAATCTCTTTGATGGTTCCATAGTATACCGTTTTTTCAGCTTCATCTACAGTCAAACATTCTATTGGAACAGACATATTCTGATATGAGGTCTTCTCATTACGTTCCTTAGTGTAGAACGTGTATGCGTCATATGCTTGGTATGTTAACACTGTAGGTGATGGCTTTTGTGCCAACCACGTAGCAATGTCATGGATGGATCCTTATGCCAAACGATTCTCCAGCCATTCAGTGTAGTTCTTAGTGTGCTTCTTCATCTCCACATCTGATGAAGGCACCATTGGTAGGAAGCTTTGGCATATCTCTGCCAAGTGTTCTTTGGTGTAAGCACACAGAACTGGGCTATTAAGCAGTACCATCAAATGGGCTTTCTCTGTCAATTCTCTGGGTGCAGCCATTTGCGTGCCAGCAAGGACTGGCTTACCTTTCAGCCTTCCTTCATGGAGAGAGAGGGGCAAACCGATAGGTCTTTCTTTCATGCTGTCGGTGTCAAAACCGGCGGATCTCGGGTAGGGGGTCCCGAACTGTGCGTCAAGGTCGGATGGTAACAGGAGACAAGGGACACTTTATTTTACCCAGGTTCGGGCCCTCTCGGTGGAGGTAAAACCCTACTCCTACTAGATTAATATTGATGATATGGGTAGTACAAGAGTGGATCCACCACGAGATCAAGGAGGCTAAACCCTAGAAGCTAGCCTATGGTATGATTGTGTATGATGATGGTTGTCCTACGGACAACAACCCTCCAGTTTATATAGACACCGGATAGGGTTAGGGTTACACAGAGTCGGTTACAATGGTAGGAGATCTCGAATATCCGCACGCCTAGCTTGCCTTCCACACCAAGAAAAGATCCTTCCGGACACGGGACGAAGTCTTCAATCTTGTATCTTCATAGTCCTGGAGTCCGGCTGAAGGTATAGTCCGGCTATCCGAACACCCCCTAATCCAGGACTCCCTCAGTAGCCCCTGAACCAGGCTTCAATGACGACGAGTCCGGCGCGCAAATTGTCTTCGGCATTGCAAGGCGGGTTCCTCCTCGAAGTTCTTCAAGAAGATTATAAACACCAAAAAATAGTGTCCGGCTCTGCAAAATAAGTTTCCACATATTGCCATATAGAGAGTAATATTAACACAAATCAAATATGCTGACGTATCCCGCAGTGCGTCATAACACTGCGACCAAGCCTTATATATAAATTGCTTTCATTGTTCCACCTCAGCTCGTTTAGCGAGGCGGTTTCCTTGGCACGTCTTGTCAAAGCAGAGATCATGTGCCCCCTTTAACGGGATTCTCATTAATACGGACGTGGGTAACCCAACCACGCCATTTACCACGGCGTTTGGGAGGCAAGTGAGTTTTATTAGGTAGGTGGGGACGCCTAACCGTACATGCTTATATAAAGGGATAAGGATTCACCTTTTTAACCTACGCCTTCTTCCTCCTTTGCCAATTCATCTCTCGCGAACTCAAGCTCCAGCGCCCAAGTCCGCTCTTCCTTCCTCAACCTTCTCCAACAATGTCCGGAGCGGGAGGCAAGTGGATGGTCTGCTCCGTTACGGAGGCTCAAGTAAAAAGGTTAAGGAAAGCCGGATACTTGTCCAAGGACGTCCCGCATCGGCTTCCTGAGAAGGGGCAGCTTCTTCCTACCCCAAGGCCCCATGAGAGGGTAGTTTTTCTTCCCCACTTCCTCCGCGGACTGGGCTTTCCACTTCACCCATTTGTCCGGGGGCTCATGTTCTACTACGGCCTGGATTTCCACGATCTGGCCCCGAACTTTGTTCTCAACATCTCGGCGTTTATCATCGTGTGTGAGGCCTTTCTCCGCGTCCGCCCCCACTTCGGCCTCTGGCTCAAGACCTTCAACGTCAAGCCCAAGGTTGTGTCCGGCACCCAGGCGGAGTGCGGAGGCGCTATGGTTGGCAAGATAGCCAATGTCCTCTGGTTCGATGGCTCCTTCGTGGAGTCCCTAAAGGGGTGGCAGGCCGGGTGGTTTTACATCACCGAGCCCCGCGATCCGAAATGGGTCGCGGCCCCTGAGTTCAGATCCGGACCCCCCACGCGGCTCATGTCCTGGAAAGAGACAGGCCTTTCGTGGGGCAACGAGGAAGAAGTGACTGGGTTGCAAACGTGCATCCAGTCCCTGGTGAACAAGCCAATCCGGCTTGTCAATATAGTCCAGGCCATGCTCGTTCGCCTGATCCTCCCGTGCCAAGAACGGGATTTTACTTTGTGGGAATTCGACCCGGCGCAGCACCAAACGCTCAGTAGGCTTACCAAAGGCGCCGAGTCCCCCACATCCGCCTCCGAGGATCGCGGATACAGCTCGCAGCATAACGCTAGCGAGGTAAGCTATCTATACCTTTGACAGGTTCGTTAAGCTCTTCTTCATAGATTAACTCTATGGGGGATCTAAACTCCCTTTACCTTTGACAGGCTTGGCAGGAGGTATCCGGACCAATTAACTGTCCGACTCCTCTGATCGAAGACCCGGCCCCAGCTCTCTTGGTGAAGCTGATGGCTCCAGCACCTTACGTGGTGCCGGAGAGGAAGGCCAAGAAGAAGAAAACCACCGGGACTCGAAAAAGTTTCCGCAACATGGTGGTGTCGGACTCGTCATCTGACGAGTCCGCAACGCTCTCCTCTCGTGAAAACGAGGAGGAGGAACAAGGAAGCTCTCCCCCCCCCCAGTGAGGGGAGCAAAGAGGAAGAAGGCCACCCCACCAGGGGAGGCCGAGGGGTCGAGGAAAAGGAAAACCCCTCCGCCGGACTACTCCCAAGACGCCGAAGAGGGCGGAGAGGAGTGGCTGGACCGAATCAAGCGTCCCGCGACATCATAAGTGTCTACACACCAGAGTGACTCATGATATTCTTTTAATGCGCGGCTTTCCCTAATATCGAACGTAATTTATGCAGCCCGCCCCGGGCCGGACTCGACGATTCGTTGAGCGGCTCCCTGGATTCGTCGGACGTGAACTCTGTTCCGCCCGCGGTCTCCCCCTGCGGGGCGGACGACGCCGAAGTGGCGCCCCGCCAAGCTTCGGGGCAGGAGGAGATGGTCCTGGAGGAGCCACAAGGCAATCCTCCGGACCCCAGGAGTAAAGGGGATGAAACCCCCCAGGGCTCCAAGTCCGGCTTTGTGCCGGACACCGCGCCGGACTCGACAGTCCCGGTCCGCGGTGGGCGAACTCCTTCCAAGTGTATTAAGCCGTCTGAGCCAGCGGCCTCCGTCCAACCGGAGGCGCCAGACAATCTGCTGGAGGTGCTTAAGGGCGCCGCCATTGATGAGGAGCACCGTACTATTATGAGTACGGTGATCCAAAGGATTCAGTCCGCCAAGAGCGGACTGAATGAAGCTTGCGCTAGCCTTCTAACAGGCTTCGAGGTAAGTAAAAATATGTCAAATTATTTACCGCATAGACAGCAGCCCCTGATGCTCTGTTCGGTGTTCGGAAAGAAAAGCCGGATAGAGGATCTAGTAATTTTCGCAGGAGTCTAACAAAAAAGGTCAAATATGCGTATGCAGGCTTCACTGATGTCCACCGCCGCACTGACTGCGCAGGTGGATGTCCTTAAAAAGGACCTCGGGCGGACCGAGCAAGAGCTCGGCCTTGCCAAACGGCAGCTCGAGGAGAGGGAACGTAAGAAATACCTAAAAAAAGAGAAAAAAAAGGTGCCTATAGAGAGGCTTGATTGCAGAAAGAAATAACAGGATTGTACTGCTTATTGTAGGGGCAACAACCGAGGTGGCAACCCTGAAGCAGGCGCTGGCAGAGGCCGAAAAGAAAACGGCCAAGGAGCGCGCCGAGCGAGAAAGGCTTGGGGTTTAGGTCGACGAGGTGCAGCAAGAGCTGCAAGCTCTCATGACAAAACATGAGGGTTTGGAGCTTGAGTCAAAAATGCAAGCATCCGAGCTCGCGTCGGCCGTCGAGACCACCAAGAGTGCCAAGGCCGAAGCCCAAAAGGCCCTCCAAGAGTTGGAGGAGGTGAAAAAGATAGCAACGGGTAAGGCATTCTCAATGCAAAGTAGGAATATAAAAGTAAACTACCTATTAGTTACCCGAATCCGGAGTTCTCCTAGGGCGTTCGTCGATCTTCCCCGCAGCGTAACCAACGTCGCCGTGTTCTACCGAGCTGAAGAGGGCAGCTCGACGGAGTGTGTGTTCTGGTCTCAGTATTCTGAGGCCGGACACCCTGTGCCCTTAAGCGGTCAGCTGAAACAGCTGGTCGAGCTCCACAAGGCGGCCGAACAGGCCATGAAGGGCTTACTAGTTCGGCTGTGGCCTGGAGAGGCCCTGCCTGGGAGCTATTTCGGGCTGGTACGGCGGCTGGTGGAGGCCTGTCCACGACTTGAGGTCATCAAGCGCTCCGTCTGCATTGAAGGTGCCCGGAGGGCCCTTGCTTGTGTAAGGGTACACTAGGGTAAGCTGGACGTAGAGAAGCTGGTGAAGGACGGGCCGCCGCAGGGGAAGGAGCATCGCAAGCCCGAGAACTACTACAAGGAAGTTCTTGCCGGAGCCCGCCTTGTCGCCGATGAATGTACTAAAGATGTAATATTTGAGTGAACTCGCTCGTTTGTATCATGTGCGCTGAAAACTTGTTCATATGCGCAAAGCAATGCTTATTTAATTTAAAATATTATTTTCTGTGCGGCCGTTTATCAAAAAATTGAGAGATGGCCAGTCGTCGGCTTCTACCCCCATGCCACTAGTGCTGGGGTGTTCGGGATAAACCTGAGGGCTCTTGTTCCCATAGTTGGGTCCTTCGAGGGCGGCGCTTAGCACAACGAACCAGGCAATCGTACTATAATGCTTGAACACTCTCACTTAGCCATATAACGTTATAATTTTAAATTTCGGCGAAGCCCCTAGTTCGGAAGGCCGAATTCGGGACGCTATCCACGCCTTTGGCCGGACATAGCCAGCTCCTCGCTCAAAGCGGCATAAAACTTCAAGGACTCGAAAAACCTCTCGAACAGCGACCGGTCTCACGCCTTATCATGACAGTCTGTTTTAGCTTTCTCCACTGAGGTGCTCAACCCACCTGATCTGGGGCACAATCGCAGTGGTTCTCCTAGTGCTACCTTAGTCGATAAAGCGGAACGTAAGGCACCAAAACATAGGAGCCGGGCAAACCCAACATGTGACCAAAATCATGACTCGGAGCCGATGCATATAGTGCTATAAGTTCAGGGTGCCGCACTTGTGAAAGTGTACGGACTTCTCACACCAGATAAAAGGGTAATGAAGCCCCTGGCGTGGTTTGCCGTACCATGGTGTACGTGTACTATCATGTTATGTAATAAATATATATATATATATATATATATATATTCAAAAGAGGATAATGCAAAATATAGACAAAAAGCTATGCATTGTTTTATAAAGAGGCTATCTATCAAAGCCGAACGATACAAGTATTGCGATGAGCAAAAAAGATATTAGACTATTTAACATGTCCTGACCAGGCACAGGCCGCGGAATTTAGAAACAGATATATCGCTCGAAATAGAGACCACCTAAGAGTTCCGGAATGCGGCGTAGCTTTGTCTGCTTCCCTGGATCTTGCATCGTCTGTGCGGCAACAATGCCGAACAGGTTATCCAGAGTATGGTGTCCTGAAAGTAAAAAAAAGTAAAAAGTAAAAATCCGGCAGCCCGTAGTACGTTTGACGCCGTGTTGTAGGCATGCCGTTAATGTGCCCCTCCCCCTGTGCCCATGGAAATTTAAGGGCGTAATTGTGTACTCGAGGTACTTGCTCCGCTATGTTGCGATGGCTGGGGTCGGGGTCGTATTGCTACGCTTGCTCTGATCGTGCCAGGTGGTCTTGTTGCAGGTTACTCCGGGCGCACTTTGCATTGTCCGGTGTTTAAACGGCCGGACTGGAGAGTTGCCTTGAAAGGCTGCTTTGTATTTCTGCTGCGAGGGTCGCCGTGTGCTCCTCCGTACGGATGAAGCGTTCTGTGTTTTCGCTAACCGTAATTACTTCTCGAGGGCCTGGCAGCTTGAGCTTGAGATATGCATAGTGCGGCACCGCATTGAATTTAGCGAATGCGGTTCGTCCGAGCAGGGCATGATAGCCACTGCGGAACGGCACTATATCGAAGATTAATTCTTCGCTTCGGAAGTTATCCAGAGATCCGAAGACCACATCAAGTGTTATCGAGCCTGTGCAATTGGCCTCTACACCTGGTATGACGCCTTTAAAGGTCGTCCTTGTGGGCTTGATCCTTGATGGATCTATGCCCATTTTCCGCATTGTATCCTAATAAAGCAGGTTCAGGCTATTGCCGCCGTCCATGAGGACTCTTGTGAGATGAAATCCGTCCATGATTGGGTCGAGGACCAGTGCGGCAAAACCGCTGTGACGGATGCTAGTGGGGTGGTCCCTTCGATCGAAAGTGATCGGGCAGGAGGACCATGGGTTGAACTTTGGGGCGACTGGCTCCATCGCGTATACGTCCCGTAGCGCATGCTTCCTCTCCCGCTTGGGAATGTGGGTCGCGTATATCATGTTCATCGTCCGCACTTGTGGGGGAAACCCTTTCTGTCCATTGTTGTTCGGCGGCCTGGGCTCCTCCTCCTCGTCGCTGTTCAGCCCCTTGTCCTTGTGTTCGGCTCTTAACTTGCCTGCCTGCTTGAACACCCAACAATCCATGTTGGTGTGATTGGCTGGCCTTTCAGGGGTGCCATGAATCTGGCACGAGCGGTCGAGTATCCGGTCAAAACTGGACGGGCCCTGGGTATTCTTTTTAAATGGCTTTTTCCGCTGACCGGATTGATAGCCTCTGAATCCGGCATTAACTGCCGTATCCTCACTGTTGTCGCTGCTAACGCGGCGCTTTTGATTATTTCGACGTGACCTGCCACTTTTGTCCTTGGTATCCAAATTACCGGGCTTCTTTGATAAGTTGTTGCTGCGAGCTAGCCAGCTATCTTCGCCCGCGCAAAAGCGGGTCATGAGTGTCGTGAGGGCTGCCATGGTTTTTGGCTTTTCCTGTCCCAGGTGCCGGGCAAGCCACTCGTCGCGGATGTTATGTTTGAAGGCTGCTAGGGCCTCTGCGTCCGGACAATCGACTAACTGATTTTTCTTTGTTAGGAACCGTGTCCAGAATTGCCTGGCCGATTCTTCTGGCTGCTGAATTATGTGGCTTAGGTCGTCGTTGTCCGGTGGCCGCACATAGGTCCCCTGAAAGTTGTCGAGGAATGCAGCTTTCAGGTCCTCCCAAGAACCGATTGAGTCCGCTGGTAGGCTGTTAAGCCAGTGCCGGGCTGGTCCTTTAAGCTTAAGGGGTAGGTATTTGATGGCGTGTAGATCATCGCCACGTGCCATGTGGATGTGAAGGAGATAATCCTCAATACATACTTCCGGATCTGTCGTACCATCGTACGACTCGATATTGACGGGTTTGAAACCCTCTGGGATTTTATGATCCATTACTTCGTCTGTGAAGCATAGTGGGTATGCGGCGCCCCTGTACCGGGCTATGTCACGATGCAGCTCGGAAGAGCTGTGCCTGCTGTGTTTGGCCCAGCCGGATTTATTGTGTTCGGAGTGAAGATCATCACGTGTCGTCGGGCGTCCGCGCGATCCATAGATCGATCTTGTTTGCTTTGCTTTATCCTCCAGTACGTCTCGCAGGTCTGGCTCGTTTTCCCGTGCCTTATTTGAACGGCACCGGGGCATGGCTTGCTTAAGGGTTCGACAGGCCTCTCTATCGCGGCCACGGGGTGGCCGGTCTGCCATGTCATATGCTTCCCCCTCTGATTGGGGTAGCGGCCTGTGCTTAGGATAATTTTTGGAGGGGTGCCCGAGTCCATACTCTTCGGCCGCAAGGACTTTAGTCCATCTATCAGCTAGCAAATCTTGATCAGCTCTAAGTTGTTGCTGCTTTTTCTTTAGGCTGTTGACCGTGGCTAGAAGCCTGCGTTGAAAACGCTCTTGTTCGGCGGGGTCTGATGGTACGACGAATTCGTCGTCGTCGAGGCTTGCCTCGTCTTCGGAGGGAGGCATGTAGTTATCATCCTCAACCTCTTGCTCTGCCGCTCTCTCCTGGGGGCTGGCTTTTCCATCTTCCTGCGCCGAATCTTGCTGGTTATGGTGTTCTTTGGCGCTGTCTGGGGTAGTATTATCTCCCGTGCCGGAATCACCGTTTCTGCTGTGGCGGGATTTAGAGCGGCGCCGTTGGCGCCGGCATTATTGGCAGTTTTTTTGAGTTGTCGTCTTCCGCTGTTCCATCGCCATCCGCATCCTTTGGAGCATACACCATATATATGTCATATGACGAGGTGGCGGTCCAGCGCCCTACAGGTGCTGGTTCTTGTTCGTATCCTCCTTCGTCGTCCATACCGTCGAAGTCTTCGGAGCCGAAGTCAAGCATGTCGGTTAAATCGTCGACAGTGGCTATTAAGTGGGTGGTGGGTGGGCTTTGAATTTCTTCGTTGTCCCAATCCCAACCTCGCAGACCATAGTCCGGCCTGGGCTCTCCTGATAAAGAGAGAGACTTGAGAGAATTCAGGATATCACCAAAAGGTGAGCACTAAAAGATGTCCGCGGTGGTGAACTCCATTACAGGCGCTCAATCAGATTCGATCGGCGGGGGCACGGAAGGCTCGAAGTTCGGAGAAGAGTCCGGCTCCTTGGAGTCCTGGGCTGTGCGGAGTACGGGGCGGGCGTTCGGCTCAATCGCCTTTGAGATCGCAGCCCCCGAGGTGACGTCCAACCTTTCATCCTCGGAGAACGCAGCGGGCTCCAAGTGAAGGATCGGGGCTGGAGCGTGTGCGGCCTCCAGGGTACTATTCGGGGACAGAGCTATATCATGCCCCTCGAAATAGTGCGGCGCGCTTGGCTGTGGCTCGAACCCGTCGAAGATCAAGTCTCCACGGATATCAGCCGTGTAGTTTAGGCTTCCAAACCTGACTTGATGGCCAGGGGCGTAGCTTTCGATCTGCTCCAGATGACCAAGCGAATTGGCCCGCAGAGCGAAGCCGCCGAAGACGAAAATTTGTCCGGGGAGGAAAGTCTCACCCTGGACCTCATCGTTGTTGATAATCAAAGGAGCCATCGGGCCTAGAAGCGACGACACAGAGGAACTCTCAATGAAAGCACCAATGTCGGTGTCAAAACCGGCGGATCTCGGGTAGGGGGTCCCGAACTGTGCGTCAAGGTCGGATGGTAACAGGAGACAAGGGACACTTTATTTTACCCAGGTTCGGGCCCTCTCGGTGGAGGTAAAACCCTACTCCTGCTAGATTAATATTGATGATATGGGTAGTACAAGAGTGGATCTACCACGAGATCAAGGAGGCTAAACCCTAGAAGCTAGCCTATGGTATGATTGTGTATGATGATGGTTGTCCTACGGACTACAGCCCTCCGGTTTATATAGACACCGGATAGGGTTAGGGTTACACAGAGTCGGTTACAATGGTAGGAGATCTCGAATATCCGCACGCCTAGCTTGCCTTCCACGCCAAGAAAAGATCCTTCCAGACACGGGACGAAGTCTTCAATCTTGTATCTTCATAGTCCTGGAGTCCGGCTGAAGGTATAGTCTGGCTATCCGAACACCCCCTAATCCAGGACTCCCTCACATGCATTCGGTGCAAAACTCAACCACCTCCTCCGCGGTATAACCTGGTAGGATGCTTGCCTCCATATGGTTTCAGTTCTAACAATAGCGCTTCAGTATTCCCATGAACCGCCCGAAGGGATACATGTTGCGAAGAAACACATGACCGCAATACTTTATCTCGTTGATAAGGTGCACAGTGAGATGGACCATGACATCAAAGAATGACGGTGGGAAAAACATCTCTAGGTTGGACCATATTCTTGAAATATCCTCTTGCATATGATCCAACTCTTCAGGACCTACAACTTTCTGCCATAGTTGGCTGAAGAAATCACATAGCGCAATGAGTGTGTTTCTTATGTCTTTGACCATCAGACTCCTGATGGCCACTGGGAGGATTTGTGTCAACATTACATGGGAATCATGTGATTTCATGTGTCCCAACTTTATTTTACCTGAGCTCGCATCCACGAGACTTCTGGTGTTTGCAAAGTAGGAGAGTGTGTCTTAACTGACAAAAAATAGGTGAAGAACTGTGTTGCTTCTTTTGTACTAAAATTGTAACTCTGGCGAGCTTTGATGAATTTGTCATCATCTTCTGCTGCACTCTTGCGTTTTGATTGGTCAGCAAGCATATCGAGTTGTGCATCATGACCATCCTTTGTTTTACCTTTAATCTTGAGCAGAGTACCAAGGATGCTTTCACATACGTTCTTCCCTACATGCATGACATCGATGCAGTGACATACACATAGAATCTCCCAGTAAGGTAATTTCCAAAACACCGATTTCTTATTAAACACTTGACCCTTTGGGTGTTTGTTTCACCGTCAAAGCATGCTTCTTGCCAAGCACAACATTATTTTTTTAGCCATGTTGTGGACCACCTCCCCGTCATAGGGTCTTGGGCCCACATCGACCTCTGTCGTACCATCAAATTCAGCATTCATCTTTCGGTATGGGTGATTTCTCCGTAAGAACCTATGATGACGCAAATACATGGTTTTGCGCGAGTTGGGAAGAAATCTGCTAGCTGTCCTATCCATGCATATGACACACCCTACATCTCCATTTGTTTTTTGCCCTGATGTGTTGCCTAATGCCGGCATATCTTGAATGGTGTGCACCAACATCGCATGTAGATAAAAAATCTCCTTTCTGTAAGCATCATAACATTTTATAGAAGGCACATCTATCCACACTGTCAGCAGTTCTTCTACCAGTAGCTGAAAGTAAATGTGGATATCATTTCCAGGTTGCTTCGGGCCTTGGATAATCATTGACATCAAAATGTATTTTTTATTCATACACAACCAAGGAGCTAGGTTATATATGCATAGAAGCACCGACCATGTGTTGTGATTGGTGCTCATATCGCCAAAAGGATTCATCCCGTCAGTACACTCCCCGAGCCTTATACTTTCAGGATCCTTGGCAAAGTCTTATCCTTTTTTGGGCCCTTGAAATCTGCAATCATAGCAGCAAAATCTGGCATATCAAGATCGTGGTCATCTATTTCAACGTTTTGGTTTTCCAGTGGGCATTTCAGCTTTCTCATGTTCCATTGGTAGCTTGACGCCTCGGCCCCGATACTAGATTCAACATCCACGTTACACTGATCGGGGTTTGGCATCTCGCAGCCCTCGGTATATTCATCCATAACCTGCTCTTCACCGTCTCTGGTCCAACGTGTATATCCGTCCATGAATCCCTGAGAGACTAAGTGCCACTCGACATCTGCAACTTCACGTGACTCTATATTGGCACAATCAGTACATGGACACATGATGTAATCCGCATCACCAATTCTCCTATTTGTACTTTCAGCCAAATTCATGAACTCTGTCACGCCACTGATAAAATCTGTGGTTCTCCGATTTTTCATCCATTCAGATCGTTCCATCTGCACCACACGAATGGTAATTTAAAACAAAACAACAACATTAATACACAGATTAACTGCTGCCCAAATATGCGTGCATAAATCATAAGATTTTATTTTCATATTTACTGAGGGCGCTCCATATTGTTATCCAGACGTGCAATGGCAAAAATTAATGGCCAGTCAATTTACACGAAAAGTACTAGTACAACACTACCCTTAGGAGTTGAATACCTTAATTAAGCCACTCACAGAAAGAATACCTTAATTAATTAGCCGTGTGGCGACCTCCACCCAGCAAACAGAGAAACGTGATGCGGTGGCACGCCGAGACAGCAGGGTCTAGGAGCTAAGCTTATTGCGGCTGCCGCCTAAAGTTTGACCTCCACTATCCCACCATCGACCGCGATGGATGTGCTCGAATCACGCCGCCGCCTACCTCGATGGTTGAGCTCCTCCTATCTCCCGCCGTAGGCCGAGGATTGACCTCCTATGACGCCGCCACCGCCCACCGACCAAGGATTGACCTCTTCTCTGCTAGCCGCTACCTAGGCCGCCGCCGCCATCTCTATATGCAAAGTGGTTGTTTTATTTTTTTTGACGGATATCCGCAGAGCGGCTGTTTACATGGTATCACTATAACTCAATTATATGTATAGGGTAGCACATCACATACGATTATGTAATTGCAACCGTGTCTCACATATGTTGCCTTCTCACACGGTTTGATGCGGAAATCGTGTGTGAAGTTGTAATGCCTAACACAAACGACATGTATAAACAGTGTGTCATATACAACATATAGTGACTTAAGTAGTTCCCGACCGTTAGCTTATCCCCACAGTTTCCCCATTTCCCCCAAATCCCTAGATAGCCTGCAAATTCCCTCACGTGGCGCTGACATTGGGGGAATGCGGACAAGTGGTGCTGATGGTTTCGATACGGATGCTCCTACTTATATCGCCGCCACAACGGCGGCCGCCGTCGAGCACTTGCCTAAGGTCATCAGAAGGTAGGTGTACTCCGGATCCAAATCATCCTGTCAGGTGATGTCTACTACGCAACCTTCTTCTTGTAGACGTTGTTGGGCCTCCAAGTGCAGAGGTTTGTAGGACAGTAGCAAATTTCCCTCAAGTGGATGACCTAAGGTTTATCAATCCGTGGGAGGCGTAGGTTGAAGATGGTCTCTCTCAAGCAACCCTGCAACCAAATAGTAAAGAGTCTCTTGTGTCCCCAACACACCCAATACAATGGTAAATTGTATAGGTGCACTAGTTCGGCGAAGAGATGGTGATACAAGTCCAATATGGATGGTAGATATAGGTTTTTGTAATCTGGAAATATAAAAACATCAAGGTCGCAAGTAATAAAAGTGAGAGTAAATGGTATTGCAATGCTGGGAAACAAGGCCTAGGGTTCATACTTTCACTAGTGCAAGTTCTCTCAACAATAATAACATAATTGGATCATATAACTATCCCTCAACATGCAACAAAGAGTCTCTCCAAAGTCACTAATAGCGGAGAACAAATGAAGTGATTATTGTAGGGTACGAAACCACCTCAGAGTTATCCTTTCTGATCGATCTATTCAAGAGTCTGTAGTAAAATAACACGAAGCTATTCTTTCCGTTTGATCTATCCTAGAGTTCGTACTAGAATAACACCTTAAGAAACAAATCAACCAAAACCCTAATGTCACCTAGATACTCCAATGTCACCTCAAGTATCTGTGGGTATGATTATACGATATGCATCACACAATTTAAGATTCATCTATTCAAACCAACACAAAGTACTTCGAAGAGTGCCCCAAAGTTTCTACCGGAGAGTTAAGAAGAAAATGTGTGCCAACCACTATGCATAAGTTTACAAGGTCACTGAACCCACAAATTGATCACCAAAACATACATCAAGTAGATCACGTGAATATCCCATTGTCACCACAGATAAGCACATGCAAGACATACATCAAGTGTTCTCAAATCCTTAAAGACTCAATCCTATAAGATAACTTCAAAGGGAAAACCCAATCCATTACAAGAGATAGAGGGGGAGAAACATCATAAGATCCAACTATAATTGCAAAGCTCGCGATACATCAAGATCGTGCCGAATCAAGAACACGAGAGAGAGAGATCAAACACATAGCTACTCGTACATACCCTCAGCCCCGAGGGTGAACTACTCCATCCTCGTCATGGAGAGCGCCGGGATGATGAAGATGGCCATCGGTGAGGGATCCCCCTCCGGTAGGGTGCCGGAATAGGGTCCCGATTGGTTTTTGGTGGCTACAGAGACTTGCGGCGGCGGAACTCCCGATCTAGATTATGTTTTGGAAGTTTGGGTATATATGAGAGATTTTGGCGTCAGGAACAAGTCAGGGGGGTCTCCGAGGCGGCCACGAGGTAGGGAGCGTGCCCAGGGGGTAGGGCGTGCCCCCCACCCTCGTGGGTGCCTCGGGACTCTTCTGGCCCATCTCCGATGCTCCATAGGCTTCTTCTGGTCCAAAAATAATCTCCATCAATTTTCAGGTCAATTGGACTCTGTTTGGTTTTCCTTTTCTGCGATACTCAAAAACAAGGAAAACAAAGAAACTAGCACTGGGCTCTAGGTTAATAGGTTAGTCCAAAAAATCATATAAAATAGCATATAAATGCATATAAAACATCCACAATTTTTAATGTAATAGCATCAAACAATAAAAAATTATAGATACGTGGGAGACGTATCAAGCATCCCAGAGCTTAACTCCTGCTCGTCCTCGAGTAGGTAAATGATAAAAACATAATTTTTGATGTGGAATGCTGCCTAACATATTTTTCAATGTAATCTTCTTTATTGTGGAAAGAATATACATATCCATAAGATTCAAGACAAAAGTTTAATATTGACATAAAATAATAATACTTCAAGCATACTAACCAAGCAATTATGTCTTATCAAAATAACATGGCCAAAGAAAGCTCATCCCTACAAAATCATATAGTTTGGCCATGCTCCATCTTCGTCACACAAAATGCTCTCATCATGCACAACTCCGATGACAAGCCAAGCAATTGTTTCATACTTTAGTATTCTCAAACTTTTTTCAACTTTCACGCAATACATGAGCGTGAGCCATGGACATAGCACTATGGGTGGAATAGAATATGATGATGGGGGATGTGTGGAGAAGACAAAAAAGGAGAAAGTCTCACATTGACGCAGCTAATCAACGGTCTATGGAGATGCCCATCAATTGATGTCAATGAAAGGCGTAGGGATTGCCATACAACGGATGCACTAGAGCTATAAATGTATGAAAGCTCAACAAAAGAAACTAAGTGGGTGTGAATCCAACTTGCTTGCTCACAAAGACCTAGGGCATTTTAGGAAGCCCATTGTCGGAATATACAAGCCAAGTTCTATAATGAAAAATTCCCACTAGTACATGAAAGTGACAATATAAGAGACTCTCTATCATGAAGATCATGGTGCTACTTTGAAGCAGGATGACCCACAAGTATAGGGGATCTATCGTAGTCCTTCCGATAAGTAAGAGTGTCGAACCCAACGAAGAGCAGAAGGAAATGATAAGCGGTTTTCAGCAAGGTATTCTCTGCAAGTACTGAAATAAGTGGTAACAGATAGTTTTGTGATAAGATAATTTGTAACGAGCAACAAGTAAAAAAAGTAAATAAAGTGCAGCTAGGTGGCCCAAACCTTTTTGTAGCAAAGGACAAGCTTGGACATACTCTTATATAGAGAAAAGCGCTCCCGAGGACACATGGGAATATCGTCAAGCTAGTTTACATCACGTTCATATTATTCGCGTTCGGTACTTTGATAATTTGATATGTGGGTGGACCGGTGTTTGGGTGATGTTCTTACTTGAACAAGCATCCCAATTATGATTAGCCTCTATTGCAAGCATCCGCAACTACAACAAAATTATTAAGGTAAACCTAACCATAGCATGAAACATATGGATCCAAATCAGCCCCTTACGAAGCAACACATAAACTAGGGTTTAAGCTTCTGTCACTCTAGCAACCCATCATCTACTTATTACTTCCCAATGCCTTCCTCTAGGCCCAAATAATGGTGAAGTGTTATGTAGTCGACGTTCACATAACACCACTAGAGGCTAGACAACATACATCTCTTCAAAATATCGAACGAATACCAAATTCACATGACTACTAATAGCAAGACTTCTCCCATGTCCTCAGGAACAAATGTAACTACTCACAAAGCACATTCATGTTCATAATCAGAGGGGTATTAATATGAATAAAGGATCTGAACATATGATCTTCCACCAAATAAACCAACTAGCATCAACTACAAGGAGTAATCAACACTACTAGCAACCTACTAGTACCAATCCTGGACTTAGAGACAAGAATTGGATACAAAGAACTAGGATTTTGAGAGGAGATGGTGCTAGTGTCGTGGAATTGTCACGGAAGATGTCCTATTGAAAGGACTTAGTCATGGAGCCATCGCAACTAGGAAGCTTAAAGGGGTTGATCGGGACAAAGGACACGAGAGGTTTATACTAGTTCGGCCCCTTACGGTGAAGGTAAGGCCTACGTCTAGTTGGGTTGGTATTGCTTGATGTTTCGATGACAAGGGAGCGAGATACGCTATGCCCGGCTCTCGATGGGTTGTTTTTTTTCCTAAGCCACCGGCGGGTCGTCCCCTTATATACACGGGTTGACGCCCTGCGGCCTACAGAGTCCCGACCGGCTCATAAACAGTGTCCGGCTCGGTGACTAGCTACTTCTACCTTATGTTACAAGTTATGTCATCATGGCGGTTTATCTTTACGGGTTTCAAGTCGCCTGTGGGCCTTTAAACCCCTTGTTGAACCGCCATCTTCATCACTTGGTCTTGGGCTTCAGATGGGCTTCCCTTTGCGTAACCCGGCCCCTCCTGGGCGGCTTATATAATAGTTATATCCCCGACAGCTGGTGAAGATGTTAATGGAGATTGCCCTCTCCCGATGAGAGGAGCATTGGTGATGACGATGGTGATGATTTCCCCCTCCCGGAGGGAAGTGTCCGCGGCAGAACAGCTCTGCCGGAGCCTAGATTGGTTCCGCCAAGGTTCCGCCTCGTGGCGGCGGAGTTTCGTCCCGAAAGGTTGCTTACGATTTTTTCCTCGACAAAAGACCTCATATAGCAGAAGATGGCCATCGGAGAGCCAACAGGGGGCCCACGAGGCAGGGGGCGTGCCCTGGGGGTAGGGCACGCCCCCCACCCTCGTGGCTAGGTGGGTCCCCCTTTGGTGTACTTCTTCCGCTCAATATTTTTTATTATTTTCAAAATTGACTTTCGTGGAGTTTCAGGACTTTTGGAGTTGTGCAGAATAGGTCTCTAATATTTGCTCCTTTTCCAGCCCAGAATTCCAGCTGCCGGCATTCTCCCTCCTTATGTAAACCTTGTAAAATAAGAGAGAATAGGCATAAGTATTGTAACATAACATGTAGTAACAGCCCATAATGCAATAAATATCGATATAAAAGCATGACGCAAAATGGACGTATCAAAGCACAAGTGTGGAAAAAGGATAGTAGCATTGTCCCTTTTATTTCTCTCTTTTTTATTTTTTCTATTTGGCCCCTTTTTTTAATTGGCCTTTTTTCTATTTTTATTTGGCCCCTTTTATTTCGCATTTTTTAATTTATTTTTGGGACAATGCTCTATTAATGATTATCATCACACTTCTATTTATTTACAACTCAAAGATTACAACTCGATACTAGAACAAAGTATGACTCTATATGAATGCCTCCGGTGCTGTACCGGGATGGGCAATGAAACAAGAGTGACAAGTATGAAAATATGCATGGTGGCCTTGCCACATATACGATGTCAACTACATGATCATGCAAGGCAATATGACAATGATGAAGTGTGTCATAATAAACAAAACGGTGGAAAGTTGCATGGCAATATATCTTGGAATGGCTATGGAAATGCCATAATAGGTAGGTACGGTGGCTGTTTTGAGGAGGATATAAGGAGGCTTATGTGTGATAGAGCGTATCATATCACAGGGGTTGGATGCAACGGTGAAGTTTGCACCAACTCTCGAGGTGATAAGGGCAATGCATGGTACCGAAGAGGCTAGCAATGATGGAAGGGTGAGAGTGCGTATAATCCATGGACTCAACATTAGTCATAAAGAACTCACATACTTATTGCAAAAATCTACAAGTCATCAAAACCAAGAACTACGCGCATGCTCCTAGGGGGATAGATTGGTAGGAAAAGACCATCGCTCGTCCCCGACCGCCACTCATAAGGATGACAATCAAAGAAACACCTCATGCTTCAAATTTGTCACACAACGGTTACCATATGTGCATGCTACGAGACTTGAAAACCTCAACACAAGTATTTCTCAATTTCACAATTACTCAACTAGCACGACTCTAATATCACAATCTTCATATCTCAAAACAATCATCAAGCATCAAACTTCTCATAGTATTCAATGCACTTTATATGAAAGTTTTTATTATATCCCTCTTAGATGCCTATCATATTACGACTAAATTTATGACCAAAGAAAATTACCATGCTGTTCTAAAAGACTCTCAAAATAATATAAGTGAAGCATGAGAGTTCATCTATTTCTTCAAAATAAAACCACGGTCGTGCTCTAAAAGGATATAAGTGAAGCACTAGAGCAAACGACAAACTACTCCGAAAAATATAAGTGAAGATCAATAGGTAGTTGAATAATTATGTAACTATGTGAAGACTCTCTAACATTTAAGAATTTCAGATCTTGGTATTTTTATTCAAACAGCAAGCAAAGCAAAAGAAAAGAAAATGATGCTCCAAGCAAAACACATATCATGTGGTGAATAAAAATATAACCCCAAGTGAAGTTACCGATGAACGAAGAAGAAAGAGGGGATGCCATCCGGGGCATCCCCAAGCTTAGGCTCTTGTTTGTTCTTGAATATTACCTTGGGGTGCCTTGGGCTTCCCCAAGCTTAGGCTCTTGCCAGTCCTTATTCCATAGTCCGTCGGATCTTTACCCAAAACTTGAAAACTTCACAACACAAAACTTAACAGAAAACTCGTAAGCTCCGCTAGTATAAGAAAATAAATCACCACTTGGGTACTATTGTGAACTCATTCTAAATTCATATTGGTGTAATATCTACTCTATTCCAACTTATCTATGGTTCATACCCTCCGATAGAACTAATAGATTCATCAAAATAAGCAAACAACACATAGAAAACAGAATCTGTCCGTTGGCGAGAGTTTTGTGATCGGGACGAAACTATCAAGCACCTCTTCATTGACTGCCCGTTAGCGAGAGTTTTGTGGCACACGGTGCATATTTCCTTTAACATTACATCTCCGAATTCGGTCAGTACGTTATTTGGAATGTGGCTTGTTGGGATAGATTCCAAAACAGCTAGACACATTCGCGTAGGAGTATGTGCTTTGTTGTGGGCAATTTGGAACTGCAGAAATGATTTGGCTTTTAACAGAACAACAAATATTCATTTTTTGCAGGTTTTATTCCGGGCTACTGCGTTGATCCGTATGTGGTCGTTACTCACTCCGACGGAGGCTAAGGAGCGTTTGGTTACTGGATCTGTCCGCTGGGAGATGGTAGCGCGGAATATCTTCAACCGGTTTGGATGGCGGTCATGTAATAGGATAGGCGATTAGTTTACTTATCTTTGTTATGCCAGCTGGTTGTGGCTTTTGGGCCTATTGTTTTTGGTGTTGTGGCTCTTTGTGAGCTTGCCATTATTTTGTTTTCAGACTATAAGACCTTGTTGAACCTCTTTATTTATCTATAAATGTGGCCGTATGCATCGTTCTGATGCAGAGGCCGGGGAGTCCCCCCTTTTCGGAAAAAAGAAAACAGAATCTATCAAAAACAGAACAATCTGTAGTAATCTGTATCAAACGTATACTTATCGAACTCCAAAAATTCTGAAATAAATTGTTGGACCTGAGGAATTTGTCTATTAATCATCTTCAAAAATAATCAACCTAAAAGCACTCTCCAGTAAACAAATGACAGCTAATCTCGTGAGCGCTAAAGTTTTTGTTTTTTACAGCAAGATCATAAAGACTTCACCCAAGTCTTCCCAAAGGTTCTACTTGGCACAAGCACTAATTGAAACAATAAAACCACATCTAAACAGAGGCTAGATGAATTGTTTATTACTAAACAGGAACAAAAAGCAAGGAACAAAAATAAAATTGGGTTGCCTCCCAACAAGCGCTAACGTTTAACGCCCCTAGCTAGGCATGATGATTTCAATGATGCTCACATAAAAGATACGAACTGAAACATAAAGAGAGCATCATGAAGAATATGACTAGCACATTTAAGTCTAACCCACTTCATATGCATAGGGATTTTGTGAGCAAACAACTTATGGGAACAATAATCAACTAGCATAGGAAGGCAAAACAAGCATAACTATAAACTTTAAGCACATCGAGAGGAAACTTGATATTATTGCAATTCCTACAAGCATATGTTCCTCCCTCATAATAATTTCCAGTAGCATCATGAATGAATTCAGCAATATAACCATCACATAAAGCATTCTTTTCATGATCTACAAGCATAGAAAATTTACTACTCTCCACATAAGCAAAATTCTTCTCATTCGGAATAGTGGGAGTATCATAAGAAACTCGAATACTATAAATTTTTCCACATTAAAAGGGTAATGTTTAGAAAAAGGGTAATCATAATCATGACAAGTTATAATGTAATCATCACTACTTTTTATAGCATAAGTGTCATCACAATAATCATCATAAGTAGCAACTTTGTTCTCATCATAATCAATTGAAACCTCTTCCAAGATAGTGGAATCATTACTAAATAAAGTCATGACCTCTCCAAATCCACTTTCATAATTGTCACAATAAGATTCAACACCCTCCAAAATAGTGGGATCATTACTTCCTAAAGTTGACACTCTTCCAAACCCACTTTCATCAATATAATCATCATAAATAGGAGGCATGATATCATCATAACAAATTTGCATATCAAAACTTGGGAGGTTAAAAATATCATCTTCAGAAAACATAGCGTCCCCAAGCTTGGGACAAACATTAATTGCAGCAAATAAATTCTCAAACATGGCATTTTCATCAAACATAGCATCCCCAAGCTTGGGCCTTTTCATATCATAAGCATAATCACTCTCATCATTAATAGTATGGATAGCACCAATAGTATAGCAATTATCATCATCACAATGAGTAATAGGAGCAACATCATTTGGGAGGGATACCTTTTTACCTTTGTTTCTCCGTCTTTTCTTTTTCTTCTTCACATCATGTGTGGGTTTAATCTTCTTTTTGGAGCTCCTTATTAATGAGATTGGTTGAATAGAAAGCTCCTCCTCGTTACCTGATTCATCATAAGAAAGAATAGGAGGATGTTGGGAAATCTCTTCCCTTTCATTAGTATTCTCTTCATCTTCTATTTGTTTTCTTGTCTTTATGTAATTGGCAATATAAGGATTTTCAATGCAATTCACCGAACAATATATATAAATTTCCTCTAGATCAAAATCAAGAACTTTATCAAGGACAAATTCTAGCATATCCTTAGTTATACGTTTCATTTCTTCATAACCCACAAGCAAACTAAGTTCATTATGATGCGCGAGGGAAATCAAGTCATCACAATTTTTGGACACGATACGATCATGAAACAATTTGCATTGGATATTTAAATGACCACGTTCATTGCAAAGTTCACAAGGATGACTAAGAAAATTTAAATTTTCAACACAAACATCTAACCTTTCTTGCAACCATTTGGTTTCTAAACACTTATGCCTCTTGCAAAATCTATCTCCCCTATTTGGTGTGTACTTGCAAACTCTATGCACTCCACAAAAATTGACATGCTTATAAGAGACATTTTCATCATGACTAGTGCAATCATCATTAGTACTATGGATATTCAAAGAGTTCGTACTAACAACATTGCAATCATGTTCATCATTCAAAGATTTAGTGCCAAACATTCTAATGCATTCTTCTTCTAGCACTTGAGCACAATTATTGGGATCCATATTACCACGAACGACATTAAAAAGGTGAAGCATATGAGGCACCCTCAATTCCATTTTTTATAGTTTTATTTTGTAGACTAAACTAGTGATAAAACAAGATACTAAAATATCCGATTGCAAGATCTAAAGATATACCTTCAAGCGCTAACCTCCCCGGCAATGGCGACAGAAACTACTTGATGTCTACAACGCAACCTTCTTCTTGTAGACGTTGTTGGGCCTCCAAGAGCAGAGGTTTGTAGGACAGTAGCAAATTTCCCTCAAGTGGATGACCTAAGGTTTATCAATCCGTGGGAGGCGTAGGTTGAAGATGGTCACTCTCAAGCAACCATGCAACCAAATAGCAAAGAGTCTCTTGTGTCCCCAACTCACACAATACAATGGTAAATTGTATAGGTGCACTAGTTCGGCTAAGAGATGGTGATACAAGTGTAATATGGATGGTAGATATAGGTTTTTGTAATATGAAAATATAAAAACAGCAAGGTAGCAAGTAATAAAAGTGAGCGTAAACGGTATTGCAATGCTAGGAAACAAGGCCTAGGGTTCATACTTTCACTAGTGCAAGTTCTCTCAACAATAATAACATAATTGGATCATATAACTATCCCTCAACATGCAACAAAGAGTCACTCCAAAGTCACTAATAGCGGAGAACAAATGAAGAGATTATTGTAGGGTACAAAACCAACTCAAAGTTATCCTTTCTGATCAATCTATTCAAGAGTACGTAGTAAAATAACACGAAGCTATTCTTTCCGTTCGATCTATCCTAGAGTTCGTACTAGAATAACACCTTAAGAAACAAATCAACCAAAACCCTAATGTCACCTAGATACTCCAATGTCACCTCAAGTATCCGTGGGTATGATTATACGATATGCATCACACAATCTAAGATTCATCTATTCGAACCAACACAAAGTACTTCGAAGAGTGCCCCAAAGTTTCTACCGGAGAGTCAAGACGAAAACGTGTGCCAACCCATATGCATAAGTTCACAAGGTCACTGAACCCGCAAGTTGATCACCAAAACATACATCAAGTAGATCACGTGAATATCCCATTGTCACCACAAATAAGCACATGCAAGACATACATCAAGTGTTCTCAAATCCTTAATGACTCAATCCGATAAGATAACTTCAAAGGGAAAACCCAATCCATTACAAGAGATAGAGGGGTAGAAACATCATAACATCCAACTATAATAGCAAAGCTCGCGATACATCAAGATCGTGTCGAATCAAGAACACGAGAGAGAGAGAGAGAGAGAGAGAGAGAGAGAGAGAGAGATCAAACACATAGCTACTGCTACATACCCTCTGCCGCGAGGGTAAACTACTCCCTCCTCGTCATGGAGAGCGCCGGGATGATGAAGATGGCCACCGCTAAGGGATTCCCCCTCCGGCAGGGTGCCGGAACAGGGTCCCGATTGGTATTTGGTGGCTACAGAGACTTGCGGCGGCGGAACTCCTGATCTAGGTTATGTTCTGGAAGTTTGGGTATATATAAGAGGATTTTCGCGTCGGGAACAAGTCAGGGGTCTCTGAGGCGGCCACAAGGTAGGGGCGCGCCCAGGGGGCTAGGGCGTGCCCCCCACCCTCGTGGGTGCCTCGGGACTCTCCTGGCCCATCTTCGATGCCCCGTAGGCTACTTCTGGTCCAAAAATAATCTCCGTCAATTTTCAGGTCAATTGGACTCCATTTGGTTTTCCTTTTCTGCGATACTCAAAACAAGGAAGAAACAGAAACTGGCACTGGGCTCTAGGTTAATAGGTTAGTCCCAAAAATCATATAAAATAACATATAAATGCATATAAAACATTCATGATTGATAATATAATAGCATGGAACAATAAAAAATTATAGATACGTTGGAGACGTATCATCAGGTTCCAATCTATCCTGATCTTTTTTAGCATCTCCAAAGTAACTACTTGTTGAATCCGTCATGAATGAGCCCCCCCCCCCCCACCAGGAAAGCGTCTGCCGACGGATCCGGAGCATGAATCCTGACTCCCACAACACGAGTTCGACTCCAGTTTTGAGCCACCGAGAAGTACCAAAACCTGAGTTATGTGCACGAGCACTGATACGTCTCCAATGTATCTATAATTTATGAAGTATTCACGCTATTATTTTATCATTCTTGGATGTTTTGCAATCATTTTATAGCAACTTTATATCATCTTTGGGACTAACCTATTGACCCAGAGCCCAGTGCCAGTTGCAGTTTTTTGCTTGTTTTTTACATCGTAGGAAATCAATATCAAACTGAGTCCAAACACCGCGAAACGTTTTGTGGATTTTTCATGGACCAGAAGACCACCAATGGGCCAGAGCGGCACCTTGGGGGTGCCCCGAGTGGGGACAACCCACCAGGGTGCGCCTGGGGGCCCAGGCGCGCCTAGGTGGGTTGTTCCCACCTCGGTGGCCTCTCGCACCCCCTCTTTACCCTATAAATTCAGAAATATTCTAAAAACCATCGGGGTTATCCTACATCAGAATTTCCGCGGCCGCAAGGCTCTATAGCCACCAAAAACCAATCTAGATCCTTTCTGGCACCCTGTCGGAGGGGTAAATCATCTTCGATGGCCATCTTCATCATCCCGGTGGCCACCACGATGAGGAGGGATTAGTCCACCCTCGAGGCTGACGGTTTGTACCAGTAGCTATGTGTTTAGTCTCTCTCTCTCTCTCTCTCTCTCTCTCTCTCTCTCTCTCTCGCGCGCGCGCGCGCGCGTCTTCTTGAGATGTCACGATCTTGATGTACGCGGGCTTTGTTAATATAGTCGGATCATATGTTGTTTTCCCCTCTCTATCTTGTTGTGATGATTTGAGTTTTTCCCTTTGAGATTTCGTTGTTATCGGATTGAATACTTTTATGGATTTGAGAGCACTTGATATATGTCTTGCATATGAATACTCATGGTGAGAATGGGTATCATATTGATTCACTTGATATATCTTTTGGCACTCAACTCGCGGATTCCCGAGGTGACATTGGGGTAATCTACGCACAGGGGTTGATGCACGTTCTTGTCTTTGTTTCTCCGGTAGAAATCTTGGGGCACTCTTTGAAGGTCTTTGTATTGGATCTTGTATTATGAATCTGAAATTATTTGGTGTTATTTTAGTACGAACTCTTGGAAAGATCGATCGGAAAGAATAGCTTCGAGGTGGTTTCGTACCCTACAAAAGATTTCTTCTTATGTCCTCCGCTAGATAGGAACTTTAGAGTGTTTCTTCATCGCACGTTGAGGGATGGTTATATGATCCAATTATATTAACACAGTTGAGAGATTGCACTAGCAAAAGTACGGACCCTAGGCCTCATTTTCAAGCACTGCAATACCGTTTTTGTGCCCGTTTACTATTTGCTACCTTGCTATTTTTATTCATTCAGATTATAAAAATATATTTCTACCATCAATATTACACTTTTATTACCATCTCTTCGCCGAACTAGTGCACCTATACGATTTGCCATTGTATTTGGTGTGTTGGGGACACAAGAGATTTCTTGTATTTGGTTGCAGGGTTGTTTGAGAGAGACCATCTTCATCCTACGCCTCCCACAGATTGATAAACCTTACGTCATCCACTTGAGGGAAAATTGCTACTGTCCTACAAAACTCTGCGCTTGGAGGCCCAACACGAGTCTACAATAATAAAATTGCGTAGTAGACATCAAGCTCTTTTCTGGCGCCATTGCCGGGGAGGTGAGTGCATGAAGGTATATCTTTAGATCTTGCAATCAAATCTTTTAGTTTCTTGTTTTATCACTAGTTTGGTTTATAAAGGAAAACGAAAAAATGGAATTGAGGTTGCATTATATTATTCATCTTTATAATGTATTTCGTGAAAGTGATGGAAAGGAAAATTGTGCTCAATTGATAGAAGAAGAATTCAATAGAATGTTTGGTATAAATGATGAGCATGATTGCAATGTTTTTAGTACGCATTCTTTGAATATCCATGATGCTAATGATATGCAAAGCCATAAGCTTGGGGATGCTATGTTTGATGAATATGATATTTTTAGTCCCCCAAGATTTGATGTGCAAATTTGTTATAATGATTGCATGCCTCCTATTTATGATGATTATAATGATGAAAGTGGATTCAGAGAGGTCATGAATTTATTTAATGATGAATCCACCATTTTGGATGAGGCTTCAATTGACTATGATAACAAATTTGCTATCTATGATGATTATGGTGATGACATGTATGCTATAAAAAATAATGATAACCATGGAACTTGTCATCATGTTTTTAATTTTCAATCCCATGATAGTTATTTTGTTGAGTTTGCTCCCACTACTATTCATGAGAATAAATTTGCTTATGTGGAGAGTAATAAATTTTCTATGCTTTTGTTTCATGAAAAGAATGCTTTATGTGATGGTTATATTGTTGAATTTCTTCATGATGCTACTGAAAATTATTATGAGGGAGGAGCTTATGATTGTAGGAATTGCAACAATATCAAGTTTCCTCTCTATGTGTTGAAAATGTTGAAGTTGTCCTTTTTTTGCCTTCCTATGCTAGTTGATTTTTGTTCTCATAAATAGGTTGATCACAAAATCCCTATGCATAGGAAATGGGTTAGACTCAAATGTGCTTGCGATGTGCTTCATGATGCTCTCTTTATGCTTCAATTCTTATCTTTTATGCGAGCATCATTGAAATCATCATGCCTAGCTAAAAGGCATTAAAGAAAAGCACTGGTTGGGAGACAACCCAACACTTTTACCTACTGTTTTTGTGTGTTCACATGATTATGCTACCGTAGTAATCATGCTTTATACCTTTTGTTTCAATAAAGTACCAAGTAAAGCCTTTGGGATAGTGTGGATGATAGTTCACTTGATTCTGTCCAAAAACAGAAACTTTTGCGCTCAGTCCTGGAATTTTGAAAATTCACTGGAGCGTGATAAAATTCTGATTTTTTTACATATGATAGATATACAAATTACCCAGTATTTACTATTTTCTCTGAAATTCTGGAGTAGCAGAAGTATGGTAGTTATCCAGATCATTACAGACTGTTCTATTTCTGACAGATTCTGTTTTCAATGCATGGTTTACATGTTTTCTAGTTTCTATGGCTTATATTGCTTAATATAAATTGTGGAAATGATATTCTAGACTAGGCATTCTGTGAAACAATTATGAATCTTGTCTTTGACAGTACCAAAGTGAAATGGTTTGCACTTTATCATACTAACCTATCTTGCGAAGTTCTGTTAAGTTTTGTGTGATTGAAGTTTTGAAGTTTTGGGTGAGATGTCGATATGAGGAGAATAAGGAGTGACAAGACCCTAACCTTGGGGATGCCCAAGGCACCCCAAGGTGATATTCAAGGAATATCCAAGCAACTAAGCTTGGGGATGCCCCGGAAGGCATCCCCTATTTGGTCTCCAACATTATCGGTAACCTCACTTGGAGCTTTATTATGTTAGGATTTTCTTGCTATTATTTAGAATAATGGTTTTCATCTTTTATTTCAATAAAAGTGGCATTGTAGCCTTTACTATGCTTATTTTACAAGTCTACATGTTGCTGTTTGAAAACAGAAATTTTACCGTTGTTGCAAAAATTCCCTAGAAAAGTCAGAACGTGATAAAATGTTGAAACTTTTTGCAAAATAAGCTCTGATAAAGTTTCTACAGTGTGGTAGATTTTCATAATCTTTTGAGTTTAAGAAGTATTAATACTCTTGCATTCTTTACAGACTGTACTGTTTTGGCAGATAGCTGTTCTGTTTGCATATGTTTGCTTGTTTAATGATTCTATTTGAGGATAGGAGTATTAAATATGCAGAGGCATTTAGTACGCAATGTTGAATAATAATTTTAGTGATTTGCTATAGTAGAGAATGATAAAGTTTTTGCATTGGTTTATATTAACTTATCTCACGAGTTCTTGCTGAGTTTAGTGAGGATGAAGTTTTTAAGATTTAGGGAAACCGTGATATAAACGGAATTAAGGAGACACAAAAGCTCAAGCTTGGGGATGCCCAAGGCACCCCAAAATAATATTTCAAGAAGTCTCAAGCATCTAAGCTTGGGGATGCCTCGGTAAGCATCCCACCTTTCTTCTTCAACAATTATCGGTTAGTATTGGTTGAGCCTAAGTTTTTGTTTCTTCACATGAGTTGTGATATCCTTGAAATGTCATTTTATTTTAGTTTTGCTTGTTGTTTTAATAAAATACTTAGATCTGAAACTTTTAAATAACAGAGAGTCCACAATTAGCTACCTATTTACTTAACTACTCGCTTGACCTTCACTTATATCTTCTTGAAGTAGCTTGTCATTTACTCTTGTGCTTCACTTATATCCTTTGAGTAAATTGTTGAATGAATTGAAAATCATGAAGTTGAAATTATATCATGCCTAGTGGAAGCTTCACATTGGGTTTAGAAAGTGAAATCTTTTGAAGCTTGACAATCACAATATTGGTCATACAAGCAATTCATGAATGATTAGTAGAAGGAAGAGAACTTTCACGTGCAAATACACTATCTTGGAAATCTTTTGTGATTGTGAGCCCCCATCAAAATATTATATGACAAAATTGTTAACATTGGACAAGGAAGACAGCGTAATGATTTATGTTTGTTCATATTCAGATAGAAGTTATATTGTCATAGATCCTTAAACATGTGGTGCTTGCCCCCCATCTTTGCTAGCCAAAAATTCCGCACCTAATAGAGATAATACTTGTGCATCAAAAAACCCTTAAACCCAAATCTTATTTTCAAGAGTCCACCATACCTACCTAAGGATTGAGCAAGATCCTTTAAGTAAGTTGTCATCTGTGCAATAAGGCAAGATCATTTAAGTAAGTGTGAGATCATTTAGTGTAAGAGAAAATTGAGCGTTGTACGAACTTGTAATGGTGAAGAATAAAAGCGACAAACTGCATAATAAAGGTTGCCATCACAAGGGGAAATACAACATGATGTTCTTTTTCACTAAGGGGTTGAGCATACAAACAAAAGCGCATGGCAACCTCTGTTTCCCTCAGCGAAGGGCATATCTTTTACTTTTATGTATTTACTTTATGCAAGAGTCAAAGTTTTTCTCTCTATTCCTTTTTATTTTTCTCCTTTGGAAAGCATCATGTGGTGAGGAAAGTCTAGGCACATATGTCCAGTTGAATATGGGTAGCATGATTTATTATTGTTGACATCACCCTTGAGGTGAATACGTTCGAAAGCAAAATAATAAGACCCTATCTTTATATGTGTCTGGTTGAAACGTTTTGCTCATGTGTATGCGGTGAGTGTTAGCAATCAGATAAGACTATATCATGGTTGAGTATGTGGAGCTCTTACTTAAACTCTGTTGAATAAGTTGAATTACAATTGCTTGGTGACTGAGAATATAGGTTGTAGAGTTTCAAGAGAATTCATTGTTTGAACCTTAACATGTGAATTTGTTGCTACTTTAACATGAGAAGTTTTATAAGATAGAATTGTTGTTATGATGCTAGGAAAAGTGTTTGAAATTATCATTGATCAAAGTTATGCACTTTGCTAGCATCACACTTCATAAATTATTTCATTTATCATTTAGCTACTCGAGGACGAGTAGGAATTAAGCTTGGGGATGCTGATACGTCTCCAATGTATCTATAATTTATGAAGTATTCATGCTGTTATTTTATCATTCTTGGACGTTTTACAGTCATTTTATAGCAACTTTATCATTTTTTGGGACTAACCTATTGACCCAGTGCCAGTTGTTGTTTTTTGCTTGTTTTTTACATCGCGGGAAATCAAAGTCAAACGGAGTGCAAACACCGCAGAACTTTTTGTGGATTTTTTATGGACCAGAAGACCATCAATGGGCCAGAGCAGCACCTGGGGGTGCCCTGAGGGGGGGGCACAATGTAACGCCCCAGATTCAATGCGTCAGGTGTCCGTCAGTTATTCGCCGTCCTTGCCATGTCATGTGCTTGCGTGTTGCATTTTTTCCATGTCATCATCTGCATTTCATATCATGTCATCATGTGCATCGCATTTTGCATACGTGTTCGTCTCATGCATCCGAGCATTTTCCCCGTTGTCCGTTTTTCAATCCGGCGCTCCTACGTCCTCCGGCGCCCCCTTTTACCTATTTTCGTGTGCGGGTATTAAACAGTCTCGGAATGGAACGAGATTTGACATGTGGCCTTGGTATACCACCGGTAGACCGCCTGTCAAGTTTCGTGCCATTTGGACTTCGTTTGATACTCCATCGGTTAACCGGGTAACCGCGAAAGCCTCTTTGTGTGCAGCCCAACACCCCTTCCAAGTGGCCCAAAACCCATCTAAGTCATCTCCATGTTCTCGGCCGTTCGATCACGATCGTGTGGGCGAAAACCGCACCTCATTTGGACACTCGTACCTCCTCCTACCTATAAATATGTGCTCCCCCCGAAAATCCCGGGTCCAAACCCTAGTCCTCTTCCTCCCGCCGCCACCGGACACGTCCGGCCCGAGCCGGACGAAATCCCGCCGCCGCCCGGGGCCACTCACCGCGCGCCACGTGGCCCCGTCCACCGCGCCCCGTCGCCGGCCCGGCGAGCCCGTAGCGGGCCCCGCCCGGCCCATCGCGTCGCCGCCGCCCTAGCGCGCCCGCGCCCCGCGGCCGCCCGCCTCCGCCGTCACCAGGAGACCGCGCGCCGCCCCTCGGCCTCCTCGCCGGCCCGCTCGCCATCTTCGCCGCCCGGCGTCCCCCGCCGGCGCCGCCAACCGCCTCGGGCGCCGCGCGCCATCGGCGCCACCCGCAGCCGGCCCCCCCGCCCGGGTCCTCCTCGTCGCCGGCGACCCCGACCGCCTCTCTCCCTCGACTCTGGCGCCCTCCCGACGAACTCCGGCCGGCGAACCTCGGGATCCGCGCCCGGCTGGATCTGGATCTCAAATTTGAAATCGCGGTTGACTTTTTCTCCAAGGTTGTTTTTCTGCCCAGTCCCGAAATTCTATCATTATGTGCCCCTGTTCATTGCATCATAACTCTCTGCATACTGCTCCATTTTGCATGCATGATATATCGAAATGTTCATCTGGTTATGATCTTATTTTTGTTCTATTGTGCCATGTTCATTAGAGTCCATCTAGATGACCTAATCATCGTTGCAAGAGTGCTATATGATGTTAATCTGCTGAAACTGTTATAGCTTGATGATTTGTCATTTTTGTATCTTTACATGTGATTTTCTTTTGAGCATGATGTCTACATGAGTTATGAGATATGTCATGCCATCTTTGATGTGGTGCAATCAAATATTCATGAAATGCTATGCGGTGTTTGTTTCAAGCTTTCAAAGTAGCCTCCGTGATGTTGATTTCAGAGACTTAGAATTTCTGTCTTTGTCTGCTGTTATTTTGATGCCATGTATTCATGTTGCTACAGTGAGATTCATGCCTCTTTTGAGGATGATCAGTAAGGATGTTTTGTAGATATGGTTATGCTCTATCCATCGATGCCTTTGTTTACATTTATGGAGCACCCTAGCTTGACTCAATCGAGCTCTACTTTTGCTATAAAATGTTTCCTGGCAGATTGTTTACATGTTATTCAATTTTGCCAAGGTTATTGTAGTTGATCCTTGCATGATATATTTTTGTTCTTGCCATGTATAGCTTCTATGTCATGTCTAGTTGCTGGGTATATGCTTAGTTTGTTATGCAATGCCTCGTAGTGAGTGCATCGAGCTCGTTAACATGCATACTTGTTATCTGTTTATGCCATGCTCCAATTTTTCACCAAGTCTGAATCTGTTTATGTTTTTACTATATTCACATGCTTGCAATCATATCTTCTGATCCTTTTTGGCTTATGGTCACTAAGGGACTTTTGTTATATGCTTTGAGTAGACTCATGCCATGCTATAGTTTAACGTGATGGCTTGCTGTAACATGTTCGATAGCTCTAAATATGGCAACCTGATGTTATTTCTGCCATGCCCTGTGAACTCTGCTAAGTCTCTGAACCTGTTATTATTTGCAATCTTTCCATGTCCTTTTGAGCATGTTCTAGTAGTTTCTGGAGTTAGCTCAGTTTTCATGTTTTGTCATGCTTTACCTTTACATCATGTCCATGCCTTTTGTTATCATGTTATGGTCCTGTAGCATGTTGATTTGATGCTTGCTAGATGCCTACTTGCTGTTTTGGACAGATTGTTGTTATATCTTGTATAGGGTGTATGTGTTGAACCGTTGCTCCGTTTTGAGTGTGCTCTATATGAAACTTGCTTAGTTTTGCATGTAGTCTCATATTATCATGTTGCATCCTTGTTTTGAGGTGTTTGCTTGATGTTTGTATGCATTTTGCATCAATGCCATGCTTAACTTGTTTTGCTCATATCTTCTAGGCCGTAGCTCCAAATTAAATGAACTTTATATGTAACTTGACTAGAATTTCGTGTAGATCATGTTGGTGCATCTTAACTTGCTGTTTAACAACTTGAACATAAGGTTTATTCAGATCTGGACCAATTTCGAAATTTGCATATGAGGACTTACCGGAATTGTCATTTGTTGTTTCCGGCCTCATTTAAACTTGCTTGGTTGTGTTGTTCTTGTATGCATCATCTCTTGCCATGAGTAGCTTCATGTAGCCTTGTCATGCATCATACTTGGTTGAGCATCATGCCTTGTTCATGTGTGATGTGTTTACCATGTTGTGTGCTTCTTCTCGATAGTTCCCGTTTCGTTGCGATCGTGAGGATTTGTTCGTCTGCGCTTGGTTCATCTTCGTGGCTTCATCTTCTTCATGGATTCGTTCTTCTTCCTAGCGGGATTTCAGGCAAGATGACCGTAACCTTGGATCTCATTACTATCGTTGTTATGCTAGTTGCTTCGTTCTACCGCTATGCTGCGTTACCTACCACTTACTCATCAAGCCTCCCAAATTGCCATGAACCTCTAACCTTTGTCACCCTTCCTAGCAAACCGTTGTTTGGCTATGTTACCGCTTTTGCTCAGCCCCTCTTATAGCGTTGCTAGTTGCAGGTGAAGATGAAGTTTGTTCCTTGTTGAAACATGGACCTGTTGTTCCTTGTTGGAACATGTTTACTTGTTGGGATATGACAATACGTCTTATTTAATTAATGAATCTATATACTTGGTAAAGGGTGGAAGGCTCGGCCTTATGCCTGGTGTTTTATTCCACTCTTGCCGCCCTAGTTTCCGTCATATCGGTATTATGTCCCGAATTTTGCGTCCCTAACGCGGTTGGGTGATTTATGGGACCCCCTTGACAGTTCGCTTTGAATAAGACTCCTCCAGCAAGGCCCAACCTTGGTTTTACCATTTGCCTCACCACCACCTATTTTCCCTTGGGAGTAATTAACCCAAGGGTCATCTTTATTTTAGTCCCCCCGGGCCAATGCTTGTCTAAGTGTTGGCCCGAACTAGAGTCCTTTGCAGCGCCACCTCGGGGAAACTTGAGGTCTGGTTTTAGTTGTACGGAGTGCTCATCCGGTGTTGCCCTGAGAACGAGATATGTGCAGCTCCTATCGGGATGTCGGTGCATCAGGCGGCTTTGCTGGTCTTGTTTTATTACTGTCAAAATGTCTTGTAGCCAGGATTCCGAGACTGATCGGGTCTTCCCGGGGAGAAGGAATATCCTTTGTTGATCGCGAGAGCTTATCATGGGCTAAGTTGGGACACCCCTGCAGGGTTTGAACTTTCGAAAGCCGTGCCCGCGGTTATGGGCAGATGGGAATTTGTTGATATCCGGTTGTAGTAAACTTGAAGTAAACTGTACTAAAATACACCAACTGTGTGCGTAACCATGATGGTCTCTTTTCGGGGTTGTTCGAGAGGAGAACACGGTTTCTGGGTTATGTCTGACGTAAGTAGGAGTTCAGGATCACTTCTTGATCATTACTAGTTGAGACCGCTTGCTTTGCTTCTCTTCTCGCTCTTATTTGCGTAAGCTAGCCATCATACATTGCTTAGCCGCTGCTGCAACCTCACCACTTTACCCCTTCCTTTCCCATTAAGCTTTGCTAGTCTTGATACCCATGGTAATGGGATTGCTGAGTCCTCGTGGCTCACAGATTACTACACCACCAGTTGCAGGTACAGGTTATGCGATGATCATGACGCGAGAGCGATGTTTATTTGTGTTGGAGTTCTTCTTCTGTTTCTTCTTCGATTGAGGGATAGGTTCCTGGTCGGCAGCCTGGGCTAGCAGGGTGGATATTGTTTGAGTTTCTGTTTATGTTGCATCCGTAGTCGGATGTTGATCTTGTATATGATGTGTTGTTGTATTCATGTGACATTGTATGTCTTGGTTGTATCCCCGCTATTATGTAATGTTGATGTAATGATATCCACATTGCAAAAGCGTCTTCAAGATGTGCTTCTATCCTTGGTGGGACCTTTGAGTTCCTTTAGGATAGGGTCACATCTTGGGCGTGACACACAACCCACCAGGGCGCGCCTGGGGGCCCAGGCGCGCCCAAGTGGGTTGTGCCCACCTTGGTGGCCCTCTGCACCCCCTCATTACCCTATAAATTCACAAATATTCCGAAAACCCTCGGGATTAACCTAGGTCAGAAGTTCCGCCACCGCAAGGTTCTGTAGCCACCGAAAACCAAACTAGACCCTTTCCGGCACCCTGCTGGAGGGGGAATCATCTCCGGTGCCCATCTTCATCATCCCGGTGGCCACCATGATGAGGAGGTCGTAGTCCACCCTCGGGACTGAGGGTTTGTACCAGTAGCTATGTGTTTAATCTCTCTCTCTCTCTCTCTCTCTCTCTCGTGTTCTTGAGATGTCACGATCTTGATGTATCGCGGGCTTTGTTAATATAGTCGGGTCATATGGTGTTTTCCCCTCTATATCTTGTTGTGATGAATTGAGTTTTTCCCTTTGAGATTTCGTTGTTATTAGATTGAATACTTTTATGGATTTGAGAGCACTTGATATATGTCTTGCATATGAATACTCATGGTGACGATGGGGTATCGTATTGATTCACTTGATATATGTTTTGGCACTCAACTCGCGGATTCCCGAGGGGACATTGGGGTAATCTATGCATAGGGGTTGATGCATGTTCTTGTCTTTGTTTCTCCGGTAGAAATCTTGGGGTAGTCTTTGAAGTTCTTTGTGTTGGATTGAGTATGATGAATTTGAAATTATTTGGTGATATTTTAGTATGAACTCTTGGATATATCGATCGGAAAGAATAGCTTTGAGGTGTTTCGTACCCTACAAATGGTTTCTTCTTATGTTCTCCGCTAGATAGGAACTTTGGAGTGTGTCTTCATCGCATGTTGAGGGATGGTTATATGATTCAATTATATTGGTACTGTTGAGAGATTGCACTAGCGAAAGTACGGACCCTAGGCCTCATTTCCAAGCATTGCAATACCGTTTTTGTGCCCGTTTACTATTTGCTACCTTGCTGTTTTTATTTATTTGGATTGTAAAAATATATTTCTACCATCAATATTACACTTTTATTACCATCTCTTCGCCAAACTAGTTCACCTATACAATTTGCCATTGTATTAGGTGTGTTGGGGACACAAGAGATTTCTTGTATTTTGTTGTAGGGTTGTTTGAGAGAGACCATCTTCATCCTACGCCTTCCACGGATTGATAAACCTTAGGTCATCCACTTGAGGGAAAATTGCTACTGTCCTACCAAACTCTACGCTTGGAGGCCCAACACGAGTCTACAAGGATAAAGTTGCATAGTAGACATCAGGCACACTCCTGCTCGACGTGTATGCACGGAGTGATTCGACATTGGCAGGCGGTTTCTCAGTTGCCCCTTAGAGGTTAGTGCTAAGTTCATCATTTTACTTGAGTTAATGCCACCGCTCATCATGAATACTATTTAACATTGGCAGGGATATGAGGCTTGTGCCTTTGTTAATTGGCTGGATGAAGAATGGCATGGCAGGGCTAGGAGTGTTATCACCAAGCTCGCAGAAGATAACGTAATGTACAATCAGTATGATGAAGTAAGAAAGAATAAATCACAGGCAACGGATGAAAGCAAGAGACAAGAAGGAACTAGCATGTGTTGTTGTGGTTGTCGCATTAGCCATGTTCTATCACTGTTTGCAATGATAATTAGGGGTTTTGTTTGACAGTATTGCTAAAGCACATCTAGATGTGCTCTAAGTAATGCACATCTAGGTCCTATGCCATTGATGTTACGCGAAGATTCATGCAGATATTTTCCTTTGTCTTTTTTTCTTTTCCTCTGTAGTTTGATTATTACTAGCTTCATCAATAAGAAGAGTTTGGCGTATTGCCTGCCAACTGTACTACTTTGATCGTACCGATACGGGTGCATAATCCCAAAACTCGTTCCTTGTTTTTGTCCTGAAAAAATAAATCAGCCAATAGGAATCATGTTTGCTGGGTGAAAGGATCGATATGGTTGACTAGAGGGGGGTGAATAGGCAACTAACAATTTTTAGCTTTTCTTTACCAAATTAAACTTAGCAACAAAGTAGGTTGTCTATATATGCAACTAGGTGAGCAACCTATATGATGCAGCAACAACTAGCACACAAGCTAGCAAAGGATACAACACAATATAAGCTTGCACAAAGGTAAGAGATAACCAAGAGTGGAGCCGGTGGAGACGAGGGTGTGTTACCGAAGTTCCTTTCCTTTGAGAGGAAGTACGTCTCCGTTGGAGCGGTGTGGAGGCACACAAGAAGGCAGTAGGGCCACCGTATTTTCCTCACGCCCTCACACAATGCGAGATGTCGTGATTCCACTATTGGTGCCCTTGAAGGTGGCGACCGAACCTTGACAAACAAGGTTGGGGCTATCTCCACAACTTAATTAGAGGCTCCCAATGATACCACGGAGCTTCAACACAATGGAATGTGGCTCCGAGGTGACCGCAACCGTCTAGGGTGCTCAAACACCCAAGAGTAACAGGACCGCAAGGGATTAGTGGGGGGAATCAAATTTCTCTTGGTGGAAGTGTAGATATGGGCCTTCTCAACCAATCCCTAGAAAATCAACAAGTTGATTGGCTAGGGAGAGAGATCGGGCAAAAATGAGCTTTGGAGCAACAATGGAGCTTAGGGGAAAAGAGGTGAGTCAACTTGGAGAACAAGACCTCCTTTTATAGTGGGGGAACCAACCCAACAGTTAACCCCCCCCCCCTCTTCAACCCGCACAGAGTGGTACTACCGCTCAGTAGAGTGGTACTACTGCGACCACCAACGGTACTACCGCAAAGACTAAGAACAGAAGAAACAGAGGGAGAACGGGAGAGAGAACGATGGTATGGGCGGCACTAGTAGTGGTGGTAGTTGCGATACTACCGCTCACAGGAGGTACTACTGTTGTTACTGCCGCTACTACTGCCGCACAACCCGACACGAGAAAAGACATCCTCGAATCGAGGCGGTAGTGTTGCCGAACCAGGACGGTACTACCGCTGTAGGCCAGTGGTACTGCCGCTTGATGACCATGGGCGGTACTACCACGCTGGCGGCGGTACTACCGCTATCTCCTCACAGTCTCCACTTCCGTTGAAACAACAAACTCCAAGGTGAGGAAAGGAGCTGGGGGTGCAAAAATGACATGTATGTGTTGATTCCACCCTAGCCTTTCCATTGCGGACCCCCTCTTGATAGTACGGTGTCTCCTACGACTCAAGTCCACCAAAACGGAAACGAAAGAGACTACACCGTCTTCACTTAAAGCTCCGAGGGAAAAGAATCGTCTTGTGCCAGTGAATGAATCTCTGAAATACTCAACACGGACGATTAGTCCACAAAAGCATTGTCATCAATCACCAAAACTACTTAGAGAGAGACATGCCTAACAACCTCCCCCTTTTAAGTGGATTAATGACAACACGGGATTTGCACAAAGGAATGACAAGAGAATAAGCGAATCCCAGAGACTACAAAATATAGACGGGCTCCCCCTAGATGTGTGCATTCAATTAGAGGTGCCTTCGGAATGCCAAGTACACACATTAAGATCAACACTCCCCCATATTTTATAGTCATACAACATTTTGCATAAAAAATGAGATGTATATGAGCTAAGATGCAATAGAGTAGCAAGTGAGCAAAGTAGACATATGAGATAAGCATGAACTCACAAACTACTAAAGTACTCGACATACAGAGATAAAAATAGGATAGGGTAGCATATGTCTCACACCATATGATAGGGTACCAGGTCTCACGAGCGCAAACCAAACCAAAGGAAAATGAGGAGAAAAGAGTTTGCGAGAGAGAAAGACAAGGCAAAAGAGACACACTCGCAACTCGACAACAAAAAATCCCTGAACTCTCTTCCTCTTTGGCATCGAGACACCAAAAGGGAAAAGAGTGATGCTCTGGCCACAGGTGATAGCATAACTGATGCTCTCCATCATCACATCCCCACGTGATTGTCTGCTCCTCCGTCATCGGCAGGGGGCTGCTTAGTGTCCGAGTCTGTCCACGGGCAGTGCTGCTGAACCCACTCCTCCTCATCTGTGATCTTGCCCTCAGAACCACTGGCAACTATTGTACCTAACTGACGCATGAGCTCCTTGTGATGGCTCCTGGCCTTCTTCTCAGACACATGAGCCATATACTGTCCATGAGACTCCATGCAGAAAAGTTTCTTCATTTTGCGCTTGAGCTACTTTGTCCGTGAGGGCCCCACTCCAGAGGGCTCATAATCATCATCAGCAGCAGCAGCATCAACCTCTGTCTCGACCTCGTTAGCTCCAGACAGAATCCTAGACTTCAGAACCGAAGAGCCCAGTTCTCCTTCTTCCTCAGACGCTTAATCTCATGAGGGATCAACTCGCTAGTCTCCAAAGTGACACCACGATAAGTGTGCTCCCACACTTTCTCAATAAGCAACATGAGAAAAGGCGCATAGATGGGGCACTTGCACTCAGAGATAGCGGTGACAAGCTCAGACCACATGACATGAGAGATATCCAAGGATTCTCCAGTGTTTTCTTCCTTTTCATGCTGGCAGAAAAGTAGCATGTCCACGAGAAAGGAGTGAACCATATCCAAGTTCCCAATGCGAGGGAAGAGAGTCTCTCTAAAGATGCGATGAAGGATGTCCAAAAAGGCAGGCGGCTCATAGGTCTCCTTCTGAGTCTCGGGGTTAATCTTCAAAGTACAGTAGGGCCAGAGAGATTTCTTGTGAGTGGAAGTTGCATTGCGATGAGGACGAAAGCCAACTGGGTTCTCAGGTCCTTGATCTTCAATCCCAAGTAACTCCATGAATGCCTTCCATTTGACAGAGAGAAGCTTGCCATTTGTCATCCAAGTCAGAGTTCTTTCCTCATCCATTCCAAGATGGACCATGGACTGAGCCACCAAACACATCAAAGTCCTTGTTGAACTCCATGATCTTGAGACTATTCAGCTGAGAACACATCTACAGAGCTTCACCAAAGTAGGCGGGATCCTTCTCCATATAGGCAATCTCAATGGAGCGGACATCAACATAGATATTCTTCTTTGCTTTGATCACATCAAAGTAGATTGCCCACTGAAAACGGTTCTAGAAAAGACGGTTGACAAGATTGGGCTCTTGATCTTGCTCATAGGAATTGCGCCGACGCTTCTCCCATAACTCCTTGGCAGTCATCTCAGTCATGGACTTGGGCTTTAGCTTGGGCTTCTTCGCAGTACTCTTGGTAGGCTGCTGAGATGAAGTTTGCAGAACACTTGAAGAAGGAACACTTGAAGAAGCAACCGCTGCCTCAAAGGTGTGATAGCGCTTTGAAGTATAACGCCCGGGGTTGACACGGTGGACAGGTTGCTCTGAAGGGCCATCACCTGGAACCAAACACACGAACACAATAAACAACACGGAAGAACGAGCATATGTCATCAAAGAAAGCAACAAGGATCAATAGTTGGTCGGGTATAATGGAAGTTGGCCTCCAGTGGTAGTACCGTGCTCAGGCAGCGGTAGTGCCGCTCAAGCGATAGTACCGCTCCAGGCGGGGAACGGCGGTTCCTCTACTGCCGTTGCCAAATCCGGTACTACCGGGATGCCAAGTTCAAAAGTAGACCTACCAAACATCAGTCCAAATGGTCTAGTAGCCTTCACCATCCTACTCAAGCCTCGATTTGGCAAAAAATCGAAAAATGCTAAGCCTATTGCCCCTAAAGCCTAGATCTGAAACATAGGAGCAAAGAGAAAGAGATCAGGGGCAATACCAGCATCCATGGGTAGAGGAAGGGGTGGGGATTGATCCCACCGGAGGAAAAGGTGAAGGACGGCCCCGAGGAGGCGGCCCACCGGCACCCTCCCACGGCGAGTTCGTCGCAAGCATGCGAAGAGGACGAGATGGTCGAGTGAATGGGTATGGGGGAGGAAGAAACTCCCCCTGCCCCGACATAACCCCCTAGTCCCGCCTCGCAGCGGTAGTACTGCTCGGGCGGGCGGTAGTACCGCGTGATGAACATAAGCGGTAGTACCACGCGCCTCCAGCGGTAGTACCGCCCAGACAAACACTCAAAGACTCGACAGAGAAAGGCTTAGCTCAAGCAACAAGAAGTGCAATGTGAGCCTTCCACCAGAATGATCCTTCTACCTTTCCTCTTGGTGCTTATGTATGATGGTATTTCTCCCAAACAAGATTGATCCAAGGGATGTCCTCTCTATTGAGGAACTTGATAAGATTTTTCATAAGTAGGGCCTTATTGTGAAGAGTTATATCTAGTAATCCTAGGCCTCCCTGCTTTTTTGGTTGACAAACTTTGGACCAGGCAATCAGTGTTGTCCCTTTGTCCTCCATTCCAGATTTCCCCCATAGTAAATTTCTCAAATATTTGTTGATCTGCTCAATAACACCCATAGGCAGTGCCAAAGTGCACATGAAGAAGATTGGTAATGCTGCAAATACAGATTTCATAAGTAACAATCTTCCATCATAAGAAAGCATAGTAGAGCATCCAGTGAGCCTTCTTTCTATTCTCTGCATCACTGGGCTGAAGTCTTCAATTTTTGGTTTTGTTGTGCCCAGTGGGAGGCCTAGATAGGTGAAGGGAAAATGTCCTTGTTTGCACCCCATGATATTGAGCAAGTTGATCATATGAGATTCGGACACATTAATTGGCACCATGAAGGATTTTTCATAGTTGACTCTGAGCCCAGTAAATTCAGTATAGTGTAAAATGAGGTTTTTGACTTGAGACAATTGTCTAGAATTTGCAAGCAACACTAGGATGGTGTCATTAGCATATTGGATAACAGGAAAGTCTGGGCAAGCCTGGCTATGAATGGGTGCGTGAATCATATTCGGGTGCATTGCCTCATTAAGCATTAACTGAACAAGATCAGCTGCAAGAACAAAAAGTAGTGGAGATACAGGGTCTCCTTGCCTGACTCCTTGCTTACAATGAAAGAACTTGCCTGGAACTCCATTGAGCAGAACTAATGATGTTCCTGATGAAGCAACATTCTGATCCAATTTAACCATCTATCTCCAAAACCTCTTGCTCTCAGTATTGCTATTGTTGCTTTGTGATTAAGCAAACCAAATGCCTTTTCAAAATAAAGTTTTAGCAACACAATTGGTCTTTTAGACTGCTGGCACGGATGTAAGTATTCAAAAGCCCACCCAAGACAATCATGAATGGTTCTGCTCTTGATGAACCCATATTGGTTGGTATGCACAATATTTAGGATGACTGTCTGCAACCTATTTGCCAGTAACTCTATTATAATTTTGATTGTGCAGTTGAGCAAAGAAATTGGTCTGAAGTCATTGGCTCTGACTGGATTGTCTTTCTTGGGTATTAAAGTGATGAAGGAAGCATTGATGCTTTTAAGAGAGATAGATCCATGATAAAAATCATCAATCAGTTTATAAAATCTTCAACAATAATGCTCCAACATGCTTTTATGAAGTCTCCATTGAAACCATCTGGACCTAGTGCTTTGTATGAAGGAAGTTGTTTAATGACATCATCAATTTACTTTTTAGAAAAAGGAGCATCTAGTTCTTGCAAACCATCCATTCTGGTGATGAGGCTGATCAAATTTAAGGGATCTACAGTGTTACCAGTCTGGCCCAGCCTATCTTTAAAAAATGACCAAAGAATTGCAGCCTTTGTATGGTGTTCTGATTGTTCAATACCCTGATCATCTTGCAAAGATTGAATGAAGTTATGTCTGTATTTGATGGTGGCCTTTGCTTGAAAGAACTTAGAGTTTTCATCTCCCAATTTAACCCACCTAATTGTTGCCCTTTGTCTCTCATAGATTCTCTGGAAGGATAGAAGTTTTAACAGATGTTCCTTGAGCATTTCTCTGCTATTGTGTTCACTGTCATCGAGCAGTCTATATTCCTCAAAGTGGTCCCACATCAATATAACATTGTTGGTTGACTGAATGCTGCCAGCTAAATTTGAAATGTTCTTGCTCCAAATTTTTAGGCCTTTTCTGATCCTTTTAAACTTAGCAGTGATCAATTTAGCACTGTCACTTGCCATCAGAGGTTGTTACCAGTTAGTTTGAACTGTCTCTTTGAAATTATGATGCTGAAGCCAAAAGTTTTCAAATCTAAAAACTTGTGCCTTTGGTATGCTAGTACCAATTGAGATGACATATGGGCAATGATCCGAAACAGGTTTGGAAAGAGGAATTGCCAACAGATTTTACACTTTGGTGTTTCATGAATATAGATTATTGTCTAATTAATGCAGATTATTTTTTACCAGTAAGACTAGTCACAGTGGGGAGTAACTTGGAGTAGTAACATGCATATGTTACTACTCTATGTTACTACCTCCACAGTGGGTAATAACATATGTGTTGTGTCATGCATCACTTCATTTATTAGGTTATAAACTCATATTTTCTTGATATGTATGATGTTACAGTAACTAGCTATGTTACCACATGCCTCTCTTTCTTTATTAATTATATGCCACATCATCTTTTTTACCTAGATAAATGTGATGTTACCACCTAAGTTACTCTCATTATGGGTAGTCTAAAATGCACGTTTTGATCAATAGTAATGCGTTCATGATGACTTGGTCAATTTTCAAAAGGTGAGACCGTTGGTGAGGCTGATGAACAAAGATGCCACATCTGATGAAATGGTTACCAACCAGGAAACTTCAATTAGTGGAGCTAGCTAGCTATAATATTTGATTTTGGGATTGGAAGAGATGCACCGGTGGCCTCCATTTTACAAAACCCCTTCTCCACCGGTGAAGAAGGAAACAGGGGAGGCCACACCGTGCATTTCCTCGATCTTACATCGCAGGAGTAATCTCGATAATACCGCTAATGCTACTACTATTACTACACCACCAACTGCAGCCAATTACTTGCTAATCATTAATCACGTCGCCGACCTACTAATTAAAAACGGCACGCCATTGCCATGCCATGCATGCGCCGTGGGCTTGGTACAGATCCGACCGAGTGATCATTCATGCGTCGCTCCACGCGGCGAACATGGGCATGTGAGCGATGGAAACGGCGGCCGGCCTCGCCGATGACGCCCAGGAGCCCAGCGGCGCCAGAGTGCTCATCAGCTTCGGGGACGTCGCCGTTGTCGTGGCCGGCTGCTGCGGCGGCTTGGCGAAGAGCATGGACAGGCCGCCGCCCCGGTCTGGGCTCTCCTCGCGGGAGTTGCTCAGGCTCGTCACCAGCGACGATGCGCCCGACATTGACATGTGCACGTGCGCGCTGTTGCCGCCCTGCGCGGTGTGGGCGTTCACGGTAACCAGGTCGTGCAGCGCCGAGAAGGCCTCGCCCGAGGACATGACGTCGTGGTGGCGGTGCTGGCCGCTGCCGCCGGTGTCCGTGCCCGGAGTGGACACGGGCACCAGGGCAGAGGCGGCGCAGTCGTCGGGGGCGGGGAGGGGCAGGGGCGCGGCGTTGGCGTCCTTGTTGCGCCTGGCGAGCTCGCCCGGGAGGAGCGTGTTGCTGGCCATGATCTTGTCGACGTCGTAGCGGGTGATGTCGAAGTTGGTGACGGCGTTGAGTCCCCGGAACTTGATGGCGGCGATGTCGTACGCCTCCGCGGCCTCCTCCTGGGTGCCTGCAACCACGCGCACCCATCATTGAAACGTACTACTACGTATACACAGCTACTGCACAATGCACATGCATGCAAGAATCATTGGATATGGAACGATCTCAAGTCTGGACAACTCTGAAGTCTGAACAAAGGAAGGAAACGCGCGGCCGGCGCGGCCGCGCGTCGTCATGATGACTGGCTGGCGCCATGGTCAAAGGTAGACGACGGCGACGAGGCATGCAAAAGCCGGAGAGCGCGCGTGCGATTTGGGACAGTGCGAAAACTAGGAAAGGCCAGCCTTATGCAAAAGCGAGCGAGAGAGAATCGGTCACGCATGCACAGGACCATACACACACACACACACACACACACACACACACACATGAGGAAGGAGAGAGAGAATGAGATATTTGTGTAGAGAGAGAGAGAGAGAGAGAGAGAGAGAGAGAGAGAGAGCATGAGAAAAGAAGAAGCTTAAAGCAAGAAAACATTCTAACTTTGGCAGGGAGAGGGGCATCATTTCCCTGCAACGACACGTATGATGATTGAGACCGGAACGCCCGGCATGCGCCCTCCAGCCGCGACACCATCTGCGTCACCGCTTGCGAGCATGGCCACCGAAGTTATAAGGATCTAGAGAGAGTGGCTGTGACGTACCGAAAGTGCCGAGGTAGAGGTCCTTGTTGCCGGAGACGCGGCCGATGCGCGCCTGCCACCGCCCGTGCTGGTGGTGCCGGGTCACGCCACGGTACATGGACGCGCCGCGCGAGAAGCCGCTGCTCTTCCTGCATGCACGCGCAACTCAAATCACTCTTCCTTCCCGTTCACACAGATCACAAGACAAAGATTTGATCTCCATCATTCTATATATAGACCATTTCCATTTCCATTACCTTCTGAGGTGGGCCACGTACTCCTGCCTCGTCATGTTCTTCATCTCCTCCAGCTCCTGCTGGTAGTCTTCGAGCTGCACCAGCAAAACACCATGTTAGTAATCAAACTATGATTAAACTGAGAAAAAGGTAAATAGATGTACATGTAATTTAAGGGATTACCGGGAAGTTGATATGGGTGGAAGGGCCCCAGTACTTGAGCGCCGCATGGTCGTAGGCTCTCGCCGCCTTCTCCTCCATGTCATACCCTCCTGTAAAATGGAGTTTTTTTTAACCTTTTTACCGCACTACTCCCCGACAAGAGCATGAACACGTAGTACACAATAGTAGTACTGTATTACATTGTAAATTGCACTACTTACCGAGGTAAACTGCATAGCCAGCGGCCGAGTAGTTAGTTCATCACCATGCGGGGGACATTGGTTAACAAGCTGGTTAGACACTAATGATAGAGATTAATCTTGCTTTAGGGGTCGGTTAGGTTCAAGTACCTTGCCTCCCTTTCCTGGTTTGGCCTTCCTTCTTGCAGCTGTTGTCCCACAGGTGCGCCTCATACCGCCCCGTCCACCTATGCCTGCTAATTAACCACACGTTAATCTCCTGCTTACTTCTTGCCCCAACTAATTAATCACGTGCTGATGGGGTGCGCTGGGGTGTACCTGGTGACGCCACGGTACTGCGACGTTCGCTGCCCGAACGTGTCGATGGACTTGCGGTGGTGCACCGGCTGCTTCTGCCCCGCCGTCGCGCCACCGCGCTTTCGCCCGCCGTCCACCGTCGCCACGACGCCGCCATACTCGGCCCCCGCGGTAACGCAGCTGGAGAGCGACCCGGCGGAGCTCATGGAGAGTGCCAGAGGGTGGTGGTGAAGATGCTGCTGCCGGTCCGCCGCCGCGGACAAGACGTTCTCGGCTGTGGCGTACGTGGTGGCACCGCGCGCGACCTGCACCCAGTTCGCCATGGCAGTGGCTGCCGCGGCGTCCTCATCAGCCGCCAGCACCGATGCCGTTGCGGGCCCGCCGTACACGTCGTATGCTTGCTGCAGGAAGCCGCCGCCGTGGCTCTGTCCGTGTTGCCCACCGGCTCCGCCACCGCCGCCGTAGTAATAGAAGTTAGATGTGTTGTCCAGGCTCAGCGCCATCGCCTGTTGCCCCGCGCCCAGAAAATCCTCCAGCTTCGGACCTGGTTAATGAAACCGGAATCACGCCATGAACTCCAAGAACCTAATGCTGATCTCGGTCGACGGAGGAAATATGTGTGTGTATTTCCGGTGATGAAGTACATACCGTGGTGATCTTGTTGATCGGTTCGGCGTAGAGCTTCCATGATGCAGAGGGAGCCGTCTGATTTGAGAGGCATGGAGGCTACCTGCGAATAGTACCCGCCGGTGGCGACGTCGCCGCCGAGGCTGTAGGCGGCGGCGACGGAGCTGGGGTAGAATAGGCCCTGGTGCTGTTGCTGCTGCTGCACGTGGTTGTGTTCGTCCATGTGCGGCGAGAGCGAGAAGCCCAGCCAGCCACTCGCCGCCGCGTCGCTGCCGCCACTGCCATTGCCGTTGTTGTTGGTCATCCTGCAGAGCTAAGCTATCTGGCTAGATAGAGATAGATCGACGACGACGAGAAAGAAGAATGAGTTGGAGGTCGATCGGTGGCGGCACTGGTGAACAATGGATAGAGATAGACCAGCTAATGGTCAATGCCCTCCCCGCATTGCTTGAAGTGGAGATGGGGCAAGAAGAAGAAGTAGGAGGAGGGAGAGAAGATGAAGATGAGGATGAAGGCGATGATGAAGTGAGCAAGTGTGTCTCTGCTCGCGTTTGCGCGTGTCTTTAAAGTAAGCAAAAGGAATGAGCTGAGCTGAGCTGCTCTGCTCTCTATATGTGACCCAAAAAAAAAGCTCTTAATGACGTTTATTATGACGAACAGACCAATACAATAACACACTCTCTCTCTCTCGCACACTCTCTCATGCCTCAGCTTGGGATCTGTGTAGAACCACCACCCCCCCCCCCCCCTCTCTCCTCGCTCTGGTCACAATGACACAAAGGAAAAGACGAAGGAAACTTGCATTGCATGGGCATGTTGCTGTTTGTGTGTGTGTATAGTATTGATTCTGTGTTGTACAGTATGTATGGGTGTAGCCATCAGGTAGCTAGCTAGGTGTGTATGTAGTACTTCCTTTGTTGTACTAGGTCTACTAGCATTCAAGCAGAGGCATGTAGATACTGCACTGCACAACTTGTCACCTCACAGCAGATGCAGGTCTCCTCAATGCAACTTTATTTCTACATAATTCAACTCCTCTCTTCAATGGTTACCTTTAAAAAGGAAAACAAAAACTCATGCATCCTTAAAAAACTGCAAGTAATCCAACTCTACATGCATGTGTGAAATTTATACTCCCTCCGTCCGAAAAAACTTGTCATCAAAATGAACAAAAAGGGGTGTATCTAGAACTAAAATATATCTAGATACATCCCCTTTTATTCATTTTGATGACAAGTATTTCTGGACGAAGGGAGTACTACATAAATGCCTTTTGGTGCTCGGGCTACATGGAGATTTTTTTTTTGAAAAATTCAAAAGCAATTATTTCAATGATTCAAAAATTCTGAAAAAATAAATCCACAGTATAATATGGATGTATACTCCATGTGTGCAAATTTTTATGATGAATACATTGACACGCGAACTACACAAGAAAAGACAAATTGGTGATTTTGAACAGAGTGAACATTGCATGTACTGTTCACTATATAAAACCAATGTTTTTCACTTTTTTTGTAGCTCGCAAATCAATGTTTTTTCTAGAAATTTTACACACATTTAGCATACATCCAAATGCCAACCTGCAATTGTTTCGGATTTTTTTTAAACCTTGAAATGTGATTTTTTTTATGTTTCAAAAAAGGGCTCCATGTAGCCCGAGCAACAAAACATCGCTCTTATTTATACAAGAGATAAAAGGGATAACGGGAGCACATAGGTTCGGCCTAAAGCGTCGCCGCATGGATATGTGAAGATCCACGTTGACACGAGCATTGCTAGGAGTCAAGTTAGGGGTCAGTAGCGGCTGTCTACTGAGATGCAGAGAGTAACTACTTGAGATCATGTTTGGTGATTCATGGTATTAACAAAGTCGCCGCATTGGAAGTCATTGCTTGCCAGGAGGCTCTTTCTCTAGCGGATGATTTGATCGTGCATAACTTCACTGTTGCCTCGGACTCGAAGCAGGTAGTAAGTGACATCCACTCAGGAAGCCATGGACCATTTGGAAACATTATTAGGGAGATTAATAATAGGGCATCAAGGTTTAATTGTAAGTTTACTTTTGAAGGCAGAGATGCTAACAACGATGCAGATAGGTTAGAAAAGTTTTCTCATCCTCTTGATCAGAGGAGGTACGTTTGGTAGGCCCAACCCCATGATCCCTTTGTAATTTCACTTCAAGTGAATTTTGAGTAATAAAACTTGGTGATACCCCTAAAAAAGTATACTAGCACTATATTACTGCTCCTGTTAACCCATACTACAGTGATCAAGTTAGTCAAAGGAAAGTATATTTCATGGAAGGGAAGAGACATGCAGGTACGAACCGTAAAACACAAAATAGTCAGTAAAACACAAAAATAGTTAAAAATAAAGATGTTTTTTTAAGGTGAACATGAACATGTCTTCTAACCACATATAAATTTTTGCCGAGAAAAAAATGTGTGGTGGTCTAAAAAAGACTCCTTTTCCCCGTAGACCACACAACACATATCTTTTTTTAATTTGCAAGCAATTAGACAACACGAACATGTTATGATATAAACAGAAATTTTAGTGTAAATTGACATATCTCTATATTTGGTAGAACATGATTTGTAATATGTATTATACCTTATCTTTAGGAGAGGCTTCTTATCCTTGAATGCTTGTACTATATATAAACTGCTTGATTGGCTCAATACAATACACAACGTATTACGTCGATTCCCCCTTCTATAATCCTTTTGCATAGTATCATGTGCAAGTTCCTAGACCTAGCTCCACCACAGCTTCCGCGTCGGGCCGCCCCTCAGGGAGTTGGACCCATGATCTTCACCAGGGGTTGTGCAACCATCACAAACTTCTTCGTTATCCCCTTCAGTTGTGTCGCCGCAAGTGGTCTATATGGCCATCCCATGTGGTAACGTCTACCTTCCACCGTTTGCGCATGGTCTTTGTCACAACGTTGGGTTCTTCCTCCCCTACTTCGAACAATGTCACCGTGCTTCCACAGGAAAACAGTGAGGCCCCTTCAAGCCACTCCCAGTTCCGCATACAACCACTCATTCATCTTCGTCTGGCAAAAGCTATTCACTAACGTCATCGTGTCTTTACTAACTACTCCGTCTACTATGACTTGGGCTATATTGGCACGTTATGCGCCTATATTGTTTTGCACCACAACTATCATAAAAGACTTGTCTGTTATTCCCTCTAACATGGGTACTGTTTGTGATGGTCCCTGTCTATGCACACCTAGTACTGGCAACATGAACGTCTGACTTCGTCCCAATATGTCCTTGGGCATAGCAAACTTGGTAAGACGCCTTGTTTATGACGGCTTCGACATCAAAACCCTCCTAAATGGCTGCCTGGATCACGTCCTCGTCTTCTTCCTGACGCATCACAGCGTCCTCGACTCCATGACGCTTCCTTGAGCATGTGGCTTCGTGTGCAACTAGCTTAATCCTGACAACCTCGATATCGACCACGACATCCACTCGCATGGCTACCTCGACCATATGGCTCCACCATCCCATGCTCACTACTACCTCGACATCGGCACAAAGGGTTATCCCTTGCCTAAGCACGACGCGACACCCTCCACGACGCTCCCACTATGACTGCTAAGAGGAGCTGTCATCCTGTTTTTTTTTACCTTCGGTTTCTCTCTAGTCTGACTATCCACGGCGTTTGTATTGTCTGCGATGTTACTGCTATGCCTGTTTGGGATGTTAGAGCATATTGACATATGTGGTAGAGTAGTATTTGTAATCCATCTCCTACCTTATCTCTAGGAGAGTCTTCTTGCCCTCCAAGGCTTGTACTCTACATAAACCGCTCGAGATGTTCAATACAACGCACAACGCATTCTGCCAACCCCTCCCCCTCCCCTCTAATTCACTTACAAAAAATCACTCATGTATGTCTGAAAAAATTGTATCATGAAGAGTGTGCATGCTCATATTGTATCTCGGGTCTGCATAGCATCTTGATACAAGTGTAAGAGTGAACTTTTCAGGATGGTGTTGAGGTGGCGAAAAAAAATTACTTACAAAGTTGCATGGTGTCTGCATGCAGGTCCTCACCTAAAGCTATTAGTTTGTGACTCAAAGGAGGCAAAGTAAATGGCATATCTATTATTCATACCAATACTTGTTGTTTATTGATGTAACCTCTCACATGTGTGCAATTACAATGGTTCACATAGTATTCAATGGTTCACTCTTACCCTAAGCATATCTTCATAATATTGTTTGCAACCATTTTAGTTCACATAGTATTCATGTCTCTCACGATTAAGTTTTCAGCGGATTAAGTTCTGACTCAGCGGTACTTTATTATCTCCAAATTCGATAGACCTGGGTCAAATTAGAGTAGAAGGTTTAGATCATGACCTAATGTGATATCTCTGCCCAATCAGTCATGCATGTACGTGTGGAAAATATCCATAGTACGCAGTTCCATCGAACGAATGTGTAATACCCCTGCCCAACCAAGTTGTTTTGCAAATTTTTTGGGAACCGACATTTAATCGTCGTCTGTCTAGAATGTCTTCTTTTAACAACGCGCAATAAGTCTATATGTGCTACCATCATATATTTATATATAACTTAATGACCAAATGCGAATTAGTTCAGACAGCGATTATTAACTTAGCATAGAAAATTGCAAAATCTCCATAAATAATCCTACAGGGCTGGTGTTCTGAGGCTAGTCATAGTGGGAGTAACTTAGCTAGTAACATAGCGCACTTCGAGAAAATTCTGCTTATGTGGCAAATAATTAATGAGAGGTGGTAACATAATATGTTACTGTAACATAGCGTTTTCCAAGACAAGATGAGTATACGAGCTAATAAATGAAGCAATATATGATACTATTATTATGTTACTTTGCATTATGAAGGTAGTAACTTAGACTAGTGTCATATGCATGACACTAGTCTAAGTTACTCCCCACTATGACCAGCCTGAGTAGCTATATAGGCCTTGACTTTCATATACATGCTTGGCCTGTACACAATTATTGTACGTACTTATACAAGCAGACTTACATACGGTTGTTCTTTATTACTGGAGTTAAAAACAAACAGCAGTATAAAGCCTTGCGATGTACAATATGCTACTTCCTCCATTCCAAAATAGATGACCCAACTTTATATTAAAGTTAATATAAAATTGAGTCATTTATTTTGGAACGGAGGGAGTAAATTACTAGGGCAATGCATGGTCACATACCTTAACTGCGGCAAATTAAAAAGAAGGCTGCATGTCCAAACCTGCACCAGTAACCCTAGCGCAGTGATGTATACAGTATTATATACACCGTATAAAAATATAAAAGTTGAACGTCTTCTGGGAGAGAGAAAGAGAGAGAGAGAAAGTGCAAGGGTATATTTGTAAATGCATACAGGGGTATTTTATGTCAATATGACTGATACATGCATGTCGATAGAGTAGGTTGTTTTCTTTTGAATTTTGGGTAGTCAACAGCTGCAGACAAAATAGAGAGATGTCGGTCAATAGGATGTTCCCATGAATGTTGTAGGTAGGGAGGGAGAGAGAGAGAGAGAGAGAGAGAGAGAGAGAGAGAGAGAGAGAGAGAGAGAGAGAGAGAGAGAGAGAGGAAAAGCTGTTGCTAATTGGGAGGTATCAGTAGTATCTGAGCATCTCCTTTGAGAGCATGCTTGGCTAGTTGTTGACAGCCAGCCACTAGATCCGGCCCCTCTCTTCTTGGACTCTTGCCTCGTTGAGGCAGATCCCTAAATCAAGGGAAACAGTGGCTGCAATCTTTTCCCGATGAAACATCGCCTGGAATGTGAGTGCATATATGGTATCTCTGGCATGGAGCATCTTTTTGGTTAAAAGGTTTCAAGCTATTTTGTTGATTAGTTTAATTCCTCGCACGAAAAGAAAGGTTAGGTATGTTTGGCCTAGCGAATAATTTTACTTTTTAAATATCTTTGTAGTTTGAACTTTGAAATCGTAAAGACTTTTCCTTTTTTGTCGTACAATTTTTAGTTTGCAGATCTGCATGTGGTGGGAACATCCTATGGATATCACTATGGATATCTCCAATGGCAACCCATAAATTCCCTCTTGCATCGGTCCACAGACAGGAGAGGACCAGTCCGTGGACACTGATACAGGAGAATGCCATCCAACGCTAAGCGCATACATTTCAACTTGCATTTTAACAAACGAACGACATTCATGCAAACAGCCGATATCATCAAAGTTCGCATAGAAAATAGCACAAATCATTCGTATATATCATGCAAATTAAGTCTAGTACAACAAAGGTCTCAAATTCGACTAGATCCCGGATGTCCAACAAATTTTTTTATGAACGAATCATGTCGGCCCACACGTACTCCCCATTCAAGTTCATCCAACAGTGTGTGCACGCAAATGGTCGTCCCTCTATCCTGTGATACACCACGACAGCTCGTGTGGGCTACATATAACGTCTAGGCCAACATTGAGCGTTTCTGCTCCGGTGCTCCCCCCCGGGCTGAACGCGGGGTGGAAAAACACATCGACGGCCAGGATGAACCAAAAACGGTTCATAATGAGGGGCACGATCGTCTTTGTTGCCCCGCGTATAGCCGTCGAGGAGCCCTGGGAGGCCTGTATGGGCCCGGTTAGATCGTATGCCCGGCCGTATACGTATGCCCGTCCATATACGTATTTGTTTGTATACGGCGGCCTTTCGTGCACGCGTGAAGCCGTCCGCGCGTGGGGCAGCACGTGTCACGTGTAGTTGCCAAAACTGTCCCATCATATAAATGTGGACGGCAACCACCTCCGGCCGCATCGCCCACCATTTCCCCGCGCCGCATCGTCTCCCTCTCTCCACTCTCCACTCCCCACTCCCTCTCCTCTCCAACCTCCTCGTCTCCCTCACTGCATCCTCTCCATCGCAATGGCGGACGCAGGAGGCGAGCGCCCCGATTGGGGCGCAGATCTGGTGGAGCAGGCGCGACAGATCGCTGCGGGCACCTTTGTGAGGGGGCGTGCCGGCGTCCAGCGCGGTGCTCCCTCCGCTGGAGATCTGGAGAAGGCGGGGGCGGGCCGCAGCGGCGTGGTCCAGCCAGATGCGCCCACTCTGGCCAACTCCGGCGAGGCGCAGAAGGTGGGGGCGGGCTCTGGCGAGGCGCAGAAGGTGGGGGCGGGCTCTGGCGAGGCGCACGAGGTGGAGAAGGTGGAGGCCGGCTCCGGCGAGGAGGAAGCGGGGCAGAAGGTATCTGCGGCTAACTTTTAGTTGGTAGTTTTTAGATTGTAGGGTTTGTGGCCAGAACTTTGTTTGGTTAGATTTGTTGGAGGTAAGGTTTTCTCTGCATTAGGGTTTTTCTGTATTTGATTCGTGCAAGAATGGTGGACCACATATGATTATTAGATTAGGTTAGAAGTAGCCAGATTGAGGGATGGGGTTTTTTCAGATGCTTATTAGATTAATAGTGGAATTTTTGCAATTCTTTAGGTGTTTGGAGTCAAATATATACTTCTGTATTGGTTGGGGTTGGTGCCTGCTTTAGTTCTTTGGCTTGATGATTAATTAAATGGATGCTTAGTTCTAGGGATTATGGCTGTCATAGTTGCAATTCTTAGATGCTTGATTGCTGCATGTTGTCATAGTTGCAGTTATTTGATGCTTGATTGATGCCTGTCAGGCAGAGGCTATGAGATGGGTTGTGCATGGCCTTGTGTTTTTGGAAATTGTCTACTTGAGGTGATTAGATGGTGCATTAGTTTGGTTGTAAATATAGTGAAGGATGTGCTCATGTACTGGGTGTTGTCATGTTAATCAAAAAGAGCTTCTCAAGGGCTGGATTGGGGCTTCTGAAGGAGAGGGGAAGCGTGGTCGAGGGGAAGGGGCAGTCTATGCTTATTTACTTTGGGTTAGTAGTGGAATTTTGTCGTTGCTTTAGAGATATTGACAGCATTGAACATCCTCTGCAATGCCGTTGCTTCAGAGATAAAAGCATCTTGGGGTTTTTTCAGATGCTTATTAGATTAGTAGTTGAATTTTTGCTTGTTAGAATTTAATTAGTATGAGGATGAATACCTTATTTAAGGGGAATTTAAGGTCAAATAGATGTCATATGATTATTAGATCTGTAGTTCAATGATGCTGACATTTATGATTATTTGATTTGATCTGTGGTTCAATGATACTGGATGGAAACATGTTTGATTTGGAATGCATTAATTAAGATGTGCCAACGAATTGATTTAGATGATACAAGATTCATCTATAGTATAATTTGTTGTTGTTTAGGTAAGTAATGAAATTTTAGATGTTTGTTGGAGATGTATGCATTTATAGTTGAAGTTGTACCTAATTAACTACTGCATTATGTTAATATGTGTAGGAGCTTTGCTGCATTATCCCAAAAACAACAATTTCTGCATATTAAAATTTGTAGTTGGCTTCTGTAATTAGTATATACTATATGTAAAGTGTGAAGTAAGCATTCCAAGGCAGGATCCTAGCAACAAAATATACTTTATGTTTCCATTAAGTAGTGTGTGTGTGTGTGGGGGGGGGGGAATTCCCTCAAAAGAAAAGTGTTGGGTTAATCCAGGGAATGTCAAGAATCCAGCTTGCATTTTCATTAGCATTTATGACGGACATCATTTGTCTGTTGATTGATTTCTTAGATTCTATATTTATAAGGAAAGCATTTGGTCACTTGCAACATACCAATGTGGTTCACATTCACAATTTTGTTTGTAATGACATTCTGTGAACTGCAATTCAGTTCATTGTAATTGATGTGCTTGTTTGACAATATAGCAGGAGGAGGAGGATCTTCTGGGCAACAAGAGGAAGTGGGACAAGACTGGTTTTTACCCATATGAGTCTGATGAAGATGAGCCGTACGAGATAAGGCCTAGTTGAAATGTTATTTCTGCATTGAGTTAGTATTATGTGTTTATAGTTTTTGAATGCATAATGTATTAATGTCAGTCATTAATGTGTGTAGTATGAATATGGAGATGATGTGATCGAGGGGAACGTCGAGTCCTTTGAAGAGAAGGAGGTGTTGAAGATCAGGGCCCAAGGACCTGCTAAGTACTACAACTGGAGGAATGAAAAGTACCGGTGCCCCTACTGCAGCAAGCCCAAGCCCGGGTCTGGGTTATTGGAGCATCTGATGGAACATTGCCAGGCTACATCGATCTCCAGTCATGACTACAGGATCATTGGTTAGCATTCTGCCCTCTTGACGGTCCTGAGAAACCCTGACCTCTAGTCGTACATCATGCTGATCATCGGAAGCTGGAAGCCGTACTCATCATCAGTATATTTGACGATGTTTTACTTTTGGAAAGCTGCATCTGGGTCTGAACTGCTAGAAAACTTGCTATATTAATGTAATGTAATGTAATGTATTGTGTGGTTGAACTGGATCTGTTGTGAACTGCCTGCTACCTATTAGAATGCTATCTATATATGTGTGGCCTTATGTTTATTGGTGGTGAATGCTTCCTTCATGTTTAGTTGTTGTTTTGATGGTGCAATGATCACAAATGGCGCTTCAGTGTTGCTTGAGACATGCTGCAACACTTGTCTATGCTATGGGCAAGTGCAACATGTTGTGCCCATGTGCCAATTATACCAAATATTGAATGTGGCAATGTTCCAAAATGGTTGTCATGAATTATAGTACATGGGGTTTAGTAAAGTTACTGATAATTGCTCATCCTCACACATTCCATCAACGCATAATTTGAACAAGCAAAAAGATCAAATGTTCCATCATATGAACCTATGTTGCAATTGGAGAGCAAATATTCCATCATCAAAGTGTGAAGGAATTAAATGTAAATTTAGAAGAGTAATGTAATACTAGTTGAAAATAATGTGTGCAAAAAAAAGGAATTTGAAATAAGATCTATTTTATTTTGTAATAAAGTTATATTACCCTACTTATTAGAATTTTGAAAATGTCACTTATTTATAAGAAAAGAAAATATAAATATTCAAAAAGATGTGTTTGATAAAAATAACTTTTGAATTTTTGGTATGTTATTATTTGAGGGGTCATGTAATTTTTATGTTATTTTTGGAGTGCTCAGGTAATTTTTATGTAAAGTGAAGGAAAAGGAAAAAAAATAAACAAAAGGAAAAGCATGGGCCATCCTAGCCATCTTGGAAACCTAGCTTTATAAATAAAAAATTCAAAAAAAAAATAAGAGGGCATTAAAAAAGTAAACAAATATAAGAGGGCATTATAAATTCAAAAAAATTCAAAAATATAGAAATAATATTTCACAATGCCGCCCTGAGGTATAGACCGATGTTTTGACCAGTTAGTTTAGAGGGCATTATAAATTAATAAAAAATTCAAAAAATATAAAACCTTGGAAACCAACTTTTCTTTGTGCAATAGATCATGTGTGCCAAAGTTGAGGTCATTTGGAGGTGGTCGAAAAAATGACCGCATTCCGGAGGGGCCATTTGGTCTAACTTAAGCCAGTTTTTGAAAAAATGTGATTTTTTCAACCACCTCCAAATCACACAAACTTTTTTCAACATGGTGACCCACATGTGCCAATCATGGTTATGAAAGAAAATTTGGAAAAAGAATATTTTACAATGCCCCCCTGAGGTATAGACCGATGTTTTGACCAGTCAGTCTAGAGGGCATTATAAATTAATAAAAAATTCAAAACAATATAAAACCTTGGAAACCTACCTTTTTTTGTGCAATAGATCATGTGTGACAAAGTTGAGGTCATTTGGAGGTGGTCGAAAAAATGATCGCATTCCGGAGGGGGCATTTGGTCTAACTTAAGCTAGTTTTTGAAAAAATGTGATTTTTCCCACCACCTCCAAATCACACAAACTTTCTTCAACATGGTGACCCACATGTGCCAATCATGGCTATGAAAGAAAATTTGGAAAAAGAATATTTTACAATGCCCCCCTGAGGTATAGACCGATGTTTTGACCAGTCAGTCTAGAGGGCATTATAAATTAATCAAAAATTCAAAAAAATATAAAAACTTGGAAACCCACCTTTGTTTCTGCAATAGATCATGCGTGCCAAAGGTCATTTGGAGGTGGTCGAAAAAATGACCGCATTCCGGAGGGGCCATTTGGTCTTTTAACTTAAGTCAGTTTTTGAAAAAATGTGATTTTTCCCACCACCTCCAAATCACACAAACTTTCTTCAACATGGTGACCGACATGTGCCAATCATGGCTATGAAAGAAAATTTGGAAAAACAATATTTTACAATGCCCCCCTGAGGTATAGACCGATGTTTTGACCAGTCAGTCTAGAGGGCATTATAAATTAATAAAAAATTCAAAAAATATAAAACCTTGGAAACCCACCTTTGTTTGTGCAATAGATCATGTGTGCCAAAGTTGAGGTCATTTGGAGGTGGTCGATAAAATGACCGCATTCCGGAGGGGGCATTTGGTCTAACTTAAGCCAGTTTTTGAAAAAAATGTGATTTTTCCCACCACCTCCAAATCACACAAACTTTCTTCAACATGGTGAACCACATGTGCCAATCATGGCTATGAAAGAAAATTTGGAAAAGGAATATTTTACAATGCCCCCCTGAGGTATAAACCGATGTTTTGACCAGTCAGTCTAGAGGGCATTATAAATTAATAAAAAATAAAAAAATATAAAACCTTGGAAACCCACCTTTGTTTGTGCAATAGATCATGTGTGCCAAAGTTGAGGTCATTTGTAGGTGGTCAACAAAATGATCGCATTCTGGAGGGGGCATTTGGTCTAACTTAAGCCAGTTTTTGAAAAAATGTGATTTTTCCCACCACCTCCAAATCACACAAACTTTCTTTAACATGGTGACCCACATGTGCCAATCATGGCTATGAAAGAAAATTTGGAAAAAGAATATTTTACAATGCCCCCCTGAGGTATAGACCGATGTTTTGACCAGTCAGTCTAGAGGGCATTATAAATTAATAAAAATTCAAAACAATATAAAACCTTGGAAACCCACCTTTGTTTGTGCAATAGATCATGTGTGACAAAGTTGAGGTCATTTGGAGGTGGTCGAAAAAATGACCGCATTCCGGAGGGGGCATTTGGTCACTTAAGCTAGTTTTTGAAAAAAATGTGATTTTTCCCACCACCTCCAAATCACACAAACTTTCTTCAACATGGTGACCCACATGTGCCAATCATGGCTATGAAAGAAAATTTGGAAAAATAATATTTTACAATGCCCCCCTGAGGTATAGACCGATGTTTTGACCAGTCAGTCTAGAGGGCATTATAAATTAATAAAAAAATTCAAAAAATAAAAATAAAAACTTGGAAACCCACCTTCGTTTGTGCAATAGATCATATGTGCCAAAGTTGAGGTCATTTGGAGGTGGTCGAAAAAATGACCGCATTCCGGAGGGGGCATTTGGTCTAACTTAAGCTAGTTTTTGAAAAAAATGTGATTTTTCCCACCACCTCCAAATCACACAAACTTTCTTCAACATGGTGACCCGCATGTGCCAATCATGCTATGAAAGAAAATTTGGAAAAAGAATATTTTACAATGCCGCCCTGAGGTATAGACCGATGTTTTGACCAGTCAGTCTAGAGGGCATTATAAATTAATAAAAAATTAAAAAAATATAAAACCTTGGAAACCCACCTTTGTTTGTGCAATAGATCATGTGTGCCAAAGTTGAGGTCATTTGGAGGTGGTCGAAAAAATGATCGCATTCTGGAGGGGGCATTTGGTCTAACTTAAGCTAGTTTTTGAAAAAATGTGATTTTTCCCACCACCTCCAAATCACACAAACTTTCTTTAACATGGTGACCCACATGTGCCAATCATGGCTTTGAAAGAAAATTTGGAAAAAGAATATTTTACAATGCCCCCCTGAGGTATAGACTGATGTTTTGACCAGTCAGTCTAGAGGGCATTATAAATTAATAAAAAATTCAAAAAAAATATAAAACCTTGGAAACCCACCTTTGTTTGTGCAATAGATCATGTGTGCCAAAGTTGAGGTCATTTGGAGGTGGTCTAAAAATGACCGCATTCCGGAGGGGGCATTTGGAGGTGGTCTAAAAATGCCCACCTTTGTTTCACTTCTTCATTCTAATATTTTTTCTCTTCTTTATATTTGAAATATTTTCAAAATGTATGGTATTATGTTGTCTTTTATTGCACTCTATGCCTGGCAACTACCGTTCATTTCCGACACTCTATGCATCTTGTAGGCGTTTTGCGGTGATAAAACCCTAGAACACTGCCGCGGCGTGACGCAACATGTGTTTTCTATCCGAACTCGTGCACAGCTTGCCTGGGGGGGGGTGCACATTGGCCATGCTAACATGCTCCCAAAAGTTGGGGTCATTTCATGCATGCCCCCACATGCACCATGTACAAGCCGGACCATTCGGGTCTGCCGGAGGGCAAGTTTGGAAGAGCTTTTCCTTGACGGTCCCACCAAAAGATCCCAAACTTTTTGCACACCGTGCCATGACCATGTCATGCATGTGGTAGTATAATTCATACACCACAGCCTCATTTTTGTTGAAATCCAATTAATATCCATGTGTATTACATGTACGTGAGCATGTGTAAAATTTATTAGATGACTTGAAGGTCAAAACATTAACTTGTCATGTATGCACACAAAAATTGTGTATTGAATGCAAGTGAGCATGTGTATAATTTAGTGTGTGATTTGAAGATCAATACACATGGCAATATGCCAAAAAAAAGTGCCCACCTACCAGACCAGGAGAATTCATACTCCACGGCCTGCATACGACTAGGAACCCTGCGATGCATGGGCCAGGATGCAGGCCCGTGGTGCAGATTATCTCTGCTGCTAGTAGGCCCCACGGGGCAGAGGGGAAGAGTGTTAGGCAATGTACTGCCTGCAACTGATAGGAGCTTGTGAGGGGAGTCGCAGCCGGGTATATGAACCGGTGCGGCGCTCCCTCGCTTGGCGAGGTGGGACTAAACTCCCACCACCCAACGGCTGTGCGCTGAGATGTGCCCTGCGCGACTCCGCCTTGGGCCCAATTCGGGCGGGCTGGCCCAGGGCAGCCTTACCCGCGCGCTGATATGTTATATATTTTCTTTGTTTCTTTTCTTGTTTATATTTCTAATATTTAAAATCAAGTCTCTTTTTTCTATATTATTTCTAAAAGTGTTTACTAAAATTTTAAAAATAAGCCAAATTCTGTTGTGTTTTATTTTATTTGTTCGTTCTCTTTTGTATATTGATAATATTTACGAAATATAAACTAAAATGGTGTGTTTTATTTTAATTGTTAATTCTAATATTTCTTATCTTTATTATTCTTGAAATGTTTTTAGTTTGTAAGATAAAATGTTCTGTTTTATTTCACTTCTTCATTCTAATATTTGTTCTCTTCTTTATATTCGAAATATTTCCGAAATGTAAGGTAATATGTTATGTTCTATTGCACTTCTTCATTATTTCAATTCTTCATTCCAAATTATAAATTTTATTTTCTGTTTGATACTTGAAATATTATTAAATCAAATGTAGTTGGGACAGTCGCATGCATACCTCCACATGCACCATGTACTAGGAGGAGGTTTATCACTATAAGAAATATGTCAACTAGTGACCTTCTATCAGTGACACTAGAAGAAATGGTCATAGATCTATGACCATTTCAGACCAATTGGTCAAAAGCTGTTCGGGGGGCTCCAAACCCTAAACCATTGTGACCATTTTGGTCAGAAAGATCGTAATTTCCTTACATGAAATGGTCATAAAGCAAACAGCGCTAGTCTGCTTCCTTATTTCTAGTTGTTAACGACCAATACAGATGGTCATAGCCTTGTAAATTATGGTGGGTTGCGATGACTAGGCACCATCTCATCAGTTTTGCCTATGTGTCATGTCCATGTGGCAGTTTTTGCCCTAGGTTGTGAAGCAACCTATATTTCTGTCATTCCCAAAATTCCCAAAAAAATCTCATAAATTCTTTGGGTCATATCTTCGTCAAATATGTAAAAACCTTCCTTTCCCAGTTCAAAAATAATTCAAAAATATTCATTTTCCTATTCTGTTCAGAACAACAGTTTGTGAAGGAAGTACCACTTTGGCATGTCCAAATAGTATCCATTTTCTATAGTGCTTTCCTATGCCCAAATAACCATCCTCCACCAAATGCCAGATCAATCCATTCATTATTTTGAGCCGAGCTTCAACATTCGTAGTTATGTTCAGTGTGGTAGTTTGCGAAGCAAGTACCACCTAGGCTCCTCCTTTTGAGCTGAAAATTTGTGAAGACGGTCTTCTTAGTAACTGATCATCCTCAGCCAAAACTGATGCCCATTAGCCATGTAATTTCCCGTACCCCTAATCAAACACTTGGCTGCTAATTCATGTTTGAGCATCGATCGGTCTCCTCGTGCGAATCTTATGTTGTAATTTTCTTCCTAGCACCAACCTGGGCAGTGCCCAACCCACTAGACATGCCTAGGCCGCCCAGAACATATGGCAGCGCCACGATCACACAGTGACCACGCGGCGGGCATGCGAGTTTACGCGCTCTAGAGTTGGGGCCCTCGGCCACCTCCCAAACCTTGACGTATCGCCACCAAACCATGTATTTATGATTAAATAGGTACTTATGTAACTAGAAATGATTTTTGGAAAAAATAAATAGCAAACTATGAGGCAGCTGCAGTTCAAATTTGACCCGCTTCCAACTGAATCGGCGGAAATTTATCTTTTTCACGAGAGGTGGATTGGATCAAAAAAAATTACACCCAACCATTTTGTCAATTGTGCATTAAATATGGCCTAGTATTTTATAAAAATGATTTGGTCCAATTTTGCAACAATTACTTGGTAGTTCCTTCACAAAAAATCCTCCTTTCGGGCACTCGAAAAATGGAAAATGGTTTTTTCGTCCAAAGAAAATGAAGACTTCCTTAGGCAACATTATTTGACATTCCAATATGCACCCGTGTGCACAATATGAGATCATTTGAACAAACTATGCCATGAATGTGGCCATAAGATTGATCATTTGGCTTGAAAGCCATTGATCTCCACACGTGATAGCTTGTTTCTGAGAACACTTTTTTATAATAATTGCCGTATTACAAGTTTGTTATTTTTCCTGGGAACTTGGCTACATATAATGACACAATGCGAAGGTTTCCCTATTTTTTGATTTTTTTTGAATTTTTATGCCCGTTTCAAAATGGGTCAAAACGGCGGGAATGACCGTTCCTAGCTAGTGGTTGAATCTTGGAATTATTGGTGTTTCTCTGATTAAATAGATACTTATGTACCTAGAAATTATTTTTGGAAAAAAATAAAGAGCAAACTATGAGGTAGCTACAGTTTAAATTTGACCCGCTTCCACCTGAATCGGTGGAAATTTGTCTTTTTCACGAGAGGTGGATCAAAACTTTTTACACCCAAACATTTGGTCAATTGTGCATTAAATATGGCCTAGTATTTATAAAAATGATTTGGTCCAATTTTGCAACAATTATTTGGTAGTTCCTTCACAAAAAAACCTCCCTTCGGGCACTCGGAAAAAGGAAAATGGTTTTTTCGTCCAAAGAAAATGAAAACTTCCTTAGGCAACATTGTTTGCCATACCAATATGCACCCTTGTGCACAATATGAGATCATTTGAACAAACTATGCCATGAATGTGGCCATAAGATTGATCATTTGGCTTGAAAGCCATTGATCTCCACACGTGATAGCTCGTTTATGAGAACACTTCTTTATAATAATTGCCGTATTACAAGTTTGTTATTTTTCCTGGGAACTTGGCCACATATAATGACACAATGCGAAGGTTTCCCTATTTTTTGATTTTTTTTTTGAATTTTTTATGCCTGTTTCAAAATGCGGTCAAAACGGCGGGAATGACCGTTCCTAGCTAGTTGTTGAATCTTGGAATTTTTTTGGTGTTTCTCTGATAAAATAGATACTTTTGTACCTAAAAATGATTTTTAGAGAAAATAAAAAGCAAACTATGTGGCAGCTGCAGTTCAAATTTGACCCGCTTCCTACTGAATCGGCGGAAATTTGTCTTTTTCACTAGAGGTGGATCGAATCTTTTGACACCCAACCATTTGGTCAATTGTGCATTAAATATGGCCTAGTATTTTAGAGAAATCATTTGGTCCAATTTTGCAACAATTATTTGGGAGGTCCTTCACAAAAAAAAACCTTGTTTTGGGCACTCGAAAAATGGAAAATGGCTCTTGTGTGCAATGAAAGTGAAAACTCCCTTAGGCAACATTGTTTGAAATTCCAAGATGCACCCTTGTGCACAATATGAGGTCATTTGAACAAACTATGCCATGAATGTGGCCATAAGATTGATCATTTGGCTTGAAAGCCATGAATCTTCACGCATGGCATCTCATTTCTGAGAACACTTTTTAAAATAAATTTCCGTATTACAAGTTTATTATTTTTCCTGGAAACTTGGTCACATATAATTAAACCTGGGAATAGTTTGTAATCCAAACTAAATCCAGGCCAACCCATACATGTATAAGTCCAGCGCTCGAGTCAAACCAAACCAAATTGCAAATAGTACAATCCAAACCAATCCAAACTGTATTTATTTTCAAGCCAAATCCATCCAGACCATTTTCTACATACAGTTTGAACCCAAAGTTTCAAACTATGGTTTAGCCAGCAGCAACTGGAAGCGTTGGAGCCCAATACGTACACAACTATGGAAGGTATGAAGCACGTACAAACAACGGCTAGCTTGTGTGTGCTTGATCTGAAGAGCTTCAGTGTACGTAGTCCGTGCGTGCACCGAAAGACTAGATGGTGGCGTCGGCCGCGGAGACGGTGGCCCGTCGCCAGTTGCAAGACTTTGCCGGACGTGTGCAAGACCCTTTGGCAGATCGCTGGGCTAATGATCTTGACCAGGTCTTCTAGTTCCTCATCAGCTTAGTCACCGGCGTCTTCGTTGGCCACATCGGCAAGGTCGAGCTCACGGCCATCTTCATTGTCAACAACATCGTCCAAGGCCTCGACTCTAGGCTCCTCGTGTTCTGCATGAAGGAGTTGACTTTTCTCACCGCAGACCTAGGTGCTGGCGGGGTGATACGCACGCTTATGTCTCTCATCTGCAGCGGCGGCTGCTCCTAAACCTAGTGCCAATCTCGTGTGACGTCAGATCAAACTGGTCGCTAGACTAGTTTTTATCCATGGACTAAAATGGCCTGAGACCAATTTGTCTCTGTCCAGACCAAACCAACCCAATCTATTAATTAGAAAAGTCCACACCAAACCAAATTACAATAGGGGCTCAGCCCATTTCAACCAAACCAAAGCAGCCCAACAGGAAAACCAAATTGAAACTATGGTTCCAGACCAAACTATTCCCAGGTCTACATATAATGACACAATGCGAAGGTTTTACATTTTTTTGATATTTTTTGAATCTTTTATGCCCGTTTGAAAATGCGGTCAAAACGGCGGGCTTGACCATTTGTATCTGTGTGTGGAATCTTGCAAAACTATTGGCGCATCTCTGATGAAATATATACTTGTGTATCTTAAAATGATTTATGTAAAAAATAACGAGCAAGATATGAAGTAGGTGTAGTTCAAATTTGACCCAGTCCCAGCTGATTCGGAAGGAACCCATTTAAATGGCCAAAAATAGGTAGAAAGATTGGAAATACATTAAAGTTGGTGATCATTCATAAAATGTGGTATAATTTGAGTGAAAATTTTAGTGGTGCCATTTTGCAAAATAATACGGGCAGTTGCTTCACATTTTACTATGTTTTAGCACTTCGAAACTATTTCAAATGACAAAAATATCGAACCAATCAGGATCTCTCACGCGGATCACCCCGCTCTATGAAATATGAGCCGTCCACGGCGGATGGATCCAACGTCCACCCTCTCACCCACCCACACCCACCCACTCTCCCCCGCACACCACTCTTCCCCCGCACACCACTCTTCCCCCGCACACCACTCGTCCCCCGCACGACTTCCCCTCCTCTCTCTCCCAGATCCATACGCCGCCGCCGCCATCGCCATCCTCTCCCCTTCCCGCAGATCCAAAACCACGACGACGGTTGTGCGGATCGGAAAGCCATGGCAGCGGACCTCATGGATCCATCTCCCTCACCCCCTCAGCCCCCACGCACCCACGCCCGCCACCCCAACCCTCTCCCTCCCTCTGTGATCTCGATCGGCCCTGCTCTTCACCGCCCGCCTCGACTTCACCGGAGATAGAGGCGTCGCCGCCCAGCAACCACGACTGTCTTGCTCGCCGACGAGCACGACGCTCCATCAATCTGGCTGGTTCCGGCGCGCGCGTGGCCTGTCTAGGGTCTCCGGCCACCAGGACGGGAGAGCGCCATCGGCTCCCTCGGCTCCGGCGACTATGACCGCGACCGGCGACTGGCAGCGGCGTCTCTCCCAGGTAATAGATGAGAGCCATCTCCCTCCCGCCTTTATCCTTGGTTCGTTCTCGCTTGCCGCGTCATATCTGTTCGTGATATGCACTAGATAGTGATGTCGAGGTCAAGAGTTGGTTAGTGCTTGATGGATCTCTTCCGTAGGTTAGGAGCTGGAGGCTATTTCTTGATGGTGCCTCCAGTGTAGCAACAGTTGACACCCTCCTCGTCTTTGCGTAGTTGCAGTCCCCTGAAGCCAACACATAAATACATGCAAGGTATTTTTGTTTCTTGCGCACGTGAGTTAGTTTCAATTGAACTGTAGAGCAGGGCTTACAGACGTAGTTGGGGGGTGTCAAGTGCCTACCAGTGTAGCTGAACTTTGTGTAGTTGGAACAGGTTGCATTTTTCATTCGTTGGGGTACTTGGCCATCATACAGAAGTACCGATCGAGTACGGACGTTGTGGAGTACTACTTTATAGTACTAGCATAGAAGTGATAGAGTTTCAGAGTTTCAGAGCAAGGAACAGCCGACAGGGTCGGTACTGGTGTAGAGTTTAGTACTCTGTAGTTTTACCTGAACAGAGTTGTAGACTATACTCTCTAGTTTTTGCTAAACAGAGTTAAAAGATTGTACAATGTGGTTTGTGCTGAACAGAGTTCTATACTGCATTCTATATCTTGTGATGAATAGAGTGTTTCTAGAAGCAAAAGATTCGTTCGGTTGGTAGCTTCATGTGCTAATGTGTGACCAACACGTGACTTGTTTGTAGTGCCTATTGACAAAAATGTCAGTCATAGTAACTGACAGTGTGCCTTGACATGTTTATATGTTATCATGCTTAGGAATCAACTACTCTGTATATTTTTTTGCATCTCTGTCACATCCAATCATGATTTAGGATGTACTAATTCTTGTATGCTATCCTATTCCTACCAGCATAGAAGTGAAGTGTGTAGGATTGGTATTATGCCCCTGTGTTATTTGTATTCTTCACAAGTTACACGCAGTCAGTCTTCCAAGGTCTGTCGTGCGTCCTGCTAGTGTTCACAGCCTTCCAAGTTCATGGGGGTCTTGTTTGTTTGTTCATGTGATGATTCTTCTACACGTTTCATAGTTTCTTCTACATAGGCGCTACATTTTGGGTAAATCCTGTGCAGATTATGAAGTAACTTGGGTGCCTCGATAACCATCTTCTTCGTTCTTTTGCAGTTGTGGAGACCACATATGGGACTATCGCAGTTGCTTCTGCATTTCACAGGCATCAGGAAGGTACTAATTACCATTTCCTCTCTCTAGTTCTTACTCACCACACAACAAGGCAAGGCATATCTGACCATCGCAGGGCCCTTTGCTACATTTGTTGTTCTATGTAATTGGAGAGATGCTCAAAAGGCTTTCTTCCATATGCTTATGTGTTGCTTTATTTAACAGTGGTACATTACAGGGATCACAAGTTCTTGTTGAAAGCGGTAGAAGAGGGAGTTGACTGTGGCCATGGAGGCCTGTTTGGCTCCGATGCCATGGATGCTGCTGCGCTCTCTCATCGTCCTCCTCCCTGACCCCTAGGCACATCAGGCCGCTGTGCTTCTTCTAGTTTCACATGTAGGCTTTTCAAAGGATTTTGGATGCTGATAATATCAACTTAGTTCCTTGAATGTGATATATAGATTCTTCCCTTGATTTAATGATTGCCAGAAACTGTACATTCCTGGTTGACAGTCATGAACTTTTATTGTTGGTAATCTAAAATATTCTGCATATTTAGTGTCCAAATACAGTCCAAAGATAAATCTTAGCTGTAAATATTCTGCATATATAGTGTTCAATTTGATCTATAAGATCTGAGTTTATTGTACTATTAATGGTGATAAGATTGCCGCTAGTATATTTTGTACATTTCTTGTTTGGGTCTAGGCTAGAAAATAGTGTCAGTTCTGCTCCAGCAAAACTTACCAGTTTCTGCTTTTCCCTACTTTATTTCTGGGGTTTACTTCATCAGAACTTTGTGATGAGTTACCAACAATGTCCCTTTACCGAAGCCCTGTCATTGTAGTAGGGTTGCCTGTGGGGCAGTCGGCACATGCATGATGCTGCATTCCCGCCAATCATGTTTGCTTAGATGTTTGGCTTCCTACTTTTGTATTGTTTTGTAATGTATTGTTTTGTATTGTCTGCATCCGAGTCTCAGTCATCCTGCACAGCATGGAGCTGGACCAAGGGGGCAAGCAGCGCTGCTGGTTCCTTGAGACATGTGCAACACATTTAACTTGTAGTACTCCAGTAATCCAGTAATTTTGCTTAGAGTATTTAACAAGGTTGAACTGTACATGTGTGGAGTAATTTTTCTTGGAGTATTTAACAAGATTCAGCAAGATTTAACTTACTTTTCCAGTTACATTAAATGAACATCTTGGATTTGTTAGAAAATCATGAATTATTTGCAGAAATCCATAGAAGTATTGTACTCCAGTGTGCATTACTTACATAAACTTGCTTGCAAGCTTATTTTCTGACTTGTATATTCTGAAACTGAAAAAGCTTAGTTAACTTTTGTTAAGTTTCAATAATATTCAGTGGAGTATTTACTGTAAATTTTGCACATCACAATAACTTCACTTGCTGTCAACTGCTGTAATATTCAGTGGGACCTTGAAATCACATATTTGTTTGGGCATGTGCTATATGTACCATTTTAGAAGTAGTCCACATATTTCTGTCCTGCTAGTCTTTTTTAAACTTCTTATGAGATTGAAGTATTCGTTTTGATTTCTGGTTTGCTGATTGTTGTAGACAGATGTATGAAACCTCTTAACTGTGGACGACAACTACTTGAGAAGGACCATCATCACCCATCAAGTACGCCATTGAGGTAATTCACCGGTCCCTCGAGCACCAACTATCTATTTTCTCTAGTATGCTCAGGTTTTTCATGCTGTTGTGGTAGCCCCATTCCGTTGCATTGAATCTCATGCCAGCGCTGGTGCGCCTGTGGCTTGATGTGCTCTGATCTTTATCTGTGTAGGTTTTGTTTGATGATATGCTTAGATTATGATCATAAGCATGGTGGTTTGATGATGCTGAGGCCAGCTATTAAACCATGATATAGTTGCTGGAACTAAGCTTAATATTCATGTGTGTATGTGTGTGTGTGTCGAGTAAAGTTGTGGTTTGTGTTGATCCTTTGTAACGTGATGAAACAAAGAATGTCCTTTACTCCTTTTTTGAATGGAATGTTCATAATATATTGGCTCCAGTTTTTCTAATTTTATCAGTTGATTCATGTAACAGGGCGTCTGTGGAAGGCCCAGTCCTGACTCTCCAGTGAGTTCGACATTTGATCGCTATTGAAGGAGCTACATGTAGAAGAAGAAAACACTTGTAGAGCTTGTAACTGATTCCCATAGTTGTAGAGCTTGTATCAACTAAGCTTGTATTACGTGTAACTTGTAGAACTTGTAAATGCTACAGCTTGTAGGACGTGTCATTTGTAGAGCTTGTAAATAAGCTTGTATATGCTACAGCTTGTAGGACATGTCATTTGTAGAGCTTGTATTGAATCTGGCTATTGTTATTTGAAGTATCATGTGTGTTTTTTGCTTGCCAATTTAACTACTAGTTATTTTCTTATTGTCAAATTGAAATATGAAGAATCTGGGCCTAATAGCTAGGACCCACTTATCAGAACCTGACAAGTGGGACCTGTTTGACTAGTGGACCCATTTTATAAAAAAAACTAAAATTGTTGTACAAAAAGGCAATGACACATGAAATAAAAAGGCCGAATTGTTGGGCTTGGCCCATGAAGTCTGACCAAAAATTGACAGGAAAAAAATATATAGAAAGGCTGAATTAATGGGCTCGGCCCATGTAAACACCCAATTGGATCGGTCCGATTCTTGTGCCACATCAGATTGCCACGTCAGATGCCTACGTGGCCTGGGGAGGCTGCTAGTGACCAAAACAAAACAATAGGCATATTTTGGTCGTAAACGTCCACGACCTTCTCACAGAGAAGGTCGTTAATTTCAGTTTATGACCGCCAGCTTTTGACCTTCTATTTTTGGTCAAAAAAGGTCGCAAATGAAAAACAATGACCTTTCAGTGACCAATAGTCAAGGTCACAAGTTGACATATTTCTTGTAGTGTATCTTCTCGGTCTCACCAATTCAGACCAAACTGTATGCACACCCTAGGATGACCATGGCAAGCATGCATGACGAGTATCGTTCATTTCCAAAACTCGATGCATTTTCTAGGGTTTTTCCGGCGACAAAACCCTACAACACTGCCCCCACGTGACGCAACGTGTGTTTTGTGTCCGAACTCATGCACACCTTGCCTTGGGGGTGGCGGGGGGGGGGGGGGGGGGGCACATTGGCCATGCTCACATGCTCCCAGAAGTTGGGGTCATCTCATGCATGCCCCCACATGCACTATGTACAAGCAGAACCATTCGGGTCTGCCGGAGATCAGGTCTGAAATTGGTTTTCCTTGACAGTCCCACCAAATGGTCCCAAACTTCATGCATACCCTACGATGACCATGGCATGCATGCGTGACAAGTATCGTTCATTTGCAACACTCGATGCATTTTCTAGGGTTTTCCGACGACAAAACCCTACAACACTACCCCCACGTGACGCAACGTGCGTTTTGTGTCCGAATTCGTGCACACCTTGCCTGGGGGACCACATTGGCCAAGCCCACAAGCTCCCAAAAGTTGGGGTCACCTCATGCATGCTTCCACATGCACCATGTATAAGCAGGACCATTCGGGTCTGCCGGAGGTCAGGTCTGAAATTGGTTTTCCTTGACGGTCCCACCAAATGATCCCAAACTTCATGCATACCCTATGATGACCATGGCTTGCATGCGTGACAAGTATCATTCATTTGCGACACTCGATGCAATTTCTAAGGTTTTCTGGTGACAAAACCCTACAACACTGCCCCCACGTGACGCAACATGCGTTTTGTGTCCGAATTCGTGCACACCTTGCCTAGGGGACCACATTGGCCAAGCCCACATGCTCCCAAAAGTTGGGGTCATCTCATGCATGCTTCCACATGCACTATGTACAAGCAGGACCATTCGGGTATACCGGAGGGCAGGCCTGAAAGTGGTTTATGCGTAACATACGATCTCACGAAATGATCCTAAACTTAATCCGTAACCTACGATGACCATGGCATGCATGCATGACAAGTATCGTTCATTTCCGACACTCGATGCATGTATAATATTGTAGAAATGATAGAGATATTATAAATATTGTTGAACATATACAAGTATACAATAACTAATACGTGTCACAAAGAGTTTTTTTAGGGATGAACCAATGATATTTATTTTGAGGGAAGAAACAATGCAGGTAGGTGGGCCGGCCCAGACCGCAAATAAGTGTCGGATCCATATTGTGGAGCCCACAACGCTGCACTTTCCATGCACGTCGATCACACGCACGTCAATCACGGGAGTAGTTGCCGTTCTGTTACACAATTCTGGGATCGTGCTAATCCATATGTTCCTAATCCCTACGATTGAGGAGCACGTTCAGCCTTGCTTCAACGGAGGAAAATATAGATCGCGAGATTGGCCACAGGGAAGTTACGACGACCTAGGCGTCGACCTCGTATATAATCTCCTCCTCCTCGCACATGTCGTCGACTAGATCGACTCCTGCCGGTGAGGCATCGACAGCTCCGTCCGCCGCATCCCACACGCCACAAAAACCCCGAGAAGATCAAGGTCATCCGCACGTGCAGGCCGACCTCGAGGAACTACGTCGAGAACGCATCGCCGACTTCTTTCATCTTCGTCGACCGATCAAGTAAATTGTCCTCCTTCCCTCGCGCCTTCATAGCAAGCTACTTCCTCCGTCTTGTTGCTTTGATGGACTTAGGTTTACCACATATTTTCAACTAGTATGAACTCGACTAGATGCGTTCTGACCAGATGGCATAGATGAAAACATTCTTTGGTTCTTTCATAGCATGGTAGAATAAGATGTTGTTTCTCGAGAAGCATGATGCAATACATTTTTTGTCACAAGTTCCAATTATATTTTTGTCACACGATCCAATTATATTGTTGTGCACATAGAACATTAAAGAGTTATTAACATTAGATGTTGATGAACCTCAAATAGGTACCATTGCTATAGACTCTAGTTTTTTTATAGCTGAACAATTTGTCACCCTGTTAGTAAGACAACCAGACGAATAAGTAACAGTTTACCATATTAATTTTATTGATTATATAATTTATATGATACTCAAAGAACTTGATCAGATGCAAGTAAATTCAATTACCAATTGTAGTTATTTTTTTATTGCCTCATGTCAGCACACACTTGGCTGCATGTTGCAGTATACATGGTGATAGTTTTGTATTTCCATTAGTGCTATTTTTGCATTAGTGTTAGCTACTGCCAGAAAGTTCTATATTTTTGCATGCCTATTGTTATTTTTGCTTTAGTGCTAGCTAATGTCATGAAGTTATATATTTTATTTCAACAGGATGGACGAGCTGAATGGAGAAATAGTATGCGCAGTTGAGAAATGGTGCAAGCTTGTTGCAGATCTATCGAGCGGTCAACGCGCTAGAGTGGCTGATACATCATTGCGCAGCATGCTGCAGATACCATCTATTAAGATGCGTACCCTACTGATTAGGTATATGATTGAGAATTTTCAGGCCAGCACGAGCAGATTCATTATACAAGAGCAAGTTGGGGAGGTGACTCTCGGTGCGGTCGACGTCGAGTGCATCTTTAACCTCGAGAACCAAGGACTGTCCGCTTCGGACATTCTGACTGAAGAAGGCGAGGACATGAAGGAGCGGGTGCCGCCACAATTTCTCAGTAAGACATCAGAAAACATAGTGATAGATAATCTCATTGAGGACATAATTAAAAGTAAAGCCACCGACGATGATTTCCTTCGCAAAGTAGTGCTGGTCCTGTTAGGAACAATTATTGCTCCCATGTCGAGCAAGATTGTGCCAAAGCAGTACTACGCTTTGGTCTACGATGTGAAACGTATTTCAAAGATTAACTGAAATGCCCTCACCATGCGTGTTCTCCTTGATTGCCTTCGCATAGTGAAGAAAGGCAAACACCTCCGCCAATGGCCGAAAGGCAATTAGGCTCTCTTGCAGGTACACATATCAGACCTGTTGCATAATGTCAATTATCATATCATTGCAATTTTATGCGATGTATTTTACTAACTCTAAATCCTTATATTTTTTGTAGTACTTGTACTGGGAGAAGGTGCAACCGGTCGAAGGCGAATGCGCCTATAATCCCAACTTGTCCATGCAACCTCTTATGAGGAACTGGACAAAAGGTGCAGCCACTAGGAGAGATAGGTTCGACTTTGATAATGGGCGCGGCCGTGGTAACGTAAGGGTAAGTCATTGTGTTTCGTCTTTCTTAAATGTTTTGTAACTTAATACTATTTATTTTTTATTCATCACATGTACTTCAATATCGCATACAGATCGAAAATAATATCACCCAGGAGTATAGGGCTCGGGAGCCCGACATCCCAAATAATGCGCCTACCATGAAGCCAAAAACCAAGCCTGCAACTGGAAACGCAAATAAGTCGACGACAGCCGCATTGTCGGAAGATTTGATGGAGCTTCTAATGAAGCGGTGCATGGACTTCATACACACCGAGATGAGGCAAATCCCTGATATAGTTGCTGAGGTATCACACCCAAACTTTATAATTTATAGTATGTTTGCTGTTTTAAACCATGCTACCATTACTAAGTTTATATTTCTATTGCAGAGGTTGTTGGAGAAGTTGAACAAAGCAGGTGTCATGTACAAGCCGGCTGCTGCCGTGCCATCCACGGAGAATGATCCGGATGAAGTGGATTCGTTCGAGAATGGTCCATATGAAAAGAAGGAATTCGTGTACAAGGAAGACATGGAAAGTGATGGAGAGCCGATCATTGACATGCCGCAGCCTGATATAGTGCTTCCCGACCATAAAACCGTACCTGAGGTACTATGTATTTATCTTTATGTCTATAAATTTCTCGTTTTATTTTTTTCGTCCAGAAATGTTCACACGATTTAGTTTTCGAAACAGAAAACCCCACCGAAGTTGAATGGACACAAGGAAGCTTCACCTATTAAGCATAATGATGTATGTGGGGCTACACCGGAAAATCCTTGGGTGGTTGGTACTTCTACTGTAGCACCTTCATCGGACATAGACATTTGTCCATCTTCTGTCAGCAAGTTCATGGCTAAGGCGAATGGAAAAAAGGGTGCAACAATCGATAAGGATGACGAGGTTATGTCCGGTAAGCGGAAGCGGACCGTTCCCAAGAAATTTGAATCCCCCTACGCACTTGACAAGCCCGGCAGGCGCACCAGCCATGGTCAGAGAACCTCTGGTACTAGTACTACTACTAGATGTATCGTAACTAACATTCTTAATGTTTTATTTACTACCAATGCATATGATCACCATTGTTGACGTTCGTATTATTTCATGCAGCTCTATTTTCGAACAATAATGTGCCGGAGGTTGTGGCAGATGTGTTGACGCCGGAAATAATTGATGCAGCTGTTTCATTTGTCGAGTTAGCTGCTAGCACTGAGAAGAACAAGAACAAAAAAATTTACTACAGTGAAGGCCGTGGCATAACTCTGACTTCCGAAAGGATTCTACCGGTACTAGCTCATAAATGGCTGTCGGACGATGTAAGTACTACTTGCATGTCCTATTTTTAAAATGCTCAAAAATCTATGTCTCAACTCTCAACATGTAATGCGCTGATATTCTATGCAGGTTATTGATGCTTATATGGGACATTTGGAGCTGCGTGTTGGTCATGATCGTTACCTCTGTCCAGTGTGGAGGTCCAAATTCCTTGTAGATCATGCTATCGCAAATGACGATCCATTGCCATCGAGCTGCAACATGGATAGTGCTCTGACCAAAGCTGGGGCAGTTAATAGAGTCACAAAAGAGTATACTGTGCGTGATAAGGTACGTAATGTTTGTGATTCATCACTACAGGATAGTTCATCAAGTATTTCTTTTGATCCGTAATGGTTTTTTGCACTGTAGACGTATATCGCGTTGAATATCGACAATAGCCACTGGATGACCGTGGTCATGCACATGATCAAGAAAGAATTCCAAGCTCTCGATTCGCTCTATCCTCTGGACCTGACTGAGAGGACTGTTAAAGCACTGGTAATGTAACCAACATTTGTACCATTGCTCTTACATATTGTTTATGATTGTTCTTTAACACTATCCTCTTTATAGCGAATGGCTATAGCACACGATATGCGTCAGACAAATCTTATTACACCAGGGAAATATCCGGACGTAAGTAAGTGGCCTATCAAGGAGTATGACATATCCCAGCAAGAGGATGGGTGAGTTAATAGGACATCATGCACAATCAAACAACAACACACATGTTTGTATTGCCCACCGCTAATGTTTGCATATGTACCAGGAACTCTTGTGGCCTTGTTGTCACAGAATGTCTAGAACATTGGGACGGGGACAAAATCACCCACAAATTTACACAGGTATGCTGTTATTTTCGTTTGTAGACTAGCTACTATGGTGGTGTAGCAACTTCGGTTCATGTAACCTTTATGTCATTTTTTGCAGGCCACCGTTGACGCAAGGAGAAGACGTTTCGTCGCAGAGTTGATTATGTCACTTTCAAACTCGATGGAGTGTGTGAAGAACAAAATGCGCGAAATCACAAGCAAAAGGCGCGCCTGAAGAATCCATGCGGCATGCAGGATTGAAGTTTTAGTGGTTTCGATTTAGTCCGGTAGAAGGTTTCGAGGGCATGATTATCTTAGGGGTTCTATCATTTTTATGTAATAAACAGGGCACATGCATGTGTATGTGTCTGTCAGACAATTCGCTCGTACAAGACAATTCGGTCATAAAATTCGCTCGGAGAAGACAATTTGGTCGTACCAATAAAGTTTTGGCTTCACTTATCAATTGTTCTTGCTTAATATTTTTCTCCTTCTCCAATTTTTTATAATTGTATTTTTCACGGCTTCACTTATCAAGTGTTCTTGCTTAATATTTTTCTCCTTCTCCAATTTTTTATAATAGTCTATTTTTCTCTTCAACTGCTCTCATAAGTTTCATATTAAAATTTTCACAATCTTAACTTTTTTTTAAAACTCTACCAAGCTTAGCATTCTACCTTAGCTATCTGCATGTTATCATCTTGCATAATCTCCTAGTACTTTCCCCTCATCACATTATTATGAAAAGTAGTCATGGTAGATAAGTAAATATATCGAGCCAAAATGTAATATTACACTCATCAAAATTAGTCATGTCAGCTCGTTGGCTCTATCGCGTGTTATCAGGCATCATGTTTTTCTAGTTTGTTTTACAAACCCGTTGTTTTTTTATTATATGTATAATTAACTTTTTCTATACTCACCATAATGCCAGGCACGGCCCATCGAACCACGTGAGGGGCCCCACAGGCGGGCTGTCTTCTCGGCAGCGCTACACCAACCCATTTTGCCAGGTTCACATCGATCTTTCCCTTTTTCTCGTTTCCCTTTCCAAATCCCTAGACCTCCCTCTCTATTTGCGCCTCCAAATCTCGACGGCGAAAGCATGACAGTGAGCTGGGCGTCGGGCGGCGGCGGCTACGGCGAGAAGAGCGGTGGAGACCGCAAGTTAGGTCGAACCCTGGGTCCTGCAAGCATGTGGGCCGGATTCAGTGGCACAGGAGGCAGCGGCGGCGGATCTAGTGGAACAGGGGGCGGGGGTTTCATGGGCGGCGGCGGGCCGGGAGAACCCACGGCTAGGGTTTCTTCAGTGCTACACTTTAGTGGCAAAAAGGTAAGTTCTTTACCCTTGTTCTTTACATTCCAGCATTATCGCCCATAATTCATCACCTGTGGCCATGACAAGCTCCATCTATGTGGTCATCAGGAAACTCCTAGTGGCCGTGTCTGCATAGATGCAGAAAATTTTGGCAGCGCACTCGGGGGATGTGTGTTTTAGGTTAGTCTACTGAGCATGATCTTCAAACTAGTACTGCTATTGTGGTCAAGCTGCAAAAAAGTTCAGTGTTTAACGCTTGCAGCGACAAGTTCAATTATAAAATGACTTGAATTGCTCATGATTTATTTAGGATGATATCACTTCTGAGTATGTTGAATGGGTTGATGGGGAGTGGGATAGCAAAGCAAAGTCAGTCATTAAGTATCTTGCCATGAAGAACAAGAAACTGGAGACTAAGATTACAGAATATGAAGTTGAAATTAAAAGGAATGAGAAAGAAAAGAGGGCAATGGTTAAGATGCACAAGGAGATATTTCTCTATAGGGATAGGATTTTAGGATTTGGAGGTCTTCTGTATCTTGTCCTGCTTGCCATTATGATTGCTGTCATAGTTAGCAAGTAGATTGTTCATAAAGTTATTCACATCATTGTAATTGACGTGATGAAATGATGCTGAATTATTTGCTATTCAGTTTATGGGCATAGTGTAATAGAGATTGCAGCATAAATAACATGGGGCCATCATGATTGGTAGACAGTGCACTTTTGGCATGTTTTATATTTGGCAGACAGTGCACTTTTGGCATGTCCTGTATTTGACAGACAATCCACTTTTAGCATGTTCTATATTTGGTATGTGATGCACATGGGCACATCACCTAGCAACACTACTGATTTATGTAGCAGACTAGTTCATTGTCTTGTTGCAACATAGGAGCAACATCTAGCAGCTTCCATGCAACACTGAAGCAAAGCAACAATACATATTCAATATTCAGAAATTTAACTGAAGTTGGCACTTAGGGTGAGCAGTAGATATTCAGTTCTTCAGCCACAAAGAACCCGATCAAACCATACCGATTGCATAACTTATATGCTTACATATAAAAGCATACCTTACCAACATCAAACCCAAAATAATGTTAACTTATATGCTGAAACATATAACAGCATACCTAACTTAAGATAACCAGCAGCTTCCTCCTCCTTCAGCAAGTGTGCCCATATTCACTTCTTCAGAAATTTGAGGCGGCGTGAGCGGCGCACCACACATGGAGAAGCCTTCTTCTTGACCACCGTTGTGTTGGACAGCTGCGCCACCTGATCCTGAGCCACCTCCTCTTCTTCCACCTTCACTATGTTAGGGAGGAGGGGAAGGAGCTCGACGTCGATGGGCATTGTCTTGCCACCCTCGACGGCGACCGGCGCTACCATCTGCACATCGTTCTCCTCACCCTCCTCATGGTCATCAGGGATGACCAGTACCTCCTCCACGTTGTCCTCCACGACGTCAGAGCCCAACGGCAGCACTGGCTTCGACACATGGCGGACCTGGTAGTCCGGGCTGACGGGCGCAGGGACAGCGAGCTCGACGTCGACGCGGTCCGCCCTCGACGCGACGCGTGCTGAATCTGGCCGCAACGTCATGGTGGTGGAGCGGTACATCCACCACCTTGCGCGCTGAACAGGCGAGTCGCTCAGCATGGCCTCTCGCATTGCCCACACGAGTAGGACAGCCGGCGGGACGCCGCGGCCATAGGGGAAGGCGCGCTTCCTCTCGGCGTCGTTGAGGACTTTGATGAGGCCACGCGCGTGGTTGACCAACATATCCGTGCTGGGGAACCAACCGCACACCTCAGTCAACTGTGCGCACCACCCCTCGTCATCGCCGGCGAGGTCCATCATCGCTCTCTGCTAGCCGATGCTTCTCTCCATGGAGGCGGCTGCAGCGGTCGCCGGCGAGGGTATTCTCGATCTACTGTAGGTGGGGATAAGAGGGGAGTTCGAACCGGCGCCCGTGGGAGGTGGGTGAGTGTGTGGTGGGGAGGAGAGTGGTACAGTTACTTATTTAATGGCATTTAGGACGTGGGCAGGGGAAATGTACAATAATATTCTTTCTACCTCCCGCCCCGGTCATTAGATAGTGAAGAATTTTTTTGATTTTTTTACAGGGAAACATCTTACTTTATTTAAACAAAGACTGGGATCTTGTCTGCTAATACACTAAGGATACAATCAGGGGGCGAAAGCCTGCAAACCAAAGAAACACAAGCGCCTACAGCTACCTTAGCCAAAGTATGAGCCGCCCGATTAACACAGTAAATAATTGAAGCAAGTGTTCTACTCTTGTTCCTTCTCCACTTTTCTGCACCTGATAGAAGACAAGTTAAGTTAATGAATGATACAAACTTTAATAATCCACAATGTATACAAACACTTACTTCTGATTTAGTTTGCATTTCTTGCTACGTCTAGTGTGTCCTACCAATTTGCAAGCGCCGCACCGGGTTTTCAACTCATCAAAAGAGAGTGGTCTACCATTTTTCGAGACAGGGCGGCTCTCATCTGCCTTTGTTGCACCTTGGCTTGACACTTTCATAGGATCTTTAACCTCAATCATGTTGCCTTCACCATCGTCCACATATTCAACTGCACACTTACTGATGTCATTTGTTTGCTTCAACAAATTTTCCTGTAGCAGATCATACTCATGACTCTTAGCTATCACAGCCTTCAAACTCTCCTGTAACTGATCCCACAAAGCAGGGTGTTTGCATGCCGCATGCATAGCTTCAGACGCTAACACACTGACATGGCTATATTTCATTCTTTCCCCGGCCCCAGTCCAACCAAATCCCAACAGATCGCTCGTGCGCCTCGCAGGAAGTCCCAACCTTGCTTATTTCGTGAACCGAATAAGAACTAAACACTTTGGTATTTCAGATATGTTCAAGTGCTTCAGTACATGGAATATGTGCTTGCAAGGTAGACCCTTTCGAATCATTCTTCTGCAGCTGCACCTTATAGTTTCTGCGAAATTTATTGGTGTATACTCCACCCAAAAACGGTGCTTCCGGTTATTCTTCCAGGCCACGATGTACCGCTGTGATCCGTCTCCCAGCTTAATTTCTACAATCTCCATGTCGTCAATTTTTCTAAGATCATCCTGCAACATATAGAAGTTTGCTGGAGTGAAGACGTGAGAAGCAGCTATCTCAAGTTCCCTCGAGCTAGTAACTGGCACCGGTAAACTCTATGAGGCCATGCAGTCATCTCGCGCCTTGTTTTCACGGATACGCACAACGGCGTTCTCAGAGTGCAAAATCATATCCACCAGGGTCATTTCACCGTCTAGGTGGAGGTGAAGGCATGAGTTCAGGCTTTCACTCCGCTGGTTGCTTTTCATGCCAAGCCAAAACCCCTCTGTTAGATATGCCGCGGCCCACAGTATCCTCTTCTTATACATCCGCCTCAACCATGTTACAGTTTTTCCGACTGCCATTTTTTGGAAAATGCGTGCCATCTCTCCTCAAACGTTGCCATGGACGTGCTGTAGTACAGAAGAGTTCGGAACTCCTTCAAGGACTTGTGACTGAGATGAATCTTCATATTTTTCTCTATGTGCCACATACATATACGGTGCCACACTTCTGGCAAGAATTCGCGAATTGCCTTGATCATCGCAGCGTCGACGTCTGTGATAACACTCTTAGGCATCTTTTGACACATGGACCTTAAAAAAGTCTGCAGAAGCCACACGTATGTCTCCTCGGTCGCGTCTGAAACTATGGCACAACCAAAAACAATGGTCTTCCGGTGATTGTTAAGACCAACAAAAGGTATGAATGGCATACCATAGCGGTTCATCTTGTACGTGCTGTCAAATACAAGCATGTCGCCGAAGTCCTCATAGTCATGACGAGACTGGGAGTCGCACCAGAACATCCTATTCAAATGTCCTTCCTTATCTAGCCTGTACTCGAAAAAGAAGCTAGGATCCCTCTGTTTCCTACTAGCCATGATGCCTATGGCTGTGGCAGCATCACCTTTTGAGAGCAGCTTCCTCTTCTCCTTGGCGCAAAGGTTGTATATTTCACGCCTGGTAAAACCAACACCGCCGTACCATACATGCTTGCTGATGAAGCAATCCATCATGTCGCGAATTCTAATCCCTGCAGCTCCCATGGACATTATCTCATGCTTTTGGTACTCTTTGATTTTTCTGTGGGACCAAAGAAAAGGTACCTCGTCCGGTCCTGCCAACATATGGCTATGCTTGTCCTCAAAACTTTCAACATACCAAACCCCACGCTTTTGGTCAAGCTTGACGGTCAGGTGCGCTTTGCAAAAGCAGCGTGTCTCGGCTCTGAGCCTACGGCTGTGTCCTTCCTCGGTTAGCAACTTGCTATCACGTTTCCCTTGTCTTCAACAAACAAACCGCCTATAACGCATATGACGTGACTCTGTTTTGCTATACCTGACCTTATTCTTTCTAATGCTGAAACCATTATCTCTAGGGTAGCTGTTGTAGAAATCATACGCAACATCGTGAGACGTAAAGGTCATTTCCATTATCTGCATGAACATATCCCTCTTATCATCTGCACTGGCAGTATCTTGGACATTCTTTGCACCATCATCTTGTGTCACCTACACAATCAAACCACAGCCATGAAAATAGATTTCTATGGTTTAACATTACTTACTTCCATAGAACATTGATTACACACATGCCTCACTCATGATGACCGATGACTCGGACTCCCTAGAACCAGGTGCATCTAATGATTCGTCGTTAAGGCTTGTCTCCGCGTCGGATTCACCGTAATAGTCGTACGCATTATGACATTCGGAAATGAACTGAAAAATACAACACAAATACATAATTACATATCATATAATATTCCAGAAGAAATTCAATTTGCATGCCAACAAAACTTTTCACTTACGTACCTGACTAATGTAATCTTCATTCGAGAGCTCCGAGTTGTTTTCCTGATCATCATCAAGATCATCCATTTATAAATTTTCAACACGAAGATTTAATGTTGTCGGATGCCACCAAAAAATTACAACATGACAATGCCACTCACATTAAGATCGTCCCATTCGTTCCCATTCTCTGACCGATCTTCATGGTCTGAATTTTCATCATCTGACCAATCTTCTATCCAGTCTTTCATCAGTTCTCCAAACTCCATGTCTACCATGATATCAGTTAACTCCTCGTCCGCCATTTCCTACAACCAATAATATGTATCATCACATGTGCAAACATTATCAATGATGAAATATAAAACACATAGCACACGATCACGGATGTTATGTAAACAACCACAACCGAGGTCATTCAGATCTGCCAAACTTAGTAAGGAAGATGGCCACGACACCCAACGAAATCACTTTCAATCGCGAGGAACTGCACGATCCCAAAACCTAGCTAGATCTGTGATTACCTCTGCCGCCGGATACCTAGGTTAGCCGCCACATCAAATAACGATCCCCATGGCACGCACATCCGACGGCAACCGACGCTACATGAACCCAGATCACGAGGAGCAGCACTACCGGAACAAGATCCACGATCGCATGCGCCGCCGGGTAGCTAGGTTACCCGCTCCGCTAGGTTAACCACTGCCACTGGCGCGGCGGCAGTTCGTTCGATGTTGCCGCGAGCGAGACTAGAGGGGGGATGTAACGCCCCGAGACCGACGCTTCAGTTGCCCTTCCATTTATTTTAGTTGTTGACGTGTGTTTATTATGTTTGTTGCATTATCATAATTGTTTTGCATATTTCATTCCTATATGTCTATGCCATGAGCATGTTGAGTGCCTTGTCATATATCTTTGCTTCTTGCACCATGCTCATTTCGCTTGTTATGCCATGTGTTTGCATTGTGCCTCTTGCCACTATATTGCATTGTGCCATCCCATGTTGTTGCAAAAATCACCTCATATGAATTGTGGTTTTCATCTTGTTGTACTTGCACTTTGTTTGTCAATGTTGCTTGCCCTATGCATATGTCTCATGCATCATCACCTCCTTCCTTCTTCTTTCTTTCATTTTGGCAAGTGACCTTTTCCCTTCCTCCATAAATGTTCATTCTTTCCCTATTAATCTTAGGCCATGCCAAGACCTACTCCTAAATGTTTCAGCTCATTTGGGTTTGATTTGGTTGGGTTAAAAAATGGCTCAAGTTTGAATTTAACTCAAACTTGAATTATTTTTCAATCTATAAAAATTGCCAAGTCCATTTCTTCAAATTTTTCATAATTCAGGGACTCCAGGTATATTCTCATATCTCTCTCACGCCTTACCTTTATCTCTAAGCTTTTCTCTCTTATTTTCTGTTTGAGGGAATTGAGAAAAGGAAGTATAAGAGGGAGAGAGAGAGCCCAGCTCCAGCAGCAACAATGTAGCCCAGGCCGGCCCAGACTCCAGCGCAGGCCACATTTGCCTCTCCAAGGCCCAGCCACCCCACCTAACCCTAGGCCCAGCAAACCTCTCCCTCTTCTTCTCTCCCAGCGCCGCCAGGGAGACCGCTGCCCGACTCCTTAGCCCCGATCCCCACTCCTCTCTTCCACCTCGCGCTGCCCCTCTCCTCGCCCTTCCTCGCCCCCCGCACGCGAGACCTCCCCGACCACCGCATCCCTGCTCGCGCCCAGATCCCATCGCCGTCTGGCCCGTGGAGCCGCCCACTGCTCCGCTTCGCCGCCCGGCGCGCATCCCGCGCCTCCCGACCCGGTGCTCCCCTGCACATGCGCCCGAGGCCGCGGCTTCCTCGTCCCGGTCCATGGGGGACTCGCCGGAGCCCAGCCGTCTGACCAGCAGTTCCTGCGCCGCCGAGCACCCCGCGTCCCCGAGCATCCTGGTCTCCCGCGCCCGGACGTCGTCGTCCTCAAGCTCCTCAACCCGTTCCCGCCTACCTCGCCACCGAGAACATGCGCCGCCTCACCAAGCTCGCCCACCGTCCACCGCGGCTACCAGGAGCGCTACTGCCGTCTTCGTTGCCACCATAGGAGCCCAAGCGCCATGGCCTGGGCTCGGCCTCGAGATCCTCAGCGCCGCCGTGGCTGCTGCTTGCTCCGTCGACCCAGACGCAAGTTCCTGCCGCCGCCGCTTTCCTTGCAAGACCAGTCGAGCGCCGGAGCCCCCGCCAAGTTCGGCGCCGCATCGCCTCTGCTTCACAGCGAGCTTCTGCTCGCGTTGACTGCAAGTCCCTCGCCGCGCTGCTCCTCTGTTTCGTTCGAGCAGAGACGAAACCACCAGGACCGCCAAGCTTCTTCTCTGTGAATTTTGCCAAGTACCACAACGACGCGTCAAGTACCTCTACCGTCGTCTCCGGATACGCCAAGTACCCCTACGCACGAAGACGCCAAGTCCGTTCCGGGATTCATCAAGTACCGCTACCGATGGCTCGAACGTGAACATCTACCATCGCCGAAGACCCGTGTAACGGAACCGTCAAGTTCGACTACCTCCGCGTGTACCACTACTTCGACTACCGTCGTGTGAACGACTACTTCCCTCGACGCCCGAGAACGACTACTTCCTCTACTTCCCTCTACGAACGAGAACCGTCTCCTTTGCACGCTCCAAAGGTATAACCCTGAGACGACATCCGTGAACGAATGCTTGCGATGTTTGAGCTGCTCGTGTTTGCACCATGTCCAATTTGTCACTCGTTTCCTTGTCGCCAACTCGTGGGACACCCGGTATCCGGGAGCGCCCCACCATCTTCTGCATGCAACCGCACACTTCTCCTTTGCATCGGTATCTCAATCGAGTTACCGGAACCGGAACGTTGCCGTGGCACCGTTTCATTATCGTTGCCGTGGCACCCCTTTTGTTCCGCCATGGTGACCAAATGTTCCCTATCATATTAGATGTCAACATTTCCATAAAAATTGCTAAAAACTTGCATTGTCATTTGCATCGTGATAACAACAATTAAAATGTTTAAAATGTTGTTTGTTTAAATTTGCTTAAATGCCATGATAAAATGATTTATTTCATTACTAAATAACCATAGCTTGGATTTAAATAAACTATATATGTAAATGGTGTAAAAAATGCATAGTTTGACATGTTGTACTTTATTTTCCTGTTTAAAAACAATAAAATATGCTTTAGGACAGAACAGTACCAAATCTAATATATGCTCATGAGGTTTTTCCGGACTTGTTGTTTGTTGTTCTGGCCTCATTTAAATTTGCCTAGATAGGTAGTTTTTTTCATATGTTTCACCTCTTGCCACGTTAACCAACATTTAATCTTGCTGAGTACCTAAACGAGAGCGAACTAAATAAATTGATGTGGTGTTTCTCCAATATGCAACCCGTTGCATATTGAGCTCCACTTAAATTGTAGTGTTTTTTGTTGCACTTTGCCATGCCATGCTTTTTAAACCGGACATGCATCATCCTTGGTTGTGCATCATGCCATGTTTATGTGATGGTTGTTTTACTATGTTGTTTGTTTGTTTACGGGTTGCTTCTCTCGTTAGCTTCGGTTTCGTTTCGGAGTTGTGAGGATTTGTTCGACTTCGTCCGTTTGTCTTCTTCATGGACTCGTTCTTCTTCCTTGCGGGATCTCAGGCAAGATGACCATACCCTCGAAATCACTTCTATCTTTGCTTGCTAGTTGCTCGCTCTTTTGCTATGCCTATGCTGCGATACCTACCACTTGCTTATCATGCCTCCCATATTGTCAAACCAAGCCTCTAACCCACCTTGTCCTAGCAAACCGTTGTTTGGCTATGTTACCGCTTTGCTCAGCCCCTCTTATAGCGTTGTTAGTTGCAGGTGAAGATGAACTTTGTTCCTTGTTGGAACATGGAGATGTTGTTCCTTGTTGGAACATGTTTACTTGTTGGGATATCACAATATATCTTATTTAATTAATGCATCTATATACTTGGTAAAGGGTGGAAGGCTCGGCCTGATGCCTGGTGTTTTGTTCCACTCTTGCCGCCCTAGTTTCCGTCATACCGGTGTTATGTTCCCGGATTTTGCGTCCCTAACGCGGTCGGGTGATTTATGGGACCCCCTTGATAGTTCGCTTTGAATAAGACTTTTCCAGCGAGGCCCAACCTTGGTTTTACCATTTGCCTCACCACCACCTACTTTCCCTTGGGAGTAATTAACCCAAGGGTCATCTTTATTTAGCCCCACCCCCCGGGCCAATGCTTGTCTAAGTGTTGGTCCGAACCGAGCCGCCTGCGGGGCCACCGCAGGGAAACTCGAGGCCTGGTTTTACTCGTAGCCTGTCTCATCCGGTGTTGCCCTGAGAACGAGATATGTGCAGCTCCTATCAGGATGTCGGCGCATCGGGCGGCTTTGCTGGACTTGTTTTATTACTGTCAAAATGTCTTGTAGCCGGGATTCCGAGACTGATCGGGTCTTCCCGGGGAGAAGGAATATCCTTTGTTGATCGCGAGAGCTTATCATGGGCTAAGTTGGGACACCCCTGCAGGTTTTGAACTTTCGAAAGCCGTGCCCGCGGTTATGTGGCATATGAGAATTTGTTAATGTCCGGTTGTAGAAAACCTGAAGTTGATCTTAATTAAAATACACCAACCGCGTGTGTAACCATGACGGTCTCTTCTCGACGGAGTCCGGGAAGTGAACACGGTGTTGGAGTTATGCTTGACGTAAGTAGTTTCAGGATCACTTCTTGGTCATAGTTGTTCGACCGTGCTTTTGCCTTCTCTTCTCGCTCTCATTTGCGTATGTTAGCCACCATATATGCTAGTCGCTTGCTGCAGCTCCACCTCATAACTTTTACCCTACCTATAAGCTTAAATTGTCTTGATCTCGCGGGTGTGAGATTGCTGAGTCCCCGTGACTCACAGATACTTCCAAAACCAGTTTGCAGGTACCGATGAAACCGTGCAGGTGACGCATCCGAGCTCGAGGCGGAGCTTGATGAAGATCTTGTTCATTGTGTTGTTTCGTTTCAGTTGATCAGTAGTGGACCCCAGTCGGGACGATCGGGGATCTGTGTAGCATTTGGGGTAGTCTTCTTTTATTTTGGGTTCCGTAGTCGGACCTTGTTTGTATCTGTATGATGTAATGCTTTACTCATGTATTGTGTGAAGTGGCGATTGTAAGCCAACTATGTATCTCTTTCCCTTATGTATTACATGGGTTGTGTGAAGATTACCTCACTTGCGACATTGCTTTCAATGCGGTTATGCCTCTAAGTCGTGCTTCGACACGTGGGAGATATAGCCGCATCGAGGACGTTATAGGGGACGCGGGATGCGGTACCTGTGCGCGATCGCTCTCACGACGTTGTCGCGCCCGCTGTCCGACGAGATCGCCGGCGACGAGATAGCCGCCGGTGGAGTTCTACTACGTGACTTATGGAGCTGCGTCAATGCTCGCGAGATTGATGGAGCTGCTCGCGTGAATGATTGGATTCGGCAGGTCTTTCGTGGACGTGGGGTCGTGTGATGTTTTTTTTCGGACCAGGGTACTGTACGTATACGGTCTGGGTTATACAGGGCTAGACAGGGCTTGGATCTGGGCTGCGGCGGGCCAGGAAAAAAAATTCGCGGGGACAAAGATACCCCTCCGAAATTAGGTTAGGGGGGAGCACCGGAGCAGGGCTCAACATTGAGTGGATGAATCAATCAAAGTTGAGCAAGAGGAAGAAAAACTTGGTGACGCTGATTTGGATAGCGTGCCAGCGATACAATAACGACCTCATGCTGTGTGGTTGAATGATGTACATGTCATAATGCGCAATGTGCTTTCATGTATGAAACTTTTCATGCACTTGCTCCCAGAAGGGCTAACCCGCGGATACGACCAGCCACACATCGCACAACATCTTATCCTTCATGGTCGAGTAGCTAACGATTATGCGTACTCTAAAAAGTGACATAGCATTTTGAAAATAAGCTTAATGGCATTTGACCGAACACCAATGTCGTGGTGTCCACCATGGAGATCGTCGACAGGGGGCGGAGTGTACCTGGGTACAAATGGCTCCAAGGTTGAAAGCTCCATCGTAACGGTGAGCCGGCGCGTTATTGCTGGTTGCAGATGTCCGAGAATGCCTTTGTGGCGGCCGAAGACATACATCAGCGGTGGAGGAGGTCAAGGGGTGCGGATGCAAAGCAAGGGGGAGAAGGGGCGGAGTGTAAAGAAATGGGACCAGGAGGGGGGATTGGATGGGCCGGGGGTGTCAGAGTCCTACGTTTCGGGTTTGCGGACTTCGTCTCCAATTTGCGACAGAGATCGCGTTTGGACTGCCTGCGAACAGATACATGCCTGCGTTGGATGAGTTTCTTGTTCCGTACAACACTGTCCGAACGGATGCGGACGGTTTGCAAGTTCACCTTGGAGATGCCCTGATACAGGTATTCGGTGGCACATGATTTGCGCAGGGAGGAATGATGAGTGTTTTTGTCAAGGTTAGGAGCTCATCCTAGCTAAACACTTTTTAAGATTGTCCACTAGATACTCTCTAGTTTCATTGCTTGTAGTCTACCTTGTATACTACTCCCTTCGTCCCATAATATAACAATGTTTTAACACTAGTAAACGCTTCTATATTATGGGACAGAGGGAGTAGTAGTATAATAGGGTTTACTTGAGTATACCTTGTATACTAGTAATTGAATCAACAGTGAAGATGAAACGTACCCCTCCGATTAAGGAGGATGTGATGTGATGGTCAGGCGTAAAATTAATCAGATAATTAATTATTGAACGGACAGGTAGCACTAAAATTATAAGTACGCTCTGGCGTCGCTGCCGTAAGCCGTTGCCGCGGTGGCAACGACCTCCATCCTCCCTTACATCGACCTCGTGGAATATTAACCGTGGCTTAATAAAGCATCACAAAAACATCATGTATAGGATCTTTAACTTGGAACTTAACTCTAACCCGCAAACACAAGTCCTGCTGCTACAATACCAGTTTGAGCCGAGTGTGAGCGGCCTGTGTTGCACAGAGGATCCAAGATTGGTAATGGAATGGAAGTAAGCTAGAGGATCAATGCCATGACATCCTCACCCAACTTTGATTAAGGCCATCATGACAAATGACCAGCAGCTACAACCCATGCAACCACTTTTGAATGCTTGCTGCAGCAACCAAGATTTAAAAATCTCTCTCTCTTCCATGCAACATGCTCTAGTCCCTTTCGTGCAGGAGAGGGGTTAGGACAGCTTCAGGTCTTAAAGAAGCTTTGCAGCGATGATCTAGTGCATACTCCTATCTGTATGTGCATTGGAGAGTTCAGAATATTTGTTCTACCTTTTCCTCTTTAATGCCAGAAAGTTACTACTCCACAAGTGTAATTTATGTGTGTCACAAGGATAGAAAGCAAACAAATGGCATTGGGCATTCATATGTAACCCAGTCACTGCTGTACTCAGATGCCGGACCAGTTTGTATGTATGTAATCGCTCCCTCCACGGCTCCACTTGGTCAAACTCTTCAAAATATAATTGTAATCTCAAGAATAAGTTGCATTGGATTTTCCTCGCAAAAAATTGTGTTGGATTTGATATATAAAAAGCATAACTTCCAGAATTTCCGTTGTTTGTTGGTTGTTTGGTTTGAAGAAATGTTTTTTTTTCTCAAATACGCCCGAGTGTGTGTATCATAATATATAGATAGAAGGGGTGGGTAAAGAAACCAAATCTGCATTTGATGTTACAAGAAAACGAATAACATCAAACACACGAGCCTTAGCTCCCACATCTACCGGGCGGTCTAGTTACAACTACTTGCGCCTCGCCCACACTCCGCGGAAAAGCCGTTCTATTCCCCCTTGAGCAGTCCGGCCTGGTGCCAAGAAATTCCTTCCTCCACGATCGTCCTGACGACAACATTGAGCAAAGGTGTTGCGCCATCGAAGACTATGGATTTCCTATGTTTCCATAGCTCCCAAAGCACCAGAGTGAAGATGGCACACATGTTCTTGGGCTTGCCCGCACACCAGATTGCCAATGTGTCATGGACCATGGGCGCCCACTACAGTTTACCCAGGGTGGCGCAAAGCGTCCACCAAATTGTTCTAGTGAAAACATAGGTCAACACTGTGTGTTCCAAGGTCTCTTCCTCTTGATCGCAGAACGGACAAATGTGATGGTCTGGGAGGCCTCTACGAGCAAGGCGATCCGCGGTTCAACAACTGTTCTTCATGGCCAGCAACACAAAGAACCAGCAACATAGGGACGGGGGAGGGGAGGCCTCGATTTCCACGTGAATTCCGCAGTGGGTGCCACCTCTCTCCCAACGCCTATCTAACCGAGAACTGTCCATCGTCCTCCTACGACCAAGATATAGTGTCCTCATTGTCCTCCCGCAGCTGGAATCCTTGCAACCATTGCCACAGGTTTAGGTATTGCTTAAGAGCATCGGAGCTCAAGTTTGGTCGGATATCCGTCACCCAAGAGGCTGTATTCAGTGCATCGCGTAGCAGACGAGAAGCCTTGGCTCGTTGTGGAATTGTGGTGTATATTAGTAGCACAAGTTCCTCCAGACGAGCTCCATTGATTCAACAATCTTCCCAAAACAAAGTTAGTTTTCCATCACCCACTGTAGACCTGGTAGCGGCTTTGGACAAGGCCATTAATGCTTTTGGGACGACAATGTTAAACTCATTCCACGGTCTTTGCTGGTCTACGCATTCCAATCATGGCCATCGTGCTTGCAATGCTACGCCCAAATGGGCCGGTGGTTTGGGCATCCCAACCTCGCATGGCTGAAGAAATGTTTTAAGATGAAATGCCCTGCGACACACTTCATTAATTTCATATCAATGTTACATAAACGATAATGTCCGAGAGAATAGCGGGTCACCATCTCAGTTGACTACATCTTTTAATCATAAGCGCGCCTAGCCAAATTATGTGATACCCTATTAAAATCTCTAGAACTGTGTTCGAGGCTCATTGTACCTACTCTATCTGCCCTTTGAAAACAATTTGCAAGTATTGCGTGTACGGACTTCATAGTTCAATGATGCTATTAAAAGCTTGGATAATCTCCAAAGAATCAGACTCCAACAACACTCCAATACATCCTATCTCTTCGAGTAACATCAGATTCTCTGCATTACAAAACCTTCTGCTGTGGTAGCATCAATATCTAGAATCCACGATCCACCTGCCAGAGCCTCCCCTTTATCGTTAACTTATTTATCGCATCGTTCATTCGTACCAAATTTCAGCAAGAAACACAAATATGCAAACAAAACTTAATTTAGACTTTTGGTTAAAAAGATATGAAAGATTCAAAATCAAAAGCAAAAAGGAAAAACGGGATCAGTGCTGCGCACCTGCGTGTCATACATTTTCTATCTTTTTACTTGTGGTTTACCGTGTTCTATTGAAACGAATGGATCTTATAATATTACTATCTACAGTTTGCCATAATGTAGTTTGTGCTTGTATAGCTTTCATGATACGGATCTTATAATAGGTACAAGGCACAGTGCTATATAGGCTATGCATGTAGTGAAAAATGAGAAAACTGGCCCTTTGGGCAAAGTTCAACATAAAATGACCTCAATTTCAAAATAAATCACAAAATGACCCTTCTAGCATGACGCCGCACCCGAGGCGTCATGTTGGACTACATAACGCCAATGTCAAAGACGCCATGTAACGACATTGACCTGCCATGTTAGTACAGACAAAACAACATGACACCCCTAGGCAAGACGCCATGCTCATTACCATGACGCCCTGGCCCAGGGTGCCATGCATGTACGTGCATTCAAATGCTTACTTAGGAGCTAGCTCTTTAATACTTGCTTTCTTAGAATGTATACATCATATGTATACATCTAGGTTTTTTTTTTGCATCAACGACATGTTTGAGTATCTGCGGCCGGCTAACAAGCACGATGTATACATATGATGTATACATTCTAAGCAAGCAAGTATCAATGAGCTAGTCCTAAGTAAGCATTTGAATGCCCGTACATGCATGTCGCCCTGGGCCAGGGCGTCATGCTACTGAGCATGGCACCTTGCCTAGGGACGTCATGCTGTTTTGTTTATACTGACGCGGCAGGTCAATGTCGTTACATGGCGCTTTTGACAGTGGCGTTATGTAGTCTAGCATGACGCGCCGGGTGCGGGCGTCATGCAGGAAGGGCCATTTTGTGATTTTTTTTAAAAATAGGGTCATTTTATGCTGAACTTTGCCCAAAGGGTCAGTTTTGTCATTTTTCACATGCATGTATGTGTAATCTAAAAGGGCGGCAGGAGCAGGATATGGGCAACAGTGAACTACAAAATCAGAGACAAGTACGTAGACGACTCATACAGTTCTTCCATGCACACATGCATATATCCCCGGCTTAATTTAATCACGAAATCGGGGTGAAAAGGACTATGTGTGTCTGGCTTTCTTAGGGCCGTAGCAATGTGCGCGCCTTTGTGTCATGTAGCAATTCTATCACCATGCATGCACGTTGGGTCCACGAACCATTTTCGTGTGATAGGACAAGTCGTGTATGAGGGAAGAGGTCTCTCTCTCTCGCCATCATGCAAACCAAAAGGTCCATTTTACATTTTATCATATGCATGGAGCTAAAAAGGTTAAAGCGAGTATATAGAACCATTATGTAAACATCAAGTCATCCATATGGCAAGACATAATGATTGTGCATGGGTAAAATTTTGATCTAGAGCAAATATCGCATGCAAGAACTCAAATTAGTTAAGTTTTGTTTTATGTGGATAGTCATGAACACTACCCCTTCTGTTCACAAATATAAGATGTTTTGAATATTCTAATACAGACTACATACAAACTGAAATGAGTAAAGTAACACAGTAAAACGCATCTATATACATTAGATTCATAAAACAAATTAGAACATTTATATTGTTGACCGGAAGGAGTACTACACAAACCCTTATATCATGAGTGAAGTGACACATGTCGTTGGTAACTATGAAAAATACCAGTGACAAGTTCATATGCCAACACGTCACCAGTAAATGAGCTCCCTGTGCCAGCACGTCACCAGTAAATGAGCTCCATGTGGCATGTCATTGCTAACGTCCACTTACTAGTGACGTGCACTGATGACGCCTAGTGATGTGCACTGATGACGCATGTCACTGGTGTTGGGAACGTTGCAGAAAATAAATTTTTTCTACGGTTTCACCAAGATCTATCTATGAGTTCATCTAGCAACGAGTGATCGGAGTACATCTACATACCTTTGTAGATCGCGAGCGGAAGCGTTCAAAAAACGGGCTGGGTTGAGGGAGTCGTACTCGTCGTGATCCAAATCACCGGAGATCCTAGCGCCAAACGGACGGCACCTCCGCGTTCAACACACGTACGGTCAGCGTGACATCTCCTCCTTCTTGATCCAGCAAGGGGGAAGGAGAGGTTGATGAAGATCCAGCAGCACGACGGCGTGGTGGTGGATGCAGCAGTTACCGCAGTAGGGCTTCGCCGAGCTTCTGCGAGAGGGAGAGGTGTAGCAGGGGAGAGGGAGGTGCCAAGACTTCAGGGTGCGGCTGCCCTCCCTCCCCCTTTATATAGGCCCCCTGGGGGGCGCCGGCCCTGGGAGATGGGATCTCCTGGGGGCGGCGGCCAAGGGGGGTGGAGTGCCCCCCAAGGCAAGTGGGGCGCCCCCACCCTAGGGTTTCCAACCCTAGGCGCAGGGGGGCCCAAGGGGGGGTGCACCAGCCCACTATGGGCTGGTTCCCCTCCCCACTTCAGCCCATGGGGCCCTCCGGGATGGGTGGGCCCACCCGGTGGACCCCCGGGACCCATCCGGTGGTCCCGGTACAATACCGGTGACCCTGAATTCTCCCGATGGCCGAAACTGCACTTCCTATATATAATTCTTTACCTCCGGACCATTCCGGAACTCCTCGTGACATCCGGGATCTCATCCGGGACTCCGAACAACTTTCGTATTACTGCATACTCATCTCCATACAACCCTAGCGTCACCGAACCTTAAGTGTGTAGACCCTACGGGTTCGGGAGACACGTAGACATGACCGAGACAGCTCTCCGGCCAATAACCAACAGCGGGATCTGGATACCCATGTTGGCTCCCACATGCTCCTCGATGATCTCATCGGATGAACCACGATGTCGAGGATTCAAGCAACCCCGTATACAATTCCCTTTGTCAATCGGTATTTTACTTGCCCGAGATTCGATCGTCGGTATCCCAATACCTCGTTCAATCTCATTACCGGCAAGTCACTTTACTCGTACCGTAATGCATGATCCCGTGACCAAACATTTGGTTACTTTGAGCTCATTATGATGATGCATTACCGAGTGGGCCCAGAGATACCTCTCCGTCATACGGAGTGACAAATCCCAGTCTCGATCCGTGTCAACCCAACAGACACTTTCGGAGATACCCGTAGTACACCTTTATAGTCACCCAGTTACGTTGTGACGTTTGGTACACCCAAAGCACTCCTACGGTATCCAGGAGTTACACGACCTCATGGTCTAAGGAAAAGATACTTGACATTGGAAAAGCTCTAGCAAACGAACTATACGATCTTGTGCTATGCTTAGGATTGCGTCTTGTCCATCACATCATTCTCCTAATGATGTGATCTCGTTATCAATGATATCCAATGTCCATAGTCAGGAAACCATGACTATCTATTGCTCAACGAGCTAGTCAACTAGAGGCTTACTAGGGACATGTTGGTGTCTATGTATTCACACATGTATTACGATTTCTGGATAACACAATTATAGCATGAATAAAAGACAATTATCATGAACAAGGAAATATAATAATAATCTTTTATTATTGCCTCTAGGGCATATTTCCAACAACTAGTACATGCGCCCCATGGTGGATGTTGCTGGTATTTCTTGCGAGCGGACACTGCGGCCCACTCACTAGGGGCGTGCATGTCTGAGCACACGTCACTAGTAACCCAATCTATAATAGGCAACAGCGAGCTCACTGTTGTTTGCTTCGACTGGCAAGTAGCGAGCACATCGTCGTCATCGCCGCCGCCGCCGGAGCTTCCTCCACCTCGTCTCCATTGTTTCCTCCACTTCCCTTCCATGTATCCCTAAGATCTAAATCCCACCTCTTTCTCTTCCATCGTAATTATCTCCACCAAAATTCCAAAAAGTTCTCACCCCTCATTACCCCCATATCCTGTCCCCACCATTGCTTCCTCTCAATTACTCTCCATTCCATAGTTTCCATTGCCACTATAGCCTCCTTCTTGGTCGGGATAGGCAAGATTTTTATTTTGGGTCGTTGTTGTCGATTTAAATGTAATGAAATATTTAATGTTGTCGACATCGGTCATATAAGTTGAATATGTGTGGACGTATTCTGCTTTCGTGTATGAAGACATCGTCATAATGACTTTTTCACATATTTTTCTTGTGGTACTATCCATCGAGCCTATGCAACATTTGTTGGTCGAGGATTTTTAATTTTCCAGGGACAATGGTTTGCCAATGTTTTGTACAAGCGTTGCAAAGTTCTGACATACTTGATTTTACTTATGTTTCCACAAATGTCCTATCAACATTTTCTATGGCTTGATACTAACTATTTTTCCTACATATTAGGGATTGATGGAACGATGGTCCGAGGTTGGATGCATGATGGTGACCGGGCATCACATAGTTTCATTTATCTATGAATGGGTTCTTAGATTTCCCCGAGCAAGACAAAGAGCAAAAGGGTGGCAAAAAGATATGTTGACGTGTCATCACTGCCAAAGGTTCAAGACATAAGAATGGAAATCTGGCTCTTTCTAGGTGCACTTGGGGCAATGGGGCTTCATGGAGGTTATACACAGTGGATGTCATGGTGAGGATAATGAGAGTGTTATCGATAAATGGTCAGCTGAAGAAGCGGGACATGGAGAGTCAAAAGAAAAAGATATGAATTACAAAGAGGTCAAACAAGAAGAGGCATGAGCAGATAAGCGATGAACCGGGGACAATTGGGCCCGAATGGTCTAGGACCCTCATGTGTTAGAGTAGGTTGTGAAAGGCACAAATAACGATAGAGACTCCTACAGAGGCTGCCATGATGGAGATTCTACACAAAATACTTGGACTCTACAGAAATACTCGACAACTCCATTGTATCCCGGTTGGAATCCCAAGAAAACACGCTTCAATGTCAAGCTTAACCTTCTAGAACTCAAGGCAACCCAAAATAGCTCGGAACCAAGCCTCGATGTGACACTAGAATATCTAGATAAAGTTTAATCATAGGGAAACACAGTGCTTTGCAGTTGAGATAAGGCAAGAAGGCCATGTGTGGAAGTGCAATTATGCCCTTAACTATGTTTTGGTATTGACGAAACATACATATAGTGGACTACTAAATTTGCTAAATAAATATACATGTTTTAGTCTCCATGTATACATCATGTTCTAGATCATAGACTCCCCCTCCCCCAATATGTTATTGACTGAAGAGTGTGCGACAATAGTGACAATCGTAGATTTTCTTAATTGTTCTTGAGTTACACGTATCCCCCACTATTTAGAGGGGGTCAATGGGTTGCAAAGGATTTTCTCAAGTCACAATCATCATAACATGCCTATGTCCCCAAAAGTCCAATGCTAAAATGCTTTTACACATCTGTATTCCTTTATGCCAAAATATACAAGTCATCATGTAGTAGGTTGTTCAAGCCACAGTGGGTCAGGCTGTCAGACTTGAGACTTTGCCAATACAAAAGCAAAATAAATAAGGTCGTTAGACTATCTAGGCATTGTTTGGGCAAAGGTCGGACTTTCCGGGCAATTTACCCAGGCTGCCCAGGTAGAGGCATCTTGGTTTCATAAGGGTGGCTGATGACCTGCAAGTGCACAGGGTTTTTGTAGCACTTTGTTATAAGTAGAGTGTCGAACCCATAGGGAGCAGAAAGGAAGGCACCAAAAACCCCGCAACTATGTTATCACTTAACGCAGCTACATACCCACTCAATAAAAATCACTACGTTAGTGGAGGCGGTGCTTGAGCTGTAAAGTGTTCTTGAGTGTTCTAAAGTCATTGCCACAAATATGACCTACACGAGACCGCAACAATTTTATCTTCGTCGCAAGCCTCTATTCTTTCGTGATCCCATATGGAGGCCTTTGCATGTACTCTTCCAGAGGGGGAATCCATCATGGAGTCCATCTTCATCAACCTTGCTGCCGCCATGATGATGTCTGAGTAGTTCCCATAGGACCTATGGGTCAAGAGTAGTAGCTCTCCCTCTCTCTCTCTCTCTCTCTCTCTCTCTCTCTCTCTTGGATCTTCAATACAATGATATATTCAGAGACCTATTCGATGTAAATTTTGAAGTGTGTTTGTTGGGATCCGATGAATTGTGGGTTTCTGATGAGATTATTCATTGAAAGTATTTTATTATTTTCTGAGATTTATATATGTGTGATTTTTATAGACTTGGATATCTCTTTGATTATCTATCTCTTTTGGCCAATTAAATTTATTTATCTTCACTCGGGAGGTGCTTGGTAGTATGTTCAATCTTGCGGTGTCGTTACTCTGTGACATAGGATTTGCAAGGCACATATTTGTATTGTTGCTACTAAGGGTAAAACGATGGGGCTCGAACATATTATTTGATCTTGCGGTGTCTACATTATGTCATCATAGTCCAAGCATTACTCTATTTTTTTATGAATTTAATACCTTAAGATGCATGCTGGATAGCGGTCGAGGGGTGGAGTAATAGTAGTAGATGTTGACAGATTTCGGTCTACTAGTCTCGGACGTAATGCCTATATATTGCTCATGCCATGAAGAATCATCATAACTATGTGCCATTCTATCAATTTCCCAACAATAATTTGTGTACCCACCGTTAATGTGTGTCAGTGCTAAACCGGCGGATATCGGGTATGGGGTCCTGAGCTGTAGGTCTAGGAACAATGGTAACAGGGTACGAAGGGAGACGATGTTTACCCAGGTTCGGGCCCTCCCAAAGAGGTAAAACCCTACGTCCCACTTTGATTTTATCGACGGGATGGAGTACATAGTACAAGATGATCCACCTCGAGATCGTATGATTGTGTTCTGAACCCTAAGGTTGGTAATCGTACCTCTCAATACTAAACCCCTCAGCTTTATATATGCACCAGGGGTACCTAGGTTACACATACGGTCTGTTGTCCACGCGTCTACAACCCCTAAAGTACACGACAAGTCTTCGAAGGTGTCCATTTTGATTACGCTGAGGTTCATAGCTTTGATAGTCCTTCCTTCCAGTGATCAACAGGCCATGAGCCTGGCCCATGCACTATTGGCCATATAGGTTAGTACCCCTTAGTCTAGCACAACGTCAGTTTCTCCTGAACTGGTCTTCAAAGCCGAAGACTATAGCTCCATCCTTGGACTAGTATTTTCGGCTTGGTAAACGAGTTCCTCCTTTATCAGTTCATGTTTGAATTCGAAGTCTGTCACAACTCATTGGATCTACTTTTATAGTAAACTTTATGGACCATATGTTTTTAAAACCTTATCCTCGGATGGAAAGCACAAGCCCCTTTTTACAAAGGTATTTACCCACATCTGAGGTATTGAGTTAACTTGGTCTCAAGGACTTACCACGTAGGTATAACCAGTGAGTGGGTTCAAACCCCTGATAACTTCTATCGAGCTATCATCACCTATCTTGGGATGGAATCAGTTATCACAAAAACTTTTCGGGGCCTGAGGCCGCCTCATTGGCATGTCTCGTCAATGCAGATATTGTGCCTCGATTTTAAGGGATATCATCAACAAATTTATTTAATGATTGCGCGTAAAATGGAACGAAGGGTTAGAAATTGATGATTCACACGGTGCAACAAGGGGACTCTGGGTCTTTTACTGACCTATATAAGTGAAGGGTAGTAAATCATTTTCCTCCACGCTTCCATCTCCTCCTCCACTTCCAAAAGCTTATAGAGTTCCATCGCCCCCAGATCTATCTCTAATCCTCCAACCTCCTCCAGCATTCCCCCTCCAGCGATGGCCGGCAGGGGAAAAGAGGTCGCCACCGCGGTGTCTAATGCCGAGCTGAAAGGGAAGTGGGTGCCTTCCAATGTGACGATGAGCACCATTGAGGAGCTGCGGTCTGCGGGGTACATACCCGCAACGGCCAAGTACCGCGCTCCGGAGCCTGGCCGCACTATCCCTGCTCCCAAGGAAGGGGAGAGGGTGGCCTTCGTTCCCCACCTCATCCGACGACTAGGGTTTCCCCTCCATCCATTCGCGACAGGGATGTTGTTCTTCTACGATTTGCTACTTGTAAACTGCATTGGAATTTTCCCCGAAGAGGAGGGGTGAAGCAGTAAAGTAGAGATAAATATTTCCCTAAGTGAGAACCAAAGTTACTGAACCAATATGAGAACCACACAAATTCCCTTCTCCAACTCCTACACACACAAAAGTAAAAACTTGCACCCAACACGGGCAAGAGGGTTGTCAATCCCCTTGAACTTGTTACTTGCAAGGATCCTGATAGTGATAGATAGATAGATAAAAAGAAAAGTAAATAAATTGCACCAAGGTATTTTTGGTTTTTATAATATGATAAAAGTAGACCCCGGGGCCATAGTTTTCACTAGAGGCTTCTCTCTCGAACACATAGCATACATTGGGTAAACAAATTACTATTGGGCAATTGATAGAAAGCGCATAGTTATGACGATATTCATGGTAATGATGACACATATAGGCATCACTTCCATGACAAGTAGACCGACTCATGCCCGCATCTACTACTATTACTCCACCAATCGACCACTATCCAACATACATCTATGGTATTAAGTTCATGACAAAGAAAGTAACACTTTATGCAAGATGACATGATGTAGACAAAGTAAACTCAAGCAATATGAATAAACCCCATCGTTTTAACCTTAGTAGCAACAATACAATATGCGCTTCATTACATCCTCTGTAACAAGGTGAGGACACTGCAAGATTGAACCCACTACAAAGCACCTCTCCCACTGAAGATAAATCAATCTAGTTAGCCAAAACAAACGGCTAGATAAGAGAGAAATACAAAGCTATCATAGTCATGCATAATAAAGTTCAGAAAAGACTCAATTACTTTCAATGAATTATCTGATCATAAACCCACAATTCATCGGATCCCAACAAACACACCACAAAAGAAGATTACATCGAATAGAACTCCAAGAAGATCGGGGAGAACATTGTATTGAAGATCAACGATTGATAAGAAGCCATCTAACTATGGACCTGTAGGTCTGTGGTAAAATAGTCACACATCATCATAAGGCAGAAAATATGATGTGGAATCCCTCCATGATCGATTCCCCCTCTGATAGAGTATCGGAAAAGGCCTCCAGATGGGACCACGAAAGAATTGAAGCTTGTGGCGGCGGAAAAGGCCTCCAGATGGGACCGAGAATTTATAGAAGTGGGATTAGGTCAAACAGAGGCACGTGGGACCCACAAGGTAACAGTGCGTGCCCTGTTGCCTTGCTGTCTTGATACGTGTCCAACATATCTATTGTTTTTTTATTATTCCATGCTATTATATTATCAATCTTGGATGTCTTATATGCATTTTTATGTTATTTCATCATTTTTTGGGACTAACCTATTAACCTAGTGCCCAATGCCAGTTGTTGTTTTTTTTGCTTGTTTTTAGCTTTTCAAAAAATCAATATCGTACGAAGTCCAAACGGAAAGAAATCTTTGGATTAATTTTTTCTGGACTAGAAGGGACCCTAGAAGCTTCGGGCGGAGACTGGATGAGATACGACAAAGCCACAAGCTCGAGGGGCGCGCCCCAGGGCATAGGCGAGCCCCTGATCTTGTGGGCCCCATGCAGCTTTGTTTGACCTAATTGCACTTCTATAAATTCAGAAATATTCCCAAACCAACAGAGAGCCACGCGAAACACTTTTTCCCCCGCCGCAAGCATTTGTTCTTCCGGGATCGCATGGAGGCGTTTTCCGGTAATCTGCCGGAAGGGGAATCGATCGCGGAGGAATTCTACATCATCCTTGCCGCCTTTCGATGATGCGTGAGTAGTTTACCACAGACCTACGTGTCCATAGCTAGTAGCTAGGTCGCCTATTCTCTCTCTTTGATCTTCAATACAATGTTCTCCTTGATGTTATTGGAGTTCTATTCGATGCAATCTTATTCTGTGGTGTGTTTGTTGGGATTTCATGAATTGTGGGTTTATGATCTGAGTATTCATAATTTAGTTTTTCTAAACTTTATTATGCATCATTGTTATAGCTTTGTATTTCTCTCTGATTTGTCTGTTTGGTTTGGCCAACTAGATTGATTTATCTTCAGTGGGAGAGGTGCTTTGTGTTGGGTTCAATCTTGCAGTGCTCTTTATCCAGTGAAAGAAGGGGACAAGACATGTATTTTTCTTGTTGCCATTAAGGTAAAAATGGGGTTTATTCATATTGATTGGGTTTACTTTGTCTACATCATGTCATCTTGCTTAAGGCGTTACTCTATTTTTTCATGAACTTAATACCATAGATGCAGATGTTGACAGATTTTGGTCTACTTATCCCGGACGTAATGCCTATATATTGATCATGCCATGAAGAATCATCAAAACTATGTGATATTCATCAATTGCCCAACAGTTATTTGTCTACCCACTGTTACTATACTCGTGACAGATGCCTCTAGTGAACGCTATGCCCCCCGGGTCCATTCACTTTGTATTTACTAAAACCTTATAAACACTTGCTATAATTAATTTATCTTTATTTTCCTTTTTATTTTGTATATCTACCACTATCAGATATAGTATTTGTAATTGGTGAGAACAAGGGGATGGACAACCCTCTTGTTGTCATTGGGTGCAAGAATTTGTGTGTGTGTGTGTGTGTAGGTACTATACTACTTCATCCCTTCCTAAGGGAAATACTATTGGTGAGAACAAGGGGATGGACAACCCTCTTATTTGTGTGGTGTCTCTTATTGGTTCGACAAATCTTGGTTCTCAATTGAGGGAAATACTAGCTTCTACTATACTACTTCATCCCTTCCTCTCCGGGGAAAGTTGATGTCTACTACGCAACTTTATCCTGGTAGACGTTGTTTGGCCTCCAAGTGCAGAGTTTTGTAGGACAGTAGCGAATTTCCCTCAAGTGGATGACCTAAGGTTTATGAATCAGTGGGAGGCGTAGGATGAAGATGGTCTCTCTCAAACAACCCTGCAACCAAATAACAAAGAGTCTCTTGTGTCCCCAACACACCCAATACAATGGTAAATTGTATATGTGCACTATTTCGGCGAAGAGATAGTGATACAAGTGCAATATGTATGGTAGATATAGATTTTTGTAATATGAAAATATAAAAACAGCAAGGTAGCAAGTAACAAAAGTGAGCAAAAACAGTATTGCAATGCTTAGAAACAAGGCCTAGGGTTCATACTTTCACTAGTGCAAGTTCTCTCAACAATGATAACATAATTAGATCATATAACAATCTCTCAACATGCAACAAAGAATCACTACAAAGTGACTAATAGCGGAGAATAAACAAAGATATTATTGTAGGGTATGAAACCACCTCAAAATTATTCTTTCTGATCGATATATTGGGCTATTCCTATAAGTGTCACAAACAACCCTAGAGTTCGTACTAAAATAACACTTTAAGAAACATATCAACCAAAACCCTATGTCACCTAGATACTCCAATGTCACCACAAGTATCCGCGGGTATGATTATACGATATGCATCATACAATCTCAGATTCATCTATCCAAACCAACACAAAGAACTTCAACGAGTGCCTTGCTACCTCCTGAGCTTGCGTTCGTTTTCCCCGAAGAGAAGAGGATGATTCAGCAGAGTAGCGTAAGTATTTCCCGCAGTTTTTGAGAACCATGGTATCAATCCAGTAGGAGGCCACGCTCAAGTCCCTCGTACCTGCACAAATCGATAGCATCTCGCGACCAACACGATTAGGGGTTGTCAATCCCTTCACAGTCACTTACGAGAGTGAGATCTGATAGAGATAATATTTTTGGTATTTCTGGTATAGAGATGCAAAGTGAAAAGTAAAGGCAAAGTAAAAAAGCAAAGCAAGATTAAAGTGATGGAGATTGATATGATGAGAATAGACCCGGGGGCCATAGGTTTTACTAGTGGCTTCTCTCAAGATCATAAGTATTCTACAGTGGGTGAACAAATTACTGTTGAGAAATTGACAGAATTGAGCATAGTTATGAAAATATCTAGGAATGATCATGTATATAGGCATCACGACCATGACAAGTAGATCGAAACGATTCTGCATCTACTACTATTACTCCACTCATCAACCGCTATCCAGCATGTATCTAGAGTATTAAGTTAAGAACAGAGTAACGCTTTAAGCAAGATGACATGATGTAGAGAGATAAATTCATGCAATATGAAATAAACCCCTTCTTGTTATCTTCGATGGCAACAATACAATACATGCCTTGCTTCCCCTTCTGTCACTGGGAAAGGACACCGCAAGATTGAATCCAAAGCTAAGCACTTCTCCCATCGCAAGAACTACCAATCTAGTTGGCCAAACCAAACGGATAATTCAAAGAGACTTGCAAAGATAACCAATCATACATAAAAGAATTCAGAGAAGATTCAAATATTATTCATAGATAGACTTGATCATAAACCCACAATTCATCGGTCTCAACAAACACACCGCAAAAAGAAGAAGAATACATCGAATAGATCTCCACAAGAGAGGGGGAGAACATTGTATTCAGATCCAAAAAGAGAGAAGAAGCCATCTAGCTAATAACTATGGACCCGAAGGTCTGAGGTAAACTACTCACACTTCATCGGAGAGGCTATGATGATGTAGAAGCCCTCCGTGATGACGGCCCTCTCCGGCGGAGCTCCGAAACAGGACCCATGATGGGATCTCGTGGATACAAAAAGTTGCGGCGGTGGAATTAGGTTTTTGGCTCCTGTTCTGATCGTTTGGGGGAATGTGGGTATATATAGGAGGAAGAAGTACGTTGGTGGAGCTTCGGTGGGCCCACGAGGGTGGGGGCGTACCTAGGGGTGTAGGGCGCGCCCCCTACCTCATGCCCTCCTCGGAGCTTACTTGGCGTAGGGTCCAAGTCTCTTGGATCTTATTCGGGAAGAAAATCATGTTCCAGAAAGGATTTTTCTGTTTGGACTCCGTTTGATATTCCGTTTCTTCGAAACACCGAAATAGGCAAAAAACAGCAATTCTGGGCTGGGCCTCCGGTTAATAGGTTAGTCCCAAAAATAATATAAAAGTGGAAAATAAAGCCCAATATAGTCCAAAACAATAGATAATATAGCATGGAGCAATCAAAAATTATAGATACATTGGAGACGTATCATGCCCCAAAGTTTCTACCGGAGAGTCAATACGAAAACGTGTGCCAACCCATATGCATAAGTTCACAAGGTCACAGAATCCGCAAAGTTGATCACCAAAACATACATCAAGTAGATCACGTGAATATCCCATTGTCACCACAGATAAGCACATGCAAGACATACATCAAGTGTTCTCAAATCCTTAAAAACTCAATCTGATAAGATAACTTCAAAGGGAAAACTCGGTCCATTACAAGAAGGTAGAGGGGGAGAAACATCATAAGATCCAACTATAATAGTAAAGCTCGCAGTACATCAAGATCTTGCCAAATCAAGAACACGAGAGAGAGAGAGAGAGAGAGAGAGAGAGAGAGAGAGAGAGAGAGAGAGAGAGAGATAGAGAGAGAGAGAGAGATCAAACACGTAGCTACTGGTACATACCCTCATCCCTGAGGGTGAACTACTCCCTCCTCATCATAGAGAGCGCCGGGATGATGACGATGGCCACCGATGATGGTTTCCCCCTCTAGCAGGGTGCCGGAACGGGCTCCCGATTGGTTTTTCGTGGCTACAGAGGCTTGCGGCGGCTGAACTCCTGATCTAGGTTTTGTTCTGGAGTTTTCGAGATTTATTGGAAGTGCTGGCATCGGGAACAAGTCAGTGGGGCCCACGAGGCGATGACAAGGACAGGGGGCGCGCCCTCCACCATTGTTGTGGCCTCGGGACTCCTCTCTGATAACTTTTCGTTCAATATTTTTTATATTTTTTATAATTGGAATAGAAGGTGGTTGTGGAGAAGACAAAAAAGAAGGAGATAGTCTCACATCAACTAGGCGTATCAACGAGCTATGGAGATGCCCATCAATAGATATTAATGTGAGTGAGTAGGGATTGCCATGCAACAGATGCACTAGAGCTATAAGTTTGTGAAAGCTCAAAAAGAAACTAAGTGGGTGTGCATCCAACTTGCTTGCTCATGAAGACCTAGGGCATTTTGAGGAAACCCATCGTTGGAATATAAAAGCCAAGTTCTATAATGAAAAATTCCCACTAGTATATGAAAATGACAACATAAGAGACTCTCTATCATGAAGATTATGGTGCTACTTTGAAGCACAAGTGTGGTAAAAGGATAGTAACATTGCCCCTTCTCTCTTTTTCTCTCTCTTTTTTGGGGCCTTCTCTTTTTTTCGCCTTTTCTCTCCTTTATTTATTTATTCCCTCACATGGGGCAATGCTCTAATAATGAATATCATCACACTTTTATTTACTTTACAACTCAAATAATTAAACTCGATCCTAGAACAAAATATGACTATATGAATGCCTACAACGGTGTACCGGGATGTGCAGTGACTCAAGAGTGACATGTATGCAAATTATGAACGGTGGCTTTGCCATAAATACGATGTTAACTACATGATCATGCAAAGCAGTATGACAATGATGGAACGTGTCATAATAAACGGAACGGTGGAAAGTTGCATGGCAATATATCCCAGAATGGCTATGGAGATGCCATAATAAGTAGGTGTGGTGGCTGTTTTGAGGAATGAATAAGGTGGGTGTATGGTATCGGCGAAAGTTGCGCGGTACAAGAGAGGCTAGCAATGGTGGAAGGGTGAGAGTGCATATAATCCATGGACTCAACATTAGTCATGAAGAACTCACATACTTATTGAAAAAATCTATTAGTTATCGAAACAAAGTACTACACACATGCTCCTAGGGGGATAGATTGGTAGGAAAAGACCATCACTCGTCCCCGACCGCCACTCATAAGGAAGACAATCAATAAGTAAATCATGCTCCGACTTCATCACATATCGGTTCACCATACGTGCATGCTACGGGAATCACAAACTTTAACACAAGTATTTCTACAATCCACAATTACTCACTAGCATGAATCTAATATCACCATCTTTATATCTCAAAAAAATCATAAGGAATCGAACTTCTCATAGTATTCAATGCACTTAATATGAAAGTTTTTATTATATCCCTTTTGGATGCCCATCATATTAGGACTAAATTCATAACCCAAGCAAATTACCATGCTGTTTAAAGACTCTCAAAATAATATAAGTGAAGCATGAGAGTTCATCAATTTCTTCAAAATAAAACCACCGCCATGCTCTAAAAAGATATAAGTGAAGTACTAGAGCAAATGACAAACTACTCCAAAAGATATAGGTGAAGATGTAACTATGAGAAAACTCTCTAACATTTAAGTATTTCAGATCTTGGGATATTATTCAAACAGCAAGAAAAATAAAATAAAATGACATTACAAGGATAGCACATATCATGTGATGAAGCAAAAACTTAGGCTCAACCAAAACTGACCGATAGTTGTTGAAGAAGAAAGGTGGGATGTCAACCGGGGCATCCCGAAGCTTAAGTGCTTGAGACTTTTTAAAAATTAATTAGGGATTCCTTGGGCATCCCTAAGCTTGAGCTCTTGTGTCTCCTTAATTCCTCTCATATCATAGTTTCCCTAAATCTTAAAACTTCATCCACACAAAACTCAACAAAAACTCGTGAGATAAGTTAGTATAAATCAACCCCAAACCTTATAATTCTCTACTGTAGAAAATCACTAAAATTATAATTTGACATTGCATACTAAATGCCTCTGCATATTTAATACTCCCAACCTCAAATAGAATCATTAAACAAGCAAACATATGCAAACATATGCAGACATAACAGCAATCTATCTAAACAGAACAGTCTGTAAAGTGCAAGAGGAATCATACTTCCCTAACTCCAATAATTCTGAAAAATTACCACATTGTAGAAAATTCGTTATTACTCATTGTGTAAAAATTTCAAGATTTTATCATGTTCTGACTATTAACAAATATTCAAAATATAACATAAAACTTTCTGTTTTCAACACAACAACACATAGACTTGCAAAATAAGCATGGTAAAGGCTATACTTGACAATTTTATTGAAATAAAAGATGCAAAACATCACTCTAAATAGCAGAAAGCAAATCGAACTAAAATAAAATGACGCTCCGAGTAAAACACATATCATGTGGTGAATAAAAATATAGCTCCAAGTAAGGTTACCGATGAACGAAGATGAAAGAGGGGATGCCATCCAGGGCATCCCCAAGCTTAGGCTCTTGTCTATCTTTGAATATTATCTTGGGGTGCCTTGGGCATCCCCAAGCTTAGGATCTTGCCACTCTTTATTCCTTAGTCCATCAAAACTTTACCCAAAACTTGAAAACTTCACAACACAAAACTCAACAGAAAACTCATAAGCTCCGTTAGTATAATAAAACAAATCATTCACTTTGGTACTGTCAAGACAAGATTCACATTTTTTTCTCACACGATTCCTACTGTACCCTATCGTTTCTACAATTTATATTAAGCAATATAGACATAGTAACTATAAAACAAGCAAACTATGCATCGAAAACAGAATCTATAAAAAATAGAACAGTCTATAAAGATCTGAATTGAAATCATACTTCTCTAACTCCAAAAATTCTGAAAAATTAGGACAATCTAGACAATTTGTATATCAATCTTGTGTAAAAAATTTAAATCAAAAGCACGTTCCAGTGAAGTTTCAAAATTCCTGGACTAGGAGCAAAAGTTTCTATTTTTGCACAGAATCAAGTCAACTATCATTCATACTATCCAAAAGGCTTTACTTGGCACCTTACTGGAAAAAAGCAATAAAAGATGATTAATACACTAGCATAATCATGTGAACACACAAAATCAGTAGGGGTAAATGTTGGGTTGTCTCCCAACAAGCACTTTTCTTTAATGCCTTTCTTGCTAGGCATGATGATTTCAATGATGCTCACATAAAAGATAAGAATTGAAACATAATGGGAGCATCATTAAGCATATGACTAGCACATTTAAGTCTAACCCACTTCCTATGCATAGGGATTTTGGGAGCAAACAATTTATGAGAACAATAATCAACTAGCATAGGAAGGTAAAACAAGCAAACCTTCAAAACTTTCAACACATAGAAAGGAAACTTGATATTATTGTAATATGTAGAAGCATACACTGGTGCGCGTCGGTCCTAAACAAACAGTTTTTTGCCCCTTTCCGCGACGGAATTTGGAACCGTCACTAAGTGAGTGTGTGCGATAGGGTGTCATTCCCACATGACCCAGAAATTGTCGGGGATAGGCCCTCCTGGGACCCAGGCTGGGGCCGTGTGCGATTGAGCGAGGCATCGAAACCCAATCATTTCTGTAGGTATGTACATCCCACACGGTGAATCCCAGAAATCATTTCCGTAGGTATGTACATCCCACACGGTGAATCCCAGAAATCATTTTCGTAGGTATGTACATCCCACACGGTAATCCGGGAAAATCATTTCCGTAGGTATGTACATCCCACACGGTGAATCCCAGAAAAACATTTTGCGTTCGTATGCATATCACACACAGTCAATCCAGGGAATACGTTTCCGTTCTTATGTACATCCCACACAGTCAATCCAGGGAAAACGTTTCCGTTCGGACGTAAATCCCACAAAGTTTTATGTGTAGGCTCGTGTGTGAAAGGTGTAACTATCACACACTGTCTTCCTTGGTTAACTGTTTGCTTTTATCAACTATATCACACACGATTTGATGAAGAAAACCGTGTGGCATTGGGCTATGCATCGCAATCGCTTTTACTGCTAGAACCGTTTGCAAAGGTCCATGACAGATTTAGCAGGTTTATTAGTTTACAATTAATAATTCCAGTATTACGCAAATTCACATTTCATATCGAACAACTATTTGCCAATTTAATATCAGGCACATAAATATATTATAACATCACAGTACGGTAGCTACATGAAAACAACATAGTACAATATATAGCTAGTTCAACTTCATAAGAACAATATATTCATTTCCCTAATCGAGATCATCCAGGCTAATCTTATCCACCTCTGCTTTCAGTTCAGTAAGAACCCGTTTTGCACGGGCCAACTAGGAATGTGCCTCTTCCTTCACCAACACCATCTTAGCAAAGTATTTTAAAAAATCTGAGCTCATTATCCACCTTCAACTTTTTATCCCGCATCTTGAAATATGCTTCAGCGTTGACAAGACTTTCTCTAAGCCTAACTGTGTTCACTTCCTCATACATGCTCAAGAGCTTCATTAAGCACATCTTCAAAGACGGTGGACACTGTTGGTCAACCCACTCCAATTAAGAACACTTCCGTTCATCCTATAATATTTAAAACTAGATCAGTAACAATTGTGGGAGAAATAGGTTTACAGCAACATAGAAAATCACCAATGCTTATTTTGAAAAACTGAAGAAACATGTTAATTATGACATATCTTCTCAAAAAGATCAATGTGCTAATGAAATAATTGGTACTGAGACAACAACCAAATTCTGGAACATCAGAAGCTATAATTAACTACAACGACGCTACAAGTTCTTACTCATGTACAATAAATAACAAATTGAACATTTTATGAGGAAGGTAAATATAACTCCAACAGCATAGCGACAGTGTTTGGATGACAACAAATTGATACTAACAGGTGTGTACATGCACAAATTTAGTAACATAGAACTAATAGCACTAATTTCGTCCACTATGTATGCCAAAACTGGTGTAAAGAGAACTGTTGCTACATCTCGCACCGGTGCCCTGAACTGGCGAGCCGATGCAGGGAAAAAAATCAGGGACCCGGACTCCGGAGCACGTAGTTGCTCCGATGCCCAGTTCCTTCGTGCCATAAAGATTTAGTATTTTACTGCTTGGCTGCTCGGATGTGTGGACCAAAGTTGGCTGCACAAACTGCTGAAGCGGTGTCAAATAATTTTCTAATGGCACCGCTGATGAGATGGCAACAATTTAATATACTAGGTATAAACTGTGACACTGTCTTAGGATGCGTTTGGTTGAAGGTGTGGTATGAATGGGTTGGGACCGTGATAGTGTCTAAATCACATCTAGCAAATGATTTGTAACAACGGAAGAGGGTCTAACCTTCTCTGCACATGCCAGAAACTTCCTCCCAGTGTCCACAGAATCAAACGCAAGTAGCTTCACACATGGAGATTGATGGTGACAATGAGCAAATAGATCTTCAGCCACCCCGCTCCATTCATTGCCATTGATGGTCTTAGGGAGCTACACAAGGAAGAAACGACTCAAATCGACCTCCGGGTAAAAATCCTTCATTCCAAGTCATAGCCCGAGAGAGAGAGAGAGAGAAGAGAGGCATACCCGGGTGGTGAAGGAGTAGTCACCGGAGGAGGAACCGCTGGAGATGTCTTTGAAGAAGACCATGGCGACCCCAGCGGTAGGATGCAAGACGGCGAGAGCGAGGAAGCGACTATAGCTTAGCAAGGATGGAAGGAAGGAGGAAACAGGGGAAATGTGACTTGTGGTCAGGGAGAAAAGGGGGTGGGGAAGGGGGGCACGGGTAGATATTTTGGTGGTAGGCCAAAATTTTGGAAATGTGGAGGGAAACTTTGCGCGCGGTGCCACCGGACCATTCACTTTGAACGATTGTGTGCATCACAAACGATTCTTCTTCTTTACGCACATGGGATGAGTTTGATAATTCAAATTTTGGTTTCAAGGCATGGGCACATTTACTTTGAACGCGCGCGGTGCCGTTGGACCATTCACTTTGAACGATTGTGTGCATCGCAAACGATTCTTCTTCTTTAGGCGCATGGGATGAGTTTGATAATTCAAATTTTGGTGGAAAATTCCCCGGGTACGTCATTGCATAATTTAATATCGCTTGCTAATTTGGGCACACAAAAGAGCGTACAGTAGACAGACCACACTTACTGAATCGAGCAATTTTAGTAATTACACAAAGCCAGTTGACCTAAACATTGCTCTAACAAAAGACCAGCATTAAAAACAAAGCCTAAGTACGCATAATTAAAAATCCGCCGCCGCGCTAGCCTATGCATCGCCGGTGTGAGATGAGACGTCGATGACTTGTCCTGGCGACATGCCGCCGTGGGTGGACTCCGCGTCCCCCCTGCTGAAGTCGACCGCGTCCTCGTCCTCGTCCTCGGCACCGCCCTCAAGGTTGTAGTACTCGTAGTAGTGGCTGCGCCAGAGCTCGCGTTGGTACTCCACCACCGATTCCTCGACGGATAGACTCTTCTCTACCTCGACCTCGGCCACGCGCAACTCCTCCTCCCGGCACTCCTCGATCTCCGCCGCCCCCTACATCTCCAGCTCCCGCTCGGTGACCTCATGAGGAAGCAGGTGCTCCATGGCCACCGCCGCCTTTTCAGACGTGGGTTGCATGCTGGAGTCCGAGGTGGCCTGGAATATCTTGGCGTGTGCATCCTCGTTCTTGGCCTGGATGGCCTCTACCCGGGCCAGGGCGACATCAGCGGCACGGACGGCAGCTCAAGCGCTCTCGGTGTTTGCAGCTGCCGTCGCAGCAGCAGCTGCAGCTGCCCTGTCGTCTACCGCAGACGCCCTCTCAGCGAAAGCGGACACGCTCAATGCGGATGGGGCGGCACTCTCAGCGTAGGCGGCGACGCACGGGGGGGGGGGGACGCGGCCATCGTATGGTCCTTCACGAAGCGTTTCCACGGCGTCATCTTTGCAAGAAGGGGGTCCGGGAATGGGGATCGGGATTCGTGGATTCGGGGGTTGCCGACACTAAAGCAGACGAGCCGGCAAATCTTAAGGAGGGAGACTTAAATAGACCCAGATATTTTCATCGCAAACGGTTCCTAGAAAACAACTGTGTGTGATGTTGTATATATTTTTTATTAGTTGTGAAAGACGAATTTGGAATAAAGTGCCAACGGATGGTGTTTTAAATGAACGAGAAATTTTGTAGTACTAATACAACTGTCATGTCAAATTTTGGAAAATTTTAGGGGTCATTTGAGCTTCTAAGACATTTAAGTGATTTTCTAGCCATTTAATGGCCGTAATTGAAATTTGAACTACATGTACATGCAACAGCTAACCATAACGGTTTGAAAACTCATATTTCGTGTACTTGTGTGTGATTTAGTTCCATGTGAAGTAAATTGGAAGGAATTTTCAAACATATTGGTCTAATGGCTATGACACAATTAAGCATGGAGTGACATGGCATTTTAATTCCAAAACATTAAAAAAATCAGAAACACATCAAACCTTGGTTGATGTAATGTCATGCCACCAAGATGATGTGGTAAAAAATTGGCATGTTTGACCAAAGTTTGGACACACACTCCTCACAAACCGGAGAAACTCGCTAGAAGGTTCGTGGTTCCGAGAGGGAACAATGCATGTTTGATGACGAACGGGAGATAGCTTCCTGTTACAGCCTTCAAATTTTTTCTACGTCTAACGTGCACTACTACAACTGTAATGTGAAATTTTGGAAAATTCTAGGGGTCATTTGACCTATTAAAGACATTTAAGTGATTTTCTAACCATTTAATGATCGTAATTCAAATTTGAACTACATCTACCTGGAACGCCTAACCAAAACGTTTTGAAAAATCATATATGTGTACTTGTGTGCGAGTTAATTCCATGTGCAGTAAATTAGAAGGAATTTTCAAACATATTGCTCTCACGACATGGACATATGCATACGTATGCATGGAGTGACATGGCATTTTAAGTCCAAAATAGAAAAATGATGAGAAACAGATGAAACCTTGGTTGATGTAATGTCATTCCACCAAGATGATGTGGTAAAGAAATTGGCATGTTTGATGAACGTTTGGACACGCACCCCTCACAAACTGGAGCAACTCGCTAGAAGGTTCGTGGTTCCGAGAGGGAACAATGCATGTTTGATGAGGAACAGGAGATAGCTTCCCCTTACGGCCTTTAAATTTTTTCCTACGTTTAACGTGCACTAATACAACTTCATGTGAAAATTTGGTAAATTTCAGGGGTCATTTGACATTTTAAAGACATTTAAGTGATTTTCTAACCATTTAATGACCGTAATTCAAATTTGAACTACATCTACATGCAACGCCTAACCATAACGGTTTGAAAAATCATATTTTTGTGTACTTGTGTGCGAGTTAATTCCATGTGCAGTAAATTCGAAGGAATTTTCAAACATATTGGTGTCAAGGCATGGGCACATGCATGGAATGCATGCCATGGCATTTTAATTCCAAAATATTAAAAAATGATCAGAAAAACATGAAACCTTGCTTGATTTAATGTCATGCCACCAAGATAATGTGGTAAAGAAATTGGCATGTTTGACGAAAGTTTGGACACACACCCCTCACAAACCGGAGCAACTTGCTAGAAGGTTCGTGGTTTCGAGAGGGAACAATGCATGTTTGAAGACGAACGGGAGCTAGCTTCCTCTTACGACCTTGAATTTTTTTCAATGTCTAACGTGCACTACTACAACTGTAATGTGAAATTTTGGAAAATTCTAGGGGTCATTTGACCTTTCAAAGACATTTAAGTGATTTTCTAACCATTTAATGACCGTAATTCAAATTTGTACTACATCTACATGGAACGCCTAACCAAAACAGTTTGAAAAATCATATCTGTGTACTTGTGTGCGAGTTAATTCCATGTGTAGTAAATTAGAAGGAAATTTCAAACATATTGGTATCACGACATGGACACATGCATACGTATGCATGGAGTAACATGGCATTTTAATTCAAAAAATAGAAAAATGATCAGAAACACATGAAACCTTGGTTGATGTAATGTCATGCCAGCAAGATGATGTGGTAAAGAAATTGGCATGTTTGATGAACGTTTGGACACACACCCCTCACAAACCAGAGCAACCCGCTAGAAGGTTCGTGGTTCCGAGAGGGAGCAATGCATGTTTGATGAGGAACGGGAGATAGCTTCCTTTTACGGCCTTCAAATTTTTTCCTACGTTTAACGTGCACTAATATAACTGTCATGTGAAAATTTGGTAAATTTGAAGGGTCATTTGACTTTCTAAAGACATTTAAGTGATTTTCTAACCATTTAATGACCGTAATTCAAATTGGAACTACATCTACATGCAACGCCTAACCAAAACGGTTTGAAAAATAATATTTTTGTCTACTTGTGTGCGAATTAATTCCATGTGCAGTAAACATATTTGTGTCAAGGCATGGGCACATGCATGGACTGCATGCTATGGCACTTTAATTCCAAAAAATTAAAAAATGATCAGAAAAACATGAAACATTTCTTGATTTAATGTCATGCCACCAAGATCGTGTGGTAAAAAATTGGCCTGTTTGATGGAAGTTTGGACACACACCCCTCACAACCGGAGCAACTTGCTAGAAGGTTCGTGGTTCCGAGAGGGAACAATGCATGTTTGAAGACGAACGGGAGCTAGCTTCCTCTTACGACGTTGAATTTTTTTCAACGTCTAACGTGCACTACTACAACTGTAATGTGAAATTTTGGAAAATTCAAGGGGTCATTTGACCTTTCAAAGACATTTAAGTGATTTTCTAACCATTTAATGACCGTAATTCAAATTTGTACTACATCTACATGGAACGCCTAACCAAAACGGTTTGAAAAATCATATCTGTGTACTTGTGTGCAAGTTAATTCCATGTGCAGTAAATTATAAGGAATTTTCAAACCTATTGGTCTCGCGACATGGACACATGCATACGTATGCATGGAGTGACATGGCATTTTAATTCAACAAATAGATAAATGATCAGAAACACATGAAACCTTGGTTGATGTAATGTCATGCCAGCAAGATGATGTGGTAAAGAAATTGGCATGTTTGAGGAACGTTTGGACACACGCCCCTCACAAACCAGAGCAACCCGCTAGAAGGTTCATGGTTCCGAGAGGGAGCGATGCATGTTTGATGAGGAACGGGAGATAGCTTCCTCTTACGGCCTTCAAATTTTTTCCTACGTTTAACATGCACTAATACAACTGTCATGTGAAAATTTGGTAAATTTCAAGGGTCATTTGACCTTCTAAAGACATTTAAGTGATTTTCTAACCATTTAATGACCGTAATTCAAATTTGAACTACATCTACATGCAACGCCTAACCAAAACGATTTGAAAAATAATATTTTTGTGTACTTGTGTGCGAGTTAATTCCATGTGCAGTAAACGTATTGGTGTCAAGGCATGGGCACATGCATGGACTGCATGCCATGGCACTTTAATTCCAAAAAATTAAAAAATGATCAGAAAAACATGAAACATTTCTTGATTTAATGTCATGCCACCAAGATGGTGTGGTAAGAAAATTGGCCTGTTTGACGAAAGTTTGGACACACACCCCTCACTACCGGAGCAACTCACTAGAAGGTTCGTGCTTCCGAGAGGGAACAATGCATGTTTGCTGACGAACGGGAGATAGCTTCCTCTTACGGCATTCAAATTTTTTCCTACATTTAGCGTGCACTAATACAACTGTCATGTGAAAAATTGGAAATTTTCAGGGGTCATTTGACCTTCTAAAGACATTTAAGTGATTTTCTAACCATTTAATGACCGTAATTCAAATTTGAACTACATCTACATGCAAAGCCTAACCAAAACGGTTTGACAAATCATATTTTTGTGTAATTGTGTGCGAGTTAAAAAAATCATCACACGATGGTAATATCTGGTGTTCAAAAAAGAAAATCTAAAGATCTGGCAAGACAACTGGCCCCCACACGATTGGCACTCTATCTCGTGGCTCGAGGTTTGGTAGGTGATTGGCGGGGATCATTAGTCACACACGGTTCTGTATTGGAAACCGTCAGCTATTATGTTCACACATGGATTTGCTGCGGGAATTGTGTGTAATTCAAACTACAGTACTCGTAAATTCCGGTGACCGGCGTGTGTACTGTCCCCGTCGATCTAGATTCCGGCCGCCAATAAATACAACCTTGCTCACGTCATCCCGCCGGCATTCTCATCTACAAACTCCCCTCGCTCGCTCGCCCTCTCTCTCTCTCTCTCTCTCTCTCTCAAATCTCTGCCATGGCACCGCCGGTCTGCCCACGCGCCGACGAGGAGTCGCCACCCCTGGAGGACGCTTGCTACCTCTTGAGCACTGCATTGGTTTTCCCCGAAGAGGAGAGGATGATGCAGCAAAGTAGCGTAAGTATTTCCCTCAGTTTTTGAGAACCAAGGTATCCATCCAGTAGGAGGCTACTCTCAAGTCCCTCGTACCTGCACAAAACGATAGCTACTCGCAACCAACGCGATTAGGGGTTCTCAATCCCTTCACGGTCACTTACGATAGTGAGATATGATAGAGATTATAGATAATATTTTTGGTATTTTTGGTATAGAGATGCAAAGTGAAAAGTAAAAGTCAAAGTAAAAAAGCAAAGCAAGATTAAAGTGATGGAGATTGATATGATGAGAATAGACCTGGGGGCCATAGGTTTCACTAGTGGCTTCTCTCAAGAGCATAAGTATTCTACGGTGGGTGAACAAATTACTGTTGAGCAATTGACAGAATTGAGCATAGTTATGAGAATATCTAGGTATGATCATGTATATAGGCATCACGTCCGAGACAAGTAGACCGACTCCTGCCTGCATCTACTACTATTACGCCACTCATCGACCACTATCCAGCATACATCTAGAGTATTAAGTTAATAACAGAGTAACACTTTAAGCAAGATGACATGATGTAGAGGGATAGTTTCATGCAATATGATAAAAACCCCATCTTGTTGTCCTCGATGGCAACAATACAATACATGCCTTGCTGCCCCTTCTGTCACTGGGAAAGGACACCGCAAGATTGAACCCAAAGCTAAGCACTTCTCCCATGGCAAGAAAAACCAATCTAGTAGGCCAAACCAAACTGATAGTTCGAAGAGACTTGCAAAGATAACCAATCATACATAAAAGAATTCAGAGAAGATTCAAATATTATTCATAAATAGACTTAATCATAAACCCACAATTCATCGGTCTCAACAAACACACCGCAAAAAGAAGATTACATCGAATAGATCTCCACGAGAGAGAGGGCGAACATTGTATTGAGATCCAAAAAGAGAGAAGAAGCCAACTAGCTAATAACTATGGACCCGAAGGTCTGAGGTGAACTACTCACACTTCGTCGGAGAGGCTATGATGATGTAGAAGCCCTCCGTGATGACGTCCCTCTTCGGCGGAGCTCCGGAACAGGCGCCAATATGGGATCTCCTGGATACAGAAAGTTGCGGCGGTGGAATTAGGTTTTTGGCTCCATATTTGATCATTTGGGGGTACGTAGGTATATATAGGAGTAGGTCGGTGGAGCAATAGGGGCCCCACAAGGCAGGGGGGCGCGCCCTAGGGGGGGCGCCCCCCACCCTCGTGACCGCCTCTTTTGTTCCTCAGAGAAGGGTCCAAGTCTCCTGGATCACGTTCGGTGAGAAAATCACGTTCCCGAAGGTTTTATTCCGTTTGGACTCCGTTTTATATTCTGTTTCTCCAAAACTCTAAAATAGGCAAAAAACAACAATTCTGGGATGGGCCTCCGGTTAATAGGTTAGTCCCAAAAATAATATAAAAGTGGAAAATAAAGCCCTATATAGTCCAAAACAGTAGATAATATAGCATGGAGCAATAAAAAATTATAGATACATTGGAGACGTATCAGGCATCCCCAAGCTTAATTCCTGCTCGTCCTCGAGTAGGTAAATGATAAAAAGAGAATTTGTGATGCGGAGTGCTACTTGGCATAATTTCAATGTAAAACTTCTTAATTGTGGTATGAATATTCAGATTCAAGACATATGTTTATGTTGACATAGAAATAATAATAAACTTCAAGCATACTAACAAAGCAATTATGTCCTCTCAAAATAATATGGCCAAAGAAAGTTATCCCTACAAAATCATATAGTCTGGCTATGCTCTATCTTCACCACACAAAGTATTTAAATCATGCACAACCCCGATGACAAGCCAAGCAATTGTTTCATACTTTAACATTTTCAAAACTTTTTCAATCTTCACGCAATAGATGAGCGTGACCCATGGATATAGCACTATATGTGGAATAGAATGGTGGTTGTGGAGAAGACAAAAAGAGGGGAAGATAGTCTCACATCAACTAGGCGTATCAACGGGCTATGGAGATGCCCATCAATAGATATCAATGTGAGAGAGTAGGGATTGCCATGCAACGGATGTACTAGAGCTATAAGTATATGAAAGTTCAACAAAAGAAACTAAGTGGGTGTGCATCCAACTCGCTTGCTCATGAAGACCTAGGGCAATTTGAGGAAGCCCATCATTGGAATATACAAGCCAAGTTCTATAATGAAAAATTCCCACTAGTATATGAAAGTGACAAAATGAGAGACTCTCTATCATGAAGATCATGGTGCTACTTTGAAGCACAAGTGTGGTAAAAGGATAGTAACATTGTCCCTTCTCTCTTTTTCTCTCATTTTATATATATTTTTTTTTATTTGGGCCTTTTCTTTTTTTTATGGCCTCTTTTTCTTCGTCCGGAGTCTCATCCCGACTTGTGGGGGAATCACAGTCTCCATCATCCTTTCCTCACTTGGGACAAAGCTCTAAAAATGATGATCATCACACTTTTATTTTTCTTACAACTCAACAATTACAACTCGATACTTAGAACAAAATATGACTCTATATGAATGCCTCCGGCGGTGTACCGGGATATGCAGTGAATCAAGAGTGACATGTATGAAAGAATTATGAACGGTGGCTTTGCCACAAATACGATGTCAACTACATGATCATGCTAGCAATATGACAATGATGGAGCGTGTCATAATAAACGGAACGGTGGAAAGTTGCATGGCAATATATATCGGAATGGCTATGGAAATGCCATGATGGGTAGGTATGGTGGCTGTTTTGAGGAAGGTATATGGTGGGTGTATGATACCGGTGAAAGGTTCGTGGTATTAGAGAGGCTAGCAATGGTGGAAGGATGGGAAAAATGCGTATAATCCATGGACTCAACATTAGTCATAAAGAACTCATATACTTATTGCAAAAATCTAGAAGTTATCAAAGCAAAGTATTACGTGCATGCTCCTAGGGGGATAGATTGGTAGGAAAGACCATCGCTCCTCCCCAACCGCCACTCATATGGAAGACAATCAATAAATAAATCATGCTCCGACTTCATCACATAACAGTTCACCATATGTGCATCCTACAGGAATCACAAACTTTAACACAAGTATTTTTCAAACACAACTACTCAACTATCATAACTCTAATATCACCATCTTCATATCTCAAAACAATTATCAATCATAAATCTTTTCTTAGTATTCAACGCACTCGAAAGAAAGTTTCACAAATCTTGAATACCAAGCATATTATTATTAAGCAATTTACCATGCTATTAGAGACTCTCAAAATAATCTAAGTGAAGCATGAGAAATCAATAGTTTCTTTAAAACAAATCCACCACCGTGCTCTAAAATATCTAAGTGAAGCACATAGAGCAAAATTATAACGCTCAAAAGATATAAGTGAAACGCATAGAGCAAAACTACATAGCTCAAAAGATATAAGTGAAGCGCATAGAGTATTCTATCAAATTCCAATTCATGTATGGATCTCTCAAAATGTGTGTACAGCAAGGATCATTGTGGCACACTAACAAACAAAGACACAAAGAATACAAGACGCTCCAAGCAAAACACATGACATGTGGTGAATAAAAATATAGCTCCAAGTAAAATTACCGATGGAAGTAGACGAAAGAGGGGATGCCTTCCGGGGCATCCCCAAGCTTTGACTTTTTGGTGTCCTTGGATTATCTTGGGAGTGCCATGGGCATCCCCAAGCCTAGGCTCTTGCCACTCCTTGTTCCATAATCCATCAAAAGATTGCACCCAAAACTTGAAAACTTCACAATACAAAACTCAATAGAAATCTCGTGAGCACCGTTAGAGAAAGAAAACAAAAGATCACTTCAAGGTACTGTAATGAACTATTCTGTATTTATATTGGTGTTAAACCTACTGTATTCCAACTTCTCTATGGATTATAAACTATTTTACTAGCCATAGATTCATCAAAATAAGCAAACAACACACGCAAAACAGAATCTGTCAAAAACAGAACAGTCTGTAGTAATCTGTAACTAACGCAAACTTCTGGAACTACAAAAAATCTACCAAAATAGGATGACCTAGAAAAGTTTTCTATTGATCAGCATCAATTGGAATCAGTATTTTATCACGTTCTGGTGATTTTTAACAATTGGTTTCGTGAACATAAAGTTTCTGGAAATTACAGCAAGATCAAATAACTATCATCCAAGAAGATCCTATAGGTTTAACTTGGCACAAACACTAATTAAAACACAAAACCACATCCAAACAGAAGGTGGATGGGTTATTTATTCCTAAACATAAGAAAAAAACTAAAATAAAATTGGGTTGCCTCCCAACAAGCGCTATCGTTTAACGCCCCTAGCTAGGCATAAAAGCAAGGATAGATCTAGGTATTGCCATCTTTGGTAGGCAATCCATAAGTGGCTCTCATGATAGATTCGTATGGCAATTTTATTTTATTTCTAGTAATTATCAAACTCTTAGGCACAAGATCGAAAAATTCATTTGTAGCAAATGGTTCCTTAATGATAGCAAAAAGATCGGGATGAATACGTATAGATTTAAGATCCGCAATTTCCTTAGAGGATTCACCCTTATTTTTACAAACATACGTAAGCTTGGCAATTTTAGTAGGAGGACTTGGAGTATTCTTTATGGAAGAAAAAACGGTTCCCAAATTTGTAATGATACCCTCAAGTTTATCGATTCTAGTAGAATCTAGATTTATTTTCTCATTAACTATAGGTTCCTTTTCCTTAATATTTTTCAAAGTCATTCCTACCTTAGATCCATATTGAGTAATTTGATTGTGGATCTTTTTATCTAGATTTTCAGTTGATTCAATGGTAGCAACTTTATTTTCAATAATTTCAAGCCTTTGCATAACATGCTCCAAAGTTAACATAGTTCCATTAACCAAAAGAGGTGGTGAGCCAAATAAATCTATCATGGCATTATAAGAATCAAAAGTATGGCTACCCAAAAAATTCCCTTCGGTAATGGTATCAAGGATATATCTATACCAAGGATTGGCACCTACATACAAATTGCGAAGAAGAACTAAAGTAGATTGCTTCCTGGTAGATCTATTTTGAGCATTGCAAATTCTATACCAAGCGTCTTTCAGATTTTCTCCCTCCCTTTGTTTAAAATTTAGAACTTCGTTCTCGGGAGATAACAGAGAAGATATAAGACTAGCCATGACGACAAGGCAAGCGAGAAAAAGGCAAACGGAGAAAGAGAAGGAGAAGGAGATTAGGAAAGAGAGGGCGAATAAAACGACAAGGGTGAAGTGGGGGAAAGGAAAACGAGAGGCAAATGGCAACTAATGTAATGCGAGAGATAAGGATTGCGATGGGTACTTGGTTAGTTGACTTTTTGCATAGACTCCCCGGCAACGGCGCCAGAAATTCTTCTTGCTACCTCTTGAGCACTGCGTTGGTTTTCCCCGAAGAGGAGAGGATGATGGAGCAAAGTAGCGTAAGTACTTCCCTCAGTTTTTGAGAACCAAGGTATCAATCCAGTAGGAGGCTACGCTCAAGTCCCTTGTACCTGCACAAAACGATAGCTACTCGCAACCCATGCGATCAGGGGTTGTCAATCCCTTCACGGTCACTTACGAGAGTGAGATCTGAGAGAGATGATAGATAATATTTTTGGTATTTTTGGTATAGAGATGCAAAGTGAAAAGTAAAAGGCAAAGTAAAAAAGCAAAGCAAGATTAAAGTAATGTAGATTGATATGATGAGAATAGACCCGGGGGCCATAGGTTTCACTAGTGGCTTCTCTCAAGAGCATAAGTATTCTACGGTGGGTGAACAAATTACTATTGAGCAATTGACAGAATTGAGCATAGTTATGAGAATATCTAGGTATGATCATCTATATAGGCATCACGTCTGAGACAAGTAGACCGACTCCTGCTTGCATCTACTACTATTACTCCACTCATCGACCGCTATCCAGCATGCATCTAGAGTATTAAGTTAAAAACAGAGTAACGCTTTAAGCAAGATGACATGATGTAGAGGGATATTTTCATGCAATATGATAAAAACCCCATCTTGTTATCCTCGATGGCAACAATACAATACGTGCCTTGCTGCCCCTTCTGTCACTGTGAAAGGACACCGCAAGATTGAACCCAAAGCTAAGCACTTCTCCCATGGCAAGAAAAACCAATCTAGTAGGCCAAACAAAACTGATAGTTCGAAGAGACTTGCAAAGATAACCAATCATACATAAAAGAATTCAGAGAAGATTCAGATATTATTCATAGATAGACTTAATGATAAACCCACAATTCATCGGTCTCAACAAACACACCGCAAAAAGAAGATTACATCGAATAGATCTCCATGAGAGAGGGGGAGAACATTGTATTGAGATCCAAAAAGAGAGAAGAAGCCAACTAGCTAATAACTATGGACCCGAAGGTCTGAGGTGAACTACTCACACTTCATCGGAGAGGCTATGATGATGTAGAAGCTCTCCGTGATGACGGCCCTCTCCGGCGGAGCTCCAGAACAGGCCCCAAGATGGGATCTCATGGATACAGAAAGTTGCGGCGGTGGAATTAGGTTTTTGGCTCCGTATCTGATCGTTTGGGGGTACATAGGTATATATAGGAGGAAGGAGTACGTCGGTGGAGCAACAGGGGGCCCACGAGGCAGGGGGCGCTCCCTGGGGGGGCGCCCCCCACCCTTGTGACTGCCTCTTTTGTTCCTTGGAGAAGGGTCCAAGTCTCTCGGATCACGTTGGGTGAGAAAATCACGTTCCGGAAGGTTTTATTCCGTTTGGACTCCGTTTCATATCTGTTTCTCCAAACTCTGAAATAGGCAAATGACAGCAATTCTGGGCTGGGCCTCCGGTTAATAGGTTAGTCCCAAAAATAATATAAAAGTGGAAAATAAAGCCCAATATAGTCCAAACCAGTAGATAATATAGCATGGAGCAATCAAAAATTATAGATACATTGGAGACGTATCAACGCTCACTCGATTAGCAGTGACGAGGACTCCTACGCGCCTCCTGATGAGGTTGCGCCGGACCCCCCAACTTTGGATTGGTTTTGGGGCTAGTACAATCTTTGTCTGTGGAAGTTGCTGCCGCCGGCTGAGAAAGCCAGGCAAGTGGCATTCAAGAAGGAGATGGCGGAGGAGGAAGCCAGGTACCAGGTGGCCTGTGAAACCCGTGATGCCGCTTGGAAAAAGGAGGCGGCGGAGCTTTGGGGTTGGGCGCGTCGTCGTGCCGAGGAGGTGTACGAAGACGGGTACTTCGCGAAGAAGGTCATAGGCGCTGGGCGCCTCGTCGCTGCATGGAGGTGGGACGATAAGCTCCAGCGTGCCACCGACGAGGAGCTCCGGTGGGCGCCCAACGAAATGGCAAGATCGGCCGCGCGCGCTCGCTAGCAAGAGGCAGATCGGTACGTCAAGCGCTGCGAGGCGGAGGAGTCGGAGTACTGCCTCCACACTGGGAAGATGCCGCGCACCAGGGAGCTGCTGGCGAGGTGCTGCCGGAATACTGGCCCCAGGAGGGATTATTAGTTTTAGTATTGTTCATTTTCAGTTTTATGCATTGTACCTAGTAGTTAAGTATCATCACGTATATGTGATGATATATATTTGGATCACAGCATCCCCTATAAGGGTCCGACAGGGCCCTCCTAAACTTCTAAACTGCAACCGCCCGACCCAGGGGATCCCGAGGCGCCCCGACAGGATTGCACCCGATCCGGGACTCCTCGACAGGATCCACCTGATCCCCTCGATCCCGAGCTGCCCCAGCCCCCCTCCTTGCCGCTCCTCCCCTCTTCGCCGCTGATCTTCATCGGATCCGCCGCCTCCCCCCGTCTACAGCTCCTGGCCGGCCGGATCCGCCGCCTCCCCTCCTTCCACAACTCCTGTCCGGCCGGATCCGCCACCTCCCCTCCTTCTCCAGCTCCTGGCCGGCCATCGACGCGGGCGAGTGAGCGACGGCGGGCACCGGCGCGAGGGAGCCCGCGTCTCCTGGACGCGGCAAAGCCGCCATGGACTTCAGGAAGCCGCATCCTCGTCCCATCTCCACCACCCAAAGCCTTGGCAGACCAGATGACGTCCCCGACGCAAGCTATGGTGAGCGGCGCGACCAACGGAGCAACTCTTCTGCGGAGGCGACATCGGTTGAGCCCTCAAATTCAGCGGCAACAGTACATGAACTTCCTCCCAATTTTGCCTTCTTCTTCAATCTTGCCTTCTCTGACCTTCTTGCTTCATGCACATGAACTTCGCGCCCTCTGCAAGACATGGATTACCATGGAATTCCTCTCCTACCTCCACGACGAATCGTTCTCAACGTGGCCTATCAGCTGCTGGAAAAAGGTTGGCCGAACTTCTAGACACGGTATGGTTGAACTTCTTCCTTCTGTTTGTTATTTTCTTACAGCTATGTGAAGTTCTGGTAGTGTATGAGCATCAGTCCAGGCTACAAAAGCTTTTTTAAAATCTGCCTGCTTACAGGCATGTGAAGTTCAGGTAGTATGTGAGCCTCAGTCCAGGCTACAAACACTATAAAACTTTCCTGCATTCACATTCACATGTGGAAAAGCCATGTGAAGTTCAACTAGTAAGTGTGCTAGAGTTCAGGTTGGTATGTATCTGGTTCTGTGCAAAAAAAAATAAAGGGAAAATAGAGCATGCATGTGATCTCACATGAAGGTAAGGTTGGTATGCACTAGTAGTTCAACCATTCAAACTCATGAAGGTTCAGGTTTTTTAACTGTAGATAGTATTTCCCCTTTGCAAAACAAGAAGTTCAGGTTGCGGAGAGTGCTCAGTTCAGGTACATATAAGTAATCAAATAGTGTAGAATTAACAGGATGTGAGTTTCATTCTGTGAAGTGTGCTCAGTTCAGGTACAAAAGTTTTGGCAGATGCTCAGCTCAGTGCATAGTGTGATGGCTCTCCTAGGGGAAAAATATGTACATGAACACCACTTTTATATGAGAAGTTCAGGCTGTGAATAATGCTAAGTTCAGTTACAAAGGTATAGGCAGATCTAACATGTGTGCTAATAGACATTTTTTTCTTTTATGTCAACAAGACGAGAGACACATGAAGAAGCTTAGAAGTTCCCAGCAGCAAGTACACAATCCAAAGCCTGTACGCGTTGCACCACCCCCTCAATGGGTCACACCTCAAACGCACCAACAGCATTACCAACCTGCTCCAGACCAAAAATGGATGACACCAAAAACACATGGAGACTTCCAAGATGCTGGGTCACAACCCTATCCGCACAACCTTGTGCCTCCTCCTAATTGGGTGATGCCGGAAATCCCCCACGGAACCTTGTGGCACGCCGATGGAGGAGGGGGTTAGCTAAATTCATGCGTGTAACTCTGGAGGTTATCCTAGTGTGCCTCATCAATGCCAAAGCAAAGCAACTAAACCGGATCCCAGGACAAATCCAACAGGAACACACACACTCACGGAGGAGAGTGCTCTGCACACTACCACCGTTGGATCCTGCTGCTGCTACTACAAGTCGGAATTGTACGGGACATAAGGTAGATGGATTGCTTCACAAAACAAAAGAGAAAACCAAGACCAGGATCGCAATACCTCCACAACCATCTCAAGCAAAAAGGACGCAAATAAGAGAGAGGCCATCTTCAGCCCTCCTTCCTCCTCGTGATCCACTGCTGCATCCTGCTATGATTACTCCGTCGTGCCCCATCCCAGAGGGACAACAACAGACATCGGTGGAGTTGCGATCATACACACACGTAAGTGAAACAAAAAATATTTATAAATGCATCTTGTATTATCTGCAAATTTCCTGCTCCATCCAGGATAACAAGTTCATAAACTGCATTTTAACGCACCGTTTGGATTATTTTCTCTTTTTATGCAGACGCCGGGTCTACCGGATTATCTAATACCAGAACTAAAGATGTGATTCAAAGATGTAGAGAAAGCAAGGGAATTTTAGAACAGATACGCTAGACAAGCTGGTTTTGGAATGAGGAAGATGGGGGGAAATGACAACCACAAGTATTTTGTTTGCGCCTTCCAAGGGATACAGACATCTTCTGTTTCAGAGGCTAACAAGAAGCGAAACAAAACATCGCAGAGGACAGGTTGCAATGCAAGAATGAGGGTGAAGGTGCAGGAGGATAACACATGCGTGGCAGTGGACATTGAGTACAATCATAATCATAAGCTCATGCAAACTGATGACATGCTGGTATTTTTGCACTCACACAAGAATTATGACCCCATTATTTTGGAGTACGTAAAGCTCCTACAGTACCATGATGTCAAGCACACAACAATCATGTCCATGCTATCTGAAAATGAAGATGGAAGCTACTTCCTAAGCATGACCGGACGAGACCTACTAAACCAGTAAGTATTCAAACACCCACATACTGCAATGTAAAATAGCATCCTAGCTCACAACCCTTTGCTAGCAAAAATAACAAATGCATGTTTGGATGCGATTTGCAGGAAAGCCATGAATGCACGGAAAGATGATTTGGATGATGTATTGAAACTTGTTTCATTCTTCAAAGACATGAAGGCAATCAATGATGAGTTGTTCTATGACATCCAAGTGGACAAGGACAAGTCAATTAAAAACATTTTCTGGTCCAATGCAAGCTGCCGAGGAGCATGTCGGTGTACAAAAAGGGGGGGTACACTTTTTGTACCCCTATAACTGTGCACGGGCAGTCTGAGCCGCGAGCGCCGCCACGCCAAGCACGGCAAGGGAGGTAAGCCAAGGTAAGGCCGAAGCTGAAGGGAAGCAGAACGACGCCAAGACCACAAAGAGCAAAGGGGACAGAGCAGACCCCCCGACAAGATCCTTGCCGGGGGCCAGCTTTAGCTAACCCGGCAAGACCCTTGTCGTGGCAGCTCGCCCCACACCTACGGAGCGAAGTCACCCTCGAGTCCCCTGCCCCCATGGGGCAAGGATTCGGGAGACATCCCCGTGGTGGCATGCAGATCTTTGTGAAGACATTCAAGATCAGATACCCACTTCAGAAGATGATGATCCTTGGCGGGATCCCAGCCAAGGAGGACCACAAGGCCTCCGTCAAGAGCCTTGCCGGGGATGACAGCAGGCGCCGCGGCAAGACCCTTGCCGGGGCCGCGGCAAGACCCTTGCCGGGGCCGCAGCAAGGCCCTTGCCAAGGACGTCGTGGGGCCACCATCAGGCCCACGCCAGTCACACCCCCACCGCCGTTCGCATACAGCTGCCGACCCAACCAGTTGGGCAGACACCTACGTGGCGGCATGCAGATCTTCGTGGAGACCCACCACTGCGCCACCTCAGCTGCCTGCCTGCCTACATGGCACCACAGGCACCGCTGGCCAGGGCGTGTTGATGCAAGAGGGAGCAGCGACGGACGAGACGGGGCTCTCCCCCGCCCCCCTAAAGCAAGGACACCTAAGCAAGGCACATTAAATGCGCCTTGTCATGTAATGCGAGGGATAACCTCGCACTACTGTACCCTTTCCACCTCCTGTGTGCCACTGTGGCAACCCCTTTCCTATAAAAGGAGGCCCAAGGCGACCAGGAGGAGGATTCGGCTTTTTGGAGCTCTCGACGCCCCATAGCTAGCTCAAGAACACAGATATACAATCCACCAAAGCAGGACTAGGGTTTTACGCATCCTTCCGGCCCGAACCTGGGTAAAGGAACCGTGTGCTATCTGTTTGATCCGCTCTTTTCACAACCCCGCGCCCCGCAACCGTAGTAGGGATTCCGATGATCCCATAGGTGTCATTTCCCACCGACAAAGCATATCAAGACTTTGGCGATTGCGTAACATTTGACACAACATACAAGACCAACATATTTCATATGCCTCTGGGAGTGTTTGTTGGAACAAACCATCACTTGCAGTCAACGATATTTGTTGTTTCCCTGATAAGAGACGAAGATGCAAAGTCATTCAAGTGGTTGTTCGATACATTTTTATGGTGCATGAACAACAAACACCCAACTTGCATTCTAACAAGTGAGTTAAAAAAACCTCTTCAAGTTTCATCATATTTTCAGTCTATGGGTCTGTATTGGGTACATTGGTTTTATCTGAAAATAATGTAAAGAATGCAGTTCAACCACTGTTAGCACTGAAGTCCAACTAGCAGTACAAGAAAGCAAAATTATCTGTCACATGTTTAGAAAAAAATAGTTATGATTGTGAAGTTCAAATACATGAATCTAGAAGTTCAACGACAAAGCTGTAAGAAAAATATATGTAATATGTTCAGAAACATATAGTTATTTATGTGAAGTTCAAGCACTGGTACCATAGAAGTTCAGCAACACTGCTTTAAGAAAATTTTTGAGTGTGACACTACTAGTTAGTCCTACTACTAACTTTGAAGTTCAAGCACTGGTACCACAGAAGTTCAGCAACACTGATGTAAGAAAAAATACATGTGACATTCTTAGATAGCTATACTGCTAGAAGTGAAGTTCAAGTACTTGTACAACATAAGTTCACCATCAGTGCAAAAAATAATCAAGTTTCATTTTTTAATTCATGCAGACCAGTGCCCATCGATGGCGAAAGCTATACCACAATCATTTCCAAACACCGTCCACAAAGCTATGCCGTTGGCACAAGTACATGGAATACCTCGCATTGCTGTACAAAAAGTATAAAACATTCAAAGAGGAGTTCACAACTATATTAAACAGGCCGCTGATGCCAACGGAGTTTAAAGATGCCCGGGCTGAACTCGTGCACAAGTACAACCTGGAGAATGCTCAGATGATGATACAGCTCTGGAGTGATAGGAAGATGTGGATTTCAACATATTATAAGAACATTTTCTGTGCTAGAATGACTTCCACACAACGAAGCGATAGCATGAACCACGTGCTCAAGAAAGGGTTTGTCAAGGGGACCCAAAACCTACACAAGTTTGCTAGGCGAGTCAATACTTGCATACAAACTCGGATGCAGAAGGAGAACGAGCAAACAATGACCAGCATGGTATGATGACAAAAAAACACCCCCATCACGTTCTGTTTACCTTCAACATGTGCACTTTGAATTTAAAAAAATGAAACCCATGACTCTGCTTCGACGAATATCTTACTTTTTGACATGTGCAGACCAATCCTGTGACAAAAGCAACTTATGGCTACAAGGAAGATATCTCTATCAAGTACATGAGAGCCGTGTACACCGAGATGATGAATAGGATGAGAAAAGCCACGCTATTTCGCGCAAAGCATACAGCAGAGCCAACTAAGTACCTTGTGTACTACCACAACAAGCCTGGCCATGATGATGAAGAAATATTTTCCTGGTCAAAGCATGAATTCCAGGTTGTAGCTGACCCAGAGAATGAAATATACGAGTGTGAATGCAAACTCTGGACACACACAGGTGAGAGGAAAAACAAACTCATTAAATAGCTAAACTAGTAGTATCATATCAAAATTTATGAAACTCATTCCTGGCTCACAAACTATGTATTCTGCGTTCATCACAAAATGCAGGCCTATTCTGCCTTCACATCATGAACATACTGGACTACCCGAAGCCTGACAAATTTCCAAACAAGTATATCCTCAAACGGTACACAAAGACTGCAAAATCACAACCAACCTTTGATACAAGGGACTACAACACAACCGCATCGGATGGCATCTCAAGGCTATTGAAGCAAGACATCTTCCTGCAGCTAAATTTGATGGTTAACAAGAAAGTGATAAGTTGTGACCAGCAATATGATAGAGCCTACTATGTTCTCAAGAGGCTCGTGGAAGAGCTTCATGCAATACATTCAGCAAATCAAGCACATGCTGACGAAAGGATGGCTGAAGAGGACGCTGAAATTGAAGATGACCTTCATTATTATGCAGCTGAAATGCTCAACGCCACCGCTGAAGCCAACCAATGCAAGCAGGGTGATGGTTAAAATTGGAGCGGCGATAGTAAGAGATGATGAAACTGCCACTGTATTCTGAAACAAAGGGTAGGAAGAAAATTTCTGCAGCAAAGAAAAGTGACAAGAGAGCTCAAATAAAGGCACCACCTACAGGAAGAGTCGTCGTGCTCGATGAGAACGGAGTGCCACTTGGACACAGGAAATGTAGTGTGTGCAACCAGGTTGCGGGACACAACAAGCTGACCTGTCCAACACTCTTGGAAAGAAACAATGCCGAGGAGGTCAAGCAACCCAAATTTGAAAAACAACAGCCCAAAGTTATAGAACAAAAGAAGGGACCACACCCACAAAAAGCAAGCACCAGACTTTGTAGCATATTCAAGGAGTATGAACCACATAATGCAAGAACATGCCCGAAGCGCGAAGATGCTGAAAAGCCAAGCAAAAAGCCAGAGAAGAAATAGAAAGCAAAACCTAGAGCCAGCAACAAGATAGTGGTGGAAGATAAAGAGGAAGACGAAGATGAAGATACTATCGAAGAAGAGGAAGACAAAGAGGAAGAGGAAGAGGACGATGAAGAGGAAGAGGTACATGTCAAGCAAAAACCACTACCACCAAAGCCTAGGAGGAGCGCAAGGCTCATGAACAGTTAGACTAGGTCAATTAAACATAGCAAACTTATGTCATGTCAATGTGCATAATGTTATTCCACTTTTGAAACAGTATTTTAGGAGAAGCTTACTTGAACTTCTATTGTTGAAGTTTCACAGAAATTATGCACTAGAAGTTCAAGTAAGCTTACTGCAGAAGTCCTGGTATAGTATGAGAGGAGGTTCTTGTGATGTATTGCATGAAAGAGCAAGCCGTAATAAAATGAAAAAATATACATTGTGAAGTTCAAGTAATATTACTGCAGAAGTCCTACTATATTATGGCAGGAAGTGCTGAGCTTGTGATGTATTGCATGAAAGAGCAAGTAGTAATAAAATGAAAAAATATACATTGTGAAGTTCAAGTAATATTACTGCAGAAGTCCTTGTATATTATGAGAGGAAGTACTGTGGCGGTGATGTATTACATGTAAAGTGCAAGCAAAAACAAAAATGAAAAATATAGACTATGAAGTTCAAGTAAGATTACAGTGGAAGTTCTGGTATATTATAGCAGGAGGTGCTGGTGTTGTATTCCATAAAAGAGCAACCAACAAATAATCATACAGTTTTGAAGCTCAGGTCAGCTTACAGAAGAAGTTCTGGTATATAAAATCGATGTAGGAAAAAAATATGCTAAAAGAAAAATAAAGTTTTGCCCTATGAACTAAGGTTAGCAAGCCTAAGACAACGCGCGCAGATGTGAAGTTCTGTTTGCATACGTGCAGAAGTTCATGTACAATGCCGACAAAAGATAAAGAAACGTCAAGGAGTGTGTGAGAATATTTTTGCACAAAGTTATAGCTGAAATCCATTCGCACTTGAAAAAACACAAAAAAACAAATATAGATTCTATGCAAAAGGCTACATATTCGTTGGGTTGAAAAATACCAATACATTACACAACACATAATATCCTCTCCATCTGAAACCAGCAGCCCAGCCACATCACAAGCAGAAGTTCAAGTCTACGATCATATGTTGGGGCCCAAAAATAAACAACACAAAAAAAACAAGCAGTTCAACCATAACCGAGGGAGAAGTTCAGGTACATATGTTTGGGCAAAAACATGCAACACATGGATACTGAAAACGATGCAGTTCATTGAAATTCACAAAGCCAAATTATTCTTCACACCAAATACATTTGTCCACAATATCTTAAGTAATAGTGCTGCACCTATAGATACACAAATCACTAAAACATTCTTACAACCAAATCTTTACGGAATTGTTTCAATCATTATCAAACCTTAAACTCTGTACAAAATCAAATCTACAATGAAACTAATGCTTCGAATTCATGGGCCAAAGGACTGGATCTCTTTAGGGAGCTCTGAATGCATGACTTCATTCTTCTCGCTAAAAATCAGAGTGTGCATGAACTCAGCCTTCCAGTCATCTGCAGCAGCCTCCGAACAAAGCAAATGAAAGGATGGTTTAGTAACGGATAACTAAAACCATAGCAGGAGCGTCTCGGCAAAAACACACAAGAAAAATGAAAGGATGATAAGACAAGAACAAGGACAGAACATACTTCCACATCACCAAAATCTTCAACAATCTCATCGCCGTCATATGAAGAGAAGAACTTCACGGCAAAGAAACCACAATCATTATTCTTCTGCTTTGGAACATCGATAAAAGTCAGCCTCTTTGCAATAGTCACCCAGTTAGACCGCTCACTCGCTTTGTACGCAGCCTTGCCGTACACCTCCTCGAGCAACCCAACAAATCTCTTGATCTGCCAGAAATAACAAAATAAGATGAAGTCAAAAACATGTTAACCAAAATAGTTAAGTTCAGGTAGATAAAAAGCGACACTTGCATAAGATCCAGCTAAACAAATAGCAGAAGTTCAACTTCCAAATGATAGTCAAGCAGTATTACCAAAATAGAGACAGCAACATATTTTGTCAACACAAGGCATAATAAACTTCGTGTCAAACAAGAGAATGTGAAAGGAGGTTCAGGCTAAGAAACACTCACGATATTTTGACAGTCCCCATGGAAACTCGTTTGTGATGTTTGCATATTAGCGTAAGGAAGTGAATCAAGGATGTCAATGCTCCCACGATATGTATTCACCACATACACACTGTAGTGCGCCATTGTGCCAATTGGCTTGAATAGTATCAAGAAAACCTGCCAAGAATGAAAGGACCGGTGAACACAAACTATAAAGCATATGTACTGAAGAACCGACATGAACAAAAACTTCTTGACAAACTCAGCAAAAGGTTGCACATGAAATTAAAAAAGCAAGAGTTTTGAAAACCTAACCAGCTTTGCGTTAAGAAGGTCTTCTTCCTTGCAAACAAACATTGGGAGGAGACCAGCATATTTTTTGCATCAAACTTTGGAACTGTTGCACCGAAGAAATCATACTCCAGGCAGTACTGTGCATTCACAAAAACACAATTAAAACACCTCCCGAATGCCACTACAACAAAACTAAGGCCAAAAAGGAGATAGGGGTGCAAAGAACTAAAACCTGTATGAAGTAGGGGCTAAGTACAACCCTGTTAACACTAGTGAATATCTCAGATGTCTCCGGCTTACCCTTCCACAAATTTATGAGATAATCCATTATGTCTCCTTCCATCTGCTGCCCTTCACCGTAACGAGTATAAAGGACACGTCTTGTGAGGTCAATCACATTCGCAGGGATGGTAAACATGCAATAGCTTGTCCTGCATAATACAAAAGGATGGTAAAAAAATTAGAAGTTCAGATACAACAAACATAAGTTAAGATACTATAACTCAAAAGGCAAGAGGAGACATAAAACAGAAGTTCAGATACTACAACAACGACAGTTCAGACAATACAACAACAGAAGTTCAGATGCTATAACTCCAAGGCAAGGGAGAAATGAACAGAAGTCCACATACTACAAAAACATAAGTTCAGACACAGAGTAGCATCTCTGGCAGCAACAAACTTAAGAAGAAGAAAACTCACTCAAAATACTTCTCCAGACCATCATTACTAAGCACATACTGTTTCAACTTCCGGGCCTCGAATAGATGAGGGTAACTGTATTCTTTTAGGGGAGCGACAGGAGAATGCCACTTCAAAGGCAATCCTGATGCTCTCTTGGAGGAAGTTATGTTCCCAGACTCAACTGCCGGTTTCCTCCTGGTGATGACAGCATTCTTCCCACCTCTACCAGCAATAGTACCAGTAGCATATTTAACATTCTTCGGGTAAGCAATCTTTTCAAAATCATCATCCGACGAAATAACTTCTGCTTCGGCTCCTTCGACTGCATCAGCCTTCCTGGAGCAAGGGGTTTTTGGAGTACCACGAATACCACCATCCTGCTTCCCCAACTTGGAAGGAATAAGGGTTCAAGGTCTATCATCTTCTATCGGAGCTGTACTCATCGATTCCTACCTAGGCTGGTATTCCTGTGACCCGAGGAATGAGTAGTGGTAATCGGTCAAGTCCAACGGATCCACTGTCAAAGAAAAGGAAGAGAAAACATCACCATTAAATATAACTGAAGTTTAGGAACAGCACAATGTGCAGTCCAACTAATAAAGATGACATGGTTACTACTCAAGCTAACCAAAAAAAGTTAATTGCATTAAAAAACTAAATGAAGTTCAGGCACAACCAAAGGCACAGTTCAAGATAAACCGATGAACTGGAAAACATTCAACTACAACTAACAAAACCATAGAAAGGCATCATCTCTGAAGTTCAAGTAGAAAGAAATGCTCATGTCCACGTAAGCAATGGAAGGAAAGAAATTACTGAAACAAAACACACAAGAAAAATTAAAAAGATAGAAATGAAGTTCATGTACAAGAAAATGCTCCTCTCCTTCTGAAACCAGCTGCCCAGCCAGATCTCAAGCAGATGTCCAAGTTCAAAGAAAAATATGAAGTTCAGGTAGAATAAAAGATGCTGTGCAGGTAAGCAGTCCAAGTTCCAATACTTACATGTGTAGTAGCCAAACAGAGCTTGGAAGTCTGTCTGAAACAGGTTAGAATAAGCAATTGAGTACAACCACGTCTTCGTGATATCCGCGATATTCTCATGGGAATAATTTGCAAGAACCCCGTCATGATACGAATTAACATTCGTAAGCATGAGGAATCCGCAGTCGATACTGCCATCAAACACAGTAAAAGAATAGTGTTAGAATAGAAAAAGAAAGCCTACGAATAAAGCACGTCGCAGCTTAAGTACAACTACAGTTAAACATATGTGATCAAGAGAAAAAGTGGAACTCATACTTGTTTTGCTGCTGGGGCACATCAATCCAATCCAGAGTGAAATGGTCGATGGTAAGAGGACTGAAGGGTGTCTCCCTGTCATTGTTGGCATCGCTCCAAAGCTTCTTGGTGTTGTCGGTCATCCACCGAAACAGACGTACCGCACATTCATATTCTGGTCCTTAATAGGAGTCGAGAAGCTGGAACCTTGAATTCTTCATGTCAAGAAATATTGAAACCCAATGACCAACACCACCCATGGAAGCAGGAATCTCAGGTGGGTCAAAAGTGGGGAAAACAACCTGAAGCAACATAAACACATGAATCATTAAAAACTGAGAATTAATATCAAATGGTACAAAGAAAAATAAAACACGTATTAACATAGTGGATCGCACTGCAAAACTAATACAGAGGCAAAGAACAAGATATTGCATACCGAATCATGTGCATCCATGCTATCTGGACCACTCGCCAAGAAGTACTTCCTCGCACGGGAATCAAATTGACCTCTGAAAATTTTGTCCTAAAATAATGTAGACAACACCAACATATGAAAAACACAAAAATGAGACAAACAAGTTTGAACTCAAATGGTAAGGAACAAAACAGAAAAGAAATCACTATATGGTTGACTTACACAAACCCAATACGGTAGGATGAGTTTATACGATCACTGGTACTTCGCACATAGACAATAGAGTGCACACTCAGCCACATTAGATCGAAGCATTCCACGAGGACCAAAAGATATTGCAACATCTTAAACAGAAGCTTCACACTCCTTGTTTTGGAACATAATCATTGATCTAAAACAAGCAAATAGAAAGTAAAACAAGTTCAGCATCAGGAACTCAGGAAGTTCATAACACATGTTAGCACAGAAGTTTAGCTATATCACAACAGGCAGTACAGTAAAAAAGAGGCCAGAAGTTCAGCACCAGAGAAGTAAAATAAGAAGTTCATGTACATATAGTAGAGAAGTTCAGGTCTGAAAGCACAGGCAGTTCACAGGGGGTACATGGATGACGTAAATATTGACCCGCTGCACTCACCTCTTGGAACGATTATGGTTAAGCCTAGTTACACTATAATAAAAGTCATCAACCTTCTTTCGGACGACAACAAGGTCGCTATCTGCTCACCAAAAGAAATAGAAATTAAGAGCAACACTCACGCACATAGATTCACGACAGTTTCAATTAAGAGCAACATTCAATCACAACATTCAAAACATACGCACATCTCAGCCGCTACATCAGAAAAGATAAAACCACAACACCATAGACATCACAACCCATGCATTACAAACCTTCACCCACATAGAAAACAGGTTCACTTAACATTATTTACAACCCACACGACAAACAACAAAACCAGAAGTTCAACTTAGACCACAAAGGCAGTTCACAAGGGATATCATGGACTAAACCAAACAACAAAAGGGAAGGGGATGGGGAAAAAGAGAGAAGCATGCTCCTCTCTTCATGTATCCTTGCCTAGACCAGTGGCAGCACTGGAATGATCAACCTCCTCTCCATAGCTATCGCTTTCGATCTCTTCATCGTCATCTCCAGTAGACATTGCAGCGTCGTTGGGAAGGACAGCAGCAGCAGCTGGGGCAGCTGGAGAATCTGAAACAACAAAAACAGTTGTTTGTGTTTGTACAACATCAACATCAGCAGAAGGCTCTGCTGCAGGAGACTTCTTCGGGCTTGCAGCAGCACTACCACCGGTCTCAACAGCAGGCTCAACAGTAGGCTCAACATGATCTTTCTCCAAAATGATGTCTCCGGTTGTCTTTCCGTGCTCAGCATGAGAAACCTCAGCGCCAATGGACGACTGAGGTTCAGTCAAGTCCACCCCGTCGAAGCAGCCTGTGCCTGAGACGGACTTGTCTGCAACCATCTCTGGAGGAATACGAACATCATCATCCTGCAGCAAAGAACAAAAAGTCATTACAAAGGGCCACATAGTGACAAAATGCACAAACAAGTCAAATAAAAAAATGAGAAAATTGGACAAGAAAAATGGTACCTTATTTTCACTACCATGAACCTCATCAACTAATACATCACTAGTGGGAGCAGGTTCATGCACATGGGCGGCCTCATGCACAGGAGCAGCTTCATGTGCAGGTAAAACATCCTCCTCAACCCTAGCACCATCATCAATAGCCTACAAAAAAATCATGTAGAAAACAAATACCTAATCAGCAGAAGTTCACATTGCATAATCAGAGAAGGTCAGCTATCACAACTGACACACAATGGAAGTCCAAATACAGTAAACATAGCAGGTTAGATATCAAACTACTCTAAGATACATAAGGGAACAAAAAGGGCAAGTCAACAAAGTCATGGAAGTTCAGGTGTTGTAGCACTTGAAGTTCAGGTTCTATAAACAGAGAAGGTCACCTAGGAACACTAGTGCTAAAAAGAAACAGTTTACGACACATGAAATCAATAACAGTCGTCTATGACTACAAACAGTAATAACTGAAAGCTAACATTGAACATTAGTGCAAAGAAATATCAAAAGCCAACATAAACAAACCTCTTTGGTATGCTCCACGTGGCCTCCTTCACGACCCGAACGAACAGAATCCTACCTCTGAATCTGTCTCACAACAACACTTGCCTCATCTTCAAAAGGCTTGCAACGAGCGTCCTGTATTTCCTTGAACAGCTCAATGCTAGTCCAGAGGTGGGAAGTGCTCTGACGAAGATCTTCAAGAAATATAGCTTCAATAGATAAGACCTCCTTCGAAGACTCAGCATCAAATCCGTGCCCGGGAGGAAGAATCCCATCAACGCGACTAAGACGCTCAACAGTTGAAGGAACACGAGCCAACTCCCCACAAACAGTTTCAAGAAGACCGTCAATCCTAACCAGCGAAACATTGGCAGCTTCAAACAAAATCTTGGAAGACACACCACCTGCAGCACTCACACGGGCAGAAGAACCTCCTGGATCTACAGGGGGCACCAGTATTAACATCCTGGGAGAATTCAAATCTTGGGGAAGTTCCACTCCCTAGGTCGGCGGAACGAGGCATAGTTAGAACAGGACGTTCAATAACCTTAAGAACACAACCTCAGCATGTGTCTTCCACTGCATACAAAAACAAAATTCAACGCGTCAGAAAACAAATGAAGGAACATGGGAACAAAAATATACAAGACAATACCAGAAGTTCATGTTAAACTACACATGAAAGAATAATGCATACAAACACTTACAGGCAGTCTCCCAAACACCCGGTTGGCTGAGTCATCATCACCCTTCTTGACCAAGTCAGCCGCAACAAGCTCAAGAAGCTTGACCTGATCCATGAAATTGATGCGAGGGGTCCTCAAGTCAATATTAGGCGTCTTGCCAATAATAAGGCAGTCCAGATACATAAGAAGCGGCGCGATGGCACAGCCTGTGACAACTTTTCCTCTGCTAGTACCTTGCTGATACCTAACAACATCACTCCGAATATCGTCAACAACCAATTGGCATATCCTCAAACACAAGATTCTCAGCCATTGTTGCCTCCCTGGACACTCGTGTAGACGTTCCAGGGATAACCACCTTCATGAAAACAATAAGGTAAAACACCTGCAGAGCAAGATCATCCTTCGTCTCATCCTTCACAACTTAAGCGAGGATATTCCGCAAATCCTTTGTCTTGATGTCATCACTTCTAGCATAACCAAGCTTGCCCTTCAACCTCATAACAACATCATCGAAACCATCATTCGAGGGCCTAGGGGGGGGGGTACGATTATCTTGAGGGAACCCAAGAGATGGTGAATAGCATCACTTGTAATACGTAGAACCTTGTTCGCGTCACCCATGTCCAAAATCATGGTTGAAGGGTCAATCCTCGTGTAGATGTTGCCCATCAAAGGACGAGAAATGTTGGAATCAACCTTCAAGTCAAACACAGAACCAAAACCAGCCTTGATAACCCTCGTCTTGTGCCTAGGTTGTAGCATTTTCCCACACGTCTTGACCTCTCCTAGTGAGCAGCGAACCGTCTTCTTAAAATTTTTCGCCTCACCTCCTTGGCCACCTTCTTCGGGCGCTTTGCCTCCTCTCTTCCTCCTCTCAGGCCGCTCCAGAAGTTGATACTGAAAAAAATACAACGACAAGGAAAAAAGGCAGAACAATGAGACACACAACCTTCACCAAAATTCCACTAATGCCTACATACGCAGTACATTTCAGAAGTCCAACTATGTCTACATAGGCAGTACAATTATGTATGACCAGAAGTAAAGATGCTTTCAAAATGTTGGAAATTTACAAAGCAGAAGTTCAACCATGTATACCAAGGCAGTAATCAAACATGTATCTTAGAAGTCCAACTATGTCTACATAGGCAGTACAACCATGTATGACCACAACTTAACATGCTTTCAAAACTGTTGGAAATTTAAAAAGCAGAAGTTCAACCATGTACACTAAGGCAGTAATCAAACATGTATACTAACAAGTTAAGCTAATTTCTTCATGTATATATCCAGAAGTCCAACTATGTACACAAAGGCAGTAATACCATAAAGGCAAAACACATCGGATAATTTATTCGTCTATATGGAGCAGAAGGTCAGCTATGTACGCCAAGGCAGTGCTAAAAACACAAAAACTACAACAATAGCGACAAATGCTCTAAAAAACAGTAAACATGAGACATTCATACCTGATTAGCGGCAGCATCATCATCGTCGTCGTCCTCGTCGTCAGCATTGAAATCAGCATCATCCATGTCATCTAGATTAACACGAGAACGCTTCTTCACACCCTTCTTGACCTTTGGAGGTGCAAACTAACTAAAACACGCACCCTAAACCCTAAAAACCCTAAGATAGATAGTGGGGTCACGGATGTGACGGACTCGCTTTCGCATACGACGATGCGGCACACCGTGTTGTTGCTTGCTCCAGCTTGTTCCTGTCTCGGCCTCGCAGTGGGAGGGGAGGGTTGCTGCGTGCTAGGTTTTGATAGGACGCAATGCGGTTATTCTATTTCCACCCCCACCGCACGCACCCAAAACCCTAAAACCCCTAAGATAGATAGTGGGGTCACGGATGTGACGGACTCGCTCTGCATGTGACGACGCGGCACGCCGCGTCATCGCCTGCTCCGGCTCGTTCCTGTCTCGGCCTCGCAGGGGGAGGGGAGGGGGGTCCCGACCCCCCTCCCCCCTGCTCGGCCTCGCGCTACCACATTGCTGCGCGCTAGGTTTTGCAGGACGCAATGCCGTTATTCTGTTTCCACCCCACTGCACGCACCCTAAACCCTAAAAAGCCTAAGATAGATAGTGGGGTCATGGATGTGACGGACTCGCCTCCGCATGCGACGACGCGGCACACCGCGTCGTTGCCTCCTCCGGCTCGTTCCTGTCTCGGCCTCGCAGGGGGAGGAGAGGGGTGTCCCGACCCCCTCCCCCCTGCTCGGCCTCGTGGTACCGCATTGCTGCGCGCTGGGTTTTGACAGGACACAATGCGGTTATTCTGTTTCCACCCCCACCGCACGCACCCTAAACCCTAAAAACCCTAAGATAGATAGTGGGGTCACGGATTGACGGACTCGCCTCCGCATGCGACGTGCGGCACACCGCGTCGTCGCCTGCTCCGTCTCGTTCCTGTCTCGGCCTCGCAGGGGTAGGGGAGGGGGGGTCCCGCCCCCCTCCCCCCTGCTCGGCCTCGCGCTACCGCATTTGTTAATACGTGCAATGCCGATTTTAATGTCTACAAATATTTAAATCGAAAAATAACAAACAAAATAATAAATAAGAAGTTCAAGTAGTGAAGATATAGAAGTTCAACGTTTTGTAAAACCTCAAATTAACATGTCAAAAACGATTATCACACAGAAGTTCAGGATAGTTATTCAGGGAAGACAAACAACTATTATAAGTACAAAAGCATACTAGAAAAAATAAAAAAATACGCATATCCGTCAGTCAATTCCATGGCTGTTCATGGGACTAAGTGAAAAAAAACCAAACCAATGCAAACATTGAAAATTAAAATAAAAAAGATAGAAATACAAAGGACTTGCTGCATTACTTTGCAAACAATGAAAAGCAGAAGTTCACGTATGAACAACATAGAAGTCCCGCTTCTACAACGACCCTTAGATTTTCCGGAAAAAGTGCATGCATACTTGGGATAATCCCATGATTGCTCACGAGAAAAAAGTATAAAAAGAACATCTCAAGAATTAAAATTACAAAGAAAACCAAACAAAGAAAATATAGAGCACCATGCACCTTCACCTTGCAAATGTGGAATGCAATCTGGAAAACCAGAAGTTCAACCATTAATAAAAAAGAGAAGTCCAGATCCTACTAAAGATAGTGGATGATCAAAAAACTATACCAAAACATAGACTAAGGGAAAAGAGGATGCATGTGCCTATGGTCCAGCTCCACACTTACACACTAGCTACAACAAATTGCAGAAGAAATCTAGTAAGGGTTTTTGATACAAAGGACTTGCTGCATTATCTTGCAACGAAAGAAAAGAAGAAGTTCAGGTATGACAAGCACAGAAACCCGTCCAGACCCACAGGATCTACTTGATCCTCCCCCGATCCTGATCCCGAGCCGCCCCAGCCCCGACAGCATCCAACGAAGAAAAAGCAGAAGTTCAGGTATGACAAAGCAGAAGTCCATCTTGTACAACGACCATTAGATGATCTAGAAACAATGAACAAACGAATTCGTCAAAAGCATAAAATCATCTGCACAAGATTACAACATGTCCGCACCCCCTTGGAAATGATCTGACAACTACCCTTCCACAACTAAAATGACCAGAGGGCAAATTTCAAAACCGCAAAAATAACCTGTGCAAAAACCCGCGGGAGTGCCAATGTCAAATTGCTGGAAATCAATCCGTAAGGACCCTCCCGATTGATATTGATGGCTTAGTAAGCCTTGAATTTCACTAAAGTACGCAAATCGGCCAGCAAACTTTAAGGAAAAACGAGAAATCAACAGAAGCGCAGGCTGCATCTCGGGTGGATGAAGAACACGGGCGATTTCAAATTTTTTGAAATAAAAAGAGTTTGGGATCCAAACTCGTACCAAAACCGAATCCCCATCGTGCCAGAGCTTCGACAACATCCACAACATGCATTAAACTTGTAACAGACACAAGTTCATCACGACCCCGAGAGCAAATCCGTCAACGTGGTAGATTCCGAATAAAAACAAGCATTTAGATTCTAAAAAACGTGTCCACATTACACTTACATCCCAGACAACACTACCGACCGGAACAATTCGTGGGGGAAGCCACGGTTGCGAAGATAACTAGAAGTTCGAGTTCGTACACAGGGAAGTTCAGGTTGTGATCAGAATATTATTCTGATCCCGTGATCAGAATAGTGTTTATGTATATATATATATATATATATATATATATATTCTGTGATGATCTAATGAACAATTAATATATATATATATATATATATATAATGAATTCCATTTACTATCTGTATTTGTATACTAATTTGAATCTAGTTGTTATCATCCACATATACAGAATGGAAAGCGTATATACACACATTGAAACAGAACATATAAGAATGGAAAATAGAGTACACACATTGAAACAAAGCAATAAATAGAGCAATACTATGATTGCTGTGAATACAAAGCTATCCACGTCGAAACAACTTTTCAAAATAAAACGCGTCCATGAGACCATGACCAGCAGCCCTTGCCTAGCGTAGCTCTTGGCTCTGCCTGAACTCATGTAGGCGTTCGTCCAAGCGGTCGACACGCTTGCGGTACATCTGGGGCGCGATCTCGAGCTCCAAGTTGGCCATTTCATTGGAGATCACTAGCTCGAGGATGCGACGGCCATGTTCCTCTACTGCGCCCAGGTGGACACCTGGGCCAAGGAGGCGGTCGAGCCTACGGACCAGTGCGTTGGCATCCATCGGGCCGCGGACAAGGAGAATGGCGGCACCCATGCGAACGGCGCGGCGGGCGTCCAGTGCAAGTACAGCGTGGCCGGCATCTGGTGCAAGTACGGCACTGAGGGCCTCTGCCCACTCCTGGCGAGGAATGGGGGTACTGACGGGATGTGTACCCAGCTGCGACGCCGTGTCGACAGTAGGCAAGCGCTGATGGATCCGCTCTTGCTGTGCGGCGCGCCGTGCCTCTCACTCTGCGGCGCTCCAACGGTCTCGGCGTGCGGCGAGCTGTAGCCTATCGGCGCCGACACACGTAGCTTGCTCTGCGGCGCCATCGATCATGTTGTGCGGCGAGCTGCAGCCTGTCGGTGCTGACATGCCTATCTTGATCCGCGGTGCTCAAGCGCCATGCGCCAAAGGTCTAGTCAACCCTGGCGATGACGCGCATCAGAGCGTCGTCCATCGCGTTGCCGGGGAGCGCCTCGGCCTCGACGGGCCGTGGTGCCTACTCGTTTTCCTCGTTGACGAGGTTGATGGCAGATGCGGTGCTTTGGTGGGTTGGCATGCTTGGAAAAGGTGGTTGTGCTACAGGCTGTGCTTGTCGCCTCCGTGCGTCGCGCGCCCCCTATGGGCAATATAGCAGGGTGGCGGGAAACAAGTGAGGAGATGGCGGGAAACGGTGGCGTGTTCATAAAACGCCATCAATTGATGGATATTTAGCATCGAGCTAGCACAAGAAGTAGATGATGATTAGATGAACACGGACCACACTAGGGATCCCGTCGGTGATGAATTCATGAATCCCAAACGGTTGAATACTAGCAAACGTTTGCCCACAACACACATGGCCTATTCCATCACAAATAGGTCAGATGGATCAACTGTATGCCACATATCGCACATTGTTAAAAAGTAATGCGGTAGACCTTCTTTAATATGTGTTAAAAAATAAAAATAAAATAAAAAACAAGGACCTCGAGGTTAAATTAGCTGAGGGAATGGGGCATTTTGGTCATTTGACCGAAATGACCCATCCCATCACCTAATTTAACATCGACACAACTTCCCATCCAGTCACCCATCCGATGGCTGCTCCAGCCTGAGCACACTTAACTTGATAGTTTTCTTACATGAGCTACTGGTGGAACAACTAGTCCTTGCTGATAGGAATGCCTCTTCGCATCCTTATGGCGTATCCGGATGACCGCCCATCCCACAATGGCCAATAGATGTTGTGTAGACAAAGCATATCACATACGTCTTATTAGAAGCACTCGTCTGTGTTATTATAGGTCTTCGCACACATTTCTGATTACAGACCTATTTGCTGCGTATCACACACATCTTGTTATATTGAACCGTTTCTGTTCTCTTGACTAATCACAAATAGTTCATCCGAGTGAACCGTATGTTGTACATCGCACACACCTTGATCGGTCTGTCCATTTCTTTTGTGTTGCCTAATCACAAACAGTTCATCCGAGTGAACAGTATGCTGTACATCGCACACACCTTCATCTGGCTGCGCGTTTCTTTTGTTCCCCCTCATCGCAAATAGTTAATTGAACTGAACCGTATGCCCTTCATCGCACACGCAACTAAAACCTGAACCGTGTTTGATGCATCCGTCATCGCAAACATTTTATACATTTTCCGTCATCGTAGTGTCGCGTTAGCAGCATCCTGCAGTAGTGATATATTCCTCCTTCATAATAATTTTTAGTAGCATCATGAATAAATTCAATAATATAACTATCGCATAAAGCACTCACTTCATGATCCACAAGCATAGAAATTTTATTACTCTCCACATAAGCTAATTTATTCTCATTCATAGTAGTGGGAGCAAACTCAACAAAATAACTATCATGTGAGGCATAATCCAATTGAAAATTAAAATCATGATGACAAGTTTCATGGTTATCATTATTCTTTATAGCATACGTGTCATCATAGTAATCATCATAGATAGCAACTTTGTTCTCATAATCAATTGGAACCACTTCCGAAATAGTGGATTCATCACTAAATAAAGTCGTGACCTCTCCGAATCCACTTTTATCAATATTATGAAAAGATTCAACATCCTGCAAAATAGTGGTATCATTACCTAGAGTTGACACTCTTTCAAACCCACTTCATCAACATAATCATTATAAATAGGGGGCATGCTATCATCATAATAAATTTGCTCATCAAAACTTGGGGGACAAAAAATACCATCTTCATCAAACATAGAATCCCCAAGCCTATGGCTTTGCATATAATTAGCATCATGGATATTCAAAGAATTCATACTAACTACACTGCAATCATGCTCATCATTCAAAGATTTAGTGCCAAACATTTTGATAAACTTCTTCATCAAACACTTGAGCACAATTTTCCTTTCCATCATTTTCATGAAAGATATTAAAAAGATGAAGCATATGTGGAAACCTCAATTTCATTTTTTATAAACTAAACTAGTGATAAAACAAGAAACTAAAAGATTCGATTGCAAGATCTAAAGATATATCTTCAAGCACGAACCTTCCCGGGAACGGCACCAGAAAACAGCTTGATGTCTACTACGCAACTTTATCCTGGTAGACGTTGTTGGGCCTCCAAGTGCAGAGTTTTGTAGGACAGTAGAAAATTTCCCTCAAGTGGATGACCTAAGGTTTATCAATCCGTGGGAGGCATAGGATGAAGATGGTCTCTCTCAACCAACCCTGCAACCAAATAACAAAGGGTCTCTTGTGTCCCCAACACACCCAATACAATGGTAAATTGTATAGGTGCACTAGTTCGGCGAAGAGATGGTGATACAAGTGAAATATGGATGGTAGATATAGATTTTTGTAATCTGAAAATATAAAAACATCAATGTAGCAAGTAACAAAAGTGAGCAAAAACAGTATTGCAATGCTTAGAAACAAGGCCTAGGGTTCATACTTTCACTAGTGCAAGTTCTATCAACAATGATAACATAATTAGATCATATAACAATCCCTTAACATGCAACAAAGAGTCACTCCAAAGTCACTAATAGCGGAGAATAAACGAAGAGATTATTGTAGGGTATGAAACCACCTCGAAGTCACAAACAGCCCTAGAGTTCATACTAAAATAACACCTTAAGACACACATCAACCAAAACCCTAATTTTACCTAGATACTCCAATGTCACCACAAGTATCCACGGGTATGATTATATGAGTCTCTGATTCATCTATTCAAACCAACACAAAGAACTTCAAAGAGTGCCCCAAAGTTTCTACTGGAGAGTAAAGACGAAAAGTGTGCCAACCCCTATGCATAAGTTCACAAGGTCGTAGAACCCGCAAGTTGATCACTAAAACATACATCAAGTAGATCACGTGAATATCCCATTGTCACCACAGATAAGAACATGCAAGATATACATCAAGTGTTCTCAAATCCTTAAAGACTCAAGCCGATAAGATAACTTCAAAGGGAAAACTCAATTCATTACAAGAAGGTAGAGGGGGAGGAACATCATAAGATCCAACTATAATAGCAAATCTCGCGATACATCAAGATTGTGCCCAATGAAGAATGTGTGTGTGTGTGTGAGAGAGAGAGAGATCAACCACATAGCTACTGGTACATACCCTCAGCCCCGACGGTGAACTACTCCCTCCCCTTCATGAAGAGCACCGGGATGATGAAGATGGCCACCGATGATGGTTTGCCCCTCCAGCAGGGTGCCGAAACAGGCTCCCGATTGGTTTTCTGTGGCTACAGAGGCTTGCGGCGGCGGAACTCCTGATCTAGGTTCTGTTCTATGGTTTTTGGGATTTATAGGATGTGTTGGCATCGGGAACAACTCAGGAGGGCCCACGAGGCGACGACAAGGATGGGGCGTGCGCCCTCCACCCTTGTGGTGGCCTCCGGACTCCTCTCCGATAATGTTTCGTTCTAGTATTTTTTATATTTTCCAAAAATATTCTCCATAAATTTTTAGGTCAATTGGACTTCGTTTGATATTCCTTTTCTGCGAAACTCAAAAAGAAGGAAAAAACAGAAACTGGCATTGGGCTCTAGGTTAATAGGTTAGTCCCAAAAATCATATAAATAGCATATAAAACATCCAAGATAGATAATATAATAGCATGGAACAATAAAAAATTATAGATACATTGGAGACGTATCAAAAGCCCAACACTAGCACAAGTAGCAACTGGTGGGGATCCCGACGTCATAGCAGACCTATTGGGGACAGAGGTGGCCCCCGGGATGGAGGATCCTATCGGCGGTCAGCCCACTGACCATATCACCCAGCAAGGCTCTCCTATTGCAGATGCTTTAGAGTCAAGCCGTCGGGGCGAGGGAAACACTAACGACGGGGATTGCTCCTCCCTGCCGGTAGAGGTCAATGGCACCCCTCCGAGGCCATCTTTTCCACTGATCGTAGTGGGGCCTTGCTTGGCCTTGGGTCGATGATTGGCCCGAGAGGCATCGTGAGCGGTTCTATCCATGTGCTTTCTGGGGATGTCATCCAAGTCGTGCATGAGGCCATCGACCAGCTGGGTGCCGGCCTAGCGGCCGAGATAGCCGCCCTAGAGAGGGATCGACAGCCCCTAGAGAATGCTTGGAAGAACTTTTACGACCATGATGAGTGTGTTGAGAGGATGAATACGACCATGCATGAGGGGGCCTCCAATCACTACAAAGAAAAGACACATCCGTGACATTTTGGGCCGAACGAAATTTTTTTCGTCATAATTATGACACTTCTATGTTGATAATTGTGACAAAACCCGGTATCATCATAGATGTGGTGGGGTCCTACTTCCATGACAAAAAATCATGACAGAAAATGGGCTTTTTGGCCTGGGCGGGCCGGAGACGCAGCTGCATGACATTCTTTGGGCCGTCCATGACGGAAAAATGTGGTAGAAGCAAGGGCGAGGAAAATATCGGGGAGTTCCCAGTTACGGTGGGTGGTCGGGGGCCGAGCGATGTGCGTTTCTCACGTACGTACGTGCGTGTGTGCGAGGCGTTGGGCTCTAACTAAACCCGAGTGAGGCGTTGGGCTCTAACTAAACCCGAGCGACTGCACTGCAGGCTACGCGTGTTACTGAACCCGAGCGATCAATCGATCCCTTGCTGTTAACTGAACCCGAGTGATTCCTTCGCTACTGCTGCTAACTAAAGCCGGTCGAACACTGCTGCCTCCTTCCCTAGATGAACAGTGAGCGTTTTTTAGGGGGTTTGGATGAACAGTTCCCGGTGGGGGGTTGGATGAACAGGACCCCGTGGTAGTAGAGGTCGTTGCCCCTAGATGAACAGTACCCCGATTGATCGAGCCGGTGGATGAACAGGACCCCGTGGAGGGCTGAATGAACAGGACCCCATGGAGGGCTGGTTGAACAGTAGACGGTGGAGGGCTGGTTGAACGGTAGCCGGCGGAGGGCTGGATGAACAGTAGCCCCATGGAGATGTGGTTGAACAGGACCCCCGTGGAGAGGGCTGGTTGAACAGTAGCCGATGGAGGAGCGCACGGTGGAGGCTAGATGAACAGGAGCCCGTGGATGAACAGTCGTAGGTGGATGCTGGAGGAGGTCGACGGTGGATTAACAGTAGCTTGTGGAGGCAGTCGACGGTGGAGATGAATAGTATCCTATGGAGTCCCGTTTTGCGGTATGCCACACCCCTCCCGATGAACAGGACCCCCATTTCGACCGTAGCGCTCCAACACAAGTCCGTTTCCTCCGTTTTGTGGTACGCCATACCCCTCCCGATCAACAGGACCCCGTTTCCACCATAGGAGGTCCGTTTCCTCCGTTCTGTGGTACACCAGGCCTCGTTTCCATTGCATGTTCCATCCAAGCCGGTTGGCTCCCAATGAACAGCACGCGTTCCGTTGCCTACCGATGAACACGACGCGTTTCGTTGCCTCCCCATGAACACGAGGATGACGCAGTTTCTCCGTACTGGCCCAGCCACAACCATGTACACGAGCCCTGGCCGTACGTATGCGCGAGTAGGCGTTCGAGACCCCGCCCGTATGTATGTATGTGGCCGTATTTACTTTCTTGCAACATGGCCGTTGTACGTACGTGTACATGCTACGTGCGCGCCTCTACTACCACACGTGCGCGCCTCTAATACGACACGTGCCCTTCCTTACACAGCCATGATTCATCGCTGCAGCCTGCAGACAGACCGATCGTATGTACGTACACGTTCGTGGCCAGAATGAGAACGCTACGTATGCTTCGACCAGGTGGGTCCCGACTGTCAGTCATTTCCTTGCATGCGAAGATGCAGCTGGTGGGTCCTAGCAGTTAGGGGGCGAATCATTTTTTGCCCGTAATATGGACGCACTTCCTTGCGTGCAAAGATGTAGCTGGTGGGTCCCAGCAGTCAGGAGGGAAAGGTTTTGTTTTGTGAAATACGGTGGCCCGTCCGGTGGGTCCCTGCTGTCAGGCGGAGGAATCGTTATTTTCCGCGAAATAAGGAGCCACTTCCTTGCTGCGGCCGTGGACCCAGCTGTCAGCCTCTCCACGTACAGTACTCTTCTGATGGAAGTCATTCCTTGACCACGTTGACCACACCGCGGCGAGAGCACCAGGGCGGTGGACGACGGTGAGTTCTAGGAAGGGGACGACGTGGAGCCGGGGAAGACGCGGCACTGGATGCCCACACGGAGAGGAGTATGAGGGTTGACTGGTTCGGCTACGGTGTGAGGCTGCCGTCGCCGCAAGGCCTGGCCAGCGGTGGGAGTAGTAGGGGGCGGCGAGGCCTCCGCGGCATCACAGCCGACCACGGGAAGCAGGATCACGCGGCATGACCGGCGCTGGTTTGGGAGCTGGAGCAACAAGACCAGAGGTTGAAGAAGCACTACCACCGTCGGATGGACATCGTGCGGTCAGTGGAGCTAGAATCGTTCATATTGACTAAGTTGACAAAGCCCTCTATCCCCCTTAACTTAGTAGGCCCACAAGTCAGCCTCCCACTATGGAGGGTCCCAGCTAGAAGGGGGTATTCATTTTTTTGTGTGTAATAAGGAGGCACTTCCTTGCATGCGAAGATATAGCTGGTGGGTCCGACCTGTCAGCAGGGGGAACGTTTTTTTTGGGAAATGCAGAGGCCCTTTTGGTGGGTCCTAGCTATCAGGTGGAGGAATCATTATTTTGCGTGTAATAAGGAGGCATTTCCTTACGTGCGGCCGTGGACCCAGCTGTCAGCCTCTCCACGCATAGTCTACTTCCTATGGATTTCGTTCGTTGACCACGTTGACTACTCCACGTCGAGCGCATCCAAGGTGGTGGACAACGGTGAGGCCCCGTACAACAACGAGCCGGAGATGGGAAGGCACGGGAGTAGAGTCGCAGATTGAGAGGTGTAGGAGGGTTTACTGGTTCTGGTGCGGTGTGGTTCGGCAGTCGGTGGAGAAGAACATGAGGTGTGGAGTGATACATCTCCGTCGTATCTACTTTTGCAAACACTTTTGCCCTTGTTTTGGACTCTAACTTGCATGATTTGAATGGAACTAATCCGGACTAACGTTGTTTTCAACAGAATTTCCATGGTGTTATTTATGTGCAGAAACAAAAGTTCTCGGAATGACCTGAAACTTCACGGAGATTATTTTTGGAAATAATAAAAAATACTGGCAAAAGAATCAAGGTCAGGAGGCCCACACCCTTTCCACGAGGGTGGGGGGTGCGCCCCCTGCCTCGTGGGCCCCCTAGAGCTCCACCGACATCAACTCCAACTTTATATATTCGTGTTCGGGGAGAAAAATCAGAAAGATTCATCGCGTTTTATGATACGGAGCCGCAGCTAAGCCCTAAATCTCTCGGGAGGGCTGATCCGGAGTCCGTTCGGGGCTCTGGAGAGGGGAATACGTCGCCGGCGTCATCATCAACCAACCTCCATCACCAATTTCATGACGCTCACTGCCGTGCGTGAGTAATTCCATCATAGGCTTGCTGCACGGTGATGGGTTGGATGAGATTTATTATGTAATCGAGTTAGTTTTGTTAGGGTTTGATCCCTAGTATCCACTATGTTCTGAGATTGATGTTGCTATAACTTTGCTATGCTTAATGCTTGTCACTAGGGCCCGAGTGCCATGATTTCATATCTGAAACTATTATGTTTTCATGAATATATGTGAGTTCTTGATCCTATCTTGCAAGTCTATAGTCACCTACTATGTGTTATGATCCGGCAACCCCGAAGTGACAATAATCGGGACCACTCCCGGTGATGACCGTAGTTTGAGGAGTTCATGTATTCATTAGTGTTAATGCTTTGGTCCGGTACTCTATTAAAAGCAGGCCTTAATATCCCTTAGTTTCCCTTAGGACCCCGCTGCCACGGGAGGGTAGGACAAAAGATGTCACTCAAGTTCTTTTGCATAAGCACGTATGAATATATTCGGAATACATGCCTACATTACATTGATGAATTGGAGCTAGTTCTGTGTCACCCTATGTTATGACTGTTACATGATGAACCGCATCCGGCATAATTCTCCATCACCGATCCAATGCCTACGAGCTTTTCACATATTGTTCTCCGCTTATTTACTTTTCCGTTGCTACTGTTACAATCACTACAAAACCAAATAATATTACTTTTGCTACCGTTACCGTTACTTCCATACTACTTTGCTACTAAATACTTTGCTGCAGATATTAAGTTATCCAGGTGTGGCTGAATTGACAACTCAGTTGCTAATACTTGAGAATATTCTTTGGCTCCCCTTGTCTCGAATCAATAAATTTGGGTTGAATACTCTACCCATGAAAACTGTTGCGATCCCCTATACTTGTGGGTTATCAAGACTATTTTCTGGCGCCGTTGCCGGGGAGCATAGCTCTATTCTTTGAGTTACTTGGGATTTATATCTGCTGGTCACTATGAAGAACTTGAAAGACGCGAAAAAAAATTTATCCCTCAACTACGAGGGGAGGTAAGGAACTGCCATCTAGCTCTGCACTCTATTCACCTTCTGTTTTGAGTAAGCTTGCGACACCTAAACCTGCTTCTGCTATTAATTCCGATATGTCGCATGTTATTGATGATGCCACTTCTGCTACGCATGATACTTATGATGGAACTACTTCTATGCATGATACTACTGTGCCACTTGGTGAATTTCTTGATGAACAACTTGCTAGGGCTAGAGAGAATGAAATTATTGAAACTGAAAATATTGATGAAAGTGATGATGAAGACTCTCCCCCTAAATATGAATTGCCTATTGTGCCTCAGGGCTATGTTATGGATGAAGAAACTGCTAGAGACTTTCTTGATTGCAATGATAGAAGTGATCTTAAGAAATTATTAGCTAAGATGAAACAAAAAACTATGAATGCTAGAGTGAAATATGATCCTGCTTATGCTGTTGGGGAACGTAGTAATATAAAAAAGATTCCTACCCACACACAGGATCATGGTTATGCATAGCAACGAGAGGGGAGAGTGTTGTCCACGTACCCTCGTAGACCGAAAGCGGAAGCGTTAGCACAACGCGGTTGATGTAGTCGTACATCTTCACGATCCGACCGATCAAGTACCGAACACACGACACCTCCGAGTTCAGCACACATTCAGCTCGATGACGTCCCTCGAACTCCGATCCAGCCGAGCTTTGTGGGAGAGTTCCATCAGCACGACGGCATGGTGACGATGATGATGTTCTACCGACGCAGGGCTTCGCCTAAGCACCGCTACGATATTACCGAGGTGGATTATGGTGGAGGGGGGCACCACACGTGGCTGAGAGATCAAGAGATCAATTGTTGTTTCTCTGGGGTGCCCCCCTGCCCCCGTATATGAAGGAGCAAGGGAGGGAGAGGCGGCCGGCCAAGAGGGGCGCGCCAGGAGGAGTCCTACTCCCATCGGGAGTAGGACTCCCTCCTTTCCTAGTTGGAGTAGGAGAAGGGGGAAGGAGCAGGGAGAGAGGAAGGAAAGGGGGGCGCCGCCCCCCTCCTTGTCCAATTCGGACTAGAGGGGGAGGGGGTGTGCGGCCTACCCTGGCCTCCCCTCCTCTTCTCCACTAAGGCCCATGTAGGCCCATTAAACCTCCGGGGGGTTTCGGTAACCCCCGGTACTCAGGTAAAATCCCGATTTCACCCGGAACACTTCCGATATCCAAATATAGGCTTCCAATATATCAATCTTTATGTCTCGACCATTTTGAGACTCCTCGTAATGTTCGTGATCACATCCAAGACTCCGAACTATATTCGGTACATCAAAACACATAAACTCGTAATATAACCGTCATCAAACTTTAAGCGTGCGGACCCTATGAGTTCGAGAACTATGTAGACATGACCGAGAGATGTCTCCATTCAATAACCAATAGCGGAACCTAGATGCTCATATTGGCTCCCACATATTCTACGAAGATATTTATCGGTCAAACCGCATAACAACATACGTTGTTCCCTTTGTCATTAGTATGTTACTTGTCCAAGATTCGATCGTCGGTATCTCAATACCTAGTTCAATCTCGTTACCGGCAAGTCTCTTCACTCGTTCTGTAATACATCATCCCGCAACTAACTCATTAGTTGCAATGCTTGTAAGGCTTATAGTGATGTGCATTACCGAGTGGGCCCAGATACCTCTTTGACAATCGGAGTGACAAATCCTAATCACGAAATACGCCAACCCAACAAGTAGCTTCAGAGACACCTGTAGAGCACCTTTATAATCACCCAGTTACGTTGTGACGTCTGGTAGAACACAAAGTGTTCCTTCGGTAAACGGGAGTTGCATAATCTCATAGTCATAGGAACATGTATAAGTCATGAAGAAAGCAATAGCAGAATACTAAACGATCGTGTGCTAAGCTAACGGAATGGGTCAAGTCAATCACATCATTCTCCTAATGATGTGATCCCGTTAATCAAATGACAACTCATGTGAATGGCTAGGAAACATAACCATCTTTGATCAACGAGCTAGTCAAGTAGAGGCATACTAGTGACACTCTGTTTGTCTATGTATTCACCCAAGTATTATGTTTCCGGTTAATACAATTCTAGCATGAATAATAAACATTTATCATGATATAAGGAAATAAATAATAACTTCATTATTGCCTCTAGGGCATATTTCCTTCAGTCTCCCACTTGCACTAGAGTCAATAATCTAGATTACACAGTAATGATTCTAAGACCCATGGAGCCTTGGTGCTGATCTGTTTTGCTCGTGGAAGAGGCTTAGTCAACGGGTCTGCAACATTCAGATCCGTATGTATCTTGCAAATTTCTATGTCTCCCACCTGGACTAGATCCCGCATGGAGTTGAAGCGTGTCTTGATGTGCTTGGTTCTCTTAAGAAATCTGGATTCCTTTGCCAAGGCAATTGCACCAGTATTGTGACAAAAGATTTTCATTGGACCCGATGCACTAGGTATGACACCTAGATCGGATATGAACTCCTTCATCCAGACTCCTTCATTTGCTGCTTTCGAAGCAGCTATGTACTCCGCTTCACACGTAGATCCCACCACAACGCTTTGTTTAGAGCTGCACCAACTGACAGCTCCACCGTTCAATGTAAACACGTATCCAGTTTGCGATTTAGAATCATCCAGATCAGTGTCAAAGCTTGCATCGACGTAACCATTTACGACTAGCTCTTTGTCGCCTCCATAAATGAGAAACATATCCTTAGTCCTTTTCAGGTATTTCAGGATGTTCTTGACCGCTGTCCAGTGATCCACTCCTGGATTACTTTGGTACCTCCCTGCTAAACTTATAGCAAGGCACACATCAGGTCTGGTACACAGCATTGCATACATGATAGAGCCTATGGCTGAAGCATAGGGAACATCTTTCATATTCTCTCTATCTTCTGCAGTGGTCGGGCATTGAGTCTTACTCAACTTCACACCTTGTAACACAGGCAAGAACCCTTTCTTTGCTTGATCCATTTTGAACTTCTTCAAAACTTTGTCAAGGTATATGCTTTGTGAAAGTCCAATTAAGCGTCTTGATCTATCTGTATAGATCTTGATGCCCAATATATAAGCAGCATCACCGAGGTCCTTCATTGAAAAAATCTTATTCAAGTATCCCTTTATGCTATCCAGAAATTCTATATCATTTCCAATCAGCAATATGTCATACACATATAATATAAAAAAAGCTACAGAGCTCCCTCTCACTTTCTTGTAAATACAGGCTTCTCCAAAAGTCTGTATAAAACCAAATGCTTTGCTCACACTATCAAAGCGTTTATTCCAACTCCGAGAGGCTTGCACCAGCCCATAAATGGATCGCTAGAGCTTGCACACTTTGTTAGCTCCCTTTGGATCGACAAAACCTTCCGGCTGCATCATATAAAACTCTTCTTCCAGAAATCCATTCAGGAATGCAGTTTCGACATCCATTTGCCAAAATTCATAATCATAAAATGCGGCAATTGCTAACATGATTCGGATAGACTTACGCATCGCTACGGGTGAGAAAGTCTCATAGTAGTCAATCCCTTGAACTTGTCGAAAACCTTTTGGAACAAGTCGAGCTTTATAGACAGTAACATTACCGTCAGCGTCAGTCTTGTTCTTGAAGATCCATTTATTCTCAATGGCTTGCCGATCATCGGGCAAGTCAACCAAAGTCCACACTTTGTTTTCATACATGGATCCCATCTTAGATTTCATGGCCTCAAGCCATTTTGCGGAATCTGGGCTCACCATCGCTTCTTCATAGTTCGTAGGTTCATCATGGTCTAGTAACATAACCTCCAGAAAAGGATTACCGTACCACTCTGGTGCGGATCTTACTCTAGTTGACCTACGAGGTTCAGTAACAATTTGATCTGAAGTTTCATGATCATCATCATTAACTTCCTCACTAATTGGTGTAGATGTCACATGAACCGGTTTCTGTGATGAACTACTTTCTAATAAGGGAGCAGGTACAGTTACCTCATCAAGTTCTACTTTCCTCCCACTCACTTCTATCGAGAGAAACTCCTTCTCTAGAAAGGGTCCAAATTTAGCAACAAAAGTCTTGCCTTCAGATCTGTGATAGAAGGTGTACCCAACATTTTCCTTTCGGTATCCTATGAAGACACATTTCTCCGATTTGGATTCGAGCTTATCAGGTTGAAGCTTTTTCACATAAGCATCGCAGCCCCAAACTTTAAGAAACGACAACTTTGGTTTCTTGCCAAACCACAGTTCATAAGGCATCGTCTCAACGGATTTTGATGGTGCCCTATTTAACGTAAATGCAGTCGTCTCTAAAGCATAACCCCAAAACGATAGCGGTAAATCAGTAAGAGACATCATAGATCGCACCATATCTAGTAAAGTATGATTACGACGTTCGAACACACCATTATGATGTGGTGTTCCGGGTGGCGTGAGTTGTGAAACTATTCTTCATTGTTTCAAATGAAGACCAAACTCGTAACTCAAATATTCTCCTCCACGATCAGATCGTAGAAACTTTATTTTCTTCTTACGATGATTTTCAACTTCACTCCGAAATTCTTTGAACTTTTCAAATGTTTCAGACTTATGTTTCATTAAGTAGATATACCCATATCTACTTAAATCATTTGTGAAGGTGAGAAAATAACGATACCCGCCGCGAGCCTCAACATTCATTGGTCCACATACATCTGTATGTATGATTTCCAACAAATCTGTTGCTCGCTCCATAGTTTCGGAGAACAGCGTTTTAGTCATCTGGCCCATGAGGCAAGGTTTGCAAGTACCAAGTGCTACCTCTTGAGCACTACGTTGGATTTCCTTGAAGAGGAAAGGATGATGCAGCAAAGTAGCGTAAGTATTTCCCTTAGTTTTTGAGAACCAAGGTATCAATCCAGTAGGAGGCTACGCGTGAGTCCCCCATACCTGCACAAAGCAAATAACTCCTCGCAACAAACGCGATAAGGGGTTGTCAATCCCTTCACGGTCACTTACGAGAGTGAGATCTGATAGATAATATTTTTGGTATTTTTGTGATAAAGATGCAAAGTAAAATAAAAGCAAAGGCATTAATAAAGTGATGGAAGATTAATATGATGAAGATAGACCCGGGGGCCATATATTTCACTAGTGGCTTCTCTCAAGAGCATAAGTATTTTACGGTGGGTGAACGAATTACTATTGAGCGATTGACTGGATTGAGCATAGTTATGAGAATATCTAGGTATGATCATGTATATAGGCATCACGTCCGAGACAAGTAGACCGACTCCTGCCTGCATCTACTACATTACTCCACTCATCAACCGCTATCCAGCATGCATCTAGAGTATTAAGTTCAAGAAAACAGAGTAACGCCTTAAGAAAGATGACAATGTAGAGGGATAAATTCATGCAATATGATAAAAACCCCCATCTTGTTATCCTCGATGGCAACAATACAATATGTGCCTTGCTGCCCCTACTGTCACTGGGAAAGGACACCGCAAGATTGAACCCAAAGCTAAGCACTTATCCCATTGCAAGAAAAACCAATCTAGTAGGCCAAACCAAACTGATAATTCGAAGAGACCTGCAAAGATAACCAATCATACATAAAAGAATTCAGAGAAGATTCAAATATTGTTCATGGATAATCTTGATCATAAACCCACAATTCATCGATCTCAACAAACACACCACAAAAAGAAGATTACATCGAATAGATCTCGACGAGAGAGGGGGAAAACATTGTATTGAGATCCAAAAAGAGAGAAGAAGCCATCTAGCTACTAACTATGGACCCGAAGGTCTGAGGTAAACTACTCACACTTCATCGGAGGGGCTATGATGATGTAGAATCCCTCCGTGGTGGATGCCCTCTCCGGCGGAGCTCCAGAACAGGCCCCAAGATGGGATCTCGTGGGTATAGAAGGTTGCGGCGGTGGAATTAGGTTTTTGGCTCCGTCTCTGATCGTTTGGGGGTACGTAGGTATATATAGGACAAAGAAGTACGTTAGTGGAGCTTCGTGGGGCCCACGAGGGTGGGGGACGCGCCTGGGGGGAGGGCGCACCCCCTACATCGTGCCCACCTCGAAGCTTCCTTGGCGTAGGGTCCAAGTCTCCTGGGTCATATTTAGTGAGAAAATCACGTTCCTGAAGGTTTCATTCCGTTTGGACTCCATTTGATATTTCGTTTCTTCAAAACTCTGAAATAGGCAAAAAAACAACAATTCTGGGTTGGGCCTCCGGTTAATAGGTTAGTCCCAAAAATAATATAAAAGTGGAAAATAAAACCCAATATTGTCCGAAACAGTAGATAATATAGCATGGAGCAATCAAAAATTATAGATACGTTGGAGACGTATCAGGCATCCCCAAGCTTAATTCCTGCTCGTCCTTCAGTAGGTAAATGATAAAAAAGAATTTTTGATGCGGAGTGCTACTTGGCATAATTTCAATGTAATTCTTCTTAATTGTGGTATGAATATTCAGATCCGAAAGATTCAAGACAAAAGTTCACATTGACATAAAAATAATAATACTTCAAGCATACTAACTAAGCAATTATGTCTTCTCAAAATAACATGGCCAAAGAAAGTTCATCCCTACAAAATCATATAGTTTAGTCATGCTCCATTTTCGTCACACAAGAATGCTCTCATCATGCACAACCCCGATGACAAGCCAAGCAATTGTTTCATACTTTAGTAATCTCAAACTTATAAACCTTCACGCAATACATGAGCGTGAGCCATGGATATAGCATTATGGGTGGAATAGAATATGATGATAGGTGTTATGTGGAGAAGACAAAAAGGAGAAGATGTCACATCAACGAGGCTAATCAATGGGCTATGGAGATGCCCATCGATTGAGGTTAATGCAAGGAGTAGGGATTGCCATGCAACGGATGCACTAAGTGCGCGTGCATCCAACTTTCTTGCTCATGAACACCTAGGGCACTTGAGGAGGCCCATTTTTCGAATATACAAGCCAAGTTCTATAATGAAAAATTCCCACTAGTATATGAAAGTGACAAAACAAGAGACTCTCTATCATGAAGATTATGGTGCTACTTTGAAGCACAAGTGTGGAAAAGAAAGGATAGTAGCATTGCCCCTTTTTATTTCTTTTTTGGGGTCTTTTTTTTATTTTCGCCTTTCTCTTTTTTTGGGGACAATGCTCTATTAAATGATGATCATCACACTTCTATTTATTTACAACTCAATGATTACAACTCGATATTAGAACATAGTATGACTCTATATGAATGCCTCCGGCGGTGTACCGGGATATGCAATGAATCAAGAGTGACATGTATGAAAGAATTATGAACGGTGGCTTTGCCACAAATACTATGTCAACTACATGATCATGCTAAGCAATATGACAATGATGAATGTGTCATGATGAACGGTATGGTGGAAAGTTGCATGGAAATATATCCCGGAATGGCTACGGAAATGCCATAATAGGTAGGTATGGTGGCTGTTTTGAGGAAGATATAAGGAGGTTTATGTGTGAAAGTGTGTATCATATCACGGGGTTTGGATGCACCCACGAAGTTTGCACCAACTCTCAATGTGAGAAAGGGCAATGCACGGTACCGAAGAGGCTAGCAATGATGGAAGGGTGAGAGTGCGTATAATCCATGGACTCAACATTAGTCATAAAGAACTCATATACTTATTGGAAAAATCTACAAGCCATCAAAAACCAAAGCACTACGCGCATGCTCCTCGGGGGATAGATTGGTAGGAAAAGACCATCGCTCGTCCCCGACCGCCACTCATAAGGAGGACAATCAAAGAACACCTCATGTTTCAAATTTGTTACATAACGTTTACCATACGTGCATGCTACGGGACTTGCAAACTTCAACACAAGCATTTCTCAAATTCACAACAACTCAACTAGCACGACTTTGATATTATCACCTCCATATCTCAAAACAATTATCAAGCATCAAACTTATCTTAGTATTCAACACACTCAAAAGAAAGTTTTAGAAATCTTGAATAACAAGTATATTAAAATTATTAAGCAAATTACCATGCTATTTAAGACTCTCAAAATAATCTAAGTGAAGCATGAGAGATCAATAGTTTCTATAAAACAAATCCGCCACCGTGCTCTAAGAGATATAAGTGAAGCACTAGAGCAAAACTATATAGCTCAAAAGATATAAGTGAAGCACATAGAGTATTCTATGAAATTCCAAATCATGTATGGATCTCTCAAAAGGTGTGTATAGCAAGGATGATTGTAATAAACTAACAAACAAAGACTCAAATAATACAAGACGCTCCAAGCAAAACACATATCATGTGGTGAATAAAAATATAGCTCCAAGTAAAGTTGCCGATGGAAGTAGACAAAAGAGGAGATGCCTTCCGGGGCATCCCGAAGCTTAGTATCTTGCCACTCCTTGTTCCATAATCCATCAAAAGATTTCACCCAAAACTTGAAAACTTCACAACACAAAACTGAACAGAAATCTCGTGGGCTCCGTTAGCGAAAGAAAACAAAAGACCACTTCAAGGTACTGTAATGAACTCATTTTTTATTTATATTGGTGTTAAACCTACTGTATTCCAACTTCTCTATGGTTTATAAACTATTCTACTAGCCATAGATTCATCAAAATAAGCAGACAACACACGAAAAACAGAATCTGTCAAAAACAGAACAGTCTGTAGTAATCTGTAACTAACGCAAACTTCTGGAACTCCAAAAAATCAGCTAAAATAGGACGACCTAGGAAATTTGTTTATTGATCAGCAGCAATTGGAATCACTATTTTATCATGTTATGGTGATTTTTAACAATTGTTTTCGTGAACAGAAAGTTTCTGGAAATTACAGCAAAATCAAATAAATATTATCCAAGAAGATCCTATAGGTTTAACTTGGCACAAACACTAATTAAAACATAAAACACATCTAACCAGAGGCTATATCAAAGATTTATTCCTAAACCGAAGAAAAGCAAAAAAAAACTAAAAATAAAATTGGGTTGCCTCCCAACAAGCGCTATCGTTTAACGCCCCTAGCTAGGCATAAAAGTAAGGATAGATCTAGGTATTACCATCTTTGTTAGGCAATCCATAAGTGGCTCTCATGATAGATTCATATGGTAATTTTATTTTATTCCTAGGGAAGTGTTCCATGCCTTTCTTTAATGGAAATTGGAATCTAATATTCCCTTCCTTCATATCAATAATTGCACCAACCGTTCTCAGGAAAGGTCTACCAAGAATAATAGGGCATGAAGGATTGCAATCTATATCAAGAACGATAAAATCTACGGGCCTATTTGCAACAATAAGAACATCATTAATTATTCCCATAGGTTTCTTAATAGTGGAGTCCGCAAGGTGCAAGTTTAGAGAGCAATCATCGAAATCACGGAAATCTAGCAAATCATACAAAGTTTTGGGAATAGTGGAAACACTAGCACCCAAATCACACAAAGCATAAAACTCATGATCTTTAATTTTAATTTTAATAGTAGGTTCCCACTCATCATAAAGTTTTCTAGGGATAGAAACTTCCAACTCAATTTTTTCTTCATAAGATTGCATCAAGGCATCAACGATATGTTTAATAAACGCTTTATTTTGACTATAAGCGTGAGGAGAATTTAGCACGGATTGCAACAAGGAAATACAATCAATTAAATAGCAACTTTCATAATTAAATTCCTTGAAATCAAAAATAGTGTGTTTAGCAACATCTAGGGTTTTCCCACTTTTATCAATTTTAGCATAAAGATCTAAAAACTCTGAATTCTTGGAACGCCTTATAGGTAAGGGTGGATCATATTCAGTCCCATCATTATCAAGATTCATATTGCAAAACAAAGATTTAATAGGGGACACATCAATAACTTTTAGATCTTCATCTTTATTTTCATAGAAATTGGAAGAACACGCTTTAATAAAGGCATCTTTTGTAGCACGCATCCTAGCGGTTCTTTCTTTGCACTCATCAATGGAAATTCTCATTGCTTTGAGAGACTCATTGATATCATGCTTAGGAGGAATAGATCTAAGCTTTAAAGAATCAACATCAAGTGAAATTCTATCAACGTTCCTAGCCAAATCATCAACTTTAAGCAATTTCTCTTCAAGCAAAGCATTAAAATTCTTTTGCGAATTCATAAATTCTTTAACACTAGTCTCAAATTCAGAAGACATATTATTAAAATTTCAATAAGAGTTGTTGTAGGAATTTCCATAATTATTAGAAGGATTACTAGGATAAGGCCTAGGATTAAAGTTTCCTCTATACACATTGTTACCAAAATTATTCCTACCAACAAAATTCACATCCATAGATTCGTTATTGTTCTCAATCAAAGTAGACAAAGGCATATAATTAGGATGAGAAGAAACACTCTTAGTAGCAAATAATTTCATAAGTTCATCCATCTTTCCACTCAAAACATTAATTTCTTCTATCGCATGCACCTTTTTATTAGTAGATCTTTCAATGTGCCATTGATAATAATTAACCATAATATTATCTAGTAGTTTAGTAGCATCTCCTAAAGTGATTTCCATAAAAGTGCCTCCCGCGGTCGAATCCAAAAGATTTCTAGAAGCAAAATTCATTCCAGCATAATTTTTTTGTATAATCATCCACAAATTTAAACCATGAGTGGGGCAATTGTGAATCATTAATTTCATTCTCTCCCAAGCTTGTGCAACATTTCATGATCAGTTGCTTAAAATTCATAGTATCGTTTCTAAGAGAGATGATCTGAACGGGAGGAAAAATACTTAGAGATAAAAGCATATTTGCACTTGTTCCAAGAATCAATACTATTTTTAGGCAAAGACAAAAACCAAGCTTTAGCACGATCTCTAAGCGAAAAAGGAAATAGCTTCAATTTAACAATATCATTATCAACATCTTTCTTCTTTTGCATATCACACAAATGAACGAAGCTATTTAGATGAGTAGCGGCATCTTCACTAGGAAGGCCGGCGAATTGATCTTTCATAACAAGATTCAACAAAGCAGCATTGATTTCACAAGATTCAGTATTGGTAAGAGGAGCAATCGGAGTGCTAAGGAAATCATTATTGTTGGTATTGGTAAAGTCACACAATTTGGTATTATCTTGAGCCATGGCGACCAACAAGCAATCCAACACACGAGCAAACAGAAAGCAAGCGAGAGAAAAAGGCAAACATAAAAGAGAGGGCGAATAAAACGGCAAGGGTGAAGTGGGGGAGAGGAAAACGATAGGCAAATGGCAAATAATGTAATGCGGGAGATAAGGGATTGTGATGGGTACTTGGTATGTTGACTTTTGCGTAGACTCCACGGCAACGGCGCCAGAAATTCTTCTTGCTACCTCTTGAGCACCGCGTTGGATTTCCTTAAAGAGGAAAGGATGATGCAGCAAAGTAGCGTAAGTATTTCCCTTTGTTTTTTAGAACCAAGGTATCAATCCAGTAGGAGGCTACGCGCGAGTCCCTCGTGCCTCCACAAAGCAAATAACTCCTCACAATCAACGCGATAAGGGGTTGTCAATCCCTTCACGGTCACTTACGAGAGTGAGATATGATAGATATGATAGATAATATTTTTGGTATTTTTGTGATAAAGATGCAAAGTAAAATAAAAGCAAAGTAAAAAAGCAAAGGCAATAATAAACTGATGGCAGATTAATATGATGAAGATAGACCCGGGGGCCATAGCTTTCACTAGTGGCTTCTCTCAAGAGCATAAGTATTTTACGGTGGGTGAACGAATTACTGTTGAGCAACTGACAGTATTGAGCATAGTTATGAGAATATCTAGGTATGATCATGTATATAGGCATCACGTCCGAGACAAGTAGACCGACTCATGCCTGCATCTACTACTATTACTCCACTCATCGACCGCTATCCAGCATGCATCTAGAGTATTAAGTTCAAGAAAACAGAGTAACACCTTAAGCAAGATGACATCATGTAGAGGGATAAATTCATGCAATATGATAAAAACCTCATCTTGTTATCCTCGATGGCACCAATACAATATGTGCCTTGCTGCCCCTACTGTCACTGGGAAAGGACACCGCAAGATTGAACCCAAAGCTAAGCACTTGTCCCATTGCAAGAAAAACCAATCTAGTAGGCCAAACCAAACTGATAATTCGAAGATACTTGCAAAGATAACCAATCATACGTAAAAGAATTCAGAGAAGATTCAAATATTGTTCATGGATAATCTTGATCATAAACCCACAATTCATCGTTCTCAACAAACACACCACAAAAAGAAGATTACATCGAATAGATCTCCATGAGAGAGGGGGAGAACATTGTATTGAGATCCAAAAAGAGAGAAGAAGCCAACTAGCTAATAACTATGGACCCGAAGGTCTGAGGTGAACTACTCACACTTCATCGGAGAGGCTATGATGATGTAGAAGCTCCGAAATAGGACCCAAGATGGGATCTCGTGGGTACAGAAGGTTGTGGCTCTGGAATTAGGTTTTTGGCTCCATCTCTGACCGTTTGGGGGTATGTATGGATATATAGGAGGAAGAAGTACGTCGGTGGAGCTTCGTGGGCCCCACGAGGGTGGGGGCGTGCCTAGGGGGGAGGGCGTGCCCCGCTACCTCGTGCCCACCTCGAAGCTTCCTTGGGGTAGGGTCCAAGTCTCCTAGGTCATATTCGGTGAGAAAATCACGTCCCGAAGGTTTCATTCCGTTTGGACTCCGTTTGATATTCCGTTTCTTCAAAACTCCGAAATAGGCAAAAAAAACAACAATTTTGGGCTGGGCCTCCGGTTAATAGGTTAGTCCCAAAAATAATATAAAAGTGGAAAATAAAGTCCAAAATTGTCTGAAATAGTAGATAATATAGCATGGAGCAATCAAAAATTATAGATACGTTGGAGACGTATCACCAGGTGATTAATAATAAAGTGGTTGCAAAAGTCCATCAGTATGGAGTTTCTTCATGCGCTTTACACCAATATGACCTAAACGGCAGTGCCACAAATAAGTTGCACTATCATTATCAACTCTGCATCTTTTGGTTTCAATATTATGAATATGTGTATCACTACTATCGAGATTCAACAAAAATAGACCACTCTTCAAGGGTGCATGACCATAAAAGATATTACTCATATAAATAGACCAACCATTATTCTCTGATTTAAATGAATAACCGTCTTGCATGAACAAGATCCAGATAGAATGTTCATGCTTAACGCTGGCACCAAATAACAATTATTCAGGTCTAAAACTAATCCCGAAGGTAGATGTAGAGGTAGCGTGCCGACCGCGATCACATCGACTTTGGAACCATTTCCCATGCGCATCGTCACCTCGTCCTTAGCCAATCTTCGCTTAATCCGTAGTCCCTATTTCGAGTTGCAAATATTAGCAACAGAACCAGTATCAAATACCTAGGTGCTACTGCGAGCATTAGTAAGGTACACATCAATAACATGTATATCACATATACCTTTGTTCACCTTGCCATCCTTCTTATCCGCCAAATACTTGGGGCAGTTCCGCTTCCAGTGACCAGTTTGTTTGCAGTAGAAGTACTCAGTCTCAGGCTTAGGTCCAGACTTGGGTTTCTTCTCCTGAGCAGCAACTTGTTTACTGTTCTTCTTGAAGTTCCCCTTCTTATTCCCTTTGCCCTTTTTCTTGAAACTTGTTGTCTTGTTGACCATCAACACTTGATGCTCCTTCTTGATTTCTACCTCTGCAGTCTTTAGCATTGCGAAGAGCTCAGGAATCGTCTTATACATCCCTTGCATGTTATAGTTCATCACAAAGCTCTTGTAGCTTGGTGGCAGTGATTGAAGAATTCTGTCAATGACGCTATCATCCGGAAGATTAACTCCCAGTTGAATCAAGTGATTGTTATACCCAAACATTCTGAGTATATGCTCTCTGACAAAACTATTCTCCTCCATCTTACAGCTGTAGAACTTATTGGAGACTTCATATCTCTCAATCTGGGCATTTGCTTGAAATATTAACTTCAACTCCTGAAACATCTCATCTGCTCCATGACGTTGAAAACGTCGTTGAAGTCCCGGTTCTAAGCCGTAAAGCATGGCACACTGAACTGTCGAGTAGTCATCAGCTTTGCTATGCCAGACGTTCATAACATCTGGTGTTTCTCCTGCAGCAGGTCTGGCACCTAGCAGTGCTTCCAGGACGTAATTCTTTTGTGTAGCAATGAGGATAATCCTCAAGTTACAGACCCAGTTCGTGTAATTGCTACCATCATCTTTCAACTGTGCTTTCTCAAGGAACGCATTAAAATTCAACGAAACAATAGCACGGGCCATCTATCTACAATAAACATAGACAAACAAAATACTATCAGGTACTAAGTTCATGATAAATTAAAGTTCAATTAATCATATTACTTAAGAACTCCCACTTAGATAGACATCCCTCTAATCCTCTAAGTGATCATGTGATCTAAATCAACTAAACCATGTCCGATCATCACGTGAGATGGAGTAGTTTCAATGGTGAACATCACTATGTTGATCATATCTACTATATGATTCATGCTCGACCTTTCGGTCTTAGTGTTCCGAGGCCATATCTGCATATGCTAGGCTCGTCAAGTTTAACCTGAGTATTCCACGTGTGCAACTGTTCTGCACCCGTTGTATTTGAACGTAGAGCCTATCACACCCGATCATCAGGTGGTGTCTCAACACAAAGAACTTTTGCAACGGTGCATACTCAGGGAGAACACTTATACCTTGATAATTTAGTGAGAGATCATCTTATAATGCTACCGTCAATCAAAGCAAGATAAGATGCATAAAATATAAGCATCACATGCAATCAATATAAGTGATATGATATGGACATCATCATCTTGTGCTTGTGATCTCCATCTCTGAAGCACCGTCATGATCACCATCGTCACCGGCGCGACACCTTGATCTCCATCGTAGCATCGTTGTCGTCTCACCAACTTATGCTTCTACAACTATTGCTACCGCTTAGTGATAAAGTAAAGCATTACAGGGCGATTGCATTGCATACAATAAAGCGACAACCATATGGCTCCTGCCAGTTGCCGATAACTCGGTTACAAAACATGATCATCTCATATAATAAAATGTAGCATCATGCCTTGACCATATCACATCACAACATGCCATGCAAAAACAAGTTAGACGTCCTCTACTTTGTTGTTGCAAGTTTTACGTGGCTGCTACGGGCTGAGCAAGAACCGTTCTTACCTACGCATCAAAACCACAATGATAGTTTGTCAAGTTAGTGCTGTTTTAACCTTCTCAAGGACCGGGCGTAGCCACACTCGGTTCAACTAAAGTTGGAGAAAATGACACCCGCCAGCCACCTGTGTGCAAAGCACGTCGGTAGAACCAGTCTCGCATAAGCGTACACGTAATGTCGGTCCGGGCGGCTTCATCCAACAATACCACCGAACCAAAGTATGACATGTTGGTAAGCAGTATCACTTATATCGCCGACAACTCACTTGTGTTCTACTCATGCATATAACATCTACACATAAATCCAGGCTCGGATGCCACTGTTGGGGAACATAGTAATTTCAAAAAAATTCCTACGCACACACAGGATCATGGTGATGCACAAAAACGAGAGGGGAGAGTGTTGTCCACGTACCCTCGTAGACCGAAAGCGGAAGCGTTAGAACAACACGGTTGATGTAGTCGTACGTCTTCATGATCCGACCGATCAAGTATCGAACGCACGACACCTCCGAGTTCAGCACATGTTCAGCTCGATGACGTCCCTCGAGCTCCGATCCAGCCGAGCTTTTAGGCAGAGTTCCGTCAGCACGACGGCGTGGTGACGACGATGATGTTCTACTGATGTAGGGCTTCGCCTAAGCACCGCTACGATATTATCGAGGTGGATTATGGTGGAGGGGGGCAGCGCACACAGCTAAGAGATCAATTGTTGTTTCTCTGGGTTGGCCCCTGCCCCCCGTATATAAAGGAGCAAGGGAGGGAGAGGCGGACGGCCAGGAGGGGGCGCGCCAGGAGGAGTCCTACTCCCACCGGGAGTAGGACTCCCTCCTTTCCTAGTTGGAGTAGGAGAAGGGGGAAGGAGGAGGGAGAGAGGAAGGAAAGGGTGGCGCCGCCCCCCCTCCATGTCCAATTCGGACTAGAGGTGGAGGGGCGCGCGGCCTGCCCTGGCCGCCCCTCCTCTTCTCCACTAAGGCCCATGTAGGCCCATTAAACCCGCCCGGGGGGGTTCCGGTAACCCCCGGTACTCCGGTAAAATCCTGATTTCATCCGGAACACTTCCGATATCCAAATATAGGCTTCAATATATTAATATTTATGTCTGGACCATTTCGAGACTCCTCGTCATGTCCGTGATCACATCTGAGAGTCCGAACTATCTTCGGTACATCAAAACACATAAACTCATAATATAACCGTCATCAAACGTTAAGCATGCGGACCGTACGGGTTCGAGAACTATGTAGACATGACCGAGACATGTCTCTGGTCAATAACCAATAGCTGAACCTGGATGCTCATATTGGCTCCCACATATTCTACGAAGATCTTTATCGGTCAGACCGCATAACGACATACGTTGTTCCCTTTGTCATCGGTATGTTACTTGCCCGAGATTCGATCGTCTTTATCTCAATACCTAGTTCAATCTCATTACCGGCAAGTCTCGTTACTCGTTCTGTAATACATCATCCCGCAACTAACTCATTAGTTGCAATGCTTGCAAGTCCTATAGTGATGTGCATTATCGAGTGGGCCCAGAGATACCTCTCCGACAATCAGAGTGACAAATCGTAATCTCGAAATACGCCAACCCAGCAAGTACCTTCGGAGACACCTGTAGAGCACCTTTATAATCACCCAGTTACGTTGTGACATTTGGTAGCACACAAAGTGTTCCTTCGATAAACGGGAGTTGCATAACCTCATAGTCATAGGAACATGTATAAGTCATGAAGAAAGCAATAGCAGAATACTAAACGATCGTGTGCTAAGCTAACGGAATGTTTCAAGTCAATCACATCATTCTCCTAATGATGTGATCCCGTTAATCAAATGACAACTCAAGTCAATGGCTAGGAAACATAACCATCTTTGATCAACGAGCTAGTCAAGTAGAGGCATACTAGTGACACTCTGTTTGCCTATGTATTCACACAAGTATTATGTTTCCGGTTATTACAATTCTTGCATGAATAATAAACATTTATCATGATATAAGGAAATAAATAATAATTTTATTATTTCCTCTAGGGCATATTTACTTCATATGCTACTTCACCTATCTTTGTTACAAATAAGGATTATGAATTCTCTATCGACCCTGATATAATTACTTTGGTTGAATCTGATCCTTTCTATGGCTATGAATCTGAAACTGTTGTGGCACATCTTACTAAATTAAATGATATAGCCACCCTGTTCACTAATGATGAGAAAACTCGTTACTATTATATCCTTAAAATATTTCCGTTCTCATTGAAGGGTGATGCTAAGATATGGTTTAATTCTCTTGATCCTGGTTGTGTGCGTAGTCCCCAAGATATGATTTATTACTTCTCTGCTAAATATTTCCCTGCTCATAAGAAACAAGCTGCTTTAAGGGAAATATATAATTTTGTGCAAATTGAAGAAGAGAGTCTCCCACAAGCTTGGAGGAGTCTTCTCCAATTACTTAAAGCATTGACTGATCATCCTCTTAAGAAAAATGAAATACTTGATATCTTTTATAATGGACTAACCGATGCTTCCAGAGACCACCTGGATAGTTGTGCTGGTTGTGTTTTCAGGGAAAGAACACCAGATGAAGCTGAAATTCTACTAAATAATATGTTGACCAATGAAAATAATTGGACACTCCCTGAACCAACTCCTAAGACAACTCCAAAGAAGAGGGGTGTTCTATTTCTCAGTCCTGAAGATACGCAAGAGGCAAAGAAATCTATGAAAGAAAAAGGTATAAAAGCTGAAGATGTTAAGAATTTACCTCCCATTGAAGAAATAAATGGTCTTAATTTACTGCCTGTTGAAGAAATACATGATTTTAATCCATTACCTATTGAAGAAGTACACAGTCTTGATAACCCGACACAGGTAGTAAAGGTAAATTCTCTTTATTGATTTGATGAAGGTGATATTCCTCGTTATAAGTCTGCTAGCCAATGCTTAGATGAGTTCGATAATTTTATTGTCAAATAAGAAAACTTCAATGCTTATGTTGGTAGACAATTGAAACACAATTCTTATATGCTAGAACAATTGAGTTATTATATGTCTAGAGTTAAAGGTGAACTTAAACTCATTAGTAAACATGCTTCTATGGTTACCACTCAAGTAGAACAAGTACTTAAGGCTCAGAATGATTTTCTCAATGAATTAAATAGTAAGAATAATAATTTTTATGTTAGAGTGGCTGCTAGAACTGGTAAAACGACTCAGGAACCTTTGTATCCTAAAGGCCACCCTAAGAGAGTTGAGCAAGATTCTCAGAGAAATAATATTGATGCACCTAGTCCTTCTAAAAAGAAGAAAAAGAAAAATGATAGGACTTTGCATGCTTCTAGTGAACCTGTTGTTGACACACCTGAGAATCCCAATGATATTTCTATTTCTGATGCTGAAACACAATCTGGTGATGAACATGAACCTAGTGATAATGTTAATGATAATGTTCATGTTGATGCTCAACCTAGCAATGATAATGATGTAGATATTGAACCTGTTGTTGATCTTGATAACCCACAATAAAATAATCAATGTTATCATAAGAGAGATTTTGTTGCTAGGAAGCATGGTAAAGAAATAGAGCCATGGGTTCAGAAACCCATGCCTTTCCCTCCCACACCATCCAAGAAAAAGGATGATGAGGATTTTGAGCGCTTTGCTGAAATGATTAGACCTATATTTTTGCGTATGAGTTTGACTGATATGGTCAAAATGAATCCTTGTGCTAAGTATATGAAAGAAATTGTTACTAATAAAACAAAGATACCGGAAGCTGAAATTTCCACCATGCTTGCTAATTACACTTTCAAGGGTGGAATACCTAAGAAACTAGGAGATCTAGGAGTACCAACTATACCATGCTCCATTAAAAGAAACTATGTTAGAACTGCTTTATGTGATCTTGGAGCCGGTGTTAGTGTCATGCCTCTCTCTTTATATCGTAGACTTGACTTGAATAAGTTGACACCTACTAAAATATCTTTGCAAATGGCTGATAAATCAACTGCTATACCTGTCGGTATTTGTGAGGATGTGCCTGTTGTGGTTGCAAATGTTACTATTTTAACGGACTTTGTTATTCTTGATATTTCCGAGGATGATAGTATGTCTATTATTCTTGGAAGACCATTTTTGAATACTGCAGGGGCTGTTATTGATTGCAACAAAGGCAATGTCACTTTTCACGTTAATGGCAATGAGCATACGATACACTTTCCGAGGAAACAACCTCAAGTTCATAGTATCAATTCTATTGGAAAAGTTCCATCGATTATTTTAGGAGGTTTTGAATTTCCACTACCTACCGTCAATAAGAAATATGATATTCTTATTATTGGGGATGTGCATATCCCTGTTGAGGTAACATAGTGTTATTCGAAATTTCTCCGGTTCCATGTTATTCGGAATGAGTTTGTTAACAAGACTTGATCAACCTTGTTAGTGGATTCCTTTTGATGAGCATGAGATGGATGAAGTTAGAAAGCACAACCTTCTGTACCCTCCTTTTACTTTCTGTTATGTAGTTGAAATAAAGTAAAAATAATATTTTCTGTCTGTTTTCTGAATTATCCGTGCAATATAAAAATACCCCGAAAATAAAAGTTCTCCAAATGCCCTGAAATTGAAATATGATTTTTTTCTGGAATATTTGAGAATATCTGGCACTGAGAACACAGCAGGGTGAGAAAGCACCTAGGCACGAGGGTCCAGGGCGCGCCCACCCCCCTGGGCGCGCCCCCTGCCTCGTAGGCCCACGGTGGCTCCCCTCCACTTATTCCTGCACCCACACACTCCTTCTTCCTCCCAAAAAAATCACCAACCAGCTCAAGCACGAGTTCTAGCTCATTTTGCTGTGATTTTCGATCTCCCTGCTCAAAGCACGTCTCACAAAACTGCTTTGGGGGATTGTTTCTTGGTATGTGACTCCTCTAATGGTCCAATTAGTTTTTGTTCTAGTGCTTTATTCATTGAAAATTTGTGCTTCCTAGGTGACCATGTTCTTGAGCTTGCATGTCAAATTTATATGGTTCCAAGTAGTTCGAATGCATGATATAGTCTCTAGGCACTTGTAGGAGTAGTTGCTATCAATTTTGTTGAGCTTAGTTCACTTTTATTTGAAGTCACTAAAAATTTCAGAGGAAGAAATATGTTTAGGAAAATGTACCAAGGTGGTTCTTCCGGGAAGCAAGGACCCAGGCTTGCGATGCGCGATGCTGATGATGAACCACCAAGGGACGCTCCAGTACGGGCTTGTGAACGGCCTACCGAGGACTTCATGGATCAAGCAGGAATCAAGGAAGAATTTAACGCATATGTGCGTAACGCTGATCTCGTGAGCTTAGAGGCAGATAAGTGCCGTCAGTACCACTATCTCACTAGTTTCTTTGTTAGGAGGTTTGAATTTTCATCTTCACACAATTCTCAAACTGTCCTGTTTTATCTTTATGAAAATTCTTATACTATGGACTTAGAGGATTTTACCACTGCTTGCATACTTCCACATTGGGGCAGTACTAGTGAACCTCGCAAATCTGAATTTAGAGATTTTCTTGCTAGTATAATTGTGGGGGAATATAGAGACATAGCACAAGCTACCATAGGGAGCATTCATTTTCCTACTATACATTATTTTGCTCTCTTCACAGGTAGGTGCATAAATGGTAAGGATGAAGCATGTCACATGTGTGTCCCTGACCTCAGTGTTCTCAGGAGTGCTGTGTTAGGAGATAAACATTATAATTTTGGAGCCATTGTTGCACGTAGGTTGCATAATGATAGATTTAATGGAGATTTCTTTGGTGGAATTTATGCAACCCGTTTAGCTAATTTTCTGGGTGTAACCATACGTGAGGATGATATTGAGTTGCCTCCTGTTTATTTAGATTATGGGGCTATGGCTCGTCATCAGTTTGTTGAGAGGAACGATCAGTTCCTCCATTACGGACTAATCTTTGACAGACAACACACCTATCATGTCGCTCTCCATGCTTCTACTTTCTTTGACTTTCAGGCAAAAGGGAGATATTTTATAACCAGAGAGGAGGCGGACAAGTATAAGGAGACAGCCCGCCTCCAAGCTACAGCCCACGATGCGATAGCCGCTGCATCTCAGTACGACCCCAACTACAACTTTGCATATCCGCCAGGCCATCCGTGGCAATAAACCAACTTATGCCAAAAGCCTAAGCTTGGGGGAGTACGTATTTCTCACCGACATTACATTTATGATTCACACACTCATTGCTAGTTGTCGGTGCTCATAGTTTTTCACTGTAATATCCATGCTAGTTTATTTTCTTTTTTATGCTTTCTTCTTGTGTGTTTGAAAAACCTTAAGAAAAAAAATCAGTAGTAGCTTTTAGCTAGTTTACCTTTCTTACTGTAGTAGTAATAATTAAAAGAAAACCCAAAAAGATTTCCTATTCTTCTTTTGCTTGTTGGGAGCTTTCCCGTGTAAATAGTTTTATTTCTTTTCTTTTCTTTGGGGGTCGATAGGAGAAGACCATGATTAAATTGTTGAAGTGACTCTTATATGCATTATTGTTGATTTAACCAAGAGCCCATATTGCCTTGTCTTCTCCTATTTATTGAATGCTCACAGATTCCAGCTTAGTCCAATGCACGTGCACTATTATTATTTTCACATCGTTCGATCGTGCAAGTGAAAGGCATTTATGACGATATATGATGGACTGATTGAGATGAGAGAAGCTGGTATGAACTCGACCTCTCTTGTTTTTGTAAATATGATTAGTTCATCGTTCCTGATTCAGCCTATTATGAATAAACATGTTTGCAATGACAATTAGAGATTAATTAGCTACGAGTTTATAATGGTTTACCTTGCGTTCCAACATGCTATTAAAATGGTTGTGATGTGGTATGATGGCGTGGTATCCTCCTTTGAATGATTCAAGTGACTTAACTTGGCACATGTTCACACATGTAGTTGAAACAAAATCAAGATAGCCTTCACGATATTTATGTTCATGGTGGATTATATCCTACTCATGCTTGCACCGGCAGTGGGTAAGAGCCATCGCCGAGGACGACCGCGTGAACGTTGCACCTTCTCACCTTCCCCAGCGGAGAGGATATGACTGGATCTTTGACGAGCGGTGGGCAGAGAGAGAGAGAGAGAGTGCCCACCGCTATCGTGTTTAGATCTGGAGAGGACGAGACAGTGTGTAGAGAGCAACACTAGCAAGCAAGCATGGAGGCTCCTGCCTATATAGTGGAGTACTACTAGTTTTCTCTCTTTTATTAACTCACCCGACTTGCGGGGCCGGGGAGTGTGCCTATGGTCGGTTCTCAATTGCGGTCCCACATGTGTGTGCAAACACAATATGAAATGCGTTCCATTCGAAGAGCGGCGTGCCAGACCGACCGACCGTTTGGGGTGCGACGCGAACGCGACGGGCGTGCTGTATACTGTACTCCGTAAATGTGTACTACCATTTTATTGAGGCTTTGCTCCATGGCGCAATCCATGGATACAAAATTAGTATACTATACTATTTAAAAGTCGAGGGAGGGGATTTTCCCGCTCGGTAGGTGGGGCAGTTCCGCCTAGTCAGTTCGACAAAGACGCGAAAAGATGAGGGAGTAGGCTGCTGCAAACGTAGGGCCGTGTGATTTGACAGCGAGTTACTGTTGGATAGGTGGGGCCCGATGATTTGACTTGCCATTATAATTTTAACTGCGGCGCTATGACCGGCGTGAGTCTCCTGATTCCTGACCACCTCCATACAGGTGCCTCTCCCGATGCTCCACCATGTAGAGGCTGGCTCTTGCTTGAGAGCCCACTCCTCCACTTTTTCCTTGCCTCTTTCCCCTACATATGCAAAAATGCCATGTAAAGCGGGCTTATAGCCCACTATTGTACTTGATCCTATAGGTGCTAAGCCTGCCTCATAGGCATAAATTCTGATGTGGCAAGTTAATTAAGAAGAGAGACTAGTTTGGTGACTCTAGGAAGAAACGGTGCTAAGCGCGTGTACCTAGATGAAGCAAACTTAGCAACAAAAAACTAAGCACCTATGCATTGGGGACTTGAGTTGCTAAGCCATTTAATGCCCATAGCACCTCATCTAAGCACCATTTCATTGGAAGAGGTCACTCCTTGGCAAATGCAATAAATACTACGAAGAAAGAGATAGAGAGAAGTAAAGAAAAATACTCTTATAGCCAACCTTATAGCTAACCTTGTTGTAGTATGAGTGAGTAAGTGATGACTATGTATGACATGCCAACATCAGATAGCCTAATACACCGTGTTAAATCTCCAAGGGCGCGACCGCGCGAGCGAGGTGACAGCCGTGGTAGGCGCGACCATGATACGGGCTGCTGGTAGCCCTTGGATCCAAGATCGAACGGTCGCATGCTAAGTTGCCGAAAATTTGCAGAATAACCCTCCAGGATAGGATATATTTTGGTAGAGTCACGCCATGCAACCGTTCAATCTCAGATCCAAGGGCTCTCGAAACCTTCGTATCACCTGTAATTTTCCTGACGGTTGACATGACATGGAAAGTCATTTAATTGGGCGTCAAGTAGACATGACATCTTATTGGGCCCCCATAGTACTGTGCATGAATCCATTTATCCACCAGGCAAGCCTCCACCCTGCCGTTCACACACCCCACTCAGCATTTTTGCAAAAACCGCTGGCAGTTCTCGCTCGTACTCGTCCTCGGACGTCCTTTAACATTACAGTAGTTCGCTCCTAGTCGTCCCGTCCTTTCACATTACGACAGTACCACTAATCCTAACCCTCCTTCCAAATCCATGGCATCCCAAATCTCCATGATCGGCGATGAGTACAAGGTTAGAACCATCACCGGCGATGAGTTCGACGTCATCTACACCCGTTCTTCCACAACTGTGAAAGAATGCCTTGCTCGCTTCAAACGCATGTTCGAAAACTCAAATGATGAGTGGGTCGCTGGGCTAGATGTTGAGTACACCACAGTCCTGGGAAGCGAGAAGAAACTAAAGGAGGCAGAGAAGAAGAAGCCTGCCGTGATCCAGGTTTGCGTGCATGACTTATGCTTGGTCTACCACATATGTCATGCCGACGTTGAGTGCGAGGAATTTAAGTAGTTCCTCAAGAGCGGCCTTATCAAATTCGTTACTGTAGACTTTAGGAACGACAAGGAAATCCTGGGTCGGATAGGCCTCGTTGTAGGCAACCCCATAGACCTCCAGAAGAAACGGCTGGTGCCCTCCCGTGATCAGCCTTCAATGCTGACCCTGGCAGGAGCCATGGTTCATCCTTTGTACGGTAGACTAAAGAAACCTCCTTTCAACTTTAATCATGCATGGGAGTGGAATGTACTAGATATAGACCACATCTACTACGCTGCAATGGATGGCTACCTTTGTTTCAACATCTACAAGGGTTGGATGAAGAGTAAGAGCCAAGTGTGCGGTTCAAGCAAAGAAGTATCGCCCAAGAGGAAGAGGGACAAGGACGAAGTCGAGCACGTGAACGAGGAGTCCGAGTAAGGTGGCAGTGTCGTTGCTCATGGTGGTTCTAATGCAGTGTCTACCGGATTAGTTGCTTAGTTTAATTTCAGGTGTGCTTCGTTTTATTTGAGTGGTGTGTTGTGCTGAGCCCCCAACAGAACTATGTTATGTTCCTTCTCGTTACTTTAACTCTTCAGTACGTACATACTAGTATTTCATACAGTTCATCTTTTAGTTGGTATAGTACTACCACTCGTTTCTTCACATTATATACGTACAATATATATGGCCAACATCATATGGCCAGCAGTTTAGTTGTCAAAGCATTGCAGGGTGCTTAGTTTTATTTGATGAGTGTGTTGTGCTGGACACCATTATTGTGACTCAAATCTCTTTGCCCATTTTGTAACGACATAAATACCGATGGAACAACATGCCAGCTCTCCCTCTATCTCACTACAGTAAAATAAAGTGTGGGGCCTACTTGATCCCAACAGTGTTCTTATTTTCTTGTAAAATTATTCGCTTGGTTAGTCCGGACAAGAGGGGCCACACTTATCATTGTGACAATCGGCTTATTTTTGTCATATAACATGGTCAACGGGTTTGACGTGAAAATAACAATGTCTAATGTCATTTTTGAGCAGGCATCTCATGGATCGATGGCATTTTTGAGTAGTTGTAACTTCTAATGGCAAAACTGAGTAGTGATACACAACTAGTGGCATAAATAATAAGAACCCAAGAATTAAATAGGCATGCTAATTTTTTTAATATAATTTAGCACCCCATTTAAGCACGTACTAGCTTTTTTAATAGTACTACATGCATTATTTGGCGACGAGCGCTCTCTATACCACTTTTTTTCTTTAATTTCATCTTGTTAGTTTTGCTCCATGGCGCAATCCTTCGATACTACTGTACAAAAGTATACATTTTTTTAAAAGGCTAGAGGGCGGGGCAGTCTAGCTTGGTTGGTTTGAAGAGAGGCGAGGACCTTTGTGATTTGACGGCTCATTACTGCTGGAAGGCGGGGCCTTGTGATTTGACTGCTTGTATAAATGTGCCGACGACCTGAGGAGGACCAAAGAACCGTGCGGTATACTCAAGTTTTCCGCTGGAGTACGACGGAGGAGCACGAAACACGGTAGCCCAGTGCCATATCCTCTACTCTCTACTCTTATTATATATTACTAGCAAGAGGCACTGTTCTATTGGCAATAAAGAATGATCTAATTTGCTATTCATCTCATTTTTAGCATTGTTCTATTCATGCCTCACAGAGAAGGTGACACGTGCGGCGAAACACCCTAAGCAAAAGAAGAAACACAGGAGAAAAAGAAGAAGGAAGATTATCACCCAAAAAAGAAGGAATACGCACACACACAAGTCTGGGGCGCTACTCTCACTACATGAAGGGTTGCTGGCCGCGGAGTCGTAACTGCTTCTTCATCGCCTCCACGACCTCCATCTCCTTGCGCGCCTCCTCCGCCATCTTCTTCATTGTGTCCATGACGCGGGATTTCTCGACGCGAGCCTTCATCATCTGTTCCAGGGCCGCATTACGTACCTTCACAGCAGACAGGTGCTCGATGCGGAGCTTCACCCACTCCTCCTTCCGTTCCATCACGAGGGCCTGCAGCATCTTCATCGAGGAACTACTATTCTCATGTAGCTTCTTCCAGCCAGCGTTCTCCTCCTTCAGCAGGTCGAGATCGTGGCAGAGCTTCGCCTTGTCCTCCTGAAGTTGCAGGATTTCACCGGTCGCCTTCTTCTCCGAGGCAATGCTCTTCTTCAGCAGCATCACCAAGCCGGCGGCCAACTCCCCCTGCTCATTGAGCTCAGTGGGCATGTCCTCGAGGCTCTCCTTCAGCAGCTCCACCAAGCCGTGGATGAACTCCTTCTGCTTATTGAGGTGCTTATTGAGCTGATCGGGCATGCCGTCGAGGGATAACGACTCCAGCGCCGCCAGCTCGGCATGTTCGCCTCCGCAGCTAGGGCACTCCTGGGAGCCATCGCCTGCCCGTGAGAGATCTTTCGAGGTCTCTGCGTGGCGGCGAGCCCTCTTTTTTTCTGCAGCCTTGGTTGCCGCTCCCTTGTTACGAGTAGTTCGGATAGTTCTCGACCTAGAGCTCTGCACACTGGCCATGGCAAGGATGAACGAAGAAGGCACTACTGTAGGATGCTGCTAACGCGACACTACGATCAGAGACCCTTCGAAGAAACTGTGTGCGATGCAATAATCGCAAATGATGGTGTAAAAGAACCGTCAAAAAAGGTGCAAAACGTTTCCGATGGCGAAGCCATCAAACACAGTTCAGATTTTAGTTGCGTGTGCGATCCAGGGCATACGGTTCAGTCCAATGAACTGTTTGTGATGAGGCGGAACAAAATAAACAGGCAACCTGATGAAGGCGTGTGCCTTATAAAGCATACGGTTCACTCGGATGAACTGTTTGTGATTAGGCAATACAAAAGAAACGGTCAGCCAGATCAAGGTGTGTGTGATTGAGGGCATACGCTTCAGAAGGATTAACTGTTTGTGATTAGGCAACAGAACAAAAACTGGTCAGCCAGATCAAAGTGTCTACAATTGATGGCATACACTTTACATGGATGAACTATTTGCGATTAGCCACAACAACTGAAACAGTTAGATAGATCAACGTGTGTACGCTAGAAGGGCACACACATCTATTATATATAAAAAGTATTTGATGGGTTAACCAATAAAAAGAGAAATAAGCTATAAATTACCACAATAATTAGAATGGCTCCGGTTTGTAAGAAGATTGTACCAAAACTTGACCCAAATCGGACTAGTTTTTTACCACAACATGTTGGTGCTATGACATAACACCATGACAAGTTTCATGATTTTGAGGCGAGTTTTGGATTTACAGTAATTTTAAAACCAGGTTTCTCAATGTTTACTGTCGAGTTGGCACCGCCCTGGATAGGCTTTTTCCTCGTGGGTCCCAAATGATAAATCCAACTATGTGACTACCATGCAGCTTTTCTTATTAAGAATTACAGCCCTTGGTGTGCAAGTTGAAAATAAGGTTGTGGGTGCTGGTGGGCACTAAAAACTTGTGGTTCTGTAATGAACAAAGATCTCAAGGATCCCGCGAGAGTGATGTTCTTTGGCCATGTTGTGAATGCTTATAATATTTATGTCTTAATTAAAGAAATGGCAAGCTATTGGCCTAGTATGAAAGAAAATATGGGTCAAAGCCGAGTTGAAAAGGGCAACAATATCTAACTCCAGCTAACAAACAATAAAAAAACACGAGGATTAATTGCTCATCAGGTTTAGACAAAATCCAGACTGAACAGAACAATGACATCTAACTCAACCATAATTTCCGGCAGTCATAATCAAATGGATCGGTCTGATCCATAAAATCAAGATCAACGGCCAGAAATTCTATTGGGCCATGATGACAAGTTGTTGTAAATAGAAGCCAAGCACGATCAGAAGCCCTTAGGTCCACATGAAACTTATTTTTATGTTATCAACACCTGCAGCCGTAAGAAATTTCTTGTTGAAAAACTTAATCCTCATGGACAATAGTGCCCTCGCATTCGACATGAAGAATGTGACAAAGCTAGTGTTTGCATTGTTGGATGCACATCCTTCCAGTGTTACTGTCTTCAAACAAATGTCGTGAGATCTGAGAAAATCCTGGTGCTTCTTGAACCATCGATTGGTTATTCCTTTTTTTTCATGTGTTAGTGCCTAAATAGAGATGAAGATTGAAAAAAGTTAATGTCTAAAAAAGATTATGTTGAAAGAGTGATAACTGAACGATTAATTATAGTACATTATATATGGGCTTTCAATGTGCGTGAAATCATCACCTTCATATACAAATTCTCCAGACATGGAAAGCAGTGCAGCAAGGCAATAATGATGTTGAGATCAAAACACCACATACTGATATATAAGGTCTTGACAGAATCCACCACCACTGATAGGATGGACAAGCGCTTCATTGAGCATAGAACATAATATTAGCACTGAAAGTGTACTCCAAGATGATACTTAACTTATGCGCACAAATGACAAATGCAAATTACAAAAGTGTACGTGAATAATATACAATACCTCAATAGGTGTGGAGGCAAACACCATCTAGGACCATTCAAACGGATCACTAATTGCACCCAAGGTCTCCAGTTTAGGCGCAGAGACCACAATTATTTGTGAATGTTTATAACAACAATTAAGGAGCAACCTTTGAAGTGAAGGGGTGTCTTCGATGATGAGCTCCTGTCCTTCAAAATGAATTCCAATGCTTACAAGGTGAGACGACTTTATTTTGAGACAAGGGATATGGATTCCTATTCCAGAAACATGCACCAAACGCTGCAGTGCAGGGCAGCTAGAGTGGATGCTGCTGCGAAGTGAGGCCACTAACAGATCAACCAACACAAGCGCAAGTTTTTTCAGCACTGGCAGTCGAAGCATTTGTACCAGATAGTCTGCTAGATGGCACCGGGTCAAGGTGATTGTGTGGAGAGAGGAGGAAAACCATGAGATGGGCATCGGTGGTGAGGGCACAGATGCAACTCTTGTTGGAAACCTATCACTGTAATGGTAGAACTCAAGCTGCTGGAGTTTATCGAATTGACGGGATGTCAGGAAGGAGGCCACTGTGCAGGGTATGTCTAGCAGGTAACATGCTGCGATGCATATGCATTGAACAGAGCCCCCGTGGGAGAAGATGATGGCTCCGGGGAGTTCAAAATCATCATCGACAAATAGCTGATGACAGTCAAGATTAAGAGGCGCGGTGCGCCATAGAGTGCGCCACCGAGATGCGAGGACTTGTGTGCGGCAGCCATCCTTGGTGGGGAGCAGGGAGATGATCTCCCCAAGGATTCTGTCTGGGAGATCGCTGATGCGGTCTGCCGGAGATTCTACTAGTTCCTTAGGTCCAGGGGGGCGCTTCTGGCCGCACAACCGGGTCGAAGATCTACATCCGGCGGTGGCGCTGGTCGGAGCGTCATCCGTGTTCATACCAATCTGAAAGGAAAAAATCGCATAACATGTCAGACAGTCGAAATCAATTCCCAAGACCAGGAAGAAAAAAGGCACAAACATATATGTAGGTGACGAACCGGTTTTCCATCGGAGTCGCAGTTGTTGCCGGAGTTGCTGTTGACCTCCGGCTCTAGCTAGGGGGCATGATAGCGCCGACGAATTCAAGGTCGTTTTGCTGCCCGCGTGAGACCTTGTCAGCGGCGACGGAAACCTCTGTGGCCAACTTGACGCGTTGTGCGGGTGCTTCACCAGCCCCGGCGTCGCCACTCCCTCCGATGGTGCGCTTCGGCGGGATCATCATACACTCCGGACTCCAGACGTCGGTGACCACTATGGACCGGGGGTGCGGCCTCCTGTTATGGGACTCGGGAGCGCAATTAATACGGAGCTGCATGTTGCGGTCAAACGTTGTCTCGCCTCCCGCTGAGCCTTCGCGGTGGATGTCTTCCATTCCTACCATCATTTTCACATAGCTACTCGCACGCCTCTCCGACGATACACACACCTGTACGCACGCCTCTCGGTATGCCTGCGCGGCAGACTGCTCGCATGCGTCCCATCAACTCATGCCTTCTCGCACGACACACGGGGCGTGTGGCAGCACGTATATTTTTTGGTTTATTTTCTGCCGCTTTACTACTTCACTGAACCATTTGCGTTGAAGAGATGCACAAATCTCGATTTGAACATCTCGCATGCTTCTCGGTGAACCTGCGCACCGGACGAGTTTTGGATTTACTAGAATTTAAAAATTAGGCATCTAAATGTTTTGCCGGCAATCAACAGTGCCCTAGTGTTTAAAATTCATTCTCATTTCTTGCATTGGACCTAAGCATGCACATAAGGACACAAATTTGATTTTTCAACCAATTTATAGTCACTGGAGCATGAGCTTGTAGTTCAAATTTGAATTATGCACATAAATGCACTGAAAACTCAGTCAATGCATAAAAATGTCCAAACGAACCCCAAAAAATCAGAAAAATTGACACAACACTCCTGTTGTTCTATGTTGACACGACAAAAAACTTGAAAGCAATAAGAGGCAATGGATATCATTTCATCCCCAAAAGTGGGACGTTCCTTGCCCTGAAGACCCTTTGTCGTTGCCCCACATTGACCAGATTATTGATGCGACCGTGGGACACGACTCATTGTGCTTCCTCGACGCATACTCCAACTACCATCAGATTAAAATGAAGGAGTCCAACCAGGCCGCAACGACGTTCATCACCCCGTATGGGCCTTTCTGTTTCAACACTATGCCTTTTGGGCTTAAAAATGCTGGTGCCACTTACCAACGCATGATTCATACATGCTTGAAAAAAAATCGGCAAGACAGTTGAAGCATATGTGGACGACGTGGTCATCAAGACTAAACACGTCGAATCATTGGTGGATGATCTCCGCCTCACATTTGACAACCTTCGGACATACGGCATTTGGCTCAATCTAGAAAAATGCATCTTTGGTGTTCCAGCCGAAAAGCTACGAGGGTTCATTGTCTCCCATAGAGGAATTGAAGCAAACCCAGCAAAAATCCGATCCTTGTCGCAATTGGCCACACCAACAGACTTAAAGCACGTCCAAAACCTAGCAGGGTGCGTGGCGGCTTTGAGCCGCTTCATCCACAGATTAGGAGAAAAAGCATTACCATTTTATAAACTGCTTAGACGCACTGACAACTTCGAATGGATGAATGCGGCCACAGCCGGATTGTAAGAAATAAAAAACTTATTTGCAGGAAACCCAATCCTAGCCGCCCCAAGTGTTGGCGAGCCTATGCTGCTTTATATCTCTGCTACTCACCAGGTAGTAGGCGTTGTACTCATCGTCGAGCGAGGGGAAGAGGGACATAAATTGCCCATCCAAAAGCTGGTGTATTACATATCGGAGGTCCTTACACCATGCAAATCCCGATACCCTCACTACCAAAATATAGCTTACGCGGTCTTTATGGCATCCCAAAAACTCCGACAATATTTTCAAGAGTGTTCGGTCGCGGTGGCATCCGAAGTACCACTTAACACTGGTACGCGTCGGTCCTAAACAAACGGTTTTTAACCCCTTTCCGCGACGGCATTTGGAACCGTCACCAAGTGAGTGTGGTTGATAGGGGGTCCTTCCCACATGACCCAGAAACCATCAGGGAGATGCCCTCCTGGCACACACATTCGGCAAAATGAGCTTGTCTGCGACCAACGAGCACTCAAATATGGAAATACGTACAGTAGAGCTAAAAAATACAATAATACGGTGAAATTGTTTCCGATCGCAAGTACATCCCACACAGTCAGTCCCTGCTAAACCTTTTCGTTCGTATGCACATCCCACACAGTCGCTCCAAGGAAAATGTTTCCGTTCACAGGTACATCACACACAATTTTTCTCGTTGAATCATTTGCGTTATTGAATGTATCACACACGGTCCATAGAAGAAACCGTGTGGCAAAGGTTGTCCATCACACACAGTTTTTATGTGGTAAACGTTTGCGCAAGGTGGCCTAACGCAAACAGTTTTCAAGAGAAAGTCGTGTGTGATTGTTCATTGATCCAACACGGTTTATTCCTAGAAACTATGTGCGTTGCCTGAGGTCATCGCCCATGGTATTTTTTTCTACAACCGTTTGCAATAGGAAAACACAATTAGCAAGCTAATTCACCATTAGCAGGCTAATTATCCGTTTATTCATAATCCATTTGTTAATCTAATTGACATTTCATATTAAGCACACAATATATTCCATTTCCATATTAAGGAAGCAGAATTTCATAATTGAAATACATCATAGTACAACATGATATAGCTTCAGCACTCAGCTGCCCCATTATACAACTGCACCCGCAGCAAGTTCCACATGCAACATGTAGAACCTTTTGAAATTAGCATCACATACGGTATATAGACAGATGCATCTCATCTGGAAAACTGCTGAAGCGGAAGACGAATATTGAGCCTTCATTCATGTTGAAGGACTTTGCAACTTTATGCCAGTGCATGTGGATGATTGACCGTCCGTTCTTCGTCCTCTTCAGGAACACTTCAATATTGAACCGTGGGTGTTGTATGAAAACCTTCCTCGCCTCCTGACCATAGAGGTGGTTTGAGAAGTAATCATCGATGAACTGCTTTGGAAAGGCCTGAAAACAAGGATGTGCATAGATATCTTCTCTATATTGGAAATGGGGAAAAGGAATAAAAAGGCAAGGTATAATAGTTAGTACCATCTTGTAGTGAACTGATGTGTTCTTCATTCTGCAGACAAAGATATTGTTGTTTTTTGTCGCTAATTTCTTTATCCTAACAATCTTTCTGAGTTTCTTGAGTTGATTGATATTCATGGACAACTCATTTCCCCATATGTAGAAAGGGTCGAACAGTGGGTCAAAACCTCTAACAGCAGGACCTACATGTGCAAGACCAAATTGTTAAAAACCAAAATATTAGAATGGTTCCTGCAATTGCACAATAATGTGCTATTAGACAACGGACCATGCACGTGCTAACCTCGATTGTAAACCTCAGTGCTTCCCATTGTTAACCTGCAACACATATAAGGTAGTTAGTCATCAGGTTAAGTAGGCCTTCGCATGCTATCAGTAAAATATGTTGATGAAAAATAAGCACATTGCAGATTCATCAGATTAATTGAAGCCACATGGAAAACCCATTTACCCAAACCAAGCATGATTAAGAACTAGGAAATATAGCACTTGTATATGTTTCTCATGTATTAAGTCAGCCAAATTCGATTTATTCCTCACATGCACAACAATAAAAAATTCTACCCACGACAATTGGACATCGCATTGCAGAATTGAACCAAGTAGTTAACTAAACACGACAACAAATGAACCAAACATTAACTGAGCACCACATTGCACAATATAACATACTCCTAATAGAAGATCAGAGAGTTAACCAAACAGTTAACTACAACCAATTGTAGCAATTGTATTTGTTTCTCATGTATTTACTACAGCCAAATTCAATTTATTCCTCACGTGGTATATAATAACAGAATGCACCCACAATTTTGTAAAGATAAATTCGATTTATTTCTCACATGGAAGACAATACAAAATTGCAGCCTGAAGAATTGAACATCACATTTGCAGAACTAAACCAAACAGTTAACTGAAGACGAAAAACAAAACAGTTAATAAGTGAGCACCACACTGCGCCACATATAGAACATATACACTAGAGCAACAGATTGCATGGTGAAATTAGATAGCACAATTCACTAGAATTTGTGAAGGAAAGACAGGAGTAGCACACGCAACGGGTAAACCAAGCATTCTTAACCGGCGTAGCTAGAAATTGGCAAGGTGCTCCTTCAAGATCTGGGGGGCGGCACGAGTGGCAGCCATCGCGACCTCATCCGCGCGTGCGGCCGCGATTTGCTTCTCCGCTGCCAAATGCTCCTTGAGGTCCTGGCTATACTACATGCACCACTTCTTAGGCCAGCGCTTTTTTGGTGGAGGGGTCAGTGACTTGAGTGGAAGGTGTCGCGCTCGCGCTGGCGGTCGGGGCATGTGGGATGTGGAAGGAGGAGGAGGATGGGGGTCGGGTGTGGATTACCTGCCTGGATAGAGGAGGCCTAGCAGCGTGAAGTAGGGTCGCCGGCGAGGAGGTGGCGGTGCTGCAAGCAAGGAGTGAAGGTTTCAACTTGGAAAGGAAGGCGGAAAGAGGGGAAATGTGGCTTTTGGTAAGGGGGAGGGGGCGGGGAGGTAGATTTTTCCACGGAAGCCGAAAATTTGGAATCGCTTCAGCCAAAAATCTGGCGTGCAAAGTGTCATAAAACACGGTCCCTTATTCGGAACTGTGTACAATATGTGGACATCACAAACGATTCAGATAGCTTAACCTGTGTGTGATGAGTTTGAACGTCAAAAGTTTTGGTTTGAATTTCCATGGTTACAGTGGTCATCCACGTCATTGCATAATTTGGGTACAGAAAGGAGACTACAGCACACCCACACTTCTTAATCGAGCAAGTTCAGCAATTAAACAGAGCTAGCTGACGTAAACATTACTCTAACAAATTAAAGATCCATGCTCTTAATTAAACAAAACAAACAGTACTACTACGACTAGTGCTCGTCGATATCCGCCGCCGCCTCTATGTCCATCTCGCGCCAGACGGTCCCCTGGGGAAGGTGCTCCATGGCATCCATCGCACCATACTCGGCAGGCATCTCGCCATCCGCGTCCGCCATCTCTTTGGAAAAGGCCGCCACAAGCTGGGCATGGGCGGATGCGATATGGGCTTGGACGGGCTCCGTCGCTGCAAGGTATGCGGCGGAGGAAAGGACGACTGCCCGAACGCTCTCGGCGATTGCCAACTCTTTGGCCGTGGGTTGCCGACAGTTGTCGGAGAAGCTTCATTTGATTTGTGCGGTGACCGCCAGGAGCTGGGCGTGGGAGGCCTCCATCAGGGCTAAGGCCGCCGCTGCGGAACAGACAGCTATTGTGCCGCTCTCGCCAGTTGCTATCCCCGAGGCAGATATTGCTCCCGCCACCTGAGAAGCAACATCGGCCGTTTGGGCAGCCTTTGTCGCCCAGTCGCAAATTGCGGTCGCGCTCATGCACCTTGTTAGCACGCACATGGCGGTTGCGGCAGTGCTCTCACCGGATTGGGCCACCGAAGTTGCCCTCATAACGCGGGTCCACGTGACCATCTTTCACCTGCGACGATTGAACAGTGAAATGATATTTGAGGAGCGAGCTAGTGTGCTTGAGATGCCGGCTGTGGACTGTAGCCAACGCCGACTATACACCGATGGTCCTCCAAGATATTTTGTACTCCATCTCAAACGGTTGCTGATAATAAACTATGTGTGATCTACTTGATTTTTCATCTTGATTTTAATTACATAATGGGGTCACAGCGGCAATGGACGGTGTTTGAATTGCTAGACCTTTTATCTAGAGCGAAGATGCAACTATATGTGTGTCATAAAAGAACTTGAATTATTCAGGGTTCGTTTGAACATTTTATACATTAAATTAGTTTTCTAGCCATTTCAGGTGAACAATTCAAATTTGAACTACATGCACATGCTCCACTGCATATAAATTGGTTGAAAAATCAAATCTGTGTCCTTGGGTGCATGCTTAGGTCACATGCAAGAAATGGGAATGAATTTCAAACACCAGGGCACCGTTGATTACCAGCAAAACATTGAGATGCCTGGTTTTTAAATTCTAGTAAATCCGAAACTTGTCTGAAATTCATGAAACTTGGCATGCTATCATGGAGTGGCATCAACATGCCGTGGTACATATTTTGTCCCATTTGGGGCAGGTTTGGGTATATGCTTCTCACAAAACGGAGCTTCTCACAACAAGCATGATGGTTTTCGGTAGGGAACGTCCCACCTTTTGGGATGAAACGATATCCATTGCCTCTTATTGCTTTCGAATTTTTTTTCTTGTGTCAACATAGAACAACAGGAGTGTTGTGTGAATTTTTGTGATTTTTTGGGGTTCATTTGGACATTTTTATGCATTAACCGAGTTTTCAATGCATTTTATGTGCATAATTCAAATTTGAACTACATGCACATGCTCCGGTGCAAATAAATTGGTTGAAAAATCAAATATGTGTCCTTGGGTGCATGCTTAGGTCACATGCAAGAAATGGGACGGAATTTCAAACACTGGGGCACCGTTGATTGCCGGCAAAACATTGAGATGCCTGGTTTTTAAATTCTAGTAAATCCAAAACTCGTCTGAAATTCATGAAACTTGGCATGCTATCATGGAGCGGCATCAACATGTCATGGTACAAATTTTGTCCATTTGGAGCAGGTTTAGGTATATGCTTCTCACAAACAGGAGCTTCTCACAACAAGCATGATGGTTTTCGGTAGGGAACGTCCCACCTTTGGGGACGAAACGATATCCATTGCCTCTTATAGCTTTCAGAAAAATTCTCGTGTCCACACAGAACAACAGTAGTGTTGTGTGAATTTTTGTGATTTTTCAGGGTCCATTTGGAAAATTTTATGCATTAACTGAGTTTTCAATGCATTTATGTGCATAATTCAAATTTGAACTACATGCACAAGCTCCAGTGCATATAAATTGGTTGAGAAATCAAATGTGTGTCCTTGGGTGCATGCTTAGGTCCCATGCAAGAAATGGGAAGGAATTTCAAACACCTGGGCACCGTTGATTGCCGGCAAAACACTGAGATGCCTGGTTTTTAAATTCTAGTAAATCCAAAACTCGTCTGAAATTCATGAAACTTGGCATGCTATCATGGAGCGGCATCAACATGCCGTGGTACAAATTTTGTCCCATTTGTAGCAGGTTTAGGTATATGCTTCTCACAAACAGGAGCTTCTCACAACAAGCATGATGGTTTTCGGTAGGGAACGTCCCACCTTTGGGGATGAAACGATATCCATTGCCTCTTATTGCTTTCAAATTTTTTTCTCGTGTTCACACAGAACAACAAGAGTGTTGTGTGAATTTTTGTGATTTTTCAGGGTTCATTTGGAAATTTTTATGCATTAACTGAGTTTTCAATGCATTTATGTGCATAATTCAAATTTGAACTACATGCACATGCTCTAGTGCATATAAATTGGTTGAGAAATCAAATGTGTGTCCTTGGGTGCATGCTTAGGTCCCATGCAAGAAATGGGAATGAATTTCAAACACCGGGGCACCGTTGATTGCTGGCAAAACACTGAGATGCCTGGTTTTTAAATTCTTGTAAATCCAAAACTTGCCTGAAATTCATGAAACTTGGCATGCTATCATGGAGCGGCGTCAACATGTTGTGGTACAAATTTTGTCCCATTTGGGGTAGGTTTGGGTATATGCTTCTCACAAACCGGAGCTTCTCACAACAAGCATGATGGTTTTCAGTACGGAATGTCCCACCTTTGGGGACGAAACGATATCCATTGCCTCTTATTGCTTTCAATTTTTTTCTCATGTCAACATAGAACAACAGGAGTGTTGTGTGAATTTCTATGATTTTTCGGGGTTCGTTTGGACATTTTTATGCATTAACTGAGTTTTCAATGCATTCAAGTGCATAATTCAAATTTGAACTACATGCACATGCTCCAGTGCATACAAATTGGTTGAAAAATCAAATATGTGTCCTTGGGTGCATGCTTAGGTCCCATGAAAGAAATGGGAATGAATTTCATACACCAGGGCACTGTTGATTGCCGGCAAAACATTGAGATGCCTGGTTTTTAAATTCTAGTAGATCCAAAACTCGTCTGAAATTCATGAAACTTGGCATGCTATAATGGAGCAGCATCAACATGTCATGGTACAAATTTTGTCCCATTTGGGGCAGGTTTGGGTATATGCTTCTCACGAACCGAAGCTTCTCACAACAAGCATGATGGTTTTCGGTAGGGAACGTCCCACCTTCGGGGACGAAAAGATATCCATTGCCTCATATTGCTTTGAAAAAAAATTCTCGTGTCAACATAGAACAACAGGAGTGTTGTGTGAATTTTTGCGATTTTTCGGGGTTCGTTTGGACATTTTTATGCATTAACTGAGTTTTCAATGCATTTATGTGCATAATTCAAATTTGAACTACATGCACATGCTCCAGTGCACATAAATTGGTTGAAAAATCAAATATGTGTCCCTGGGTGCATGCTTAGGTCCCATGCAAGAAATGGGAATGAATTTCAAACACCAGGGCACCGTTGATTGCCTGCAAAACATTGAGATGCATGGTTTTTAAATTCTAGTAAATCCAAAATTCTATTAACCATTCACGTGACGCCACGTGTCTTGGTTTTAATGGTTGTAGGAGGGGCCTTGCGGACAGCTGCTTGACCTTGACTGTACGGGACGTGTGTGAGCGTCGTCCGGTGCGCAGGCTGGCCGAGAGGCGTGCAAGTTGTCCTCGTGTGCGCAGGCTCACCGGGAAGTGTGCGAGCTGTACGTTGTGCAGGCTCACTAGGAAGCGAGCCCTTTTACTTCCATGGCCGCCCGCCTTGCTCGCATCCTCTCCGTTAATGGCGCCCAAGCCGCAGTTTAATTCTCTTTTTAAATATAAAATACTCATCGCAAACGTTTTAGTTAGAACACCCATATGCAAACCGACAGCTTCCCGAGGAAGCCAAGAGAAAATGTGCCGAGCAGGATTTCTGTAGCTCTTGATCGCAAACGTTTTAGATACAATACTCGTATGCAAAGTGAGAGCAATGCAGGATTTGTGCATCCCTTCAACACAAACGGTTGTTTTGGATGACCCGTGTGCAACCACGTACAAACAATTTTGTAAGATTTGTCAATCCTTGTAACACTGCGATTTGTCAAAATATGAAGCTGAAAATCACTAGAAGTATCTAATTTTTGCAACTAAAATTCAGTAATGAAGCATAGATTTCATTCATAGATTATGCAGTCATTCTTAATTTATACAAACAGTTCAACTCAACAGCTGAACCGACCAAACTTTTCCCCAATTGTTGCCAACCACGTACTGAAATAGCTAGTTCAACTATATATACTAGCTAATTTTAAGTACGTTGTACAATTCCACCACATCTATAGTCAGATGAACTGAACAAAATAGCCCCTAAATACTACTTCTACTACTGCGGAGGGGCTTTGTACTACTTCTGGCTGCCTCTCCTCTGCCGAGCACGCTTAGTAAGAGGCGGAGGAGGAGGAGCCTACCGACGAGCTGGGCAACCGCAATGCAGTGCCTGCCGCTAATGCAGCTTCAGCGACGCTCACCTCGAACGCCCTCTGCCGCTCCAGACGACCCCTCTCGAAGTGGTGGTTCTCCTTGTAGATCTCCTGATTCCTCGCCTCTGAGGCAGCGTGTGCCGCGGCCACTGCCGTGGTAAGGCTCTTTCTGTGCTCGACGAGGCACTCCTCCTCCTCCCGCAGGAACTCTGTGTAGTGCGCAAGGTCGCTGTCGCACGTGTGGGCATCCACCTCCGCCTCCTTCCTTCGGGCGGCGGTGGCGGAGCGGGTGATGACCCCGGCGGTCGATGGTGGGTTGGCGGCCATGGCGGTAGATGACGGGGTGGCGGCCACGACAACCACCTCCCACCTTCGGGCAGCGGTGGCGGAGCGGGTGATGGCCATAGTGGCCGGCAGTGGGGTAGCGGCCATGATGGCCATCTCCCACTTTCGGGCCGCGCTGGCCCTGGCTTTCTACGGTGGTGTGGTGGCAACGACGGCCGGCAACAGCTATCGACGGGCACCGGCAGCGGAGCGTGTGGTGAGTGTTCCGCGCACACCCAACAGGGACGCCACGCGCACTACACTACATAGGGGACCACGCCACCGCCGCGGTGTAGCCTCCCAGTTGGAGCTGTCCTCTGATGACGGCGGAGTGGCTGAGCGACGATAACAGACTGGTGCCATTGGTGATTGTGGGAGAAGCAAACGAGATAAGCTACAGGGATGGAGAGGAAAATGCGACGCAGGACTCACCGACCGTGAGGGTTTTTATAGCAGGCCGGTAAGCATTGAGATTTTTGGGGATTTCACTGAGTCAGGCGGGAAGCTTGCGCGGGAAAATGCGAGGTTGCGCGGGAATGGGCTCACCGACGATTCATTGGAGCCACCATTTGGCAAAAAGAGTCCCCCCGCGCACCGCGCAAGCTTGCGCTGTAAGCCGTCTATGGCAGCAGGGTGACAAGACGTGCGAGAGCAGGACAAAAGGGCACGTACACATACGGTTAATAAGAAAAAAGTTTGTGATTTAATTACCTACTATACCACCGTCTTGGTTTGTAAGTATGATTTAACTAATAATATATGAATGCATGTCGCCAAAGATTATATAGTTGGATTTGTATTTGAACATAGTTTCCAATTATATAATTTTTAAAACAAGCATTAACATTTTGTTGGTTAAATTTGAGGGCACAGTATGGCACAAAATATAAAGGAGACTATAGACTAGATGGAGGTGGTACCAAACGACCGCTCTCTATGCAGCGACGCAACTGTCGGCCAGCTTGTAGGTGACCATTTCCTGCGTGTTCAACTGCTCTATGTGTGTGGTTGCTTGCAGTTCAGGCGACCGCGACGCGCTCTGGTCGCGTACCACCGCGCGCACTCTGCTCTCGCGTCCCTCAGGGTTCTCTGCCCTCGTCCGTCCACACATGCTGCCAGTGTTTTGGGCCGGCACACGATCATGCACGTTCGTGTGCAAGCGGTTGCGCCGGGCGCGGCGCGACGATGCAGTTACCCGCTGCGAAAACTGCCATGTAGAAGCGCCGAGAATCCACGCCACTCGGCCCCCTTTTATTCCTGCGGCCATTTACCTTCATCTCTCATCTCACACGACACAATAAGCACACCCACGAGGACACATACAGAGAGGACATCCAACGGTTTCAATGGTGCTCCCCGTGGCTCCAATGGCGCTTCCAGCGGCCGACGACGACAACGGCTGGCAGTTCACCACGCATCACGTAGTGGACACCCACATGAGGGGGAAGGTCCTCTCGGCGGTGTACATGAATGATCCGGTCTCGGTGGAGAAATCCATCCAAACTATTGAGCAGTTCCTTGCCAAGGACAAGTACCAAGTGGTCGGCTTCGACCTAGAGTACACCATCGGTCGTGCCGGGCACGATCAGAAGGTTGTCATCGCCTAGTTGTGCGTGCGACATGACGTCCTCGTCTACCACTTCCACCTTGCCACAAGGCCTTGCGAGTGTTTCTCCAAGTTTATCAACAGCTCCGACTACAGTTTCACTATGGTGGACACCACCAACGATCTAAAAGCGCTCAAGGTTTCGAACTTGAGATACACGAATCTTGTCAACATCCAGCACCACTACAAGGTCTAGGGCAGCGACAAAAGCAAACTGAACTCCCTGGTTGACCTCGCCTCGGCCATCATCGACCCCTACAATGCGAAGATGAAGCAAGAGAGAAATAAGGACAAGAACGCCTGGCACAGTGTGTGGCATAAGAGACTGGATGAACAACATGTGAAGTACGCGGCCATGGACGCGTACACAAGCTATGAGATGTATAGGCGGATCGTTGACATGAGGAACTGTCTTCTTCCTGACCCAGGCGAGGGATTGAGCCACATAGCAGTGGCGGGAGCGTCACAAGAAGTAGATGACTAGACGATCATTTCTCCTACTTTAGACTGTATGCAATTGTTTATTGAGGTGTGTGCGAATGATCTGTATAGTCATTTATGTAATTTGATATTTATTTCAGTTATATTATATACATGTTACTCTACTGTAGACAGAGCAATTCACATGGCTTATAGCAGCAATCGTCTGTGTTATTATTGGTCTTCGCACACATTTCAGACTACGGACCTGTTTGCCACGTATCACACACATCTTGTTCAGTTGAACCATTTCTATTGTGCTACCTAATCACACACAGTTCATCCCCATGAATCGTATGCTGTATATCGCACACGCCTTCATTTGGCTGCCCGTTTCTTTTGTGCCTCCTCATCCCAAATAGTTAACTGAGCTGAACCGTATGCCCTGCATCGCACACGCAACTAAATTTTGAAGCATGTTTGATGCATCTATCATCGCAAACGTTTTGCACCTTTTTGACAGGTTTTTTACACCACCGTTTGCGATTATGGCATCGCACACAGTTTCGTCGAAGGGTCTCTGATGGTAGTGTCGTGTTTGTACCATCCTGCAGTAGTGTAAGGACATTATAAACAACAGGGACGCCATCGGCCGCATAGCTAAATCAGCCATTGAGCTCTTACCGTTTGAAATAACATACAAGCCACGCCGAGCTATTAAATCTCAGGTGCTGGCTGACTTTGTCGCCGAGTGGACGGAAGCCAAGCTCCCTAAAGATTATAGTTGATACTCCAACTGGATCATGTACTTCAACAGCTCTAAAATATTAGCCGGACTGGGGGCTGGCGTCATCTTGCCATCCCCTTCGGGGGACACAGTCTGCTACGTGTTGCAAATCATGTATACGGACTCCAATAATGCGGCCGAATACGAGGCACTTCTACATGGTCTTCGCATGGCTGTCTCCATGGGCATACATCGTCTTGAGGTGCGCGGCGACTCAAATCTCACAATATCCCAAGTAAATGGAGAGTTCGATGCAAAGATCCAAAAATGGCGGCATATCAAAACGTCGTATTAAAAATATCATCTAGGTTCAAGGGGCTTGAATTTCATCACGTCGCTCGAGACAATAACAAGGCAGCAAATATACTCGCTCGCATGGGCGCCAAGCACGACCCCGTCCTGCCTAATACCTTTGTGGAAAGGCTATTCAAGCTATCCGTGGTATGACAGATGAGAGCAGAGACACCAATACGGACCTGATCACGCCCCAAGTAGCCGAACACAATACAAATATCATCGGGGGGTCGGCTATTGAAATAACACCCTCTGCACATGAGATCATGGCCTTTATTGTGCTTCGACCGAACCTTTCATGGCCTACCTTAATAGGAAGGAGCTTCCCGATGATCAAAATGAGGCCCGTCGCATAGTTCGACACTCTAAAGCCTACAAAGTTCACGAAGGTGTGTTGTACAAGAAAAGCAGTACCAGAGTTCTCCAAAGGTGCATCTCTGAAGAGGAGGAACGTCAACTCTTGGCCGAAATACATGCTGGTCTGGGAGTCCACCACGCCGCAGCTCCGGCCCTCGTAAGCAAAGCCTTTCGCACATGCTTTTTTTGGCCAACGGCTCGGGCAGACACACAGACCCTTGTCCAGCATTGTGTGGGATGTCAGCTTTTCGCCAATCAAAGTCATATGCCTCCCACTACCTTAAGAACAGTCCCCATTACTTGGCCCTTCACGGTCTGGGGGCTCTATACGGTCGGACCCCTTAAAGGGGAAGCCACAAAAAGAAATATTTACTGGTTACGGTGGATAAATTCACTAAGTGGATAGAAGCCAAACCAGTAAAAACGGCTAAAGAAGGACCAGTGGTTGACTTTATATCCAGCGTGGTACACCGCTACGGTGTTCCGCACATCATCATCACTGACAATGGCACAAATTTTATAGCGGGTGAGGTGAAAAACCGGTGTGCTAAATTGGACATTAAACTCGACTATGCATCCGTCTATCACCCTCAAACAAACGGTCAGGTTGAATGGGCCAATCGACTGATAATGAGCGGCATTAAACCCCGACTAGTGCGCTCCCTACGGCAGTCGGATAAGCACTAGATTAAGGAACTCGATTTCGTGCTCTAGGGGCTACGGACTACACCTAACCGAACAAACGGATATACACCTTTCTTCATGGTGTACGGCGCGACGGCTGTCCTGCCCAGCGACATTATTCATGACTCACCTCAAGTGCGCATGTACGAAGAGCGACAAGCCGAGCTTGATCGGCAGGACGACCTAGACGACCTCGAAGAAGAGTGTGATATTGCACAAGACTGTTCTGCATTTTATCAACAACAGGCCAGGCGATACCAAAGTAGAGAAGTGTGGGACAAGACTTATAACGTTGGCGACCTCGTCTTACGGCTCCCGGACAAGAAGAAGGATAAGCTCAACCCAAGATGGGAGGGCCCCTTCAACATAGATGAATTTCTCACAAGAGGATCCTATCACCTTCGTAATGCATCGGATAATTGCCTTGAGCCAAACCCATGGAACGCTGCTCGGCTCCGATGATTCTACGGATTGTTTGGTCGCACCATTTTTTATTTTACTTTGACTAGGTTCCTTTTTCTCCGCTCCTTTTTTATTTTTTTTCCTTTTTATATCCCAGGGTATGTTCGGATCTACCGAACTGTTAGGGGTACACATCTTTAAATGTATACAACCCATTATAACTGGGGGCTTCTTTGACGAAGCTTATTACTAAAAGCTTGTTGCTTCCATTGTTTACGTTGTTTGTTCTATACATCCTTTGCCATTATATGCACCTCTATGACTTAAGTTTTTGCCAAGCTAGGTTGCCTCGCTCTTGTGTTTATACCCTACGTTCCCAATTGTTCCGCTAGGTGTAAAGGGAGTACCTCTGTGATTGTTACAAATAGGTAATATGGATCTGTACCTCAGACGGGTGAAGCCGAAAGCTAGCGTTCTTAAGGGAACAATTGATCGGCAAGCAATGACAGATTGTTTAGGTTTATGTAATTCTTCTAAGCAATACGGGGTAAGTTGCACATAATTCGGATCAAAGCCTATGCATGCATAATTAAGCATGCTGACCCAAGGAAGGGAACCCTTAACGTAACTATTTTCCCTGGAAGATGTTTCTTACGTTAAATACAAATATAACATAACTCCCCGAACAAAATTTGTCTGCTTGAGCAATATGATTGGATTGCAGTTTTTCAGGCATAATGAATGTTTATTACATTCAAACATGGTATTCGGAAACACTCCAACTTCTTGGTTCAGAGGTTGAAGCCGAAGGCCTGCGATGAGAAATTTTGACAAGTTTGGTAGGAGATAAGTTCGATGATAAAATACAATGATACATCGAATCGAACACCTACTCTTTATCTATGTCATCTATAAGACTATTTAAGCTACAGTCTTCTTGCGAATATCTTGCATCTATCATCACTTGGTCATATACCAAGTTCATGGGAATCTCTTTTCCGTCCGGTCCCCGAGGTCCAACTCGGGACATACCAAGTTGCTTAATTTTTTTTATTTTTCTTGAAAATGATTTTTCAAGGTTAAAAGGCCATATTTGAACTACAACCATTTGATAAATTAAAATTCCAACCAAAATTTGGAGATGTCATGTGTTGTTTTTAAATATCTTTTATACAAAAATATCTTTTATTCTTAAAATATTTTGAGCACTACAACATATTTTCTCCTCTGGTCTAGAGTGCAATTTTGCACTATAACCCTTTTAAATATTTCCTTCTAGCCTTCACCAAAATTATGGGATGTTAGTAGTATCATATGATTCAACTTTATGCAAAAACCTAGTATTGTTCTTTGGAAAAATTGAGTGTATCAACCTCATTTTCATCCTGGACCAACTTGCTGGTTTGTACAGCAACCATACTTTTGCTTGCTCCTTGGCCCTTGATTCTTTTTCCTACTTGCAGTCCTCCCTACAAAACCCCTAAGTCCAGGAGCATGCACCTATTGGATCATTTATGGTTCATGAAATGATTCCATTTATATCCTGTCCAGAGTTGTAATTCTGCAAAACTTGCACTAGCAAGTTTGTGCTTTTCACAAACTAACCTCACCACCTTCTCTTTCATCTAAAGAGACACTGAACTGGAGAATTTGGCCACTCCAAGAAAAGCCTAAGTGCCCTTGGCATTTTTTCTAACACCTTATGGGCATGATCTGCTTTGACATGAATTTTGGCACTGCACTATGAGCTTGCACGTTTGATCAAACCAACATGTCCATTAGGCTCCCAGTTACTCCTAACCTGGGTCTGTTAAGTGCCAGCCTCACCCCAGCCCTGTATCAGGCTCTGGCATTACGTCGAGCACGTCCCATGCACGCCCAGAGCGCGAGCAGAGCGTGCGTTTGGCACGCACGTGCGCCCGAGCCGCCGCATCTCGCCCCGCACCCGTTTCGGCTCTTGGCCACCTGTAGCTAGCCGCCACGCACTCCCCTCCTCGCCACAACACGCCAGCCCGCCCTGGCACCCTACAACGCCACCACGAGAGCACTTTTGGCGGCACGCCGGCGTCCGCAGCAGCTCCAGCACTGGTCGGCGCCGCCCAAGCCACCCCGGCTCGCCACCTGCCCCTGGGAGCCACGCGAGCTTATCTCCTTGCTTGTCGGCTTGCTCTCGTCGTCTCCACGTCGCCTTGCAAGCTACAGAGAGTCAGTTCGCCGGCGTCCTCATCCACCGCCGCGGGACCGACCCCGATCACCTATTTAAAGAGCCCCGAGCTCGTCTCCGCTCGCAGGCGACCTCAAGCCACCTCCCTAGGGCCCCCTTTGGCAGCCAATCGACCCGGAGAGGCCTCCTTCCCCAACTCCGGCAACCGCAGCTGCCGCCACTGCCCCAGCCCTTCCAGTGCCACCAGGGCCTCCCCCTCTCCATTCTCTTCACCAAGAACTCCCTCTTCCTCCCGTGAACCATTCCCACTACTCGATTTTGATCGGGACTCACCGCGGGAGAAATTTCACTTCGACCGACGGCCTCCGTCCGCCGCGAAGCTCGCCGCCGGCAGCTCCGTCCATCCCCGAGACCATATCGACTACCGAAGTGACCGTATTCATCCCCTGAGCACGCCGATGGCCTTCGTTCTCCGAATGATGCCGTCATTCGCCGGCAAACCTCGCCGGAGCCACGCCTTTGTTTCGGCCGGAGGAGTTGACGCGCGTGTGGACCAGTCAAACCTGACCAGTGGGCCAGGCGGGCCCACTGTAGGTGACCCATGTGCAGTCCACGCTGGATAAGTGGAGGCGTATTTGCAGAATACGCTTTCGACGTGTACGTATATATTCGAATCGTTTTTCTTTTCTGATTTGTTTTTAAACAGATTTTGACCACAACTTTGACTGGCTATATCTTTTAAAATACAACTCCAGATGAGTTAATTCTTTCTCCTGCCTCTCCCAAATAATGTCTAGTTTATTTTAAGATTTATTTCAAAAATTTCCAAACAACTTTTTGTGCTGCTTTGGAATTGTGTGTTAATTTAAATTATTTCAAAATAGGATTTTTGCATTGAGGAAGGAAATCTTTCAAAGATTTTTGGAGTGCACCCTGCCTTTCAACACCATAAAGGCAAGCATTCTGAACCCCGGAATAATATTTGTGGTGTGATAGTTGACACGTTTATAACCCCACTTTATTTTGGGAGTATTATTATTTCATGTGATATGGTCATTTGCATGGATGCATTGTTTGTGATTTCCTTGCTGTTGGAAATGAACATACGTATGATGGTAATCATCCTCATGTGCCTTACATGCATGCCGGTAAGGAATCCGAGAAAGCCTCTCCCATGGGTAGGCGTGAGCTTGTCGCCGGTCTCCGTCGGGACGGTTATATCCGGTATGGCATGGCAAGGTATAGTGAGTGTTGATTTGTTGGTTGAGAAAAATTTTGTTACTCACGTCATGCGGGAAGCTTATAAAACTCCCGAGTCAACCACCGATTGAGTCTTGTTCCAGTAAACCCCCATACTTGCCTCGTACTACCACTTGTCCCTACAGTAGGTAGGGTACGGTTCAGTAGGTCGTCAACCCCTTTCAAGCACACACCGTACAGAGAATCCATGGTGGAAGATATCGGTTGTAGCCGGTAGGCAGGCCACCTGGTCCGGGGGCATGGGTGTTTCCGGTTGGGACTGAGAGGGGAGGCCACCCCTTAGAGCGCGCGATATAAATTTGATCCCATGCTACGCGAGGTTGTAGCCTCCCCACTTAGAGTTTTGCCTAAACAAGTGTCGTGGGTGATTCCAGACACCGATGAGTTAAGCTGGTGTGTGCAAGTTAGGCGTGTTTTCAACTAAAAGGCAGTAGACGAAATTAGTCCCGATGGACTAAAGGAATCCGTTACTCGTGGGTACAACCTCTGTAGAGATATTAAACCTATTCGAATAGCCGTGTCCATGGTTAAGGATTACAGTCTGGGATGGGTCTAGTGTCGGTCTTAGTGTCGGTCTTTGGAGGAGAAACTGTTAAACCAGAACTGGGATCACGATTTGAGACTTGTGATGATTATGAATTATTATTTTGTTGTGGACTAACCCGTTATACTTTTGGCTTTATCGGATATCCCTGGGATGGTTCTACCTCCTGGATATTCACTGTGATTACTTTATTAGCCCTTTCTGTGGTGTCGCTCAAACGCCCGACTATGGCACGCTTACTGTTTCATTTATCTTATAAGCCCTTTCTGTGGTGTCGCTCAGACGCCCGACTGTGGCATGCTTACTATTTCATTTATCGTATAAGCCGTTTCTATGGAGTTGCTCAGACGCCCGACTGTGGCATGCTTACTATTTCATTTATCTTATCATCCCTTTCTGTGGTGTCGCTCAGACGCCCGACTGTGGCATGTTTACTGTTTCATTTATCTTATAAGCCCTTTCTGTGGTGTCGCTCAGACGCCCGACTGTGGCATGCGAGTTATTCCATTTACTTATAAGCCCTTTATGCGGTGTTGCTGAGACGCCCGACTGTGGCAATACCGTATTTTATTTCTTAAGCCCTTTATGTCGTGTCGCACAGACGCCCAACTGCGGCATTTCATTCCTGCTCCTTTATTACTTATTCATGTTGCATATAAATAACTTGCTTGCATGCATAAGAAGTGTTTTATTTATGACCGACAATGTGATCGTAGCATATTTTAGTGCATGTTGCCAAATCATTTATTTCAGTGTTCATAATGTTTGCGAGTACATTCAAAGTACTCATTGGCTTGTCCCTGGCTATTGTCTTGGCCAGATTTCTTGCCCGGAGAGGAACGACGTGATGACAGCCCCGGGACTTAAGCAACGGTGATAGCAGCCTCGCGAAGATAGGAGTTAACCTGGTCAGCTGTTCCCGTGGGAAATGGAGTCCCATAGACCGTGGTGATCCACAAACCGCTTCCGCCCTCGACCACTAGAAACCATCGGATGTACTCATAAGCCACAATGGTCTTGTACTACATATTTTGTACTCTTGCTTGGAATTTCTGTATCAAGTTGGTGCCTCATCAGCTAACAGTAATCCTGGGGCTGATGAGCTCGACGGCCATTTTCTGGAAATTAATATCTGGGAAAACCGGTCGCGACAATATGATAGACATATCAACAAGTGCGTGTGAAGTGAGCTGGTGCTGTGGTTGGATAGAACGACGAAGTTAAGCATGCTCGGGCTGAAGTAGTGTGAGGATGGGTGACCTTTTGGGAATTTTTACCACGGAGTGCGATTTAACTTGAGATTAAGCATATTGACCTGAGATTAAGCCATAGTGACCCGAGATTAAGAAAAAAACGAAAAAAAATTGATTTTTTTTGCACCAGATAGGCATAGTAATGGCGCACTATAGGTGCGCCATTACTATTTTCTTACTAAAGGCATGATAATAGTGGCGCACCTGTAGTGCGCCATTAATGGCAAAAACGGATGCGCCATTGATTAGCCTTTTCCTAGTAGTGACTCCTCCATACTTTCTGGAGAGGCATCGGATGGCCATAAGGATTTGACCATACTCTTTATGGCTTTCCGAGCCTACTCATGCACTACGGACAGCTCTTTTAGAACGTCGCCTCAGAATCCGGATACGTCTTCTTCATGACGCCCGGTTAGTAGACCTGCAAGAACAGTGTTATAACACTCCAAATTGCAGGATAATATTAGTGCCCTGGATGGTTCAAAGGTCATACCGAATATGCCTCCTTTCAACTTTTTATTCTCTTCTTGTACATCAGATAATTGAGCCTTTAAGCTGTTTATCTCTTCGACTTGCTTATCCTTTTCCTCCTCTAGTTTGTTCTTTTGATCAATGGTCATCGTGAATTTCTTCAGTTCCTCTAGCTCTGTGGTGGCGGCATTTAGCTCTGTCCGGCTCATTTCAAGCTCCTTGGACAGCGCATTGTTCTTCTCTTTGAGAACCTGCGGTCATAATGATGCTTAAATTGCTTGGTCTAACCACTTCAAGTGTCGGGGGCTACTGGCATATATCTATTAAATTTACACAAACTCTTACCTGCATATCCTTGGAAAACAGGTGAGTGACTCCTGCAAGTCCGTCTCGGGTAGCCTGGATATAGGCATCCACAGAGCTGAGGGTATTGAATTCCTACTCAGTGAGAACTGGAGCACGCATGGTCTCTTTCAGTCGTCGATGACTCATCACGCTCTCCACTTCTGAATTTGTGATGGATACGCCATCCGAATCATCATGAGGTGGATGAGTTGGCGTTGCATCTGTATTGGCTCTCATCCTGGTTGATGAGCCCAGTGCTGGATTAGCTGATGATTTGCTAACTGGGATTTTGGACATGGTTCGCCGTGTGCTCCTCCTGAGTTAAGATGAAAGGAGAAATATGACAAACTAGTCTTATGCCTAGGCACATATTAAAAGTTATACATCTTTGATGAAGGAGGGGGCTTGATGGCGCTCCCGATTTCCTTTCATTTTGAAGGCTCACCCTGCATAGATGCTACCTTGTTAGAGGCCGCCCTCGATGGAGTGTGGCTTGCCGAGCGCCGATCCTATGAAGCACGACTCAGTGTGATGGGTGAGACGCAAGTGGGGGATCCTTTTTTGATGATGATTTCTCAGTACTTACCTTGTAGAAAGGGAACAGGCCGGGGTAGTCGACCATAATAGCAACTTCCGAGCCGTCAAGGCTCGCTTGATAAAGACTCCATCATCAAACTCTATAAATATATCTGGATCCTCGCGGAAGCCGGGGTCTTCGTTGCGAGCATGGTCCTCTGGCTGTGGGGAGGGGCAATGGACATTTTTGACTACCTTCCTCCATGTATGTTTTAAGACGACCAGAACAATTTGATTAGTGCACCTCGATAATGAGGTAGGACAATGTTGATAATCAAAAACTTAACCATTCAATGGGGTTATACATGGAAAAACCTTCCCGACAATTTAAACGGGTGAATTCTTTTTTCTCCACCTTATAAAGATCTCCCAGAATGGCGGCCAGAGCGGTTGGGGTATCCGGGCCTTCGCGCTTATAACTTCGTCCTCCCCATTGTAACACCATAAAGGGGTCACTCTGGACTAAAGGGGCTAGATGCATCGCTTTATCGCGATAGCCATGACTTCTATTATCGAGAGTTTGGAATGAGCAAGTAACCTGACCTTGCTAGCCAACCTCCTTACTTCTGCACTGTCTTGTTGATTGGGGCTCCAGGGGCGCCAATTGAGGCGTTTCTTCAAAGGAGCACATCCATGTCGAACTGGGTCCGGAACGGAAACGTCCTCCATATAAAACCATTCTGAAGTCCATTCTTCGGATCCCTTTTTGGGAGTTTCGACAGGGTAACCTGATCCGGCTATACGCCATACTTCAGCGCTGCCCACTTCAAATACAGAACCCCCTTGATGGGGAGGAACAAGGCAAAACAACTTTCTCAATAGTTCAAAATGAGCCTCGCAGCCTAAGAACAGTTCGCAGAGAGCGACAAAACCCGAAATGTGCAGGATAGAACCTGGTGTGAGGTTGTGCAGCTGGATCCCGTAGAATTCCAATAAACCTATGAGGAAGGGGTGGATCGGGAATCCTAAGCCTCTCAGAAGAAACGAGACGAAGCACACCCTCTCCTCCTTGTTGGGGTTGCGAAAATTCACTGCTAGCACATCATTGCCAATCGAGGCCAATCCCGCTCGCACGAAGACTAGATCTGCGGGAGGGAGATATCCCTGCGTCTGAAGTCGATTCAGCTGGAGGTGGGACAATGAGAAGCTTCGCCAATCACCCACTTGAGGGCCATGAGGGCGCAAGGAAGAGCCAGGAGCGACCACCATGTTTTGAAGTTTTTTTTCATGGTTTGCTCTGACGCTCTTTGCGTGATATGGGATGGCATTGGGAGATCTAACCTCTTTATATATATGTCGCCTTGCAGGATAAGGGGTTTATTTGTAAAAAAAATATGGACTATTCACATTCGACCGGTGCGTGGAAATCGAGGCGATGACGAGAAGGAATCATAAAGGCAGAACATGGAGGTCAAAACCGGACTGTCATCAATCCGGAGTATGATGAAGAACTCGCCTTACGAAGCCGAAGACATAAGCCAGATACTACATCGTCATTGAAGGCAAGTTCGGGGGCTACTAACGGAGTCCTGGATTTGGGGGTCCTCGGGTGTCCGGTCTATTCGATATGGGCCAGACTGATGGGCCTTGAAGATAAAGCAAAATACTATCCCCCCGCGGCCGGGCAGGACTCCTATATCCGCGGGCGGCAAGTTTGGTGTCCGGATGTACTATTTCCTTCCTCTGCAAACCGACTTTGTACAACCCTAGGCCCCTCCGATGTGTATATAAATCGGAAGGTTTAGTCCGTAGAGGGGATGAGAATAATCATAGGCTAGACAGCTAGGGTTTAGCCATTACGATCTCGAGGTAGATCAACTCTTGTAACCCCTATAGTCACCAAATAGAATCAAGCAGGACATAGGGTTTTACCTCCATTAAGAGGGCCCGAACCTGGGTAAACATCGTGTCCCTATTGTCCCTCATTACCATTGATCCTTAGAATCACAGCTTGAGCCCCCCTACCCGAGATCTGCCAGTTTTAACACCGACAGGGGGTAAATGGGAGATTTAAAATTTCTTTCAAACTAAACTACCCTGATAGAGCACAACCGAAATTAAACAAAGGTAGGAACACTGAAACATAATTAAGAAAACACTCAGAGATAAAATGGAAGAACTAGATATACTAAGCAAATACTTCGATGAAAGTGATGATAATCTTTCTGGTGTAGTGGCACAATACCTTCAGAATGACGATGGTGACACAGAAAGAACACAAGACAAACAACATGAATCAAAGGAAACACACAATGCAGATCATGACACACAAAACACACTACTGAGAGATGTTCATCATGGTGAGACTAAGTTGAACAACTAGATAGCACCAATTGAACAACAAGCGAGCGTATAAACAAACTACCTTAAGAACAACAAACATGAACATACTACACAACATTGTCACGATGCTGATAAAGAACTAGGAAGATGAAAATGATCAGGGAGATAGTTACCAGGACCAAGTGCACTGAAAATAAACCACTAAAGGGATACAGTATAGTAGAGATGACTAGTGGTGCTCGATATCAACAAATGATTTCATAGACCACTCACTCTTCTGCAAAAGAGTTACATCTGGTTGGAGGGACTTGTGATTGAACATAGGAGCAAACCTCTTTCTGTCCTATTCTCCTCATGGTGGAGCTGATCAGGTTTTAGTTGATTTTACTCGTGGTAGATTCTTCTCGTTGATCTCCAAACCTTTAACAAACTTACTTCGGGAACCACAATTACTCTTGGTTGCTGAAGACTTTGACTTGGTGGAGAGAATTACTCTTCAACACTCAAGCCGACACCTAACCGTCTAGAGAGTTAGCGGCTCTCGAGAGTAATAGGCACAAGAATCCTTGACTTAGATATACTGTGATGCTCAACCACTATCTAAGTTTCGGATCTTAGTTTTCTCTCAGTGGATCTTAAACTCAAATTTCTCATAGAGGACTGCTTGAATAGTCTTATAATAATCTCAGGCGGAGCAGCCAATGAACATTGTGGAGTGGGGTAGCTATTTATAGCCGCAACCTTCCCGAAAGGGAAATGAGGATACACGGTCCAGCTAATGGCCAACTGACACATTTCCAATGGTTCGATTTTTTAGCACACGGAAACTTTACTTTGAGGAACAAGTAAAGCAGACTCCTCAGTCCGAGACATATCTCTTGCATCCCAGAAGATCAATATCTCTGGCTGGCAAGTCATGTTTCAGATCATAAAGAGATTTCTCTTAACTCTCAAAGGTTTCAGCATCAGAATAGACATAAGTCTGAAAGTACCACTACTGCAGGATGCTGCTAACGCGACACCATGATGAGAGACCCTTCAACAAAATTGTGTGTCATGCAATAATCGCAAACAGCGATGTAAAAACCGTCAAAAAAAAGATGCAAAACATTTGCGATGGCGGATACATCAAACACGGTTGAGGGTGCGGCCGCTCGGGCGCACCATTAATACGGACCAGTGAGAGCAAGGCTGACGGCGGTCAAAGGCTGTCTCGCTTCCCGGTGAGCCTCGCGGTGGACTTCTGGCATTCCTATACCATCATGTCATACAGGTACTTGCATGCCTCCCGGTGACACTGCACAGCGAAATCACCTCCCGTGAATTCACACACCTGCACGCACGCCTCCCGGTCTGCTTGTGCGGCAGACTGCTCGCATGCATCTCGTCAACTCACGCCTGCTCGCATGCCACACGGGGCGCGTGGCACATTTTTTGATGATTCATTATGCCGCTTTACTGCTTAACCGAAGCATGGCATGGTCTAACGCACATGGTACGAATAAATATTCTATTGGTTGCCAGTTATTAACAATCTCCCATTTGTAAGTAGATTATATCAGAACTTGTCTCAAATTTGATGAAAAAACTACAATATCATAGTCTACTGGTGTCCATATATGACACCACGATAAGTTTCATGAATTTCAACAAAGTGTTGGATTTATTGAATTTTAAAAATCAATATTCTCAATTTTTTGAAATTTCTTTCATGGGGAAACATGCACCGAGGGACACACATATGATTTGCCAATCCATTTTGGTGCACATATAGCTCAAATTTGATTTTTGCACATTAAATCCCTAGGAAATCAATCCATATATAAAATGGGCCGAATGATCTTTGTTTTTTTAATTTTAACACGACACTCCTTTGGTCACATGTTCACTGCAGAAAAAGTTTGACATGCCTCAGAGTGGAGGTGGTGGTGCGGGATATGTGTCTGTGTGTGGGGGCGGGGAGGGGGGGGGTCCGTGAGTACACTACTAGTCGCGAGCCTCCATGACGTGCGATTATTGATTTGTGAGTCATGTACATATGCCACATCAAAGTCGTGAATTGGTTATTTAAAGCATTACACAACCCTTTAATACATACATGTTCGGGCCACATGCATGCATTGGTGGTCCTCTGGGACACTCCCTCATACAGTTAGCAGCTATGTGCCCATTCATTAGCCCGCAAAGGTTTTCAGTTTCCACCAACAACGAGAGGCATCAGACCGAAAGGTGGATTCATCTTGGCATGTGTGTTACAGTGTGGATCATGGTGATATTCCATATCAAAGTTCAGTCACGTGCATACACATGAGTCCCTCCGACCGGCTCGAAGTGAGGGGGCTAGCTACTAAGCATTGTGAACCTCTGCGCAGTGTTTCCGGTTTGCGAAGCATGTGCCATGTCAAAGTTGTGCATTGCGTATTCAAACATCACACAACACATGACAACATCCACGCGGTGGTTGTCCTATGACACTCGCTCATGTGTGACTCTTTGTGGGCCCGCGAGGTCTTCGTCGATCAATTGAACGTACAACGAGAGAGAGAGAGAGAGGTTAAATTGACCAATAAGGATGGTTCTTTTTTTGTTTGTGGTACATATATGCATGGTAGGAGTGTGTAGTACATGTCAAAGAGGGGGCAACATGTATACTATATATATACATATGTGTGTGTGTGTGTGTGTCAAAACCTCGCTCCATGTGGGGACGTACTTTCCGGTTCACGAGGTAGGTGCCACATCAAAGTTGTGCATTAGTATTCAAACATCACGCAATACCATGCAGGTGGTGGTTGCCCTATAGGAACTCACTCACGTCCGGCGCTTCCATCTGTGGGCCCGCGATGTCATCTTCCATCACTTTGACCCAACGAGAGAGAGGCACATTTGACGAACAAGGTGGATTAATTCTTTAGGGCTGTGTTAGGGTAGGAGTATATATATACTATGTGTCGAAGGGGAGATGGGACCAACATATATTAGGTGTCACACATGAACCTCACTCTGTGTGGGGACTTTGCGGTTCTTTAGGCAAATGCCACATCAATGGTTGTGCATTAGGTATTGAAAACATCACAACCACACACCTCTCCATATATATATATTTTGGCACACATTCAAGCGATGATGGTTGTCCTATGGCACTAACTCACATGGTTATCGGTGATGCTTACATCTATCGGGCCGCTTGGTCCATCACTTTCACCGACAACGAGAAAGGTTAATTATTTTAACTTAGGAGGGGATTAATTTTTTGTTTGTCTCGCTATATAGGTGAGATTACATATATGATAGCGCATGTGTACACATGAATCCATCCCACTAGATCGAAGGGGGGAGCACACGACACATCATGAACCTCTTGCTCTGTGTGGGGACGTGTGCAATTTTTAATGCATGCACCACATCAATGTTGTGCATTCACTGGTACAATGAGGTGCTATACAAACGGTTTTTAACCCCTTTCCGCGCCAGCATTTGGAACCGTCGCCAAGTGAGTGACTGCGATAGGGAGGTCCTTCCCACACGACCCAGAAACCGTCGGAGATAGGGAGCCTTGATGCATACAATTGTCCCTATATAAGCGTTTCTGGTATCTCGAATATCCCGAACGTTTCATCCTTGCTACTTGTTTGTGCTCGCATTGCCATCCAGTAGGAGTTTTGTGGTTTTACCTGAAACTAGGCACATTCAAGGCACGTACCAAACTCAACGTTTACGATGCCTGGCACATAACAAACGGTTCATGATTGTAAACCGTGTACCATATGTAGACAATCACACACATTTAGTTTTCCCGCACCGTTTGTGATAGTGTCTGACATCACACATGCTTTGAAAACGGCAAATTACCCACGTTTCCTCTTCGTGAACCATGTCGGATTATAATGTATATCGCACACGTTGTGCTTTTATAGACCGTGTGCACCGTGATGACCCGCACACCGTAATTTCACCCTAATTTAATTGCTGCTCTTTAAAATTGTACCTAATTTGAACTTGAAGTAGGCTATAGCTTTATTCATATCCATCGGGTTCAAACAACCAATGCATTATTCGATGCACAGGTACATATGTTTAAGAATTACATAAGCACCAAATAAAGAATGATGAACCAGGGTTATATACTTGTAGTATTACAGATGGTAAAGAAAGAGGCGACAGACATCCTGGTTGTTGAACAAGGTGAAGCAGAATGGCCCTATTGTGCTCTCCTGGATGCATAAGGCATGCATGACTCTAGTCCAACCCCTTGTGATGGTCGACCATCAATCATCTAGTTTGATAGGTAATCTTGAGTAAACTGCTTCAGGATCCACTTCAAAGGAAAAAAATATTCAGACATTGTCATCTAACACAACTCATTTCGGGCAGTAAAAAGAAGGCTACAGAGTTCTTACTTACCATCCTGTAGTTCACTGTTGTCTTGCATAAAGTATGAAGAAATAGTTTGATTGACATCTTTTGACCCATTTTAATAATAATCTTTATCAGTTTCCTCACTTGATGCTGGTTAATGAATATCTCATTGCCCCATACGTAGAGAGGCTCGAACTATGCATCTTTGGCAATGACATATGTACCTAAAAGCACCAATATTAGAAGCTAAACAACAATTGCAAAATGATGTAGTACAACACTCCCTCCATCCCATTATATAAGATTTTATTACATGTATATCTAGACATCATCGGAACATTAAGGTTACACTCTTCCTTGTTGCTATGTAGCCTGGGATTGCATATTTAGACATTCTGTACAATGCATGTTGCTATGTAGCCTCAGATATATCAAATATAGCCCTAGTTAATCTAGTGATAAATGGGTTACATATATATTTAGTGAAATGCCCGATCCGACGATTAATCCCTTATCAGCCCCCAGGTTAAATGGTACCAGCTACCGATATCCTGAACAGTGAGTACATATAAGCAATGCGATGAAACTAACTTCGATGGAAAACGACACTGTTCTCAGTATTGTCCTGTATGAGTACATATAAAGGCATGTTAAGCACAACAGGCTAAACAACAACCAAATATATCCATGGTAGACAACATAATCTACAAATGATAACTTCATTGTGCAGGTTTAAGCACGCTAGTTAAGCAAAACAAGAAGTGGAAAGGTGTGTTAACTGCATCAGACATAACATTTAAAAACAAGCAAATAGTCATTCAAACTGGTATTGTGCAAGTCTAAAGTACACTAGTTAGTGTTAAAAACGAAAAGGCATGTTAACTGCAACATCCTTAACAACAACCAAATATCGTAATTCATAGTGGTATTGTTGAAACTGTTATTGATGAAATTGAACTGCACGACAAATAGCTACACATATAGAGCATCACATTCTGAAGAACTGAAATAAAAAAGGAATACGGCCATATCTAGCTGATCCTTTAAAAGTTAACGTACTAAAATTCCAGCAATTTTTGTCTGTTTCTAGCCGATCCCCTAAACTTAACGTTGTAAACTTTAATTTGATCAGGTTCAAAGCAGGTTCAATCGAAAGTAGCATGCATTCAAACATAAACTTAGATAGTTTTGCATAAGCATAACCGAACATAATTTAAACTAAGCTAAACTACTTACGGTCGAAGTGGAGGTCAAGCCAATCCTTCCTCGTCACGTACGATGTGCCGCGAGCCGAGTCCGGGCCGGTGCCGTCATCGGGATCGTTGGGGAAGACACTCCTCCAATCGTCGACGTTGATCTCATCGTCCTTGCCGCCCACCTCGACGCCCTTCACGCCGCCGTCCTCGCCGCCTTCGACCTCGTCATCGGAGGAGAGCACGATAGCCTCGCCGCCCTCCACGCCAGCAAATATCACCCGCTCCGCTTCCACGAGCTCCGGGTGCTGCCGGCAGAGATCTTGCATGTAGGCCTCGTCGGCCTCGGCCTCGAGGCGCTCCCACATCTTGCGGTCCTCCCGCTCCATAGCCGAGCTCACCACCCCTGGCCCCGGCGGAATGAGGTCGACCGGATGTGTGACGAAGGGGAAACTGAGCCTAGTCACCGCGTCGTGGTAGGAGACCTACCAGCGGTCATACTCCATGGTCGTGAGCTCGGCCGTGCGGAAGCTACCGAGCCACCGGTGGGTGTGGGTCTCCTGATCCGTAATCTCGGCAACCCATGTCCCTTACTGCTGCTGCTGGACCCTGAGGTAGGACCTCGTCGGCGGCCGGGCCCGAGGAAGGAGAGGGAAGTCCTCGAACCGGCGTAGGGGCACAGCGGCGGGCGGATCGGGCGGCCGGCGGCGGCGGATCGATAAAGAGCCCCATGGGCCTCCTCTCGTGTGCTCCTTTGGCTCCCTAGGTGTCTTCTATCCAGTAAAAAAGCTCTAAAAAGTTTAGTTGCATTTTGACTTTGTATGGTATTGATATTCTGCAAAGTAAATCACAAGCAGAAAACAACAACTGGCACTAGGCACTATGTCAATAGGTTAGTCCCAAAAAATGATATGAAGTTGCTCGTAAATGAATATAAAACATCCAAGATTGATAATATAACAACATGGAACAATAAAATATTTTAGACACGTTGGAGATGTATCAGTAGTTTTCTTCACTGGCATGTTAAATAAAAGTTTCGTTTTGTAGGCGCGCCCTGGTGGGTAGTGGAGCACACGGGAAGCTTCTCCACCGACCTTCACCTCTATAAATACTCTAAAATCCCGAAAACCCTAGGGGAGTCGAGGAAACATAGTTCCAGCTGCCGCAAGTGCCAGAACCACGAGATCCAATCTAGGTTCTTTTCCGGCACTGCCGAACGGGGCAACGATCACGGAGGGGTTCTTCATGATCTTTGTTGCCCCTCCAATGATGCATGAGTAGTTTAACACAGACCTACGAGCATGTAGCTAGTAGCTAGATGGCTTCTTCTCCCTGTTTGATCTTCAATACAATGTTCTCCTCGGTGTTCTTGGAGATTGTCAGTGTCAAAACCGGTGGATCTCGGGTAGGGGGTCCCGAACTGTGCGTCAAGGCCGGATGGTAACAGGAAACAAGGGACACGATGTTTTTACCCAGGTTTGGGCCCTCTCGATGGAGGTAAAACCCTACTCCTGCTTGATTAATATTGATGATATGGGTAGTACAAGAGTAGATCTACCACAAGATCAAGGAGGCTAAACCCTAGAAGCTAGCCTATGGTAGGATTGTGTATGATGATTGTTCTGTCCTACGGACTACAACCCTCCAGTTTATATAGACACCGGATAGGGTTAGGTTACACAGAGTCGGTTACAATGGTAGGAGATCTTGAGTATCCGCATCGCCTAGCTTGCCTTCCACGCCAAGGAAAGTCCCATCCGGACACGGGACGAAGTATTCTATCTTCTATCTTCATAGTCCAGGAGTCCGGCGAAGGTATAGTCCGGCTACCCGAACACCCCCTAATCTAGGACTCCCTCAGTAGCCCCTAAACCAGGCTTCAATGATGAGTCCGGCGCGCAGATTGTCTTCGGCATTGCAAGGCGGGTTCCTCCTCCAAGTCCTTCATAGAAGATTGTAATCACCAAAAATAGTGTCCGGCTCTGCAAAATAAGTTTCCACATATTGCCATAGAGAGAATAATATTAACACAAATCAAATCTGCTGATGTATTCCGCAATGCGTCTACACACTGCGGCCAAGCTCTTTATACAAATTGTTTTTACTTTTCCACCTCAGCGCGTTTAGCAAGGCGGTTTCCTTGGCACGTCTTGTCAAAGCAGAGATCGTGTGCCCCTTTTAACGGGATTCTCATCAATACGGACGTGGGTTACCCAATCGTGCCCGTTAGCACGTTCCCTTAATTAAAGGCGAGTCCAAAACGGTTACGGGGAGGTCTCTTGGTATTTAGCCTCTTATAAAGAGATCAAGGCCTCTCTCCTTTTCTTAATCTCAAACGAGTTCACCTGTCGCCTTGAGTTCCAACACCCCCAGCTTCAGATTCCAGGCGCTTCGGACTTTTGACAATGTCCGGTTCAGACCTGCAAGGCCGATGGATGCCTTCCTCCGCCACGGAGGAGGACGTATTAAGGTTGATGGAGGCTAAGTTCCTGACCGGCGAGATTTCGCATAGGTTGCCTGCTCAAGGACAGGTTATTCCCAGTTCCCAACCCGGCGAGAGCGTGGTGTTCATGCCTCACTTCCTCCGAGGGTTAGGCTTCCCCATGGATCCCTTTGTGAGGGGACTGTTGTTTTATTACGGGCTGGATTTTCATGACTTAGCTCCGGAGTCCATCCTCCATATCTCCTCATTTATCGTAGTGTGTGAAGCGTTCCTCCATGTTACCCCTCACTTTGGATTATGGCTCAAGACCTTCAAAGTGGAGCCGAAGATGATCGAGGGGCGATACGCAGAGTGCGGAGGCACTGTCATAAGAAGAAATGCCGATGCTCCATGGCCCAAGGGCTCTTTTCAAGATGAGCTTGGCTTGTGGCAACGGGAGTGGTTTTATATCACCGCTCCTCGGGGCACCACATGGGTGGCGCCTCCTGCCTTTCGCTCGGGTCCCCCACCACGGCTAGCGTCGTGGATCAATATAGGGTTAGATTGGGGCTTGCCCAAAGACGTACCCTTGCTGCAGGGACGCATTAAAGATCTCTTGGAAGGAGACCTCAACCTGGTCAAGGTGACACAGGTCATGCTGATTTGCCAGACACTGCCCGGCAAACGTTGCCCCTTTCGCCTGTGGGAGTTCAATCCAGAGGGACCACAAGCTCTCCGGGATTTTATGAGCGCGACCCCTGCGGAGATGTATAAACTGTTCTGCGGATCACAAGAAGTGTGTCCGGATTTGACCGAGGACGCAGGCCTAAGCCGCAATCGCCCGGATACTCAAGTAAGTAACCTTGTGCCCGGACCTTCTACCCGCATAATTAACGTGCACTTAACAGAGCTCTCCTTTTAAACAAGAGTGGATAGCGAAGGCGAAGCTGATCAGGTGTCCGGCTCCCCTTCCCGAAACCAGGGCGGATCCCGTGCTAGTCAGGATGCTGGAGGTAGCGCCTTTGGAGGGAAGCAAGGGGGAGGACAAGGAAACTACGGCCTCCTCGAAGGAGGCTGTTCCGAAGGGAGGAACCGATGATTCCTCTCCTAGGGAAAAGAAGAGAGCCGCCTCTGACGACCCGAAGACCGTGGTCTCGAAGCGGGGGAAAAGATGCTCGTCAGAGGGTCCGGCGCCGGAGAGCTCCTCGGCCGGACTGCGTACTCAAGGAGATCAGCCCTCTAGCGAGCCGTAAGTAGAGAAAGATTTTCCTTTCGAGGGATGAGGGAAATCTATGATTTATATCTGAGAATTTTAACCGAATTCTCACCTTGTAGTTCGGACCTCAACCCCTCTTAGCAGAGCTCGTCTTCGAGGGATCTTCTTCCGGAGATGATGGAGAGCGGGACGCCTCCTTCTGCTGGGCCGCCTTGCGAGGCAGGCGACCTTGAGGTGTCGTCGCGAAGGGTTTCTCTGAGTTCGGCAGGGGCGGACGATAGCGATGGGGCCCCCCGAAGTTCTCCGCGTCCGGCCTTCGAAAGAGGCCATGGGACGAGTCCGGTACCTTCTGGTGCTCGGCCGGAGGAGCTAAAGGTTCTGCTAGGGCGAGCTTCTATTTCAGAGGAGCACCGTGCATTAATGGGCACGGTGATTGAAAGGATTTCGTCTGCAGAGAGCGGACTGCGTGAGGCCGTCGAAAGTTTATTGACGGGTTTTGAGGTACATTAGATAATGTATACTTTTGTTAGTTGCGCGTAAATAAGATGCGCCCTATGTAGATAGTAGCCCCTGAGACTCTGCATGTCGTCAAGAAATGACGGCACGCGGAGGATCATAATCCCAGGTCTAAAATTTCGCCTTTTAATGTAGGCTGCAGGGTGTCCGGAATCAATCCGAACTGCTGGTTTTGCCAAACTAAAGCGGCAACTGGACATGGCAGATGCCGACATCACGCTTGTCAACAAGCGGTTGGATGAGGCTCAAGGTATGTGATTCCTCGGGCAGCATTAGGTAAGAAGAGTTTTATGCCAGCGTCTTACGATATGTGTGCTTGACGCAGATGGTGCGGCCGCCGTGGAGAGTCATAGGGCAGAAGTTGCCCGAGCTAAAGATGAAGCCAGGAGAAGTGATGCGGCTGCCAAGAAGGCCCTTGAAGAGCTGAGAGCCGAACAGGCTTCTCATTGCCGAAGCAAGGAAGAGATGGCCACTATGGCCGAAAGGTTAAAGAGCACTACAGACTGTTGCATGCTTCTTGAGAAAGAAGACCAGGCAAGACAGGCGGTCCTAGAAAAGGTCGTTGCTGCTGCCAAGGATGCGCGCTCTGCAATGAGAGCTGCGAAGGAGGAGCTGCGTGAGGCCGAACAGATGGCGGCTGGAAAGCCCTTCATGCTGCGGAGAAAATTTTGCGATTCGAAGTTTGCTCCGTTGGACCGGATGTGGAGTGTGTAGGACACCTATCTGGATTTAGCAGCGAGTGCTGCTGATGCAACCGAACACTTCCGAGATCTGGAAGATCATGAAGTGGAAAAACTGTTCTAGTCGCAATTTCACAATCTAGAGCGTCCACTAGCAGTGGATGATCGTTTGGCTCAATGGGCCAAACTTAATAGGTTGTCCGGACTCGCCATGAAGTACGTCATGGGTCATCTATGGCCGGGGAGGTCGGAGCCGAAGAGTTATTTTAGTTTGGTGCAGCAATTCCTTGACGCAGTGTCGCGCATTAATGTAATGAAGAGGTCGGCGTGTATAGAGGGTGCAAGGATGGCTCTTGCCCGTGTCAAGACATACTGGGCAGAGATGGAGACCACCGTTATTGCGTCCCGAGATTCGAAGAAAAGCCGAGTATCCTCCGAGCACTATTTTCAGGAAGTCCTTGAAGGTGCTCGTGTAATAGAGTCGCAGTGCTCGAAGGATGCTATGTTATTATAGCATATGTAATGATGAAGTAATATCTTTATAGACTGTAGTGGCCTTTTTATACTTGTGCCTTCAAGTATTGTGAACACCTCCTGTGCGGCCGTTTAAAATATATGGATAAAATCTGAAAGATTGCAATCGTTGGCTTCAACCCCACGCACATAGTGCGGGGGTACTCGTAGAAGACGCATTTTCACACTTAACCCAATGTCTAGGTCCCATAAAGGAGGTGATAGCGCAGCGGGCCAGGCAACCGGACTATAATGCTTTAACACTTTCACTTAGCCATAGGAGCTTGACAGTGGGACTATTTAGGTAGCCCATTGGTGGCGACTGCGCTCGCCCGAGTTCGGGGCGCGTATGTGCCTGACCGAGAAGCGGCCCTTTGTTAACGCGGAGGAATCCGATAGATTCCAGTAGGTCATAGAGTGGCTGACCAGTCTCACGCTACATTATGACAGTCAGTTTTCGGATTTCTCTACTGAGGTGCTCGCCCGGCCGAACCGGGGCACAATCGCAGTAGTTCTCCTGGTGCTACCTTAGCCGATAGAGCGGAACGTAAGGTAGCCGAACTCAGGAGCCGGGCAACCCAACATTTGACCAAAGACATGATTCGGAGCTGATGCATATAATGCCAACACTCGCGACGCCGAACACTCCCTAAGGTGTTCGGTCTTTATGAGTGCGGGCTAAACAACACTCTTTGCTAAAAAATCCCCTAGTGTCCAGGTACGTGCAAAAAATTCTGACGTGGCCACATGCCAAGACGCCAGCCTCCTCCTTGGTTATGTAGGAAAGAACCAGGGGATGTATTGCAACAAGAGACAGTAAAAAAGGTTTGCGCAAGGTCTTAATCTGAAAAGAATCCTTTAGGACGGGTCCCTACTGCATGTCTGCGCCTGTGTCTCCGTTGTGCCGTATCCTGGACGGGCGCCGCACGACGTTCATCTGTAAAAGAGAGGAACTAAACTGAAAACGGGTCGTGCCGAACAAAAGGTTTTAAAATAAATGAAATATAAAGTAAAATGTAGAATTGAGCTTTATTGTCTCTGCGTATAGCCCCTAGTACGGGGGTATGTGGCCTCTAAGCCTGCGTTGATGATGGACTTGTGCCGAACTCGTCTATTCCGGGTCCGTGGCCTTTAATGACCTTTGTCGAAAAGTCTTTTGGTTGGTGAGGCCATTTTATTGTGCGGTTGTCTAAGCGGCCTCACAGTCCTCCGCTTTGGGGGGCGCACTTTAGTGCGCCCCCTTCAAAGAGATGATGCCTCGTGGACCGGGCATCTTAAGCGTGAGAGATGCATAGTGCGGTATTGCATTAAAGCGAGCGAAAGCTTCGTGTCCCAGTAGTGCTTGATAGCGACTTGAAAACGGGACGACATGGAAGGTCAGCTTTTCGCGAGGGAAGTTATTGGCAGAGCCGAATATAACTTCGAGCCGGAGAAAACCCATACAATGGGTGTCCAGACCAGGTGCTACCCCTTGAAAGGAGGTTTTGCTGCGGCGGATTCTTGCTGGGTTTATCCCCATGTGATGGATTGTATCCTGATATATCAGGTTTAGTCCACTACCGCCGTCCATAAGGACATTTGTAAACTGGAATCCGCCAATTATTGGGTCGAGTATCAGGGCAGTCCAGCCTGCGTTTTTGATATTTCTAGAATAGTCTAGTTGATCGAAAGTGATTGGTTTTAATAACCAGTGGCGGGACCCATTGGGGATAGGTCGTATTGTGCATACCTTTATGGGTGCCATACGTTTTGTTACGTGAAGTGAGTTCACTGTTTTTACTTCTTGTGGGCAGTTCTTCTGTTTCCTAGTGCTCTGCTTCTGGGGTTCGTTCTCGTCTTCGCTTGGTGTGTCGAGACCCTTGTGTTCGGCATTGAGTCTTCCGAATTGTTCAAAAACCCAACAATCTCTGTGGGTATGGTTAGCAGGCTTCCCAGGAGTACTATGTATCTGACATATCCTGTCCAGGATTCTGTTTAAGTTGGACGGATCATCCCTATTATCCTGGAGGGGTGGCTTTGTCTGATTTTGTCGCGAGCCTTTGAATCCGGCATTAACTGCCGTGCTCTTCGGACTTTTTTCTTTAGTTCGGCTACGATCCTTGTTGCGTCGCGGTTTTCCGTTTCCATCCCTGATTTCGGATGTACTTGGGTCGCTGGGGTTGCATCTTGCCAACGAGCTGTCCTCTCCTGCGCAAAAGCGGGTCATGAGGCTTGTGAGTGCGGCCATTGTTCTTGGCTTTTCCTGGCCGAGGTGTCTGGCGAGCCATTCGTCTCGGACATTATGCCTGAAAGCTGCTAAGGCTTCGGCGTTCGGACAATCTACTATCTGATTCTTTTTAGTAAGGAATCTATTCCAGAACTGCCGAGATGATTCTCCGGGCTGTTGAGTTATGTGACTGAGATCGTCTGCATCTGGAGGGCGGACATAGGTCCCTTGAAAATTTGCTCGAAAAGCGTCCTCGAGCTCTTCCCAACTTCCAATTGTGTTTTCGGGAAGGCTTTTAGCCAGTGCCGGGCTGGCCCTTTAAGCTTAAGGGGTAAATATTTAATGGCGTGAAGATCATCTCCTCTAGCCATATGTATGTGGAGGATATAATCCTCGATCCAGACTCCGGGGTCTGTCGTTCCATCATACGCCTCTATGTTAACGGGTTTGAATCCCTCTGGAAATTCATAGTCCAGAACCTCATCGGTGAAGCATAGGGGTGTGCGGCGCCCCTGTATTTGGGTGTGCCGGATTCTGATGATGGATTTTTTTCAATGCTTGCAAGAGCTTGCTTTCTTGGCCCATAAATGGACCTGGCTGGGCCATGATGCGACTCCTTAGGTGGTTCGCATACCGATTTGAGTGCAATGCCACTCGCCGCCTTATCGGGTCGTCTATCCGACCGTATGGCTTTTTTATTTTTTGAGTGCGAGGGCTCTAGGGCCTCTTCGTCGAATTCGGGCAGTAGCTTTCTCTTTGGATAGCTTTTAGTACGGCGACCTTCGCCGTATCTGTCTGCGGTGTTGATTACTTTGTTCCATTTAATACGGAGTGCATCTTCCGCTGTCTTTAGCTTCCGCTTCTGCTTTTTCAGGCTTCGTGCAGTTGCAATGAGCCTCTTGTGGAGACTTTTCTGCTCCATGGATTTATCCGGCGTAAGGTTGTCTGGAATGCCGTTTTCGCCGGGGGAGGGAGTTTCGGTTTCTCTATCCGTGTTGCCCTGTTCGGACGGCTGCTCTAAGGCTTGCTCGTCGCCTACCGGCTTGTCCTGCTCTATGGCTGGGTTTTTATTGAGGCGGGGCTTGGGTCGGCGTTTATGCCGACGCTTTGATTGCTTTCCGGGGGGTCTATCTCCCGTTCCATCCCCTTTGTCCTTGTTGTCGTTTCCCTTAGGGGTATCTACCATGCACACATTATGAGATGCGGTGGATTTCCAGTGCCCTATGAGCGTTGGTTCATCGGTATCTCCTGCATCGTCATCCATGTTGTCGATGTCTGCGGAGTCGAAGTTGAGCACGTCGTTTAGGCTGTCGACGGTGGCTATAAAGTGGGTGGTGGGTGGGCTTTGAATTTCCTCATCGTCCGTATCCCATCCTCGCTGACCGTAGTTCGGCCAGGGCTCTCCTAATATAGAGAGAGACTTGAGAGAGTTTAAGATGTCGCCAAGAGGCGAGTGCTGAAAGATGTCAGCGGCGGTGAACTCCATTATGGGTGCCCAATCGGATTCGATTGGCAGGGGCACGGGGGGGTTCGAGTCCGGATTCCCGGAGTCACGGGTCACGCGGAGAGTGGGGCTGGCGTTCGGCTCAATTGCCTTTGAGATCGCAGCCCCCGAGGTAACGTTCAAACGCTCATCCTCGATAGGTGTAATAGGCTCCGAGTCTAAGGTCGGAACCGGTGCATGTGCGGCCTCCAGGACACTGTTCGGAGGCAGAGCTAGATCATGCCCCTCGAGATAGTGCGGCGCGCTTGGCTGTGGCTCGAACCCGTCGAAGATCAAGTCTCCGCGGATATCAGCCGTGTATTTTAAGCTTCCAAGCCTGACTTGATGGCCAGGGGTGTAGCTTTCGATCTGCTCCAGATGACCAAGCGAATTGGCCCGTAGAGCGAAGCCGCCGAAGACGAAGATCTGTCCAGGGAAAAAAGTCTCACCCTGGACCTCATCGTTGTTGATGATCGGAGGAGCCATCGGGCCTAAAGGCGACAACACAGAGGAACTCTCAATGAAAGCACCAATGTCGGTGTCAAAACCGGCGGATCTCGGGTAGGGGGTCCCGAACTGTGCGTCAAGGCCGGATGGTAACAGGAGACAAGGGACACTTTATTTTACCTAGGTTCGGGCCCTCTCGATGGAGGTAAAACCCTACTCCTGCTTGATTAATATTGATGATATGGGTAGTACAAGAGTAGATCTACCACGAGATCAAGGAGGCTAAACCCTAGAAGCTAGCCTATGGTATGATTGTGTATGATGATTGTTCTGTCCTACGGACTACAACCCTCCGGTTTATATAGACACCGGATAGGGTTAGGGTTACACAGAGTCGGTTACAATGGTAGGAGATCTTGAGTATCCGCATCGCCTAGCTTGCCTTCCACGCCAAGGAAAGTCCCATCCGGACACGGGACGAAGTCTTCCATCTTGTATCTTCATAGTCGAGGAGTCCGGCGAAGGTATAGTCCGGCTACCCGAACAGACCCTAATCCAGGACTCCCTCAGAGATCTATTTGATGTAACTCCTTTTTGCGGTGTGTTTGTCGGGATCCAATGAATTGTGGGTTTATGATTAGTGCTATTCGTGAATATTATTTGTGACTTTTTTGAACTCTTTTATTTTTGATTGCTTCATGCTATATTATATTCTGCTTTGGATGATTAATGGGCTTTGGTATAAACTTTTATATTAATTTTTGGGACTAACCTTTTAACCTGAGGCCCAGCCCGAATTGCTGTTTTTTTGCCTATTTTAGAGTTTCGCAGAAAAAGAATATCAAACGGAGTCCAAACGGAATGAAACCTTCGGGAACGTGATTTTCGGAACAAACATGATCCAGAGGACTTGGACCCTACGTCAAGAAAGCAACCAGGAGGGCACAAGGTAGGGGGCGCGCCTACCCCCTGGGCGCGCCCTCCACCCTCATGGAGCCCAGGTTGCTCCACCGACAATCTTCTTCCTCCTATATATACCTACGCACCCCCAAACCAACAGGAGCATCCACGAAAACCTAATTCTGCCGCCGCAATCTTCTGTACCCGTGAGATCCCATCTTGGGGCCTTTTCCGGCGTCCCGCCGGAGGGGGCATTGATCATGGAGGGCTTCTACATCAACACCATAGCCTCTCCGATGATGTGTGAGTAGTTTACCTCAATCCTTCAGGTCCATAGTTATTAGCTAGATGGCTTCTTCTCTCTCTTTGGATCTCAATACAAAGTTCTCCACGATTCTCGTGGAGATCTATTCGATGTAATCTTCTTTTGCGGTGTATTTGTTGAGACCGATGAATTGTGGGTTTATGATCAAGTTTATCTATGAAAAATATTTGAATCTTCTCTGAATTCTTTTATGTATGATTGGTTATCTTTGGAAGTCTCTTCGAATTATCAGTTTGGTTTGGCCTACTAGATTGATCTTTCTTGCAATGGGAGAAGTGCTTAGGTTTGGGTTCAATCTTGCGGTGTCCTTTCCCAGTGACAGTAGGGGCAGCAAGGCATGTATTGTATTGTTGTCATCGAGTATAACAAGACGGTGTTTATATCATATTGCATGAGTTTATCCCTCTACATCATGTCATCTTACTTAAAGCGTTACTCTGTTCTTTTGAACTTAATACTCTAGATGCATGCTGGATAGCGGTCGATGTGTGGAGTAATAGTAGTAGATGCAGGCAGGAGTCGGTCTACTTGTCGGGGACGTGATGCTTATATATATGATCATACCTAGATATTCTCATAACCATGCTCAATTCTATCAATTGCTCAACAGTAATTTGTTCACCCACCGTAATACTTATGCTCTTGAGAGAAGCCACTAGTGAAACCTATGGCCCCCGGGTCTATTTTCCATCATATAAATCTTCCAATACTTAGCTATTTTTATTGCCTTTTATTTTACTTTGCATCTTTATTATAAAAATACCAAAAATATTATCTTATCATATCTATCACATCTCACTTTCGTAAGTGACCGTGAAGGGATTGACAACCCATTTATTGCGTTGGTTGCGAGGTTTTTATTTGTTTGTGTAGGTGTGAGGGACTTAAGCGTGGTCTCCTACTGGATTGATACCTTGGTTCTCCAAAACTGAGGGAAATACTTATGCTACTTTACTGCATCACCCTTTCCTCTTCAAGGGAAAACCAACGCAGTGCTCAAGAGGTAGCAAGAAGGATTTCTATCGCCGTTGCCGGGGAGTCTACGCAAACGTCAAATACCAAGTACCCATCACAAACTCTTATCTCCTGCATTACATAATTTGCCATTTGCCTCTCGTTTTCCTCTCCCCCACTTCACATTTGCTGTTTCTCTTCCCGTTCTCCTGTTTTTTCCCTCGCTTCTTGTTTGCTCGTGTGTTGGATAGTTTGCTTGTCACGATGGCTCAAGATAATACTAAATTGTGTTACTTTACCAATACCAACAACAATGATTTTCTTAGCACTCCGATAGCTCCTCTTATCGATACTGAATCTTGTGAAATTAATGCTGCTTTGTTGAATCTTGTCATGAAAGATCAATTCGTCGGCCTTCCTAGTGAAGATGTCGCTACCCATCTAAATAGCTTCGTTGATTTGTGTGATATGCAAAAGAAGAAAGATGTGGACAATGATATTGTTAAATTGAAGTTATTTCCTTTTTCGCTTAAAGATCGTGCTAAAGCTTGGTTTTCGTCTTTGCCTAAAAATAGTATCGATTCATGGAATAAGTGCAAAGATGCTTTTATCTCTAAGTATTGTAATCCCGCTAAGATCATCTCTCTTAGAAATGATATTATGAATTTTAAGCAACTTGATCATGAACAAGTTGCACAAGCTTGGGAGAGGATGAAATTAATGATACGTAATTGCCCTAGACATGGTTTGAATTTGTGGATGATTATACAAAAAAATGCCGGATTGAATTTTGCTTCTAGAAATCTTTTAGATTCGGCCGCGGGAGGCACTTTTATGGAAATCACTTTAGGAGAAGCTACTAAACTCCTAGACAATATTATGGTTAATTATTCTCAATGGCACACTGAAAGATCTACTAATAAAAAAGTGCATGGGATGGAAGAAATTAATGTTTTGAGTGGAAAGATGGATGAACTTATGAAATTATTTGCTACTAAGAGTGTCTCTTCTGATCCTAATGATATGCCTTTGTCTACTTTGATTGAGAATAATAATGAATCTATGGATGTGAATTTTGTTGGTAGGAATAATTTTGGTAACAACGCGTATAGAGGAAACTTTAATCCTAGGCCGTACCCTAGTAATTCCTCTAATAATTATGGTAATTCCTACAACAATTATTATGGAAATTATAATAAGATGCCCTATGAATTTGAGACTAGTGTTAAATAATTTATGAATTCGCAAAAGAATTTCAATGCTTTGCTTGAAGAAAAATTGCTTAAGGTTGATGAATTGGCTAGGAACGTTGATAGAATTTCTCTTGATATTGATTCTTTGAAACTTAGATCTATTCCACCTAGGCATGATATCAATGAGTCTCTCAAGGCCATGAGAATTTCCATTGATGAGTGCAAAGAAAGAACCGCTAGGATGCGTGCTTAGAAAGATTGCTTTGTGAAAGCGTGTTCTTTTAATTTCTATGAAAATAAAGATGAAGATCTAAAAGTTATTGATGTGTCCCCTATTAAATCTTTGTTTTGCAATATGAATCTTAATAATTATGGGACTCAATGTGATCCACCTTTACCTAGAAGGCGTTCCAAAAATTCAGAGTTGTTAGATCTTGATGCAAAAATTGGTAAAAGTGAGATTGAAGAGATCAAAACACTAGATATTAATGAACCCACTATCTTGGATTTCAAGGAATTTAATTATGATAATTTCTCTTTGATAGATTGTATTGCCTTGTTGCAATCCATGCTAAATTCTCCTCATGCTTATAGTCAAAATAAAGCTTTTACCAAACATATCGTTGATGCCTTGATGCAATCTTATGAAGAAAAACTTGAGTTGGAAGTTTCTATCCCTAGAAAACTTTATGATGAGTGGGAACCTACTATTAAAATTAAAATTAAAGATCATGAATCCTATGCTTTCTGTGATTTGGGCGCTAGTGTTTCCACGGTTCCAAAAACTTTGTGCGATTTGCTAGGTTTCCGTGATTTTGATGATTGCTCTTTAAACTTGCACCTTGCGGATTCCACCATTAGGAAACCTATGGGAAGAATTAATGATGTTCTTGTTATTCCAAATAGGAACTATGTGCCCGTTGATTTTATTGTTCTTGACATAGATTGCAATCCTTCATGTCCTATTATTCTTGGTAGACCTTTCCTTAGAACGATTGGTGCAATTATTGATATGAAGGAAGGAAATATTAGATTCCAATTTCCGTTAAAGAAAGGCATGGAACACTTTCCTAGAAAGAAAATTAAACTACCATATGAATCTATTATGAGAGCCACTTATGGATTGCCTACCAAAGATGGCAATACCTAGATCTATCCTTGCTTTTATGCCTAGCTAGGGGCGTTAAACGATAGCGCTTGTTGGGAGGCAACCCAATTTTATTTTTAGTTTTTCTGCTTTTAGCTTCTGTTTAGGAATAAATCTTTGATCTAGACTCCAGTTAGACTTGTTTTTATGTTTTAATTAGTGTTTGTGCCAAGTTAAACCTATAGGATCTTCTTGGATGATAGTTATTTGATCTTGCTGAAAATTCCAGAAACTTTCTGTTCACGAAAATAATTGTTAAGAATCAGAAGAACGTGATAAAATATTGATTCCAATTGCTGCTGATCAAATAAAAAAAATTCTAGTTCTTCCTATTTTGGCTGAATTTTTTGAGTCCCAGAAGTTTGCGTTAGTTACAGATTACTACAGACTGTTCTGTTTTTGACAGATTCTGTTTTTCGTGTGTTGTTTGCTTATTTTGATGAATCTATGGCTGGTAAAATAGTTTATAAACCATAGAGAAGTTGGAATACAGTAGGTTTAACACCAATATAAATAAAGAATGAGTTCATTACAGTACCTTTAAGTGGTGTTTTGTTTTCTTTCGCTAACGGAGCTCACGAGATTTTCCGTTAAGTTTTGTGTTGTGAAATTTTCAAGTTTTGGGTAAAAGATTTGATGGATTAAGGAACAAGGAGTGGCAAGAGCCTAAGCTTGGGGATGCCCATGGCACCCCAAGATAATCTAAGGACACCAAAAATCCAACGCTTGGGAATGCCCTGGAAGGCATCCCCTCTTTCGTCTACTTTCACCGGTAAATTTACTTGGAGCTATATTTTTATTCACCACATGATAAGTGTTTTGCTTGGAGCGTGTTGTATGATTTGAGTCTTTACTTTTTAGTTTACCACAATCATCTTTTCTGTACACACCTTTTGAGAGAAACACACATGATTCGGAATTTATTAGAATACTCTATGTGCTTCACTTATATCTTTTGAGCTATATAGTTTTTGCTCTAGTGCTTCACTTATATATTTTAGAGCACGGCAGTGGATTTTTTTATAGAAGCTATTATTCTCTCATGCTTCACTTATATTATTTTGAGAGTCTTAAACAGCATGGTAATTTTCTTAAATTGGAAAATTAATCCTAATATGCTAAGTATTCAAGACTAGTAAAACTTTCTTATGAGTGTGCCGAATACTAAGAGAAGTTTGATGATTGGTGATTGTTTTGAGATATGGAGGTAGTGATATTAAAGTTGTGCTAGTTGAGTAGTTGTGAAATTGAGAAATAATTGTGTTGAATTTTGCAAGTCCCGTAGCATGCACGTATGGTAAACGTTATGTAACAAATTTGAAACATGAGGTGTTCTTTGATTATCTTCCTTATGAGTGGCGGTTGGGGACGAGCGGTGGTCTCTTCCTACCAATCTATCCCCCTAGGATCATGCGTGTAGTGCTTGGTTTTTGATGACTTGGAGATTTTTGCAATAAGTATGTGAGTTCTTTATGACTAATGTTGAGTCCATGGATTATACCCACTCTTACCCTTCCATCATTGCTAGCCTCTTCAGTACCGTGCATTGCCCTTTCTCACATTGAGAGTTGGTGCAAACTTCGCTGGTGCATCCAAACCCCGTGATATGATACGCTCTTTCACACATAAACCTCCTCATATCTTCCTCAAAACAGCCACCATACCTACCTATTATGGCATTTCCATAGCCATTCCGAGATATATTGCCATGCAAATTTCCACCGTTCCATTTATAATGACACGTTCATCATTGTCATATTGCTTTGCATGATCATGTAGTGGACATTGTATTTGTGCCAAAGCCACCGTTCATAATTTTTATACATGTCACTCTTTATTCATTGCTATCCCGGTATACCGCCAGAGGCATTCATATAGAGTCATACTTTGTTCTAGTATCAGGTTGTAATCATTGAGTGGTAAATAAGTAGAAGTGTTATGATCATCATTCATAGAGAATTTTCCCAAAAAAAGGCCAAATAAAAAAAGAAGGCCCCCCAAAAAGGGACAATGCTACTATCCTTTTTTCCCACACTTGTGCTTCAAAGTAGCACCGTGATATTCATGACAGAGAGTCTCTTGTTTTGTCACTTTCATATATTAGTGGGAATTTTTCATTATAGAACTTGGCTAGTATATTCCAACAATGGGCTTCCTCAAATGCCCTAGGTCTTCGTGAGCAAGCAAGTTGGATGCACACCCACTTAGTTTCTTTTGTTGAGCTTTCATGCATTTATAGCTCTAGTGCATCAGTTGCATGACAATCCCTACTCCTTGCATTAACATCAATCTATGGGCATCTCCATAGCCCGTTTATTAGCCGCATTGATGTGAGACTTTCTTCTTTTTGTCTTCTCCACATATCCCCCATCATTATATTCTATTCCACCCATAGTGCTATATCCATGGCTCACGCCCATGTATTGCGTGAAGGTTGAAAAAGTTTGAGATTACTAAAGTATGAAACAATTGTTGGCTTGTCATCGGGGTTGTTCATGATGAGAGCATTCTTGTGTGACGAAGATGGAGCATGACTAAACTATATGATTTTGTAGGGATGAACTTTCTTTGGCCAAGTTATTTTGAGAAGACATCATTGCTTAGTTAGTATGCTTGAAGTATTATTGCTTTTATGTCAACATTAGACTTTTATATTGAATCTTTCGGATTTGAATATTCATACCACAATTAAGAGAGTTAAATTAAAAAAATTATGCCAAGTAGCATTCCGCATCAAAAATTCAGTTTTTATCATTTACCTACTCGAGGACGAGCAGGAATTAAGCTTGGGGATGCTTGATACGTCTCCAACGTATCTATAATTTTTGATTGCTTCATGCTATATTATATTCTGTTTTGGATGATTAATGGGCTTTGGTATACACTTTTATATTATTTTGGGACTACCCTATTAACCGGAGGCCCAGCCCAAATTGCTATTTTTTGCCTATTTTAGAGTTTCGCAGAAAAAGAAAATCAAACGGAGTCCAAACGGAATGAAACCTTCGGGAATGTGATTTTCGGAACAAACATGATCCAGAGGACTTGGAGCACACGTCAAGAAAGCAACCAGGAGGGCACGAGGTAGGGGGCGCGCCTACCCCCCTAGGTGCACCCTCCACCCTCGTGGGGCCCATGTTGCTCCACCAACGTTCTTCTTCCTCCTATATATACCTACGTACCCAAAAACCAATAGGTGCATCCACACAAACCTAATTCCACCGCCGCAACCTTCTATACCCGTGAGATCCCATCTTGGGGCCTTCTCCGGTGTCCTGCCGGAGGGGTCATTGATCATGGAGGGCTTCTACATCAACACCATAGCCTCTCCGATGATGTGTGAGTAGTTTAACTCAGACCTTTGGGTCCATAGTTATTAGCTAGATGACTTCTTCTCTCTCTTTGGATCTCAATACAAAGTTCTCCATGATTCTCGTTGAGATCTATTCAATGTAATCTTCTTTTGCGGTTTGTTTGTTGAGACAGATGAATTGTGGGTTTATGATCAAGTTTATCTATGAACAATATATGAATCTTCTCTGAATTATTTTATGTATGATTGATTATCTTTGCAAGTCTCTTCGAATTATCAGTTTGGTTTGGCCTACTAGATTGATCTTTCTTGCTATGGGAGAAGTGCTTAGCTTTGGGTTCAATCTTGTGGTGTCCTTTCTGAGTGACAGTACTGGCAGCAAGGCACGTATTGTATTGTTGCCATCGAGGATAACAAGATGGGGTTTATATCATATTGCATGAGTTTATCCCTCTACATCATGTCATCTTACTTAAAGTGTTACTCTGTTCTTTTCAAATTAATACTCTAGATGGATGCTGGATAGCGGTCGATGTGTGGAGTAATAGTAGTAGATGCAGGCAGGAGTCGGTATACTTGTCGCGGACGTGATGCCTATATTCATGATCAGACCTAGATATTCTCATAACTGTGCTCAATTCTATCAATTGCTCAACAGTAATTTGTTCACCCACCGTAATACTTATGCTCTTGAGAGAAGCCACTAGTGAAACCTGTGGCCCGCGGGTCTATTTTCCATCATATTAATCTTCCAACACTTAGCTATTTTTATTTCCTTTTACTTTACTTTGCATCTTTATTATAAAAATACCAAAAATATTATCTTATCATATCTATCAGATCTCACTTTCGTAAGTGACCGTGAAGGGATTGACAACCCCTTTATTGAGCTGGTTGCGAGGTTTTTATTTGTTTGTGTAGGTGCGAGGGACTTGAACGTGGCCTCCTACTGGATTGATACCTTGGTTCTCAAAAACTAAGGGAAATACTTACGCTACTTTACCGCATCACCCTTTCCTCTTCAAGGGAAAACCAACGCAGTGCTCAAGAGGTAGCACTACACCATCGTTGTTCAAGCTGCCGGGGGAAGAGATGAGAAGGTTTTCGCCAATTACTTCCCTTTGGCGCTCAAGCCAAATGTGAGGTCTTGGTTGATGCATCTGCTGGAGAACTCCATCTCGACCTGGACTGACATGTGCCATGAGTTCGTTGGCGCCTTCGCGGGAGAACCAGGATGGCCCAGCGATTTGCAGCTTCTCCTGCAGAAGGAAGGAGAGACTCTGCGAAAGTACATGCAGAGGTTCATCCGAGTCCACAGGAATATTCGAGATATCCACCCGGCAGCTGATAGCTGCATTCCAGTCGAGCATACGCAACTGTTGGATACGATCCAAGATGAACGTCCGGTTTCCCAAGACTATGAAGGAACTTTACACCTTGGTGGACAAGTGTGCTCGGGTGGAGGAAGGGAGGAAACTCCTTGGAGAAGAGGATGGCGTCGACATCGACTCAGAAGATGACAACGACACCACCAGTTAGAAGAACAAGAACAAGAAGTGCAACAAGAAGCGCAAGGATAAAGTAGTATTGACTGTCGCGGGATCGGGCACGGCTAGTACCGGCAAGAAGGGTAAGGCCGAAGCCCCCAGCAAGTAAGTTGCCGCGTGCACTGACTGCCGGGAGGCTGCGGCTGCCGAGAAGGCTGGGAAAGGCGATGGGCCGTATTGCAAGATTCGGTAGACCAAGGGCCACGATCTCCAGGAATGTCATCAGGTTGAGCAGCTCGCCAAGAAGCAGAGGGCTGAGTATGAGAGGCGTGATAAGGAAAAAGGTCAGAATGGCGCCGGCGGGAAGGGCCGAGGCGGTGAAGCAAATCGCCCCGGCAAGGCTCTTCGGAACCAAGGAAAACCCGCCAGGGGCAGAGAGAAGGAAGATTGTGATGATGGAAGTGATGGAGGGGATGAAGAGGAAACCAGCGAGCAGGAATGGCAGAAGGCCACTGACGCCCTATGCATTGACAGAGGTGCATCTCTGCACTCCTCTTGCCGCCAACTTAAATGGTGGGCGCATGAGGTCAATGTCGTGGAGCCAGCGGCAGAGTCTCGGAAGCAGCTCAAATGGTCACGCACGCCCATCATCTTTGATGAAGAGGACTGAGGGAGTCCTGGATTAGGGGGTGTTCGGATAGCCGGACTATACCTACAGCCGGACTCCAGGACTATGAAGATAGAAGATTGAAGACTTCGTCCCGTGTCCGGAAGGGACTTTCCTTGGCGTAGAAGGCAAGCTAGGCGATGCGGATATTCAAGATCTCCTACAATTGTAACCGACTTTGTGTAACCCTAACCCTATCCGGTGTCTATATAAACCGGAGGGTTCTAGTCCGTAGGACAACTCCATAATACAAAATTCATACCATAGGCTAGCTTCTAGGGTTTAGCCACCTTGATCTCGTGGTAGATCTACTCTTTTACTACCCATATCATCAATATTAATCAAGCAGGAGTAGGGTTTTACCTCCATCGAGAGGGCCAGAACGTGGGTAAAAACATCATGTCCCTTGTCTCCTGTTACCATCCGGCCTTGACGCACAGTTCGGGACCCCCTACCCGAGATCCGCCGGTTTTGACACCGACATTGGTGCTTTCATTGAGAGTTCCACTGTGCCGTCACAATCTGGAAGGATGCCTCCTCCCGTCTTTAAAGACGGCGCCGTCGCTGAGGGAGCCCTGGCTGTCGCCCAGACTCTCCGGCTGGGTGGTTTCCTCATGACCGCGTGTTCGGCCGTTGCGCCGACGGTGACCTCTCGGGTCATCAAAAGCAACCTTCATGTCAGCTCGGAACTTGTTGAGCAACTGGATTCGATGGAGATCTCTTCCGTAAACAAGCTCTTGGATCGCATCGCCGCCCTGGGGGTCGCCATGGATTATGACCAGAATGGGCTTAAACCCGATCTAAGAGAAATCAACTCTCCCCAGGCCACCCACCACGTCGCCGTGGTAGAGGCGCAGTGCGGCGACCCCTCATCTATTCTAAGGACTAGTTACGTCCGAATTCCCGACCCCTCCAAGACGGATACCCGCGGAGGGGAGGATGTGACTGAAGACCTGAGTTTAGAATCAGGCAACGAGCCAGACTCATTGGACAACATCCAAGAATCTGAACCTCAGAGTTCGGAAGTCCTTCGGCCTCTGAATCTTAGATTGGGCGAGGCTTCAGATTCAACGCCACCCGCCCACCCAAACATAAGCGATCTTTCCCAAATTAGGCAAAAGCCCGAGGAAACAGTACATCATTACTGGGCCAGATTCCTCCTGGTTATGAACATGATAAAGGACTGCCGCGAGGGAGACGCAATATCAATCTTCTGCAGTAACTGCACGGACGAGGGAATCCTTAATGCCATAAGTCGTCGCGATATTACACGCTTTATTGACTTGGCGTCCATAGTACAAAAGTACTGTGCGATGGAAAGTGCCTGGAAAACCGAAACAAAATTTTGGGATAATCCGGCCTTGAATAGCAATCTCGTCCGAACTAAGGGGGTGCATCATCGTAAGTCACCCGGGTTAAACACCAAAAAATCAAAACCCTTTACAGGGCATGGAACCGTACTGGACAGATGGCTGGATGGACCCTGTAAAATTCATTGTACAGAGGACGCCACACCAACTCACAGCCTTAGGGCATGTTGGATAATCCGGCAGGTGGCCAAAATTGGCGAGGACCTCTTAACTTTCGAGGCCACGAAAAACCACCCCGGGGACACCAGTATTGTTCTCACAGTCTTCGAGACCTTCGCATCAAATAATATGCGAAAAAGAACACTCCGCAGCCTTGACGAAGTCTACCAAGTAGCAACAATAAACCCATGGAGCCACACGGCTATTACCTTCAACGCAAGTGATGAACCTAAATTCCGAACAGCCCAAGCACTAGCCGCATTGGTCCTCAGTCCAATAGTAGAAGGCGTTCGCCTCACAAAGTTACTCATGGACGGAGGCAGCGGATTGAACCTCATCTATGAGGAAACCCTTCAAAAAATGGGATTAGACTGGAACCGCGTTGAGCGAAGCAGCACAACCTTTAGAGGAATAATCCCTAGTCGGGAAGTGCGCTGCACAGGAAAAATCACACTAGATGTGGTGTTCGTCAAGCCGGATAATTACAGATCCGAAAAGGTCACATTCCAGGTGGCCCCGTTCAGCAGTGGATATCACGCCCTGCTAGGGCGGGAAGCATTCACAATCTTCCAAGCAATACCCCATTACGGGTACATGAAGCTCAAGATGCCCGGGCCGAACGGAATTATCACTCTCGCTAGTGATCCGGACATAGCACTCTGCGCCGAAAACAAGACAGCCGCATTAGCCCTGGAGGCACTATCCGAAGCCTTAGCAGCTGAGGAACTGACTGCACTGCGCTCCATGGTTAACAGGGATGATGTGATACTGGACAAGAGATCCAAGTCCACATCCTTTAAGCCAACAGACGAAATAGTCAAATTCCAGGTCCATCCAACGGACCCCAATAAAACAGCTTCCATCGGGGCATGATTAAACCCTGATATGGACGCCGCACTACGAGAATTTCTACATGAGAATTGGGACATCTTCGCCTGGCACCCTTCAGACATGCCAGGAATCCCACGCAGGCTGGCCGAACAGAGCTTAAATATCCTAAAAGGATTCAAACCTGTCAAACAAGCCCTTCGGCGTTTTTCCGAACCCAAGAGACATGCTATGGGAGAGGAGCTGGCCAAGCTTTTGGAGGCCGGATTCATAAGAGACATAAAACATCCGGACTGGCTAGCAAACCTGGTGATGGTACCAAAGAAGGACAAATCCTGGCGCCTGTGTGTCGATTTTAAAGACCTTAACAAGGCTTGCCCAAAGGATCCCTTCCCCCTCCCCCGTATCGATCAAATTATCGATGCCACCGCAGGACACAATTCGTTGTGTTTTCTCGACGCATACTCCGGTTACAATCAAATCAAAATGGCAGAATCAGACCAAGCTGCAACAGCATTCATCACACCATACGGCCCATTCTGCTTCAACACAATGCCCTTCGGGCTGAAAAACGTCGACGCAACATATCAGCGCATGATTCAGACATGTCTGGCAAAGCAGATCGGCAAGACAGTGGAGCCGTAGGTGGTTGACGTGGTCGTGAAAACAAGACATGTCGAATCTCTAGTAGAAGACTTGAGGCTAACATTCGACAACCTCCGAAAATACGACATCAAGCTCAACCCGAAAAAATGCGTTTTCGGCGTTCCGGCCGGAAAGCTTTTGGGCTTTATCGTATCCGGTAGAGGAATTGAAGCAAATCCGGCCAAGATCCGAGTTTTGTCGCAACTGGATATCCCAAAGGACCTCAAACAAATACAGAAATTAACCGGATGCGTGGCGGCTTTAAGCCGCTTTATCTCTCGCTTGGGAGAAAAGGCACTGCCCCTTTATCGCCTCCTTCGGCGCACCGAACACTTCGAGTGGACGGATGCCGCCGCGGCCGTACTCGATGAAATAAAGGCCATATTGGCAACAAACCCAGTCCTGGCCGCACCGAACACCGGCGAACAAATGTTATTATACATTGCAGCAACACATCAAGTTGTCAGCGCAGTGCTCGTTGTCGAGCGGGAAACGAATGGACACAAACTCCCCCTTCAAAGGCCGGTCTATTACGTGTCCACTGTCCTCACTCCATGCAAATCATGGTACCCACACTATCAAAAGATTGCATACGCGGTATTCATGGCATCCCGGAAGCTACGACACTACTTTCAAGAGTGTTCCATAACAGTAGCCTCGGAAGTACCACTTAACCATATTATCAACAACCATGATGCAACGGGCCGGATCGCAAAACGGGCCATCGAGCTCCTCCCGTTCGATATAACCTATAAGCCACGGCGAGCTATTAAATCGCAAGTTTTGGCCGACTTCGTCGCAGAATGGACGGAGGCCGAGCTCCCTAAAGAGTACGACACATATTCAAACTGGATCATGCATTTCGACGGCTCCAAAATGTTGGCCGGACTAGGGGCTGGCGTCGTCTTAACGTCCCCCACAGGAGACACAGTTCAATATGTGCTCCAGATCATGTATACGGACTCCAACAACGCAGCCGAATATGAGGCCCTCCTACATGGTCTCCGGATGGCAGTATCCATGGGCATTCAATGCCTAGAGGTACGCGGGGACTCGAACCTTGCAATATTCCAAATAAACGGAGACTTCGATGCCAAGGATCCAAAAATGGCAGCATACCGCAACGCCGTCCTAAAAATGTCAGCTCGGTTCGAAGGGCTGGAGTTTCATCATATAGCCCGAGAAAACAATCAGGCAGGGGATGTCCTGGTGCGCCTTGGTGCAAAACGCGATGTAGTACCCCCCAACATCTTTTTAGAAAGAATGTTCAAGCCATCCGTAGCATGGGAGGGGGAACCCGCAGATAACAACCTGGACCTAACCGCACCACTCGATGCCGAACAAACTGACATAGTTGGAGGCTCTGCCACCGTAATTACACTCTCAGCCCATGTAATAATGGCGGTCATCGCCCCATGGACAGAACCATTCCTAGCCTACATTACTAGGCAGGAACTCCCAGAGGACCAAAACGAGGCACGCTGCATAGTACGGCGATCTAAACCTATAAAGTCCACGAGGGAGAGCTTTATAAGAAAATCACTACCGGAGTCCTTCAACGGTGCATCTCCGAAGAGGAAGGGCGGAACCTGCTGGCTGAAATTCACGCCGGACTCGGTGGCCACCACGCTGCAGCTCGGGCCCTTGTAAGCAAGGCTTTCCGTACAGGCTTTTATTGGTCGGCGGCCCGAGCAGACGCTGAGGACTTGGTCCAACGATGCGTAGGTTGCCAACTTTTCGCAAACCAAAGCCATATGCCACCCACCGCCCTCCAAACTATCCCCATCACTTGGCCTTTTGCAGTCTGGGGGCTTGACATGGTTGGACCCCTTAAAGGGGGAACCCACAAGAAAAAATACTTACTGGTCATGGTGGACAAGTTCACTAAATGGATAGAAGCCAAGCCCGTTAAGACGGCCGAATCCGGACCTGTGATAGACTTCATATCCGGGGTCGTACACCGTTACGGTGTCCCCCACAGCATCATAACTGATAACGGTACAAACTTCACCGCCGACGAGGTAAAACTCTGGTGCAAAAACATGGGCATCAATGTAACACCCTCGATGCGGCTATATCTCCCACGTGTCGAGGCACGACTTAGAGGCATAACCGCATTGAAAGCAATGTCGCACGTGAGGTAATCTTCACACAACCCATGTAATACATAAGGGAAAGAGTTACATAGTTGGCTTACAGTCGCCACTTCACACAATACATAAATAAACATCCATCATTCAAATTACACTCAAGGTCCGACTATGGTACCGAAATGAAAGAAGACTACCCCAAATGCTACACAGATCCCCGGATCACCCCAACTAGGCTCCACTACTGATCATCAGGAAAAGACACATAGTAACGGCCACGTTCCTCGTCGAACTCCCACGTGAGCTCGGTTGAAGCATCGGCACTGGCATCGTCGGTACCTGCAACTGTTGTCTGTGAGTCACGGGGACTCAGCAATCTCACACCCGCGAGATCAAGACTATTTATGCTTATAGGTAGGAAAGGGGTTGTGAGGTGGAGCTGCAGCAAGCGACTAGCATATATGGTGGCTAACAACGCAAAAGAGAGCGAGAAGAGAAGCAAAGCACGGTCGTGAAGCTAGAAGTGATCAAGAAGTGATCCTAGAACAACCTACGTCAAACATAACTCCAACACCGTGTTCACCTCTCGGACCCCGCCGAGAAGAGACCATCACGGTTACACACGCGGTTGATGTGTTTTAGTTAAGGTCAACTTCGGGTTTTCTACAACCGAACATTAACAAATTCCCATCTGCCTCATAACCGCGGGCACGGCTTTCGAAAGATAAAACCCTGCAGGGGTGTCCCAACTTAGCCCATTATAAGCTCTCACGGTCAACGAAGGATATTCCTTCTACCGGGAAGACCCGATCAGTCTCGGAATCCCGGACTACAAGACATCTCGGCAGTAATAGAACAAGTCCAGCAAAGCCGCCCGATTGTGCCGACAAATCCTGATAGGAGCTGCACATATCTCTGTCTCAGGGCACATCCGGATTGTCCAAACTTCCGGTAGGCCAGTCCAGAGTTGCCCCTGGCGACCACCAGCGGCTGACGGTTCGGACCAACACTCGAAGGAGCACTGGCCCGGGGGGGTTAAAATAAAGATGACCCTCGGGCTAGCGAAAACCCGGGGGAAAAGGCTTAGGTGGCAAATGGTAAAACCAAAGTTGGGCCTTGCTGGAAGAGTCTTATTCAAAGCGAACTATCAAGGGGGTCCCATAAATCACCCAACCATGTAAGGAACGCAAAATCAAGGAACATAACACCGGTATGACGGAAACTAGGGTGGCAAGAGTGAAACAAAACACCAGGCATAAGGCCGAGCCTTCCACCCTTTACCAAGTATATAGATGCATTAATTAAATAAGAGGTATTGTGATATCCCAACAAGTAAACATGTTCCAACAAGGAATAACAAGTCCATGTTCCAACAAGGAACAAACTTCATCTTCACCTGCAACTAGCAACGCTATAAGAGGGGCTGAGCAAAGCGGTAACATAGCCAATCAACGGTTTGCTAGGACATGGATGGTTAGAGGCTGACAAGGCAATATGGGTGGCATGATATAGCAAGTGGTAGGTATCGCAGCATAGGCATAGCAAAAGAGCGAGCATCTAGCAAGCAAAGATAGAAGTGATTTCGAGGGTATGGTCATCTTGCCTGCAAGGTTCTCAGAGTTGTCGAAAGCTTGGTCCTCGTAAGCATTCTCAACAGGTTCCTCATTCACGTACTCGTCTCCCAGCTCTACCCACAACAAGAACACAAACAAAGGGGACAAACATCAATCACGATGCAATGCACAACCAACATGATGCAAAAACATGGCATGATATGCGAGATGTGATATGCAATGCATATGCGTGCTCCAGAAGGAAAAGATGAACAAGGCATAATCTTGGCAAACCAAGTATGCCGCTGGATAGGTGAGGTGATTTCGGTTGAAATCGATATAAAGATCACCGGAATCGGATGCACGGTTTGCAAATGACAAGCAAAACAAGAATGACAAGATTCTGCCATTAACAGCATGATGCTACTTAGCAAGCAACAAGAAATTAAGCTACTGCACCCAAACATAGCAACAAGGCATATGACAGTAATCTACACAAGATGCTTGACAAAATATGAACACTGAGCTACGGCTAAATCACACCACAACAGGTTCAAACAAGCATGGAAAAAGTGCAAAAGATAACAGGTTCACAGACTTGGTGAAAATAACATGCCAGAAACTAGCATCAGGATGACATGTTTAGAGCAATGAAACAACATGCTACAGGATCAGAACATAGCAAAGTAAGGCATGGCATGAATCTACTCAAAGCACTTAACAAAAGTGCCTTACTGACCATAAGCCAAAAAGGATCAGAAAATACAATAACACCCATGTCAATTAAGCAAGTTTCGTTACAGGTTTCAGACTTAGCAGAAAAAACTGGACATGTCAAAAACAGATAACAAGTAGGCATGTTCTGAGCTCGATGCACTCACTACAGAGCATTGCATGATAAACTAAGCATACATACATCAAGAAGACATGACATAGGAGCTAGACATGGCAAGAATAACATCATAGCATGCAAGGATCAACTACACCAAGCTTGGCAAAATCGAATAGCATGTAAACAATCTGCCAGCAACATTTTATAGCAAAAGTAGAGCTTGATTGACTCAAGCTATGGCACTCCATAAATACAAACAAAGGCATGGATGGATAGAGAAAATCCATATGCTCAAAACACCCTTACTGATCATGCTCAAAAGATGCATAAATCTCTCTGAAACAACATGAACACATGGCATAAACACAACAGAAGGCAGGGACTTCGTGAAATTACTAAGTCTGTGAAATCAGCAACATTAAGTACCCTAGTTTGCATGCTTGTGCTAGTCACCACGAAGATCAAAAAAATACATCGCATAATTCTCTGGAAAGATGGCATGGCATATTATAAAGCTCATGTAGAACTCAACTTCATAGGAGGTACACATCAATCATGGCAAAAATGACAAAAGTGCAAGTTCTGATAAGAATCAGAAACTAACATCACATAGCCCTCTTCTAACAGCATTTCGGGCATCAAGATGAACTCAAATGAAGATGGCGCAATGGAATGTAATGATGCACTCTTCGAGGCGAACAAATTGACATATTATGCGCCCAAAACGGAGCCACGAGTGCAAAGTTATGGCACGATGAACATGTGACAATATGCAAAAATATCAAGGACTTAGAGAAATTCGGGAGAGAGAGGATAAGTCAACCCCGGCGCGGACTACGAGGACGACCGGCGCGGCTCGCCGGAGTAGGGCCCGAGGAGGCGCGGGAAGGTGGATCTCCGGCGCCGGCGACGGCGGGGCGAGGCGGAGGAGGTGCGGGCGGCGCCGGGACGGGCGGCGGCCGCGGGCGACGACCGCGGGCGGCGACGGCGGCGGCGGGCTCCGGCGCGGCGAAGGCGCGGGGGCGGCGAGGGGCGCAGCGGCGGCGCAGGCCGCGGGGGCGCGGCGGCGGCTCGGGCCGCGGGGAGCCGCGGGCCGCGGGGGCCGGCCTCGGGCCCCGGCGGGCCTGCGCGGCGGCGCGGTACGGGCGGCGGCGGGCGGACACGTGGCGGCGCTTGACTGGTTGGCGGCGGCGGGCGAACACGTCCGCCCGTCTGGATTTCGTCCGGCGGCGGCGGGAGGGGAAATAGACTAGGGTTAGGGTGGATTGGACCCGAGATTTCGGGGGAGGCCACATATTTATAGATAGAAGGAGCTAGGGAGCTCCAAATGGAGTGCGGTTTTCGCCCACACGATCGTGATCGAATGGCGATGGACATGGGAGTGTCTTAGATGGGTTATTGGGCTGCTTTGAAGGGGTGTTGGGCTGCAACACACACGAGGCCTTCACGGTTACCCGGTTAACCGTTGGAGTACCAAACGACCTCCGATTGACCCGAAACTTGACAGGCGGTCTACCGGTGCTATACCAAGGCCGCTTGACAAACCTCGGTCCATTCTGAGAAAGTTTAATACCCGCTCACGAAGAAATGTAAAAGGAGATGCCGGGGAACATAGGAGCGCCGGATTGCAAAACGGACAACGGGGAAAAAGCTCGGATTCATGAGACGAACACGTATGCAAATGCGATGCACATGATGACATGATATGAAATGCATGACATGAACAAAATGCAAACTGACGGGAACCCAACCACGGAGGGAATATCATATCACATAGCCGAAAATGGCAAGAGTTGGATTACAAATATGGCAAGTTACATCCGGGGTGTTACAATCAAGCTCGATTATGCTTCGGTCTATCACCCACAAACTAACGATCAGGTCGAACGTGCAAATGGACTTATTATGAGCGGCATTAAACCCAGACTAGTGCGGTCCCTCAAGGAATCTAATAGCACTGGGTAGAGGAGCTCAACTCCGTACTCTGGGGGCTGCGGACTACGCCGAACCGCACCACCGGATACACACCATTCTTTATGGTGTACGGCGCAGAGGCAGTTTTGCCCTGCGACATAATCCATGACTCACCTAGAGTGCGCATGTACAAAGAAAGAGAAGCCGAGCTAGATCGGTAGGACAACTTGGACGCCTTGGAGGAGGAGCGTGACGTGGCAAAAGCCCATTCCGCATTTTACCAACAGCAGGCTCGAAGATATCAAAGCAGAGAAGTACGGGCCAAAAATTACAATGTTGGCGAACTAGTTCTACGCCTGCCGGATAAGAAAAAGGAAAAACTCAAGCCCAAGTGGGAAGGTCCATTCATAATTGACCAAGTCCTGACTGGTAGAGCGTACCGCCTGCGAGATGCGTCGGATAACCGACTCGAGCCAAACCCATGGAACGCCACCCGTCTCCGAAGATTCTATGCCTAGCACCGGACTCTGTGTTTGTCTCCTTCCTCTGTCCAGTTTTTACATTTTTGTCTTAAATTTCTCTCCTTCCCCTCTTTTCTCTTATAACCCTTAAAGGCTCATCACGTGACGCGCTACCCGCGCTCATTTAACCTGGGGGCTTCTCTAACAGAAGCTTATTTATATGGGCTTCACGCCCAACACATGCGTCAAACTTCTGCATGTACCTTTTCTTCACCCTTATATGCATCGATATGACTTAAGTTTTGTCCAAGCTGGGTTGCCTGGCTCCTGTGCTTACCCCTACGTTCCCGATTGTTCGGCTAAGCAGTAAAGGGAGCACCTCTGCGATTGTTACTGCCGGATCAGCCGGATGTGTACCTCAGACTGGGTGAAGCCGAAAGCTAGCGTTCTTAAAGGAATATTCGGTCGATGAACTAAAAGATGACCTTTTTTACTTACTCATATACATGCCCCCAGATGATTTTTCTACATTTGCAGTCCGGACATGCACTTTAGTGCATGCCTCCCAGAGAAAGGAACCCCTCACGGAACTATTCTCTCTGGAAGATGTTTCTTACTAACCATGTAATATAACATAACTAGTTGGGCACTTGTCTGATAAAGCACTGATGACCCCTATGCCTGGTCTCCACGCATACCCCGGTTGTTACATAACCGGTAGGGTATTCGGACACACTCCGGACTGTCAGGTCCCGAGGTAGAAGCGAAAAGGCCGGCAATGACAAACGATCTACAATCCGGCTAGAAGGCATTACACATGTCAATTACACAGTCACTCTGACTGATTGTATTCCTCTTCTATACCATCTAACAGTCTGTATAATTTACAGTCCTGTTGGGAATACTTTGCGGCCAACTCTACTTGGCCATAAACTAGGCTTACAGGGATCTCCTTCCCGTTAGGCCCCATAGGTCCGACCTCGGCCATGTGGTTTGGGTCAGACTTCGTAAACCGGGTCTTCACCATGGCACAGGCCTCCCTAGCGCCTTGCCGGCAGGCCGATATCTTCCACAACCGGAAGCGCCGCCGGGCTCCCTTCAGCTTCTCCGTAAGCTCTCCAAGGCCCTCGGGCTCGGAGGGGGAAGACCATAAGGCTTGAACAACGCCTCTCATCGCCCGCCGAACTCGCTCATGCAGTTGCAAGAGGTCGGGAAGAAGGTCACCCGTTGAACCGGGCATCTCCTCGGCAGGACGACCTGTGAGCATACCTACTGACATTACTCTGCTAGTCGACTTCCTCGCCGAACTCTTTTTTCAAAGTTCGCTTAAGCACTTACTAAATATGCCGCGTCGAAGCCGCTGATTCTCCTTAGTGGAGTCCAACAGCCGGCCAGGAACATCTTTCAGTTCAACATCTAGTTTGGTGTTGGCATCCTGAAGATCATTCTTCTCCTGCCTCACCTTTGTCAGCACACTCTCACCGGCCTTTAGCCGGCGTAAGAGTTGTTGCCTCTGCGGATCTAGTCCGGCACCGTCTGCAATGCAATTTGTCAGATCCGCACCCATGCCGCACAATACTAATCTTTCGAAGTATATCTTACCAGAAGGGGTTTCTTCCGGCTCCCCTGCTACGGCTAGTGCGGTCTCCAGTTGTGCTTTGCACTCTTTCAGCTCCTGGGACAGTACGGTATTCTTCTCTGTAAGAACCTGCATAAACAAATGATCCTTAAATCAGTTACTCTAACTGTTTCAAGTCTCGGGGGCTACTGGTATATATATATATATATATATATATATATATATATATATATATATATTACCAAAATTTTCTTACCTGTATGTCTTTTACATACTGCTCTGTGGCTCTGGCTAAACCATTTTGAGCGGCACGGAGGTATGCATCTGCCGAATTAAAGGCATTTAAAGCCTCTTGGGAGAAACAAGCGTCACGTAGAACTGTCAGGCGACGCCTGTGGTTCATGGCACTCTCCACCTCAGAATTTGTGGCAGACAGCCTATCTGCATCCTCTGTCGGAGGAGCGTCCGGTGCGCGCCTTGTGCTCGCTTCCCCCTCCTGGCCAGACGTTGGAGCCTGGCTGGTAGAGGCGCGAGTGGCAACCTCTCCGGATATAGTCCGGCGAGATCTCTTCGTCCTGAAGATAGCACGAACATTAATATGCCCTGAAAGAATAACACCTGGGAAGCAGAGGGTGCGCTATACCTTTGCGCCGGCATCTCAGTCCGAACCACATTCCTCTTTGCCCCATGGGGCCCTGCAGCCCCTCGTTGGCTAGCCGCTGCAGGTTCGGCCTCCCGCCTCGGAAATCTCCCCTGCAAAACATGGTTGTTGTCAGAACAATCGAAATACGTGGGAATGGAACCCCTCTCAAGGGAATGAGACTCCTGTTTTTGTCACCTAGGAGGCCGGGATTAACCCTGGGTAATCAGCCATAATGGCTACCAAGGTATCGTCCTTGCTTAGTTGATGGAATACCCCGTCGATAGGCTCCACCGAGATATCTGGATCCTCTTCGGAGTCCGGATTGAGGGACCATTCTGGGTCCTCAGGTTGTGGAGGACGGCTGTTTATATCCTTTACCTCCTGTCGCAGTTCCTGCATTGAAGTCGTTAGACTACATATCTAATCATGGGAGTATAAAACGAACGGGCGAGCACAATTGTTCACTTACCCAACTAGGAGGGTCGTACATAGTAAATCCGCCCCGCGGGTTGACGTGGAGGAATTCCTCCTTTTCCCCCTTGTACAAAGAGGACAGGATCTTTACTAGAGCGGCAGCTGAGGCTGGCCCCTTACGACCGTAACGGGTGGCGTCATCCTCCCCGTTAAAATCCCACATGGGGTGGCCTCTATATTGAATCGGCTGCACCCCCAGCATAATGCATACGGCCATGACTCCAATCATGGTTAGTCCGGAATGAGCCAATAGTCTTATCCGACCCATCAAGTAAAGGACGTCTCTGTCACCTTCTCTCTGAGAACTCCGCGGACGCCAGCTCAAGCGTTTCTTTAATGGAGCACTATTGAACTCGGGGAGACCAACCCGTATAGGGTCCGGCAGCGGGACATCATCTATATAAAACCATTCTGAAGGCCAGTCCTCAGACGCCTTCTTTGGGGTTTAGGATAGGTATCCGGTCCCGGCGATGCACCATACTTTGGCTCCGCCCACTTGATATATGGACCCCTCTTGAGAACGGGGCACCAGGTAGAATATCCTCTTCCACAGCGCGAAATGGGCCTCGACACCCAAAAATAGCTCACAAAGGGCGACGAAGCCCGCGATATGCAATATGGAGGCAGGCATGAGATTGTGCAGCTGGAGGCCGTAGAACTCCAGAAGCCCACGGAGAAATGGATGAATTGGAAATCCCAGCCCCCTTATTAGATAAGGGACAAGGCACACCCGCTCTCCTTTGGAGGGATTGGGGGTGTGCTCCGCTTGCTTTCCGCCATTGTAGGTGGCGAGTCCGGCTCGGACCGGGACCATGTAAGCCTGAGGGAGAAATCCCTTAGTCTGAAGCGACACTAACTCGCTGTGCGGGATGGAACAACTCTCCCAGTCTCCGGGTTTAGGACCGGAAGGGCGAGGGGAGGAGCTGCGACGGCTGGCCATGTTGGAATGGACCTTTGCTGGAGGTGCTCTGATGATAGCTCGCGGAAGGGAGAAGATGTGGTTTGGATCTAAATCCCCATCCCGTTAAATAGGCGGCTCGTTTATACGGCAAGGAGTGTGAATGTAAAAACACCCCGGCTTTTCGCTTTCGTTTGACACGTGGAAGACAGCCATTATTGGGCGTGGAAGCCGAGGAACTCAGCATTATAACAATCAGACATTATTCCTACAGGTACACAGAATTTGGAGAAGAAACCGCCTTGCAATGCCGAAGACAATCTGCGCGCTGGACTCGTCGTCATTGAAGCCTGGTTCGGGGGCTACTGAGGGAGTCCTAGATTAGGGGGTGTTCGGATAGCCGGACTATACCTACAGCCAGACTCCAGGACTATGAAGATACTAGATTGAAGACTTCGTCCCGTGTCCGAAAGGTACTTTCCTTGGCGTGGAAGGCAAGCTAGGCGATGCGGATATTCAAGATCTCCTACCATTGTAACCGACTTTGTGTAACCCTAACCCTATCCGGTGTCTATATAAACCGGAGGGTTCTAGTCCGTAGGACAACTCCATAATACAACATTCATACCATAGGCTAGCTTCTAGGGTTTAGCCTCCTTGATCTCGTGGTAGATCTACTCTTGTACTACCCATATCATCAATATTAATCAAGCAGGAGTAGGGTTTTACCTCCATTGAGAGGGCCCGAACCTGGGTAAAAACATCGTGTCCCTTGTCTCCTGTTACCATCCGGCATTGACACACAGTTCGGGACCCCCTACCCGAGATCCGCCGGTTTTGACACCGACAAGGACCATCCTGACTGCACCATCGCGGTAGGATGCTTGTCGTCGTTGGTCTCACCAACGATCTGCAACCTCATAGTCACAAAGATGTTGGTTGACGATGGGGCCAGGTTGAATCTGATTTCCCCAAAGGTTATCAGCAAACTTCAGATAACAGAGGAAGAACTCAAGGTCATGGGCAAGTTTCAAGGAATCAACCCCAGTAGGAGTCATCCTAAGGGAAAGATCACGTTGCCTGTGACATTCGAAGGAGAGTTGAACTACGGGACTAAGAAGGTTGTGTTTGATGTGGTCGACCTCCCCCTGTCGTACAATGGAATCCGTGGACGCCCAGCTCTGGCAAAATTCATGGCGGCATCCCACTATGCCTACAACACCTTGAAGATGCCGGGGCCAGTGGGAGTCATTTCCTTTCTGTCAGATGAGAAGGACGCAATTATTTGCGTGGATAAGATTTATCGGGACGCACTCGCGGCAGAGGCCGCAGGAGCCACAGTCCCCGCCAAGGAAATCAAAGGAAAGAAGAAAGCTAGCAGGGACACCAGCAAGGAACACGGGAAGCGCACCTCTTTGGAGTAGGCTACTCCTGTTGATGACTTGCTAGAGAGTTCCAATAGCAAGACATCTGATACGTCTCCAACGTATCTACAATTTTTTTATTATTCCAGGCTATTATGTTATCTGTTTTGGATGTTTACTGGGCTTTATATGCACTTTTATATTATTTTTGGGACTAACCTATTAACTGAAGGCCCAGTGCAAATTGCTTTTTTTTGCCTATTTAAGTGGGAATATCAAATGGAATCCAAACGGAATGAAACCTTCGCGAGGATCGTTTTTGGAACAAACGCAATCCAGGAAACTTGGAGTGGACGTCAAGAAAGCAACGAGGCGGCCACGAGGCAGGGAGGCACGCCCAGGGGGGTAGGCGCGCCCCCACCCTCGTGGGCCCCTGGTAGCTCCACCGACCTACTTCTTTCACCTATATATACTCTTATACCCTGAAAACTTCGGGGAGACCAAGAAACACCTTTTCCACCACCGCAACCTTCTGTACCCTTGAGATCCCATCTTGGGGCCTTTTCCGACGCTCCGCTGGAGGGGGATTCGGTCACAGAGGGCTTCTACATCAACACCATAGCCTCTCTGATGATGTGTGAGTAGTTTACCACAAACCTTCGGGTCCATAATTATTAGCTAGATGGCTTGTTCTCTCTCTTTGGATCTCAATACAAAGTTCTCCTCGATTCGCTTGGAGATCTATTCGATGTAACTCTTTTTGCGGTGTGTTTGCCGAGATCCGATGAATTGTGGGTTTATGATCCAGATTATCTATGAACAATATTTGATTCTTCCCTGCATTCTTATATGCATGATTTAAATATCTTTCCAAGTCTCGAATTATCAGTTTGGTTTGGCCTACTAGATTGATCTTTCTTGCAATGGGAGAAGTGCTTAGCTTTGGGTTCAATCTTGCGGTGTCCTTTCTTAGTGACAGCAGGGGCAGCAACGCACGTATTGTATTGTTGCCATCGAGGATAAAAAGATGGGGTTTATATCATATTGCTTGAGTTTATCCCTCTACATCATGTCATCTTGCCTAATGCGTTACTCCGTTCTTATGAACTTAATAATCTAGATGCATGCTGGATAGTGGTCGATGTGTGGAGTAATAGTAGTAGATGTAGAATCGTTTCGGTCTACTTGACACGGACGTGATGCCTATATTCATGATCATTGCCTTAGATATCATCATAACTATGCACTATTCTATCAATTGCTCTGCAGTAATTTGTTCACCCACCGTAATACATGCTATCTTGAGAGAATCCAGTAGTGAAACCTATGGCCCCCGGGTCTATTTTACATCATATTATTTTCCTATCAATTTGCTATTTCTGCCGCCGTTTATTTTGCAATCTCTACTTTCCAATCTATACAACGAAAATACCAAAAATATTTATCTTATTATCTTTATCAGATCTCACGTTTGCAAGTGGCCGTGAAGGGATTGACAACCCATTTATCGCGTTGGTTGCAAGGTTCTTGATTGTTTTGCAGGTACTAGGGACTTGCGTGTAGTCTCCTACTGGATTGATACCTTGGTTCTCAAAAACGGATGGAAATACTTATACTAGTTTGTTGCATCACCCTTTCCTCTTCAAGGGAGAACCAACGCATGCTCAAGAGGTAGCAAGAAGGATTTATGGCGCCGTTGCCGGGGAGATCTACGCACAAGTGAAGACATACCAAGTACCCATCACAAACTCTTCTCACTCGCATTACATTATTTGCCATTTGCCTCTCGTTTTCCTCTCCCCCACTTCACCTTTGCCGTTTTATTTGCTCTTTTCCGTCTGTCTCTTTCCGCTTGCTTCTTGTTTGCTTGTGTGTTGGATTGATTGCTTGTCATGATGGCTCAAGACAATACTAAATTGTGTGATTTTTCGAATACCAACAACAACGATTTTATTATCACTTAGTTTTCTCCTATTACCGATGCTGAATCTTGTGAAATTAATGCTCCTTTGTTGAATCTTGTCATGAAAGATCAATTTTCTGGCCTTCCTACTGAATATGCCGCTACCCATCTAAACAACTTTGTTGATTTGTGCGATATGCAAAAGAAGAAAGATGTGGATAACGATATTGTCAAATTGAAGTTATTTCCTTTTTTGCTTAGAGATCATGCTATTACTTGGTTCTCTTCTTTGCCTAAAAATACTATTGATTCATGGAATAAGTGCAAAGATGCTTTTATTGTCGGCGTCCTAGGAATAGGGGTCCCCAGACTTGCCTGCCTGCGGCCCACAGCCTGGCTCCACCAGCGGCCCTGTACGGCCCATCTTCACTAGCAAACACTCAAGACCCTCGCGAGGGGCCAAGACTCGCGAGGCAGAAGACACAAGACCTCCTCGGGGGCTGCCTCACCAGGCCGGCTGGCGAGGGGCGGAGAGATCAAGGCAAGGGACACCTCGCGAGGTTTCTATGATGCAAGCCATGACGATTGGAGCCAGGCGGGTGCCAGCGCGCGCACTATCCTCGTTTCCTCTTTGGTGCTAAAGAGGCAAGCGCAGGCGAGGAGTCCCGAGGCATCAGGCAAAGGTTTCCATATCGGTGCAACGAGACCAAGACCAGTAGGTCACCGTGGAGCCCAAGACGGCGTCACCACCGGAGCCTTTGGCAGGCGGAGACCACCTTTAGTCAGGATAACTTGTACTAGTTGTCTGCCTTCAAATTTGGCCGTTGTTGGATACCTTCCCACTCAATATTTGGGGAGAGGACTAGGGCCTCTATAAATAGGACTGGCCACCACCACAGTAGGGGGCAACTGATCATAGATCACTCAGATCACCCTCAACTACACAAGTTCACCGAGAACAAGAGCACCTCTCCTCGGGAGGCTGTTCTTCCCTTGTAACTGTTCATCCTCAGCCCGAGAGGCAATCCACCACACCACACACGAGTAGGGTATTACACCACATCGGTGGCCTGAACCAGTATAAACTCTCATGTCTCTCTTTCTGTGGGTTCGTCGAACTAGGCTTTGAGATCGCGGTGAGGCTGAGGGCGTGATTAGGTAGGGAGAGATATTCGTGCGCACCCCAGTGTTCGAACCTCAAGGGTTTTGTCGTAACCCAAAATCCGACATTTGGTGCGCCAGGTAGGGGGGCGTCGAAGCTTTCTTTCCGCCGATCCACATCACATCGCTTCGTCGTATCCATGGCGGATGCTCGTCAAGCCCGCGCTGAGCGTTGAGCCGCCCTCGCCGCCCGCGTCGCTCAGACCGCTCCTGTCGGTGGGCCTCCCCGTCGTTCCCCATCGCCCGCCGCCAACGCCGCCACTGGCCCGGCAGGAAACAAGCAGGAAGCTTCCTCGCTGCACCCCTCGGTGCGGCAGGACGGCCGCACCACCACGCCGTCACGAACCCCAGCCGGTTCGTTGTCTCACGCTCGTCTCGCTCCCAGGGACGCGCAGGCTACGCTGCTCATGGCACGCGAGCTCCTACGCTACCGTCTAGTCGACGACCTCTACGAGGACTGGCTCGACCGCGTCGTCGAGCTTGTCAGCATCGCAGGGGGCACCCCTGCGCTATCCCTCTCGCTGACTCGCCCTTCGCCAGCTATGGGCGACGTGGCTCACGGAGCGCCTCCACCACCTTTGCACCAAGACGGCGTTCTGGCGCCAAGACGTGCGGCCCCCCGGCGTGACCCACCGTGATGGGCGCCCGCACGAGAAGAAGAAAGCTGCCAAGAAGTTCCCCGGCCGCGGGAGAATGCGCCTGCGCTCCCAGCACCACAACGACAAGACCGCGTGCCGCCTGCGGCGGCAGTGCGCGGGCATCAAGGGCAGGCTCCGCATCAGTAAAGCCCCGGTGGCCACCGGGGGCTACCGCGCCTTCACCCCCGAGCCGCGTAGCATCGCCTGGCTGGGCAAGTTCAAGCGAGACCTGCCTCCTCGCTACGACGGCACCCCCGACCCCATGGAGTTCCTGCAGCTCTACGAGCTGAGCATCGAGGCGGCCAACGACGACGAGAAAGTCATGGCGAACTGGTTCGCCATGGATCTCAAGGATGGCGCTCGCTCGTGGCTCCTGAACCTGCCCCCGGGCTCGATCTCCACTTGGAACGAGATGCGCGACCGCTTCGTCGCCAAGTTCCAGGGCACGCTCGACCGCCCTCCGGCCGCGGGTGACCTGCGCCGCATCAAGCAGCATCCAGAACAGACCCTGCAGAAGTACATCCAGCACTGCAACAACGTTCGTCTCAAGATCCCCAAGGTGACGGACGAGGCCATCATCTCCATGTTTTCTGATGGCGTCCGCGACGTCAAGATGAAGGAGGAGCTCGCCATCCACGAGGAGCTATGCATGGCCTTGGAGCTGTTCAACCTGGCGACCAAGTGCGCAAGATCTGAGGAGGGGCACCTCTCCCTCCTTGAGCTCCCAGCTAGCGACCCGGAGGAGAAGAAAGCCAAGGCCAAGGACGTGAAGCTCAAGGGAGTAGTCGTGCTCGCGGCGGAGCCAGACACGAAGCACAGTCGAGACCGTCCCGAGTCGTCCAAGAGCAGCCGACTATTCTACGCCTTCCACAACGTACACAGTCACAACACCAATGATTATCAAGAGCTCAGGGCCATTCGAGATAGACGCCTCGGTCGACGCCCCGAGCGCAATGAACGGGGCTACGGCCGAGGAGGAGGACGAGGCGGAGGACGCTAGGACGATCGTGGCCCTCGTCAGGAGTGGCACGACCGGCCTCGCAAGGACCGCTGGCAGGACCAGCCTCGTGAGGGCTCATGGAGGGACCAGCCTCACGAGGACCGCCCTTAGGGCGACGCTAGTCTTCCTCCGCTGCCGCCACCGCCAAGAAGGAACGACGGCCACCATCAGGACGAGGGGGCTGGGGGCTTCCAGGAACCACGCGCCATTACGTGCATCTTGGGCAGAGCTCAAGCCCCAGCCTCTCAGCGTATCTTCAAGCAGTTTGCTCGCGAGGTGAACGCAGCCCTTCCCAGGCTCGAGGACACACGCTCGCTCAGGTGGTAAAAGTGCTCCATCACTTTCAGTTCAGCGGACCAGCTCAAGTGCGCGGCCACCGCTGGCACCCTCCTGATGCTCTGCTCGCCCGTCATCAGCAATGTACAAATCACTAGGACCTTCATCAACGGCGGCGCAGGGCTCAGCGTCCTGTCCGTCGAGACGTTCGACAACCTCCAAGTACCATACGATCAGCTTCAGCCTACCAAGCCCTTCTCAGGAGTGACCTACGGCTCCACCACCCCGATAGGGCAGGTCTGCCTCCCTGTCATCTTCGGAAAGCATGACAACTACCGCACCGAGCTCATCGACTTCGACGTCGCCCACATACGCCTGCCGTACAATGCCACCCTCGGGTATCCTGCCCTAGCCAAGTTCATGGTGGTGACCCACCACAGCTACAACGTCCTCAAGATGCCAGGAAGTGGCGGGATCATCACAGTCCCCTCCGAAGAAAGAGATGCAGTGTGCTCCCTCAAGCGCGCCTTCCAAGCTGCATCAATCGAAGACCCTAATAACAATGGTGCGCAGTACCCTCCTGAGGCCGTCCCCAAGAAGAAGAAGTAGCTACTCTGCATAGAGCCTCAGGGGAGCGGCGCCTCTAGCGGCACAACATCAGGACTGGCGCCCGCGCCTGGGCCCCTCCCTCCCTCGCATAGGAAGGCGCGCCCGGCGCCCTCCTTGAGAAGGGTTCGGGGGCTTTCTTCTGAAGGGCCTCAGACCTAGCCAACATCACGAGGGAGGCGCTCTGGCACCATGTGGAGGCGTGCTTCACGGCACGCTTCCCTCAGGAGGACACCAGGCGAGGAGCGCCTGGTGCTCAGCAGTTCATCACCAAGGTCACTCAGGAGCTGCAGGATGCAAGAGCCATGCGCGGAGACCGCCGCCCACCTGGCGCAGCTCCCCACCCAGGCGAGGATGGCGGGCTGCACGTCTGCGTCAACATTCCAGGGCTGCATCTCAGGAGCTCTTCTGGCCTTCGCATGTGGGACGTTGCGAGGGCCCACCTCACAGCTATGTTCGCATGCCATTCGACCTACCGAGCATGGCAGCCGCCTTCCAGCGCAACCTGCAGAGCATCCTGGCAGCTTAGGAGGCTAGACATCACGCAGTCCTGACGGAGATAGAGACGGTCCTCAAGGAACCGCCCGGACCCCCAGAGCCCCCCGAGGCTCAGGGCCCCGATGGCTCGTGAGGAGCAACCCCTTCGCCACGCATCTTCAGCTACCCCAACATCCCTTCGACAACGGAACCAGGTGACATTTTCCAAGTATATTTAGCTAGGAACGCCCCCTGGGCTGCCTCATTCCCAGGCCGCGTGGGCCTGTCCCTGCGGCATGTATCCTTTTACGCATTTAGCTTACTCTATTGGGGGCGCCCCTCGGGCTGCATCATCCCCAAGTCGCTCGGGTCTGACCCAGTGACGTGTATCATTCTTGCATTTACCTGAGCTAGTTTGCTTTTCATGCATAATCTATCTATGGTTATCACCGCTTGATTGTCACCCACCATGGGAGGCGCACGCCGATCGTCTTACTTCGGGATCCTTCGCATAAGGAGGCTAGGCACGGCGTCTGTGCTTAGGCCCACCCCTGCAGCATCGATAAATCCAACGGCTGAGCTCTGTTTGGCGGGCCGGCCCCGTTCACGTCACCTCCTGGAGTCGTTGGTGCTTGGCTTTCTCATGCGATAACCTCGGGAGATTCGTTTGGCGCAGGTTGTCTAACCACATCGCAGGACCACCACAGCCGTCAAGGACCAAGACCACGTGCAACCGCCTTTAGGTAGGGCCTCGTGAGTCCCACGCTGGCTCACGAGTGCCCAGACACACCTCGTCTAGCCCTGCCTTGCAAGCCACGTGTCAGGGCGGGGCTGTACACGCCCCGGGGGCTCTTCGCAGTAGGGAGCCCCCTCGCACGTACCAGTGGAAGCACCATGCAACGCGCTGGCCGTCAACACTGCCGAGGAGCGGCTATGCCCGTGTAAGTGCGGAAGCGCTATGCTCCGCGTTGGTGATAAACAACTGAGGGCGTCCTCACGGCCGTATCAACCTCAGGGAGCCCTTGAGCTCAATGCCTGGCCTCATCACAACACCTCCCCTCGGGAGAGTCGCGCGAGTGGGCTGGGCACAGGGGTTGTGCTTGGGTCACGCCCAAGCGTACACCACCCAGCCATGCCCCCTGGACCTGGTCATCGCGTGCCCCTCCCGAGACAAGCCTCGGCGAGGGCAAATGTATGAAGGTTGTTTGAGCCTCAAGGGGGACTCCTGAGCATCGCGACTCAGGAGCCTAACTGGCCACGTAGCCCATCACTCCTTGGTCTCGTCCTGGTGATCCAGACGACCCAACGGGGGTTGAGGTTTGCGCGGGGTCGGGCCCTGCCGACGTAGAACACTAGACCTACTCCCGCATCTCCTTTACGTAAGTTGTTTGCACGTCAAGGGGGACTCCTGAGCATCGCGAGATACTAACTGGCCACGTAGCCCCTCACTCCTTGGTCTCGTCCTGGTGATCCGGACCACCCAACGGCAGCTGAGGTATGCGCGGGGTCGGCCCCTGCCGACGTAGAACCTAAAGCAAATGTAAAGGAAATTGCAAAATCTCTAGCACATATTACAAGACATACGGTTCTTCCAATACCAAACGCAAGTTTAAACGCCTCCATGAGGCACGGTACATGTTGCAGGAGTTAAGTAGGAAAGGAGCCGCCGGCAAGTCATTCTGTCATCCTTGGACACCGTCGTCGCTTGCAAGGGATGCTTCTTCTCCAACGGAGTCGCCTTCACCTGTGCCACCAGCCGGAGTTATAGGATCAATAGCACTGCCGGTCGAGGGCGCTGGAGCGAAGGTGCGGAACTTCTTCAGCAGGGCCTCCACCTGACCCTTCACGGCTGCGGCAGTGGCCGTGTAATGCTCGTCGTCCACAGGCTCCAGCAGCTCGTCGAGGTGGGTGGCAGGGTCGCGGAGATGGAGGTGGCTGAAGACGCGCGTCAACGCAGCTGAGGAAAGGATGCAGGCTTCTTCCTCTGCCATGGGACCGATACCGCTCATGACGTCCTCAAGGGCATCAACCAGATAAGGAAGCAGCTGGGCGGGGCCCTCATTGTTGGCGGCCAGCGGCTCCTCCAAGACCTTCACGTAGAGTAACCGCAACACTGTCCGAGACCTCTCCTCGAGGAGCTTAAAGGCCTCACGATCCTCGGCTAGGACCTTCGCCCTTGCTTCAAGCTCGGCCTTCTCCGCCTTCAGCTTCTGCTCCAGCTCCTCCAACCGGCCGCGCTCCGTGGCCTGCGCCTTCGCCAACTGCTCCAGCTCAGCGTCGCGATCCCTGACGGCATCCTCTCAGGCCTTCATCTTCTCCTCCTCCGCCTTGCGGCCTCAGGCTTCTGTCGCGCGCTCCCTCCACGCGGCCTCTAGCGCAGCCTCCAGCGACCGGCAGCGGTCCTTCGCGGCCTCGGCATCCTTCAGCGCCACCTCGCGGGCGGCCACAGCTTGGGCGATGGCCTCCTTGTCCTTCGCGGAGTCCACTGCAGCCTGGGTCAGCATTGCCTGGACAGACGCGTCGGAATGAAGCCAGCCAGAGACCAGCTCAAGGCGCCCGGCCACTAGGCGATGGTCGGTGCCTTGGAGATCTTCTCGCAGCAGAGTCATCGTAGAAAGAGTGCGCTCCAGAACGTCAGGGGAGGCCGAAGGACCCGGAGGTAGCAGTGCGGCAGAAGGCGGAGGAGGCGACGTCGTTGTTTCCATGGCCTGGGAGGACGGAGGCTCCTAAGCTTTCGCGATCTCGGTGACCAAGCCAGGCGTCGGCACTTCCGGAGCCAGCAGGGCCATGGGGGCAGACTCCTCCCGAGGATACTCCCCCAAGCCTCGCGAGGATGATCGGGCCGGAGAAGCGCGAGCGCCATCACTGCCCTTATCCATGGAGAGGGGTGCGGCCAGCGTAGGCGATCTGGTCCCGAGCAGCACCGCCTCGTCCTCCTTCCTCCTCTTCGCCACGGGCGTCGGCCTAATTGCACAACGGAGAAGCATCAAGGTCAAGCAGCGGAAGCAAGAACAAAACAGGACAAGAGCACTTACTGGTCTACCGCGGTGTAGTCCCTCTGCTTCGTAAGCTTGAAGCCAGAGAGCCTCACAGCTTGAGGTGCAGGCGCGCGGGCTCCAAGAGCGGAAGAAGGGGCAGCGGATGGACCAGAAGCAGCTCTAGGCGGAGTCAGAGCAGGAGCATCGTCGCGGAAGATCAGCGCCGACCTGCCCCTTGTCGGAACAACGGGCGAATCCTCTCTCTCTGGGAGGACACCGGCCTCGTCATCATCATCGGGCAAGGTGCGGAGGATGTCAGCCTTGCGCAAGGGGGAGGTCTCCCCCATCCCTTCGGGGGTCGCGGAGCCACGCTCCTCGCCATCCTCCTCTTCCATCTCCTTGCGGGAGTCGCCAGAAGACACGTCCACCGGCGCTGTCGCCTCTGGGACTACAAGGGGCGCCGACGGCACCAGGCCACGCTCGTCAAAGGTGGGCATGGCAGGCACAAACTGCGCCCCATCCTTGCAAAGGAACAAGGGAACGATGGCACTCGGCGGATACTCTTGGTCGTCCCCAACCAAGAGGCGGAGAGCCACAGCCAGCTCCTCGTCAGACAAGGCCCCGGACTCAGGCGAAGCTTGTCTTCTTCGCCCCCAAGCGTCCACAAGGGGCGCGAGCGCGCCTAGAGCAGAGCCACCTGCAGCATCAGGAATTCTCTTAGGAGCATGGCCCCCGTCAGCTTTGCGACCTTCGCGTTGCCCGGCTTCAGGTCGGCGGTCATCTTCTCCAGCACCGACGTCACTCGATCGTCAGTAAGCTTTGCGCGGGACCACCCCTTGTCAGACTGGGGCATCTCCGTTGGCAGCTTCAACCATGGGTGGACACACTTGGCATCCATCATGACCCACTTGCTCCTGAAGCCATCGGCCTTCTTCCCGGCCTTCGAGATTGCGTTGGCCTTCCCGGCTGCGACGAAGTTGGCGCACCCAGAGGTGTGACCGTCGTTTATTCGGAAGAAGAAGAAGTGCCACAGCAGTGCCACAGATGGCATCACCCCGACATACGCCTCACAGTAGAAGGCAAAGATCCACAAGAGAAGAACGGAGTTGGGATGGAGATGGAGGGCTTGCAACCTGTAGTGACGAAGGATGACATAGAGGAAGTCGGAGAAGGGGGGAACCAGTCCCGTGACGATGCTACTCATAAAGAAGGGGTAGAAGGTGCTATTCGAAGCCTCCGGCTTGGCGGAGCCAGCCCAGAGCTTGGTCTTCCCCTTCTCGTTGCTCTCCCCCGCCGTCAGTAGGCGCGTGGTGGCGAGGTTCTTCTCCGAGCCATTGGGCGCATCCAGAGCCGGCTCGTACCAGGCGGGCGATGAAGAAGACTTAACCTCCCGAGGCGCCATTGGTCGGAATCTCGAAATGGGTTTGAAGTAGATCTGGAGATTTTGGAAGCAAGGAGCGAGAAAGGGATCTACAGCAAGACGAAGGAAAGCAATGAAGGAAAGCGTTGCCCGCACTAGCTTTTTGTCATACGGGCAGTTGCCGAGGCAGCACGGAGAAGCAGAGACACCTACGTCCAATCAATCGCCACGCGTCAAGTGGGGCCGCAGGCTTTTGGGGCCCACGACACTCCGCACTTGCCCTTTGGCTTCGCCTCAAAGCCAGGTGTGTGCGCGCCTTAGGCCCGGGGCTACTGTCGGCGTCCTGGGAACGGGGGTCCCCAGACTTGCCTGCCTGCGGCCACAGCATGGCTCCACCAGCGGCCCTGTATGGCCCATCCTCATTAGCAAACACTCAAGACCCTCGCGAGGGGCCAAGCCTCGCGAAGCAGACGACACAAGACCTCCACGGGGGCTGCCTCACCAGGCCGGCTCACGAGGGGCGGAGAGATCAAGACAAGGGACACCTCGCGAGGTTTCTGTGACGCAACCCATGACGACTGGAGCCAAGCGGGCACCAGCGTGCGCAGTGTCCTCGTTTCCTCTTTGGTGCTAAAGAGGCTAGCGCAGGCGAGGTATAACGCCCTCGATGCGGCTATATCTCCCACGTGTCGAAGCACGACTTAGAGGCATAACCGCATTGAAAGCAATGTCGCAAGTGAGGTAATCTTCACACAAGCCATGTAATACATAAGGGAAAGAGATACATAGTTGGCTTACAATCGCCACTTCACACAATACATGAGTAAAGCATTACATCATACAGATACAAACAAGGTCCGACTACGGAACCTAAAATAAAAGAAGACTACCCCAAATGCTACACAGATCCCCGATCGTCCCGACTGGGCTCCACTACTGATCAACTGAAACGAAACAACACAATGAACAAGATCTTCATCAAGCTCCTCCTTGAGCTCGGGTGCATCACCTGCACGGTTTCATCGGCACCTGCAAGCTGGTTTTGGAAGTATCTGTGAGTCACGGGGACTCAGCAATCTCACACCCGCGAGATCAAGACTATTTAAGCTTAAAGGTAGAACAGGGTAGTGAGGTGGAGCTGCAGCAAGCGACTAGCATTTCTGGTGTCTAACATACGCAAATGAGAGCGAGAAGAGAAGGCAAAAGCATGGTCGAACAACTATGATCAAGACGTGATCCTGAAACTACTTACGTCAAACATAACTCCAACACCGTGTTCATTTCCCGGACTCCGCCGAGAAGAGACCATCACGGTTACACATGCGGTTCATGTATTTTAATTAAGATCAACTTCGGGTTTTCTACAACCGGACATTAACAAATTCCCATCTGCCACATAACCGCGGGCACGGCTTTTGAAAGTTCAAACCCTGCAGGGGTGTCCCAACTTAGCCCATGATAAGCTCTCGCGATCAACGAAGGATATTCCTTCTCCCCGGGAAGACCCGATCAGTCTCGGAATCCCGGCTACAAGACATTTCAACAGTAATAAAACAAGTCCAGCAAAGCCGCCCGATGCGCCGACATCCTGATAGGAGCTGCACATATCTCGTTCTCAGGGCAACACCGGATAAGTCAAGCTACGAGTAAAACCAGACTTCGAGTTTCCCCGAGGTGGCCCCGCAGGCTGCTCGGTTCGGACCAACACTTAGACAAGCATTGGCCCGGGGGGGCTAAATAAAGATGACCCTTGGGTCAATTACTCCCAAGGGAAAAGTAGGTGGTGGTGAGGCAAATGGTAAAACCAAGGTTGGGCCTCGCTGGAAAAGTCTTATTCAAAGCGAACTGTCAAGGGGGTCCCATAAATCACCCAACCGCGTTAGGGACGCAAAATCCGGGAACATAATACCGATATGACGGAAACTAGGGCGGCAAGAGTGGAAAAAAACACCAGGCATAAGGCTGAGCCTTCCACCCTTTACCAAGTATATAGATGCATTAATTAAATAAGATATATTGTGATATCCCAACAAGTAAACATGTTCCAACAAGGAACAACATCTCCATGTTCCAACAAGGAACAAAGTTCATCTTCACCTGCAACTAACAACGCTATAAGAGGGGCTGAGCAAAGCGGTAACATAGCCAAACAACGGTTTGCTAGGACAAGGTGGGTTAGAGGCTTGGTTTGACAATATGGGAGGCATGATAAGCAAGTGGTAGGTATCGCAGCATAGGCATAGCAAAAGAGCGAGCAACTAGCAAGCAAAGATAGAAGTGATTTCGAGGGTATGGTCATCTTGCCTGAGATCCCGCAAGGAAGAAGAACGAGTCCATGAAGAAGACAAACGGACGAAGTCGAACAAATCCTCACAACTCCGGAACAAAACCGAACCTAACAAGAGAAACAACCCGGAAATAAGCAAGCAACATAGTAAACAACCATCACATAAACATGGCATGATGCGCAACCAAGTATGATGCATGTCCGGTTTAAAGAGGCATGGCATGGCAAAGTGCACAAACAATAATACAAGTTAAGTGGAGCACAATATGCAACGAGTTGCATATTGACGAAACACCACATTCTAGTATTTGGTTCGATCTCGTTTATGTACCCAACAATATTAAATGTTGTTAAACATGTCAAGAGGTGAGGCATAAATAAACTATCTATTTAGGCAAGTTTAAATGAGGCCGGAAATAACAAGCAACAATTCCGGAAAATCCTCATGTGCATATTTATGGATTTGGTACTGTTCTGCCCTAAACCTTATTTTATTGTTGTTAACCAGGAAAATAAAGTGCAATAAGTTAATCTATGCATTTTTCTACCCCATTTACATATAAAGTTTGTTAAAATCGGAGTTACGGTTATTTAGTTATGAAATAAATCATTTTAACATGGCATTTAAGCAAATTTAAACAAACAACATTTTAAACATTTTAATTGTTGTTATCATGATGCGGATGACATGAACAAGTTTTATGCCATTTTTATGAAAATGTTGACAAGAGCATTATGAAGCATTTGTCGTCGTGGCGGAAACAAAAAAGGGTGCCACGGCAACGACAACGGAAATGGTGCCACGGCAACATTTCGGTTCCGATAACTCGATTGAGATGTCGGTGCAAAAGAAAGTGTGGATAGCGTGCCATGCAAGATGGTGGGGTGATCCCGGTAACCGGGTTCCCACGGGTTAGCGGCAAACAAGGAGGGCCGAGCAAACAGCAATTCGACCATGGTGCAAACATGGGCATCTCATATAATACAAGCATTCATTTTCGGACGGTCGTCTCGGGGTTATACCTTCGAAGCGTGCAAAAGATGGTTCTCGTTCGGTGCAAAGTAGACGAAGTAGATGTTCACGGGTCGTTGTGGGTAGTAGTCGTTCTCGTTTCGTAGTTGTACACACTCCGTAGATGTTCGGGCTTGACGTCCACGGGGTCTTCGAGGCCGGCGGTAGTGGTACACACGTCGTCGTGGAAGTAGTGGTTCGCGTTTTGAAGAGGAACTTGACGAATCCGATTTCCCCGCCGGTCGAGAGTAGTGGTACCTGATGCAATCCAGGCAAAGGGTGCTGGTTCGGGCAACGGTCTTGATGAAGGTGTACTTGGAGAACCAGGGGTATGTCTTGGCGTGCATCAGTCTGTTGACGAACAACGTGTATAGGAGACAGAGACATCTCTTGCGATCTTCCGGTCAACATGAACAGGAGGCCAGATCTGGCGAAGGGACGGGGAGGCGGCCTCGACCCGTGGACCTGGCGTTTGGCTGAATCGAGTCCACGGGGACAAGCGAGCGAGCTGCTGCTGCTGTCCGAGGCGAAGCAGGGCGCAGTTCAGGCGAAGTGGAGGCAGCGGCAGCGGGACTGGCGACGAAGATTCGTGCGAGGACGGGGTTCTCCGGCGAGGTGGCGATGGTCTTGGATTGCAGGGGATTGCAGACAGAGGCATCCAGGGGATGCAGAGGGGGCCGGGAAGACGGGGATGAGTGCCCGGGTGCAGAGGCCGTCGGAGCTTGGCACGGATCCGAACGGCGAGGCCAGTGCGGGACTTGGATCTGCCAGTGAAAGAGATGAACGGCATGGCGGGGCTCGAGAAGACCATGGCGTTGAGGGAGACCATGGAGCTCCTGTTGGTGGCGACGAAGAGAGGAGGCGGCGCTCCTGGCAGTTGACGAAGAGGGGGGAAGGCGGGGAATGGCGCAACCGGCAACGGCTCCAGTGGCCGGCGTAGTCCAGGGAGGAGGCGAATGGGGAGGACGAGGGGTGGCGGCACTGGTGTTGGGGTCGAGCGAGGCGGTCTGCGGGGATGAGGGGCTTGGCGCGGCGGGGACGAACTCGCCCCGGGCGGCGAGGCGGGGCGCGGCGACCATGAAGGCGGGGCGCAGCACCGCGGCAAGACGGCGACGACTGCAGGGCGCAGGCGGCGGGCCGGATCGAGGAGGAAGGAGGCGAGGGGATCGGGCGTGGGGAACTGCCCCTATGCGTGCGTGTGAGGACGAGAGGGAGAGGATGAGAGGAAGAGATGGGATCGGGCGAGGCGAGGCTAGGGTTCGGTCGGCAAGGCCGGATGGGCCTGCGCGGGAGGTTGGCCTAAATGGGCTGGTGCGAGAGGTTGGGAGGCCCAGGCTGCTGGGCTCCTACTCTCTCTCTCTCTCTAATAAAGAAAAGAAAAAAAACAGAGATTAAGACAGAAAAGAAAGAGGGGTTAGAGGAAGAAGTTGGACACGCAGACAATTTTTCCGGGCTCACAAAAATAAGCATGACCACAGAAAAATAGAAGTGGCAAGATTGCAGGAATAAAATTCAAACTCATTTGAATTTAATTCAAATGGGTTTGAACTAGGACTAGGTTTGGTGTAGCCCAAAATGTTGAGAATTTTGGTAGAGCTTCGGAAAAAGGATGAAAGAATAAAATACAAGGTTAGAGGTCGAGAGTTGTGATAACAAAGGCATTGGGATTATTTTGCTAGTGGGTTATGGTTAATTCCAAATAAATGGAATAATTTTATTATAGCTCCCTAATAATATTGAGAGGCTTTATTATGTTATAAAGAGAATCACCATGTGAATTCCCTCGATTTAAATGGATCAAAGATCCATGCCATTTATTTAGTTGAGTTGCAAAAGATTTATGAGATGATGGCATGATGACATGATGCAATGCAAAAAAATAAAAGAGCAAGCACAATTGAAACACACGGTGAAACCCGGAATATATGGAAGTCTTCTGGAGCGTCGGTCTCGGGGCGTTACACGAGGAGTCCCGAGGCATCAGGCAAAGGTTTCCATATCGGTGCAACGAGACCAAGACCAGCAGGACGGCAGGACGGAGGTCACCGTGGAGCCCAAGACAGCGTCACCACCAGAGCCTTTGGCAGGCGAAGACCACCTTTAGTCAGGATAACTTGTACTAGTTGCCTCCCTTCAATTTTGGCAGTTGTTGGATACCTTCCCGCTCAATATTTGGGGAGAGGACCAGGGCCTCTATAAGTAGGGCTGGCCACCACCACAGTAGGGGGCAACTGATCATAGATCACTTAGATCACCCTCAACCACACAAGTTCACCAAGCACAAGAGCACCTCTCCTCAGGAGGCTATTCTTCCCTTGTAACTGTTCATCCTCAGCCCGAGAGGCAATCCACCACACCACACTAGAGTAGGGTATTATACCACATCGGTGGCCCGAACCAGTATAAACTCTCGTGTCTCTCTTTCTGTGGGTTCATCGAGCTAGGCTTTGAGATCGTGGTGAGGCTGAGGGCGTGATTAGGCAGGGAGATATCTTCGTGCGCACCCCAGTGTTCGAACCTCAAGGGTTTTGCCGGAACCCGAAATCCGACATTTATCTCTAAGTATTTTCCTCCCGCTAAGATCATCTCTCTTAGAAACGATATTATGAATTTTAAACAACTTGATCATGAGCATGTTGCACAATCTTGGGAGAGGATGAAATTATTGATACATAATTGCCCTACACCTGGTTTGAACTTATGAATGATTATACAAAAAATTTATGCTGGATTGAATTTTGCTTCTAGAAATTTTTTAGATTCGGCCGCAGGAGGCACTTTTATGGAAATCACTTTAGGAGAAGCTACTAAACTCCTAGATAATATTATGTTTAATTATTCTCAATGGCACTCCGAAATATCTACTAGTTAAAAGGTTTGTGCGATAGAAGAGATTAATGTTTTGAGTGGAAATATGGATGAACTTATGAAATTGTTTGCTAATAAGAGTGTTTCTTATGATCCTAATGATATGCCTTTGTCTACTTTGATTGATAATAATAATGAATCTATGGATGTGAATTTTGTTGGTAGGAACAATTTTGGTAACGACGCATATAGAGGAAACTTTAATTCTATGCCGTTCCCTAGTAATTCCTCTAATAATTATGGTAATTCCTACAACAAATCTTATGGAAATTTTAATAACATGCGCTCTGATTTTGAGACTAGTGTTAAAGAACTTATGATTTTGCAAAAGAACTTCAATGATTTGCTTGAAGAAAAATTGCCTAAGATTGATGAGTTGGCTAGGAACATGGATAGAATTTCTAATGATGTTGATTCTTTGAAACTTAGATCTATTCCTCCTAAGCATGATATGAATGAGTCTCTAAAATCTATGAGAATTTCCATTGATGAGTGCAAAGAAAGAACCGCTAGGATGCATGCTAAAAAGATCGCTTTGTAAAAGCGTGTTCTTCTAGTTTTCATGATAATAGTGATGAAGATCTAAAAGTGATTGATGTGTCTCCTATTAAATCTTTGTTTCCCAATATGAGTCTTGATAAAGATGGGACTCGAGATGAGTCAACTTTAGTTAAAAGGCGTACAATGATTTGGAGTTTTTAGATCTTGATGCAAAAATTGGTAAAAGTGGGATTGAAGAGGTCAAAACCTTACAAAGCAATGAACCCACTATTTTGGATTTCAAGGAATTTAATTATGATAATTGTTCTTCGATAGATTGTATTTCCTTGTTGCAATCCGTGTTAAATTCTCCTCATGCTTATGATCAAAATAAAGCTTTTACTAAACATATCATTGATGCTTTAATGCAATCCTATGAAGAAAAGCTTGAATTAGAAGTTTCTATCCATAGGAAACTTTATGGTGAGAGGGAACCTACTATTAAAATTAAAATTAAGATCATGAATGCTATGCTTTGTGTGATTTGGGCGCTAGTGTTTCCACGATTCCAAAAACTTTGTGCGATTTGCTAGGTTTCCGTGATTTTGATGATTGCTCTTTAAACTTTCACCTTGCGGATTCCACCATTAAGAAACGTATGGGAAGAATTAATGATGTTCTGATTATTGCAAATAAGAACTATGTGCCCGTAGATTTTATTGTTCTTGACATAGATTGCAATCCTTCATGTCCTGTTTTTGTGTGTTGTTTGCTTATTTTAATGAATCTATGGCTAGTATCGGGGGGTATGAACCATAGAGAAGTTGGAATACAGTAGGTTTAAGACCAATATAAATAAAGAATGAGTTCATTACAGTACCTTAAGGGTGTGGTTTGTTCTCTTACACTAACGGAGCTCATAGATTTTCTGTTGAGTTTTGTGTTGTGAAGTTTTCAAGTTTTTGGGTAAATATTTGATGGATTTTGGAATAAGGAGTGGCAAGAGCCTAAGCTTGGGGATGCCCAAGGGACCCCAAGGTAAAATTCAAGGACAACCAAAAGCCTAAGCTTGGGGATTCCCCGGAAGGCATCCCCTCTTTCGTCTTCGTCTATCGGTAACTTTAATTGAGGCTATATTTTTATTCACCACATGATATGTGTTTTGCTTGGAGCGTCTTGTATGATTTGAGTCTTTGCTTGTTAGTTTACCACAATCATTCTTGCTGTACACACCTTTTGGAGAGACACACATGAATCAGAATTTGTTAGAATACTCTATGTGCTTCACTTATATCTTTTGAGCTAGATAATTTTGCTCTAGTGCTTCACTTATATCTTTTAGAGCATGGTGGTGGTTTTATTTTGTAGAAATTATTGATCTCTCATGCTTCACTTATATTATTCTGAGAGTCCTTTAGAATAGAATGATAATGTTCTTTGGCTATAAAATTAGTCCTAATATGATAGGCATCCAAGATGGGTATAATAAAAACTTTCATATAGAGTGCATTGAATACTATGAGAAGTTTGATACTTGATGATAGTCTTGAGATATGAAGATGGTAATATTAGAGTCGTGCTAGTTGAGTAATTGTCAATTTGAGAAATACTTGTGTTGAAGTTTGCAAGTCCCGTAGCATGCACGTATGGTAAACGTTGTGTGACAAATTTGAAACATGAGGTGTTCTTTGATTGTCATTCTTATGAGTGGCGGTCGGGGACGAGCGATGGTCTTTCCCTACCAATCTATCCCCCTAGGAGCATGCGTGTAGTGCTTGGTTTTTGATGACTTGTAGATTTTTGCAATAAGTATGTGAGTTCTTTATGACTAATGTTTAGTCCATGGATTATACGGACTCTCACCTTTCCATCATTGCTAGCCTCTTCGGTACCGTGCATTGCCCTTTCTCACCTTGAGAGTTGGCGCAAACTTCGCCGGTGCATGCAATCTCCGTGATATGGTAAGCTCTATCACACATAAACCTCCTTATATCTTCCTCAAAACAGCCACCATACCTACCTATTATGGCATTTCCATAGCCATTCCGAGATATATTGCCATGCAACTTTCCACCGTTCTGTTTAATATGACACGATTCATCATTGTCATATTGGCTTGCATGATCATGTAGTTGACATTGTATTTGTGGCAAAGCCACCATGCATAATTTCATACATGTCACTCTTGATTCATTGCCCATCCCGGTACACCGCCAGAGGCACTCACATAGAGTTATATTTTGTTCTAGTATCGAGTTGTAATCATTGATTTGTAAATAGATAGAAGTGTGATGATCATCATTAATAGAGCATTGTCCCGAAAAAAGGGAAAGGCTAAATAAAATATAAGAAATAAAAGGGACAATGCTACATCACTTGTGCTTCAAAGTAGCACCATGATCTTCATGATAGAGAGTCTCTTATATTGTCACTTTCATATACTAGTGGGAATTTTTCATTATATAACTTGGATTGTATATTCCAACAATGGGCTTCCTCAAATGCCCTAGGTCTTCGTGAGCAAGCAAGTTGGATGCACACCCACTTAGTTTCTTTTGTTGAGCTTTCATACATTTATAGCTCTAGTGCATCCGTTGCATGGCAATCCCTACTCCTTGCATTGACATCAATTGATGGGCATTTCCCTAGCCCGTTGATTAGCCACGTCAATGTGAGACTTTCTCCTTTTTTGTCTTCTCCACACAACCCCCATCATTATATTCTATTCCACCCATAGTGCTATGTCCGTGGCTCGCGCTCATGTATTGCGTGAGACTTGAAAAAGGTTTGAGATTACTAAAGTATGAACCAATTGCTTGGCTTCTCATCGGGGTTGTGCATGATGAGAGCATTTTTGTGTGACGAAAATGAAGCATAGCCAAACTATATGATTTTGTAGGGATAAGCTTTCTTTGGCCACGTTATTTTGAGAAGACATAATTGCTTAGTTAGTATGCTTGAAGTATTATTATTTTTATGTCAATATTAAACTTTTATCTTGAATATTTCGGATCTGAACATTCATGCCACAATGAAGAAAATTACATTGAAAATTATGTTAGGTAGCATTCCACCTAAAAAATTATTTTTTTTATTAATTACCTACTCGAGAGCGAGCAGGAATTAAGCTTGGGGATGCTTGATACGTTTCCAACGTATCTATAATTTTAGATTGTTCAATGATATTATATTATCTGTTTTGGATGTTTAATGGGCTTTATTATGCACTTTTATATTATTTTTGGGACTAACCTATTAACCGAAGGCTCAGTGCAAATTGCTGTTTTTTTTGCCTATGTCAGTGTTTCGCAGAAAAGGAATATCAAACGGAATGAAATCTTCGTGAGGATCGTTTTTGGAACAAACGCAATCCAAGAGACTTGGAGTGGATGACAAGGAAGAAACGAGGCGGCCACGAGGCAGGGAGGCGTGCCCAGGGGGGTATGTGTGCCCCCACCCTCGTGGGCCCCTCGTAGCTCCACCGACCTACTTCTTTCGCCTATATATACTCTTATACCCGAAAACCCTCGGGGAGAGCCACGAAACACCTTTTCCACCGCCGCAACCTTCTATACCCATGAGATCCCATCTTGGGGCCTTTTCCGGCGCTCCGCCGGAGGGAGATTCGATCAGGGAGGGCTTATACATTAATACCATAGCCTCTCCGATCATGTGTGAGTAGTTTACCACAGACCTTCAGGTCCATAGTTATTAGCTAGATGGCTTATTCTCTCTCTTCGGATCTCAATACAAGTTCTCCTCGATTCTCTTGGAGATATATTCGATGTAACTCTTTTTGTGTTGTGTTTGCCGAGATCTGATGTATTGTGGGTTTATGATCCAGATTATCTATGAACAATATTTGATTCTTCTCTGAATTCTTATATGCATGATTTAAATATCTTCGCAAGTCTCTTCGAATTATCAGTTTGGTTTTGCCTACTAGATTGATCTTTCTTCCAATGGGAGACATGCTTAGCTTTGGGTTCCATCTTGCGGCGTCCTTTCCCAGTGACAGCAGGGGCAACAAGGCACGTATTGTATTGTTGTCATCAAGGATAAAAAGATGGAGTTTATATCATATTACTTGAGTTTATCCCTCTACATCATGTCATCTTGCCTAATGCCTTACTCCGTTCTTATGAACTTAATACTCTAGATGCATGCTGGATAGCAGTCGATGTGTGGAGTAATAGTAGTAGATGCAGAATCATTTCGGTCTACATGACACAGACGTGATGCCTATATTCATGATCATTGCCTTAGATATCATCATAACTATGCACTATTCTATCAATTGCTCGGCAGTAATTTGTTCACCCACCGTAATACATGTTATCTTGAGAGAAGCCGCTAGTGGAACCTATGGCCCCCGGTTCTATTTTACATCATATTACTTTCCTATCAATTTGCTATTTCTGCCGCCGTTTATTTTGCAATCTTTACTTTCCAATCTATACAACAAAAATACCAAAAATATTTATCTTATTATCTTTATCATATCTCACTTTTGCAAGTGGCCATGAAGGGATTGACAACCCCTTTATCGCATTAGTTGCAAGGTTCTTGATTGTTTATGTAGGTACTAGGGACTTGCGTGTAGTCTCCTACTGGATTGATACCATGGTTCTGAAAAACTGAGGGAAATACTTATGCTACTTTGCTGCATCACCCTTTCCTCTTCAAGGGAAAACCAATGTGTCGGATCTCGGGTTCTGGCAAAACCCTTAAGGTTTGAACGCTGGGGTGCGCGCGAAGATCTCTCCCTCACAGATCACGCCCTCACGCGCTGTGGTGTAATACCCTACTACAGTGTGGTGGTGGTGGATTGCCTCTTGGGCTGAGGATGAACAGTACAATGGGAAGAACAGCCTACTGAGGCGAGGTGTTCTTGTGCTTGGTGAACTTGTGTGGGTGAGGATTCGATCCCTCCTACTATGGTGGCTAGTCCTATTTATAGAGGCCCTGGTCCTCTTACCAAATATTGAGCGGCAAGGGATCCCACAACGGCCAATTTGAAAGGGGACAGCTAGTACAGCTTATCCTGACAAAAGTAGTCTCCGCCTGCTAAAGGCTCTGGTGGTGACGCCATCTTGGGCTCCATAGTGACCTCCATCATGTCGTCCTGCTGGTCTTGGTCTCGTTTCATCTTTAGGGAAACCTTTGCTTGACGCCTCGGTACTCCTCGCCTGCGCTTGCCTCCTTAGCACCATAGAGGAAACAAGGACACTATGTGTGCTGGCGCCCGCCTGGTCTCGATCCTCATGGCTCATGTCACTGGAACCTCATGAGGTTTGCCTTGCCTTGATCTCTCTGCCCCTCGCGAGCTAGCCTGATGACGCCGCTCCCGAGGAGGTCTTGTGTCGTCCGCCTCGCTAGGCTTGGCCCCTCGCGAGGGTCTTGAAAGCTTGCTGGTGAAGATGGGCCGTACGGGCCCGCTCGCAGAGCCACGCCATGGGCCACAGGCTGGCAAGTCTAGGGACCCCCATTCACAGAACGCCGACAGTAGCCCCCGGGCCCAAGGCGCGCTCGGACTTGGCCTCGAGGCGAAGCGAAAGGGCAAGTGCGGAGCGCCGCGGGCCCCAACAACCTGCGGCCTTGGTCGGTGCGTGGCGGTTGATTGGACGTGGGCGTCTCCGCTTCCCCACACTGCCTTGATACCCGCCTGGCTAGGCGGCCACCGTAGTCTACACGGTTTCCTTCCCCTTGTTGCGGCGCGCTCCCCCGATTTTCCACTTCCTCGAAACTCACCTCCTTCTCCCAATACGATCTGAGCTAATGTCTCCCATCGCCATGGCGTCGGATCAGATGGACAAAGGGAAGGAGCCCATGTCCCCCGCCGACCTACATCCGACCGTTGAGCCCGCTGTTGGTTGGTCGCTGGTGCTCAACCAAGAAGCCATGGACAAGGTGCGCCCCATGCTCGCCTCCAGCTTCAATGAGTTGGGGAAAACGGTGGCCTAGCCTGCGTCTCATGCTCGCATTGACCGGACAGCCACCGAGGTTCCATTCTTCATCGACGCCCTTTGGGTCGGCCTGGTTCCTCCTTTCTCCGCCTTCTTCAACTCAATGCTTGCCCATTATCAGATCCACATGCTACACCTTGATCCCCAATCCGTGACCCTTCTCGCCATTTTCGCCTTTGTTTGCGAGGCCATGGTCGGCATTGCTCCTTTCCGTGGCCCTTCTTCTCCACTTCTTCTCGTTGCACCTGATTGATCCCCGACAGACCTCGGGATGCCTGAGTTTCCAGGCCGTGGCCACGACCGCCGGGGCGGGAATCGACTTTGAGCTTCCGCCATCCACGAGCAAAATTCGGACGCGGAGGGTACTTGTTGACGTCGTAGTGCAGAGCCCCCTGCTCTCTTCTCCTTTGGCGCCCGCCATGCCCAACTCTGGTTGGTGCCACCAAAGGCTCGCCGATCCTTGCCTTGTCCCCGTCTGGCTCAGGTTGAAGAGAATGAAAGACCGCGGCGTGCCTGCGCCTATGGTGGTGAAGGAGTTCGTCCGGCGCCGAGTCGCTCCGCTTTAGCGAAACACTCGACCAATGTGGGCCTTGCTCAGCAGCAATGACCACATGAGACTTCAGGAGTCCTAGCTCCCCCTTGAGGCGCAACGAACGGTGCTCGAGGTCCTGACAGGCGTCTCGTTGCCTGATGACCTGCCAGGGAAGAGTTGTCTCATGTACCGCTGCTTGAATAAGGTGCAATTAGTGGAGCACATGCCCTCCTTTGATGAGTGGGGGCTGCGTCCAGTCGGCCCTGTGGGGCCCCGTGAGAACCCTATCATCATGGTCCCTCTCCTTGCCACCAGGCCCGATCTTGCCCCAAAAGTGGACGCTGGGGGCAAGCACCGTCGGAGGCCGGGGGCACTGGTGCGGATACGTTGGTGCTGCCTGAGGCTCCCGAGGCGTCATCCTCGGGAACCCATGATTCCCACGTCGGGGCGACAGCTGAAGGGGCGACGCAGCCCGCTGCTTTTGAAGTCAAAGCTCTTGAGGCATCAGTAGGTCATCGCGAGGAGGAGCCTGATAGTTCTCCCCAGCTTGGTGCTCCTGATGCCTCCTGGGGTGCTTCCCTAGTTGCACCCCGAGATAGCCTCCATGTTCACCGCTTCGGCCGGCTCCGCGTGAACTTCGAGGAGCTCCGCAAGAGGAAGAAATCTCCAAGCAGCAGCAACGTCGCCTTCGAGCCGTTGAAGAGGAGGAAATATATCGCTAATGACGTGTAAGTACCTTATCCTTGTGATTCTTTGAGTGATGCTTCTCTTCCTGACAATGGCTCTTCAGGATCCCTTCCGCCAGGGCTGCGGGATCTCCTGAAGAGCAACCTCCCCTCGCTTTGCTTCATTCGCCTGGTTCAAGCGCTGCGAGCCCGCATGCTGCCCCCAGAGCGGGATCAGCCTGGGTAGCCAGCCCGCCTGCCGGGTGCCTTGATCTCATGCCTGCGCTGCCTTCCCTCGGCGGCCTTGTTTGGGGTGTGACCAGTGTGCCAAGGGCCCCTTCCCTGATCATGGACGGCGGCTGGTTGGTTTCGCTCCTGTGGTCCTCTTCAGGTGGCGGGTCTCCGTTTGCTCGGGCCTCTTGTGAGGCCTGGCGAGCAACCAGGTGGGTGCCAGCCCCTAGCCCCCTGCCGAGAGGGGGCGAGCCACTTCGGGCCTCCTCTGCGGCCCCCGCGGCGGAGGACAGAGTCAGCAGCATGCTCAAGTCAGCGCAAGGGGGAGCGTCGTCCGCCACGAGCTCTTTCGCGAGGCGTTGAGCGCGATGAACCGGCTTAGTGAAGAGCTCGTGAATGTGGATGGGCGCCAAATGGCCGAGGATCTTCGGTTGACGGAGGAGTGGCATAAGTTGAAGGTTACTATCAACCTCGGGCGTCACCGGCGCGAGCTTGATAATGCGAAGGCCGAGGCTTCCCTCGCAGACTCACGAGAGGCCTGCTCTCGAGCTCAGGAAGAGGCCCGGGAAGCCAACCGCCGTCGCGAGGCCGCGGAGAAGCGCGCGTGGGAGCTCCAAGCCTAGAGCGCCTCCTTGGAGCAGCACGTGGAGGCGCGCAAAGCCGCCCTCGCGTTGTTGAGGGGGACGCCTGCCGAAGAGGAAGAGATCTGGAAGCGCGAGGAGGCACTGGCGCTGGAAGCCGTGGAGCCTAGCCTTGAGCTTGAGCGACTGGAGACGAGGGAGCGTCAGGTTGCCCAAACAGAGGATGCTGTTGGTGCGTGCGAGGCCAAGGCCCAGGAGGAGGTCGATCGCCAGGTGGCCGAGGCTCGCGCGGATCATGAGGGTTGGTATGACCTGAAGCTGAAGCGCGTTGAAGACGAGGCTGCGAGCAAGACTGCCACCCTCAAGTCTAAGCTGGCTGAGGCGGAGCGGCGAGAGGAGGCCGCTGCAGCCGCCCTAGTCTCGGTGTAGGCTGAACTAGCTTCCGCCCGCGCCGAGCTGCTCCCTCTTCAGCAGCGGGTTATCGACGCCGAGGCCATAGCGCGGCAGAACAGGGAGGAAGTGCTTCAGCGGTGGACATTGGAGCCCGTGCACGTCCCCATGCTCTAGGGCCTCAGGAACATGGCCAACACCGCGCTGGGCCATATCTGCCATGAGAATGCCCCTCATCCCCACGCGGACGACTATGCCAGTCACCTTCGCTTCTTCACCGAGGTGGTGACATGCATGGAGAACCGTTCCGAGAGGGCTCCCCAGCTTGTCGAAGAAAGTAGTCGCAGCTTGCTCGGGCGCGTGTTCTCCCGCGTCTTCAGCCATCTCCAGAACACCTACCAGGACTTTGACTTTGACAACGAGTAAACGACAACGAGGAAAAAGGGGCGAAAAAAGAGGTAAAACCTCCGAAAAACAGTCAAAACGGCGACGTAAACGCCGAGCCAAAACCCGCCTCGATAGCCCTAGAGCAGGATGAGCCGGTAGATAACGAGCTTGCCTCAGAACAGCCGTCCGAACAGGGCAACACGGATAGAGAGGACAGACAGCCCTCTCCCGGCCATAACAGAACTCCGGACGATCTCACACCGGACAAAACCATGGAGCAGAAGAATCTCCACGAAAGGCTCGTTGCCACGGCACGTAGCCTGAAAAAGCAGAAGCGGAAGCTGAAGAGGGCGGAAGATGCACTCAAAACAAGATGGAGCAAAGTAATCAAGACCGCAGACAAATACGGCGGTAGCCGCCGCACCAAAAGCTATCCGACAAGAAAACTATTGCCCGAATTCGACCAAGAGGCCACACGGTCGGATAGACGATCCCACGGCCACTATAAAAAGGCAAGCGGCGCCGCACTTAATGCGGCATGCAACACAATCAAAGACTCGCACCAGGGCCCAGCCAGGTCCATTTACGGGCGAAGAAAGCAAACTTTCACAAGCAATGCAAAAATTCCACCATCAAAATTTGGCACACCCAAATACAGGGGCGCCGCACACCCCCTATGTTTCACCAATGAGGTACTGGAATATGAATTTCCAGAGGGATTTAAACCCGTCAACATGGAGGCATACGATGGAACAACAGACCCGGGAGGCTGGATCGAGGATTATATCCTCCACATACATATGGCTAGAGGAGACGATCTCCACGCCATAAAATATTTACCCCTTAAGCTTAAAGGGCCAGCCAGGCACTGGCTTAAAAGCCTTCCCGAAAACACAATTGGAAGCTGGGAAGAGCTCGAGGATGCTTTCCGAGCAAATTTTCAAGGGACCTATGTCCGTCCCCCGGATGCAGACGATCTCAGTCACATAACTCAGCAGCCCGGAGAATCAGCTCGGCAGTTCTGGAACAGATTCCTCACTAAAAAGAATCAAATAGTGGATTGTCCGGACGCCGAAGCCCTAGTGGCTTTCAAGCATAATGTCCGAGATGAGTGGCTCGCCAGACACCTCGGCCAGGAAAAGCCAAGAACAATGGCCGCACTCACAAGCCTCATGACCCGCTTTTGCGCAGGAGAGGACGGCTGGTTGGCACGATGCAGCCCCAGCGACCCAAGTACATCAGAAATCAGAGATGGAAACGGAAAACCGCAGCGAAATAAGGACCGCCGCCGAATCAAAGGCAAAAATCCGAAGAGCACGGCAGTCAATGCCGGATTCACAAGCTCACGGCAAAATCATACAAAACCACCCCTCCAAGATAATAGGGATGATCCGTCCAGCTTAAACAGAATCATGGACAGAATATGTCAGATACACAGTACTCCTGGGAAGCCTACCAATCACACCCACAGAGACTGTTGGGTTTTTAAACAATCCGGACAGCTTAACGCCGAACACAAGGGGCTCGATACACCAAGCGAAGAAGAGGACGAACCCCAAAGGCAGAACACCAGGAAACAAAAGAACTTCCCTCAAGAAGTCAAAACAGTGAACTCACTTCACGTAACAGAACGTGTGGCACCCATAAAGGTACGCACAGTCAAACCAACCCCTCATGAGTCCCGCCCCTGGTCACTAAAGCCAATCATTTTTTATCAGCTAGATTATTCTACAAATATCAAAAACGCAGGCCGGACTGCCCTGATACTGGATCCAATAATCGATGGATTCCACTTTACCAATGTCCTTATGGACGGCAGCAGTGGACTAAACCTGATATATCATGATACAATCCACAGCATGGGCATAAACCCAGCAAGAATCCGCCACAGCAAAACCTCCTTTCAAGGGGTAGCACCAGGACCGGACACACATTGCATGGGCTTTGTCCGGCTCACAGTCATCTTTGGCTCTGCCAATAACTTTCGTCGCGAAAAGCTGACCTTCCATGTAGTCCCGTTTTCAAGTCGCTATCAAGCACTAATGGGACGCGGAGCTTTCGCTCGCTTTAACGCAATACCGCATTATGCATCCCTCACGCTAAAGATGCCCGGTCCTCGAGGCATCATCTCTTTAAAGGGAACGCACTAAAATAGGCCTCCTCCAAACGGAGGATTGCGCAGCCGCTTAAACAGCCGCACAATAAAGTGGCCTTGCCAGCCAAAGGACTTTTTTCTAATTCATTACAGTCCACGGACCCGGACTCAACAAGTTCGGCACAAGTTGATCGTTAACGGGGGCTTAGCACGCCATATACCCCCATACCAGGGGCTATACGCAGAACTCTACCTTATATATCTTTTACTTTGTATTCTGTTTATTATTCTTTTTGTTCCGCACGACCCATTTTTCAATTTAGTTCCTCTCTTTTACAGATGAACGTCTTGCGGCGCCCGTCCAGGATACGGCACAGCGGAGACACAGGCGCAGACGTGCAGTAGGGACCCGTCCTAAAGGATTCTTTTTAGATTAAGACCCTGCGTAAACCTTTTTTACTGTCACTTGCTGCTATACATCCCCTGGTTTTTTCTTTTTCTGCTATAACCAAGGAGGAGGCTGGCGTTTTGGCATGTGGCCACGCTAGAAATCTTGCTCGTACCTGGACACTAAGGGCTCTTTTATGTTGTTTAAGGGTGTTGTTTCACACGCACTCACAAAGACCGAACACCTTCGGGAGTGTTCGGCGTCACGAGTTTTGGCACTATATGCATCAGCTCCGAATCATGATTTTGGTCACATGTTGGGTTGCCCGGCTCCTGAGTTCGGCTACCTTACGTTCTGCTCTATCGGCTAAGGTAGCACCAGGAGAAATACTGCGATTGTGCCCCGGTTCGGCCGGGTGAGCACCTCAGTAGAGAAAGCCGAAAACCGACTGTCAAGATGTAGCGTGAGACTGGTCGCCACTCGATGACTCATAGGGATTTGTCGAATCCCTCCGCTTTGACGAAGGGCCGTTTCCCGCTCAGGCACGTACGCGCTCCGAACTCGGGCAAAGCCCAGTCGCCACCAAAGGGCTACCTAAAGAGTCCCACTGTCAAGCTCCTATGGCTAAGTGAAAGTGTTAAAGCATTATAGTCCGGTTGCCTAGCCCGCTGCGCTATCACCTCCTTTGTAGGACCAAGACATGGGGTTAAGTGTGAAAATGCGTCTTCTGCACGCACCCCCGCACTATGTGCGTGGGCGCTGAAGCCAACGACTGCAATCTTTCAGAATTCATATATTCAAACGGCCGCACAGGAGGTGTTCTTAATACTTGAAGGCACAAGTCCAAAAAATGCCACTAAATTTTATGAAAATACTGAGTTATGATTACATATGCTATCATACTATGGCATCCTTTGAGCACTGCGTCTCTATTACGCGAGCGCCTTCAAGGACTTCCTCAAAATAGTGCTTCGTAGGTATTCGACTTTTATCCGAATCCCGGGACACAACACTGGTGGGCTCCATACCTGCCCAGTATGTCTTGACACGGGCAAGAGCCAGCCGAGCGCCCTCAACGCATGCTGACCTCTTCATAGCATCGACACATGGCACCACGTCTAGCAATTGCTGCACCAAGCTGAAATAACTCTTCGGCTTCATTCCCCCCGGACACAGACGATCCATGACGTACTTCATGGCGAGTCCGGACAACCTATTCAGCTCGGCCCATTGGGCCAGGCGATCGTCCACTGCCAGCGGATGCTCTGGATTGACGAATTGTGACCAAAAGAGTTTCTCCACTACATGATCCTTTTTATCTCGAAAGTGTTCGGTCGCATCAGTGGAACTAGCGGCCAAATCCAGATAAGTGTCCTCTATACTCCAAATCCGGTTCAACGGGGCAAACCTCGGATCACAAAATTTTCTCCGCAGCGAGAAGGGCTTTCCATCCGCAATCTGTTCAGCCTGACGCAGCTCTTCCTTCACCACTCTCATTATAGAGCGGGTGTCCTTTGCGTCAGCAACAACCTTCTCTAAGCTCGTTTGCTTCGCCCGATCTTCTTATTCAAGAAGCTTACAACGGTCAGTAGCGCTCTCTAATTTTACGGCTATACCAGCCATCTCATCCTTGCTGCGGCAATGGGCAGCCTGTTCGGCTTTCAGCTCTTCATGGGCTTTTACGGCAGCCGCATCACTTTTTCTGGCTTGTTCCTTCGCTCGGGCGAGTTCGGCCCTAAGACCTTCCACGGCGGCCGCACCATCTGCATTAAGCACACACACGGTAAGATATTGACATAAAGCTCCTCTTACTACCAATCGCCCAATCATTTTAAGTACCTTGAGCATCATCAAGCCGCTTGTTAACAAGCACGATGTCGGCCTCTGCCCCATCAAGTTGTCGCTTCAGTTCGACAAATTCTCGAGTCCGGCTTGATTCCGGACAATCAGCCACCTACACATAAAGGTGCCACTTAAAGGACCTGGGATTAAGATCCTTTGCACGCCGTACATCTTTACGACCCACAGAGTCTCAGGGGCTACTATCTACACAGGGTGCATTTTATTTATGCGCAATTAATTCAAATACACGTTATTTAAAACGTACCTCAAGGTCTGCTACTAAACTCTTGATGGCCTCGTACAGCCCGCTTTCCGCGGATGAAATCTTTTCAATCACCGTGCTCATTATTGCATGGTGCTCCTCTGAGACAGAGGCTCGCCCCAGCAGAGTGTTCAGCTCCTCCGACCGAACACCAGACGGTGCCGGACTCGTCCCATGGCCTTCCTCAAAGGCCGGACACGGAGAACCTTGGGGGGCAGCACCATCCGCCCTTTGCGGATCCGGAGAAATCCCCCGCGATGACACTTCGGTGTCGCCCGCCTTGCTAGGCGATACAGAGGGGGGAGGCGTTCCGCTCTCCATCATCACCGGAAGAAGATCCCCCGAGGATGAGTTCTGCTGAGAGGGGTTGAGGTCCGAACTACAAAATAAGGTTTCGGTTAAAACTTCTCAGGTATAAATCGAGGCTTTCTCTTAAAAGAAAAACTCTTCCCCTACTCACGGCTCGCTGGAGAGCTGGTCCTTTTTAGGGTTTAGTTCGGCCGAGGGGCTCCCGAGCGTTCGGTCCTCTGACAACGATTCTTTCCCCCGCTTCGAGGCTACGGTCTCCGGGTCATCAGAGGCGGCCCTTTTCTTTCCCTTAGGAGAGGAATTATCGATTCCTCCCTTCGGGAGGGCCTCTTTCGAAGAGGCCACGGTTTCCTTGCCCTCCCCCTTATTTCCCTCCAAAGGTACTTCCTCCAGCATCCTGACTAGCACGGGATCCAGTCTGGTCTCGGGAAGGGGAGCCGGACACCTGATCAGCTTCGCCTTCGCTATCCACTCCTGCATAAAAGGAGAAGCACTGTTAAAAGCAAGTTAATTATGCGGATAGAAGGTCCGGTCGCAAGGTCACCTACTTGAGTATCCGGGCGATTGTGGCTTAAACCAGCATCCTCCGTCAAGTCCGGACTCACTTCTTGTGATCCGAAGAACAGTTTATACATCTCCATAGGCGTCGCGCCCATAAAATTCTGGAGAGCTCGTGGTCCCTCCGGATTGAATTCCCACAAGCGAAGGGGGCGACGTTGGCCGGGCAGTGTCCGGCGAATCAGCATGACTTGTGTCACCTTGACCAGGTCGAAATCTCCCTTCAAGAGATCCTTAATGCGGCCCTGCAGCAGAGGAACGTCTTTGCGCAGGCCCCGATCTAACCCCGTGTTAATCCACGATGCTAACCGTGGTGGGGGACCCGAGCGAAAGGCCGGAGGCGCCACCCACACGGTGCCCCGAGGAGCGGTGATATAGAACCACTCCTGTTGCCATAAGCCGAGCTCCTCTTGAAAAGCACCCTCAGGCCATGGAGCGTCGGCATTTCTTTTTATAACAGCGCCTCCGCACTCTGCGTGGCGCCCCTCGATTATCTTCGGTTCTACTTTGAAGGTCTTGAGCCACAATCCGAAGTGAGGGGTAATATGGAGGAACGCTTCGCACACAACTATGAATGAGGAGATATGGAGGATGGACTCCGGAGCTAGGTCGTGGAATTCCAGCCCGTAATAAAACATCAGCCCCCTCACGAAGGGATCCATTGGGAAGCCTAACCCCCGAAGGAAGTGAGATATAAACACGACGCTCTCGCCAGGCTAAGGGCTGGGGATCACCTGTCCTTGAACAGGCAACCTGTGCGTAATCTCGCTGGTCAGGAACCTAGCTTCCCTCAACCTCACCACGTCCTCCTCTGTGATGGAGGAGGGCATCCATCGACCTTGAAGGTCAGAGCCGGACATTGTTGAAGATCCGGTGCGCTCGAAGTCTGGAAGCTTAGGGTGTTGGAACTCGAGGCGACGGGCGAACTCGTTTTGAGAGTAAAAGAAGGGGGAACAGGATCTTGGCCTCTTTATAAGAGGCAGAATATCAAGCGCCCTCCCCGTAACCGTCTTGGACTAGCCTTTAATTAAGGCAAGACGTGCTAACAGGCACGGTTGTGTTACCCACATCCATATTAATGAGAATCCCGTTAGAGGGGGGCACACGATCTCTGATTCGACAAGACGTGCCAAGGAAACCGCCTCGCAATACGGGCTGAGGTGGAACGATGAAAACAATTTATAGAAGGATTGGCCGCAGTGTTGTGACGCACTATGGGATACGTCAGCAGATTTGATTTGTGTTAATATTATTCTCTATATGGCAATATGTGGAAACTTATTTTGCAGAGCCGGACACTATTCTGTGGTGTTTATAATCTTCTTGAAGAACTTGGAGGAGGAACCCGCCTTGCAATGCCGAAGACAATCTACGCGCCGGACTCGTCGTCATTGAAGCCTGGTTCACGGGCTACTGAAGGAGTCCTGGATTAGGGGGTGTTCGGATAGCCGAACTATACCTTCATTCGGACTCCAGGACTATGAAGATATAAAGCTGAAGACTTTGTCCGATGTCCGAAAGGATCTTTTCTTGGCGTGGAAGGCAAGCTAGGTGTGCGGATATTCGAGATCTCCTACCATTGTAACCGACTGTGTGTAACCCTAACCCTATCCGGTGTCTATATAAACCGGAGGGTTGTAGTCCGTAGGACAACCATCATCATACACAATCATACCATAGGCTAGCTTCTAGGGTTTAGCCTCCTTGATCTCGTGGTAGATCTACTCTTGTACTACCCATATCATCAATATTAATCTAGCAGGAGTAGGGTTTTACCTCCATCGAGAGGGCCCGAACCTGGGTAAAATAAAGTGTCCCTTGTCTCCTGTTACCATCCGACCTTGACACATAGTTCGGGACCCCCTACCCGAGATCCGCCGGTTTTGACACCGACAGTAGTGCAGTACTCCGATGCGACCGTGTGCAGCAACGCTCGTGCCCGCACCCATCTAGGGTGGTGCGGGCGCCATGGGGTGCCCTCCACCAGGGATTGCGTTGATGTCGACGAGGCCCCCGGGTGCACTCGGGAGCCCGCGGGCGCGGCGACGCCCGCCGTGGGATCCGTCCGCCGCCTGAGGCGCGAGCTGATAGCAGAAGGGCGGCGCTCCCGTGGCCGCTGCGTCCAGTAGCTTGGTGATGCGTTGCAGCAGCGCATCCCGGTCGCTCTTCATCAGTCGGCACCGCAGCAGCTCCCGCGCCACCGTGTGAGCAGCCCGCATGTTCGCTTGCTCCCGCCGGGTGTGTGGAGTCGTTGCCGCTGCGTGGCTTGCGGCCCTTGCAGCAGCTCGCGCTTGTCGTGGAGTAAGGGTGGACCGCGCCAGGCTGGACTGCCCGCGCCCAGCAGCGTTAGGTGGCGCTCGTGCTGCCTGGAGCGGGGTTGATGTTTTCTTAGGCAGGCGGCACCGCCCAGGCTGGCCAGGCTGCCCAGCGGTCGGTATCGGCCCTTGGGTCGCCGGACATCGGAACCGCGAAGCATTGGTGGGTCAACTGGCGGGGAAGAAGCTCCGGCGCACCCCTACCTAGCGCGCCAAATGTCGAATCTCGGGTTCCGGCAAAACCCTTAAGGTTCGAACTCTGGGGTGCGCGTGAAGATATCTCCCTCACAGATCACGCCCTCACACGCTTCGCGGTCTCTAGGCTAGCTCCACGAATTCACAACACAAGGGACACAAGATTTATACTGGTTCGGGCCACCATTGTGGTGTAATACCCTACTCCTGTGTGGTGGTGGTTGTAAGTGCATCTAGTGCCCCTTAGTGATTTTCGTGTATTGAAGACTTATAAGTTAAGTACCTAACACGTTTGTGAGTGTACACAGGTCTATAAGTCTATGAGGAGTTTGATATTTAAAGTGAAAGTCGACCCCTAAAAATGAAGTTCTTCGATTGAGGACTTTGATATACTGAAGACTTTCTGAAGACTTTGAAAGTGAAGAAATTGGTGTAACCTTGAAGACTTGGTATTCATTCGAGGAACATGAAGCGTGAAGACTTTTGTTTTCGTAGTTTCATTTTCTCTTTCTTGAGTCATAGGAAACACCATACTATTAAAGGGGGTCGAGGAAACACTAAGGAGAAAATTTCCATGTGATGCTCAACTCAAATCCTACACCTACCAATCCCTTCGAGTGAAGCCATTGGAAATCTCATACAGTTCAGTCAAATTCTTCAGTGACAGAGACGCAGTTCTTCTGGTCACTGAGGACCTTGCTCCGACTGAGGAGTTAGGAATTCGCCAGTGCGAATTGCCTACACAGTGAGGAACATGATTGCCCTGAGGAATTTGAACCTCAAATTTCCGACCGTTGCTGTGCTAAGCGCCAGCTGTCCTAAAATATCTTGTCCACCTAACGGTCATATCATTAAAGGGCATTTATGTCTTATCATGTCGGGCTGCTCCCTAGGCTATAAATAGCCGCCCCCTACAACCACTAGCTGGTTGGCTGCTCCGCATGAACTTGACACTTGTCATTTGAGAGCAACCCATCCTCCGAGGACTTTGAGCGAAAATCATCAAGTGAGGAAAATCCAAACCCAAACCCAAACACCTACAAACCCAAAGTGATTGAGCATCACTGAAGAGATTGATCCTGCGTGGATCCGACGCTTGTTACCTTTGAAGACTGTGCTTCTTCCAGACGGTTAGGCGTCAAGGTCTAGAGCATCCAAGAGGAATTGTGGATCGCCGAGTGACCAAGTCTGTGAAGGTTTGGAAGTCACCTGAAGACTTACCACGAGTGATTTGGCGAGGACTCTGTGTCCTTAGCTCAAGGAGAATACGGTGAGGACTGTGTGTCCGGGACTAGGTGTCCTCGAGTTTAAATACTCAGCCGCTCCAACCAGATGTACAACTGAGACAGCAGTTGGAACTGGTCTACCAAATCATTGTCTTCAGCAAGCTTACTGGTTCCATTTCCTCAACACTTTCATTTCCTCATTACTGTGTTGTGTGCTTGTTCATATCTGTGTTTGAAGACTTTGACTGAAGACTTTCTCAATTTCCTCAGTTCAATTTCTTCAGTCTGTTCATCTTCATCGTGTGCTATCCAGTGTTTACGCTTTTTGTACTCTGTGTCTGTCTTCATTTCATCATGATGACCATGTGTGTATTCTGTTATGTTTACCTCTGAGTACTTATTCCGCTCCTAGCAGTTCTTCGCTAAGGAATTTCCTCACTAGAAAATTCCTCAATGAAGAATTTCATAAAAATCGCCTATTCACCCCCCTCTAGTCGATATAACGCACTTTCAATTGGTATTAGAGCAAGGTACTCCCTTGTTCTGTGTGATTTTGGTTTAACCGCCTGGAGTTTTAGTTATGTCGACCGCAGGTATGATCAAGGTCTCTGTTGGGTGTCCTACCTTCGATGGGACGGACTACCCCTACTGGAAGAATAAGATGCGAGTGCATGTTGAGGCAATTGATAACGATCTCTGGTACGTTGTGGAAAATGGTGTTCCCTCTGTCTCACCCTCATTGAACGCTACTGATGTGAAGAGATTCAAGCAACTCGACTCTCAAGCGAAGAATATCATATGTGGCCATCTAAGCAAAGGACAGTATGGAAGAGTGAGTGCTTTGGAGACTGCTAAGCTTATCTGGGATAGGCTGTCCAAAGTCAATGAAGGAGTTTCAACTCAGCGTGACTCTCGAGTTGACGTTCTTCGCAATCTCTTCAATCGCTTCAAAAGACTCGACAATGAAAATGTGCAGCAAACCTTCGATCGCCTCACTGACATCTCAAATGAGATGCAAGCACTTGGTGCCACTGACATCACCGACCATGAGGTGGTGAAGAAATTGCTGAGATTGCTTGATTCCTCATTTGATACTCTGGCACTGATGATACAAGAGCGTGCTGATTACAAGTCACTTGACCCCGCTGATATCCTCGAGAGTCTAAACACTCATGAGTTCCAGCTTGCTGAGAAGAGAGATCTCTATGGTTCGAGCTATGGCAGATCACGTGCACTGAAGGCCAAGGTAGTATCTGAGTCTGAAGATGAAGACTCTGGTAGCAGCCTTGGTGATCCTGAAGAACTGAGTCATGATCTAGCACTGCTTGTGAAGAAGTTCTAGAAGCTCTCAAGATGTGGTCGCTTTGGAAAACCCTCAAGGAGCAATGATTCCTCATCCAGTGACTATAAGAAGAGGCTTTGTCACAAGTGCAAGAAACCAGGACATTACATTCAAGATTGTCCTCAGTGGGAAAAGGAATCAAAGAAGAAGAAATACAAGGATTACAGTTCTGATGATGCAAAGAAAAAGAAGAAGTCCTCAAAATCTTCATCATCAAAATCCTCGAAGTCTTCATCTCACAAGAAGAGCAGCTCCAAGAAGGCTCGGGCATTTATTGGCAAGGAAATGGACTCTGAGGCTGAATCTGAAGAAAATGAGGAAGAGGAACAATCTGAAGACTCCGAGTCTGGCATGGCGAGCCTAGCCCTCGCTACCGCATTTGTCAGCAAATCCATCTTCAACGATGAAGAAAGTGATCTCTCCAACAAGGCTGATGAAGGCAGTGATGACTACGCTCCCACCTATTGCTTCATGGCAAAGGGTGCCAAGGTACTCAAATACGCCTCCTCTGAATCTAGTGAGGATGAATCTGATGAAAATCTTAAGCCTAGCTACTCTAAACCTGCTAAGATTGTTGTGCAACAACAAAAGGCTTTTGAAAAGGTTCAAAATAAGCTAGACAAAAGTGATGATATGTTGGGTGAAGAAATAGATCGCACTAAAGCCTTAACTGAAAATCTTTAAAGAATTCAGACCAGCTTTGATAACCTTCAAGGTCATCATAACACTCTCTTATCTGATCATGAGAAGCTTTCTTATGAATATCTTCAAAAGAAGCAAGATCTTGAGAAGCTAAGAGTGAGTTATGAAGCTCTTCAGAAGGAGCGCGATTCATTACTTGCTCAACAAATCAGCGTTGCTCAGGAAGAATTTATTCCTCCATGTTTGAAATGCATTGAACGAGAATCTGCTAATTCCTCACCTGAATGTTAAAATGCTTCTAATGTTACAAATTCTTCACCTGTCTCTGCTATCACTAATTCCTCATCTGAGGACATTGCTAGTATCACTGACGATGCAGGGTTGAAGGAATTGTAAATGACAGGCATCTACAAAAGCCTCAAAGGCCATCAGACTCTTTGTGACGTGCTTAAAAAGCAGATCCTCAACAGGAACCCTAGGAAAGAGGGTATTGCCTTTGAGAGGAAACTCAATGCTGATGGTACATATTGGAAGCCTGAGCAGTACCCCAAAACCTCATGGGTTGCTGCAAAGGGACCTCCAGTTGATCCGTCTAATTTATCTGGTTATACATGTGAATCTTCTCATTCTTCTGATGAGTCATTTGACTCCAACTATAAACTGTTCAAAATCAGAATGGTGAAATGTTTGCTTGATATGTTGGCACTAACTGCAGGAATGGTTCTCCTTTGAAGAAAGTCTAGGTTCCCAAAAGGTGCCTTGAAAGTATTCGGGTGAATGTCCTCATGACACCACCTATGAAGAATAGGAACCCTAGATCAAATTCCTCATATGGATCAAAGTCCTCATACGGACCAAATTCCTCAAGAGGATCAAATTCCTCACATGGATCAAAGTCCTCATATGAACATCATCGTGCTAACAACTTTGTTTCGCAGGGAAGAGCCAAGGGCTATGAATATGAGCATTATTCTTCAAATTACTATGTTCATAATTCCTCGAAGAATTTCTCTGCTTATTCATATGCTTACCCTAGCCCCTCTTATGTGAAACGAAATGGTTTGGCTGCTATGCCACCATTCTCATATGGAGCTCGCAGAGTGATGAACTCTTTGCCACCCCTTCAGATGTGGGTGGTGAAGAAAAAGAACTAATCTCTTATGCAGGGTCAGGTCTCCAGACGTACTATAACGTCTGAAGAATTAGCTGGGGACCTGACAAATTGCCTAAAAGGACGCATGCTAATCATGATGAAATGAACTTTCATTTCACACGTCCTCCCCTGTTTTATCTGTCTTACTGCTTGACGAAATTGATCTGATGAATTATGATATCATATTCTTCACTGCTGAAGTATATGAGGTCGTAAGTTGCACTAATTCATCTGCAGGATGATCAACCCAAAGACACTGAGTGGGTACTTGATAGTGGATGTACAAATCACATGACTGGTGACAAGAATCTTTTGATGGATGCTCCCTTATCATCGTCGCATATGAAGCATATCATCTTCGCTGATAAGAGCAAAAGTCAGGTATTGGGTCTAGGTAAAGTTGCTATCACAAAGGATCGACACATGGACAAAGTCATGCTTGTTGAGTCCTTAGGATACAACCTTATGTCTGTCTCAATGCTTTGTGATCTTGATATGGTTGTTGTCTTTGGCTAGTATCGTTGTGTTGTGATTATGGAAGTTGACAATTCCAAAGTGTCGGTGTCAAAACCGGCGGATCTCGGGTAGGGGGTCCCGAACTGTGCGTCAAGGTCGGATGGTAACAGGAGACAAGGGACACTTTATTTTACCCAGGTTCGGGCCCTCTCGATGGAGGTAAAACCCTACTCCTGCTAGATTAATATTGATGATATGGGTAGTACAAGAGTAGATCTACCACGAGATCAAGGAGGCTAAACCCTAGAAGCTAGCCTATGGTATGATTGTGTATGATGATGGTTCGCCTACGGACTACAACCCTCCGGTTTATATAGACACCGGATAGGGTTAGGGTTACACAGAGTCGGTTACAATGGTAGAAGATCTTGAATATCCGCACGCCTAGCTTGCCTTCCACGCCAAGGGAAGATCCTTCCGGACACGGGACGAAGTCTTCAATCTTGTATCTTCATAGTCCTGGAGTCCGGCTGAAGGTATAGTCCGGCTATTCGAACACCCCCTAATCCAGGACTCCCTCAGTAGCCCCCAAACCAGGCTTCAATGACGATGAGTCCGGCGCGCAGATTGTCTTCAGCATTGCAAGGCGGGTTCTCCTTCAAACTTTGTGTACCTGCGGGTATAACGTCCGATTTTTATAATGCAGCGCTCCTTGGCTTTCACGCCCAATAATGGCCGCCTTCCACGTGTCAAATGAATGCGAAAAGCCGGGGCGGTTTTATATCCAAGCCCCTAGCCGTATAAACGAGCCGCCTATCTAACAGGATGGGGATTCAGATCCAAACCACACCTTCCCCTTCCGCGAGAAATCATCAGAGCGTCTCCAGCAAAGATCCATTCCAACATGGCCAGCCGCCGTAGCTCTTCCTCTCGCCCTTCCAGTCCTATCCCTGGAGACTGGGAGAGTTGTTCCATCCCGCATAGCGAATTAGTGTCGCTCCAAGCCAAGGGATTTCTCCCTCAAGCCTATATGGTCTCAGTCCGAGCCGGACTCACCACTTATCAAGGCGGAAAACAAGCGGAGAACTCACCTAGTCCCTCTAAAGGGGAGCGGGTGTGCCTGGTCCCTTATCTAATAAGGGGAGTCGGATTTCCAATTCATCCTTTTCTCCGCGGGCTTCTGGAGTTCTATGGCCTCCAGCTGCACCACCTTACGCCCGGCTCCGTGTGACACATCGCGGGCTTCGTTGCTCTTTGCGAGCTATTTTTAGGCGTCGAGGCTCATTTCGCGCTGTGGAAAAAGATATTCTCCCTGGTGCCCCGTTCCCAAGAGGGGTCCATATATCAAGTGGGCGGAGCCGAAGTATGGCGCATCGCCGGGACCGGATACCGGTCCGGAACCCCGAAGAAGGCGTCCGAGGACTGGCCTTCAGAATGGTTTTACATAGACGACGTCCCCCTGCCGGACCCTATCTGGGCCGGTCTCCCTGAGTTCAACAACGCTCCCCTGAAGAAACGCCTGAGCTGGCGCCCTCGGAGCTCTCAGAGAGAGAATGACAGAGACGTCCTTTACTTAATGGGCCGGATTAAACTACTGGCTCATTCCGTACTAACCATGATTAAAGTCATGGCCATATGCATTATGCGGGGGGTGCAGCCGCTCCAATACAGAAGCCACCCCATGTGGGATTTCAACGGGGAAGATGACGCCACCCGTTATGGCCGTAAAGGGCCGGACTCGCCTGCCGCTCTAATGAAGATCTTATCCTCTTTGTACAAGGGAGAAGAAGAGGAATTCCTCCGCGTCGACCCGCAGGGCGGATTTTCCATGTATAGTCCTCCGAATTGGGTAAGCGGACAGTCGTGCTTCCTTGTTCATTTTACATTCCCATGATTAAATAGGCGGTCTAACGACTTCAACGCAGGACCTGCGTCAGGAGGTAAAAAACATAAACAGCCGTCCTCCACAGCCAGAGGACCCAGAACGATCCCTCGATCCGGACTCCGAAGAGGATCCGGACTTAGCGGTGGAGTTTATCGACGGAGTGTTTTACCAGCTAAGCAAGGACGAAACCTTGGTAGCTATTATAGCTGATTACCCAGGGTTAATCCCGGCCTCCCAGGTGACAAATACCGGAGCTTTAGCCCCTTAAGAGGGGTTCCGTTTTCACGGGTTTGGTTGTTCTGACAGCAACCGTGCTTGAGGCGGGAAGCCGACCCCGCTGCAGCTAGCCGACGGGGGGCCGCAGGGCCCCGTGGGGCAAAAAGGAACATAGTCCGGACTGAGGTGCCAGAGCAAAGGTATGGCGTACCCTCTCTTTTTCCCTGGTGTTTTACTCCTCCAGGGTATATTAACATTCGTGCTATCTTTAGGACGAAGAGACCTCGCCAGACTATATCCGGAGAGGTTGCCAATCGCGCCTCAACCAGCCAGACTCCAACGCCCGGCCCGGAAGCGGAGGCCCGCGCAAGGCACGCACCAGACGCTCCTCCATCAGAGGATGTGGACAGGCTGTCTGCCACCCATTCCGAGGTGGAGAGTGCCATGAACCACAGGCGTCGCCAGACAGTTCTTCGCGACGCTTGTTTCTCCCAGGAGGCTTTAAATGCCTTCAATTCAGGAGACGCGTACCTCCGTGCCGCTCAAAATGGTTTAGCCAGAGCCACGGAGCAGTATGTAAAAGACATACGGGTAAGAAAATTTGGGTAAATATAGATATGCCAGTAGCCCCCGAGACTTGAAGCAGTGGAAATAACTGATTCGAGAATCATATAACATGCAATTTCTTACCGAGAAGAACACCGCGCTGTCCAGGAGCTGGAAAGGTGCAGGGCCCAACTAGAGGCCGCACTAATGGCAGCAGGGGGGTCTAAAGAGACCCCTGCAGGTAAACAATACACCAGAATATTTAGTATTGTGCGGATTTAAGTGCCAATCTGACAAATGGTATTGCAGATGGGACCGGACTCGATCCGGACAGGCAACAACTTCTACGCCGGTTAAAGGCTGGTGAAAGCGTGCTAACAATGGTGAGGCGGGAGAAGAATGATCTCCAGGATGCCAACACCAGGCTGGATGTTGAACTAAAATATGTTGTTGGCCAGCTGTCGGACTCCAATAAGGAGAATCAGCGACTTCGACGAGGCATTTTTAGTAAGTGCTTAAGCGAACTCTTGAAAAAGGAGTTCGGCGAGGAAGACGACTAACAAAGTTATGTCTGTAGGTATGCTGACAGCTCGTCCTGCAGAGGAGATGCCTGGTTCAACGGGCGATCTTCTTCCCGAACTCTCGCAACTACACGAACGAGTTCGGCAGGCGATGCGAGGTATTGTCCAAGCCTTGTGTCCTGCCCACTCCATACCTGAGGGCCTTGGAGAACTTGCGGAGAAGTTGAAGGGAGCTCGGCGGCGCTTCCGGTTGTGGAAGATATCGGCCTGCCGGCAGGGCGCTAGGGAGGCCTGGGCCATGGTGAAGACCCGCTTTACGAAGTCTGACCCCAATCACATGGCCGAGGTCGGACCGGTGGGGCCTGACGGGAAGGAGATCCCTGTGAGCTTAGTGTATGGCCACGTAGAATTGGCCGCAAAGTATTCCCAGCGGGACTGTAAATTAGACAGCCTGTTAGATGGTATAGAGGAGGAATACAATCAGTCAGGATGACTATGTAATTTATAATTGACATGTGTAATGCCTTCTAGCCGGATTGTAGATCGTTTGTCGTTGCCGACCTTTTCGCTTCGACCTCGGGACCTGACGGTCCGGAGTGTGACCGAATACCATAACGGTTATATAAGAACCGAGGTATGCATGGAGACCAGGCGTAGGGGTCATTAGTGCTTTATCAGACAAGTGCCCAACTAGTTATGTTATATTACATGGTTAGTAAGAAACATCTTCCAGAGAGAATAGTTCCGTTAAGGGTTCCTTTCGCTGGGGTGGCGTGCCCTGAAGTGCACGTCCGGACTGCAAATGCAGGAAAACATCTGGGGGCATGTATAAGTAAAAAAGGTTCATCTTTAGTTCACCGACCGAATATTCCCTTAAGAACGCTAGCTTTCGGCTTCACCCAGTCTGAGGTACACATCCGGCTTATCCAGCAGTAGCAATCGCAGAGGTGCTCCCTTTACCGCCTAGCCGAACAATCGGGAACGTAGGGGTAAGCACAGGAGCCAGGCAACCCAGCTTGGCCAAAACTTAAGTCATATCGATGCATATAATGGTGAAGAAAAGGTGCATGCGGAAGTCTGACGCATGCGTTGGGCGTGAAACCCATATAAACAAGCTTCTGTTAAAGAAGCCCCCAGGTTTAAGGAGCGCGGGTAGCACGTCACATGATGAGCCTTTAAGGGCTATAAAAGGAAAGAGTGGGAGGAGACGAAATAAAAATAGAAAAATATATATATAAATGGACAGAGGAAGGAGACAAACCCAGAGTCCGGCGCTAGGCATAGAATCTTCGGAGACGTGCGGCGTTCCATGGGTTCGGCTCGAGTCGGTTATCCGACGCATCTCGCTGGCGGTACGCTCCACCAGTCAGGACTTGGTCAATTATGAAGGGACCTTCCCATTTGGGCTTGAGTTTGTCCTTTTTCTTATCCGGCGGGCGTAGAACTAGTTCGCCAACATTGTAATTTTTGGCCCGTACTTCTCTGCTTTGATATCTTCGAGCCTGCTGTTGATAAAATGCGAAACGGGCTTTAGCCACGTCGCGCTCCTCCTCTAAGGCATCCAGGTTGTCCTGCCGATCAAGCTCGTCTTCTCTTTCTTCGTACATGCGCACTCGAGGTGAGCCATGAATTATGTCGCAGGGCAGAACTGCCTCTGCGCCGTACACCATAAAGAATGGTGTGAATCCGGTGGTACGATTCGGCGTGGTTCGCAGCCCCCAGAGTACAGAGTCGAGCTCCTCCACCCAGTGCGTATTAGATTACTTGAGGGACCGCACTAGTCTGGGTTTAATGCCACTCATGATGAGACCATTTGCACGTTCGACCTGACCGTTAGTTTGTGGGTGGTAGACAGAAGCATAGTCGAGCTTAATGCCCATGTTTTTACACCACGGCTTTACTTCGTCGGAGGTGAAGTTTGTGCCGTTATCGGTGATGATGCTGTGAGGGACACCGTAACGGTGTACGACCCCGGATATGAAGTCTGTCACAGGTCCGGATTCGGCCGTCTTAACAGGCTTGGCTTCTATCCATTTGGTGAATTTATCCACCATGACCTATAAGTATTTTTTCTTGTGGGTCCCACCATATCAAGCCCCCAGACCGCAAAAGGCCAAGTGACAGGGATAGTTCGGAGGGCGTTGGGCGGCATATGGCTTTTGTTTGCAAAGAGCTGGCAACCGATGCATCGTTTGACTAAGTCATGAGCGTCTGCTCGGGCCGTCGGCCGATAAAAGCCTGTACGGAAAGCCTTGCTTACAAGGGACCGAGCTGCGGCGTGGTGGCCACCGAGTCCGGCATGAATTTCAGCCAATAGACTCCGCCCTTCCTCTTCGGAGATACATCTTTGAAGGACTCCTGTAGTGCTTTTCTTATATAGTTCTCCCTCGTGGACTTTATAGGATTTAGATCGCCGCACTATGCAGCGTGCCTCGTTTTGGTCCTCTAGGAGTTCCTGCCTAGTAAGGTAGGCTAGGAATGGTTCTGTCCACGGGGCGATGACCGCCATTATTACGTGGGCTGAAGGTGTGATTTCGGTGGCAGGGCCTCCGATTATGTCGGATTGTTCGGCGTCGGGTTGTGCGGTTGTGTCCGGACTGTTATCCGAGGGTTCGTCCTCCCATGCTACAGATGGCTTGAATAATCTTTCTAAGAAGATTTTGGGGGGGGACTGCATCTCGTTTTGCTCCGATGCGTGCCAGGACGTCCGCTGCCTGATTATTTTCTCGGGCTATATGGTGAAACTCTAGTCCCTCAAACCGAACTGACATTTTTAGGACGGCATTGCGATAAGCTGCCGTTTTTGGGTCTTTGGCGTCGAACTTGCCATTTATTTGAGATATCGCGAGGTTTGAGTCCCCGCATACTTCCAGGCGTTGAATGCCCATGGATACTGGCATCCGGAGACCATGTAGAAGGGCCTCGTATTCGGCTGCATTGTTGGAGTCCGTGTACATAATTTGGAGTACATATTGGACTGTGTCTCCTGTAGGGGATGTCAAAACGACGCCAGCCCCCAGTCCGGCCAACATTTTGGAGCCCTCGAAATGCATGATCCAGTTTGAATATGTGTCGTACTCTTTAGGGAGTTCGGCCTCTGTCCATTCGGCGACGAAGTCGGCTAGGACTTGCGATTTAATGGCTCGCCGTGGTTTGTAGGTTATGTCGAATGGGAGGATCTCTATGGCCCATATTGCTATCCAGCCCGTTGCATCGCGGTTGTTGATAATATCGTTGAGTGGTATTTCCGAGGCTACTGTGATAGAACACTCTTGAAAGTAGTGCCGTAGCTTCTGGGATGCCATAAACACCGCGTATGCAATCTTTTGGTAATGCGGGTACGGTGATTTGCATGGTGTGAGGACAGTGGACACGTAGTAAACCGGCCTTTGAAGGGGGAGTTTGTGTCCGTCCGTTGCCCGCTCGACGATGAGTACTGCGCTAACAACTTGATGAGTTGCGGCAATGTACAATAGCATGGGTTCGCCTGTGTTCGGCGCGGCCAGGACTGGGTTTGTTGCCAAGATGGCCTTTATTTCCTCAAGTCCGGCCCAGGCAGCGTCTGTCCACTCGAAGTGTTCGGTGCGCCTGAGGAGGTGGTAAAGGGGCAATGCCTTTTCTCCCAAGCGGGAGATAAAGCGGCTTAAAGCCGCCACGCATCCGGTGAGTTTCTGTATTTGTTTGAGGTCTTTTGGGACATCCAATTGTGACAAAGCTCGGATTTTAGCTGGGTTTGCCTCAATTCCTCTGCCGGATACAATGAAGCCCAGGAGCTTTCCGGCTGGAACGCCGAAAACGCATTTTTCCGGATTGAGCTTAATGTCGTATTTTCAGAGGTTGTCAAATGTAAGCCTCAAGTCGTCTACTAGAGATTCGACATGTCTTGATTTAACGACCACATCATCTACATACGCCTCCACTGTTTTGCCGATCTGGTTTGCCAGGCATGTTTGAATCATGCGCTGATATGTTGCGCCGGCGTTTTTTAGCCCAAAGGGCATTGTGTTGAAGCAGAATGGGCCGTATGGTGTGATGAATGCTGTTGCGGCTTGGTCTGATTCTGCCATCTTGATTTGATGGTAACCGGAGTATGCGTCGAGGAAGCACAGCGAATCGTGTCCTGCAGTGGCATCGATGATTTGATCTATTCGAGGGAGGGGGAAAGGATCCTTTGGGCAAGCCTTATTAAGGTCTTTGAAATCGACACACAGGCGCCAGGATTTGTCCTTCTTTGGTACCATCACCAGGTTTGCTAGCTAGTCCGGGTGTTTTATGTCTCTAATGAATCCGGCCTCCAATAACTTGGCTAGCTCCTCTCCCATAGCTGTCTCTTTGGTTCGGAGAAACGCCGAAGGGCTTGTTTGACAGGTTTGAATCCTTTCTGGATATTTAGGCTGTGTTCGGCCAACCTGCGTGGGATTCCTGGCATGTCTGAAGGGTGCCAAGCGAAAATGTCCCAGTTCTCTCGTAGGAACACTCGCAGTGCGGCGCCTACATCAGGGTTCAGTCTTGCCCCGATGGAGGCTGTTTTATTGGGGTCCGTTGGGTGGACCTGGAATTTGACTATTTCGTCCGCTGGTTTGAAGGATGTGGATTTGGATCTCTTATCGAGTATCACATCATCCCTATTGACCGTGGATCGCAGCGCAGTCAGTTCTTCGGCCGCTAAGGTTTCGGATAGTGCCTCGAGGGCCAATGCAGCTGTCTTGTTCTCGGCGCGGAGTGCTATGTCCGGATCACTAGCGAGAGTGATAATTCCGTTTGTCCCAGGCATCTTAAGCTTCATGTACCCGTAATGGGGTATAGCTTGGAAAACTGTGAAAGCCTCTCGTCCTAGTATAGCGTGATATCCGCTTTTGAATGGGGCCACCTGGAACGTGATCTGTTCGGACCTGTAATTATCCGGCGTGTTGAATACCACATCTAATGTGATCTTTCCGGTGCAACGCGCTTCCTGACTGGGGATTATTCCTCTAAAGGTTGTGCTGCTTCGCTCAATGCGGTTCCAGTCTATTTCCATCTTTTGGAGGGTTTCCTTGTAAATGAGGTTCAATCCGCTGCCTCCGTCCATGAGTACCTTTGCGAGGCGACAGCCGTCCACTATGGGACTGAGGACCAATGCGGCTGGTGCTCTGGCTGTTCAAAATTTAGGTTCTTCACTCGAGTTGAAGGTGATAGCAGTATTACTCCATGGGTTTATTGTCGCTACTTGATAGACTTCAGTGAGGCTGGGGAGTGTTCTTTTTCGCATGTTATTTGATGCGAAACTCTCAAAGACTGTGAGAACGGAATTGAAATTCTCAGGCTGGTTTCCTTCGACCTCTGGAATTAGGAGGTCCTAATTTTGGCCACCTGCCGGAGTATCCAACATGCCCTGAGGTTGTGAGTTGGGGTGGCGTCCTCTGCACTGTGAATCTTGCAGGGTCCATCTAGCCACGTTTCCAGTACGGTTCCATGCCCTCTAAAGGGTTTTGATTTTTTGGTATTTAGTCCGTGCGCCTTACTGTGGTGCGCCCTCTTAATTCGGATGGGATTGCTATTCAAGGCCGGATTATCCCAAAAATTTATTTCGGTTTTCCAAGCACTTTCCATCGCACATTATTTTTGTACTATGGATGCCAAGTCAGCAAAGCGTGTAATATTACGACGACTTACGGCGTTGAGTATTCCCTTGTCCGTGCAGTTACTGCAAAAGATTGAAATTGCGTCTCCCTCGCGGCAGTCCTTTATCCTGTTCATAACCAGGAGGAATCTGGCCCAGTAATGATGTACTGTTTCTTCGGGCATTTGCCTGATTTGGGAAAGATCGCTTAAGATCGGGCGGGCGGGTGTCGTTGAATCTGAGACCTCGCCCAGTTTTCTGTTCGGAGGCCGAAGAACTTCCGGATTCTGAGATCCGGAGTCTTGGTTGTTATCCGTTTTGCCTGATTTTAAGCTCGGGTCTTGGATTGTATCCTCCCCTCCGCGGATATCCGGCATGGAGGGTTCAGGAATTCGGACGTAGCTAGTCCTTAATATAGATGAAGGGTCGCCGCATTATGTCTCCACCACAGCAACGTGGTGGGTGACTTGGGGAGAGTTAATTTCTCTTATATCGGGTTTAACCCCAACCTGGTCGTAATTTGTAGCGACACCCAGTGCGGCGATGGGATCCAGGAGCTCGTTTACATAAGAGAGATCCATTGGATCCAATTGCTCGGCGAGTTCTGAGCCGACGTGGAGGTTGCTTTCGATGACCCGGGAGGTCACCGTCGGCGCAACAGCCGAACAGGCGGTTGCGAGAAAACCACCTAGCCGAAGAGTTTGGCCGACAGCCAAGGCTCCTTTTGTAATGGCGCCGTCTTTAAAGACGGGAAGAGGCATCCTTCCTGATCGCGACGGCACAGAGGAACTCTCAATGAAAGCACCAATGTCGGTGTCAAAACCGGCGGATCTCGGGTAGGGAGTCCCGAACTGTGCATCAAGGTCGGATGGTAACAGGAGACAAGGGACACTTTATTTTACCCAGGTTCGGGCCCTCTCGATGGAGGTAAAACCCTACTCCTGCTAGATTAATATTGATGATATGGGTAGTGCAAGAGTAGATCTACCACGAGATCAAGGAGGCTAAACCCTAGAATCTAGCCTATGGTATGATTGTGTATGATGATGGTTCGCCTACGGACTACAACCCTCCGGTTTATATAGACACCGGATAGGGTTAGGGTTACACAGAGTCGATTACAATGGTAGGAGATCTTGAATATCTGCACGCCTAGCTTGCCTTCCACGCCAAGGAAAGATCCTTCCCGGCACGAGACGAAGTCTTCAATCTTGTATCTTCATAGTCCTGGAGTCCGGCTGAAGGTATAGTCCGGCTATCCGAACACCCCCTAATCCAGGACTCCCTCAGATAGGAAATACATAGTAATAGGATAGGAATGCACGTGCAAAAAACAGAATTTAAAAACACAGGATTTCTGCCAATCTGGGTGTTTCGTTCACAAGAATTGGAAGATCACAGGATGCAAAGAAGCATGGTGAGTTTAAGTCAAACCACAAGAAAATGTATGGTTATAATGCTATTATGCTACTATCTCTTAGTCTTGTGCTTCATGTATAGGAATTTCAAAAGGAGGACAATTGATATTAAAATTCCTACGGTTTTTCTTTCAAGGAGACACTAAAGGAACAAATCCTACAGTTTTTATTTGCTCCATTCCTTTGAACCAAATGCATGAATAGTAGTACCATAGGAAAGTTTCCAATTCCTATGCTTTTCCTTCACTTTTCCTTTCAAGCACTGGCGATTCTAGTAGGCAGGCTTGAGCAAGGAAAAGCCTACACTCAAAAAATGTTTTTCTGCTACTTCTACTACTTTGGACCCAGGCCACTACCCTACTAGCTTAACTTCCAGGCCCATCGACAAATGCACAGCTCAAACGCGCAGAGATAAATAATGATGGCGTTCAAGAGAGTCCATCACGGGTAGCTAAGTTGCCTGGTACCTCACTGCTTGTCATATAGTAGGATAAGATAATCGTATTTCACGTTACTACATGTGCTTGGTGGACAATATATATAACATGTAGAGTAAAAAAGAGATGCAACAAGTGTAGAACCTCTTTGGCGAAGCCATGTCGATCTCAGCGTGATTGGGTTGGTCGGTGAGGATGCTCCGGCTGACTTGGCGATCGGAGGAGGGGAGAAGATCTTAGGCGTCTGGAGATGGAGCCCGGGGTGCTGCTCCGCTGTGATGGAGGATTTTGTCGTTGGACTAGCTCCGGTGAGTTGTACGACGCCGAGGCTGAAGCAGGACAAGAGAGACAATGTTAACCTAAGTGGAATTCTAATAACATCTCCAATAGATGACATGAAATACATAACCACAAAGTGCTAGATGTAAAATACGTCAGCCACTCATCTCTGAACTTAACTGTCGAAACTGAATTTAACTGTCGAAACTGAACTTAACTGACGAAACTGAACTTAACTGTCGAAACTGAATTTTGTTGTCGAAACTGAATTTTACTGTCGAAACTGAACGCACTAGTAGCAGAAAAGCAGTAGCAGCAGCGCGTGCGAGAGCCGGTGCAACTGGTCGTGTAGCAGCATCAGTAGACTGACACCACCGGCCAAACCGCCCCCCCCCCCCACCAGGGTGCGCCGCCCCACCCGCCCCGAAACCACTCCCCATCGCCGGTCTGCCGCCACCCCGGCCATCCCTCTAGGCCCCCCCGTACCAAGCTTTTTCTCCGGCAATCCCCACGCCACCGCCCCACCACCGCTGGCGGCCACCGCCCCCACCCTGAACCCTAAGATAGATAGTGGGGTACCTCTTCGGCGAGCCCCCCTCCGCGATGCGGCTGGTTCTTCCTTAACTCAGGTGAGCCCCCCATACCCTAAAAATCAACTGACCCAAAATTCAATTTAGTCGACTGAAGTGTAGCCAAATCGGAGCAGCATCGCAAGCAAGAGCAGGAGCAAGAGCAGCAGCATGAGCAAGAGCAAGAGCAATAGCAAGAGCAGACCAGGCAGGGGACCGAGAGCAAGGGCAGAGCAGCAGCGCGAGCAAGAGCTAAAGCAGCAGCAACTCCTACTGATATGGACGTCGCCGCCGAGGGAGCGACGCCATGGAGGAAGTAGCCGGCGACGCCGCCGTGGATGGAGCCGCGCCATGTCGGCTCGGGACCGAGCGCTGGTAGCACCGTGAGATCGAATCAAGAAGAAAATGCGGCGATTAGTGTACAACCTCTTTGGTGGCACCGATTAGGCCTCAGCTTCATCCGAGGAAACGGTGACGATGCTGCTCTTCTAGTGGTGCAGGTGAAGATGGCGGTGTGGGAATGGAGGTGGCGTGAAAGACGAGGGGAACATCGAGGCAGCTCCTTGGAGGTGGAGGACGGGGTGGCTGAACCAGCGGGACGATGAGATCGACGACAGATCCTCATCTGGTACAATGGATGAGGGACGTCGAGATTTTTCTGTGGACGACATCGTCGGGGAAGAGGCTCCGGCTGGGTGGCGGACAGAGCAGGGTGTGGGGCTTCGCGGGTTCTCGCGGCCTCGATGTACGAATGGGTGGGCTGATGGGATGGGAGTGGGGAACCATGGCTTAGGGACGTGCTTGTCCGAAATGTGGGGTGAGTTACAAAAGTACCCCCACCGATTTGTGCTAGGAGGTTCTTTCGGTTCAGGGGTATCATAGGCATTTCGCGTATCGGGATTTCGCAGGAGGTGGGAGTTTTCGTGCGCGTTGTAATTTTGGGATAGTAAGGCGCGAGTTGAGATGGAGGGAGTTTTTGGAGCACAACGAAACAAAGATTTGTTTTAAATATTTCGGGGTAACAAGGTGTGGGTTGAAATTTTCGGACAAGCCTAACGTGTACTGTACCAAATCAATTCGCACTTCCGTCGATGAAAAAACAAAAGAAATCAATTCGCACCACACAAGAGAGTCTAGTCCCGTGTACTATACCAAATCAATTCGCACTACAAATGCCATTCAAAACTTTGAATTCATGTTATGTTCAATTAAAATATTTCGCTACGTGTATAATGCATGCAACCTGCTACTCAAATGAACGTTATAGTGCATACCAAACGTATATACTACCGCTTAAATTGAACTAAATTTGTATTCGTTTCTCTATTTGAATAAGATCTGCAATAATCATTATTGTGAAGTCAAACCATTTGAATTCATTTCTCTATTTTAATAAGATCTACAATCATCATTATTGTCAAGTTAAACCGTCGTTTGTGTATTATCTTCACAGCACACCACATGATTACTTTCGAGTTAGATATGAACTATTTGTACTATATGGACTCGAACTCAATTTTTTGAATCCACTTTATGTTGATTTCAAATCACAGTACATTTCAAGCTCTAGCTAGATCTTCATAATCTAAACCATGTGTCATATGTATAATGTGTTTATCACATAATGTATGGTGCCCCGCTCCCTACTCCTACAAGTATTTAGATGTGAGTTGCAAACGCCACACATTACCACAAATTAAAATAAAATGTGAGATTGTTCGATATACAGTATTGTTTAGATTGTTCGATATTTAGTTGTAAGCTGCAAACGCCACACATTATCACAAATTCAAATAAAATGTGAGATTGTCCAATGTATAGTATGGTTTAGATTGTTCGACATTTAACTGTGAGTTGCAAATGCCATGCATTATCACGTTATGGTATAACATGTGCATAACCACAGCACGCGTATCACCGCTATATTCATGCATGCATATGTTTATAACACTATGACCTCCTATTCAAATATATGAATCCACTTTCATATCAAATTATCAACTTTGTTTGTCTCCTACACCCACACAATCCTCTAACCTTTGTAGCTAGCACTAACTTTCTCTCGTGAATGCACGCGCCCTCCCCCTCCCTCAGCATTCTATCCATCGCGCACATTCATTTTTTTCTTTAGGTCATTCTTCCACTGTCTCCACAACTCCTTTCCGACACACACTGATCGATAAACCTCTCCAGCGATGTCTGCCTACAACATACACACGCACCTTCCATCTCCTCCTTTCTGTGTCCATGCCTCGTGTCTCTCATACGGTCCCACACACATGTAAAATTTCGCCCCTCTTTTCATCGATCTCACAATCGCACACTCCTCCCCTATCTAGCTAGTAGCGCGGCCTCTCGCACCACCTCCTAGCTCCATTCTCTCTGTCTATCTGTCTCGCTGGGCCTTATTTGCCTCTAACAAATGGATGTACACCGACCGATCTCCTGCTATACATATAGCTAGCTAGGTCCTTATAACTCGTTTTCCCCATGTGTCGATCGATCTACCTCATTAGTTATGTTTCTCCCTTCCTCCCACAAACAACAATTGATCTACCGATGTAGTTAGGTTTGCTTACCAAACACATGGTTCCCCTTCATCATCCATGCATGCGCCCCGACACATCTATCACGCACAGGCACACACAGAAAAACATCCCCACTCTTATTGATAATATTGCAGTTCTACACTTAGTTTGTCTAGTAGGCCTCTTCCACCATCTTCAAGAAGCCTCTCCATCACCCATCCAACACTCTACCCCTCTCCCTTCCTCTCTCTCTCCTCTCTCTCTCTCTGTCCCAACCTATTTCCCGTCCTTCAGTTATGTATGGATGTCGACTGATCTCCCTCAAGACATAGCTGGGTCTCTCCTTCTCAACACATATACGAGTCGTTCTACCTCTCTAGTTAGGCCTCTGCCTCCCCCTCCTCACCCCACACACCGATACATCGAGCGCTCTAGTCATGTCTCCCTGCCACACACAAAATTTCCCCGTGCCCTCTGACGTTCCGGTAGGTCAGTCGCCCTATATCTTTGACTTGCACACACACAATTTCGATGGCTCTCTTCATCGATCTCGCAACCACCCACTTGATACTCTCTTTGACTATCGATATCTATGACCCCTCCCTCTCTTCTCGTGGATCGCCCCCTCTATATATATTATATCGATAGGCCTCTATTTCACACACATTGCATGTGTCAATTTTTTGTTTGAGATGTCATCGACACATATTCCCACAAATATTCACGAAATCACCTCCCCAAACAAAAAGACCCACGAACACACACACCATCTATGTAGGTTTGTATCTCTCTCACACACATCCACGTAGGTGGGGGATGTGCATGAAGATAAGAGGTGCACGCACGGTGCACGTACTCCCGTCTCTTTCCCAACCACACCCACGCGGGTACACGGTTGAGCTCATTTCTGTATGAAAAGGCAGCTCACGTGGTAATTTGACACGTGTACCGGTTGTCCACTTGATGGAGGATCATCTACCATGGGTGAACAAACAAATTGCGACTTGACGCGATATGTTAAAAATGAGGCAAACCATGTGGGGCCTACCTTAGAGGCAATGCTCTATACACTCAAGATGCTCTGTGCGTATTACTTTTGATGTGTCCCGTCAACTCGCAGAACGAGGAGACGCTTGGTTAGTATGCCGTATCCCCTGCCCACGGGCGTGGTGGCTCGTAGGACGAGGTGAAGCTTGCTTACTACGCCTTACGCCTGCTCCCTCGCCCACGCGCACGGTGGCTCGCAGGACGAGGAGATAATTTTACTACTCCCCCCGTTTACTCCTCGTCCCTACCTTGGTTGGAGAGATTATCATATTGTTTGGAATATATGTCCTTTAGTAGATTTCAATACGAATTACTAGTACATACTCCAAGCACTGATGTATATAGACATATTTTAGAGTGTAGATTCACTCATTTTGCTCCGTATGTAGTCAATATTGAAACAGACGTAATAGTACGCACTCTCCCTCGCCCCTCGACCCTCACCCATGTGGTGGACGTGCATCAATTCATTTGGTCTCATATAGCCAGAACGATATATACTATAGTACCATTATTGCTCGACTTCCAGAAGAGGCGAAGAGCCAATCGCAAGGTTAATATTTTGGAGATGCCAAGCGCAAGGTTTATAGGAGAACGAGTAGTAGTACTAGTAGTACGTACCAGTGGTATGTACTGCACGAGGAAGAAGGCAACAAGATGTATGTTTTGCATGACAGCCTCTTCTTACAGGACATGCTAGACCTAGTGGACCTTATTGTTGCAATGGGACTACTCCCTATCATAGATGGCATGATTCAGAGTGGTGGGCAGCGGGCATAATTCGGAGCTGCTTAGTCTTAAACCCCATGAAGAAGTCCCATCAAAAGGAATAGCCATCCTCTACACGTGCTCCTATGTAAAATGAGTAAACGAGACAAAAAGAGAAAGAGATAAAGTAAAAATAATCACCAGCCTTAGATCCAGCCCTATTGTATCAGTGAATGATATTTCTACATCGTGATTGACATGGCTATATTATTAACCATGCTACAGAGGTAGAAGTGGATTTTTATTTATTTGCGGAGGTAGCAGCAGATGGATATTCAACGAGGAGTGAAATGATGGCTGCTTCCTCGGTCAAACATAGAGAAAGGTGGGCCTCGTGATTTCACGGCTTATTAGTCATTATTACTGGCTATACTCTTTGCCCATATACAATAACTGCGTGGTAGTATAGTAGTGGGCTATACTTTTAATAACCATGCTTGAAGAGAAGAGGTGCATGCAGCCACGCACGTTGTGTACTAGTAGCACTCTTTGCGTCTTTTGAGTCTTCCCCAACCACACACGTGACACGATGGAGCTCATTTCTATAAGATGATGCAGCCCATGTGATAATTTGACGCATCTAGTAGTAGTTACTCACTTATAAATAGGAGGGTTGGGAACCACGCATGAACAGTGCCGCGTCATTTATGAATAAAGTTTTTTTCTTCAGTGGCACGTAAGCTATATAAATAGGTTCATATGGAGAGAAAAGGAAACCGCTCCACTATATACATAGGCAGGACAAGCCTACACGGTTGCTTGCTCGGGTTGCTCTCTTCACACTCTATCGCACAAAACGACTGCGGCCACATCTCTAACATCCCGGCGGATCACGTCCGCCAGGGGAAGGGGTGTATGCTTAGTGTAGATGCGGTCGCCATCGCTGATGGCGAAAACCCACTGTCGGCACGTCCCGATCAGGGGTCCCCTACGTTCTCTCTCTCACAAAGCCGGTGAGGTTGCCTTCGTCCCTTGCTCACTATCGTGACGTGGGCAGTTGCCGCCTCCCGCCGCCCTCCTTTAGGTTGAGCTATGTCTCGACATCCCTCAGGTACAACTTCCTTTACAGCCGGCTTGTACCACTGCTCTAGCTGCCCACATCACTCCATGTGGATATTTCTCTACTTCTTTGCCCCACACATACCTCTACTGGCTTCTACGTACTATATTTGTGATGAGTTTATGTCTCATCAACTAGTCCCAGTAATCTTATTCTAGTCACGCTTCTTCAATTTCTTTGCCACAGGGATGCTCATCTCGATTTTAGTGAAACTGCACAAAATGATCCGATAGTCAAAGGGTTGCAAACTTAATTTCTTCGGAAGCTCCAACGTTGCCAGCAAATTAAAGCCTGGTTAGGGTTTTCGGTTCAAGGGCTAGGGACTGCATGGATCATTTTTTCCTTTAGTTGTCTCTGTTCCAAAATAAGTCTCAACTTTAGTAGTAGTACAACATTGTACTAAAGTTTACATAAAGTTGAGACACTTATTTTGGAACGAAGGGAGTACATATTGGCTATGATCTGTCAATAATTGAGATGCAATAGCATGCATGTTAGTCTTCTTTGTATTTGATGAAATGTTGCAACGAGCAACCTTGGACGCAAGATACATGAAACAGAAGCTGGAAGCTTCATAGCATTGTTCAAATTTATCTCGCTGAGAAATTACAGTATGTACTATACTAGTACAGTACGATGTAAAGAGTTAGGTGTCGCACGGTGTCAAGAAAATATGGTGATAGTGTGAGATGGGACATGCAATCACTGAGCTTGCGTGTTTTCACTGCTTTCGCACTTCTCTGTTGTAAGAATGGAGTACCTCCTTTCGCCGAAAGCATGCGACATCCAGCAGTCGTACCACCTCAATAATAATGACTAATAGCCGTCAAATCACATAGACCCAGCAGTAAGTTGGACGGACGAAGCAACCATCACTCTTGAATCTGCTTCTCTCTTCAACGTAGGTGCCAGCGAGAGGTCACGTCCGCTCTGCCCGGGCATGAATGCAGCACCGATTCTTTGGAGCGGCACTGACCGTTTCGGGCGGGAAGTGCGACCGGGCGATGGAGGGGCTTTGGGTGGGCCAGGCTGGTCACGAGCGGGCGTGGCAGCTATCCGCCTATCCTGACCGGATGCCCGGAAACAAGAGGATGCACCGACTCTCGCGGCTAAATCGTAGTACACTACAAACCATCTCTATGTAGGAATAGGTCGATGTGTCGCTCTCTCTAACACACACATGCTGTTAAACACACACACACGCGCTCACCGAGGTAAAATGAGACTATATCTCAATTAATGAAGACTTGCATGTTACCATCCATATGTTACTACCCACTATGAAGGTAGTAACATAGACTAGTAACATATGCATGTTACTAGTCCAAGTTACTCACCACTATGACCAGCCTAGCAATGTAACCAAACGCTCCTTACTCTGCCTTGTTATCTTCCCCGGAAACCCAATGCATGGAGCGCAACTACACGTTGATCAGTCAAGAAATCAAAGTTGGCTTGCATGTGAGTTAATACGTGGCCCTGCATGGTAGCTAAAACGACATCTCTTAGTTGTTGTGATTAATTGCTGCGTTTAGAGATAGAAATCAGGGCTTTGATTGGAGGAAGGACCGGTCAATTTTCTCCTTCTCCTCCAATCTGCTTGCACCTTGGTCCCGCTTCACCTTCTAACATGACTTATTACACCTAGACAAAAGGAGTAGTACGAGATACGGTGGCACACTGACTTAGGTCGAATACAAGTGCCCAAAATTGTGTGCATGTTATAATAAGGATTCAGTTAAAATAGTATGTGAGCGAACAAAGGGATCAATTGGACAGTGTTCACGAGTAGTAGCGAGATGTGTGAGGTAAGATACACTGCTAGCGCTTTTAATTTTTCTTATTAATTTGTTTGTTTCACCGTCTGACTCGTGGGACCCAACGTACTACATGGAGAGAGGTAAGGTGACTAAGGCTGCATTATTTCTGTACTACCAACACTGCTTTAAATCCCAAAAGACCTTACCACCAAAGCCACATGACACGATTATGATTTAAATCCCAATGGCTCCCACGCAAAAAAACACGACATGCTTGTCACACGAATGCAAGAATGTATAAAAGGTTATTTTCCTCTCGTTAAACATAACATGAGGGTGGTGTAGCTGGTTAGCCTGTTCGCTCATCAAACTTGAGGTCTCGGGTTCAATAACCACACTTGAGCATAATTTTGTTTTTGTTCAACTTCTTTCTTCCACCCAATGATAGGTAGGCCCCACATGACAGAGAGAGAAAGTGATTTGGGGCGGTGCAAGGAGGATTCTTTGACTGGTCAAAATGGATGGATACGGAGCTATACGATCCCGGCCTCGGCGCTTGTTTTCTAGGGTTTGCACTCTACACTCTCTCTCTCCACTATATATATACACGATGGAGCCTCAGCGCTTGTAGTTGCTCTCTTCATACTCTCTCACCCTCTCCAGATCTAAACAAGACTTCGTTGGCCTGTCTCTCTCTCTCCCCTCACTGCTGGTCAAAGAGCCGGCATGATCCGTCTGCTGGGAAGGGAAGGAGGCTTAACGCTGTCGCCGTCAGTGAGGGAGGGAATCCACTACCGGCGCAACTATTCTCTTTCACTTAGCGGCAGCGCGGGAGGGCCTCCGACCCCATCTTCCTTGCCGCCGTACATAGTGTGGGCAGAATGGCCTCCGATCGCCCACCGAACCACACCCCAAGAACCTTAAGGTATAATTTACTTATTCCACATGCATTGCTCTAGCTGCATGTGGGATTTTCCCGCTTCTGCACTTGAATCTAGGTGTTGGATCAAACAGGAAAGTAGTGGGGAAAGTTGTATAGCATGAATCTAGGACATGGTTCAAAGACGAAAGGAATGGGGGGAAGTAGTGGGGAAAGTTGTATAGCATGAATCTCGGACGTGGTTCAAAAAATAAAGGAAGGGGGAAAAGTAGTGGGGAAAGTTGTATACCAAGAATCTAGGAGATGGTTCAAAGAGGAAATGAAGGGGGGAAAGTTATGGGGAAAGCTGTATAGCATGAATCTAGGACATGGTTCAAAGAGGAAAGTGTCGGGGGAAATCGGCCTCCACGAGCACCTATGGGGACGGAGCCCCTTATCGGTTCGGCGCGGGGGGGGGGGGGGGGCGGAGGTTGCACAAAGAGCAGATCGAGGTGACACACACACAACGATTTTACCCAGCTTCGGGCCGCACGGATGCGTAAAACCCTACTGCTGCTTGTCTAGTTGATTCGAGTTCTTGCTCTGGAGCGCAAGAAGCTACAGTAAGTCGGAGCTGGACGTAGACGAGGGTCTACCGGGTCTTTCCTTTTTGGGTCCTCCTTCCCCGGTTTTTCCCTCTGGGTCCCCCCTTCGGGCTCCCCTTCCCTACGTGCGCATGGGCCTCCTTTTATATGCTAAGGGGTTTCCCACAGGTAGCGACGCAGGTGAGGGTAAAAATGGCAAGGAACTGTGCGAACAGTGGCCGCACAGTGCTATCGCACCTAACTCTGACGGCGGGGGACAAAGGCATTAAATGCCCGTCTGGATCGCCCGAACAGTACCGAGGCGGACCGTTGGGGGCGCCTCCGCTTGCCACGGGGGCGACTCTGCCACGTCGCATGCCACCGCGCGCCTCAGGTTGCGCGGCGCCCCGCCACGTGCCTCTGGGGGAAGCTCCAGAGTAAAGCATGGTCAGGTGAGCTGGAGCGCAGGCCTGAGGTGGTGGTTTGCCGTGGCAAGTGGCTTGCCGCGGTGGTTGTCTTGCCGCACCTGAAGGCTTGCCGCTCGTCAGGCCTTGCCGGGGCGCGCGGCGCGCCGCGGCGGGCTTTTCTTGGGGTGCCTTGGCTTGGCCGTCCCGGCGAGCTCCTCCCGCCGGGGCCTTGGTGCTTCGGCTTAGTCGTCCCGGCAAGCTCCTCTTGCCGGGGCCTTGTCGCCTCGGCCCGGCAAGCTCCTCTTGCCGGACCTCACCTCCTTGGCCCGGCAAGCTCCTCTTGCCGGGTCCTGGTCTTCTAGGCTCGATCACTTGGCCTTCGTCCGGCCCAGAAAGGGCCGTGGAGACTCTTGTCACTCCCCTGGCAAGCCTTGCCGCGGGACGCTACTACTGCCCGTGCACAAGTTCGGGGTACTAAGGTACCCCTACTTTAGTACACCGACAGGAGCCCCCGGGTCTGGGCCATACACGGTGCCGAGCGTTGTTGGGCCAGGCCCTAACAGTGCACGGGCACGAGTGTCCTGGGTTGCGCTGCTCCTTAACTCCGTGCCCGTCGTGCCCTCCCCAAGTGGCGCGCGCTTATCGCGGCGTCGTGGGGGGGGGGGGGGGCGAGGCGTGCGAGGCGTGCGTGACGTGGGTGGCGTGCGCGGGGCTTGAGGCCCGCAGGCATGCGTCACGTCGGGCACGATTCCTTTATTTGGAAAGGCGAAACGTCCGCCCCCACTTTCAAGTGGGGGGGAGACGTGGAGGCGCTCCAGCATCTCCGGGAAACGATCCCAGAGCAGCTGGCCGAGGAGACGCGGGAAGCCGTCTCCGGGGCCCTCGAGAGGGTGCTCGTGAAGATCGTCTTCCGCAACCCCACCGTCAGGCTTACCAACGTCCTTAGGCACCTGCCGGAAGACACCGACCTGACGGAGATCAGGGCCCTCGTCACCCCCACTGTGGAAAGGGTGGCCGGGATCAGGAGGGCCGAGGGCGACCGCGCGGATTAGGCCGCCCACCTCTTTCTTTTCTTCCCTTGTCACTGCTGAGCATGTCATAGAAACAGCTGATTAGAGCAGCGGCAAGTCGTTTTGGAATATAACTTTTATCTTAGGCAGTTCATTGCGCTGTTATCTCCCTCGTTCGACTTTGTGCTTCGTACGTTCGCGCCCTACGCTCCCAGGAACTTGTCGGCGCAAGCCTCCGCCTTGCCACGGGGGCCGAGTGCGGGACATCAGCAACCCGCTGGCGGTGCCTCCACCGGCAAGAAACCTTGCTGCGGCTGGCGCAACTCACTTAAAATGTTGAGCAGGCTCAGGGCGAGGTAAGCGTTGCGACTGCAGTCGCAGCACACTTAAGCTGCCGAGCAAGCTCGAAACAAAGTAAGGATGCCACTCTGGATGTAGCACAGTTAAGTCGTTGAGCGGACTCGAAACGAAATAAGGGCGCAACCAGCCACGAGCCGGCCCCTCCGCGCACAGGTTTCCCATACGAAGCTCGGCCGTTCGAGGAAGATAACTTAAGGGTAAAAAGGAGCTTAATTGCTCAAATTTTGGCAACTTAGCTTTTCTGTTGTTTGCAGTCCGGCAAGGCGCAGCTTCCTCGGGCGACGCCCAGCCTATCCTGTCATCCCCCCTTCTCGAGGTAAGGGAATAACGAGGGCTCGGGGCTTCACGGCCTGCCATCGCTTGCCGGAGCCGAGTGCTGCACAATCGTGTCAAATAATGCATGCGCAAAGCGGAGAGGCGCGAAATCGACAAGATGTGCGGGGCACATAAGCTATGCTTGGGATCTGCGCTCGTCTCTGTACCAAGGATTACATGCAACTGCGGCAAGACTTGGACAGAGAGGATGGCCGACGGAACGGGTTCCGACTACCGCGCTGGCAAGGTCCCTCCCACGGTCGGCGTCGACTCGTTTGGATCTTGGCAGCCTGGGCGCGCCGAACAACGAGGTCGCCTTTCCCGCAACTTCCGGCGCTAACTTCCGCGGCTACGGGAGCAGCGCAGAGTTTGATGGAGGCGAGAAACTCGCTCAGCGGCCGGAAGGCGGTCCTCCTCAAGGAGCAGCTGCTCTTGCCCGGGCTCTGCGTGAGTGGGTACTCGAGGAGGGCCGTGCACGAGTCCGTGAGGAGGAATGCCTCCGCTCCGCGGGTTGGAGCGGAAAGGTACCTGGCCATACCTGAGCTTACCTGTGGTCGCCAAATCTGGTTCGCACAACCTCGACGCAGCCCCCTACCTGGCGCGCCAAAGATGTCGGGGGAAATCGGCCTCCATGAGCACCTATGGGGACGGAGCCCCTTCTCGGTTCGGCAGGGGGGCGGAGGTTGCACAAAGAGCAGATCGAGGCGACACACACACAACGATTTTACCCAGCTTTGGGCCGCACGGATGCGTAAAACCCTACTGCTGCTTGTCTGGTTGATTCGAGTTCTTGCTCTGGAGCGCAAGAAGCTACAGTAAGTCGGAGCTGGACGTAGACGAGGGTCTACCGGGTCTTTCCTTTTTGGGTCCTCCTTCCCCGGTTTTTCCCTCTGGGTCCCCCCTTCGGGCTCCCCTTCCCTACGTGCGCATGGGCCTCCTTTTATATGCTAAGGGGTTTCCCACAGGTAGCGACGCAGGTGAGGGTAAAAATGGCAAGGAACTGTGCGAACAGTGGCCGCACAGTGCTATCGCACCTAACTCTGATGGCGGGGGACAAATGCATTAAATGCCCGTCTGGATCGCCCGAACAGTACCGAGGCGGACCGTTGGGGGCGCCTCCGCTTGCCACGGGGGCGACTCTGCCACGTCGCATGCCACCGCGCGCCTCAGGTTGCGCGGCGCCCCGCCACGTGCCTCTGGGGGAAGCTCCAGAGTGACGCGTGGTCAGGTGAGCTGGAGCGCAGGCCTGAGGTGGTGGTTTGCCGCGGCAAGTGGCTTGTCGCGGTGGTTGTCTTGCCACACCTGAAGGCTTGCCGCTCGTCAGGCCTTGCCGGGGCGCGCGGCGCGCCGCGGCGGGCTTTTCTTGGGGTGCCTTGGCTTGGCCGTCCCGGCGAGCTCCTCCCGCCGGGGCCTTGGTGCTTCGGCTTAGTCGTCCCGGCAAGCTCCTCTTGCCGGGGCCTTGTCGCCTTGGCCCGGAAAGCTCCTCTTGCCGGACCTCGCCTCCTTGGCCCGGCAAGCGTCTCTTGTCGGGGCCTGGTCTTCTAGGCTCGATCACTTGGCCTTCGTCCGGCCCAGAAAGGGCCGTGGAGACTCTTGTCGCTCCCCTGGCAAGCCTTGCCGCCGGACGCTACTACTGCCCGTGCACAAGTTCGGGGTACTAAGGTACCCCTACTTTAGTACACCGACAGAAAGGAAGGGGGAAAAGTTCGTACAGGCCGGCTATCCAGCACCTATGTTGGTCGAAAAGGGAAAATAATGACAAACGCAGTACGCACATCTGTAACGAACTGATCTTTTTGTTTTGGTGGACAAGGCTGTAGAGTTAGGAAAGGTATCTAAAGATAACAAAACTGGGACCAACACAAATATGCTCCTTGGTTGTTTGTTCTTTGTTGCAACAGACTGTGCATCACCCCTTCATACATCGGTAGATGCACATGGTGATGGTGAGTCCATTATACCGTGCAACTATTTAGCTGTTGTTAATCTAAGGCCCTGTTTGGTTAAAAAGTCCTAGGACTTTTTTTAGTCCCAACTAAAAAGTCCCTAGTCCCTACCTGCTTGGTTCCAAGGACTATGCATGGACTAGAGGTTATTAAATGACATGCTAAAAGACCATGTTACCCCTAGTAATGAACTAATAGAGATAAGGTGCGATGCGGGGCAGGGGCAACTGTTGTAAAAAGTCCCAAAAAGACTCTCCCTTGGGGTCTTCATCCTTTAGTCCCAAATGCCTACTTTTAGTCCCTAAAAGTCCCTCATGTTTGGTTTAGATGCGACTGAAAGGAACTTCTTTTAGTCCCTACACCAAAAAGTCCCTGTAAACAAACACCCTCTAATAATGCCGCTGGAAAATTGATGCAATGACACGGTTAAAAGCAAATTACATGTTTAATGAATTTTATTGTTAATATAATCTCTCTGTTAATATGAATCAATGCCACTGTTTGAGAAATGCTACTGTCTTGCTTTCTTTCCCATTTAGATAAGTTAGATGCTTCTTTTTGTTGGCTTCTGTGTCATCCATCGTTATTGCCACTTGTTGTTTCCTTTGCACCTCTGTGTAAACAGGGTTATCTACTTAACCTCGTTGCTATTGTGACCTTTTGTTGCACTGCACAAAACACTTCTGTTTTAAGAGTGTTTTGTGAAGTTCAACCAAAATGTCACACCGACAACGTTGCTTGATTGCTTGATCTTAGTGGAACTGCACAAGAGGAGATCTTACTTCCTATCCGTGTTGGCAAATTTGGTTTAGACCTTCTTCCTGTGGGTTGTTCGAATTCCGCGTCATGAGAGGTCAGTACTAGCCTTCTTTCACATGATTGTGTAGTGTGCTTTCATATGTTGTGCTACTTGTACGGTAATGTTTCTTGATTTTAGTGAACTGCACAAATGAAGACAAGACTTCCAATCTGTATGTTCCTCGTAATATCCCATTGAGGTAAGATAAGGGTATTTCACAACTTTTGGCTTGTATTTTGCCACTTCCATCAGAAAATTAATGTCATTGTTTAGTGCTATACTTGTGGTCCCCAATTGACATGCCAAATCTTACATTGAAGGCGAAGCTTGACTGTTATTGAACCAAGTGCTGAAGGGGAAGAACAAGCGGAAGAAAAACAAAAATCAACTCTCGGTGCTGTAATGAAGCACTCGAACTGTGATGACACAAGTAATGATATAGTTTTGCATCTTAATTTGTTGCTATGGCTGGAACGAGCCATTGTTTTGCCACTGATTTGATGCCACTCTTAATGTAATATGTAGTTATCTCTACTTGTGCAAACAGGGATCTTCTTTGAAGATACCATATATTTTAGTGGAAATGCACAAGAAGATGTTGGAAACGTTAAACTAATCGAGGAGTATATAGTAAGCATGGCAACCAAAGTAGATAACAACAGATGGTTCCAGAGAAGTGCTAGATCTGTATGCTCTACACAATAAGCCTCCTGACAAAGGTTGGTACTCGCCCACAGATTTCATCCATATGATTGAGCTTTGTCATCTCTATTGGTGTTGTGCTACTGTTTAGATATTGTCAGAGAAAGTGGTATTGTCCTTGAGAAGTGCTTCATCTGTGCTGTTTTAACTATTTCCTTTCCTTTTTTTGAGCAAACAGGGATGCTATCATTTGGTTGTCCTCTTGTCTTTGCACAACAGGATCATCTCCTCTAAAGAAGAATGTGGAGTACGTGAAGTGACTAGTTCCGATTATGCCAGGATGAAGAAGCCATGTCTATTTTCTCATCAGAAGGAGCAGTTGTAGGATGGTTACATTACTCCCCAAAAGACCAAACTAACTTTAGCTCATAAGGACTGACAGATCTCCATCTTTTTTGCTATGATGCGCCGGTACAATGTTGTTCTAGGATTCTTTCCGGTGAGTTCCATTTTTTTAAGTGTGATCTACATGGACCATGTAGTTGCCTGTTTAAACTGTCAATTCATAGTACAGTTTGCTTTATACTAATCACTTTTTTGTATTTGTGCAAATAGGGGTGCTCAGCTTGATTTCAATGGGAATTGTACAAAATGTTCATGAATACATCGAATCATTCATTTCCACCACAAGAAAGGAGGTGCCAATGTTGGAACACGCGGTACGCTACGCTAGCGCCAAATAAAATTTTCTACCGCGCACCCAAGATCATGCTGTTGGAAATAGATCACGGGATCGGGTTTACCACTAGATGCACAGTCACCGCAGCGGAAGTAGAGTTGGTGCTGCGTGTAGCCGATCTCCCAGGTCGTATCCTCCTCGCGTTGCCGATCTCCCGCGAACAGCGAAGACCCGTGAACGGTGATCTCCCACGAACGGCACCTCGCGGTTCCCTTGAACGGTTCGTCCAAGCATCGCAGATGCGATGCCTCCAAGGTATCCACACGTACGGGGAGCAGCATCGAGCGGCGGACTGCTAGGTCTGGTCGCGTGGCATGGGCGTGGGGAGTGGCGGTGGCTAACCAGGGTTCTGTTCGATCAACCCTAAGTGGTGTGCCCACTCCCCTTTATATAGACCTCTGAGGTGGGCTCAACACTTGAGCCCACTAGGAGCCCACACCCTATAGGTTCACGTACACATGGACACGACCAGAGTCGATAGTTGGTTGCGGCTCCTAGCAGAACGTGCCAACTCCCATGTGTGCGTAAAGTCATTTGATGAACCTCAACAATGTGTCATATGCAACATTCCTTTTACCTCATGATATTTGTTGTCGAGCTCAAGGCGAGTACTTTTCACCCTTGTGATAGCTCGACCTCTCTTCTCGAAACCGTGATACAGATTCCCGAACTAGGTTAACACTTAACCCAAGTCGCACGGACATGCTTTCCGAATCTGATCACTCGAGAGGGCCCAGAGAATATCTCTCCAAATAGGAGGGGCAAATCCCATCTTGATCAACCATGTCTCGCGGCATGTCTCACGACTCACCCGAAAGATACCTTTATAACTACTCAGTTACGGAGTAGCGTTTCATAGACCCTAAGTGAGTCGATCCTTGAGGGACTCCTGGATTTGGGGGTATCCGGACAACCGGACTATATCCTTTGGCCGGACTGTTGGACTATGAAGATACAAGATTGAAGACTTCGTCTCGTGTCCGGATGGGACTCTCCTTGGCGTGGAAGGCAAGCTTGGCGATACGGATATGTAGATCTCCTCCCATTGTAACAGACTCTGTGTAACCCTAGCCCCCTCCGGTGTCTATATAAATCGGAGGGTTTAGTCCGTAGGACAACAACAATCATACCATAGGCTAGCTTCTAAGGTTTAGCCTCTACGATCTCGTGGTAGATCAACTCTTGTACTACTCATATCATCAAGATCAATCAAGCAGGAAGTAGGGTATTACCTCCACCATGAGGGCCCGAACCTGGGTAAACATTGTGTCCCTTTCCTCCTGTTACCATCCGCCTTAGACGCACAGTTCGGGACCCCCTACCTGAGATCCGCCGGTTTTGACACCGACATTGGTGCTTTCATTGAGAGTTCCACTGTGTCATCGCCGTAAGGCTCGATGGCCCCTTCGATCATCGACAACGATGCGGTCCAGGGTGAGGTCTTCCTCCCCGGACAGATCTTTGTATACAGCGGCTTCGCACTGCGGGCCAACTTGTTTGGCCATCTCGAGCAGATCGAGAGCTACGCCCCTGGCCATCAGGTCAGGTTTGGAAACTTGAATTACACTGCCGATACCCACGGAGACTTGATCTTCGACGGATTTGGGCCCATGCCTGGTGTGCCGTACGATCACGACGAGCACGATATAGCTCTGCCGTCAGACAGTGTTCGGGAGAACACGCCAGCAACTACTCTGGCCTTCAGTCCGAAACAGATTGCGGCATCCGAGGAGGGGAGGATAGAACCTGCTTCGGAGGCCGCACCCTCAGTGGCGATAGAGCCGAATACTGACCTTACCCCTCACGACAGTCGTGTCGCCGAACTACTGGACTCGTCTCCGGTCATGGACTCCGAACCGCCTGTGCCCATGCCTATCGAATCCGATTGGGCGCCGATCATGGAGTTCGCCTCCGTGGATATATTTCAGCACTCGCCCTTAGGCGATATCCTGAACTCGTTAAGATCTCTCTCCCTGTCAGAAGAACCTTGGCCGAACTATGTTCGGCTAGGATGGGATACGGATAACGAAGAAATTCACTCCCCACCCACCACCCACTTAGTAGCCACTGTTGATGATTTAACCGACATGCTCGACTTCGACTCCGAAGACATCGATGGTATGGACAATGATGCAGGAGACGAACAGGAACCACCGCCAACAGGGCACTGGACTGCCACTTCATCACATAACACATACATGGTGGATACACCCAAAGAAAATAATGACGAGGAAAGGAAGGATGCAGCGAGAGATAGCTCCCTCGACAAGCAATCAAAACGGCGCCGTAGGCGCCACTCCAAATCCCGCCTTGGCAAAAACAGCGATAACAGCGTAAGAATAAGCTTAATCGACCCAGCAATAGAGCAGGGTGAGCCAGCGTACGACGAACAAAGTGCGGAGCCGCTGTCCGAACAAGGCGACGCCGAGCATCGAGCCAATCAACCCATCTCCGGAGAAGAAAACAGTCCAGATGACGACGAACGCATCATCCCGAAAAGGCAGCTGGAGCAAGAAAGGCTCATCGCCACCACAAGAAGTCTGAAGAAGCAGAAACAAAGGCTCAAGGTCGCACAAAACACACTCAATAGTAGATGGAACAAGGTGCTCAACACGGCAGAAAAGTACGATGGCAGTCGCCACACGAAGAGCTACCCAAAGCGAAAGCTGCTGCCTGAATTCGACGATGAGGCCTTAGAGCCCCCGCAGCCAAAAAATAAAAACCACCGACCTGTCGGATCGACGACCTCGTGGCCGTGATAGAGCGGCCAACGAGGCCGCACATAAGTCAGTACATGACGCACGCGAAGACTCGCGTCAAAGGGTTGGCGCAACCAGATCCATCTACGGGTCAAGGAAACGCGCTCCAGCACTCAGCCAACACCAAATATCACAACCGTCCGAACGCCTTGGTACAGCCAAATACAGGGGTGCCGCACACCCCCTATGTTTCACTGACGAGGTACTAGACCATGAATTTCGAGAAGGATTCAAACCAGTGAACATAGAGGCGCACGACGGGACCACAAACCCAGGGGTCTGGATTGAGGACTTTATCCTCTATATTCATATGGCTCGCGGAGACGATCTCCATGCCATCAAATACTTGCCCCTCAAGCTCAAAGGACCAGCTCGCCACTGGCTAAAAATCCTCCTCGAAAACTCCATTGGACGTTGGGAGGAGCTCGAGGACACTTTTCGGGCCAATTTTCAAGGGACTTATGTCCGACCTCCGAACGCAGACGATCTGAGTCATATAACTCAATAGCCCGAAGAGTCAGCCCGAAAGCTCTGGAACAGGTTTCTCACTAAGAAGAACCAAATTGTCGCCTGTCCGGACGCTGAAGCCTTAGCAGCTTTCAAACACAGCGTCCGAGACGAATGGCTTGCCAGACACCTTAGCCAAGAAAAACCGAGGACAATGGCAGCCCTAACAAGCCTCATGACCCGCTTTTGCGCGGGCAAGGATAGCTGGTTAGCCTGAAGTAGCACCAGCGACCCAAGCACATCCGAAGTCAGGGATGGCAATGGAAAACCACGACGCAGTAAAAACAAGCACCGGAATACAGAAGACAGCCCAGATAACACGGTGGTAAACGCCGGATTCAGGGGCCCACGACCGGGTCAACGGAAAAAGCCCTTTCAAGGCAATAGAGATGGACCGACCAGCCTAATCAAGATTCTAGACAAACTATGTCAGATCCACGGCACCCCTGACAAACCTGCAAATCATACCCACAGAGAATGCTGGGTCTTCAAGCAGGCCGGCAAGCTAAATGCCGAACACAAGGGGGAGGACACTCCGAGCGAGAGGATGCGCTTCGCCAGCAGGACATGCGGGGACAGAAAAAATTCCCACCAGAAGTCAAAACAGTAAATGTGACCCATGTGACAAAGAGGAGAAGCAAATATGCACTCCGAAATACACAAGCCGTAGAGCTCGTCGCCCCTGAGTTCTACCCCTGGTTGGCCTGCCCGGTCACTTTTGATCACAGGGATCACTTAAAAGGTATCTGGCATGAAGGATCTGCGGCCTTGGTGCTGGACCCAATAATAAACGGATACATCTCACACGAGTCCTTATGGACGGCGGCAGTAGTCTAAACCTGATATATCAGGACACTATCCGCAAAATGGGCATAAACCCAACAAAAATCAGCCACAGTAATACTACCTTTAGGGGAGTAATACAAGACACAAAGGCCCGCTGCACGGGCTCTATAGTACTAGAGGTTGTGTTCGGCTTGCCCGACAACTTCCGAAGCGAAAGGTTAAACTTTGACATTGCTCCATTCCGAAGTGGCTATCAAGCACTACTTGGACGAGAGGTTTTCGCTCGTTTTAATGCAATACCGCATTAAGCTTTACTCGAGCTTCAAATTCCCAGTCCGCGTGGCACCATCACAGTACATGGAAATGTTGAGCGCTCCTTACGAGCAGAAGAATGCACGGCTGCTTTAACAGCCGAACTCTAGACGACCTCACCACCAGAACAGATGACCGGTCGTTAGTACCGCGGACACGGTTAGACGAGTCCGGCTAATCATCGGATAGAGATTGGTTCGATGGTTATACCTTATAGACGGTACCAGGGGCTTCGCCTAGATAATTCGGCTAAACTTTACCCATCTCGACTTTTACATGGTTTATTTATAATAACCAATTTTTTGCACAACAACTTTTCACTAAGTACCTCTCTTTTATAGATGACAATCGTGCTACGCCCATTCAGGATATGGCACAATGGAGACACAGGCGCAGATGTGCAACAGGGACTCGTTCAAAGGTTTCTCTTTAGATTAAGACCCTGTGTAAACCTTTTCTACAATCTTTTGTTGTTCATATCCTCCGGAGTCTCAATACAACCGAGAAGGATGCTGACGTCTTGGCATGTGGCCACGTCAGAATATTACTCGTACCCGGACACTAGGGGCTCATTATCCAAGGGCATCATTTAAGCCCAGTATATATTTCAAAGACCGAACACCTTTGGGTGTGTTCGGCGTTGCGAGTTAGGCCTTATATGCATCAGCTCCGAATCATGTCTTTGGTCAAATGTTGGGTTTACCCGGATCCTGCGTTTTGCTACCTTACATTCCGCTCTATCGGCTAAGGCGGCACCAGGAGAACTACTGCGATTCTGTCCTGGTTCGGCGGATGAGCACCTCAGTAGAGAAAGCCGAAAACTGACTGTCATGATAAAGCGCGAGACTGGTCAACCACTCGATGACCTAGCGGAATCTTCGGGATTCCTCCACATTAACGAAGGGCCGTTTCCCGGCCAGGCATGTACGGGCCCCGTATTGGGATGAGCGCGGAGCCACCAGGGGCTATATAGTAGCCCCACTATCAAACTCCTATGGCTAAGTGAAATTGTTAAAGCAATATAGTATGATTGTCTAGTTCGCTGCGCTATCACCTCCTTAATGACCAAGACGTTGGATCAAGTGTGAACACGCGTCTTCTGCGAACACCCCCGCATTATATGCATGGGAGCTGAAGCCGACGACTGCAAACTTTCAGGTTATATACATATATACATAAACGGCCGCACAGGAGGCATCACAATACTTTCAGGCAAAAGTATAAAAATAGCCTTTATAATTCATTAAAACATTGTTTTCAATGAGAATACATATCACTAGAACATAATATTTTTCGAGCACTGCGCTTCTATTGAAAGAGCGCCTTCAAGGACCTCGTCAAAGTAGTGCTCGACAGCTACTCGGCTAACTGCTGAACTCGGGGTTGCAATTGCGGTGGCTTCCATCTCTGCCTAGCGCGTCTTGACACGGGCAAGCGCCATCCGCGCACCCTCGATGCACGCCGACCTCTTCATAGCGTCGATGCGCAGCACAACTCCAAGGAACTACTGCACCAAACTAAAGTAATTGTTCGGCCTCGGCCCTTCCAACCACAGGTGATCCACAACAGACCTCAAGGCGAGTCCGGACAACCTATGGAGCTCGGCCCATTCGGCCATCCGCTCATTCAGAGGAGGCGGACGCGCTAGACCATTAAATTGTGACCAGAATAGCTTCTCCACTTCGCGATCTTTTTGATCTTTGAAGTACTCGGCCGCATCAGCGGCACTCGCTACCAAATCCAGATAAGCGTCCGCAGAACTCCACAGCCGGTCCAGAGGATCATACTTAGGATCTACGAACTTCATCCATAGCATAAAGGGCTTCCCAGCCGCGATATCCCCGGCGTGACGCAGCTCCTCCTTCATCGCTCTAATTGTAGAGCAAGCGTCCTTGGATGCCACCGTGGCCTTCTCCAGGTCCGTCATCTTCGCTCGATCTTCCTTTTTGAGAAGCTCGTAACGACCGGTGGCATCCTTCAACTCCACAGCCATTTTGGCTATTCCCTCCTTACTTTGGCAATGAGCAGCCTTTTCGGCCCTCAGCTCCTCAGTTGCTTTCAGGGCGGCCGCATCACCTTTTCTGGCTTGTTCTTTGGCCCGGGCAAGTTCTGCTCGAAGGGTCTCCACGTCCGCAGCTCCATCTGCAGGCGCAACATATTAAAGACGCATGCATCATGCTATTCTTATTATGTATCGATCACTGGAGAAATCACATACCCTGTGGCCCATCAAGCCGCTTGTTGACAAGCATGATGTCGGCATCCGCCGCATCCAGTTGCCGCTTGAGCTCGACAACCTCTCCAATCCGGCTAGCCACCGGACCTCCTCCACCTGCATGCGAGGGCGGCGGGATTATTACCTGGGACTATGTTCCTCTGTTTGCCGCCGTTTTTGGCAGCAACCAGAGTCTCAGGGGCTACTATCTGCATCACCTTAACGTGTGCGGTACTGTCAAAAATACACACTATTTCACGTACCTCAAAACCTTTCAGCAGACTCATAAAGGCCTCATGCAACCCGCTTTCAGCGGATGAGATCCTCTCAACTATCGTACCCATTAGTGTACGATGCGCTTCTGAGATAGTCGCTTGCTCTAGCAAATCCTTCAGTACGTCCGACCGCATAAAATACGGTGTCGGACTCCTTCGGTTGCTCTCTTCAAGAGCCGGATACTGGGGACTTCGGGCAGCCAAAGTATTATCCTCTGGCCTTGCCGGATCAGGAGAAGCCCTCCGCGACGACACCTCGGGGTCGCCCGCCTTGTAAGGCGGGAGGGCATGGGGAGGCGTTTCGCTCTCCATCATCTTCGGAAGAAGATCCCCCGAAGACGAACTCTGTTGAGAAGGGCTATGACCCGGACTACAAGATAAATATTCGGTTATTTTTCTCAGAAGCTAAGCAGGACGTTTCTCATTGAACTTCCCTTTCTACTTACTGTTCGGTTGAAGGCTGGCCCCCTTGTGGGCATTGTGCGGCCGGGGTATCCCCCGGGGTAGGACCCTCTGGCGAAGATTTCTTCCCCCGTTCGGAGACCATTGTCTCCGGGTCTTCAGAGGCGGTCCTCTTCCTTCCTTGGGAAGGGGGAATTTTAGTTTCTTCCTTTTGGTTGTCCTCCTTCACGCAGGCACTAGCCTTTTTCTGCCCCCCTTCTTCTTCCCCTGAGGGCGCTTGATAAGGCGCGAACTCCAGCATCCTTGTCAGTACGGGATCTGGTGAGACCTCGGGGAGGGCGGCCGGACACCTGATCATCTTCGCCTTTGTTATCCAGTCCTGGGCAAAGAGCAACCTTTCAGAATGATGTTTGGATAAAAAAGATACAGCGTGTTCGATCACAGGGCTACTTACTTGGGTATCTGGACGATTGCAGTTCAAACCCGCATCCTTGGTGGTATCCGGACACATTATTTGTGGTCCGAAGAACAATTTGTACATCTCCTCGGGCGTCATGCCGAGGAAATGATGGACAGCTCGCGGTCCCTCCGGGTTGAACTCCAACATATGGAGGGGCGACGTTTGCAGGGCAGGACTCGACGAATTAACATGACTTGCATTACCGTGACTAGACTAATATCTCTCTCAAGGAGATATAGATGCGGCTCTGCAACATTGGCACATCCTTTTCTGGCCCCAAGTCCAGCCCCCTATTAACCCATGACGCTAGTCGAGGTGGGGGCCCGAGCGAAAAGCAGGTGGAGCCACCCACTTGGTACCCCCGGGAACTGTGATATAAAACCACTCTTGTTGCCATAAGTTGGACACTTCTGGGAAAGAACCCTGGGGCCATGGGGCATCAACACTTTTCCTTATTGCGGCGCCTCCACACTCTGCATGCCGCCCCTCGATCATCTTCGGCTCCACCTTGAAGGTCTTGAGCCACATGCTGAAGTGAGGGGTAATACGGAGGAAGGCTTCACACACGACGATAAACGACGAGATGTGGAGGACAGAATCTGGAGCCAGATCATGGTAATCCAGCCCGTAGTAGAACATGAGCCCCCTCACAAAGGGGTCTAGAGCGAGGCCTAGCCCTCGGAGGAAGTGAGATATGAACACGATGCTCTCGCTAGGTTTGGGTGTGGGAATGACCTGCCCTCGAGCAGGCAGCCGGTGCGCAATCTCACTAGTCAAAAACCCGGCCTCCCTTAACTTTTTGACCTCCTCCTCCGTGACAGAGGAAGGCATCCACCAACCTTGAAGGTTGGATCCGGACATGGTTGAAGGTCCGAAGCGCCTAACCTGAGCTTCGGGAGTTGGAACCCGAGGCGGGGGAAGGATTCGATTGAGTTCGAGGAGTAAAACAGGATAGGCCTTGGTCCCTTTATAAAGAGGCCGGATACCAAGCGTCCTTGTCGTGCCCGTTTGGGACTTGCCTACAATTGAGGAGTCATACCAACGGGCATGCTTGGGTTACCCACGTCCGTATTGATGAGAATCCCGTGATAAGGGGACACGATCTCTGCTTCCACAAGACGTGCCAAAGAAACCGCCTCGTGATTTGCGCCAAGGCTAGTTGAGAAAAATGGTTTGAATAATGACCGAGCCGTTGTGTGATGTATTGAAATTAAGAGTGTCAGCAGATTAGATTGGTGAAAATATTATTCTCTCTACGGTGGTATGTGGAACTTGTTTTGCAGAGCCGGACACTATCCTTGTGTTCAAGATCTTCTATGGAGTATTTGGAGGAGAAACCCGCCTTGCAATGCCGAAGACAATCTGCGCGCCGGACTCATCGTCATTGAAGCCTGGTTCAAGGGCTACTGAGGGAGTCCTGGATTAGGGGGTATCTGGACAGCCGGACTGTATCCTTTGGCCGGACTGTTGGACTATGAAGATACAAGATTGAAGACTTCGTCTCGTGTCCGGATGGGACTCTCCTTGGCGTGGAAGGCAAGCTTGGCGATACGGATATGTAGATCTCCTCCCATTGTAACCGACTCTGTGTAACCCTAGCCCCCTCCGGTGTCTATATAAACCGGAGGGTTTAGTCCATAGGGCACCAACAATCATACCATAGGGTAGCTTCTAGGGTTTAGCCTCTACGATCTCGTGGTAGATCAACTCTTGTACTACTCATATCATCAAGATCAATCACGCTGGAACTAGGGTATTACCTCCACCGTGAGGGCCTAAACCTGGGTAAACATTGTGTCCCTTGCCTCTTGTTACCATCCGCCTTAGACGCACAGTTCGGGACCCCCTACCCGAGATCCGCCAGTTTTGACACCGACAATCCTCATCTCGAGAACATGCGAGGACCTCAGGTCTGGGCCATGGCATAGACATTGCACTTGAGACTAACATATGACTATATCTCGCTGTGTCTCAAAGTGGGTATGTCCGGCTCGGTGATCTCCATCCCCGAGCCCATACTATCGATTTATCATCTCGATGCACATGACTTGTGAAACATAGTCATCAACTGAGTCGTATACTAGTCAACGATATGTGTCCACACAACCTTATCAACTAGGGACCATTAGAACAATCATCATACAATACATAGTTCCACAAACAAGTCACATACTTATTGATACATATCATTGATGATGTTCAAGGACAATACAAAGGACTCATGAATACATATGGAAATGTCATCATCACATGATTGCCTCTAGGGCATACCTCCAACAGCATCCCACTTGCACTAGAGTCAATCATTTAGGCATCGTATCACATGGAGCTCATGTGTGCCTCATGTTGGGGAATGTAGTAATTTCAAAAAAAATCCTACGCACACGCAAGATCATGGTGATGCATAGCAACGAGAAGGGAGAGTGTTGTCTACGTACCCTCGTAGACCGAAGCGGAAGCGTTGACACAACGTAGAGGAAGTAGTCGTACGTTCTCCTCGCGATCCAACCGATCACAGCACCGTTACTCCGGCACCTCCGAGTTCTTGGCACACGTTCAGCTCGATGACGATCCCGGGCTCCGATCCAGCAAAGCGTCGAGGAAGAGTTCCGTCAGCACGACGGCGTGGTGACGATCTTGATGTGTTACCGGCGCAGGGCTTCGCCTAAGCACTGCAACGATATGATCGAGGTGGAATTTGGTGGAAGGGGGCACCGCACACGGCTAAGGAAAGATCTCAATGATCAATTGTGTGTTTCTGGGGTGCCCCCTGCCCCCGTATATAAAGGAGCCAAGGGGGAGGGGCTGGCCGGCCAAGCCTGGCGCGCCAGAGAGTCCTACTCCCTCTGGGAGTAGGATTCCCCCCCCCCCCCAATCCTAGTTGGACTAGGATTCTCCAAGGGGGAGAGAGAGAGGGGGGCGCCCACCTCTCCTAGTCCTAATAGGACTAGGGGAAGGGGGGAGGCGCGCAGCCCATGAGGGTAGCCCTCTCACCTCTCCTCCAAGGCCCATGTTGGCCCATTATGCCCCCGGGGGGTTCCGGTAACCCTCCCGGTATTCCGGTAAAATCCTGATTTCACCTGGAATGCATCCGATGTCCAAACATAGGCTTCCAATATATAATTCTTTATGTCTCGACCATTTTGAGACTCCTCGTCATGTCCGTGATCACATCCGGGACTCCGAACTCCTTCGGTACATCAAAATGCATAAACTCATAATAACTGTCATCGTAACGTTAAGCGTGCGGACCCTGCGGTTCGAGAACAATGTAGACATGACCGAGACACGTCTCCGGTCAATAACCAATAGCGGGACCTGGATGCCCATATTGGCTCCTACATATTCTACGAAGATCTTTATCGGGCAGACCGCATAACAACATACGTTGTTCCCTTTGTCATCGGTATGTTACTTGCCCGAGATTCGATCGTCGGTATCCAATACCTAGTTCAATCTCGTTACCGGCAAGTCTCTTTACTCGTTCTGTAATACATCATCTTGCAACTAACTCATTGGTTGCAATGCTTGCAAGGCTTTATGTGATGTGCATTACCGAGAAGGCCCTGAGATACCTCTCCGACAATCGGAGTGACAAATCCTAATCTCGAAATACGCCAACCCAATATGTACCTTCGGAGACACCTGTAGAACACCTTTATAATCACCCAGTTACGTTGTGACGTTTGGTAGCACACAAAGTGTTCCTACGGTAAACGGGAGTTGCATAATCTCATAGTTAAAGGAACATGTATAAGTCATGGATAAAAGCAATAGCAACATACTAAACGATCGGGTGCTATGCTAATGGAATGGGTCATGTCAATCAGATCATTCAACTAATGATGTGATCTCGTTAATCAAATAACAACTCTTTGTTCATGGCTAGGAAACATAACCATCTTTGATTAATGAGCTAGTCAAGTAGAGGCATACTAGTGACACTCTGTTTGTCTATGTATTCACACATGTATTATGTTTCCAGTTAATACAATTCTAGCATGAATAATAAACATTTATCATGATATAAGGAAATAAATAATAACTTTATTATTGCCTCTAGGGCATATTTCCTTCAGTCTCCCACTTGCACTAGAGTCAATAATCTAGATTACAAAGTAATGATTCTAACACCCATGGAGTCTTGGTGCTGATCATGTTTTGCTCGTGGAAGAGGCTTAGTCAACGGGTCTGCAACATTCAGATCTGTATGTATCTTGCATATTTCTATGTCTCCCACCTGGACCAAATCCCGGATGGAGTTGAAGCGTCTTTTGATGTGTTTGGTTCTTTTGTGAAATCTGGATTCCTTTGCCAAGGCAATTGCACCAGTATTGTCACAAAAGATTTTCATTGGACCCGATACGCTAGGTAGAACACCTAGATCGGATATGAACTCCTTCATCCAGACTCCTTCATTAGCTGCTTCCGAAGCGGCTATGTACTCAGCTTCACATGTAGATCCCGCCACGACGCTTTGTTTAGAACTGCACCAACTGATAGCTCCACCGTTTAATGTAAATACGTATCCGGTTTGCGATTTAGAATCGTCCGGATCAGTGTCAAAGCTTGCATCGACGTAACCGTTTACGACGAGCTCTTTGTCACCTCCATAAATGAGAAACATATCCTTAGTCCTTCTCAAGTACTTAAGGATGTTCTTGACCGCTGTCCAGTGATCCACTCCTGGATTACTTTGGTACCTGCCTGCTAAACTTACAGCAAGGCACACATCAGGTCTGGTACACAGCATTGCATACATGATAGAGCCTATGGCTGAAGCATAGGGAACATTTTTCATTTTCTCTCTATCTTCTGCGGTGGTCGGGCATTGAGTCTTACTCAACTTCACACCTTGTGCCACAGGCAAGAACCCTTTCTTTGCCTGATCCATTTTGAACTTTTTCAAAACTTTGTCAAGGTATGTGCTTTGTGAAAGTCCTATTAAGCGTCTTGATCTATCTCTATAGATCTTAATGCCCAATATGTAAGCAGCTTCACCGAGGTCTTTCATTGAAAAACTCTTATTCAAGTATCCCTTTATGCTATCCAGAAATTCTATATCATTTCCGATCAGCAATATGTCATCCACATATAATATCAGAAATGCTACAGAGCTCCCACTCACCTTTTTGTAAATACAGGCTTCTCCAAAAGTCTGTATAAAACCAAATGCTTTGATCACACTATCAAAGCGTTTATTCCAACTCCGAGAGGCTTGCACCAGTCCATAAATGGATCGCTGGAGCTTGCACACTTTGTTAGCTCCCTTTGGATCGACAAAACCTTCTGGTTGCATCATATACAACTCTTCTTCCAGAAATCCATTCAGGAATGCAGTTTTGACATCCATTTGCCAAATTTCATAATCATAAAATGCGGCAACTGCTAACATGATTCGGACAGACTTAAGCATCGCTACGGGTGAGAAAGTCTCATCGTAGTCAATCCCTTGAACTTGTCGAAAACCTTTTGCAACAAGTCGAGCTTTATAGACAGTAACATTACCATCAGCGTCAGTCTTCTTCTTAAAAATCCATTTATTCTCAATTGCTTGCCGATCATCGGGCAAGTCAACCAAAGTCCACACTTTGTTCTCATACATGGATCCCATCTCAGATTTCATGGCCTCAAGCCACTTTGCGGAATCTGGGCTCACCATTGCTTCTTCATAGTTCGTAGGTTCATCATGGTCTAGTAACATGACTTCCAAAATAGGATTACCGTACCACTCTGGTGCGGATCTTACTCTGGTTGATCTACGAAGTTCAGTAGAAACTTGATCTGAAGTTTCATGATCATTATCATTAGCTTCCTCCCTATTTGATGTAGGTGTCACAGAAACAGATTTCTGTGATGTACTACTTCTCAATAAGGGAGTAGATACTGTTATCTCATCAAGTTCTACTTTCCTCCCACTCACTTCTTTCGAGAGAAACTCCTTCTCTAGAAAGTTTCCGACTTTAGCAACAAAAATTTTGCCTTCGGATCTGTGATAGAAGGTATACCTAATAGTCTCCTTTGGGTATCCTATGAAGACACATTTTTCCGATTTGGGTTCGAGCTTATCAGGTTGAAGCTTTTTCACATATGCATCGCAGCCCCAAACTTTAAGAAACGACAACTTTGGTTTCTTGCCAAACCACAGTTCATAAGGCGTCGTCTCAACGGATTTTGATGGTGCCCTATTTAACGTGAATGCGGCCGTCTCTAAAGCATAACCCCAAAAAGATAGCGGTAAATCGGTAAGAGACATCATAGATCGCACCATATCCAGTAAAGTACGATTACGACGTTCGGACACACCATTACGTTGTGGTGTTCCGGGTGGCGTGAGTTGCGAAACTATTCCGCATTGTTTCAAATGTAGACCAAACTCGTAACTCAAATATTCTCCTCCACGATCAGATCGTAGAAACTTTATTTTCTTGTTACGATGATTTTCCACTTCACTCTGAAATTCTTTGAACTTTTCAAATGTTTCAGACTTGTGTTTCATTAAGTAGATATACCCATATCTGCTTAAATCATCAGTGAAGGTGAGAAAATAACGATATCCGCCACGAGCCTCAACATTCATTGGACCACATACATCAGTATGTATGATTTCCAATAAATCTGTTGCTCTCTCCACAGTACCGGAGAACGGTGTTTTAGTCATCTTGCCCATAAGGCACGGTTCGCAAGTGCCAAGTGATTCATAATCAAGTGACTCCAAAAGTCCATCAGTATGGAGTTTCTTCATGCGTTTTACACCGATATGACCTAAACGGCAGTGCCACAAATAAGTTGCACTATCATTATCAACTCTGCATCTTTTGGCTTCAACATTATGAATATGTGTATCACTACTATCGAGATTAAGTAAGAACAAACCATTCTTTAATGGTGCATGACCATAGAAGATATTACTCATATAAATAGAACAACCATTATTCTCTGATTTAAATGAATAACCGTCTCGCATCAAACAAGATCCAGATATAATGTTCATGCTCAACGCTGGTACTAAATAACAATTATTTAGATCTAATATTAATCCCGAAGGTAGATGTAGAGGTAGCGTGCCGACCGCGATCACATCGACTTTGGAACAATTTCCCACGCGCATCGTCACCTCGTCCTTTAGCCAATCTTCGCTTAATCCGTAGCCCCTGTTTTGAGTTGCAAATATTAGCAACAGAACCAGTATCAAATACCCAGGTGCTACTGCGAGAATTAGTAAGGTACACATCAATAACATGTATATCATATATACCTTTGTTAACCTTGCCATCCTTCTTATCCGCCAAATACTTGGGGCAGTTCCGCTTCCAGTGACCAGTCTGCTTGCAATAGAAGCACTCAGTTTCAGGCTTAGGTCCAGACTTGGGTTTCTTCTCTTGATTAGCAACTTGCTTGCTGTTCTTTTTGAAGTTCCCCTTTTTCTTCCCTTTGCCCTTTTTCTTGAAACTAGTGGTTTTGTTAACCATCAACACTTGATGCTCCTTTTTGATTTCTACCTCCGCGGCTTTCAGCATCGCGAAGAGCTTGGGCATAGTTTTGGTCATCCCTTGCATATTATAGTTCATCACGAAGCTCTTGTAGCTTGGTGGCAGTGATTGGAGAATTCTGTCAATGACGCAATCATCCGGAAGATTAACTCCCAGTTGAATCAAGAGATTGTTATACCCAGACATTCTGAGTATATGCTCACTGACAGAACCGTTCTCCTCCATTTTACAGCTATAGAACTTATTGGAGACTTCATATCTCTCAATCCGGGCATTTGCTTGAAATATTAACTTCAACTCCTGGAACATCTCATATGCTCCATGGTGTTCAAAACGTCGTTGAAGTCCCGGTTCTAAGCCGTAAAGCATGGCACACTGAACTATAGAGTAGTCATCAGCTTTGCTTTGCCAGACGTTCACAACATCTGGCGTAGCTCTTGCACCAGGCCTGGCACCCAGCGGTGCTTCCAGGACGTAATTCTTCTGTGCAGCAATGAGGATAATCCTCAAGTTACGGACCCAGTCCGTGTAATTGCTACCATCATCTTTCAACTTTGCTTTCTCAAGGAACGCATTAAAATTCAACGGAACAACAGCACGAGCCATCTATCTACACAACATAAACAAGCAAGATACTATCAGGTACTAAGTTCATGATAAATTTAAGTTCAATTAATCATATTACTTAATAACTCCCACTTAGATAGACATCCCTCTAATCCTCTAAGTGATCACGTGATCCAAATCAACTAAACCATGTCCGATCATCACGTGAGATGGAGTAGTTTCAATGGTGAACATCACTATGTTGATCATATCTACTATATGATTCACGCTCGACCTTTCGGTCTCCGTGTTCCGAGGCCATATCTGTTATATGCTAGGCTCGTCAAGTTAAACCTGAGTATTCTGCGTGTGCAACTGTTTTGCACCCATTGTATTTGAACGTAGAGCCTATCACACCCGATCATCACGTGGTGTCTCAGCACGAAGAACTTTCGCAACGGTGCATACTCAGGGAGAACACTTTTATCTTGAAATTTAGTGAGAGATCATCTTATAATGCTACCGTCAATCAAAGCAAGATAAGATGCATAAAAGGATAAACATCACATGCAATCAATATAAGTGATATGATATGGCCATCATCATCTTGTGCTTGTGATCTCCATCTTTGAAGCACCGTCATGATCACCATCGTCACCGGCGCGACACCTTGATCTCCATCGTAGCATCGTTGTCGTCTTGCCAATCTTATGCTTCCACGACTATCACTACCGCTTAGTAATAAAGTAAAGCATTACATCGCGATTGCATTGCATACAATAAAGCGACAACCATATGGCTCCTGCCAGTTGCCGATAACTCAGTTACAAAACATGATCATCTCATACAATAAAATTTAGCGTCATGTCTTGACCATATCACATCACAACATGCCCTGCAAAAACAAGTTAGACGTCCTCTACTTTGTTGTTGCAAGTTTTACATGGCTGCTACGGGCTTAAGCAAGAACTCAACTTACCTACGCATCAAAACCACAACGATAGTTTGTCAAATAGACTCTGTTTTAACCTTCTCAAGGACCGGGCGTAGCCACACTCGGTTCAACTAAAGTTGGAGAGACAGTCTTCCGCAAGCCATCTATGTGCAAAGCACGTCGAGGGAACCGGTCTCGCGTAAGCGTACGCGTAAGGTTGGTCCGGATCGTCTCATCCAACAATACCGCTGAACCAAAGTATGACATGCTGGTAGGCAGTATGACTTGTATTGCCCACAATTCACTTGTGCTCTACTCGTGCAAATAACATCAAACCATAAAACCTAGGCTCGGATGCCACTGTTGGGGAACGTAGTAATTTCAAAAATTTTCCTACGCACACGCAAGATCATGGTGATGCATAGCAACGAGAGGGGAGAGTGTTGTCTACGTACCCTCGTAGACCGAAGCGGAAGCGTTGACACAACATAGAGGAAGTAGTCGTACGTTCTCCTCGCGATCCAACCGATCACAGCACCGTTACTCCGGCACCTCCGAGTTCTTGGCACACGTTCAGCTCGATGACGATCCCTGGGCTCCGATCCAGCAAAGCGTCGAGGAAGAGTTCCATCAGCACGACGGCGTGGTGACGATCTTGATGTGTTACCGGCGCAGGGCTTCGCCTAAGCACTGCAACGATATGATCGAGGTGGAATTTGGTGGAAGGGGGCACCGCACACGGCTAAGGAAAGATCTCAATGATCAATTGTGTGTTTCTGGGGTGCCCCCTGCCCCCGTATATAAAGGAGCCAAGGGGGAGGGGCTGGCCGGCCAAGCCTGGCGCGCCAGAGAGTCCTACTCCCTCTGGGAGTAGGATTCCCCCCCAATCCTAGTTGGACTAGGATTCTCCAAGGGGGAGAGAGAGAGAGAGAGGGGGCGCCCACCTCTCCTAGTCCTAATAGGACTAGGGGAAGGGGGGAGGCGCGCAGCCCATGAGGGCAGCCCTCTCACCTCTCCTCCAAGGCCCATGTTGGCCAATTATGCCCCCGGGGGGTTCCGGTAACCCTCCCGGTATTCCGGTAAAATCCTGATTTCACCTGGAATGCATCCGATGTCCAAACATAGGCTTCCAATATATAATTCTTTATGTCTCGACCATTTCGAGACTCCTCGTCATGTCCGTGATCACATCCGGGACTCCGAACTCCTTCGGTACATCAAAATGCATAAACTCATAATAACAGTCATCGTAACGTTAAGCGTGCGGACCCTGCGGTTCGGGAACAATGTAGACATGACCGAGACACGTCTCCGGTCAATAACCAATAGCGGGACCTGGATGCCCATATTGGCTCCTACATATTCTACGAAGATCTTTATCGGTCAGACCGCATAACAACATACGTTGTTCCCTTTGTCATCGGTATGTTACTTGCCCGAGATTCGATCGTCGGTATCCAATACCTAGTTCAATCTCGTTACCGGCAAGTCTCTTTACTCGTTCTGTAATACATCATCTTGCAACTAACTCATTGGTTGCAATGCTTGCAAGGCTTTATGTGATGTGCATTACCGAGAAGGCCCTGAGATACCTCTCCGACAATCGAAGTGACAAATCCTAATCTCGAAATACGCCAACCCAATATGTACCTTCGGAGACACCTGTAGAACACCTTTATAATCACCCAGTTACGTTGTGACGTTTGGTAGCACACAAAGTGTTCCTACGGTAAACGGGAGTTGCATAATCTCATAGTTAAAGGAACATGTATAAGTCATGGATAAAAGCAATAGCAACATACTAAACGATCGGGTGCTATGCTAATGGAATGGGTCATGTCAATCAGATCATTCAACTAATGATGTGATCTCGTTAATCAAATAACAACTCTTTGTTCATGGCTAGGAAACATAACCATCTTTGATTAATGAGCTAGTCAAGTAGAGGCATACTAGTGACACTCTGTTTGTCTATGTATTCACACATGTATTATGTTTCCAGTTAATACAATTCTAGCATGAATAATAAACATTTATCATGATATAAGGAAATAAATAATAACTTTATTATTGCCTCTAGGGCATATTTCCTTCACCTCATGCTTCGGCTGTGGGAGAGGCTTCGTCAATGGACCAGCAACATTTGCATCCATGTGTACCTTGCATATGTTTACATCACCTCTTTCGACAATGTCGTTGTCGGTGTCAAAACCGGCGGATGTCGGGTAGGGTGTCCCGAACTGTGTGTCTAAGGCGGATGGTACCAGGAGGCGAGGGACAAAATGTTTACCCAGGTTCGGGCCCTCTCGATGGAGGTAATACCCTACTTCCTGCTTGATTAATCTTGATGATATGAGTATTACAAGAGTTGATCTATCACGAGATCGTAGAGGCTAAACCCTACAAGCTAGCCTATGATTATGATTGTTGTAGTCCTATGGACTAAACCCTCCGGTTTATATGGACACCGGAGGGGGCTAGGGTTACACAGAGTCAGTTACAAGGGAGGAGATCTACATATCCGAATTGCCAAGCTTGCCTTCCACGCAAAGGAGAGTTCCAACCGGACACGGTATGAAGTCTTCAATCTTGTATCTTCATTGTCCTACAGTCTGGCCAAAGTATATAGTCCGGCAGTCCGAAGACCCCCTAATCCAGGACTCCCTCAGTAGCCCCTGAAACAGGCTTCAATGACGATGAGTCCGGCGCGCAGATTGTCTTCGGCATTGCAAGGCGGGTTCTTCCTCCGAATACTCCATAGGAGATTTTACACACAAGGATCGTGTCCGGCTCTGCAAAACAAATTCCACATGCCACCGTAGAGAGTATATTATTTCCACAAATCTAATATGCTGACGACTTTTCATAACGTGACATCACGCCATGGCCCGGTCATTATTCGAACCGTTTTTCTCAACCAACTACTGCACATATTGCGAGGCGCTTTTCTTGGCATGTCCTGTCGAAGCAGAGATCATGTCCCCTTATCATGGGATTCTCATCAATACGGGAGTGGGTAACCCAACCGCGCCATCAATCACGACGCTTGGGGAATAAGCGAGTTTCCCAGGCAAGTGGGGAGGCGCACAGTTTCTACTGCCCTTATAAAGGGACAAGGACTCCTCCTTTTCACCCACGCCTTTTTCTTCCCTGCCCATTCATTCTCGCGCACTCAAGATCCACCGCCCAAGTTTGCATTTTCTCCGCAAAACCACTCCAAGCATGTCCAGAGCGGGAGGCAAGTGGATGGTCTCCTCCGTTACGGAGGAGAACATTACGAAGCTCCGGGAAGCCGGATACCTGGCCGCAGACATCGCGCACCGGTTCCCAGACACGAGGCAGATCGTCCCTACCCCTGAACCCCACGAAAGGGTTGTATTCCTTACGGACTTCGTCCGTGGGCTAGGATTTCCCCTCCACCCATTTGTCTGCGGGCTCATGTTCTACTACGGGCTGGACTTCCATGATCTGGCCCCTAATTTCATCCTGAACATCTCGGCGTTTATCGTCGTGTGCGTGGCCTTCCTCGGCATCAAGCCCCACTTCGGCCTGTGGCTGAAGACCTTCAACATTAAAAGAAGGTGGTGGTCGGCTAGCAAGCGGAGTGCGGAGGCGCCATGGTGGGCAAAATGCCCAACGTCGCCTGGCTCAAAGGCTCCTATGTGAAGACCATTAAGGGGTGGCAATCGGGGTGGTTCTACATCACCGAGCCACGCGACACCAACTCGGTGGCGGCCCCCGAATTTCGATCTGGCATCCCCATGCGGCTGCCTATCCTGGGGTTCATCGGTGGAGCTGACCGAACTCCAGAACTGTGTTAAAAACATGATAAGCAAGAAAATCAAGCTTGTCAACGTGGTCCAGGTCATGCTCTTCTACCGGATCCTCCCGTGTCAAAGACGGGTGTTCAATATGTGGGAGTTCGACCCGTCTAAGCACCAGACGCTGCGAGAGCTCTTCGACACAACACACCAGGACATCTGGGAGGTGTTGTTCAAGTCTGCCGAGCTACCTCCTCCCCTTACCGAGGATTGTGGACTCAGTGCAAAGCGCCTCGCCAATTCGGTAAGCTCTTGATATCTCATTAGACGTTTCTTTCCCCAGTATAATCATGTGAGGGATCTAAGCCTCCACACCTTTTAACAAGACTGGGTCGCGACAACGGAACGGATCGATCATCCGGCCCCACTGCCCGAAGATCCAGCTAGGGCTCGCTTAACGGAGATGCTGGTTCTAGCGCCCTATGAGGCACCGGAGAAGAAGGCCAAGAAGAAGGCCGCAGGAACCAGGAATGGTCTCCGACGCAAGGTTGTATCGGACTCATCGTCTGATAATACCCAGGCGTCCTCCTCCCACAAAAACGAGGAGGATCAAGGGGAAAGTTCTCCCCCCCCCAGCTGGGGGAGACAAGAAAAGAAAGGCCACCCCGTCTGGGGAGGCCGAAGGGTCCAAGAAGGGAAGGACTCTCCTTCCGGACTGCTCCACAGCGGCCGCTTTCAGCGACGAGGAGTGGTTACCTAGGGAAAAGCCCCTGGCGAAGTCGTAAGTATCCGGATACCGTAATAGTTCTTGATATGCTTTATTTTATGGCTTCTCATCATGCCAAACATGATCATGCAGCCCATCCAAAGCCCATATCGATGTATCCTCTTCGGATGAGTCTTTGGGCCAGTCGGAGATGAACAATGATTCACTCCCGACCGCCTCCCCCCCCCCCCCGTCCTACGGACGACGTCGAGGTGTTGTCTCAAAGGGCACTGAACCAACGGGAGACAGTTCTGGAGGGGCCCCATGGCGATATTCCAGACGCTGGGGAATAGGAGGGGCAAGACCCCCATGGGCACTAATGTCGGGGGCAGCATGTCTAGCCCCCAGCCGAATACTGCGCCGGAACCTCCAGTGGTTCCGGATTCTGTCACGCGACCCCACACAAAGGGGGGCAAGACGTCTGTGCCGATGGCCTCTGTCCATCCAGAGGCATCGAACAATTTGCTGGAAGCGCTTCGCGGTGCTTCCATTGACGAAGAGCACCGCACTATCCTGAGTGCGGTGGTCCAGAAGGTTCGGTCTGCCAAAAGCGGACTGACTGAAGCCTGTGCCAGCCTCCTAACAGGCTTTGAGGTAAGCAATCAAATTATGAGAAAATGTTACAACATAGACAGTAGCCCCGGATGTTCTGTTTGGTGTTCGCAAAGAAAGGCCAAACAGAGGGTCGAATAATAATCACAGGAGTCTAATCATAATATGTTTATGTGAATAAGCACGCTTCACTGCTGGCCGCTGCCGCTCGCACGGCGGAGGTTTCTGCACTAAAGGGGAACCTTGAGCGGTCCGAGGAAGAGCTCGGCCTTACCAAGAGGCAGCTTGAAGAGAACAAAGGTAAGTAATACCCCGTATGTTTATTGATAAAGAAAAAGGAAGGTGGTTGTTAGATCACATGATCGTCATGAATTTTGCTAGGGGCCACGACCGAAGTGGCGGCCCTAAAGAAGACGTTGTCCAAGGCCGAAGGCAAAGCGGCCAAGGAGAGCACCGAGCGCGAGAAGCAAGAGGCCCGAGTCGGCGAGGTTCAACAAGAGCTCCAGGAGTTTGTCAAGAAGTATGAGTCCTTGGAGCGTGACTCTAAGAAGCAAGGGTCCGAGCTTGCGAAGGCCCTCGAGAACGCACAAAATGCCAAGGCCGAAGCCCAAAAGGCCCTCCAGGAAATTGAGGTGGTCAAGAAGATAGCGGCGGGTAAGGCATTCATTATGCAAAGCAAGCATGTGAAGGAAACTTTCCTTTTACTTGCCCGAATTCGGAGCTCTCCAGGAGCGTTCGCAGATCTACCCAGCAGTGTGTCGGATGTCGCGGAATTCTACCGGGCGGAGGAAGGGAGCTCGACGGAGAAGTTGTTCTGGTCTCAGTATACTGGGACCGAACATCCGATGCCCTTGAGCGACCAGTTGAAGCAACTGGTCGAGCTTCACAAGGCGGCCGAACTGGCCATGAAAGGCCTCATAGTCCGGATGTGGCCTGGAGAGCCCCTGCCTAGCAGCTCTTTCGGCCTGGTAAGGCGGCTTGTGAACGCCTGCCCACGGTTTGAAGTCATAAAGCGGTCCGTCTGCATTGAGGGTGCGCGCAGGGCTTTTGCCCGGGCGTAAGTGCACTGGGCGAATATGGACGCCGAAAAGTTGGTGAAGGAGGGGCCGCCGGAGGGCAAGGAGCATCGCCACCCCGAAAAGTATTATGATAGTGTCCTGAAGGGTGCTCGCCTTGTGGCAGAGGAGTGTGCTAAGGATGTAATATTTGAATGAATGTACTCATGTGATCCTGTAATATGAAACGAGTTCAGGTGCGCTATGTAACGCTTGTTAATTTAAAATATTACCTTCTGTGCGGCCGTTTATAAAATTTGAGAGTTGGCCAGTCGTCGGCTTCTGCCCCCATGTAACTAGTACCGAGGTGTTCGGGATAAACCTGATCACTCTTTATCCCAGTTTTGGGTCCTTCGAAAGAGGTGTTCAGCACAACGAACCAGACAATCAGACTATACAGCTTTATCACTCTCACTTAGGCATAGAAGTCTACAATTTTAAATTTTGGTGAAGCCCCTAGTATTCGGAAGGCCGAACTTGGGGCGCTATGTACGCCTAAATCAGAAAAGGCCGACTCCTCGCCCGAAGCGGAAAAAATCTTTAAGGATTTGAGACCTCTCGAACAGCGACCAGCTCTCGCCTCATCATGATAGTCAGTTTTTGGCTTTCTCTACTGAGGTGTTCGTCCGGAAGAACCGGGACACAATCGCAGTAGTTCTCCCAACGCTACCTTAGCCGATATAGCGAAACGTAAGGTACCAAAACATGGGAGCCGGGCAAACCCAAATATTGACCCAAGACATGATTCAGAGCTGATGCATATAATGCTATAAGTTCGGGGTGCCGCACTGTCGAAAGTGTTCGGACTTTTCTTGCCGTGTTATGGGGTACACTGAAGCCCCTGGCGCACTGGACGTTTCAGAATGTACGGGTGCAATTTTTCGTAAATAAGCAGACAGGGAAAAAAGATAAAGGAGTGCAATAATGAGCTAATGTTGTACAATGTTATTTAAATGATACGTCAAAGCGTATGCATACATGTATTGTAATAAGTAAAAATAGGACTATTTGACATGTCCTATCCAAGGGCAAGCTGCGTGTGGGTATGCAAAAAACAGGTATATCGATCGTTATCAGAGACCACCCGTGGATTCCCTTGTACGTCAAAGCTTCTTGCATGCTTGGTGTTTCCTTCCCGTGACGGGTCCCATAATCAGACGATCAGAGAGCGCCTTCAGATAATAGGGGCCTGAAAGGAAGAAAATGTTAAAGGTATACGGGTCCTGAGGCGGTTCGGCCGCACTGTGGGCCGTGCCATGGCTGTGCCTCCGCCTATGCCCATGGTATCTTGAGTGCGTAATTATGTACGCGCGACGCAAATTTCGCTGCTTGACTGGGACTAGGACAGAGGCCGAATTGCTAGGCGAGCTCTAAGTGTGCCTGGCGATCCTCTTGCAGGGTACTCCGGACTCGCTTGAAGGTGCCTGGGGTCTTTTTCGCCGAATTGGCGGTTTGCCTTGTAAGGCTGCTTTGTGCTTCTGCTGCGAGGGCCGCAGTGTGCTCCTCTGTGTGGAGCGAGCGTTCTATGTTTCCATTAACTCTTATAACCCCGCAAGGTCCTGGCGTTTTGAGCTTGAGGTATGCATAATGCGGTACCGCATTGAATCTGGCGAATGCGGTTTGCCCGAGTAGTTCGTGATAGCCACTGCGGAAGGGGACGATATCGAAGATTAACTCCTCGCTTCGGAAGTTGTCCGAAGATCGGAAGACCACTTCCAGTGTGATTGAGCCCGTGTAATAGGCCTCTACACCTGGGATGACACCTTTAAAGGTGGTTTTGGTGGGTTTGATCCAGGAGGGGTCTATACCCATTTTGCGCACTCTATCCTGATAGAGCAGGTTCAGGCTGCTGCCACCGTCCATAAGGACTCGAGTGAGGTGAAATCCGTCAATGATGGGGTCAAGGACCAATGCGGCAGAACCGCCATGACGGATACTGGTGGGGTGGTCCCTGTGATCGAAGGTGATCGGACATGAAGACCATGGGTTGAACTTTGGGGCGACTGGCTCCATTGCATAGACGTCTCTCAGTGCACGCTTCCGTTTCCGCTTGGGAATATGGGTTGCGTATATCATGTTTACCGTTTTCACTTGGTGAGGAAATTTCTTCTGCCGTCCTGTGTTCGGCGGCCGGGCCTCCTCCTCCTCCTCCTCTCCGGTTTATATAGACACCTGAGGGGGCTAGGGTTACACAGAGTCGGTTACAAGGGAGGAGATCTACATATCCGAATTGCCAAGCTTGCCTTCCACGCAAAGGAGAGTCCCATCCGGACACAGGATGAAGTCTTCAATCTTGTATCTTCATAGTCCAACAGTCCGGCCAAAGTATATAGTACGGCAGTCCGAGGACCCCCTAATCCAGGACTCCCTCAGTCGCGAATAAGGTTAAAACGCCTGAGTATGTGCTGGGTTTTATGATGGTTTCCTGGTTCCTTGACTTGCGCAATGGCACCACTATTATCACAATAGAAGTCCAATGGCTTAGACGTGCCCTCAACCACACCAAGATAAGAAATAAAATTCTTCACCCAAACACCTTCTTTTGCAACTTCAGAAGCCGCAATGTACTCAACCTCTATTGTAGAATCAGCTACAGTATCTTGCTTGGAGCTCCTCCAGCTCACTGCTCCTCCGTTCAGAATGAACACAAACCCACATTGCGATCGACTATCATCCCTATCAGTTTGGAAACTAGCATCGGTGTAACTCTTTACAACAAGCTCATTCTCACCTCCATAAACTAGGAACATATCCTTAGTGCTTCTCAAGTACTTAAGGATATTCTTAACCACTGCCTAGTGACTCTCACCTGGATCAGCCTGGTATCTTCCCACAACTAAGGATGGCAATGGGTCGGGTTTGGATCGGGTTGAACAATATCAAATCCGTATCCATATCCATGAAGACAGTCTTTGCCCGCCCATGAAAATATCCATGGGTGAAAAATTGTGTCCATGTCCAAACCCGATGGATATCCATACCCACTGGATATCCATTGGGTCCTCTCAAGATATATAAATAAGACATAACACAATGTTAACCTAAGCTCTTCCATTCTTCACCTCGTGGCAAGCTAGGCTTCAATTATTGTAAACATCAACTTATGGTAAATCAACGTCCACTAACAACCTAATATCATTTAGTATTTTTCTAAAAGATGAGAATGATGAGCCAATTAACGAGGAGATGAAATAAGGGAAGGGGAGCTGGAGTATATTAGTGGTGATGGAATGTCAATTAATGAAAGTTACGGTGGGGATTGTGCAATTTCTTTTGCATGTTTTACATAGCAACATGTAAAATTGAAGTGGGACATGTGACTGTGGGGTAGGTATAGCAGATTTTTTCCCATTAATGCATACTACCGGGTCGGGTTTGGAAATACCCACGGGTACAAGATTATATCCATGCCCTGCCCGCGAGCAATCGGGTCGGGTTTGGGCGCCGCCCATGGGCACAAAAGCATATCCAAACCCTATCCATTCGGGTCGGATATCCATGGGTATCCATGTCCATGGATAAAATTGCCATCCTTACCAACAACGCTAAGAGCAAAGCTAACATCGGGACGAGTACATACCATAGCGTACATGATGGACCCAACAGCCAAAGCATACAGAATCCCATCCATGCGTCTTCGCTCATCAGGGCTCGAAGGACTCTGGGTCTTGCTAAGACTAACGCCATGTGACATGGGCAAGAAACACTTCTTGGCATCTTGCATGTTGAATCGCTTCAACACCTTGTCAATATATGCACTCTGGCTTAATCTAATAATCCTTCTCGATCTATCTCTATATATCTTGATTCCCAAAATATAAGCTGCTTCTCCCAAGTCCTTCATCGAAAAACTATTTGTCAACGAGTCCTTGATAGATTCAAGCATTTGAACATCATTTCCAATCAATAATATGTCATCCACATATAAGATCAGAAATGCAATTGAGCTCCCACTGACCTTCTTGAATACACAATGATCACAGTCATTCTTGATAAAGCCAAACTCTTTGACCGCTTCATTAAAACGAATGTTCCAATTCCGAGATGCTTGCCTTAATCCATAAATGGATCTCTGAAGCTTGCACACCATGCTAGACTTCTTTGGATCGACAAAATCCTTGGGTTGTGTCATATACACATCCTCGGTTAAATTTCCATTAAGGAAAGCCGTTTTGACATCCATCTGCCATATCTCATAGTCAGAATATGTTGCTATAGCAAGAATGATCCGAATTGATTTAGGCATCGCTACCAGTGAGTAAGTCTCATCATAGTCAACTCCTTGAACTTGTCGGTAACCTTTAGGGACAAGTCGAGCCTTATGGACTGTGACATTTCTGTCCATATCAGTTTTCTTCTTAAAGATCCACTTGCACTCAATGGCTCGAACGCCATCTGGCAGATCAACCAAGTTCCAAACTTTATTGTCATCCATGGACTTTAATTCGGATCTCATGGCCTCAAGCCATAACTCGGAATCAGGGCTCTCCATCGCTTCCGCATACATAGTTGGCTCATTGTTCTCCAAGAACAACACATTGCAGTCATGCAAATTGTGCAACCTCTCCGACCTCCGTGGAACCGGTGTCGACTCCACCACGGGTTCCCTGACTAATTCCGTTGTGACAGAATCACCAACTGGAACGTCCCCGTGTGGTTCTTGAATTTCTTCGAGTCGGACCATGCTCCCACTAGCCTTCCGATTGAGAAACTCTTTCTTAAGAAAAACTCCATGTCGAGCGACAAACACTTTGCCCTCTTCACGGTTGTAGAAGTAATATCCTAAGGTTTCCCTTGGATATCCCACGAATATGCACTTGTCCGATTTGGGTGTGATCTTGTCCGACTGGAGTCGCTTGACATATGCTTCACATCCCCAAACTTTCAGAAAAGACAAATTGTGACTCTTCGCAGTCCATATCTCATATGGTGTCTTATCTACGGACTTAGATGGTACCCTGTTTAGTGTTAAAGTTGAAGTTTCAAGAGCATATCCCCAAAATGATAAGGGTAAATCCGACTGACTCATCATTGATCGGACCATGTCCAACAGAGTCTGATTCCTCCGTTCCGACACGCCATTTCTTTGTGGTGCACCCGGAGGAGCCAGTTGTGGAACTATTCCACGACTCTTTAGATGATCATCAAACTCCTGGCTCATATACTCACCGCGCGCCACGATTAGATCGTAGAAGTTTGATTTTCTTGTCGAGTTGATTTTCCACTTAGTTCTGAAACTCCTTGAACTTTTCAAAAGTTTCTGACTTGTGCCTCATCAAGTAGACATATCCATATCTACTCAAGTCGTCGGTAAAAGTCACGAAGTATTGGAAACCACCTCTGGCTGTCGTGCTCATTGGTCCACATATATCGCTATGTATAAGTTCCAATAGCTCGGACACCCTATCGCAACTCTTTGCAAAAGGGGTCTTAGTCATCTTGCCGAGTAGGCAGGACTCGCATGTCTCGAATGATTCAAAATCAAACGAAGTTAGGATTCCATCATCATGGAGCTTCTTCATGCGTTTTTTGACTAATGTGTCCTAGTCGACAAAGCCAGATGTAAGTCAGATTTATCTCATTAGGCTTATGCCTCTTAACATTTATGTTATAGACTAATTCACCTTCAAGATCTAGGATAAATAACCCATTCATAACGGGTGCAAAGCCATGAAACATATTATTCAAGTAAATAGAACAACCATTGTCCTTAATACTGAATTCATAACATTGTCTCATCAAACATGAGGCAGAAATAATGTTTCGACTCAAAGCAGGAACATAATATAAATTATCAAGTTCCATTACAAATCCTGAAGGTAAATTAAGTTGCATAGTGCCGACGGCCAGTGCAGCAACTCTTGCTTTATTCCCGACGCGTATGTCGACTTCTCCTCTTGTGACATTCCTAGTTTTTCTTAGCCCCTGCATCGAGTTGCATATGTGAACAATCGATCCGGTATCATATACCCGAGAGCTACTAGAAACATCAGCAAGATAAATGTCTATAACATATACAACAAGTGTACCTGAAGAAGAAGTCATACTTCCAGTCTTCTTGCCCTTCTCGGCAAGCCACTTGCTATAGTTCCTTTTCCAGTGTCCGGGTTCCTTGCAATGAAAGCAAATACTCCCCGAGGCCGTCCCTGTCTTAGGCGCAGTGGCGGTAGTTGGAATTACCTCCTTCTCCTTCCCCTTTGCCTTAGCCTTTTTCTTGCACCAGCTATTCTTGAACTTAGCTGAGTTCTGCACCATCAACACTTGACGATGCGTACCTTTCTTGATATCCTGCTCTGCCACTTTGAGCATCCCATGCAATTCAGTGAGCTTATTTTCCATCCCATGCATATGGTAGTTCGAGATGAACGACCCATAGCTATCTGGAAGAGAACCCAAAATTGTATATGTGGACAACTCATCCCCAAGTGGGAAGCCCAGCCTATCTAGAGCTTGCATGTACCCGATCATCTTGATCACATGCGGGCTCAGTGGATCACCCTCTTTCACCTTACAATTCAACAAGGATCGCCAGATGTTGAACCTTTCAGTCCTAGCCTGCATTTGAAACATGCTCTTAAGGTTCTCAATCATATCGAAAGCCTCAATATTTTCGAACTGCTATTGCAGATCGGGCTCCATAGAGGACAGCATGAGACAGTTGATCTCGTTTGATTCATCAACGAGTTTCTGGTAGGCATTTCTGGCTGTGGCATTAGCATTATCGGCAGGTTCCTTTGGAAGCGGATTCTCTAGAACTTGTTCCTTTTTCTCATTCCTAAGAACAATTCTCAAGTTTCTATACCAGGTGGTAAAGTTTGTCCCATTCAATTTATCTTTTTCCAGGATTGATTTCAATGCAAAGGGGTAACTTGAGCAGGTGGTGCCATTGACCTACAACAGAAATATGCAAAACACTAAGACATGTATTCATGAAGTGTAATTCATATTAAACATTTTAATAAGATCATTACTCCCACTAAAATCAACATCCCTCGGTTGATACTTAGTGATTCAAGATCCAAGATCAACATGTCAACTAGTGAGCTTTTGCATCACCGCTAGAGGACAAGATCACTCGGCAAGTAACTCTTGCTAATCGTATCTCCATACGACTCTTGTCGTTGGGGACATCTCATGCCTCGCCCACTCCTATGCCTCGTGGCCCAAAACTGTTTTGATAGCCATGACAAGTCAACCAATGCTTCGCGTGTAAGTGTCCGACAAAAACCCATCACTTCAAGGAGATCTAGTGGCACCCTAATTTCGTAGGCCCGCCACTATATATACTTGACATGTGAAGGTGCAGCAATTGGGGAGGCAATTGTACTTGACATTCTTTGAGGGACCGCCCTATTTAAAAAATCTACCATGCAAAAGAAGGGTGCATAAAAGGGATAAACTTTCACAGGCAGTTTATATCTGTGTGATATGGTATAGCCCCTTTTCACAGCGCATGGTGATCTCCATCTCCAGGTGCGCGGTCTGCCCATGCATGGTTGTCCTCGTGGTGATCTCCATCTCCATGCCATGGTGTCAACCGCCAAGTGTTACATAAGATGCTATGCTATTGAAAACTAATAGCTATTGAAAGTAAATTACATTACATGGCTTCTCATGTTGACACGCAGGTCAGTAACACAATAATGGGACAATCATATGGCTCTTGCCGGTTGTCGCACTCAAGACACGCAGGTCATGAAACAATAATACACAAGCAACATTCATGGGCTATACCAAATCACAAGCATTCCCTGCAAGAATGAGTCAGACGTTCTACCGTCGAAGATAAAACCTCCTGAAACTCTATTTTCCAAGCGGATTTTGGCCTAGCCAGAAACGCAAAGTTCGTATGCAAAAGTACAGCCGTTTTACCGAGACCGCTCCAACAGATTTCTGCACTGCGGAAATCACATTTCCATGGTGTTGATCTATGTTCCGATTCGATCAATCTCATTGATCTTCGCGTGCAGCATCCGGATTTACGTTCCACTGTCTACCTCGATGGCAGAAACCGACCGGTAGGGGTAAGTCGTGTCACGACCTGTGCGTCACGATCATGGAAACAAGATCACAAAACCAACCTTCAACACAGACGTGCGCGGCCGATCTCATCGACCCGCACCTGAACCGATCTACATATCTCATATGCATATCATCGAATCTATCACCACACAACGGATGCTCTAATACCACTGTTGGAACACGCGGTACACTACGCTAGCGCCAAATAAAATTTTCTACCGCGCACCCAAGATCATGCTGCTGGAAACAGATCACGAGATCGGGTTTACCACTAGACGCGCATTCACCGCAGAGGAATGGAGTTGCTGATGCATGTAGCCGATCTCCCGGGCCGTCTCCTCCTCGCTTTGCCGATCTCCAGAGAATAGCAAAGACCCGTGAACGGTTACCTCCCGCGAACGACACCTCGCGGTTCCCTTGAACGGTTCGTCCAAGCACCGCAGATGTGATGCCTCGAAGGTATCCACACGTACGGTGAGCAGCGTTGAGCGACGGACTGCTAGGCCCGGTCGCGCAGCATGGGCGTGGGGAGTGGCGGTGGCTAACCAGGGTTCTGTTCGATCAACCCTAAGTGGTGTGCCCACTCACCTTTATATAGACCTCCGAGGTGGGCTCAACACTTGAGCCCACTAGGATCCCACATCCATTTTCCACTCGGATCCAATCCGAATGGGCTGCAGTCCCTTAAGTGTGCGACCCTATAGGTTCACGTACACATGGACACGACCAGAGTCGATAGTTGGTGGCGGCTCCTAGCAGAACGCGCCAACTCCCACGTGTGCGTAAAGTCCTTGACGAACCTCAACAATGTGTCATATGCAACATTCCTTTTACCTCACGATATTTGTTGTCGAGCTCAAGGCGAATACTTGTCACCCTTGTGATGGCTCGACCTCTCTTCTCGAAACCGTGACACAGATTCTCGAACTAGGTTAACACTTAACCCAAGTCGCATGGCCATGCTTTCCAAATCTGATCACTCGAGAGGGCCCAGAGAATACCTCTCCAAATAGGGGGGCAAATCCCATCTTGATCAACCATGTCTCGCGGCATGTCTCACGACTCACCCGAAAGCTACCTTTATAACTACCCAGTTACGGAGTAGCATTTGATAGACCCTAAGTGAGTCGATCCTCATCCCGAGAACATGCAAGGACCTCAGGTCTAGGACATGGCATAGACATTGCACTTGAGACTAACATATGACTATATCTCGCTGTGTCTCAAAGTGGGTCTACCCAGCTCGGTGATCTCTATCCCCGAGCCCATACTATTAATTTAGCATCTCGATGCACATGACTTGTGAAACATAGTCATCAACCGAGTCATATACTAGTCGAGGATATGTGTCCACACAACCTTATCAACTAGGGACCATTAGAACAATCATCATACAATACATAGTTCCACAAACAAGTCACATAATTATTGATACATGTCATTGATGATGTTCAAGGACAATACAAAGGACTCATGAATACATATGGAAATGTCATCATCACATGATTGCCTCTAGGGCATACCTCCAACAGTATCCCACTTGCACTAGAGTCAATCATTTAGCCATCGTATCACATGGAGCTCATGTTCGCCTCATGCTTCGGCTGTGGGAGAGGCTTTGTCAATGGATCAACAACATTTGCATCCATGTGTACCTTGCATATGTTTACATCACCTCTTTCGACAATGTCGCTATCGGTGTCAAAACCGGCGGATCTCGGGTAGGGTGTCCCGAACTGTGTGTCTTAGGCGGATGGTACCAGGAGGCGAGGGACAAAATGTTTACCCAGGTTCGGGCCCTCTCGATGGAGGTAATACCCTACTTCCTGCTTGATTAATCTTGATGATATGAGTATTACAAGAGTTGATCTACCACGAGGTCGTAGAGGCTAAACCCTACAAGCTAGCCTATGATTATGATTGTTGTAGTCCTATGGACTAAACCCTCCGGTTTATATGGACACCGGAGGGGGCTAGGGTTACACAGAGTCGGTTACAAGGGAGGAGATCTACATATCCGAATTGCCAAGCTTGCCTTCCACGCAAAGGAGAGTTCCAACCGGACACGGGATGAAGTCTTCAATCTTGTATCTTCATTGTCCTACAGTATGGCCAAAGTATATAGTCCGGCAGTCCGAAAACCCCCTAATCCAGGACTCCCTCAGTAGCACCTGAACCAGGCTTCAATGACGATGAGTCCGGCGCGCAGATTGTCTTCGGCATTGCAAGGCGGGTTCTTCCTCCGAATACTCCATAGGAGATTTTACACACAAGGATCGTGTCCGGCTCTGCAAAACAAATTCCACATGCCACCGTAGAGAGTATATTATTTCCACAAATCTAATATGCTGACGACTTTTCATAACGTGACATCACGCCATGGCCCGGTCATTATTCGAACCGTTTTTCTCAACCAACTACTGCACATATTGCGAGGCGGTTTTCTTGGCATGTCCTGTCGAAGCAGAGATCATGTCCCCTTATCACGGAATTCTCATCAATACGGGAGTGGGTAACCCAACCGCGCCATAAATCACGACGCTTGGGGAATAAGCGAGTTTACCAGGCAAGTAGGGAGGCGCACAGTTTCTACCGCCCTTATAAAGGGACAAGGACTCCTCCTTTTCACCCACACCTTCTTCTTCCCTGCCCATTCATTCTCGCGCACTCACGCTCCACCACCCAAGTTCGCATTTTCTCCGCAAAACCACTCCCAGCATGTCCGGACCGGGAGGCAAGTGGATGGTCTCCTCCATTACGGAGGAGAACATTACGAAGCTCCGGGAAGCCGGATACCTGGCTGCAGACATCACGCACCGGTTCCCAGACGCGGGGCAGATCGTCCCTACCCCCGAACCCCACGAAAGGGTTGTATTCCTTACCAACTTCGTCCGTGGGCTGGGATTTCCCCTCCACCCATTTGTTCGCGGGCTCATGTTCTACTACGGGCTGGACTTCCATGATCTGGCCCCTAATTTCATCCTCAACATCTCGGCGTTTATCGTCGTGCGCGAGGCCTTCCTCGGCAACAAGCCCCACTTCGGCCTGTGGCTGAAGACCTTCAACGTTAAAAGAAGGTGGTGGTCGGCCAGCAAGCGGAGTGCGGAGGCGCCATGGTGGGCAAAATGCCCAACGTCACCTGGCTCAAAGGCTCCTATGTGGAGACCATGAAGGGGTGGCAATCGGGGTGGTTCTACATCACCAAGCTGCGCGACACCAACTCGATGGCGGCCCCCGAATTTTGATCCGGCATCCCCATGCGGCTCACCTCCTAGAAAGAGAAGGGCCTATCCTGGGGTTCATCGGTGGAGCTGACCGGACTCCAGAACTGTGTTAAAAACATGATAAGCAAGAAAATCAAGCTTGTCAACGTGGTCCAGGTCATGCTCTTCCACCGGATCCTCCCGTGTCAAAGACGGGCGTTCAATATGTGGGAGTTCGACCCGGCTAAGCACCAGACGCTGCGAGAGCTCTTCGACATAACGCACCAGGACATCTGGAAGGTGTTGTTCAAGTCTGCCGAGGTACCTCCTCCCCTTACCGAGGATCCCGAACTCAGCACAAAGTGCCTCGCCAATCCGGTAAGCTCCTTATATCTCATAAGATGTTTCTTTCCCCAGTATAATCATGTGAGGGATCTAAGCCTCCACGGCTTTTAACAGGACTGGGTCGCGACACCGGAGCAGATCGATTGTCCGGCCTCACTTCCCGAAGATCCAGCTAGGTCTCGCTTAACGGAGATGCTGGTTCAGCGCCCTATGAGGCACCGGAGAAGAAGGCCAAGAAGAAGGCCGCGGGAACCAGGAAAGGTCTCCGGCGCAAGGTTGTATCGGACTCATCATCCGATAACGCCCACGCGCCCTCCTCCCACGAAAATGAGGAGGAGGAAGGGGAAAGTTCTCCCCCCAGCCGGGGAAGACAAGAAAAGAAAGGCCGCCCCGTCTGGGGAGGCCGAAGGGTCCAAGAAGGGAAGGACTCTCCTTCCGGACTGCTCCACGATGGCCGCTTTCAGCAACGAGGAGTGGTTACCTAGGGACAAGCCCCTGGTGAAGTCGTACGTATCCGAATACCATAATAGTTCTTGATATGCTTTATTTTATGGCTTCTCATCATGCCAAACATCATCATGCAGCCCATCCAAAGCCCATATCGACGTATCCTCTTCGGATGAGTCTTTGGGCCAGTCGGAGATGAACAATTATTCACTCCCGACCGCCTCCTCCCCCCACCCTACGGACGACGTCGAGGTGTTGTCTCAAAGGGCACTGAACCAAGGGGAGACAGTTCCGGAGGGGCCCCATGGCGATATTCCAGACGCTGGGCGTAGGAGGGGCAAGACCCCCATGGGAACTAATGCTGGGGGCAGCATGTCTAGCCCCCAGCCGAATACTACGCCGGAACCTCCAGTGGTTCCAGATTCCGTCATGCGACCCCACGCAGAGGGGGGCAAGACGTCTGTGTCGATGGCCTATGTCCATCCAGAGGCATCGGACAATTTGCTGGAAGCGCTTTGCGGCGCTTCCATTGACGAAGAGCACCGCACTATCCTGAGTGCGGTGGTCCAGAAGGTTCGGTCCGCCAAAAGCGGACTGACTGAAGCCTGTGCCAGCCTCCTAACAGGCTTTGAGGTAAGCAATCAAATTATGAGAAAATGTTACAGCATGGACAGTAGCCTCGGATGCTCTGTTTGGTGTTCGCAAAGAAAGCCCGAACAGAGAATCGAATAATAATCACAGGAGTCTAATCAGAATATGTTTATGTGAATAAGTAGGCTTCACTGCTGGCCGCCGCCGCTCGCACGGCGGAGGTTTCCGCACTAAAGCGAAACCTTGAGCGGTCCGAGGAAGAGCTCGGCCTTACCAAGAGGCAGCTCGAAGAGAACAAAGGTAAGTAATACCCCATTTGTTTATTGATAAAGAAAAAAAGAAGGTGGTTGTTAGATCACATGATCGTCATGAATTTTGCTAGGGGCCACGACCGAAGTGGCGGCCCTAAAGAAGACGCTGTTGTGGTAGATCAACTCTTGTACTACTCATATCATCAAGATCAATCAAGCAGGAAGTAGGGTATTACCTCCACCGTGAGGGCCTGAACCTGGGTAAACATTGTGTCCCTTGCCTCCTGTTACCATCCGCCTTAGACGCATAGTTCGGGACCCCCTACCTGAGATCCGCCGGTTTTGACACCGACAATCCTCATCCCGAGAACATGCGAGGACCTCAGGTCTAGGACATGTCATAAACATTGCACTTGAGACTAACATATGACTATATCTCGCTGTGTCTCAAAGTGGATATGTCCGGCTCGGTGATCTCCATCCCCGAGCCTATACTATCGATTTAGCATCTCGATGCACATGACTTGTGAAACATAGTCATCAACCGAGTCGTATACTAGTCAAGGATATGTGTCCACACAACCTTATCAACTAGGGACCATTAGAACAATCATCATACAATACATAGTTCCAAAAACAAGTCACATACTTATTGATACATATCATTGATGATGTTCAAGGACAATACAAAGGACTCATGAAGACATATGGAAATGTCATCATCACATGATTGCCTCTAGGGCATATCTCCAACAGCCGATATGTTCAAGGCGTTGCAACATATAAATGCAAAATCACACATGCTACGCGCGAATTTGGTTGATTTTGGTGGAACTGCACAAAAAGAACAGCTGGTTTATTTAGCACGAGGTGCCATGTCAATGTCCGAACTGATGGCAAACCCTTCCCATTCTACAATCGTAGGCATTTGATATTTTGGAATGGGAAAACCTTGTCAAAGTTTGCTCATTGATGTACGCAAAACAACATGCATTTGACATTTTGGAATGGGACAACCTTGTCAAATTTTGCTCATTGATGTTACCAAGAAGACATGCGTTTGGTATTTTCGAATGGGACACCCTTTGCCGTCAGCAGCATCTATCGATTTTTCTTTATTGTTTAGTTGTGAAGTAAATATTGGCTCTGACATGTGAATCGCTGAGATGCATAATCATTGATTGTTTTGAATGTTCTCTATGAATTGCCAGGCCGGTGTGTTTGATTGCAATGTACACGAACGCTAAAAAGCAACTCAAACTCTTTATACTCCCTTTGTGCCTTTTTACTTTGCATATTAGATTTCTTTCAAGTCAGTTGATTTTACATTGTGAATGTTCATACTTTTTTCTAAAAGTTTGGTCAAAGTAGAGATACTCTGACTCCGGACAAAACTTGTATGCAGACTAAAAAGGACCAGATGGAGTACATGTGAAACTGCTGCAAAGGAGGTGATCACCCTGGGAATAATCCTAGTACGTATTGTTTTGCATGTTCATCCAATGCCAGTGATACAAGACTAATCGAACTAAATTCATTCATACACGGTCGGATTTCATATAAACATGCCGGATTTCATTACATTTCATACATTCTTTAACTAAAAAGGGATGCGCTGGAGGTCTAATTAATTGACCGAATCTACCCACCTATGTGCGGCTGAGCCGAACAAAAGCTTATTCTCCAGCGGACTTAGCTTTAGTGACTTAACTGCAGGTGCAGTTGCGTAACTGACATGTGGCCCAGATGCCTGTTGGGCCCACATGTCAGTGACCCAACTGCACCAGCAGTTAAGTAACTGAAGCAGTGTCCTTTTCCAACATAGCTCTCCGACTCCACGTTGCCGCCAAGAAGCTTATCGACCGTCAATGGTTAACCCGCCTAGCTTGGCTTAAACCGGAGGGTAGCAGCGGTGGCCTTACTTGGACCCAAGCAGTGGCGACCTACCGCGTTCTACTCTTCCTCGTTTTCTGTGTGGCGCGGCCTCGTTGGCAGCGTGGCGGGGCCTCGAGCGATGTCCTCTATCTCGCTGCCGGTGGGGCGGCGCCTCGGCGGAGCGGGGGAAATCATCCCCCTCATTGCCGGCAGTTTGGGGCCTCGTCTGAGCCGACGATGTCCTCTGCCTCTTTGTTGGCGGGGCGGGGCCTCGCCGAAGCCGGCGAGGTCCTCCGCCTTGGTGCCGATGGGGCGGGGCCTCGGCGGAGCCGGCTGTGTCCTATGCCTCGTTGTTGGCGCCGCGGGGCCTCGGCGGAGCAGGGCCTCATCAACGGCAGCGGAGTGGGGACTCGTCGGAGCCGGCATTGTCCTCTGCCTCGTCCTCGGTCTCGCCAAACAGCCCCTCGCTCGCTTCATCACCTTCTTTGTAGGCAGCCGCAGCCTCCGCCACCCGCATGCGGTACTGCCAGCGCTCGAGGCGGCCCTCGCGGGTGGAGCGGTACGAGTCGACCAGCTCCTCCTGCTCCTCCCGCTCCACGGTGATCTGCTCCTCCCCTGCAGGTGCTCCTAGAGGAGATGGTGGTTGTAGGCGGTGTCGGCCTGCGCCTCCCGGAACTGCTCCTGACGCTTCTGCCTCACCGTGTACATGTATTGGGCGCGGGCCTCTCCGATGGTCATGGTGCAATGCACCAGCGAGGATGGCGAGGAGGAGGGGGTTGGCGCCAGATCGTCGACTACCATGTTATCCATTGGGACGTCATTGTCCTCCGGCTGCTTGCTGGCCAGTCAGTCGGTAGCAATGGCTGCCATATCCTTGTGGTCCGTCGTCCGCCCGTCCCGAAGAGCGCTGGAGCGCGAGGAAGCCATGGTGGGCAGTAGTTGTGTGGACAGGAGAAAGGGAACGGTGGCGAATGACTGCGGCTATGGTCGGCGCAACAGTTTATATAGCAATGGTGGGCGGCGGAGGGACGGACGTGTGGCGCCGGAGTAGCCGCCTCGGCAACCGCATATCATTAATGTGGGCGGCAGACGGATGGACACACGGCACTTGTGTCGTTTGAGGGCGGAGCAATCGCCTACATCGGGAAGCGGGGCGGGCGGCGCTGACCGTTTCAGGCGGAAAGCACGCGCGGGCGAGGGAGGCGGTCTGGGTGGGCCAGGGCAGTCAGGCTCGTGCTTGGCAGTGGGTCGATCCACCAGTCGAACATGCTGGCTCGCCAGCGAGCTCGCCGAGCTGAGCGTCGACAGTCAGACAATGGATGTAGCTTCTGACCAGGAGCCGGCGCCACTGTCCAAGCCTGTTCAAGCCGTGTTCACCATAGAGCAGGTGCGGCCGCACTTCGACGCCCTAATGGCAGAAGAGCTACCAGCGCAGGAGGACCTATGCTGCAACCTCCGTCTCCTCAACGAGCACCGGTGAACAAGAGAACGACAATGCCGTCGCGGACATGTGGCCCTATGATCGGGATCCCGAATGAGCAGTGGGCGCTGTATTAGACCATCCGTAGGGCCAGCGAGGCCCTCTCCGTCATCCTTCGAGTTTTTGCGTTCGTCGTGGCGCCGCCGTCTCGCGTTGTCAACATGTTCAACGGACATGAGGAATGAGGAGATGACTTTACTTGGAGAGGACGACAGTGGGGACCCACCAGGGCCATAGCTGCATGTATGCACGTGCATCCTTATTATATACAACTATAATTTATTTTTGCTTCCTCCTGGTTTCCTGACATCACGGTCCCACACGATTGTCAACCTATGTAGTCAATAAGCGAGAGAATTGCACAAGGAGCGGCCGACAACTGGGACCAAGCAGCTCGAGCAGTATTTGTTTTTTTGAGGTGTGAGCACTGCAGAGTTTTTCTTGAACGATGTTTTCGTTGTTGTTCAGAGGAGAGCAGGGTATTAACTTGGCGGGATGTGGCCCGTCTAGCCCAGGCCAGATATCCAGCCCAGATATTATTTTTATTCGAGCTGAAAATGGCTAGCGCAGCTATACTTTTTTTGAGGAATACCCAGGCAAGGTCAACTTGTTATTCTCCGCCCCGCTAGGCTGCAAAACTTTCCAAGGAGGGATGCATTAGGCTTAACAAGAAAATGGGCTTTAAGAAATAATAAATGGGATGCGATTATAAAAACTGGGCAGTAACTATAAAAAATGCACCCAACAGGTAATTAGTTTATAAAATATTATTTTTGGATTTTGAAAATTTTAATTTCATTAATTGTTGCATGCGCAATGTTTCATTGGATTTTTATGAAATACAAATTTATATTGAAATTGTATTTAATCTGACTAGAAATTTTGGGATAAAAATATTTCGGACCCAATCAAAATGTGGGAAATTTTATTGAATTCTGTTTTGAACGGTTGGTTGAAATTATTAATCGGTGTCCTAGCTAGAAAATGGGTTGTACTTTTAACAAACTGAAAATGGGTTGTAGTAAATTCCATTAGAATTCGAAAATGGGTTGTACATTCTTACAAATCGCTAATGGGCTATAAGTTCTCTGCCACACACTTGTGGGCCTACCAAGTTGACGTGTCCCCTAAAAAAGTAAGTTGATGCATATGCAAGGCTTTCTCGCCTTATAGTCAACACACGGTTCTAGCAGTAGTGGCCGTTGGATGTCCATCCAACGGATGTCGTGCTTCTTCTTCAATCTCGGATATTCTAGCTTCATCCGCCCAAAAAATGATTCCTCCCCCTGACATCTGGGGCACACCGTTTCGGAGGCTGACCTATGGGCCTACTAAGTTGACACGTACCAAGGGCTTTGTCAACTTAGTCAATATAAACGACTCTAGCTGCAGAGACCGTACGATGTCCATCCAACGGCCGTAGTGCTTCTTCAACCTCTGGTCTTCTTGCTCCAGCCGCCCAAACCAGCGCATGTGGGCCTGCCTGCTCCCGCCTCCCGTGGCCGGTTGTGCTGCCGCATAGGGCGCACCGCCCCACCCTACTCCATTGCTGGCCAGGCCATTCCTCTACTCATCCACACCTCCTATTATTTTTCGGCGACGACAGCTGGACCAGTAAACCCTCGTACACCCCACCGCGTGGGCAACCACTGCCGAGTCTTCCCCGGCTCCATGTCATTCCCTTCCTAGGCTCGCCGTCGTCCACCGCCCAGGTGCTCTCGGCGCGCCGTGGTCAATGTGGTCAACGAATGACATCCATCGGACGTGGACTGCATGTGGAGAGGATGACAGCTAGGTCCACGGCCGTGCCTCCTTATTATGCAAAAAATAATGGTTCCTCCACCTGACAACAGGGACCCACTGGACAAGCCACCGTATTTTGCGAAAAAACATTTCCCCCTAACTGCTGGGACCCACGAGCTACATCTTCGCACGCAAGGAATGTGTCCATATTACAGGCAAAAAAATGATTCACCCCCTGACTGTTGGGACCCACCAGCTACATCTTTGCATGCAAGAAAGTGCCTGACAGTCGGGACCCACATGGTCGAAGCGTACGTAGTGTTGTCATTCTGGTTGCGAACGTGTACGTACATACTGGTCGATTGGTCTTTCTGCAGGCTACAGCGATGAACCGTGGCCGTGTAAGGAAGGGCACGTGTCGTAGTAGAGGCGCGCACGTAGCATGTACATGTACGTACAACGGCCAGGGTGCAAGAAAGAAAATACGGCCACGTACGTACATATGGGCACGGTCTCAAATGCCTACTCGCATACGTACGACCAGGGCTCGTGTACATGGCTTGGTCGGAACGGAGAAACTGCGTCGTCCTCGTTTTCATAGGGAGCCAACCGCTTGGGTCGGAACGAAATGCCTCGTGTTCATCGGGAGCCCGTCGAGGGGAATACGTCGTGTTCATCGGGAGCCAACCGGCTTGGATGGAATAGCCGATGTCAACGAGGCCTTGGTCGGAACGGAGGAAATGGCCACGGTCGAAACGGGATCCTGTTCATCGGGAGGGGTGTGGCATACCGCAAAATGGAGGAAACAGACTTCTCTTGGTCAAAACGGGGTCCTGTTGATCGGGAGGGGTGTGGCATACCACAAAACGGAGGAAATGGGCTTGTGTTGGAGTGCTACGGTCGAAACAGGGTCCTGTTCATCGGGAGGGGTGTGGTGTATCGCAAAACGGAACTCCACGGGTTACTGTTCATCTCCACCGTCGACTGCCTCCACGGGCTACTGTTCATCCACCGCCGACCTCCTCCAGCCTCCAACTGCGACTGTTCATCCACGGGCTCCTGCTCATCCAGCCTCCATCGCGTGCTCCTCCATCGGCTACTGTTCAACCAACCCTCTCCACGGGGTCCTGTTAGACCACCCCTCCATGGGCTATTGTTCATCCAGCCCTCCACCGGCTACTGTTCAACCAGCCCTCCACGGGGTCGTCCTGTTCATCCAGCCCTCCACAGGGTCCTGTTCATCCACCCCCAACTGGCTCGATCGATCGGGGTATCATTCATCCAGCGGCAACGACCTCTACTACCACGGGGTCCTATTCATCCACCCCCCACTGAGAACTGTTCATCCACCCCCCAACAACGCTCACTATTCATCCAGAGGCACCAGGTTCGATCGGCTTCAGTTAGCAGCAGTAGTGAAGGAATCGCTCGATCGGGTTCATCGCTCGGGTTCAGTAACGCATAGCCTGCAGTGCAATCGCTCGGGTTCAGTAGCGCGTTGCCTGCAGTGCAATCGCTCAGGTTCAGTTAGAGCCCAATGCCTCGCTCGGGTTCAGTCAGAGCACAACGCCTCGCACACACGCGCGTACGTACAAGAGAAATGCGCATCGCTCGGCCCCCGACCACCCACCGTAACCGGGAACTCACCCTCGCTTCTACCATGGTTTTTTCTGTCCTGGACGACCCAAAGAATGTCATGCAGCTGCGTCTCCGGCCCGCCCAGGACGAAAAGCCCATTTTCTGTCATGATTTTTTGTCATAGAAGTAGGATCCCACCATATCTATGATGATGTCGGGTGTTGTCACAATTATCATTATAAAAGTGTCATAAGCATGATAGAAAAAAAAACTCGTTCGGCCCAAAATGTCACGGATGTGTCTTTTTTTGTAGTGGTCCATGCAGAGGTGGGATGCCTCTATACTTATAAATAAACGAGTTTCCCCCGGTAGGCTACCCTGTCGGTACCCTAAGTTTTGTCGTCGGGGAGTTAGGCCTACCGGGCACAAATCATGAAGACGGACCAACCCCCGCCAATCTTTTTTCACCAAAGGCCACTGCGACTATCCTGACCGAAGCAACATTCAAGTCAAGGGATGGGAGCACCTAAGTTTCAAAAAGCGGTGAGGTTTTTTATGCACAAGTCTTTACTTATAGAACACGTATGGATACGAGAAAGAACTTATCTGTTTGGCTTGTTGGGGATCACAGTGTTGGCTCATCTTTCCATTTCCTCTTGGAGACCAAGTCTTTGGTAGGAGCCTGCAATTTATGCAGATGAAAATGATGCCAGATGCAATCTTATCTACATGAACATGCGATGCTCATGAATTGCTTATGCATGCATGCAACTTGTCGGGGGCCCCCAGGCTTCATTTATTCCTCTGTTGCTCAGGGTCTGCGCCTGGTTTTGTACAAGGGGTTACATGCAACTGAGGCAAGGCATGTACAAAAGGGTGGCTGCCGGGCAGGGCCCGACAGTCGTGCCTTACGGGTAGAACTTGAGGAGATGCTCAATATTCCATGAGGTTTACAATTGAATGCCATCTCTGGTCTCTAGAAGGACTGCGCCAAGTCTGGTGACTTGTACTACGTACCCGGTAAGGGCCTTCCCACTTTTGCGACAACTTGCTTGCACCCTTGCCGGACTGAACGCGCCTAAGGACAAGGTTGCCTTCCTCAAAACACCGGGCATAAACCCTGCGGCTGTGATAGCGGCGTAGGGCTTGCTGGTAGCGTGCAGCAAACATAGCAGCCCGGAGACTATTCTCCTCGAGAAGCACAACATCGTCACGCTGGTGCTGATCCTGCGCTACTTCATCGTAGGCAAGCACTCGAGGTGACCCATAAATGAGTTCCATGGGGATAACTGCTTCTGCCCCATAGACTAGGGAGAAAGGAGTCTCCTCAGTAGCTCGATTTGGTGTCGTTCTGAGGGACCAAAGAACCACCGGCAGCTCGTCGATCCATCGCCTGCCGCACTTCTGCAACTTATCAAATGTTCTCGTCTTGAGTCCTCGCAGCACCTCAGGGTTCGCCCTCTCAGCTTGTCCATTGCTTCTGGGATGTGCAATAGAGGCAAATGAGATCTTGCTTCCGAGGGCTTGAACATGTTGCATGAAGGCGCGGCCTGTGAACTGGGTGCCGTTGTCGGTGATGATCTGGGCAGGGGCCCCGAAGCGGCACACCAATCCTTTCAAGAACTTGATAGCTGACTTAGCAGTCACCTTTCTCATGGATTCTACTTCCGGCCACTTTGTGAACTTGTTGATGGCAACAAACAAGAATTCCAAGCTCCCGGAAGCTTGGGGGAAAGGGACGAGGATATCGAGCCCCCAGACCAAAAATGGCCATGACAAGGATTGTCTGAAGAGCTTGGGTAGGCAGATGGATGTTCTTGGAATGGAGCTGGCAGGCTTCACATTTTGTGACTAGCTCGACCGCATCTTGGAGGGCTATGGGCCAATAGAATCCTTGTCGGAATGCTTTCCAAACCAACACCCTTGATCCAATGTGGGAGCCGCACATGCCTTTGTGTATTTCTGCCAGTAGTTCCTTTCCTTCTTCCTGGCAAATGCACTTCAATTTCACACCGTTGGGCCTCCTTCTCTATAGTGTGTCATCGTCAAACTGATACATACTGGCCGTACGGGCTACTCTTTCAGCTTCTTCTTGCTCTTAGGGAAGTTCACCGATTTGGAGGAAGTGGACAATGTGCCTTGCCCAAGTTAGAGCCTGGGGCTCGGCAACAAGGACTAGCGGCCGGCAGGAGGGTGCAGCCCGATAATAGAAGGGGAGTTGTTTCCAGCAGGGTCCCTGCCAGGAGCCCCGAGAGGCTCTCCCGGGAGAGGCTTACCGGAGTCCAATTTCCTCCTCTTTCGGGCCATTGTTGTTGGGGATACAGAGGCTGGGTAAGATGGGGAACAAAAGTTCCTAGTTCCACAAGAAGCTTCTGCGGGGCACACTTTGACAGATGATCAGCAATGCTATTTTCTGCACGGGGTACGTGCTTTGTTTGCAATCCGTCAAAGTGCTCCTCTAGTCTTCTCACTTCCTCAACGTATGCCTCCATCAATGGACTTCGGTAATCCTTGTTGACTTGTGTCACCACAAGTTGTGAATCTCCTCGAATGATGAACTTCTTGATTCCCAATTCGGTGGCAATCCTAAGCCCAGCAAGGAGCCCATCATACTCTGCTGTATTGTTGGTCGCCTCCTCCCGGGGGAAATGCATCCAGTCAAAATACTTCAGGTGCTCTCAAGTGGTAGCAACGAGAAGACCGCTATCCCCAGCACCTTGTAGGGAGAAGGCACCATCGAAATATATGATCCATTCTTGGGGTGCTTCCTTGCCGAGAATAACTGTTTCCAGCACTTCTTCATCAGGGTTGGCGTCCATTCTGCAATAAACTCTGCCAATTCCCTGCTCTAAATTGTTGATGTGCTTTCAAATTTCAGGCCAAAGCTGGATAACTCCAATGCCCACTCTTCTATTCTTCTGGTAGCCTCAGGGTTTCGGAGTATCCTTTGCAAAGGAAAGCGGGTGACCACCGTGATCTCATGGGCTTGGAAGTAGTGTGCAGTTTCCTTGAGGTCATAATGAGGCCAAAAAATCAAATTTTGCATGCGAGAGTACCTGGATCTAGCCCCCTGCAATAGGGAGCTGACGAAGTACACTTGGCGTTGCACCACTTTCTTCCTTGCCGCGTCATTATGGTGGCCTCCACTGCCGTGCTCCTCTTTGTCCTGATCCACATCTGGCCCTGTCGAGCTGTTCTCACTCTCTGTCTCTTCTACTTCCCGCTGCGCCACTAGGGTTGCACTAACCACTTGATTAGTTGCTGCTAAGTATAGAAGCAACAACTCTCGTGGTTTAGGAGCAACCAAAGTGGGCATGGAGGACAAGCATGCTTCCGGGGTCCACTTCATGGGTCCTGCCTTCTTCAAGATCTTGAAGAATGGCAAGGCACGCTCGGAAGACTTGGAGATGAATCTTCTAAGTGTGGCAATGCACCCTGTCAGATGCCTCACATCTTTAACTGTCTTGGGTGCCTGAATCTGCTTGTTCGCCTTGATCTTACCGGGGTTGGCTTCTATCCTGCGATGGGATACAAAGAACCCAAGTAGCTTGCCGGAGGGAACGCCAAACACGCACTTCT